>JAXCHO010000006.1:17137500-18602500 GCA_036630365.1 Acanthiza pusilla
GAGGGATATCTTTTCATAACTATCTTACACTGTAGAGTTACGATATACTGAGAACAATACCACAGTAACTAAAAGGGTACACATGTAGCAGGTTTGTATAAAAAAATTACATAAATGTTTGCAATATGGTCCGAAAATACTATCATTACTGCTTAGGGAGTGAAAACTTTTCACCAGGGATAACTACAGCTGCCAAAAATCAACTATTATGTAATGGCTGGAAAAAAAAGAGAGAGAAAGAGGGAGAGGGAAAAAACCCCACTCTGCATCTCCTCATGGTCCCTGGAGTATCTATCCAGACCAGATGTTAGGAGGGAAGGATGTGCTTGTACAGCCTGTTGCACAACAAATGATTATACTTTTTGCAATAGGGTAAGTAAAGAGGTGTTAGAAATACTGAGGTACTCATTCTCATGGAAAGCAATGGGCAGGGTGAATCTCCTGTTCTTTATTGTAGGTCTCCCCTTCAGAGGATGAGGGGCCAGTTCCTGTCTGGGATGTTTAGTAAATTGATTCCTCTCTTTTTGTTCCTTGGCCACCCCTATGATGGCCTAAGCAAAATTGCAATTTTGTATCATTTGGATACAAAATTATTCATTAATTTTAAAATCACAACAGTCATATCAATAGATATTAGTTATTATACATTTCTGTACAATGAGATAGTTGTTATAAACGACATTTGTATCTGCTTCGCAGATTTTTTTTAAAAGTGCATTTGGAAAACATTTTTGTAGTTTTCCAACTACAAAAACTCCTCTAATAAAACATATTCCACTTCCTGCTTAAGCTATACTGTTCTAAGGCACTTACCACCCACATAGCTCAGTAGAGTGAAGGCAGTGAACTTCAGCGTTCAGAGAGGGACCAGCAATAAAAAATGCTCTTCAGCTGTTAAAGCCGCACACCATTTTGCTGGGCCTGAGAAAAGGATGGACAAGTAGCAGGAGAGTTAATGTCAGGAAATAATAATAACACTAATACTTCACTAATTACTCTTTTCCTCTGCACTCGATCAAAAGTGAGATTAGGACTGCAGCTAACCAAAAAATAAACCCCAAAAATTTATGTTAAGAATAAGAGGATACATCTGTTTCCTGCCTTAGCCAGATCTGCTCACCCCTGCCATCAGAATAGCTGCACCGAGACATGAAGTTCCGAAGATTAAAGCTGAGGGCCACTATTTTTACTCAGAAGAGCTCCAGAATATGCGTAAGGGTAGTTTATTATGTCATCTCTGCCAGTGACAATGCATAAGTGCTGCCAAATGGGGAAACTCCTAATTGTGAAAAGCTCATTTGAGTGAATGCAAGTAAGAGATTAAGGAAATATCTGTCCCAAAAGAGTTCTTTACGCCATTTCTGGAAGTCTAAAAGATGAGCTTACCATGGATTTAAGTAAGCGCAGCATTGACATTTGGCTTTAGCAGGACTTTGCCAGTTTGTCCAATGTGTCTGTGTTCCTACAGTGGAAAGTCTTTTCAGTATTTTAGATCTGGAAAAGAGACATTTTGAAAACTGAGTCTTTAATTTCATTTTTCTTCTACATACTGCCAGTTTTTGCCTGCTGGCAAGATTTCTTAAAAGATGAAAATTGCTAGCAAAAACTATCAGAGTGGGAATACCTAGTCACACTGACAACTTATAACCATCTGTTACTGGTTACTCATGAGTGGTTGGAGTCCCCTTTGTGCTAAGCACTTCATGTATGCATAGCAAGTGAGAAAGTGCCTGCCCCAAATAGCTCAGAACAGACAGAGCTAAGATTTGCCCAAGACTGCAAGATGTACATGGCAGAATTGGGAAATGAGCCCAGGTTGTCTCATTTCAAATCCAGTTCCAATTCATCTTTCTATCTGAAATGGATTGGAAACTGTCCTATGCCTGTAAGGAAAAAAGTTCTGCATCACTGACAAATACACACAGGGTTTTAGTAGTCTGTGGTTAAACACGTGAGGATGTCCCAAAGCTGTGAAGGAACAGGTTAAATTATTGTTTAAGCTGAATGAAGGTGAAGGCTCTGATACTGCCCATACTGTTCAGAGTGACAGCAGCAGAATTAATCACTTTGTTTCCCACAGGCTTCTCTCCCTGTGAAGCTTCCTGTCCTAAAGGAAATAATAGTGTGGATTTTGCCGTCCTTTTACTCCCTTCCCTAATATAAGCCCCAGCTCTCTGTCATTCTAGCAACTATCTTCAAAATGCCTGAACCAGGTTTCTACAAACCTGGTTCTTTATAGTTCTCTTGTTTTGGTGGGTTTTTTGTCCAATATCTGAGAATCTGATTGGGCAGAGATGTGAGTAGGGATGAAAAAAGGGAGAAAAGATCCCTGCTGAAATAAACAGCCTATTCCTGCTCCTCACTGGTCCCTTGCCCAAAAGATCTGCTAGTATCACAGAATCTTTGTTGCAGAAGATCTCCATAACATCTTGAACCATTAATATACAGTGCCTGGTGTTACGGCGCTCCTAACTCACACATTCAGTGAGATGGAACAAATCCCAGCCCAGGGATATGCCTGGATTACTGGTATATATGCCCCTTCCCTGGCAGCATTCAAGGACAGGTCAGATGGGGCTCTGAGCAGACTGGTCTCGTGGAAGATGTCCCTTCCCATGGCAGGGGGGCTGGAATGAGAGGATCTTGAAGGTCCTTTCCAACCCAAACCATTCTATGATTCTATTGAAGGCTCAGAGTCCAGGAGGTGCAGAAGGTCCAGAGAAGTCATGTGCAGGGATTGCATGCATTGGTGCTGCGACTCCTTTTGTAGCAGGCAAAGAGCAGGAGCTGTCATGTGCCCAAGGAGACAGGTCTGTGTTTGTCCTACTGATCTGCAATCAGGTCCTGTTTTCAGAACTGTTTACAGAGTCATTCAATAGAGGAGGTCACAGCTACTGCTGCAGGCCAAGAGCTGTGGTGGTGACCGTGCAACTGCTCTGTGCTATGTCTGCCTTAAAGTTGTATCGCCACCAATTCCAGAGCCCAGGAAGTCCTCACACAGAGCTCTTTTACTCCAGCTTTGCACGGAATTAGCTTTTGGAACCAAAAGGCACTTAATTGTAATGTAAATGAAGAACCATTGAAGGTAGTGCCTTGGGTTTTTGACAGCAAGATTCACAGTGGTTACTTTTGTCCTTTCAGTGGAAGCGATGTAATTAGGGAAAGCACAGTCAGATCAAGTTTGCCTTGCAGGAGGAGACAGAACTACAGTGATGAAGCACATAACAGAGCAATGGAAAATCAGCCCTCCTCCACAGTTCATGCAGCACTCACAGTGTCAGCTTTGAACTGTTCTGCAGTGTATTTTGAATAACGCATTACATGTACGCCTGGAATAAAACATAGGAACCTTAACACTACATAGATTGGATTTTGTAAGTGGTTAACTCATAAATCCTCTTAATGAAACAAATGCATCCAGGCTGAAGATTGAGGTTAGGTTTAGGATTTTTTTTTAAGTCACTACTGCCAAATTTTAACTGTAAGGGAAGGTGTTATATGTGCAGTTTCTAATGTTACTGCTCCGCCTGCAATGAGATTATGGTATTGTTAAAAATGAAGGAATTCCTGTTCCGTGGTGTTGTTTTTGGCTGATCCGGTATTGTGAGTTAACTTCTTGTGATGTATTTTCTTTAGAACAAATTTCCTTCAATTCATCAGCAGAGGTTCAAACTGCTCTGCTAAGAGTTTGTGACATTTTTTTGGAAGTAGTTATGAACTCACCAATGCAAAGTTAACAGATTGTTGAGAACACTCCCTTGGGAATGACGTTTCTAATTTTTCTTTATCCTTTATCTTTTGTTTATACTCTTTTCCCTTTCAAGACTGTATCTTTCTAGGCCAGAAAAACTGTTGTGTGGAGCTTTTGACACAATCCTAGAGAGCTGCAGAAGAACCCAGAGCAGAAGAGAACATTCTAATTATTCACTAGAATGGAGGCCTTGAGCAACAGAGATTCAAGAGCAAACCTTCAGCATGTTCCTGGCTTTCTCTCAGACTCATTGGATAATCATAGTCAATTGATTACAGTGGGGAATTTTAGACCCAACCATAAGGACAACCAACAAATAATCAGTGGGGCAATTGGTGCAGAACCAGCAGGTCACCTGGGGAATTACCTCTCAGCTAAAATAGGTTTGTGCTCCTATGCTTCACAAATGGCAGGAGCAGCTAACACACAGAGTGAAACTGGAATGAGCTTTTTGACAGAGTATTCTGGATCATACCAAGAGTATGCCATTAAGTATTTAGTCAGGGGAAAGGTGGTTGTAGGTAACATAGCTAGGTCATAAGTCTTGGTAATTGCAGGTAAGAAACCAGTATACTCAGCCAAGCAGTGTGGAGAAAGATGGATTAAAATAATAAGGTGTTAATAAGAAAAAGAAATTACAAATTCTTTTGCTTTCAATCTAAAGAATGCTTGCTCTTTATCTTGCTTTGAAGATCTTTATATTTTATACAAATGGACCATTTTGAAAAATTCTAATTGGCTCACTTAATACAAATGCCTATACAAGTCAAATCCATCGAGAAAGGCAGAGAGGACTAGCAAGGTGAAAAAAACAATGGAAACAGTCAATGAATGACCTTGTCATATAGTCCTGTTTAAACATACACTTTCCTAAACAAGTGCAGTAAACTGCAGCTTTGAATTGGATACGGAAAGAAATATCCCCCTGAAAAGTAAGATTTAGCTTAGCCATGAAAGCTTCTCTCTTTAATGTGGCAACAACAGGAATACAAGAGCTTCACATTCCCCTTTTATATGTTTAACCTTTGACAAAAAGGTTAAATACTTTCCTCACAACTGAGTCACATCAGGAAACGCAAGAACTCTACTCTCCAGATGAAGCCTGGCTAGCTGAAAATGCAATGTCAGCATCCCAAGTGCATTAAGACAAGGATTCCTTGTGCAGTTCCTAGTACTGCTACACGGGCAGGAAGTGGGTCAGCAAGAGGGTCTTTTACAGACAGGAGGGAGATGAAACGGTGCTGGGAACAATAAGGAAGTTCAGGGTGGAGGGAGAATTAGCTCCAATTACAAAGATCTCTCACTGAGATCTATTTTAAACACATTGATGTATTAAAATCCCCCTAGCAACATAGCAGGAAAGTTTACAAAACATTAAATGGAATATCTATGAAAGCTTTCAGTGTTTTCCATTCTTTGTCTTACGGATATTCTAGGGCTGAATTCTCATCTGGTGTCAATATGCCTAATTCCCTTCACTTGGCTGATGAATGTAAGCTCAAGTTTGGCTGGTTGTGTTGGTTTGTTCCTTGGAAGACTGGTGGCCATACTCCTGAACCATAGCAACTCCAAAGTCAATCAATTCTGCAAGTACTTAATATGTCAAAAATTCAGGGTGGGGGACCAGGTAGGATCATTGATTCTTAGTGCCCTAACAGGCTAGAGTTGTCCAACAGCATAAATACAGGCCCTGTCAGGTGGGACAGAGTTGCCTATGGAGTGGTGAAGAAAATGCTAGAGGAAATGAGGAAGTGCTGAGTATGGACATCTACCCAGGATAAAGCACAAAGAAATGATCAGAGGTGAGCCCAAGGGTGACTCCTTACCTGATCTTAATATTTGGAGGGGTCACCTCCAGGTAAGAGTGTACCTGCACACTCAGCATAGGAAGACCCTGGAGTGCAGTTCCTCTACATGGAGTATGCTGGGGAATGGAAAGAGAAGAGAAAGTGTTAGGGACATGGCAGTCAGCATCTGGAAGTAAGGTCTGCCTGCATTCATGGACAGACCATGGCTGGCATGACAGCGGGACAGCAGAAATCCTGGAAAGATCTTGGTGAGGATAGGTGGTGCTACTCCCCTTCCTCATACTCTGTGAGGGAAAGGGGAATGTGAAGTACCAAGCACTGTTTTCAGGAGCAGATCCTCTCTGAGGTGACCCCTGAGCTTGCCATCTGCCCCACCTTAATCTCTCTCCCCTAGCCCCCACTGCTCTGTTTAACCTTCTTCCTTCTGTATCTTGATTTGACTCATTCTTCCCTGGCAGAGCAAAATCCACTGCAAAAAGTCATAGTGCTCCAGGACTTTTTGCTCTTCCAGGCTTCCTAGCTGCTCCACCTTTCCCTGCTGCTAACAACCAGCCCATCTCACTGCCCTGCTCACTCTTCTCATGACATCACATGGCCTCATGCAATCTGTGGTTTTGGTGACAACAGCACACAGGGGAATATTTCTCCTGCCTGAAGCCTGCATTTTAGGGTAGAAGGGTGAGCTGGCACCTCTGCTTGGCCTAGGACACAAAAGCTCCTGCAAACCACAGCACAATGTAAGAAGCTTAGGAAATGGTCATGGCCAAATTCCCAGTTCCCTTCTGCACAGTGAGGCAATTGTGAAACTCTATAGCTCAGCAGAGCATGGGATGGTGTCCCAGTGTTGTCCAAAAGTACTCCCTCCAAGACAATGTGCAGAGAAGATGTGAGGAAGAGGCCATTCCAGGACTCTCCTGACTCAGAAGGAACAGAATTGCTTGTCACAGCAGCACAAACCCCTTCAGTCAAGTTGGTGTGGATGCAGGATTCACAGCATATAAGGGCATGGAAATGGAGTCTTCTTTGGATTGGACCTACAAGGAGGTGATCCTAAACTGTGAAATAAAATTATAGAATAAAATCAAATCTCCAGGTGTCATCTGCCCAGCACATCTAGAGATTACAATGCTTTACTACCAGCTGTCCTGGAGGTCTGTCTCCTGCTTCCTTCATAATGTGTGCAATATAGCAAAGAGTAAATCCTAGCTCTGGAACCTTGTGTGACTTCTCACTTTAAGGGAAGCAGAAACTGGCTCTTGATAAGTGCTTCCATGTCCCTCCAACACCAAAGCCATATAAATGGAAAGGAATTCTTCTGCATTTGAAGAGTATTTTAAAAGAAGTGTTTTCTTGGACACTGAGATGAAGAGGGCGAAAAGGTATTGCCAGTATACTGATCTGCAGCACCCACTGTACTGCACAGTGCTAACAGGGGACACAGCCACCACCTCAGTGTCCCCCAGCAGGCCCACCCTGCAGTAAAATATGTGTTATACTGGCTTTACAAATGGCACTATGGTGGCAACCACTATATTCCAAAACCACCAGACACCCAGGCTCCAGCGTTTTAGTATCAGCTGTGCCCATCCTGCCCCTCTCACAAGAAGCCTTTTGAACCAAATATTTTACATCTGCCACAGAAATTGTCATAGTAACGCTGCATTTCCTGCAGCTTGGTATACGATGCAGCAGGCACCAGGTGGCGATATCATTACAAGATTAGCTTCATCATTACAAAACCATGTTGTAGTAGAAGCATTAAAATAGTTACCTAGACACTGTCATGCATCATTATCGATCCAAAATGAAAATTTTATCACTCTCTAGCAACTGCCTGATTTGTCATGCACTGACTTTCCAATAGGAAAGATTTGACCTTTAAAAGACCAAAAGTGCACTTACGTCGCTGTGGGATAACTGACAGCCTTCAGCAGGAATTATAAAACAGATTCTGAGTGGGTTTGCTCATGGTTTTGTGTGCACATGCACATGTGTGTTTCAAAGAGTCAGAGTAACTTGTGAATGGGCAGAATGAACTCCTGCCCTGCTTGTGGAAATGGCAGGCACTGTGCACCACTGTACTTTGCAACAATTCTCTACTGGGGGAAAGGGGGGAAAGGAGTGGGTAGAACAGTCATGTAAGGGCTGACTCAGTGAACAAATGCTCACTTAGTGGAACAAGCAGAAGAAAGTAATAAGACAGTAAGGAACATCCCAGCTTGCTGGCTGGAATAGCTGGCACCAAACACTCAGACCTGCAGCACTAATGGGCTCTCCAAGTCAGGATCAGGAGCAAACAGACCTCAAGCCTGTTTCTCCTCTCATCAGGAGCAGCAGATTAAAGTCAGCAGAGCTATTCTGACATACATTCCCATATCTGGATGCCAGATGGGAAATAAGTAACACATTTTTAAGAGTGAGAGTGACTAACCATTGGAACAGCCTAGCAGGGGAAGCAGCAGATTCTCTGTTTCTGAGCCCAAACTGGATGCCTGCTTTGTGCAGGCTGTTTTAGGGAGACACACAAAGCTCATTGTGAGGACAGCAGTCTAAGGCCTGTGATTATAGAACATACTATTCAACCTGGCTCTGAATTTTATTTATTTGTAGCAGTCCAGAGTCTATAAGAGGAGAACTGGGCTCTGCATTATTGTTTCCCAAGTGGGTGCATGGACGAAGCTTCTGATGTACTTGCAATGCAAGATTCATTCTTTCATAACTCATCTACTGCTATAATCATATAATTTGAAATTCACGTTAGCTCATCTAAACTGGTTCTAATAGAAATGAATTAACCTCCTATTTTTTTGAATGAGTGCCTTTGCTCTGTGTTGTGATTTTGGATAAGCAAGATAAAGCCTAATTTACAGGCAAAATCAGTGACCCCAACACTTCTGTTTTATTATTGCATTTCTGCTGGTTAATCCAACTTAAGATTCCAACCAAATTTCAGGAGATGGACAAAAATTGTTGGGGTAGAATTTACTTCTCTGTGCAATAAAATACAATTTCGAAAGTTCAAAATAGGTAACAGTATTATCAAAGATTCATTTCCACATCAGCACTTCCAGATGGCAAAGCCTGTGAGGTAGTTAAAAATAATTTCTTACCAAAAAGACATATAATTCTCTCCAAACAACTAATACAGTTTGAAAATGTTTGTGTAGCCACATACATTTCCCTCTAATGAACTGTGGTACCAGAATACCCAATGAAGATGGGTCCATGCTACTGTAACTGGCAATTGGCAAAACTGATTCAGAAAACTTCATCAGCTGAGTTCAGTAAAAAGTTCTAGATGAACCATCTTTTGATAAATGAGCTAAATTGTGCCTACACTTTCATTTCCTTTTGGCAACAATGAACATGCCACCAGCCACAATGTTTTGCAGTGGTTCAATTAACCCTGATGCTTTGGTGCATGGAAGAGGTAAGAGATAACATCTCTAAACTGTGACATTTTATTCTTGGTGTTTCATTATTATTCATTCAGTATTCATTGCAAAGTATCTCATCTTGATTAATGCAGTGGATATTCATGTGGATTTCCCTTTACTTCAATTAAAACTGTGTTATAATTCACAAATGGCATAACTAATTGAAGTAATGCTTCCTTTGTCAACCACATAATCTATTCATTACAGAAGTATGTAACAGTCTTATTGTCTCCTCATTAGGAAGTTGCATGAATAGACCAAAATTCTGTTTCTTGAAATAAAAGAAATTAAAAGCTTATTTTCTTCTGCCATTTAAATATATAGACAGATGTGAGTATTTGTGCATTTCCCATTCACAGATGTGCCCATCTCTATCTCTAAGCATCACCCCACATATAAAAGGAATTATTCTTTTCAGAAAGGAGTAGTCCAGAGCAGTCCCAAGACACCTTACTGCACTGTATGCAAGAGAACACAGCACTTCGTGTCTGTCCATCCACAAGCTCCATTTCTAGTCACTGTGACATTGTGCCCCTCATGTTAAACAACTGACACTATTTGGGATCTCACCTTCAGAGCTCAGCGTAAAAGACAACTTCTTTACTGCTCCCAGGCAGAGCAGCCTGAATCCCCAAAGGGATTCAGAGCAGGCCAAAACACTTCTCTCTGCCCCCACAGGACCCAGCCTGTCAGTACTGGTGCTCAGATAAAGCTGACCTCTTCCAAAACCTTGGGTCCCAAGAGCTTTATTCAAATTTTGACATCAAAAAAAGATCCATGCAATTGATGTCATTCAGGGATAAAGTCATGTGCTGTGGTTGATACGGTGAATGAGCCTACTTTTCTTCCCTATTTTACATAATGCTGCAGAAAGTGGACTCTTCTGTTGTCAGAATTTCTACTCCTGCCTGCACATTTGCAGTCTCTTGGGCCATTGCCCGTTCTCCTGAACAGTCTGGTTTTTTCTGCTTCAAACAATAAACCAAACTAAGCACTTCCTCATAGTGCTCTTCTAGTTTTACCATCTCCTTCCTTTACATTGAACAGGATTTAAAAACTTTTTTCCAAACCCATTTTTGACACAGTCTTGCGCTGCACCAAAGTTAAAAGGTACATTTTCTGGGATAGGTAGATACTCATTCTCTTTTCAGTTACTAGTGTGCTTTGTAAAGCACTAACAAGAGTTATTTCAGCAGAGGCCAGATTAAGCTGTGTTTTCCTGGAAAAATATATTACCAAGCAGTAACAAACACAGCTGTTTGGTTTTTGTTTTGGGTCAGGTGGTAGGAGATCTGAAATTAATTCAATCTCTGAGATTCAAATCCTGAATGAACATAAATAATACGAAAATCTACCATTTGGGAAATTATAGTATATGTTCATTTTTCACTGCCTCTCTTTAAGGAATAAATTCTACTTTCTACTACACCAATGTAAATTCACAGCCATAGCACTGGTGGTGATCTTGCACTGAAGTATACACTTGCATATCAAATTAGGGCATGGTCCTCCATCTAAAGGTGAAAGGCATTGTAAGAAAAATGCTGATTATTTATTAATAGTGGAGGCTGCAGGTCACTACTAGCTGAGCTAATATGTATTTTCAAATTCCTGAGGATAATTTACCAGCAAAACTTTTAAATGTATTTTAAGATACAAGTTTTAAAAATTAAAATCCTGAAAAAAAATGTGATGGTTTTAGTATTTCTCCTCACCACTTCGAGAAATTTCTTCAAAATCTCTCACATATATCAAGTTGTTAATTAAAGAGGTTGCTTTATGCTCCAAAAATCTCATTTCAACAAGCAAACCCTCCTCCTTGTTCTCTATTCCCATTCCACCTTGTCCTATCTTCACACCTTTGACTCCTCATCTGAAACTGGCACCTAAGTCATTCTCTGTGAGGATGTAATGGGGTCTTTTTCCTTCTTTACTATTTTTTTCCTTTTTGGAACTGCCCTTGCCATTTTGCAGCCAAGTTCCCAGCTCCAAAAGAACAGAGCATGTCTGCTGTGGGTGTTATGTGAACGGAAATTATGTGGTTTGGATTTTTACGTGAGAATTCCAGAAGGAGGCAAAATGTTGCAAATAACCTTCATAAATCATTTTAAACAAAGCTCAGGAAATGTCATCATGATTTAGTTCTCAATATCTAAAAAAGAAGTTCACACTGTTCTATGACTCCTGTTAAGTAAGTGTGTTTGCTTAAGATGTAATTGAAAAAGTACTGTGTTACTGTTTACGTTTTTCATTTTGTATCTCGTGTCCACGCACAGGTCACTGCTGGCAGCTCTTAATTTGTACTCTGCAGTATTTCGTCATCCAAAAAACAGTCCCTCTGGGGCTACAGAATAAATGGCTGGAGGGAGAAAGGTACAAACCAAAACGTCTGGGGAAGGCTGAACCGAAAAGCTGGTGACATCTACGGAGCTGTGGAGTTACTGCAGTTTGCCCTTCCCTTTCCTCAGTCATTCAGGATAGGAAACAACCCTTTACTCGGTGTGGGATTCCACTCTTAAAACACCAGTCTGCTTAGTTGTTGTTCTGTACTGCCTCACACATTTATTTATGTCAATACAAAACGCTGCATAAGCAGATTACTCTTTTTTAAGGAATGCTCTTTACAGATGGACAGCCAGACAGCAAAGAGCCTGGCTTGTTTAGTCCAAGTCAGTGATGAGCATTGATTGGAAGGAGATACATTCTCTGCTGTAAAATACCAGTTTTAGTAACCAACTTTAAGGAAACAAAGTTAATTTTACCAACCAGACATGTAGTTTCAGGACAGCAGCAGATGTCTTGTTCCATCAGTCTTTGACATCCAAAGACAGGCTGAAATGAGATTTGAAAACAAAACCAACAACACTAAGAGCATAAGAGTAAAGTTTAGGAGTTTGTGATAATTCCCCTTACTGATCTGCCACTAGGCTTAAAGGTAGGATAGTGGATGAGCTGTTTTGTGAGCATACATAGTTACAAAATTCTCTCTTGCGTCATTGGTTTTATATGAAGAAAATAGTTGTCTAGAGTCAAAGTCTATTTACTTGCATTTCTCCCAGGTAAGTTTTATATGGTTCAATAAAAGCTCACCTGTCTTCATAAAAGGAAAAATTTTACTTATTTAGCATGTAAAAACAATAACAGAACATCTCACATCAATTTCAAGATGTTAGAAATAATTTATTTACCACTTACTCCTATTTTTAATTCTGTATTTATTGCTTAGCTGCCCCAAGAGGGCTTGGGTTCCAATACTTCTATTTAGTGAGAAAAGGCCTCATTCTGGTGCTCTGATACACAACAGAGAGAAAAAATATTATCACCCTTTTTTCTTACCAGAAGGAACTGAGGGACATGAAATTTGCTCATACAATCCAAAGGTCTGTGTCAGAGATGGAATTTTAATCTAGATCCCTTGAGTCTCTGCAGTGCCATTTCTAGTGTGTCAGTGAAAGCAGACTTGAATTTCTGTCACATTTCTGAAGGTAGAGGGCCTCACACAGGCCTCCTTCAGCTTCCACACATGACTGCAATGCCTCCGAGAGTTGCTCTGAGTGACAGGAGGCCCTTTCTTTCCCTGCTGGCAAGATAAGTGTGTTTATTATTTTTTCAACCTGCATTTTGGAAGGTTACTTATGCAGGCTTAGAAGTTCACATGTGACTCTTCTGTGCCAGTACTCAAGAGTCATGGTCCCTGCTGCTGAATATTTGCACTGCTCTTTTGATCCACAGCTTTGAAGAGAGATCTATCAGAGAAGAGGGGGAACTGCCACAGCTGTCTTTTCTAGAAGTATTTATTTATGCTTATAAAACCAGATGGGAAAGGTGCCCGTCCTGTGCTCTAGGCACCTCTGATGATTATTTAAAATAAATCTTTTCAGTATAACAGAATGACAAAACCAGTAGACACACACAGCAGCAACCTTTGCTTAGAGCCTACATCAAAACTGAGAGAGTAATATGAAAGAGAAAATATCCATGCCTCTGGGGTAAAAAAAAACCCCATGCATTAAGAAGCAGCCATGTTTCCAAAAACCCTAGAATTTTCCAGCTCCTCCTATCACAACAGATTGGGGAATTCTGCAAAAGTATGTGGTAGAAGTACCCAGGTTAACCAGTCTGACCATAACACAGCAGATCCCAAGAGCATCCAGAATATGATTTATCTAGACAAATTTTAAAAATAAATTGACATTGATTTTTCTTGATGACTGAAGAGCATCTCAAAATTTCTGACCTGGAAAGCTCAAATAATTTGCTCATCATTGGTCACAAGTATCAATAACTCCATATAAAAATCCCCCACTGACTCATTCTTGCTCATGCTCCTAAAGGTACAAGGGATAAAATACAGCAACTTCACAGTGTCTTCTCTGATCCAGTACAACAGCATCCAAACACAGGATGCAACCACACTTTCATGTCACTGAGGAAAAACAACAACAAAAACCAAAAACTGAACGGACAATAAACTACTGACAAATGCCTTTCCTCCCTCCCTCTCCTTCTGAGTCTTTTCTAATCACTCAGTACCATTCACTGGAAGTTGTTGTTTTCTCCCAGGAGGTGACAGCTGCCTTGAGAGAGTATTCTTGAAGTACTTTAAGTGGCTTTCAGAGCAAGCAGTGACATTTAGAGGTAGGCAGAACAAACCAGGGGCAGCTGAGAGTTCAGAGTGCCTCAGGGGACAGAATTACAGCCCTCCTCAGACCTCAGGAGGTAGGAAGTGAGAACTAATTTTCAAATATATCCCAGTGAAATCCCAGCCACTCCAGCAGCAATTCTTTGCCTTCCCTCAAAGAAGTTGAGTTGGCAGCCAAAAACTAACCTTGTACTGCAAGAAAATAGGCAATTATTTTCTTCAAAAGTCATGTCCTAGTTCATATTTTTCTTAGATGTTAGTTTTCTAGAAGATCTAGGCTGGTTTCTGTAGTTCTGGTAACTAACTCTAAGCAAGGTTTTTGAAAAATCTCTGCGTTTGACATGTTCGAAAATATTTGGACAGCATGAAGGTTCACTGAATTTACTCTTATTAAAACTATTTAAACATCTCTAAACTGATGACCAAATACCCCTTGGGATGGGGACAGTTTGCTAAAGTCACTGACTTAGGTTTTGAAAGGCATTTTTCAGATAAAAATACAGTCTATCTTCAGGCATCATGAACCACTTATGCTTGTGACAGAATCACAAGATTCTGAAATTCCATGTTAACTCTTCTTTTCCTCACAAGGAGTAACCATTTCACTGCACCCAGGTTTCCAAACTCATATATTAGCATTGTTCTTGTGTATCTTGCATTCTCACATTTGTCCTGCCACATATTCTATTGGATTTCACCCTGACACCACTCTCATGAATGTGGTAGATGAAGGGATTCCTTCAGTGTCCTGATGTCAAGAGGCCTGCCCTTTGCTCCTTCTCACCAATGAACTTCATGCTGTCAAGCCAAACTGGAATAATTCCAAGTCACATCAATGTTAATTTGTGCTTCTGAATTTCAGTGCCACTGCCTTGTGTTTTTGCCTTCAGTCCCAGCGGATTTCTCCTGTTAATTCTGAATGCGCACAAGGTAGGGCAACCAACAGCATGCCCTGGGACTCATCTGGCCCTAGGCAATTTAGGACGACCCAGTGGGTTGGCATGACAATCATGAATTATTCAGGTGACAGAGAGACAACTCAAAAACAGAGATAAGTTGAACTGAATTCAAATAAAAAATCAAAAGTTCAGGAAATATAATATAGCCAATTCACTTTGGGACTACAGAAATATCCGAGGCCTCCATTTCCTAATCAGCACTTACTGTAACTTCTCAACCCACAGAAAGGAAAGCATATCAATGTTTGTCCCATGTTTGTCCCAATTCCTGATAAGCAAAAATTTTCAAATACCAGACTTTCACATGGGACAAAATGTTTACATTTATTTTCTCCTTTACTGCAGAGAGTGGGAAAGAATCCTAGGCATAAATATATGAACCTCCAGATTACTTTTGCTTTTAGATGAAGAGATGGAGGCATAAAGAGACTGAACTCCAACTGATCCAAGCACAGAAAAACCTAGTAAATCACCCAAATTACTCTCAGGAGCCAGGAATTCCGACTCTTTGTCCACCACTGTAATGATTAAATAATGATGCCAGCCATGATAAAACCATGTAACAGCAGAAGGTGGGCGTTAGAACACCTGCAATTAGCAACAACTAGGCTAATCTTATATAGTCTGTGTAATCCAAACACTTTAAAAAATACTTTCTCCAACCCACAGAGGAAAATGGTATCACTCTATACTCCTACAATGCATTGTACTACATTTCTTGTTAAAACAGTATCAACAGTTTGTGTAACACTCTTTACTAACACATTCTTAAGTTGGAAATAGGAAGTGAGTAATAACACAAGCAAGAGTAATTTCTCTGTGTGTATGCAATGTATTATGTGTGTCACTGCTCTGAACCAACAAGAGAGATACCAGGTCGCTTGAGTCCTGGGTGGCATTAAATTGAAACTGAAGGTCACCCTTTTGTTTCCCTCCTGTTCCCAGGGACATTACATCAATAAATACAGACAGGGCTTCCATGTTGTAGAGTTAATGTCCACAGAATTGACATTTCAATGAAGGGATTAAAATACTGTAAATTTAACAAGCAAAACAGATCTCAGATAGAACTGACTTTGAAACATGGGTCTAGTCATGCCTCAGTGCTGCTTTAGGTGAGTCTCTAACCATCACATTGCAATGGAAACTGGAAGGGATCTTTCAGTTGATACTTTGGCAAATAAACAGGAACTTACTCTAAACTCTTGTTTCTTAGGTGTTGCACTGTTTCAATAGCTATTTGCATTCAAACAGCTCAAGGCAGTCACATGAAGAACATGGGAAGAGAAAAATAAAATTTGAGGCCTTTTATGATTTAGTCCATTCTGGATATAAGTAGATTTGCATCAGCTTCAAAAAGAATTGTCCTGGCTTATGCCATGGACAAGTGCGACCTTTGAGCATGTTTGTTGTATATACTAACTCAGATATATGCAGGTATGAGCTCAGAATAGGCCCTTTGAAGTTAGGCCTGGAGCAAGAGGTTAAAGAGGCAGTACGGCAGCTTTGTCCACAGCCATACCATTTAAATAAATTACAGAAGTTCAAAGGAAAGTAAGCTCTGAAGAATTCAAGAAAGAAACTTCAGTACTTAATAGTTTTGAGCTTTCACTTTAGAAGGAATTTTCCCATTACTTCAGCTAGTATTCTGACCTATTATTTTGCTGATATATTGCTGATAAATTTGAATCTCCAATGACACTCATACACAAAATAGTACGGCAGTCTCATCACACAATGTCCTATCTCGACCCTCCAGACCACAAATGAGAGAGAGTCCTCAGGCTGTGAGGGCTTTTTCTTCCCTCATATCCCATCCACTCCACTCTCAGTGAAGTCCCAGCGCCTGGGTCCCTCTCTGGTGGAGCCTGAGAACACAGTGATTCAGTAAGCACACTTTGCCATTTATCTAAATCTTCACAGGAGTGGGGTGGCACTACAGGAAAGTCAAGCTACACCCCAGAGTGTGAAGCTTGTCCCTGTGACAACTGCAGCCAGAGGTAGATTTCTTTCAACTAGTAATAGTTAAGAGGTACAGTGCTGAAATTAATCCCTCCCTCTTTTCCTATGGGACCAAGCTATCAGGTGGGCATTAACAAGCCAGGTAAAACCAAAACCATTCTCAACAACCTGCTTCCAATTAACCAAGCTCCATTTCCCTGACAAAGTAGCATTTTGCAATAGGCCCTGATGACCAGTACTCACAGTTCCAAGCTTGTCTATTGCTTTGTTCTGATGATGTTATTCCATATAGGAAATAGATGAAAAGATTAAATGTAACTCCCTCACTCCCCCCACAGCAGGTTGGGGGAGAGAATAAGAAGAGAAGAAGTGGGAACCCTCATGGGTTGAGGTAAAGACAGTTTTAGAGGTAAAGCAAAAGCCATGTAATGCAAGCAAACAAAACAAGGAATTATTCCCGCCTTCCCAAGGGCAGGCAGGTGTTCAGCCATGCCCAGGACAGCGAGGTTCCATCACACAGGACAGTGACTGTGGAAGGCAAACGCCGTCACTCCAAACATCCCCCCCTTCCTTCTTCCCCAAGCTTTGTAGCTGAGCCTGATGCCATATGGTGAGGAATGTCCCTCTGGTCAGCTGGGGTCAGCTGTCCTGACTGTGTCCCCTCCCAACTTCTCATGCACTCCCAGCCTCCTCACTGATGGGGTGGGTTAAGAGGCAGAAAAGACCTTGGTTCTGTGCAAGCCCTGCACAGCAGTGATGAAAAGGCCCCTGTACTACCAACACTGTTTCCAGCACAAATCCAAAACGTAGCTCCATACCAATTACTCTGAACAAAATTAACTCTAGCCCAGCCAAAACCAGCACAAGCAGTAATTCTCAGAGCTATATAGCTTGGAGCAAGTGCACTTGCTTTCTTTAATAATACCCATTTACTTCTTGCCTCCTCCTAGTCAGGCCTGTGACAGTCCGCCCCTGCTTCATTTTAAGAAGATGAAGCAACAGAGTAAGGATAAAGATGCAGGGTAGGGATATAGATGTTATATCATTATATATAGTGATACAACAGTTGGCCACAGGTAAGTAATTTTAATCTTAAGATGAAGCTCTCTCCCCAGTTGAAGTTTGGATGACCTTTCAGTTTCTCTTGCTGAATTTCATGCTCAAGTGCCATATGGATCCCATGTCAGCTACTCCCACTGTGAGTGTCACACGCACCAACTGGTGTGCTTTCCCAGACACTGGATAATGGGAATGGCTTATTTCTTTCTCATGAGGTTATTACAAAAAGGTAAAATACTATGTTTCTTGCAGTATATAAACTTTACAGAGTAGAGAGGTAATAAATTGCATGGCAGACAGGACTGTTAAACAATAGCTATAAGGCTCTGCAAAGACAGCTACTCCCAACCGGCTAGTTTTAGTAAAGGAGGCTAAAGTCAAGTATTAATCAAAATGTATATTTATACTCTCCATATTATTTTTTTTCCCACTGCAAGTAAGTCAGGCTATGTTATGGTTATTTGTGCAGAAAGTTTGTATAAGAACAAAAAACAGGCTAAGAATTAAAGATACATGTATGCTTTAAGAAGACTGATGACATTAATAAAGGGTTTATGCACATATTCTGTAAATGGCATTCTAGGAAAATAATTGCTGGGATCTTCTGCAAAAGGAGTAGAAAATTGTCTAGGTTACACTAGAAAACTTTCACCTGACATAGGCTATTATTCAGCTTTTTTCATTGTCATTCTCGATAATTAATACTTTTCAAATGGGGGAAACTTGATTCTTAAGCCCCCATATGTCACAGCTTGGAGTAACTTTTGAGCACTGCCGGGCGAACTGGCTTTGTCACAACAGGCAGAAAGAAAGGGCGCTGCTGCTGGCAGTTCAGTAGAGCTCAGTGACAACAAGACTGGGAACGAATACCAACTAGAAGAATTCAAAGAAAAAGCCTGACAACAACTTCAGGTGCCAGACAAAGCAGTCTTGCAGAGCATATGCCAACTTCTGATGACTACATACAATATGCAGGTTCTTGATTTCTTAATCAAGTTATTTTCAGCAAAGAAATATATATCTTGTCTTTATGTTACCTGCCATGACATATAAATTAATATTCTTAGCTGATTATATGCCCTGAAACCAAATTAAACTAGAGACAAATCTTGTATTTTACCAATACACTAAAGGCATTTTTAAAGACATAAAGATACCATTAAAATCAAAGGAGTTATTCTCTACGGTGGTGGTCTCATAGAAATACAATACTGAAATAATCTCTGCTCAGGGTATTGATTATAAGGCCCTAAACAGTTGATTTCCCTGGTTCAGTATTTTGGCCTGCCATCCCTCAAGGTCACCATTAGTCATATATATCGTTTGCATGTCTATGTACAACCATAATTGCTGCTATATACTGGCAATGAATGAAGTCCAGTAGCAAAGGAAATTATTACTTTTGGAATGAATTACCTGAACTGCCCCCCTATTTTCAAATATTTCCGACCTCAGTAGGACTATTTCAAGTCAGAAGATACTTTCTATGAAACTTTTTTTTTTTGTTCTCTTGGACCAAATGTACTTGTTTGTGGTTTTGTTTCTAAGGATGATTTTGGACATAAATTTTCTTGCTTCTGGATCAAGAGGACTATTAAATCAGACAGATAAGAAGGTAAAAATCTTTAGCCATACCCAGCTATCTCCAGCTATCTCAAGTGTCTGTCAGTGCTTGCTTAGCAGCAAGGCATGCTGTGAAAGGCTTGTTTACTAATATTTGCAAGACTACAACAGATGTACAAAATGAGCTAGGCTACAGTGAACATTAAGAAAGGGCAGCCGATTGTTTTATCTAGAGAGAGGGAATTTGCTAGAAACACCACTAGCTGATTGCTGGCATGGAAATTTTTATAGTCAAGAGGAATATTCTCTACAGCATCAGCCTTTCCTTTCAGATTTGCGCTTTTGCCCTCCTGAAATCACTGGACTATGGATTTTTATGTATAGGAAGGACTGGCTGGTGGTTGCTGTTGGTTTTGCCAAAATTTTTGTGATTTGACTATTTGTATGTAAAATATGCAACAGCAAGCAGGGAAAATGCATGCAGAGACAATGTTTTGAATGCTAGATGTGGACAGGAGGGATCCCGCAGAGATTAAATCAATATCTAGGGATAGCTGGGGTACTTTAATGCTTCAGGAAGCTTGACATGTATTAAAAGGCAACATTTTAGAGTTGACTGTACAAACCTCTTTGGTTTCTTCACTTTTAGGTTTACACAGCAGCCATTAGTCCTTTTTGTTATTGGCTAGTACAACAAATCTTCATGCCTGTGAGTATATACATACATAAAAATATGTATGTGAGATACTATACTTCTCAATTTAGATTGCATCTAAAATCCAGCTCCTGTAGTTTCATGCTTTTGTAAGAGTCTCACCCGCTTTGTTATGACTGAGCCCTGTTCAGTGGGTATAGAAAACTACAATCCTGGCCTCAGAAATTTACTTTCCAATTTAGAAAAAGGTATTTTAATCAGTGATAAAAAGTATCAGGGGAAAGAGGAAGAACAATATGGGGGATAAAATCAGGCAACTACATAAGTTAAAATTATTTTGATTTGAAAATTTCCACATCAAATTTTAATACCTAATATTTCGTTAATATTTTCAAACAACTATTTCAAAATCAGGCTTGCCCAGCTGAGAAATCCTGAACTCTCAAGAGTGCCAAAAAGTGATTTGAAATTTTTAATGCACTGCATTTGTGGATTCTGTCTTCAACTACCTCCCAGGACCTGACACAGACAATGCATAGAACAACCAGTGATTTCTGTAAGCAGTCTTAAGTTGAGCAGCCACTAATACCAAAGGTCCCACAAAACCCAGGTGATTTTGGAAGTATGTGCATTATCTATTTATTTTAGTTCCTTTTTAGATTCACACATACAATGATCTATAGCTCCTTCACTTCTCATTATCAGATGATTTTCAAAATCATACATTCTCACAGTATCAGGGCTCTTGTTCTCTCCTGCAGCAAAGGTCTCTCATGCTGTAGCTATAGAGGTCTGCAGGCCTGATCCCCTGAAAACATCCTGCCATCAGTATAGTTTTTGTCCTCAAACAAGGAATAGCAAGCTGCCATTCTGATTTCCTCTGAGCCATATGCTTCAGCATCTTGAAAGCATCCAAGCCAAGACTTCTTTTGCTTTGCTTGAACCTCTGAAATGAGATAACCTCCCAATAACAATCCCAATCTTACACTTCTGGATTTTTTAAATTCTGACTTGTGTGCAAATTGAGGTTTATAACTCAAGGACAAATTATGCTCCCAAAGTTTTGAATCTGACCGTGTTAACCTTCTGCAGTGTGCATTTACCAAAATAGCTGCAGGTGACAAAGCTGAGAGGGGAAACCCCAGGACATACACCATATGGTGACAGGGACAGCAACAGAAACAGCAAGAAATAGTAATTACTAATTAAAATAATTCTCCATGATTTCAAAATGGCTTGTCCAGGAAGTATTAATAACTGCTGGTTAATTCTTCCTTGTGACTACTCAATTCTGAATAAACACATCCCTTTCTCAACTTTGGAAAAAGTTGTTTTTTCTTCCTTCTGCCTTTTTTAACATTTGAAATATAAGTAGTATTATAGTAACCATGGTATCCTGATGACATAATGGTTACCATGAGAACAAAGCTGAAATAATGTCATCAGACCCCCTTCTCTCTGCTGTGTGTTGAGTTTTGTATTTAATAGAGATGGCCAAACCACTGCCACCAAGCCTGGCCAATTCTATCTGGCTTCATGGTTCCAAAGCTTATAAAAGCAAAGCTGCCCTGTGCTGCTGCCTTCTACCTTCGTACAGTTAGTTTTGCTTCAGGGCAGCTGTGCCACCAGCTTATAAGCCTGCATAGCAGGCAGGTAAGAGGATAACTGTTGTAACAGATTCCCCCAGGACAGTGGCATTTGTCATGTCCCTGGGACATACTCCAGTATAGCCCTTGGCCACATGTAAAATGGCAGTCCTTGCCAGACAAACCAGATTTTAAATAATTTTTCCTTAGATGTGTTAGAAGATTTCTCTGCTAGCCTGGACAGGGTCTCTCAGTGCATGACTGACTGCGGTCCAGTCCGGCAATAACCTCTGCCCAGAGAGTGCTCTGCACCCACAAAGGAATCCGCTGGCCCCTGCCAAAACACTGTACCCAGAGGGTAGCTCCACCTTCAGACAAGCAAAAGCTATTCCTAGCTAGTTTCCCCAGAGAAGATCCTCTTTCTTTTACTGCAACAACCGCTGGACATGACTCACTGCATATTGTTTGCTCATTTTGCTATATATATTTCCCAAATACTATTTTGAGTTGCATTTCTCCCTTATGCTCCTACCAAGTTTACTGCATGAAAACAATCCTCTAGTTTTAATTTCATATTTAACCAAAACAAATGTGGTGTGGCTCTGTTCACTTCAGTAAAGCTATCTGGATTTATATTCTGCATACAGATATAAGAAAGTTGGTCAGAGGAAAAGACATGGAAGGTAGTACAAAACAAGGGGCCAATGAAGCAGGCAGCATTTCATACAAAGCTCCCTGCATTCTGCCTGCAACAAAATGTTTCCACACCAACCCAATTCACTTCCGGCAGATGGTACATATGGATTTTCTTCCTCCTCTAACTAGAATCCACTGCACAGGCTCTTCCTAAAAATTCTGGCCATAAAATTTCAATTGTAGCCACTTTTCAGTACCTACTACCCAGTGGGTTTACCACACTGGTTTCAGACAGTTCTTCCTTTTTCTTTGCCTCACCTTTTGGAAAATCAGGATATATATGAAGTCATAGTCAAAGACTAACTGTAAATATTCCCCCTAAATCCATAGAATAATTCAGGTTGATATCCCTCTGAACAGCAGCCCCAATGTGGTTTCAATCGTGAAATGAGGGTATAGTCTGTCCTGTCGTGTAGGTCATTGACACCACCGTTAAACAGCATCTGCCCCAGAGAGACATTGCTAATAAGTCACCAGAAAAATTTTAAATTGTTGACTCCTACCCCTCAAGCCCTGGGGCTCAGCCAGTTTTTCACCTGATTGTTATTCCATACCTCTCCAATTGTCTACAAGGATACTCTAAGAGACTAAGTCACAGAATCCCACAATGGAAGGGACCACAGGGGGTCATCTGGTCCAACCTCCCTGTTCAAGCAGGGTCATCCCAGATCACATCCATGGGATTGCATCCAGACTGTTCTTGAGTATCGCCAGTGAGGGAGACTCCACAACCTCTCTGGACAATCTGTTCCAGTGCTCAGTCACCTGCACAGTAAAGAAGTTCTTCCTCATGTTCAAGTGGAACTTCCTGTGCATCAGTTTTTGCCCATTACCTCTTGTCCTGTTGCTTGGCACCACTGAGAAGAGTCTGGCTCCATCTTTTTGACACCCTCCCCTCACATACTGACAGACATTGATGAGGTACTCTCTCAGTCTTCTCGAGGCTGAACATGCCCAGCTCCTTCAGCCTTTCCTCGTAAGAGAGATGCTCCGGACCCTTAATCATCTTCATTGCCCTCCATTGGACCCACTCCAGGAGCTCCATATCTCTTTTGCACTGAGGATCCCAGAGCTCAGCACAGTATGCCACATGAGGCCTCACCAGGGCTGAGCAGAGGGACACAATCACCTCCCTCAACCTGCTGGCCATGCTCTTCCTAATGCGCCCCAGGATACCATTGGCCTTCTTGGCCACAAGGACACACTGCTGGCTCATGGACAGCTTGTCCACCAGGACCCACAGGTCCTTCTCTGCAGAGCTGTTTTCCAGCGGATCAGCCAAGGTCAAATGGGTCTCATGTCCAGCAGGTCAAATAGGAAATAAAGCCCAAAGTCACTTAGAAACCAGATGGACTAGATTTTTCAATGACTTTCTGGACCATGAAATCAAACAGACATAAAGCATAAACAAGGACCCAAATACAGCAGTGCATCAGCTTCAAATGTTACTATTTCCTGGCTCTTCCCACCTTAACCCGTACCCAGGATCCTTAACAGCTGCCTCAGACACAATGTAGTGCAAGTGCTTCACTCTAAGCAAACCTTCAATACAAAATTTACCAATAGCCTCTGCTCCACAGCTGTATCAATGGGTGCACCAAAATTATTTAGGTAGCACCTTCTGAACACTACTTTAAACCTGGCTCATCAGTTGTGCTTCACCAAAAGTTCAACACTGATCCCAGCTGTAATCCTGAGTCAGCAACCTCTGCCTGCCTAGCAGGGAGCTGCTGCCAGAGTCAACACTGAAGTCCCTGGCACAGCTGGCAATAAACCCAGCTCACTGGTCACTGGGTCTCCACTCTCTGCCCCATGTCTGATGTTGGTCTCACCACAATCTCACACTTAAACCCTTCCTAATTGTGTCAGGGTGACAAAACAGCAGAATAAACCCAGATTGCCACTAGCCTAACTCAAACTCATCGTGCCCTCATGGCTCAGCCATTTACCCAATCCTAAATTATGGCCCCTTTTTTCCTGACACAATTTTAACAGGAAGTAAGGTGGTCGACCAATTCCACCATGTTCTCTGCAGAGAATAGCTGGCAGAGTACAGGGTACCCAAATTTTGTTTTTCAAAGTCAGTTCAGGCAGACTTGGGATGTTTTTCAGGAAAAAATTGCAGAGAACCACATGTGGTTTTAATGTCAGGTCTCCTGCACTTTGGTAAGCCCAAGAAGCAAAATGGTTTCTCAGAATAAAGCAGAGGAACCCTGCTGCCTCTCAGCTCTTTGCTGCTGCCAGCCCCAAAACCCTGCAAACTGTGCACCCCATGGCAGTGAGCAATAGAAGGCTGGTACAGCAGCTTGGAGCATTTGGGAATAAGGAGAATTAATTCCATGGTCCACTGGAGTCTTTCTGAACTCCCAGAGGAGGTCCCATCACAAGATGATTCCAGGTTTTCATAACACTGACTTTTGGAAGGCAAGAGGATACTGACCTCGTCCAGTAGTAACTGATGAGTTTAGTTTTTGCCTTACATCGAACTGACTCACCCTGCACTGATACCAACTCACAATTCTTTCTTAATTGGGAAAATCACTAGGATAGTACTCACTGCCAGAATTCTGGGTCATAAAGTCATTCTCTGACTCAGAAGAAGGTTTACAACAGCTGTGGCAGTGATATGTATTGTAGGTGAGTCATGTTGAACTATTACCACAAACACAAGAACCTTATAAAACAAATACATAAAGGATTGCACTGATTTGTCTAAATTATAATGATACATTCATTGTTCTATAGCAAAAGACTTGACAATGCTTTATTGTGCACTCAGTTTTCAGGAACACAAAATTTAAAAAATAAAGCTACTAAGACACTTCTCCCCACATGAATCAAAAGCATCTTTTTTTAAATTCAGAGGCTAAAATTTTAGCTGATATAAATTTTCTGGTAGGTATTAAACTTGTGGAGGCATACTGGTTTAAAACAGCTCAGAATGTGATTCTAGATTCATGGGATGAAACCCCATGTTTGTTGATTATATAACTGCAAATGCAGATATGTCTCAAGTGCAGCATGCAATGTATGTACCAGCATATAACAAAATATTACATGCATATTCAGAAGTAGAAAATGTTCTTTTCAATTTAAATTGTATGAGATTTAAATAAATAAATACTATTGGGTGTTCCAATTGAGAACTCCAGTGAATAAAATCAAGAAAATGCATAAAATATTAATTAAAGGAATTACTGATCTTCAGCAAGTGGATACTGAGGTAATTTCACTGATTTTGTAAGCCCCCACTACCTGAACATTTAATCTTTTGACTGTGCAGTAAGGCTACCAAAACTAACACCACAAACCAAACTCAACAACAGTCATGCCAAAGCACTGGGACAACCTCTGGTCTCCAGCCAGATAATGTGAAGTGTGTTTTTAACAAATCACAAGCATTTTTGGGACAACTGATCTGAGGGGAAAAAAGGATTACAAGGCTACCCCACAGTACCAAAAAATCTCTGAGAAAATCTAGTGGGCCTAAAAGAAACTTCAAGATGGTTTCCTCACTCCTGTTACTTCTGGACAAGAGTACTAGGTCAGGTATTAGGTGCTGGGTTTTCCTGAGTATAAGACAAACTGTCTTTGGTGGAGCAAAGTGGGTTTATAGATGAGGAACCAGCCAGTTGCTGTGGCATCTGTAAGGCCCCAGTCGTGTCTCCGGCTTGAGAAGGCATCAGCCTTCCACCTTCTGCCCTGAGGGAACAAACCCAGCTGAAGCATCGCAGTGTCTTCAAGCGAGCTCTCAGCCCTCTAAGCAGAGAGGCCGAGGGGGTGCCGGCAATCAGCGGCCACCGGCTCCCCTCCCTCAGGAGCCCACAGCGGCGCCGGGGGCTCCCCACACAGCCCGCGGCCCTCCCGCCCACCTGGGCCGGCCAAAGGAGCCTGCCGCCCCCGGGCACCATTGCGGCAGCGGCTCGGCTGCTGCCCGGGGCCGGGAAGGCTGCTCCCGGCTCGCTGCCTAGCTGCTTCATTCATGCTTTCTCCTTCGCCATCTCCCTCACCGGCTGAGGGGAAACGGGAGCGCGCGTGGGCGGCCGCTGGAAGGCTCCCTGTCAGTCAAGCGGCCGAGCTGAAAAGAAGGCGAGCGAGGGAGAAGGAGGCAGAACAGCTTTCCCGGGGGAGGGGGCGGCTGTTGTCGGCTGCCAG
Organism: Acanthiza pusilla; assembly: GCA_036630365.1. Taxonomy (NCBI): domain Eukaryota; kingdom Metazoa; phylum Chordata; class Aves; order Passeriformes; family Acanthizidae; genus Acanthiza; species Acanthiza pusilla. The sequence continues at coordinate 17,163,774 of JAXCHO010000006.1, forward strand.
CCTCGCAGCCCTTCCCGGGGGCATCTGCAGAGACGGGGTGGGGGGAAGGCGGGAGCGGCGTTGCACCACAGAGCTTCCCGCCGGGGAGGAAGCGGCTCTTCCCTGCCTCTCGTCACCTGTGCCCCCCTTCCCACACACGCACCCAGCGGCGACGGGGCGGGGGGCAGCGGCCGACCTGTCTGGCGAGCACCGGGCGCAGGGTCCGTACCCCCGGCGCTGTAGGGGCTGCCCGTACGTGTCTGCCGGGGCGGCGGAGGGGGGCGAACCCGGAGGGGTGTCATTGGTGGGGGGATACGTGAGGCGGCGTGTCCCCCTCAGCTCTCCGCGGGACCGGGGAACTTCCTCAGGCTGAGGGGCATTCCGTACTACGGGCACCAACCGCAGCACGGGGGGCTGGTGAGGGGGGCTTTGAGGGGAGGCTCGGGGCAAGTTGCACGGTTTCGGGCGAGGGGGCGGCCCCGCAGAGGGTTGAGGTGGGCTGGTGCTCGGTACCGGCGAGCAGGGAAGAGGAGCGGGGGGCTGCCGGCAGGGCTCCGGTGCGGCGGGGCTGGGGGCTCCGTGAGGGAGAGCGTGCTGCCCCCACCGCGCCGCAGCGCTGCCTTTGTGCTCCCTCCGCACCTGAGCGCTGGGCCGGGAGGGGCGGCGCAGGTGGGGGCGGGCACGGCAGCAGCGGCGGCGCATCCCCGGAGCCGGGGTGGGGAGGTAAGGCGAGGCTCTGTCGTGCTGCGGCGGCAGCTCCCGGGGCTGCGGGGGGCGGCTGCACGCCGGGGGCTGCGCCTCCGGGCCGGCGGCGGGGGCGGCGGGCAGGGCACGTCCCTTGCTCGGCTTTTCCCGCAGCCGTTTCCCGTTTCGTCCTGCTGCACACAGAGAGATGCAACAGCGGCAGCCCGGTCCCCCGGGAAAGGACGGGGCTCGGAGGTGGGCGAGTCGCATCAGCCCGGCCGGTGCGCGGAGGGGCTGCCGGGCGAGGGGCTGGGGCCGGGGGGAGCAGCCGGCGGTGCCTTCCCGCTCCCGCGGTGTCGGCGCAGCCGCCCGCGAAGCTGCGCGGAGCGCTGAGGGCGGCCGCAGCCCGGCTCCTCCGGCGCCGCTCGCACCCCCGGGGCTCTCGCAGGGCCCGGGCACGTTGGCGGCGTGCACAGGGCTGGGCATTTACCCCGTTTTCCCCCGCCAAAGAACGCCGAGATACGCGGAGCAGTTGCTGGTGTATGCGCTTAGCGGAGCTCGCTTGAGAAGGGCTGGGGGATTTGAAGGAGGCTGCTTGCGAACCGGCACAGTCGGCAGTTAACTACCGGCTGCAGTTAAAATTTTAGCAGCAGCAACAGCTTTGCGATGCTTTCCGGGAATGCTGGTGCCTGGGAGCTGATGTTCCAGGCGGCCCGCGGTACGGCGCCGTTCTCTCCTAGATGGCAGTGCTGAGAGCAGGATAGCTGCCGGTGTAGGTAATAAACTGCTGGGAATCTGGAGACCTGTGCAGCTGGATTTTGATGGAGTTATGGGTGGAATAGAAGAGCATTTACGTGTGCCCTGTGAGTTTATTTGCAATTAAGACAATGTTTTTTTAAAACTTTACATATGGTTATCCTGTTATGTAATTACATTTTGGTGATATTGTGATTGTTACGTTATGTGAGAAAGTAAAAACAAATTTAGTAGGCTAAGCCTTTGTATAGAAATGTTATTTACAAAGTTGCCGAGGTTCGGATCTAGCTCTGCTGCTTGCCACCTAATTGGCAACGATTTACAGCTGATGAACAGGTTCCGTGCTTGAGTTGGAGCAATACATCCTAGATTCAAAAGCAATGTGGCTGTATTACCACTTTTTCTTTCTTTACTTCCAAAATGTTGCCTATACTGAGGAAGCAATTTTTTTTGTTTGATCACAATGTTTTGTTAGTCAGTTTGAGTTGATAGCTTCCTTGTTGTATAAATTGTGCAGTTAATGGATCAATTTCAAATATCCGACAGACCCAGAGCTTGTGTTGATTTCAGCACAAGTTGTGTGGTACGTGACAGAGTGCTGAATTTTACTGTGTGGGATAGCTGAAGTAAATTTTCTCACTGCTTGCTCTACACTTCCAGTTTGTTCCTTTGGAGTAGCAGAATGTAGTGATTTTGCCAATGTTCCCATTGATATATTTGAGTTAGTGTTGCAGATCTGAAGCCAAGGGTTGTTCAGGGGCTCAATATGTGCCCATTGAGAGAGAAAATTTAGCCATTTGACTTGAATGTGGACAAAATGGGCACTAAAGCTCTTACTTTACATTTGCATATAATGCATCCAAATGCTTTCAGCAGGTATGTGCAGAAAGGTAAGCACATTCCATTTGCTTGTTTTATTCCTTTTGTTATAACTGAACAGGCATTATTCTTTGTAGTATTGGGTCGTTGGTTTGTTATTTTTTTTTTACTTCTTATTTAGCAGTATTATGGTTTAAGGACTTTAGAATCTTTGTCACTCCATTTCAGAAAGAGTTGCCAACTGGATGTTATGCATATAAAACTAGAACAAGAGTCTTTAAATAGCAAGACCATCAATTTAGTAACAATTTGGTGTGATAAATGGCAGAATACACAAAAAGAATGCAAGTCTGACCAATTATAGCATGCATTTTTTGGTCTTAATATTGATAAAGTATAAAGCACAAAAGGCAAATAAACGCATACAGCTTTTAAGAACCTAAAGTGGCTTGAAATGGAAGAGCTGTTTTCTGTTATGTGTTTCTTTATGTGGCATGGTTTATGCTTTTTAAAAAATAGTGCAGGGTGGGGGGAAAGATCAGAGAAGTTTTTATAAGCATTTGTTTTGTTTTCTGGATCTCAAAATTCTGTTATGTAGCAGGATGCTTTTCAGTATCTGCTTTCTCAGTATCTGGAAAGGCAGATGTTGCTGCAGCAGGAGCAATTACACTGATTTGCAGCACAGTTTAAAAAAAAATCTGTTCTTTCTGCCTCTGTATAAAAAGGTCACTATGCAGCTCTGTTTTGGACTTGTTATCCAAAGAGATGGGCCAGGGAAGTTAAGTTTGTTAACTAAGGGAGTGAAGTAAATTGGAGTTAGGAAATTTCTTTTCAGGAATAAAATTAGTAAATTTGTCTAACCAACTGCACTGAAGAATTTCACGGGTTTGGCTTTGCCTCAGAATTGTCCAGAAACAAACCCTTGCTGAAAGTCAGGGAGTTTTGCTAGGTTTGGTTTGTTGGTAGTTGCTTAACCAGATCACTCTGTCCTATGGAATGTTGAGTACACAGGCAGATGAGGCATTGGAGACTAGAGCCCTGTAGGCTTTTGTAGAAGAGCCTTTCTGACTTGTAGCCTTTTAAAAGATGCATGACAGAATCCCATGACTTGAGAATTTTGCTCTCACAGATCTTTATCAGTTCCCTGCTTACCCTGTGTAGGCCACAGCAAAGTCTGACTGATGTGACCCAAGACTCAACCTGTAACAGGGCCTGGATCCTTGGTTTAAGCTGATGCTTAGAGAGTTTATCTCAAGTTTTCAGAGCTAATGTGTTTCTACTTTAGAGAATACTTGAGACTTCCTTGCAAAGAGAACATGCAAATAAAGTTTAAGAACTGAAGGACTGATTTGCACTAAAGCATCTTTAGCAGAATAAGGCCAGAAGAGATGCAGAATATTTGTGTGCTGTATGTATCCATACTACCACATAGAGAGTAAGCCATAATATTCGAGAAAGGCAAGGGTTTTGAACATCTCTGGAAGGTCACAGTATTTTTTATCTCATGATGGAGCTCATGTTCTTTTCAGACTCTTCCCGTAATTCTGTGGAACCAAATTGTCCTGTGATTTTTGAGCAACTTTAAAGAGCTAATATGGTAATAATTCACATGTTAGAAATCAGATTCAAGCTCCTGTGCTGTAAGAGTCCTGATCTGTGACCAGCTAGAATGACAGTAAGTGGTATGCTATTGGTTTCTGGGTTTTTTACTTAGTCCTTTGTTGTTTAGTGAGCTGCTGCACATACCTGACTCCTAACCTGTTTGGGGCAGGAGTGGCCTTTTCTAACTTGTGTCAATGGGGCTCAGATCCTTGTAGGTAGCTCTAAGAGAGGGATGTAATAGGTGATAACAGCCTGACCCTGGTTTAAGGTCATGAGTAGGTGTCCAAAATATTTAGTATTTTAGGAGTTGAATTTGTAGCAAAAAAAATTTGTTTCTTGTTTTCTTTGTGATTCAGTATCATAGCTAGTTTCATTCTGTGTTTTACTTGTGTGTGTATGGGTATAATAGCTGGACAGTGCAACTTTCTGTATTTTTATAGCAATCCTGTCCTGTGGGCACAACTGCATGTGCTAACAGGAGCTCATTTTTGACATGATCTCACCCTCCAGTTATAAACAACTTGCTTAAGTTACGGGGAGATTGTGACCTCTGTTATCTATCATCAGATAAACACCATTAGTCATTGCAGTATATAATAATGGCATTTAGACCATCTTTTAGAAAAGAATTAAATCTATAAGGCCGGGCTCAAATAGTAGTGAATGCCAGAAAGACTGGAAACTACATGTAATCTATTTTATATACACACATTTGTTCAGGATGATGGTTGTTTTTGTAAACTTTTATGTGCAAACTTGGTACGTCCAGATGGGCCAGTTTCAGGCAGGTTTTGAAAGCTTCAATCAGAAGTTACCAATCACTTCAGTGTGCAGAGCCTGCTCTTCACTAGTTTCGCCCACTGCCACACTCAGAGCTAACATGTCACCATCTAAACTCTCTGTGGATACACTGCTTCATCAAACTGCATCAGCTATGACACAGCTAGTCTTAATTACACTGTTTTTTAAAAATCGTTGGAATGCTGTAGTCCATGTATCACTAGAATTGTTCTGCCCCTTGATTGTTCTCAGATCATGTTTCATTAGAAGTGCTGATGAGCACCCAGGACTCTGGAGGCAGCAGTTTTGTGCAAGATAAGAATGTTCCTTAAAGAAGCTGATGGAGGATAGAGCTCCAGAGTTCCTGGCAGACGCTGACAGCGTAAGATGTCACTGTAGTCTAGTCTGAAATTGTATGTCTGAAGGAGAATTGGATGTCCTTGACTTTTACAAGAAGTTTTTGCACTGAAGAAACTTGATAGTGGATTAGAGACTGCTTTCAGGACCTGTGTAGATACGTTTGTTTTGTTCAATTGCACTAATGTGACGATAGAGCCATTAGGCTTTCTCTGCAAGTGAGTGTGCATTGAAGCACTCTACATTAGAGGAAGAAATTTTATTTATCCTGGTGAGCCTGTGATCTGCATCCATTGGTTCTGAATGACTTTGTTTCCAGAACAGCTTGGAAATCAAGGAAATGGATGGTGTAAGCTGTACAATATAACTGGTTCCGAAGGGGTTTCTGTTTGGAAGCTGGGTGTTCCAAAGGTGTTTGCTCACTTGCAGAAGTCTGTTTGAAACCTGCAGTTGACAAAGGTCATGACATCTTTGATGTAATGAAATATGCAAAATATCTCATACAAATTATTTCCATATCTTTGCAAAATTTGTTTTAATCACTGAGGCTTTTTGCAGCATAGGGCCCTGTCAGTAGGGAACAGGCTGGAAGTTGGGAGGCCAGGACACTGCTTATGACGCCATGAAATACATTCCACAATATTAAATACAAACCCAGCACTATTCTTGGCAGATAAATGATTGATCACTGCTCTGGGGAGACAAAAAAAATCACTGGGTAGTTTAGTGGGCAAGTCCAGTGGACCTAGATTTTTCCATTTCAAAAAGTGGAAGAATCTTAACTCTGTCTTACGTTTCCTTTCATCTTCATTACACAGTTCTTGTATAAAACAACAAATTCAGAAAGAATCTTGCGAAATATGTTTCTGTTTGTAAGTAGGCACTTATAAAATACTGTCTCTCATTCCTATGAGACCCCAAGAGATGCGGGAGATGGATTTATGTAATTGGGAAATGGAGGGCTAATTTACATATGGAAATTTGCTACCATTAGCATACCAAGCTTATTTTCCACACAACCCTTACACAAACAGACTGTGAACTGGAGATGTGTATGCCTGAATATTTTGAATGGCTATTCTGGTGTGTAGCCCTGTGTAGACAGACACCTAGATTTGAATTACTATTTTAGGAGTTGGGAAAATCAAACCCAAACCTAAAGGAGAATAAAACAATGAAAGGAGCCCTTCAACAGAGCCAGTAGAGGCGCAGCAAGAGCGCAAAGATGTGTTTTGACAAAGTACATGTGTTTTGACAAAGATACACATTTTCATCTCTGAACCCAATAACAGAAGTTAGGGTTAAATAGCCGCTCCTTTGCTTGTGCTGCATATGTTGAGTGAACAGAATATTTTCTATTTAGAGGAATACTTTGTATTTACAGCTGTTGGTGTTTCTTCAGGTAATGATGTATCTTGTGTTACTAGTGCAGCGAAGTGACTCTGTGACATTGGGACTCGATCCTTGTGGGTCCCTTCCAACTCAGAATATTCTGTGATAAACATTTGTTACTTCTAGAAATGCATGTTTACTGAAATCACAATTATACCTAGAAATCCCAGTGTCCCTAGATGCCATGAGTTCTGTGTGTCTGGACATACATATATCTTTATTCAAAGATGAGGGGTACAGATAAAGATAACTCACATTAAGTGCTATTAAGAATTAGATATTGAAATTTTGTGTATGAATAGTGCTACCCTGTAAACATAAGTCAGTAAAATATAAAGTTGTTTTAAATAAATGGCAAAGGAGGAGTAGACGTGGAACAGTGGGGTCTGTTGACGCAAAGGAACAAACAAGGTATTTGAAGGAAATTGTCCTTTAAAAAAAAAGAAAGTGAATTATTTGTTAAAAATCAGTAAGCAGTTTAGGTTTTCTTTATAGTGCACAAGGTTTAAGTTATGTTACTCATGTCACACTCTGAAGTAACTGCTGGCGGAGTATTTGCACTGTGGGACTGCATTAGCCTAGGAACTCATTGCAAAAGAGAGTCAAAAGATATATTACAACAAATTCGCTGCTGGCTTGTGAGAAAAGACATTCTAAAATTGTGGTTGAATTTAAATCTAAATTGAAAATCGTTTCTAAAAGAAGGTTTTATTGAGATATAATTTGGGGTATTTCGTTCATCTTCAGTTATTTAACTTTTTAAAAATATTTTCATGTTTTTTAAAACCTGTATTGTTTCTGACTTTCTTAGAAGCTGCAACTTGAAACTTTCTTATTCTTACAGATTGAACAGGACCATTTGTATTTACTAATATTAATTTCATGCACAGCTCCTTTCATTATTGAAACTGTAGCATACTACTTAGGTTACTGTTTCATATATAGCTTAATTCCCTTCTGATTTCACTTCTTAGCTTAATTACCTTCTGATTTCACCTCTTAGTGAGGGTGGCTTAGATAAATTTAGATGATGACTTCATCTGGACCAGTGTACACTTCACTTTCAAGATGCGGTTGTATCTTTTTTTTCTCCTAATTCCACACTACAGAAAATAGTGATCTTTGTGGTTTCTACCGAGACAAACATTTCCTATTTCACTCTAGATAGTTGCTACTCCCCTTCAGTGGGAAACCATGTTCTGTTCATAACATCAGTGATATGAGCCTCTAATGGTATCTTAGAGCTTGTTAGAAAATAAAAATGCTGGCATTAGGTGAAGAACTCTCATGGATATTGTTGAATAACCAAAACCATTGGGGGAAAGAGCTCAGGATTGTGACTGTATTTGTTCTGAATTTTATCTCTCAGTTGCTATAAATAATAACCATTTTCATAATAGATGACTTGCAGTCTGTAAAAGCAGGTCATTCCAATTATTACCTTCTTTCTCTTCCTGCTGTTTCAATGGCAGGAGATTTTTAGCAGCCAACAGCATTGCAGACGTTTTTAGGTGGATGTGACCACTTCATGGATGCAAGATAAGGGGAAGGCTCCACTGGGGTACAGCAAGCTTTGTGTCCATTTGGAAGGCAGGATTTAAAAGCCAACAGTTAACTTGGGTTTCGTAGCCCCATTCCTGCCTCCCACAAGCTTGCCAGCAGCACAGCTTTACTTCTCTTGTGTAGAGTGGCAGTTGTTAAGTGAACTTTAATGGGATGGGGAGAACAGCATTTGAGAAGTTTCTTTGAGAGAAGTTTCTTTGAATGAGAGAAGTTTCCTTGAATGAGAGAAGTACAGGGGAGCCAAATAGCCTGTTGAACCTGCTCACTGTTCCCAGCTGGTCTCTGAAATTTGGGTTGTCACAAGCAGTCCATGGGCTGTAAGTTGACAGTTACCACGTGCAGCTGTGGTGACAACACAGACATCAGCAGCTTTTCCACACAGACACTCTGGAGACCTGTTCTTACAATTAGCTGTTGATTAGCTACCTACTCAAAGGCAGGCTGCTGGATCTCCCTGGATGCATTCCATGTGTTTCATTTTGCAGTTCGTACTGCTGTCTTGAACTTGACCAAAGTCTGGGATAATTGAAATACAGGCATATGCTCCCATAAAATGGTAATGCAGGCAGATTACTGCAGGCCTGCTAATGGCGGTGAGAATCCATATAGGCTTGAGGTTTCATTTTTCTCCACTCTTGCGAGATTTAGATCATAATGTTTAGGTCAGGACACTTAGAAGCAAGCTAGGCATCTTGATTCTGCCTCCCTATGGAGAGTATTTGTTTTACCAGAGATGTTTTTGAAGCATTCCTTGGATATGTGATACCATTTTTGAATTTACTGTCAGTTCACTGAAATACACTTGCCTGTTTAAGGTTTTTTTATTGGTTTGTTTGGTTGGTTTTGTGTTTTAATACAGGTAAATAAAGTATACTTAATATGTTTTTTCCTAGCATCATCCAGAGATTCTGGGCAAGGGAATTCATTTTATTTATCAGGCAGTGCATTTTTTTTCTGGTGGTTCTGCAGACTCCTTTTTACTTTTAGGAACAGAGACTTGCTGCATGCTTCCTGTACCTTGACTGGTTGAGTACAGCTAGATTTGTTTGTTTTCTTTTCCAGAATGCCTTCCATTTGGTACTCCAACAGCATCTGTTCCCTCATTTGCAGTATCAGTAACAGTGTACATTACCAGACTGGGGCTTGGCTGTAGCTGTCTCCTTCAGGAGCAGAGCCTCCCTTGCCAGTGGAGATCACCGCCACCATTCCATTACCCTGACCAAAGCCTCTGCTCCTTAAGTCTGAGAATAGCAAGCCAGAGAGGTGGAATAGTTTAAGTAGTTGCCTTGTTTCATTCCTCTTCTAAACATGGAAATCAGGGCCTGCAAACATTTGTAAGATGAAACGTTGGCACAGACATGGTAATTTCTGTGAAACTGCAGATGTGACTACTTTGTTATGAAACTGCTGGGAGCTCCAAGAATTATTGTAACAAATCCTGTGACTAAAAAGCATGTAATGGCTATTTTGTTGTGCTAGTGATTGCTTTGCACTTCAGAGCCTGTTTGGAATGGTCACATAATTAAAATAGTTATTATTTTCTTTTAAATTAGAGGAGGACTTCTCTCATACTTGCATGATGGCTGACTAGCACTAATAGACAAAAGGAGCTGAGTGCCCAAATGCTGTCTGTATTTCATTCTGATAGTTGTTGTTTAAAACCATGTTTTCAGATGTTAGTTATTGTTTTAAACCATGTTTTCAGATGGTACTCTGTTCTTTGTACTAAATTACTTTAAGCATGTGTAACGTTCTCCATCCTATGTACATTTTCTAACATCCGTAATTTCTTAATTATGTATATTGCCCCCAAAGCAGGCATTGCCATTTACTCTTTTATATTTTTTGAGCTTTTTGCATCATGAACAATAGTGTATGTCCTGAATTTTTTAGGAAAATCTTAATCCTTTTGAATTTCCTATGAGCTCTCTAGCACTGTGACCCCTCAGACTCCTGATTGGAAACACTGTAGATCTTGAATGTAGTTTTGGCCATTGACACAGGTCTGTGTGTTGCCAGTGGGCAGCAGATCACAAATAGAGATTCAGCATTCTAAAGTTATGTAGTGATGCTAAATAATGAACCAGTAATTAAGCAACAACATTTTATCTGCAGTGTAGTCTGTGCAACTCACAACATCAATTTTCAGTCTGTGATCCTTGAGTAGATTAGGTTACATTATATTAGTTTAAATTGAGAACTGTTGCTTTGTGTTAGCCCTGGGCATGACTTTAATGTTAAACTTACTAACTTTATTAAAGGGGGTTTTTAACCCCAAAAAATGGTGCCAGTGGTAAGATACTGATTTAGGCCTGATGCTGATTCCAGTGTTTAGACAGAAGAGCCTGTTGTCTATATATCCAGGATTTAGAAAAAGATTCTCTTCTGCTTGGCAGGCTTGCTTCAAAGTCTTGCTAATGTTAACTCTGGCTTCCCTGTGTTCTCTCACAGTCTAGTGGCCTGGGATTTGTAAAGCTGTGCCTATGAGATTGCTGATTACACTGGGAAGAGAAGGCAGTCCAAAGCTAACTGGAATAGTGTCTGTTGTCATTTGGGAATTTGCTTTATTAAGGCATCCGGCTTACTCCCTTGGTTGTTGATGCTGAACAGAAATTGAGAGTAGGTCTCTAAGCTAATTTATTGTCTGTCCTTGAAACCGGATGTTTGGAATATAGAGTTTCCTATCTGTGTCTATAAGCTGTTCTTCCTTCTCTTTTTCCCAGCTGGTACTAATCTCTGCTGCTCTGTGCATGGCTTCCACCCTGTCCATCTGTGTCCGTCACCTCTCCACCGCAAGTGTCAGCTCCTGTAGCTTTGTATTTCTCTTCCTCTCAGAAAGAGCTAAGTAACCTTCTGCCACAAAGGTTTCAAACCAGGAAAGTACAAACTGCCCTCTTTGTCCACGACATCCTGTCAGATTAGCAGCTTCTGATTGATAGTGATATTGCCAAGTATGAAAGAAGCAGCTATTCCCCAGGAGTTATGGAATCCCTTGTTTGTAAGGGACTTTATCGTGGGCTGAAATGAGCTGATGGCCACCTCCACAGGATACAGGAAAGTAATTTGCTTCTGAGTTTTTTGTTCCTTTTTTGCAACTGATTGCTGTGGACATCATTCTGATTCTGAGAACACAGCAGGTATTCAAAGACATCATCTTGATGTCCTGGAAAATGCCTCATTAATCCAGCCGGCCATTTTTAGGCCTTTTCCTGGAATATTGAACTTAAGCATTGCATTTACCTTGTTGTAATTGCTAATTTTCTTCCTTGGTTGCTGCATGATTTCAGGAGCTGATGCTTCATAAGTTACCAGAGGTAGAGATGAGCAGAAATCTGAAATCCTGGTAACATGTCAGGCTAGATAAAGCCTTGCTTGCTCATCATAGTGATTTACATGCTATTGGTGTTTTGCCCTAGAGAAGCTTTTCTTCCCTGTTGTTCAAGAACAGATCTCAGACCTTAGATCACTGTAAATTTCAGAGCTCCTTTGCTGTGCTAGTCCTTCATTGCATTGTTTTGGAGCTGTTAATTGACGATAATTCTGGATGCTTAACGCATTTTGTTTGAGGATCTTTAAACCTTTTTCTGGCAGACTCAGTGACACTGGTTGATGCGAGAAGTGGTTTTGGGAAACCAAAGGGATTGGAAGGCAGAAGAAGCTGTTTCTCTTTTGTGTCTTTTGTGTGCACTGGTGCCATGAAAAGCAAGAGCTGGAAAGGGTGAGAGAGTGATTGTTCCTATCCCCCTCTGCACCTGCCAGGCTTTTCCGATTTGAAAAGTATGATGCAGAAGTAGAGCTCCATCTGCTGATGTTCCCTTTTATGTGAGATAGGTCCTCAAAGAAGGGGGTCTTACATAAATGACTTTGCTGACCTGTATTTCTGTGTGGATGCGATACTTTATCTGTAGACATGTGAACTGCTGCACAGAAAAGAACAAGTGAGAAAGCAAGTCAGTTCCAGGGCTGGAGAGAGTAAGTACACCCCTTTTAGTTGTATGTAGGTCATCATTTCTGAGCAAGGTTTAGCATCTTCACAAAATTTGGACCAAGATAATTCCAGAGTTAACCCAAAATGAAGTTTGTTTCTCTTTGTGTTAAACTTTGATGGCAGAGAGAACAAGGTCAGACTATGTGGTGTTGGCTGGCAATTTGGAAAATTTTGAGGCCTGTCCACACAGGCATAGGAATTTTTTTCTGTCTGAAAGGATTCTGATACTCGGCGGAGGGGCAGGAGCTGCTCTTCTGTTTTGATTTAAAGTGGTGTCTAGGGAAGAGGAAAACAGTATTGGCAGAAGCTTCATTTCCTTTGAGCATTATGTCTGTCTATTCCCTGGAGAACTCATTAATTTTTAAGCCTGTGGCAGCAAGAGGCTAAATGGATACTGTAGTGATACCCTGGTGGTTTGAGATCGTGCATTCATCCTTTTGGGATAATCAGTTCTGCTCCCATCAGAGATGTGTGGCACCCCAAGATCACTGGGTCAGTTTAACCTGAGAAGGCAGCTCTTTAGCAAAAAGGAAGATGCCATTTGGTACAATGGTGGAAACAAGAAAACTGTTCTTTTTAGAGCATTGTCTGCTCTCTGATTGAATCCTCCTTAAGATTCATTTATCATTGCTAGTAAATGCCCCCTGTTTATAGAAAGGGGGGAATTATGCAAGAAGGTCAGGATCTCCGTGGTTTGTGCTGGGGAGGCAACAGTATGTGAAAGACAAGGTTCTGAGTTAGACTGATTTCTCCTCAGTAATTGCTAGTTAGGATGAGTGTCGATTGTCGACTTACAGGGTCTTAATGTTGTGAATGGATAAGCTTTTCAAATGTGGCTATGTTAAGGGTGGTCATGTTTCAGGTACATGTATATATGGCCCTTTTGTAGCTTGTAATGTCCAAATACTTAAAACAAGTAAAATTAAGACAATACTGTCCTACTGTGGGAAGTCTAATATTGGACAGGGTGGGGGAGCTCCTGAGTCCTGACCTACGAACTGAGTTTTTATACCCAACTTCTTTTCTAAGAAAAGTCCCAGCAGACTGCCACTGCCTTGCAAGGCACAGCTTGAACTCTATGAGAAACTTGGCTTTTTTAAATGGGTAGGTGTTTCAAAGGGGTAGTAATCAATGCCGAGCTGGCAATAAACAAGCAGGGAAGGCTGTGGCATGGCCCTGGAGCCCCAGTACCTGTTTGTTGTCACCTGCTACACAGCCACAATGCATGGGGCAGAATAAAAGGGGGATCCTTGCATGCCCTACTGCTGGGATTGCAGTTCATGAGTGGGAAAGACCTGGCTGCACCCAAGGCCTGAAGCACTCTGCAGGCAGTTCTTGGGCACATGTGCACAGCTGTGAAGGTATCACGAGTATTGAAGGATACAGGACATTTAGGCATTCAGGACTATGAAGGATGGAGGCAGTCAACTGATGAACCTCCATTTGGTACTGAAAGCACTTACTGGCTTTACTTTGAGCTTACCATCCTCACTTTTACCCTACTGGCCTTACTTGAGTACTGAGACCATTTAATGCAGATTTGGATGGTCATGAGCCGCCTCTGTCTGCTCTGTCCATTCTCTTAACAATGTGTAATGCTGCTCCCCCTCTGCACTATTGCAATCCATTTCCAAGAACTGGAAGTCAGAAGCGTGCAGTCTGTTCTGGCTAATGTGGTTGGAAACTGTAGGGGCTCCAAATTAGATAAATAGCTTCTAGTTAGAAAAACAATGCCAAGATACAATTAAATACTCCACGTGTAAACATCAAGGGGAGAGTAATGCTCCATGTAATGTAAATTATATTCAGTGCATAAAGCTCTTATATGTACTGTATATTTCATCATGTTTGCAAGTTTATAGTGCTTATCTTCTGGGCCCTGGACTGTAAACATCATCAGCCCTGTGATGGAAGAAAGATCAAGCTCTTTAAACCCAGAATAACAGAGAAAGTATAGATGGACTGTGATCCAGACCACAGAAACAGCTCCGTGCTTCAAGACCCATGGCTGTAAATGTGTACTCAGACACTGGAGATCCCTCATTCTTTAGGGGGATGCTAGCAACTTGTGTCCCACTGAGATTAGACTCAAGGGTACTTAGGACCTCCAGGATTCAGCCTTAAATGCCTGCCAAAATGTTCTCTGCCTTTGGAAGTTGTAAAGATTCAAAGCTTCTCCCTTTTTTTTTTTTTTTTTTTTTTTTTTTTTTTTTTTTTTTTTCTTCTTTTTTTTTTGTTAGAACATGAGATCCAATCTACTATGGTACTAACACTTTCTCTCCACCTCCCTTCCAGAGTCTCTCTTCCTGGACTGGAACTGTGTATATAATTTTTTCAGTAAGTTCCAGATTTGTTTTGCTAACATATGAGGGATTTAAAGCTTAAATGCTGGCACAACCTTAACTAGCCTATTGCAAATGTGTCACTATTCATTAAGAACTCTCTAGGGTGCAGTATGTTCCTTGGTGGATTGGCTTCCTGGAAATTTAATGGTAGTTTGTGAATTGGCATCCAATTTTGTTTTTAGTCTATCTCCTGCTACTATAGAAAGCAGTTTTGGTTCTGATAATTTGAGAGATTCTGTTTTGCTTTGCTTTACTTTCGTGCTGTACTTCAGTCAGGAGGATGAGTCAGCTGGTGAGATCTTTGAGAAACAGTACAGAGAAAGATTTCTTGGAGTCCACTTACTCTTCTAGAAATTAAGCAGGATATTTGTGCCCAGCCATCAGTAACCAGTGGAATTCCTATTTCACCTGTTGGCAAAGTTCAGTTAAGTTCAGAAAAGGCACCTGAGACTTCTGTGTAATTCTAACTTTATTCCTTTTTAGTAATTTTATGGAGGTTGAGATAAGTAGAGGGTGCTGTGGGATTTACTTGGTTCCTGGTACATCTGGAGGGGAGATTATTTTGCTTCATATTAAAGTGTTGAATTGTTTTTATTGTGACATGCTATAAATATTCTGCAGTACTTACACACTGTCCGTACAGCATTTTTGTGCAATAACTTTCTAAATAACTTCATGTACGGACATAGTCATTCCGGAATAGTTAAATACTCTTTCTTTTATACTGTGATATAATTTGCATCTGTAGACAAATTCATAAATGTTACATAGTTTTGAGGAGCTCTAGCTGTAAGACCCAAAGTGGCTTGAGTAGAAGAAGTTATTTTGTGTAGAATTGCTTAGAGAAAATATCATATAAGAGCAACCCCCCCTTAAAAATTACCATTTTGTTTTCAGCTTATTTCTTGACAAATACTTTCCAGTCACTTCATTTAAATGCTTTTATGTGAGAACCAATATTTCTTATAAAAATATTTTTTTTCTTTAAGAGAGAGTAAATGAGTTAGTGGGTCTTTTAAAATGCTTCACTCTAAAAACAACTGTCCCTTTTAAAGCAATAAAATCAGTGGTTAATTTATGGATAAAGCAAGGAGAAAGTTATGGCTGCTCCGAGAGGTGGATGCAGAACTGAGTAAAACTGGTGGATGCAGAACTGAGTCAAAGTGGTAAAAGGGTGACTGGACAAAATCTCCTGTTTTCATATCAAATTTCTCTGATGCAACTGCAGTTTGCATCACAAATGTCAGTGCTAATGGTCAGAAGGTGTTTACTCTCTCTGTAGCCTCGTAGAAAGATGACCTTGAAAGATTGTGTGGATTTTGCTGGGGTTGTGAGACTGGACTCAAAACTGACTCTGTGGATCTGGTGTTCTTAATACTCTTAGGAGTCCTAGGCAAAAGAATGTAGTAACGTTGATGCTTGCTGTTGTTCTTTGTGAAATCCAGTGAGAGGGAATTGTCCTTACTGTATGAAGACTGAGAACTAAGGAAGCTGTTGTGACCACTTGTAGTGGCAAGCTCTGTGGCCGAGTTTTTGTCTGTTATGTGGGAGGCTTAGGTTCCATCAGTGGAGAATTTAATTTCCCCATTTCACTGAGGTTGGGTTTTTACAGAGCTGTAACTCTGTGTACCTTGCGGAATCTGCATGAGAGCAGAGCTGATTTGTGTTGAGACAGATCTCCCACACAGCTGTGAAAACAAGTGCACAAATTCAGAGTAGCTGGGTGTAAATCTGAAGTAACTGTCATGGAGATTGATGTTCTCTCTAGGAGTTAATCTAGATTTACATCAGGGAAACTGTGACCAGAATCTCCCAGGATTCATCTTTGCTAGACTTCGGTGGCTCACTAAATTAATTGCTAATTAACTTGAGATGGTTGATTATTGTGGATGCTTCCCACATATTTCTTCTGTCTTACTGTCATCAAATTTAAAGACAGAGCTCCACTAGATCAGACCAGATCTTACATGTGCTGAACTCCTGCTTGTCAAGGGCTGTTCCCTTCAGCTAGCTATGAACACTGAGTGAAGTCAGCACACATTACACCAATGAAGTAACTGCAGTACACTGCAGTCCTTGGGAATTTAAACCTGTGCACATTTGGGTCAAAACCAGCAGGGACATGGCAGCCCGTATTGCTGAAGGCAGAATAAGCAAGGGGTTTAGAGAGGTCCTGCAAGGTAGTCACAGATTATCCTTGAAGTCTGGCCTTGCCAGTTTCTGCTGTGGAGTGGAGCAGCGTGAGACTTCTCGTTGACATAAGTGCAGTAGTTAGTGTGAAGTGATTTCACTACTGAGATATCCCAGAAACAGCATGAGCCACCTCCAATCAAAACACCTCTTCCCTTGTGTGTTAGACAGCAGTTGCTTTGGCGCTCTGTTAATTCTATACAAAAGAAGTATCTCATGGTAAAATACTCATTTGCAATATTCAAGGACATTGGGAGGGAAATGCCCAGAGCTATTCCTTCAGTGTCTGACAACATTGAGGCACCTGGAAATTCTGCCTCCCTTCCTCTTCAGATTTCACCATCAACATTACACAAAAAAACCACACCTTTTTTATATGTGTTTTGTATGGCTTAAATGAAATTGGGATGCCAAAAGTATGGGGTATGTCTGATCCTGCTGTAGTCTGGGCAATGACAGGCTTACTTGAAAACTAAATTTAGGTTCTGTTCCAGGTCCCTCCAGAATGGAGGCAGAGCAGGGCAGTTAAAGGAAACCAACTTGAGAACCTCGAATGCCCGTGAAAATAGTAGAAGGATCTGTGCCAGGGCGGAAAGCAAAACTAAATTAGGTCTCTATTTAATAGAAGGGCCTTATTCTTAAATAAACATGTTGTTAGGTCCCAACAGAGAATCTGTCTAAAGTCACCCTTGTTTTAACACCTGTGCCTAACAGCCTCCCAGTCCTCGGGCTTCACTTTGAGCTGGTCTGCCTCCCAACAGCCTGCAGTGTGAACTGGAAGGGCCTGGTCACGCTGACTGATGAACATGCAGTGAAGATGTAAGGATACAATAAATGGGTGATCATCTTTCTTGCCTGCATGCAAAAGTAAAGGCATCGTGCCAAGCAAATATGCGCATTAGATGACTAACAGCTCCCACACTGTCAGTGTAGGCAGGGAATATGCAATGCAGCCACATATGTGTCTCAGAACCATACCGGGTGCTTTTTATTCTTAATGTTTGGTTTTGTTTTTAAATAGGAGTTCAGATCTTTGAGCAGGATGTTTATCTCTGTGCACAGAAAACAATATTGGTCATAGCTTTTAATATATGATCAAGTTTTTAGAACTACCAGCTGATATATCTGTAGCAAGTGACATCAGAATTTCAAGTAACTGCTATAAATGCTCTCTAGGATAGCTGTGCATGTCATGTGTAATTTTCTGATTTTACTTTTATTTAATGGCTAGAAAATACTGTTTTAAAGAAAGTGAGGGTTTTTTTTCCAGTGGGAATGTTGTTGTAAAGTTTTGTATTTAATGTTTGGGTTTGTATTTAATTTTTTTGTATTAATATTTTTGCCTTGATTGAAGTTAGCACTCTTTTTTGGGTAAAATGGGTGGGAGGTGTTAATGAAAATTAGTATGCTGTAACAAAGGAGTTGAATTTCATTTGATACTTTCTTAGCCTTAATTTTACCATGTATATGTGGATGTACAATGGGCTGAAGCCCCAGGGAAATCCTGTAAATCCCTGTAAGCAGAGTGCAGTTCACCTTAGCATTTAATCTAGCAGTGAGCTTCCACCAAAGAGGGTCCCCTTTCCATTCCGCCAGTGATGGCTAATCCACCCCCCTGTTAATTAATTCGTTTTCTGTCAGTTCTGCAAGCTGAAGCAGCAGCTTTGTTGCTGCATAGATAGCTAAGACAGGGATAGGATGCAGTAGAGGAAATTGAACAGGATGAAACAAACCCCTCTCTTTCTGCAGCAGTGTAAAGTTAGATCATCTTAAATGCAACACAAAGTGAACCTTAAGTGTTCATGGTTTGGGTGGTGGACTCATTTAAATTCCCCAAGAAGTATTAAGAACCCTCTGAGCTATGAACTCTACAGCCACAGAATGGTAGACAGTCTCTGGAGCTGAATCTTAAACAAAGAAACAGGAAACCAAACACAAACTCTCAAACCACCAAGCTACAGTTCTGTGGCCTCAGCCAGATGATCCAGTGTTCACTGATTTTTCAAGTTTATCATGCTTTTTACTGACATCTCATAAGCATACAGTATTGGGAGAAAACAGACTTTCAGAGTACAGGTAGAGAAGAACTGAAGTCCTCAGATGTTTCCCAGGACATGCTCTCATTGTCGGTGGCAGAATCTGTCAGTATCTATTTAGCACTGAGTAACTCTCTGATGACAAATTAATTTTTGAGTTTGGGAAGGAGTGAAGCCCTATTTCCCTTACAGGGCTATTTAGTAGCCTGTGTAATATGGATTGGTTTCTATTTACTCTGTTTTAAACACCTGTTTCTTCTTTCTTGATCTCTCTGTATGTTGGCATCCAGATCCCTTATCCCTGTTGTTTTTGCCAGTAAAAATTGCTCTTATGTGGACAAGCAGTTAGAAGGGGTTGTGTGGAATGACTGGGATGGTATTCCACAGATAGTCTGCATTACGTAAACTGTTTTTGCCATTCAGGTGGTTAATTAAACTTGGTCTGCAGATCCCAAGACAGAAACCACTTATGTGCACACTTTATTTTAATAACATGTTTCTGTTCCTCTGCCCCTGGAGACTTAGCCCTGTGTTCTGGTTTGTCCATTCTCAAGAGGGAGAAAAGGGATTGTAAGGACAAAAGGAAAGTGTGTGGCTTCATGTATTTTCATTTTGGGCAAATAGTCTTGTCTGATTGGGGGTGGTAGATGGAGTGAGGGAACATCTTACAACATCACTATGGATTGCCTGGATGATGTGTCCTTTGGAATAGATGCTATGTCCTTCCCAGAAGAGGGAAAACATGAACAGTAGTAATAAACCATTTTATCAATTTGTTTTCCATCCTCTGCAATTATATTACTGTTCTGTGATGATGCTCCTGCACATTAACCTGCTGTGTTACCCTGTCAGTTCCAGGGTATGGATACAGATAATTGTGTGTACAATTTTTTGCTGACATGTGGGCAGACTGTGTCATTGTTTTCTGCAAAAATTAACTTGGTAGCTTAAAAATATGGTATTTTCCTCATGCATAGCACAAGATAAGGTCACTCTTGCTTTCATGAAGTAGCCTGAATGTGCTTCTGAGTATTTGCTACCAGAAATTTGGCGATTGCTTCTCTGTCCCCTGTGACACATTCTCTAGAGATTTCACAGAGCTCAAAATTAGGTACAGAAATCTTCTCTTAACTTTGAACCTGGTTTTGCTGGCACTTTTGCACATGAGTGAGTGCTCCCGTAAACAGTTTTACCTCCTTGTGTCAGAATAACAAAGGACACATCAGAGTTTTAAAAGGAAGATCATGCAGTTTTATTGTCTAAGGTGAGTTGCTTTCTCTAAAACTACTTGGCTGTGAAGTTTTCCTTGTCAAGGGCAGATGGAATTATGTCTTCTACGTCAGTGCATAGTAGGTGTAAAATGCTGCCAAATCTGAGCATTGTTTTCATATTAGTCTTGCACTGATAGTAACTGTAAGGTGTAAGTTAATTGAGAATAAGCCTTTATGCGTTTTCAGAGGCAGGAGTGATTCCTGTCTTGCTTTAGTGGTATTTTCTTTTGGTCATTTATATGCTGTTGGAGAGACAGAGAGATGGGCCATATTAGGCAATAGATGGGTATTTCTGTCAACAGTGTAAAACTACACCTGTCCCTAAGTTACGTGATGGAGAAAGGGGAAGCAGAGGAGGAATGCTTGAGTTTGCAGGCAGCATAAAGAAAGGAATTAAGTTTGGAGTCTGGCAAGGCACCTGCACTGAATGCAGATGACAACAGTAGCATATAGCTTAAGAAGAGATAACTCTCTCTTTATAGAAGGGTATAGAGCTTCAACATTAATTCTAATTCATTTGGCCTCTCTGAGAATGTCATGATAACAAGTTCTTTGCACACTGTGTGTGAAGAAAGCAGTTTTATGCCAGCATTTGAATATTGTGGTGAATTGCAAGCATTAAGGGAGGTCAAAGAAAGCATTTGGGGCTACTGTCATTGTAAACAGCTCCATGCTAAAAACTAGGTGTGAACAAGTCGCCTTGTGTCAGCTGAACCACAGTAACTGTATGTAAACAGTCTTACTCTTTTACAAAAGTATAAACTGCATCTGGCATGAATTTTAGCTCTTGTCTTCTGCTGGCATTGGACTGAGAGCATGCAGAGTTAATTATATTTCCACTTAACAGAAGTAGTAACTCTGTGGTGGGGCAACCTGTTCAGGTACCGGAGCCCTTCTTGTCAAGATAAGAAGAGCTGTTATAGAGAGGTATAACATCCTTTATTAGGTCACTTGATGTAGTTTGTAGATATAATTTGGTCTTCAGTAGTGAGCCAAAAGATACTAGTTCCTTTCATCCTGTGGCAGTCCCTTATGAAATCCAGTTACTCCTTGGTTCTGCACCTCATGGTCATTCTGCTGGAGTGACATGAGTGCATTGCAAAGCCTGTTTTTCAGGAGCTGTTGCACGCTACTGGCAATTGTCCTTGACAAGTATGAGGGGCAGTGGGGGGGCTAAGGGTAGACTCAGAACTATCCACACCATCTTTTTATGGTGCTTGTTAGTTGTTTTGAGTAGCATCTGCTCTGTAAAAGAAGGTTGATTCATTTTGGACGTGTCTGCAAGACATCTTTTCTGGGTTTGAGCTTGGACTGAAGAAATCACATCAGAAAACAACCTTAATAAAAACATCTAGCTGAAAATAATTGGTTGTCATATTTTCCTGAGAGGGAGAGGTGTTTCTAAGTGGCTATAAAAGTATAAATACCATCTGTATTACGTATTCTTGTTTTTTCTGGTTTTAGGAATAACTTTTGGATTATGTTTTG
This sequence comes from Acanthiza pusilla, assembly GCA_036630365.1. NCBI lineage: Eukaryota > Metazoa > Chordata > Aves > Passeriformes > Acanthizidae > Acanthiza > Acanthiza pusilla. The sequence goes on from JAXCHO010000006.1 coordinate 17,185,024, forward strand.
GTACACATTGTGTACACAGACAGTAATTCTTATGCTTGGATTTACATACTATGTTTGTATTATTACAAGCAAAAGAGACAGTATGTATACAGGCCTTTACAGCCAGTTTCATGCCTTAGTAATGCCTTGTCCCGGGTAGCAGAGGATTGCTTAGTGCTAGGATGTGCTATATTGGATGAGATGATTTTTTTAAGGTGTGCCTCACATGTTAACTCTGGTAGCTTGCTTTTTTACCTGGATGCTCCTGTCTTCTTGTATCCTGGTGTCTTCTAAGAATGTGACTTGTTTTTAAATATGTTTTTCTTTAATATGTGGATGCATTTATCTCTGTGCAGTGATCTCCTCATGTCCCGGTGTCGGAGGTGAGGTCTGGATATCTAAATAGTCTTGGATTTATTAGCCTGTTCAAAATTAGGTCAGTTTCTGCTCAAGGGATTTCAACAGTACCTCTGTCGGAGAGGGCACTTTCAGAGTTTAGCCTTTTAAATTTTTGTTCTTCAGGAGACATCTTGATGGGGTTTGTGAGGTGCAGTGTATTGGCATCAATATAAGGAGTTCTATCTGTCTCTGTGGACTTTGGGAGAGACTGTGAATGAACTGGCCTGACGTTAACAGTGCAAGGTCCTTTAGAAGTAGATGACAAATCACATAAGCCTTGAAGGCAGAGCACTTTGTAATCTGGACAAAAAAATACATCCCTGGCCCCTCCCTTAGCTGAATGTGTGAAGGAGGAAAAAGGTCTTTGCAGTTTGTTAGAGGTGACTTTCTTTCTGTGTGCCTACATGACCCTTTTCGCCCATGTGTTTGCTGTGCTTTGAAGGGCACTTGGACGTACAGTCTCTGAGGTTATGATGGACTGTTCCCAAATTATGTGTTCAGTTAGCCCCACTGTGTCATAGGTATGACATATTCAACAGTCCTTCACAAATGAGGGGTTTTGTCTTGTACTCGCAGACCTTTAAGCCTTCTCTGAGATTTTAGTGAAATGGGGCATTATGATTTCAGCTGAAGGCTTTTTCCATATGGTGCAGATTGCCCCTAAGGGAGCTTAGTTCATGGATCGCCTCCTTTTCCTTAAATATTAAAAGATTTTATGGTACATACCCTTTGCATACCTGTAAGGCTTCTGGTAGATTCCAGTTACTTTATGCAGGCAATAAGCAAAAGCAAGTTCATCAATATTAATACAGCAATATACTCCATCTCCTTTCTATGTTTCACCTTGCCTGACACATCAAAGGGTTGACTATGGTTGAACAGCTCATCATGGTCTTTTAGAAATTATTGTCAAGAAGAATGGCGTGTAAAAGCCCTGAATGGTTCTTAGACATCTGATAGTGTTAAAGCTTAGATTTTTCCCTTATTTTTCAGGATTCTAGTGCATGAAGGACGTAAATGATAATCCCAGAGGACCATCTGTCCTGGAGCAAGCATTGGAACCAAGTTACCATGTGACTGACAGGATGGAGTGCAAGTCAGATGGTAAGTAAGACAAGGAAGATGAGATATATCATACTGTCACTTCAGTACAGATGAAAAATACAGCCATACAGGCTTTCAGAACTTATCCTGATTTTCAGGTTTTAAGTGTTTTCCAAAGCCCAGTTAGAATGGAAGGTAGTTTTTGCTGGATCTTGTCTTGGTGGTATATATATTTTAACCTAGCTGTGGTTCTCAAATCATTCAGAGTCCGTTTTACCTCCATTGCCTGCTTGATGTCTATGAAATTCTTCCTAGCATGGATTTCTAAGGAAGCCTAAAGGACTGAGCATTTGTCTCCTACAAGCTCCTTAGGAAGCCCTTTTAAATCCAGTCCATAGCTGTCTCAAGTGTTTTTTTTCTTTTTAATTGATTTGTGGTAAACAGTAAGTAAATTAGTTTTGTTTAATCATCAAGGAAGTGGGTGTTTTCAAGCCGTTCTGGACTTGTTTCTAAACATATTCTGTCTTACAGGAAAGTTGCTGTCTGCACAGTGAGGGCTCTTAGACCAGCTGGGCTTGGGCTTTGAATCATGCATCCAGTGTCGATAAACCTTTTTTCTTTTTATTGTTTACCTGATTTATTCTGGTTGCAGTTAATGCTGCACTGGATTGGCCTTTGGTACCATCTTGTAGGCTGTTGCCTTTTGTGGTTGTTTTTGTGCTGGAGGAGCCAATGCATTTAATGGGGGTGGGCCTTTGGTATCAATTCCACACTGTGAGGGAAGCCCAGCTTATGAAAAGAGGATGCTGAAAAGCTTTATTAGGAGTTGTTTGAAGGGCAAAAACGTATTCTGTGTTCAAATAGGCTGTGAGTCGAATGAGTTCATTCCACATGCTGTATACTTTACTGCTAAAAAGCCCTTTATGAGCTGTAATCTTACTTACGTAAGAATCCTGAAAAACTTCAGGTAACCTACAGGTATCTTTGCTGGGCATTCCTGCTCTCTTTACAAATTAAATATAAGTGGTCAGCTTTGGCCAGCTGAAAATCAATACCTGCCACTCATTTGATGGCAGAAAGGAGGTGCTGTCTTTTCTGTAAGCTCTGAGAGTCATGTTAGTGTTACATATTTTGGTGTTTTTTACAGCCTTGTCCAGATCCTTTGATGCCAGTATGAAACCTAGGCCATGAAACATTAATGTTATTTAATTTTTTATTGAGGTCATGTGTAGTTGTGCCAAATAATTGCAAGCCTCATTATGTTAGGAGATGTACAAACATACAATAAATGACAAACACACATTTTGCCTCAAAACACTTATTCTTGATAGTTCGGCATTCGCAAAAGCATGATATTTTATGTTATCTGACCCTTATAGTCATAGATTATATTAATTTGAAAGCAAGATGTGAGCACAGTTCTTCTGGTTATGCAAAATAATGAATTCAAAAATCACTTTGCCATGTTTGTCAAATCTAGCCCCACACTGAAATTTGTATTAGAATGTAGTTAAAACTATGAAGTTGAAGTAAATTTGTTCCATCCACCAACACAGAAACCACACCCCCTCTGTTTTTAGCTGGATAGCTAAAAAGAAAACAGCTATGTGCTCTAAGTCAAATATATGATTCTTAGGGCTACTGAGTCTATTCAGAGATCTTTCACTTTTCAGTTTCTTTTCCCTGTCCACCAATATGGCTGCTTTTGGGGGGGGGCGGTGAAATGTGTGAATGGTTCTGGTAGAATAATGCTTCTTCCCCCCCCCCCGCCCCGGCCCCGGTTTATATGGGACTTCACTTCTTCCCCTTGTCTCTTTGCTTAGGCTTTGACATTGCCCTTCTCTTATCTCCTCACATGCTTGGCCAAAATACCCTGTGTTCTTGCACAGAGCCTGCCAGTTGTTCATCAAAAAGATTTTTAATCCAGCAGTGATTACTGGCTTACACTTTATATGTGGGCAGTACAAAGGGAAGTTTTTCAAGCAGTTTTGTTTCATTGCACAGTAAGGCGTGGGTAGTTCTGCCTTGCAGAAAAGCTTAGCCTGGAAAAACCTGGTGTGGGAGGGGAGAAAGAAAAGATCGACAATCATTTATCATGTGACATCAAAGTGGAACAGTTCCAACAAAAAGGCTATGCTAAAACTTTCCAGCTGAATGTGAGCTCAAGGTCATGCACTTGCCTTTATGTTAACCTGATAGAACCAGTGTGGAAGCATTGCTAAAGTACCCTGGAAGAAATTCTGTGTGTATAGGCTACCCCTGGCAAGTGTGGCTGCTGAAAAGTACCCTGGAAAGGCCTTAGTCTGAGATGGCTGAACAGACTGGTTTTGGCACAGGAGGCTAAGACACCTAGAAAGTATCAGGGATACTAATTTGAGGAAACACTCAGGTGCACAAAATTAAAATCCATGTCTTTAAAGTTGATGGAAGATGCTCTAAAGAAGTCTGAAGTAAAAGTCATTCTCCAGGCATTGTCATAGGACGGCCCTTGTTTCAAATTTGGCTGAGAAAAGGATATTATTCTGTTCAGCGGTCACAAACACAATAATAAACTTCACTATTGCATGAAATACTGTGTAGAATGTGGCCAAAGGTCTTGAGTGGTGTAGTGCCTAAGTTAAAAAAGCAGTAACATTAATACAAAGAAAATTCTGTTGTTTTCATTGCAGGGCATAGAAGCTGAGAGCCTTCTAAGGCATGGCTCGGTTTAGGGTAGGTAGGAAGGCACATTCAAATTCTGAAAGATGCCTTGGGAAGCTGTTAGGATATGTTTATACTAGCCAATTAATAGGGATGGTGAGACCATAGAATGATGGACTAGATTGAAAAATGGTCATTTTAAGTAACCAGAAGGCTATTTACTTCACAGAACTGGTTCATGTTCACATGCTCACATCCAACACAGTGTATGAAGCAAAAAACATAGAGAGTGAAATGAAACTGGATGGTGTTTCTAGAGGCTCGAAAAGTTTTGCTGTAACTGCACGACAGAGCCGTGACCTGCTCCTGTGCGGGTGGAAAACAGGATGCAGATAAAAGAGGTCACATGAGTCTGTGGGGATGAGCAAAATTAACATGCTATTTTTGAAGGAGTGTGCACTGGGGTTGACAGTTTGAAATTGAAGCCTTTCAGTTAAATCTTTATTAAAGCAAGTTTTTTCTGCAGTGTGTACACAGAACACTGCCAAAAATGAAATTGATTAAAATCTCAGTTAATCTCTTAACGGCATTTAGGAATCAGGTGATGAGGATGAGGCAGTTTGCAGTGCCAAGGTACACTGTATCTTCAGGTATCTACCAGGGATGCTGATTTCAATAAAGAGTTAAAATAAAAATCAGTCTATTCTTTTTGATAAGCATCTATTTGGTAAATTATTGTGTGCCAGTTTTAGTTCTATGTCCTTATTGATTTAGTACAGTTTTAATACAGTTTCTTTCAGTATTATCGTATCTTTATAAAGGGCTGAATAAGTTCTTAGGTTTTGGGGGCGATTTTCTGTTTATTCTTTTACACTTGATCCTTTCTCAGGCTGGACAAGTGGCAAGTGAGTTGACTTGATGCTCTTCATTCTTCTTCTGTGCTGCACATAAAATGGTTATCTTGCTTCACACTAAGTAAAGGTAATTGGTAAACTGGCATTTGTATTTTAAAGGCTTGACCCTGTTGATGTATAATTACTCCCCTGTCAGCTCCATTAGCCCAGCATTGCAGTCACAATATCAAGGACATCTTATTGTTGAACATCCAGGGTAATACTCTGTTATTCAGACTGAGATTTCATGATTATTTGCTTTCTGAAGAAGTTCCAGTGAAAGTTGGAATTTTTTGATACCTTTCAGGCATCCTGCCTGAAAAGACAACAGAATCATTTGCTGATTTGTCCCTGGATTTCAGCCTTCAAACTTTAATACAAGAATGTCACTTGAAAAGTTGAAAGATGTATAGAATCATGAGCATATAGTGACAGGACATTGGGGCACACTTAATGTGACAAGATTCAAGACCATTAGCAGAGGTAGTCAGCTGTATTTCAAAGATAGATCACAGAGTTTGGTGTTTTTTAAATAGTTTCTGTCAGTCCCTATGCAGATAGGAGTCCTAAGTCCAAGGTAAAAGTACATCCGGCCATGTCTTCACTACTACACAGGCAGAAAAATAGATCTCTGGGCTGTCACTGCTCTCCAAGGATTATTCAGGGCTTTTCTGCCAATCCTCCTTTCACCATTCATATTAGGACAGTTCTCCCCTGATTGCTTTTGCCTCTCTATGTGTAGCGTGTCTGTTTTAAGCTTGTTCTTCAGCAGTACGGACTGTCACAGAAAACTTGTGCTCTTTGTTGGAGTGAGGTCTGGGTGGCATCAACTTTCTTTTCCTGTGTTCTGGTGAAGGAAATATGGGCATATGGACCTGAGGAGAGCAACAGCAAACTGCAGTTACAGCCCTGCTCCAGATGGTCATGGGGTGAAGGACTGTGGCTGTAGCTTGTTCCTGCTGTGCAGTCAGATGTAGATGTGGCAGTCTATGCACCATGAGAGAAAACAGTTGGGCTGTGGGGGGATATTCCCTGAAGTTGCATTGCTTGGCTTGGCACATCTACCTGTAAGGCCATGTTCCACCCTTGTGAGAGCTGACAGAACTGAAGCTCTATTAGGCCCTGACCGGCACGTAACAATTCCCCAGGTGGGACTTTCTCAGGGTTTGTGCAGGTGCAAATATCAGAAATATCACTTGGAGTGTGAGATTTTGAATGCTGGGCTGTCCTCATGCTCCCCAATTTGTAGTATTTGATGTTCTCACAACTACACCTGTGTTTTCTTAATTATGAGTGACAACAGACACATTTGTGTGCTGTATTCAGACACAATTAAAGGCACGTGGTAGGCAGCAGTTTGAAAACCATGTCAGTCTCAGTTTCAAAAACAACTGTTCAGTATTGTCTCACTGTCAGTGTGAAATGTAATCCATATTTTAAGCTGCTTTCGAAAATGAAACTTAGGCCCATCTTTGGAAGAGCAATTACAGTTGTTTCAGCAGAAGTAGGGTCCTATCTAGGGGGATTGGGGCTTTTGAAAATTTTCCTAGACCTTTTGAAAATCTGGCTTCTTAATGCCCTCAATCAGTCAGGAATCAGATACCTACCATCATGTGTCCTACTAGAAAAATGAATCAAAATCAATGTCTGATTTCTGCGGCTTTATGTCTGAAAATTTCCAGTGAGAGCTCAGAGTTGTAATTGGGAAATGGCAATCACAGAAAAGTTTTAACTAGATTTTTTTTCTGTTGCAGAGTTTAGAGCAAGATATTTCAGAGGAGAGGGAGGGAGACTCTCTCTCTCTTAATTCTGAGGTTATTTAATACCCGAGAGGAAGGAAGTTTTCAGTATGCTGTACTTCTTGCATATGCTACCTTGTTTGATTTGAGTTACTGCCAGATGCTGTTTTTAGTCTCCACTCAGTCCTTCTGTCAGGCTTTTCACACTCCTCCTTCTCCTGTGGGCTTCTCTTCGATGGCCTTGTATTTATTTTCCCTCTTTCCTCTTTTATCAGATAGTCTCCTTTCCAATATTCCCAAACATACACCTTCTTTTGTCATCTGTATTTTATCTTCTCCTTTCTCTGCTTGTTGCTGCTAGTCCATTGTCTTGCTTAACTGATGAGAGTGGTTTTGTAGGACCTGGTTTAATGCCATAGAAAACACATTTTGTAAGGCAAAAATACTGAAGAGCCTGTTTCAGGGATGTGAGATCCAAAACAGTGCAGTATTTTGAACTGGGCACATTGTTACATACTAGATTTTATGCATGCCTCATGGTCCCTATTTGGTTTGGTGAACTGATAAATTAATGGACAAACTAATACCATAGCTGAAATAAGCTGAAAATTAGCCTGGTAAAACAAGTAGTCATTGTTGAGAACAGAACCTTGCTGGATTGTCACATGGTCCACGTGCAACAGTTTTATAAACTTCTTTTAGCTGAAGCAAACCACCCTTTGGAAGTCTAATGTTGTCACAGTATCTCAAACCTCTACAGTTTCTGGAAATCAAGGTTTCCCGACCTCTCCCTTACTAGTTTGCTAATTGAGGTTTTGTGCTTTCCTTACACCTGCTGGTGACATCGCCATGGGGAAAATACAAGAAACCTCAACAAAGTATTTCAATACGGATAAGCATTGAGGTGAGTAGTTGTGGAATACAAACCTCAAGAATTAGAGATTTTAATGGTGGAATGTTTTCTTCATTTTATCACCGTTCGATCTTGGAAAAATAGTCTTGGGAGCCTAAGACTTGCTTTGTCTGTGAATCTTCTAATTTCTTTCCACCTACACATGACCTTTGATCTTTGGTAATCTGGGCCTGCTCTGCCTCTTCACAAGGAAAGAGGAGGACTGCAAGGACTGAAAAGTTAACAAAACTGATGGAGAGTAGGCATTGGCTCGTGCCAACCCTGCCACCTGAGAAGAGTTGTCAAAGAAGAGATGATCATGGTCTGGTCTCACCCATTAGAATTGTTAGCTTTCCATCTGCAGTATGTTGCACCAGGAGATCTGGTTGAATCCAGCTTGGGAGTTCCCCATGGCTCTTTCACCACAAAATGAGCCTTGCAACTAAGATCTGGCTGTGTTGCCAAAAGAAAGTCATAGTCAAACATGTTATTGAAAAAAAGAACAGGAAGGGGAATGTCTCTTTGTGAACCTTCCTTTGGGGCATTCAGAGGGGAACTGAGGAGCTTCAACTCTCAGTTTAAATGAAGAAAGGAGATATTCGGGCACTCCATGAAAGGAACATGGGAGGACAGAAGAGTTGAGTGAATACTGACAGGTTTGACTCTTTTGCAGTACATTTTCACGACATCTGTCAAGCTTCCTTTAAAAATACCCAGCCAGCTCTGGCTTAACTGTGGATGTTTTTCACGCTTCCAGTGTATGGAATTGGCATTTTAATTTCACAAACAAATCTACCAGCTTATTAGATTTATCCACCTGCTCATGCAAATGGAAATGCAGTAGGTTGAGTTTGTTCTCATGTGTTTTTCATCACAGGTTTCTGGTTGTCATCTCAGCTTCGCAGAGTCTATTCTGCTCAGGTTCCGTGCTGCACTGTATCCTATATAATTTCATCCTTGGGATTGCGCCCACGGCTGCAATGTGTGGTAGCACTGGGTTGTTAGGCTGTTCTCCCCATGGGATCTGGATGCCTCTTCCCTGTAGGCTGTCGGCTTTCTGTGTGCTGCACCCCATGCTGTGGCAGCAAGCTGCCTGGATGTTATTGTGTTGTGGTTCTTTGCACCTACCAAAGAGCTTGTCAGGTGTCCTTAATGACATGGATCTGCTACTGCTTTGTTTTCAACTCAGCTGTATAGCTAAAAGAATGTGTTATTTAAAAGAAAAGAGCAATTTCACCTGAAAGTAAATGGCCAAATGAATATTTTTTTAGTCCCAACAATAGATGCCATTTGCTGTTGATGATTGCCATCATGGCACGCTTTAAGTGAGAACAAACATACTACCCCCCTCCAATACACACAAGGCTTTTTTCCTAACAGATTTGTTCATTAAGCATATGTTCAAAGACTACAGCTATTACCACTTTTAAATAGAACCATTTTTTCATTGCTTTGCATACAAAAAAATGCTACAGTGTTGGGAAAAACCTATTAATGTTCCAGATTCAATTAACTAACATAATCTATTAAAAGTCCTTTCTACTTGGCTTGTTTGACAATAGGAAAATAATACTCTGTGTTGGAGACTGACCTTCAAATGACAGTCCAAAGTTGCTGCTTTGTAAAGCTTTTAGCTGTTTGAATGCCGTTATCTTCCCTCTGTCTATGTCAAAAGGGTCTGTTACAGAAGTAGAAGCAAAGCTGGTTAGACTGTAAGACTTGGTCCCAACTTTCTTGCAATATTCCTGCTGAAACAGGTAAAAGTTTCATCTTACCAATTTTGCAGCTTTTTGAGAAGAGGGATGGCACTCCTGAAAGACACTAAATGCCTTCCATTTTGTATGCCTTCTGTGGGAGACAAAGATAAATACAGACCTATTTTTCAGAATAGGTCATTTTTCTTCTGTCAGGTTTGTGCAGGCGTTCTCAAAATGGCCCCTTTTAGCATCCTCTGTGCTCACTGGTGCTGATAGGTTCTGAATGTCCTTTACCAGCACATTTAAGAGCTTGTGTTATTGTTCTGTATGGAAAAATGCTTTTGCAACAGCTCTAAGGTGAAGCTTCCTTTGTTCTTGAGGGTTTTTTACATGCTACTAAAGTGCTACTCCTATTGGATGTACATATGGATTTGGGGATGCTATTGTCTGTTCAGCTGATAAGCTCATTTCAAGATCTATGGAGATGAAAGGATGAACTATGACGCTACAGTTATGCCTCAAAAATAGGACTTGATACTGCCCTGCTTCCTGTTTTGTCTCTTGTTCCTCTGCTCAGCATATCTGAAATAGATCACAGGGTTTCTCCCTAGGACATGGATAAAATGTAGCTCTTGTCCATTCTTTTTATGGTCTTTCCAGCATAATTAATGCTACTGTGGTGGTTCGACCTTTGCTGGAGGCTAGGCACCCACCAAAGCCACTCTGTCACCCCCCTCTGAACTGGATAAGGGAGATAAAATATAACAAAAGACTCATGAGTTGAGATAAGGACTGGGAGAGATCACTCACCGGTTACTGTCACAGGCAAAACTCAGGGAAATTAGTTGAATTTATTGCCGATCAAGATCAGAGCAGGATAATGAGAAGTAAAACAAATCTTAAAAACACCTTATTCTTACCCCTCCCTCCTTGGTCTTAACTTCATTCCTGATTCTCTATCTCCTCTTCTTCAGTGATTCAGGGACACAGAGAATTGTGGTTGTGGTCAGTTCATCCCATGTTGTTTCTAACACTGCTTCCTCCTCAGGGAAAAGAGTTTGTTCCCTTCTCCAGCATGGGGTCCCTCCAATGGGAAACAGTCCTCCATTAACTTCTCCAATGTGAGTCCTTCCCACAGGCTGCAGTTCATCACAAACTGCTTCAGTGTGAGTTCATTCCAGCAGGTGTGGTGGTCCCTCAGGAACAGGGTGCTCCAGCATGGGCTCCTCTCTCCCCAGGTCTGTAGGTCCTCCTGCCAGGAGCCTGCTCCAGCCTGGGCTTACCGTGGAGTCACAACCTTTTTTTGGGCATCTACCTGCTCTGGTGTGGGGTCCAGAGGCTGCAGGTGGATATCTGCTCCTCCATGGGCTACAGGGGATTCCCAGCTCTAGCCCCTGGAGCACCTGCTGCCCCTCCCCCTGCACTGACCTTGGTGTCTGCAGGGCTGATCCTCTCGTGTATTCTTACCCCATTCTTCTCTGGCCACGTTTACTTCTGTGCCATAACTTTTCTCATTCTTAAATAGATTATCCTAGCAGCATTCCTACCATCTGATGTGCTCGGCCCTGGCCAGCAGCAGGTCTATCCTGGAGCTGGCTGGCATTAGTACTCTCAGACATGGGGAAGCTTCTGGCGGCTTCTCAAAGAAGCCATCCTTGTCACCCCCCACACCCTGCTACCAAAACCTTGCCATGCAAACCTTTTGGGAAGGGACAAAGCAGGCTTGTTGTACATAATTGTCATTGGGAGATGAGGGGTGCAAGGAGAAAAAAATTCTTTTTGTAGAATCTTGAAGTAATGTGGAGGAAGACAGAGGTGGGATGGTTTGAAAGTGCTGCACTGGTCTTTAGAAGCTAAGAATGAGATTTACAAGATTACTCAGTACTTTATTCTTCGTATTGAAGTCAAGTGTGGGAGGAGACTTGGTATGAGGCATTTGGCATCTCCTGTTAATGCAGATGAAGTATTCTGGATAGCATAGGAGAAATAAAACTCTGTGGATGAAATTTTGCTTCCCATTGACATGTACTGTCACCCACACTTCATAAAGAGCATCCTAAGGGAAGCAATTGACTACTCATATTCCAAAATATGTTATATACACAGCATGTTTCAACATGGAGACAAAATCGTGGGGCAACTAGGAATCCATAAGAATATGTTTGGTGCCTTTGTGGTGACCTGAATTATAGATGTTATCAAATCAGGAGCTTCTGAAAAGAAAGAAGTACTCCAATAAAGACCTGATGGAACAATGTTTTTGAATAGTCCTTATTTGTGTTGCATAGTTGAAGAGGTAAGAGTAAATTGCTGTCTTTTCATCATCATATTAGGACATACTATGAGACCTTTTACATTGAGCAATGGGAGGTTTTAAGTGTGCCTTCTTGGCAGGTGTGCCTCCCACAGATGCAGCACACCTGCCACCTGCTTCCTTGCAACCTCAGATCGTCATTTCTGCAGTGTTTGCTGGAGTACAGAATGAAAATCCCTAGGCTATCTGTGATCCCAGTCTAGAGCTAGAAGTAGAAACACTGGTGCAGGATCCAAAATGGTGTTTGCTTACCGCCTTGGAGGTATGTTGATTTATGTCAGCTCTTGCAAAGGTAACTCAACATGAGGCTGTGTGGTGTGCGGTGGAGTGGAGCGTTGGGATACATGTGTCCATGAGAGGTTTGTTTCTTTGGGTTGTTTTGTGGAGTGAAGCTCATGACTGTAGAAAAGCAGTGCAAAATCCTCCTGGGATAATTGCAAAGCTTTTCACCAGTGTGTGCTTTTTTCGTCTCACCTTCTCCGACAGAGAGCCGTAACAACTTGTGCATGTCTGCTCATCTATCTAGACAAAACATTGCTCAGTGCATGTTTCCTCCCTGGGAAGAGGATGAGAAGCCAAGCTGTTGCATTTTTTTAGTTTACTATTTAAGGTTGTGTATCCATGTTGATGAGCACAGTATAGGAATCCAGACAGACTAGACACGGGACTGTTACCACTTTCTACGTGCCTTGTTCACTTTTTGTGGTCCTGTGTGGATAGCTAGGGAGAAGGAGAGCTTGAAACTCTTATACTTGTGGCATTTTATTAATCAAAGCATGCCGCTTACATCAAGGGACTGCAGTTACAGAGATAGCAGAGCACTGAACTGGAAACAATGATATTTAATTGTGCAGGGTTTGCATTTGGGCCCATAATGATGTAGCCCTGGATGGAAATAGGACTCTAACACAGAGATAAAACTGATCCTCTCTGTGGATGTCCACTTCCTTATCTCTACAAGTGTTTATTTCAAAGCCTAAATTAGAGTGCCCGAGTGATACCGTTGCTTTCTGAGGAAGCCAAGCAGTACAAGCACAGCCTTTTTAAATGCACTAAAGAACGCAAAATGCTTATACTTTGCATAATACCCTTGGGGCATGTATCGCATTTGTGGCTGAAGATGATTGTTGAGACTGGTCTTGATATAATTTACTTTGCTCGGAAAAGAGAATGTCATTGATATAAATGTTGAATGTGATAGTGGCTTTCCTAAATGTTTTTTGTGAAGGCTCCAGGGCATAAGATTTGAGTCACTTAGTAAAGCAGGCTATCCCCAAATGAATGACATCAAAACGTTCCCATTTGAACCTGGCAGGAAGCCAGCATATCACCCATCTGCTTCAAGGTGCAAACCCTCTCATTCACCAGAGCAGAAAGCGGATCTAATACCTACAGAATGCCGGGTCAGTCACTGAGGAGACATTAGAAACACTCAGTGGTATCAGCATTATGACTGTAGAAGTTATTAATTTAACAGAAGAAATACGCCAGGTTTTTTTTCCAACAATAGCAGTGTGCTAACGCCAATTCAGATTATAGTACTAGGAATAGTAAATGCTTTTAAAAGTGTGTGATACCAGAATGTGCTTGTTTCTTTTAATTGTCAGAGTCTCTCTTGTTTTGAAGAGGCTGATGTCCGGTTCTAAATTATTGCTATTATTTGATTATGCACTCAGGCACGTTTAAGTATATCCTGTAGTTAAAATGTAAAGGCACAAAAATTATAATTAGGGTTTGGAAGGGGAGAGTTTATTATCCTGTTTCAGAGAGTTCAAGCCTGTACATTTTGATCTGCATCGTTGTGCTGCTGACAGTTCTCCCTGCCTGCATTGCCTGTGCAAGGCTGATTCATGAGCAGTCAAAGCCTTTATCCCTTTAACTGTGCAATTACAGAGATGGTTGTGAGTTTCCATTTTCAGCATTAAAGGGCGCTTGTAGCCTGGGATTAATTTAGGATAACCAACTCCATTGAAAGTCAGCTTGTAGTCTGTTGACAAAAGCTCAAGGCACCTCCAAAATTACCACCAGGCACTTGAAAATGTTCAGTGAAGAAAACAGCATAACAAAGAAATTCTTTATTAAAAAAAAATTAAGATTGTATCTAATATTCAGTGGTAATCAGATGGAACTTCTATAAGAGGGTTAAGAGGAAGGGACAAAAGACAAGATCAAACAAAAGAAGTTTTGAATAGAGCCCTGATTGAAAGATGGCAATTGCTAATTATGTGTGGGTGCAATACAAGTTAATATTCACTGTCTCTGCCCACTGAGGGTCTCCATTCACTTAAGAGCTGTAATTTGACACCATATTTAATATTTTCTTTTGAAGCAAACACTGCTCTAGGGGCCCTGGCTGCCATGAGAAATGGCGTATCCTTTAACTTGATGTTTTGCAGGAGAAAAGGGAAAAGGACACTGCCTAACAACACATCTTGTGTTTAAGGCCTGTAAGCATTAGGAGAGCCATTAAGAATAAACCTCTTGTGAATTTGATATAGCAGTGGGAGTATGATTTAGATGTGGACAAGGGCATAACTAGTCTTGCATTGGAAATTAAGAGCAACTTCCCCATTATTAGTAGAGACATAGCAATTTGTAATGAGTGTAGGACCCTGGCAGCCAGACCCTACAGATGGTAGAGTGGCTCCCCTATACTTCCCACATGGTTGCTTTATCTGACAGTCCCATATTGCGTCTTACGGCTCCTAGCAGTTCATCTTTGCTGTCTTTCCAGAGCAGAGAGCCCAATGATTTTTTCTTCTTGTTCCCATCTAAGTGAGGCTCACACCTGATTCAGAGTGGTGCCAGCTGAGGTATTCTGCGCTGCTTTTCCCTTGCAGCTCTGTTTTGTATGAGTTATTATGGGCTAGAGATTTGGTGAGATCAGGTAAGTTACCTTCTCTCCTACTAGGTAGGTTAGATATATTAATAAGCAGTCAATAGCAGTGTTTAGGACCCTAGGTATGAGAGGAGTGCTGTCTGGAACATTTGGTCTCTTCCAGAAAGGAAGAGTTTGGTGACAGATCAAATGTAGTCTCCCAGACTTACCCTTCAGTCAAACAAAATCTCTGGTGTCAGGCTGCATCCTTCCTCCTTCAGAGATGACTCCATAGGCCAGCATCCTGTCTTGTAAAATTGTGTTTTGCAAATTCTTTTACTTGGAACAAAAAAGACTGTATGGAGACAGGGGAATTTGAGAAGATTGTGAGTTTTGCTTTTCTCTTTCCCATGTTTCTTTTCCTCTGCAGTTATCATTTTTTCATGAGCTATTTCTTGAGCAACACCACAGTGAGCCACTCTCTGGGGTGGGGAGTGGAAGTTGATATAGAAAGTTATTTTAACACTATGTCATTTCTCTCTCTGAGACTGGATTTTGTCTTTGTATTTCAGGTCTGTAGAGCACAACCACATTCACAGATATTTGCGCCAGAATCACTAAAAAGCACGACTGAACATTAACTAAGAACAGATTCTTTCTCACAGGGAAAAACAAGCTTACCTTTTGAATCATTAATTCTGTTTAACAAAACAAAATCTTTATTTAGCTCCTAACAAGCCCTCAGTTTTTCTAGTGGATGCTAACAGTAGCAGTGGGTTAAACATTAGTATGAAAATTAATACAGTTGTCCTTGTATAGTCTGAAAGTAAGTTTCAGAAGTGGTTTTTCAGACATGGATTTAATAAATTAGGAAACTTGTGGGCATTTTCTTTTTTAATTACTTACAAAATGTACTGTCCAGAATTCTAATCACAGAAAAAATACTACCTTGGCTATTTAATTAAGCGTTTATTTCTACATATACAGCCCAACCTAAGGGTAATCTGGATCCTCTGTAACCACAATAAACATGTTTCCCACCATTGATAATAGAGTTCCTTGTCTCTACAAGAATTTAACAGGAGTAAGAGATGCTGACTCTTCTTACGCCTGAGTTTTATGGAACCTGCAATAAAAGGGCTGGGATTTTCTCTTCGTCTTCTCTAATGATGGAAGTTGGAGCTGGTGAACATATCCATGGCAGCAACTCAGCTGAAGATGCCCTTAGGAACTGGAATCTATCCAGATGATATTTTCACTTATCATTGTGGCACTTCCCTCTGGCAGCCAGGCAATTACTACACAGTAGCTGTTGGACTGTTGAAAAAATCACAGCAACTTGAAAGTTCCTCTAAATCACAGCAAAGAGCCATGTCCGTACCCTGAATTTCACAGAACATATCAGCAAGCACGTAACAGCAGTGACAGACTGGCAATCAGATGAGGTTTGCAACTTCTTTAATGGCCAGTCTCCCCCGTTGAAGAAGAGAGGGAGGCAGTTTGTCTTGCAATCTGATATTTCTCTTCTCCATCCCTCTCTAGCAGCTTGCAGCCTTGCTTTTATATGTGACCCCGCGATATCATAATAATGGTCCTGGGTGAACACGAACATTCTTTCTGCCTTCACCTCTCTTTCTCTCCTCCCACCCATCCCAGATGAAGTGGCAGGTGGACTGAGTGGGAGCAGTGTGAAATGAATGCAGAGAAAACGTGTGACTCAGCAGTTCAACAGGGAGCTGCTGAGCGGAAAGGCATCTATTCTCCTTTTCTCCTTGCACACTCTGGCATCAGGTTGCTGTTCCCTCAGAGATGACAAGAGGCCCTTTACGAATGGAGCTGTGGAACACCCCAGCGCAGCAAAGGGGCTGCGTATTATTTTCAGCAGAACTTATTTCAAGTAGAGAGGAAAATTTCTTCTTCAAGTTTTTAGAAATGTTGCCAGTGAAAGGGGGAGAAGCGTTTGGCTAGAAATATGTAGGCCTCGGTTCTCTGCGTGACTCGCTCACAGATTCTCTGCTGAACTTTCCCCCTTCCTTGCTTTCTCTCTTGATGTGTCTTTCCCTTTTGGTAATCGTAGTTTGGCATAAGCAGCAGCCAGACTCCACCAGCTGAGCTTGGGAAATGCAAGTGTAGAGTACTTTTCCTGGTTAGTAGGTGGCACCACTTTTCCTCTCTGCACTGTTGTTCAAAGAACACCCGAGAGAATGCTTGTCTTCCTCAAAAGGAGGCTTCTGGCTTTTGCCATGCTAGCTGCCACTCATGGACAAGTAAGTGCAAAGGAAAATCAGTATTTGTGGGTTATCCTCTGTTACACAAGGATAAATTAGCCTTCTCACTCAGTATTGAGGAGGGACCATTGCAGTATCTTTCTAAGCTGTTTTGTAATGACACAAAAAGTTTTTTTGCATTTTATGTATTTGTCTGTGTTTGTCTTTCAGAACAGAGGACTGAAGTAGATTTTTTTCTCTATTCACTAATCAACAGCGGTTAGGCAGTTTATATCAGTGCTTGTACTTAGTAAAAGCTTAGTTTTAAAGCTTGGTGTGCATCATTGGCACTGAATTTTGCTAACACACACACACGCACAAAAAAGAAAGCATAAGGTGGTGTTCTCTTGAATCTTCAGAGAGCCTGAAGCAGTGTCGCTGGAGAGCTGTTGAGTAGCTGAATTCCGCTTGATGGGTGGGCATATCAACCCGTGAATTGGTGTGAATGAAATGCAGATATTTCCAGAGTGATCTTTTTAGCAAAAATACTCAGCTTTCCCAATTAGAATCCTTGAATGTTAGAAATTTCAGTTGTTCCCCACACAGCTATGAATACCTGTAGCCTGGCTCAACTTCTTTATACAGTCCAGGGTAGATAGACTTAGTGCAAACTAAAAGCATTAGAAATTGTAAGCTGAAATTCATCTCAGATTAAGTAACATAGGGAAGGTAGTTCCAGTTTTGTGGACCTCTTATTTAAATTGATGTTATGTCAGGCTTATTCCTTCTTTAACCTCTGTTACAGAAAGGAGTCTGAAGTCTGCAGTTACACTCTGCAGTCCTACAAAGAACCACAGGATGGATATAACTGGCTTCTGGTTAGATACCAAAGTGATTTCAGGGTTGCTTTGGTGCCTTGCAGTGTTTAGTGGTAAATGTAGTGGAATACATGGATCTGTCTGGGTTGTTGCTAGTGTTGGAATTAAGCTGCCTGATGCTTTCTGAAGTAGCTCTCGATGTGGTTTTGCGTTACAAATGCAAAATCTACCAACCACAAGCTCTTGGCAGCTAAAACTTGGGACTTCATCCAGAGTGGAATTGGGAGTACTGAGGAGATTACATTGTTGTAAATCCCCTCTATCTCCAGTCAGTCAGTAGCAGGTAGCTGTGGGGGGCATCTGGGGATGTTTTTCTTTGCAGCTTTTAATTTGGATACTTTTAGGGCCTAGATGCTCTCCTCCTGAGTAGCGTTTTATTCAGCCATTTGGAAAACATAAATGTATTCGTGTAAACAGAGCAGGTCAGGGATCAAGCAGAGTAGCAGTTGTCATGAGCAGAAAGGTCAAAAAAATTAATAATGGAGGAGCTAGAGAGAGAGAGATGCATTCTTAGGATAACAGTAAATAGCATCCCCAGTTTTCAACACAGATCATTATATCTTTAGTGTAATTTTTGACATAATTTATCAGATTAGTCAGGAGCACAGACAGAATCAAGAAGAAACAGACTTTCCTTGGTGGTGATTTTTATCTGTCTGTAAACAGTAATAATGCAGCTCCTGTCATGTTTACTACTTAATGTATTAGGTTGCTGTTCATAAAGAAGTTCAGTAGAAGTTTCAGAGTTAAAAAATAGTCACCCACTTGCTGGTTTCCTGCAGAGTGAAGAATATAAGTACACAAGTTGTGTTTGTCATGAAAGTACGAAAGGTCCCCTTCCTCTAACCCACTTCTTCCCATACCACTGCAGTGCACAAGAAAGCTAATTATTTTGTTTCCATCCTTATCATGCTGCAGTGGCAAGCGAAAATGAGAGTGTTTTCTTAGCCAATACTTTTCTTCTACAGTTCTGTTCTTTGGATAGACAGGATTTTACCCTCCAGCACAAGCTGCCTCTTGCTCAGCTGCGCTCCGAGGCAGCTCATTCAGCTTTGATGTGTCTTTCCAGCACCTGGACTTGCCTGCAATCCGCATGTCTTATGATGTGTGTATTTAACAAGGTCTTGACCAGATCTGTGAACTGTGGTGCCAAGGGCTGTGTCCTGCATATGCAGTTGAGGTGCATGTCAAAAGAAGCAGTGGACCTGAGACCCATCTCAGTAGTGTACTTTCATCTACTGTTCTTTCATCAGTACCAGGTCTCCCTAGCAGTCAGATAGAAATTAGAGACAGAGATTTCAGTAGGCAGTTGCATTTTACATCTGAAGATGCAGAAGCCATAAATGGACCTACAACTCTGGTCTGAAATGTTGGTAATCTTGATGGATGTGTAGTTTTTCTGGCATGTTCACACTTTGTGATGCTTCCACACTGTCGTCCATTCCTAAAAATTCTCACCACACATGGCCATCATGAAGATTTGGACAGGTTCAGAGGGATATGTACCTCAATACACCTAAAATAATTAGGGACAATGCCACCAAGCTGCTGTGCTGTGTTAGCTGCTGCAGCTTGAGACTTGGCACAACAGGTGGGGCCCCTTTTCCCTCTTGTCATGTGTGTCTGGAAAGTAGAATCCACCATTAGCAAAATTTGTATTTCCCAGGGAAGAGGCAGTGTCATCCAACCCAGAAGCCTAATTCCTGCAGGGACAGTCTGATGGATTTGCATAAATGTCTAATAACTGTATGAGCACTGTCCTTTCCTTGCTGGGGTACATTTTCTTTTTGTTATGAAAACCATTTTGTAGAGGAACAAGTCTTTCTCTTAAATAATACATTATGTCTGCCAGTGAAGCTGTGCCAATTCCTTGAACATTAGCACCTGTGCACAGGAGAGGACACAAGTTACTTTTCAAATGTTAACTTCATTAGGAAATACAGCCAGGATGTAAGGTTCTGAGGGGTTGTTTTTTGTTTTGTCTTTATCAGAAGGCTTTAACTATGAATCAGTTGAGTTACAGTGCTGCTAATGCCTCACCCACAGCAGGATTTGATGGGATCGTGGCATGTTTGTTACTGTAAGGCTTTGTTGACTTGCTTATTATTGCTACAGCGCCTTTTAGTGTTTCAGCTAAGACTAGTACTCTAAGCACTTGTTTTTCTGAGAGTTATATAGGTGTTTTTTCATTGTTCTGCTTATTATGTACCCACATATGAAGTTTAAAAAAAAAAAAAAAAGATACGGAGATGTAGGGGGTTTAAAACGGGCATTGCCAGAGTTCCAGAAGCCAGCTTTTACCTGTGAGTGAAGAAAGATGTTTCTGTATATATATTATTCCATAATATAATGTGCAGTGCTGTGCCATGTATTTTTGGCAGCTTGTTTTGGTATCAATGCTTAAGGAAAGAATACAGGATGAATGGTTCCCTGGCATGATCCAGAAAATGCTTTTCCTTGAACAGCAAGGATGAGGTTAAGTTTATGGTGCTGTTTTGAAATTTCAAGTTGCTTTCACAAGCCATATGGCTGCTACAGATGTCAGAGACCTTTTAATTCTTCTGCCAAAGGGGTTTCTTTTCTAACAAGTGTAGTCTTGTACCAAAGCAGAAGTACTCACGGAACTTGAATCCCCATCTCTGTGATGCAGGAAATGAGGATGATGTCATGTGGATGCTACATTTTACTGTCAGTCAAATCACTAGAAGTGGAGAGGATCAATTCACTACTGGATGCAGTCATCCTTGCCAGCTCTCTCAAGACCTTCACATTCACCTTGACACATGAAAGCTTTGCTGATGTCTCACTCATTACCTCATCTACAACTGAAAGAATCCAGGGCCCATTAGGGCAAACAATACAGGAATATAGGATTGCAAGATGACATGTGAGTGCTAGTTGAAGTATTGTTTAAAGCTGGCGTGGTTAAATTAACACAGAACTCTAAGTGGGCATCATTATGTTTGTTAGAATCTAATCTTTTGGGATTTGTAGGAGAAATTTTTGCGTGGACTTTAGTTAATACTAGACCTTCTTTTTGAATATCCAATACATGTATCTGTTTGTTTATATGTATGTATTCAGCCAGTTCTCTATTATTTTAGTTCTTGCACCTTTTGTCTTCTGTCATGTTAGTGAAAATACCTCTTGATAACGGTGTCAATCAGCAGAGCTGGGATCCTGAGCTCTTAGGTCCACAGACCAGGTCTCTAACTTATGCAGTAAAAATACTTGAAAGTAAGAGTGGTCTACTGTGCTTCATAAAGGGTAGTTGTATGAAGGAGAATGTGACTCTTACAATTGTATGGGTGTTACTAGACAACACTGGAATTCCAGGAATTGGACTTCTGGGCTGTGGAGAGGCACGGATCCCCATGGTTACAGACAAAGAGCAGTGCCCTAACTTTGACATCTTTGTTCCAGAAGATGTGGCTAAGTGGCCTTCACATCGTTGTATTATAGTCAGGAGTTTGTTTCCAACCAGAAATGCCCTTGTAAAATCTCAGACTGTTGCAGGTATGAAACAAAGAGATTCTGTTTACCTGCTACATAAGGCAGCATCTTTGGTCAGTTAAAATACTTCTGAAATATGAAATATTATGACTTACAAAAAGCAGTTGTAAACTGAGTGTTAAATCTGCATTCCTTGGCTCCTTGTATTCCTTGGTCTGGTTGTCTTCCCAATGATGTTTTAGTTTTGCACTGTGTATTTTGTCTTGAGATTTGGGGAGGAGTATGCAAGACAGGAAGTCATCAGAACTTGGAAAAACAGTAAATGTGTTCATTACTCATTCTTAGGGGCGTTATTAGGTGCATTATTTAATGCAGATAAAGGAAAAGTAGAACTTAAACTATGTTTAGTGAAAATAGAAGGTTAGAGACTTTAGGAGCAAACAGTAATGAACTATAAGTGAGTAGATATTTTTGAAGATTTAGATCTCAGCCACAGGTGTATGTCTCTCTGCAAGGATGACAAAAATAGTTTCTGACACAAAGATTCTGTCCCTGCTAAATTTCAAATTCCTGTTCCAAAACACAGAACATAAACATCCCACAAAAATAGCAGGATAAAATTGGCAATCATTAACAAGTGTTTTCCTCTCAATTCTTGTTCAAGTCTGGTGAGACTTGACGCAGTTTAGAAGCTTGAAGATTTTCAACTTTAAGGACTGGGAGGCAGACTTCCCATGATCTCTTGAGCTGTATTCCAGAAACTTTCTGCTTCTCTTGGAAAAATGCTGTTTTCAAGTGGTTGTCTTCGAGCATTAAAAGATTAATTCTCACTATGGCCAGACCCTCAGCTGATATGCAGATATATTTCATTTCATTTGTGTAATTAGAGCTGGGGCTAGTTTATGGGTGCTTATCTGACTTAGAATTACTGTTGTGAGACATTTAGAGAAGTGTTTGTTGAGAGGATCATTTTATAGAAACCTGACCTAAGCAAACTATGGGAGGACCAATGATGTGGCCTTTCCCTGGGACACAGGAGGCTGATTTAGGCTTAATGCTACAGTGTTGTACGTAGGGCAGCCTTGGGGCATTTTTCATGTACAAATATGTAAGTCAGTAGTACTTACACCCTATGAGTCTAAACTTTTATTCCTTTTAGCTTGTAAATTAATTTAAATCTACACAGACTCTATTCAAAATACTGTTACTGAGGGACTAGCCACACCAGTGGTAATGTCTACTGAACAGAGCAGCATTGCAATGTTATTAAATAGCTCTTGAGTATGAATTCATCCATGAAGTAGGTTATTGGAATAAAGTCTATTTTATTAGTGCCTTCAGACACCCAGCCCAAAACCAGAGCCCCTGAGCACTACTCAGACACATAACATGAAAAAATCTCTACCTCAGAAATTTATAATCAGATTAGGCAAAGCAGATAAATAAAAAATTGATAAATTGACACAGGAAAGGGGAAAATGGGTTCTCTGCTATTATGTAGCTGGGAAGTGTGTAGCTATGCAATAGCACAGGTAGTTTCTTTTAAAAAGTGAAAACGAAAAGTGCAGCAATGTAAATGAGAATTTGTTAACAACAAAGCCCAGAATCTGCACCTCCGGAAAGAAAGGGAAAATAATTTATCCGCCCACACTCACTTTTTTCTGACGAAGGCAGGTGAATAAAGCTGCACTAATAGAGTGTGACGCTCACAATCCTGAGCTGCGCTTGCTGAGGCGGAACGGAGAGGTAACCATCGTCTCCAGGAAAACAATAGCCCTGCAGCCCCCGCAGTGCCTGCAGGGTCACATCCCATTCATCCCCTGCACATGTCGTTTTCACGTGAAGGTTGTTCCCGTCCAGCTGGTATGGAGTCCATGGATGAAACTGAAGGACGGCAAGGAGAGCTGAACAGGAAGGAGCAGTCCCTGAAAGCCTCCCAGAAAACGGCAGTGCTCGGTTGGCCTCCCCGGTGGAATGGATTAATACCCGGAGACAGCATGTATCTGTTTGTCCTCTCACAGATACTGGTAAGGCAGCTTGCCATAGCTTTGGAATGCTGGGACCCTTCTTCTAAGCTTGTTGGCTTGGGAGGTTTCCTCCTCATTCACTCTAGATGCAGCAGTGGGATTAGATGCAGTCCTCTCATTTCTGCAGCCTCCTCTCACAGCTTTGCCTTGAGAATAGCCCTGCCTTTTGATGTCCCAGACTCCCGTCCCATTTCCTGCTTCTCTGTAAAATGACTGATAGCCCACCAAATCTTTTTCCTGTAGCTGATACACATGGGGGTAAAGACCCATGTTGTTAACACAGCGAGCAGAGATGTACCCTTTAAAGTTGTGGTGTGCCCTTCACAGTCGGGGATGAGGTTATACCTCCCTGTGAGTGTGTTAAATATAAAATAATTGGTTTTGTAGTTTATGTTAACTGTGGTGCGTGCAGCACCCTTATGTGGTTCAAATGAAAAGTTTCCATTTGTGTATGTCTGTGTGTGTGTATTTATAGTGATGCCTATGCAAAACATGGCTGTTTGTGAGAGCTTTGAGAGGGGCCTTAAAAGTCTTTTAATAGCATCCTAAATTCATGGAATTGCTAATTTTGATCTACAAGTAACAATCCTGAAAGTTCAGAAGTCAGAGGAACCTGTTGCTCTTTTGGTGTCGCTCAGATTGCTCTTCTTGGGCAGTCCATTTGCTAGTGAGGGTCAGAGTAAGCCTGTGTAACTCAGTGATGCACATCTATTAATGAGTGGCTGAGCATGGAGCCTGCAGTCTTTTTATTCCTGTTAAGCTGCAGCCTAGAAAATACCTGACTTCTTAAAGCAAAAGTGATAATCAACATGAAATCAGTGCTAACTAAATTAGTTAATTATGCAGTCTCAAAATGAAAATGAATGTTTGTATAATGAGAGATGCTAATTACGTCTTTTCTGATTGATTGCACAGCTTCTCTGCATGATGCTGTGGTACAGCACTTATGGGACCATCCCGGCAGCTCAGAATGCCTTTGACCTGCTCTCTTACTTGCTTACCCCATTTAAACAGGTTTTTTCAGACCAAGGGGAGGTAAGTTCCTGTTCTCCTCTCTGATTGTATAGTTGATGCTGGTAGCCTTGGGTGGCACTTCTAATATCTCTTCTGATTAAAAGTATAATACGCATGTATTTCACGCATTATAGCATCTTTTGTGTTGTGTGTATGTCCTGAAATGGTAGAAGAGTTTTCTGAAAACAGATGAATATTTTATCTTTGTGATATTGGGCTGAATTTTTGGCTATGATGTTAGGTCAGCACAGATTTTTCATTATGTGCAAATTATTGCAAATGAAACAAAGCAATAAGAAGTCATCCCATTAAGATTTATCCCACATTAAAGGGAGAGCTGGAACTTCATTTCTTAAGGCAAATAGAAGCTTAAATTCTGGAAGAATGGATCAACCTGCATAAAAGGTGCAAATCACACCATAGTCAGTCACAAAAATCTATTTTTGTTGAGTGTTTAGAACATATCTGTGCGCAGTAAATGTATTTCAAGTGTACTAGGTGCACAGATTCAATTATATCTACAGAGCTACCCCAGTAAAATTGCTTAGCTTCTCACCATGACATGATGTCATATATACCAGAATGATTCATCTGATAAATTACTGGTAATTATACCCAGTACTGATTTTTCTAGTGTGGACAGAACCTTAATTAAGTGGTGAACAGCTACTTTCAAAAATCAGATGAAATATATTTGCTATCAGAATGCTTATATCCATTGTACATAATCTTTGAGGCAGAGGCTTTGCAGTGCTAATAGAAAATCTGATTCAGTGCCTCTTGTGATTGAAGTACATTGGAGACTGTTTTCTGTTTTCTCCTAACAGTGTTTATGAGCTGCATGTCACCTGCTCTTTTGGGGTTTTTTGAAAGAAACACTTTTTCTTTGCCCTTTTGCAGTTGGCTTTATTATGCACAGAGCTCTTCAAAGACTATTGCCTGTGTCTTATTTGCAGTGGCTCAATCATTAACAAATTGTTGTTCCTTACAGAAAATCACTGATTTGTATAATTTTGACTTACAATAATTGTCCTTCACGGAGGAAACTGATTCCTAGAATGCACCACAAGAACACCCCAAGTATGACTCCCTGCAGATGTTCATGCATATGTTTGAGAACTGTTTATTATAGCACTATTTATTGTGCAAATTTGCACTTGAAAACAGTACAGGAAAAGAAATCTTCTGGTGTTAAAATAAGCCAATGGAAGCTCTTAACTCCAAATTTCTCATTAGCTGTACTAGTGGGAGAAAAACAGAGTAAAGTTCCTTGCTCGCTGAAGCCCATTAGAACTGAATTTTGCACCTACTACTGAGAACAGGCTGAACTATAGACTACTATAAAATGATTAAGACATCAGAATTAATTTCACTGCCAGTGGTGTGAATTAACCTGATGGTGTTTCACAGAACGCGTAGAAAACACAGAAAACTCCTCTGTGGCTGGATTTTATTTAAGAATCCCCAAACCCAGGAACAGTACTAAACTTTGTTTTAAAGCCCTTTGCCACAGTATAAAATCACACTGACTGTAGCAATGACGTATTTGTCTAGTCTGCAAAATTGAATTGTGGATTCAGACCTCAACTTTGGCAATGCATGAGGATAGGAAGCAGAATTCCTGTTTGCCTTCACAATGAAATGCAGGGTTTAGACCTTCTGAGATGCTGGGGCTTAGAGATGGTTTCAGTTTCAGTCTTCTCCAAAGTCTGGCATTTTTTTGGTGGTGATGGCAGCTTTTCCACAGGTGAGTATGATATGAGTAAATCTTTATGGGAAATAATAGACACCTTGTCAAGAATGTGCATGCAGACACGGTTCTGTGCCCCTAAATACTTCATGAATCATTGTCTATTCTGTTGTCTCACAGAGCCTGACTACAGTTGGGAGTGTTGTGGTATCATACATCCTGCTGTCTTTGGCTTCTCTAGGACTGCTGTTTTTAGGATCTCTGGTAAGTTATGATACAACGCAAACTATATTCATGCCCTTTTTTAAGATATCTAATTTATCCAAAGTTGTTGGTGTTACGCCCAAGTTGATTGTAAAGCATCACTTTTGGGGCTGTTTCTGTATAATGATCTACTCACTTTATGTAGAGGAATCAACCTTACTCAATTTCTTGGTGAATTGGGGATTGCACTGATGATTTTTATTCTTCCCATCCACAGATGGGCAAGCTATTTGCACTTAAATAGAAGGGATGTGGTCCAGCAACAGCACCATCATCCATTGACTTCTGTGACAGAAGGAGCTGTTCCAGAATGCTAGTGTACTTCTGAATGTAAAGTCCTGTTAGATGTAGGCCAAGGCCCCAGGTGCATGAGAGGCTTAAGTGGCATGACTACAATTAATCTAGTTAGCTGTCAGCTATTGGGGAGCAGGAGCGTATTGTATTTCTCCATTGGTTGTGTAACTGGCACAAAGTTGTGTGGTAGATGGGACAGCTATGGAGAACTCTTTCTTGTTAGGGAGCTCTAATTGAACGTGGCATTTCATTTCATACCCCTCTACACTGTTCTCTTAGAGTGGGAATGCAGCTACTGAACATGCAGGCAGAGCATTGCCTCATGTTCTTACAGAGCACCCCAGGTAGCTCAGGAGGTTGAAGCTGTGCTATGTACATGCTGTTTGAGTGATGCACAGTATAATGAAGTACATCCTAAAATCATGGCACTGTAGGTGTGAAGAGATTGCTGTTCTAACATCCTTCTTGGAGCAGGGCACTTGCCAACACCTGGTAAGGTCTGCTATGAATTTTTCTCCACAGGTTTTGAAAACCTTCAGGAAAAGGGAGGTATCATCTCTCTGTGTGCCTGTGCCACAACTGCGTGGCACTTTTGGGAGAGAGCTTTTTCCTAGTGTCTGATCTGAAGTTCACAAATCTAAATGTTTGAGCTGAAGTTCTGCAGGCTTGTGGCCGCTGTCCCTTGTGGTATCAACTGACACTACCAAGAAATGTCGGGCTGCATCTCTGGAGCTGCCCTTCAGGTAGCTGTAGGCCACTGTTATATCACCCCGGCCTCTTCTTTGCAAGGCTGAACCTTGCAAAGGTTCCCTCCACCTTTTTCTTGTACTTTAGACCACTGACCTCCTTTGCAACCCTTTACTGGGACCACTCCAGTTTTTCCATATCTGTCTT
The DNA here is from genome assembly GCA_036630365.1 of Acanthiza pusilla. Lineage (NCBI taxonomy): Eukaryota > Metazoa > Chordata > Aves > Passeriformes > Acanthizidae > Acanthiza > Acanthiza pusilla. The sequence goes on from JAXCHO010000006.1 coordinate 17,212,160, forward strand.
AAACTGGAGGAACTAAATTTGTAGACAGTATTCAATGTGCGGCTCCATCAGTTCCAAGGAGAGGAAAATACCTTCTTTGATTTGCTGGCCACACTGCCTGCTAGGAAGTAATGTCATATTATAAGAAGTTCACTCAGAGACATCACAGTGGCAAAATCTTCTGTTTAATGTGTCAGGCAAATGTACTTTCTAAAAACCATTCACAAGGTAAAATAATTATAGTTAATGCCTCCGTTATTGTGATCATTGATGTAGGCAAGGAAGTTAGCTAGGTTTATGCAATTTTCTGCTTTTTGGATGCTGCTGTACCTTATCCAGATTAATTTTGGCCTCAAAAATAAATTTCTGGTGATTTCTGTAATTGCAAGTACTAAAGAAAAAAAAGAGCCATCTAAGAATTTTCCAGGTAGTCTTGCAGAAAAACATTCTGGGCCGAAAATCTGAATAGCAAGGTTGTGATTTTTTTTTGCATATTCAATTATTTCTTGGTGGATGAAAACATTTATTGCTGACCCATTCTTAGCACAGAAGGTGCTAAGTGAAAGCTCTCTGTCACAAAAAAATTCTGATCTCTATTTGAACAGCTTTGCATGTGAACTCTTGCAAGTGAACATGAATAGCAGTGTAGATTAAAGTAGACTTGGCCCATTTTTGTGTTGGTTAAAACTTGTGTGTAGAAAAGCATTTTCTAACAAGTTTCTGTGTAGGTAAGTTTGCACTGGTTTGTATTCCTGTGGTCTGTGCTAAGAGTTTTCTAGGTAGAGTAGAGGCACAAATGTCACTCTTGTGTCACCCTGCTCTCTGAATAAGTCACTGGGCAGCAGAGTGTAAGAAGTGTCCTGTGAGTTCTAACCAATGGTCCGTCTTGCCCAGTATGCTTTCTCTAACATGGTCATGAAGAAGGAGAGAGTGTTTAGAGAGAGCACAGAGGCCTTTTCCCTTCCTAGCTTCCTGTTACCTTACTCTCAGATGTCTGAGGTCATGCTGCTTTGCAATTCGCAAACATCTGCTTTTGTCAGTATTTGTGGAATAAGGTATAACACAGTCATTGGAAGAACGTTGAAAATGGTGAATGAACCAGGCAGGGTTTCTAAAATCCCAGACAGATGGACAACAGATTGTAGTATGAAGACAGTTTTCTTCATTTTCCCCTTGTCTCAGCTGAGTGACCTCTCTTTCCCTCTCCCCTTAAAATGGATTTAAAGACATGTGCTGCCTAGAAGAGACCTTGAAAGGATTTTTTCCTATGAGAAGTGCCTTTATGACCAAACCTTTCTTTCCCAATGTTGAAATTGACTCTGTCCTGCATGGCATCCTAATGTGCTTTAGTAGCCTAGGAAGAGAAATTTGACCTCTTTTAGTGGCACTTTTCAAAACTCAACTGGTCATTTAAAAGCCATGTAAGAAAAGGACAGAAGATGCTTTACTGTAGAAAATCAGGTCTGTTCTTTGTCTCAAAAGGATGCATGACAATGCAATATAGTTTGTATGGCATTAGCCTGAGTGATGCTAATGGATGAAGTTGGCCTAAGGTTCCAAATCCTGGAATTCAGAGGTGGGCTTGAAAATTTTAACTAATTTATGGAGGATTTAAAGTCTACTGATCTGATTTCCAAATAGTCTAGTCTACCACAGCATCTGTGCAAACTGATATGATACAGAATTTTTTTTTTAATTAATGCAATTTCAGACCTTTCATTAATTTGTAATATAAACTTCAGTATTGAATTTGTGTTCTAGAACTTCACAGGATTCATTATTTTATCTTAATATTATATTTAAATTGGATAATTGGATTATAGCACGGCCTTTGCCCATGGCCAAAACGTGATATGGGCATTCTGAGCCTCAAGATCAGATACATCAAAATTTAGGCCTCTTTAAAAAATGATGGGTTTATACATAAATTCGGGGTTCATTGCCAGGTTATTAAAGATGTTCAGCTCAATTATATGTACTTAAGACAGCGATATGTAAATTTCAGATGGGAAGCCATTAAATCACGAGAGGTATGATTTGTAGAATACTACAGTAGATTTTTATTTTGTAAACAAGCCTGGGAAGGATAAGAAACTGAACAAAAGGACAGTGGTATCACATTGGCTTGCATATGATGGTCACAAGCACATTCCACTTCCACTGTATCCCTGAGTTAAGCCTGGCCAGCTCTGTGGAAACGTCTGTGGCTGAAAGCAGGTTTGAATGGGTAGATGTGAATCCTTGTAACATGCACCACAAAGCTACTCCTGCATGGAACATTCCTGTTCTCTTCAGTACTCTCCAATTCTAATATAGAGAGCTGGGATGCTGCCCTAAAGACCCATGCCCTAGGCTGTATGGAAGGGCTGGCTACAAGCAGAAAGCTTCTTTAAATGTTTGTTTCCTCCAGTTTTGGCATCTATTCAGAGCCCAACCAGAACCCCCCTTTCCGCTGCAAGAGGACTGCAGACGCCAATCTGTGAGCCGGCAGCCTTCCTTCACGTACTCAGAGTGGACAGAGGATAAAAACGAGGATGACTTCCTAGATTTGGATCCCGTGCCAGAGACTCCAGTCTTTGACTGCGTAATGGACATTAAAGCGGAGACAGACCCAGCTACTCTGACAGTTAAATCCGTGGGCTTGCAAGAAAGGTAGGGTAGATGTGACTAACAGGGGAAAGTCTGGTCCCAGATGTTGTGGATTTAGGAGTTCTGTGCCTAGTAGGAAGCTTTATTGCCTTTGTGAATGTCACTTTAAAATGTGGTTTCAAAGTCAAGCACCTGCTTTTTTTCCTTGTCCTGTTCTCATTCCAGTCATAAATAGAAGCATGTTAGCTAAACAACACACAGTTTCTGGACAGCTGTCAACAAGTGCTTTTCTAAAGGATCATTTCTTTCCATTGAATGCATCTATTTGTGTTTGATCAGTCTCTCACCATTCATGAAGACAGCAACTGCATAGCAGGAAATACACTATAGGGCGGTGAAAGCTTTTACCTCTGAAAGAGGTGGGTCTTGTTGTTTTTTTTTTCCCTCTTACTCATGCTGGAGGTCTAGTCTTTTCTCCAAAAGCAAACCATAGAAAAAATGGTAGTCTTCAGTATTTCTCATATTTATATGAGTTAATCCAGAAGAAAATTAATTTGATTCAAATGAACCCAATAATGAAACTTTGGGGTGAGCTGGTGTTCACTGCTTGAACCATAAGGGCAACTCGAAAAGAGGAGTTTCTCAGGCGAGTCAGGACCATCTCAGAGAGATTCACAGCTGGGAAGGGGCAGTTTCAAGATAAAAGGAAAATCTTTTTCTGTTTTGTGTCCTTTCAATTGCCTTAGTGTAATAGAACAAAGGTCTTGATGATTGAATTCCTGTGAAGAAATTTTGCAGAAGTGATGTTGTTATGAATAAGAATGAAGTTACTGAAGGGCCCAGCATAACTAAGTATCACCTTTCTTTATGTATCAGTTTTCAAGCTTAATTGGAGTACTAACCATAGTTAATTCTCATCTCCAAAACTTAAAACAAAGGGCGGAACTTAGATTTTAAGAAGACAATGCTGACTTTCCAAAGCTCCCCAGGACACTGTAAAAAGGGATGTTACAGAAGAGGCTTTCAATTTGCACTCTGTGAGCTTAGAATGTTTTTTCTCAGTTTATGGTTTGTTGTAACACTGTCCTAAAATCTTATGCCTTTTATTGTTTTATTCTGCCTTTATATGAGATCACAGTAACTTCTGGGGCTTGTCCCTGAAGCTGCTGCTATCAGTGAGTTTTGTTGGTTTTTTATTAAAGGCAGGATTGGGCTTGAAATATGGGAGTCATTTGTGTTCTTGAGTATCCCTGATTTTTTCCTGTTTCTGTCATTTTCAAGATATGGCATTTCTCTTCAGGTGACTGTCAGCCTGCAGGAAAGACACTCACTGTATCAAGAGAATTGGGGAATATCAATTGGGGAGTATCACTTGGGGAACAATCAATTGGTTAAAGTAATGAGTTACAATAAAAACCTGTCAAATAACTGGAAGAATGAAAGCAAATGCTTGAAGTTCTCAAACTAGGTACAATGCATACACTTAAGATATAAACTTGTTCTCAACATACATGTGCCCTTGAGAAGGCAGACATAATTTCAGGTTTGAGCTATGTCCTGACAAATTTCATTTACATTAAGCATTGGTCACTTTTCCTTTGTTTGGTGTTAAATTACCCACCTATGCCTCTTTTGCATCCATTCTGCTTCTCTGTCTTACTTCCCTCTCATTCTTTTTTAACCACCTGCGCTATTAGAAGGGTGGTCAGCAGCTGAATTCAAACACCACTGAATGTTGCTGAAGAAGAAATAATCTCATTTCCTCATGATGAAGAGCTATTAATGTAGGTAGTTTCTTCTACCTGGAAAGAGCCAAAAGCATTCATTTTCAGATGCATCTGTTTTGGGGGAGAAATGTGGTAGCTGTTTAATAGCACACAGGAGGGTAAGGTCAAAATCCTTTGAAAGGAGTCACTAAAGATTCTATGTCTGCCACTACTGGCATTTCCCCATGACTGTGAATCGTAGCAGGAGGCCAGCTGCAAATTCTTTTGGACAAATTCCTGAATCCAGGAAAGGGCTGTGATCCAAACAATGACTTCTGACTTCTCTATGAGCTAGTTATGCCTGCATGCTTACATGGTTTTTAATAGCTCCTGCACATACCTTCTAGCTAGATTTTTCAAGTTGAGATTGATCAAAAATAGGTTTACTGTGTGGATGTATAGAACCTTTACCTAGTAATCATCATATTGTGTGACTTTATTATTATGTTAAAGATATTTAAATATAGATTCAGTGGTGGTTTTTGAGTCTTACTTTTGTCTGTCATATGGGAGATTAACAGAAGCTCAGAAATGCTTTAAAACCTTTTTCAATAGTAGGCATTTTGACTTCCTTGTTTTGTTGTGTGGCTAACTTATAGTAAAGCCACTAAAAATTCTGCATTCAACAGTTTCTCTGTTTTTAATGTAGCTGTTAAGATGCTGAGACCTTCATTTTACTCTTCTCATGATGTACAGTCATGGCAAGAACATTATTCAGATAGAAAAATTATTCACTGCACTGGCTGGCTTTTCATGTCTTTGCTAATGTTGAACTGGTAGTTTATCCCAAGATCTTACCCCGCTGATGTCTCAGTGTACAAAATCATGTTCCAGTCTTGTCTACACAGGAAGAATCATCTGTTTTCTTACAGGTAGTGACCAAAATGTCCCCATCAGAACCAGCTGGGTGACTTTCTGAAGTTGTTCATCTGTCTTGCTGACAATGATGGGGCTGTTGTAAGCAAACTTTGACCACTCTGTTTTGCAGGAGAGGTTCAAATGTTTCACTCACACTGGATATGTGCACCCCAGGCTGTTCTGAGCAAGGCTTTGGCTATGTCATGTCCCCGCGGGAACAGTCAGCCCGAGAATACCTCCAGACGGCATCGAACATCCTTACTGAAGAGGAGCTGCACAAGAAAGCGCTGGATCCTTTCATACTCCAGGCAGAGTTCTTTGTGAGTGTCTGACCTCTCTGTTATAGGACCATTAATAAAAATGGGATGTTGTCCCTCTATAGAAGACCTCGCTATTATTTTCTGCCAGTCTAAAAGTAGTACATGCAAACTCCACTTCTGTCAGTGAAGCATTTAATGCAATTCCCAAATTTGTCATCCCTTGAAATTACAATGTCTGAAAGCTTTCAATGATATTGTCACTTAAAAACTAGAGAATTTGTTCTGGCAACAACAACAACATATCTTTGTTTTCACAAGACATTTTTTTTAAATTTTTTTTTTTCTGACATACATTACTTTTTTAACCAAAGGAAAAGAAAAATCACTAGCGTACAGAAGAAAAGCCACATTTGCTACAGACATAACTTCTTGAAATGTGTCTGGAGTTGCCCTAGGGATGAAATTAGTCCTAATCTACCCTCTTTGCTGTTGAATGCTTAATGTGGAGCTACTTTCCAAATCTAAATATTCTCTGGTTACTTGAAACACAGTGTGGCTCTGTAATTCAGCAGAAGATACAGAAAGTATATCTTACTGGGGTTTTTTTCTGCACAGAAACAATTTACCAGTTGTAAGCTTCTCTGTTAGTTGCTTTTAAGGAGTCTGAAAATGTTTCCTTGGCTCACTGTATCTACTAATACTTTGGCAGAAAGATTCTTTGTCTCATTCTGGAAAAATATACTTACACAGATGAAGCAAGCGGTTGCAAATTGGATTTCTGAGTAGTTGAGGATAAAGGTCAGATACATTTTAATGTAGTGAGTAGCCTGGCTTTTTAGATCTTTCATGCTATTGAGTCTCTTCCCTAATTGGTTGAGTGTCCATGTGATAGCTATTGTCATGTTTGTCATATCTATTATACCGGACCAAAAAAAAAAGGTATGCAAAATGCTCCAGTGGCTGCGTTATGTGTATTAGTCAGGGCTGTAAATTCCTGCTCAGTCTGGGAGGTAACCAGGGCACAGACTTTGCATGCTGAGGTGTTGTAGGGCATGTGACCAAGAGCTACTGAAGTTAATATTGCTATGTCAAATATTCTCTTAAGCATGAAATCTCAGCAGAGCAGGAGGAAGATTATGTTTTGCAACATTATGGCCCTTCCAGCCTGTCCTCTTCATGACCTCTAAGTATTTAAAAGGGAAAGACTAAAACTCTGATGATCACTTGCTGTCCTCCCTCCTTGTGCAGTTTCAGGAACAGGGGGACAGTCTGGACTTCTGTTTTAAAACAGAACACAAGGTGTCTGTGGTCCTTAATACACTTAGTGCTGTACAAGTTGAAGGAAAGCAGCTTTTGTGTAGGCAAAGCCCTGATTCTTTTAAAGTAAAGCATTTACTGCTCTTTTAGGGAGGGAATGTTCACTTGGTGTCTGAACTGGCTGCTAAACTAGTCCACATACAGTTTCATCAGTCTCTGAGGTACACTGTAGCTTTCAAGCAAAAAAAATAATGTTAGAAGTAGGAAAAAATATGCTTCATTTCTCTGAGAGATTTTGAATTAGGTTTCCTGGTGTTCATAGAATTATTCAGCAGCCAAACCATCCCAAGCTATTTTCATTCTTTAATGAAAACTGAAAGAGCACAAAATGCTGTGCAATCAAAATGTCATTTCTGTAATTAAAAATTGTGAACTAGTTCTTTTTTTATGAAACAGTTATCAGCAGCTAGCTCTTCATCATGTATTTTCACTCTGTCTAACCTGCTTGGTTTTCAAAGTCCAGATCCCAGATGAGGCGAGCAGCTGTTTCATTTTGGAAGAAAAGTCAGAGAGGATATTTGCAGGGCTAAATCCTGAAATTCTTAGAAGATGTAGAGTTTGTACTCAGACAGTGGTCGTGTTGATTTCACCCAGAATTGGCTATCGCGGTGAATGACTTAAGACCCAAAACCGCCCATGGAGCTTGGCTCAGGTAGAGTTTAGGTTGACTAAATACCAAGGAACAATTGAGAAAAATATGAAGGTTTTGTTCCTATGCAGTTTTCCAAATTGATAGGAAATTACTTCAACAAAATGTTCTCGTCGCTAATTGCCTCTGGTTAAAGCCAGCAGTATGCTCAGTGCTTTGTAAGAGATAGAGTGCACATAGTCTTCTAAAGTTCCAGAACTGGCCTCCAGTTGCTCCAGGGCAGGTTTAGATTGGGTATTAGGAAAAAATTGTTCAGTGAAGGGGTGAAGCACTGGAACAGGCTGCCCAAGGAAGTGGTGGAATCACCATCCCTGAAAGTGTTCAAAATCATGTGGATGTGGCACTTAGGGACATGGCTTAGCAGTGAACATGGAGGTGGCTAGGTGAAAGATTGGATCAATGATCTTAAAGGTCATTTTCAGCCTTAATGATTCCATGTTTCTACAGTCCATAATTTTAAATTTTTTTCCCAGAGTGAGGCTTGTCTTACTCAACCCTGATTGCTGTTACCAGTCTGTCCAATAGTGGTCTCTCAAATCCAGTGTGTGGCACCTGGGATGACCAGCTCTGCTTCCAAGTTCCCATGAGCCATACATATATCTTTGCTGAGCCTGGTTAACACATCCCTTCTCTTCTCCTGCCTACTGACTCCAACTGGCAGAAGGGTCCTGTTTGTTCCCACCTGGTGTTGGCTGCTTATTGCTGGAGATGAGCAGTGGAGAATAGGAAGCCACTCCATCTTTGTGTATTCTTTGCAGCAGTGATGTAGAGAGCAGGCAATCCCTGAATACCCCTTTGCTGTCCTTTTCCATGGAGCTTGACAGTGCGATGAGCAAAGTGATGACGCTCCCCCAGCTCCATGGAGTCAGGTCAGCACACCAGCCTGTCATAACGTGTCATACTTTGTTGCTGGTGCAAGTCCCTAGCAAATTAATAACTTCCACCCTCAGAGAGGAAGCAATGTGAGTCAGAAAGGATGGTGCTGAGGTCCAGCCTTTTGGAGCAGTGTCTTGCATACCCCATCTTGCATCGCTCTGTGCCTACACTTGCAATTCAGTTCTAATAATATTAGGAGTGAACATGTCGTGCGTGTTACTCAATGAATTAGTCACTAGGAGCATTTTCACATGAAGGATTTCAGAAAAGAAAGCCAGTGACAGTAAAAGGAAACATCAATCATATTTTGGTGGTAAGTTGCTAGAAGTACTGTACAATATGTCCCAGCTGACTTCATCACTTTGCCTCCCTCACAGGGAGGACATAATAGACTTGGGGTTTTTATTCCTCCTGTGAATCTAATAATACTACCTACTGTCTCTTACGTTTTCGTGGGTTTTTGTTTTTCTTGTTTTTTAACAGGAAATTCCAATGAACTTTGTTGATCCAAAGGAATATGATATTCCAGGCTTAGTGCGTAAGAATCGCTACAAAACAATTCTCCCAAGTAAGTTTCTGCATTTAAGTCACTGGGACCGGGGTGGTTTACTCCATATGCTGGAGTGCTTTGCATTTTCCTTTCCAGAATGCATGAAGTGTACTGTCACCACAATGTATTGTCCAAAAGTTATGTTTATGGAGCAGCAGCATGGCTTTAAAGCGTAAATCAAATTTCCAAAGAGGTACAGAGCATGAAGACCCAAAATGCTGCTGATCCTCAGGGAAATGTAGGTTTTTTAGTTATTAGAATTGCATTATTTGGTGCTGCTGAAAAATTGTACCCAAGAACTTGGTGTGTTTATTCAGATGTTACTTAGTGATTTCTTTGATTAAATTTCTTTTGAAAGACTAAATTCTAGCAACGTTATTTTCATGACTGATGTTTTTTCAAATGCAGACTGAGAATATTAGGAACTGGCCTGATGGCATTAAGATGACACACAGAAGAAAAGTATTTTTCTTTTCTATTACACTAGTATTATTTGAAGGCAGGAGTAGGAGTTCTGAGAAACATTTTGGTACAGATTTTTGCAAGTGTTATCATTTTCCCCTCTCTCATACTTCAAGATGCTTTAAAAGGTGACACAACTGGATGTAATGCCTCATTTGGTTTTGGGTTTTTTTGCTCTAAGCTGTTGTTGGAAGATGGTACCACTATCCACAGTAGTCTTTTGCAAAATCCAAAAGGCTCTATGTCAGGTTAGCAAATATAAGTGCAGTGAAGTCAAAACTGTCTTCAGCTATTCCTAACAGTTAGTGAACCTGGATTGGATATGGTTTCAAAAGAGATTTTTTTAATGTCTTAAAACTCCAGCAGCTGCAATCCAATGTGTGCAACTCTTCTGATGACTTTGTACTCTACCTCAGACCAGAAGTATAAAAGCATTTAACCACCTTTCACTATTGCTGTGCTAATGACTGAGGTGATTCCTTCAAGTATTTATTCACTGGTTTTGGTGGAACAGGAGGATTGCAGAAGTGGATCTTGATTTCAGATGCCCAAGGTGCCAGATCTCTAAGTCATCTGTATATTCTGAATTCTGTGTCTGTTCATCTCAGCCAAATGAGTATCTGCTGGCAGCCACTGTTGTGACTTTGACCTCTTTATTTCAGATAACTGGTTTCCACCCAACCATCTCTCTAAGGGTTAACAACCTTATTCTGGCCTTACTATGATTTGAATATTTTTTCTGAATGAACTTTCAGCAACTTTGTCTCTAGCTGTGGCCTCAGGATGGCTTGATATTGCTGAGGAAAGGAGAGGGCTGAGTGTTCATGCTTATGCCTCTGCCTCCCATGTCCCAGAGCATGGTGCTGGCAGTAAAGAGGGGTTGCAAGGAGGGCTAAACGTTCTCTTTATGCTTCAAAGCCAAGGATCCCAGTAAGCATGAATCTGGTCTGTCTGAGGACAGCATTTCATGCTGATTTTGTGTTTGTAGTACTGTAAAAATGACTCTGTGTGTAGTCCTTAATATGATAGCGGGTAAAGTACAATTTTTGCATAGATTTTATTTTATTCTTCTTTCTAAGCCAGCTGAATTATTTTATGAAAAAGGCATCTGTGGTTTGTTTTTAATATGATCTTGGTCATATACACTGTTGTTGTTTGCTGAGGCCTCTGTCAGGAGAATGTTTTGTGTCAGTGGTAGCAAACTGGGTAGCACTGGTCAAAGTTGATGAAGGTAGGCCTGTGTCCATTCCCATTAAAATCAGCCATTGACTTCAGTGGGAATTTGACTGAACTTCTTAAGTGGAATAATGTTTTCTTTTGTCATCTTATTAGAACAAGAATAATGCATCATAAACAGCCTCAAAGAAGGAGACTCAAGTACTGAAGAGACTTAAAATGCAAGAGACTGTTAATATTCTTTAATTTTTCTATAACCATTATATTTGTTAATAGTACATCTTGGAGTTCAGTTCACTGCAAGATGAAACAGGGAAAGAGTTATTGTCATCTGGCTTGCCTGGATGCAAGAAATGCATGTTTATGTTTTGGGAGAAAAGCTGTTTGCTGTCATTTCACAAACAATATTCTAATGTCTGAAGCCAGAAGGAGTCTGTTGACCTAACAGATTGAGAAATAATTTCCTGGAGCAGAAAACTGCTTTTCCAGAGTCATGCTGAGACACTGACTCTGCAACAGGACCAATTAAGGCAGGCTTCAGAGAGTGGGTGAAACTGTCAGAAGGCTGTAAATTACCCCAACCATCCTTTCCTTTTTTTAATGGTAACTTTTTAACATGGGGGTTTTCCAAGGCCACTCACATCTGTTGTGATAACCACGAATGCATGTAAATGTCTTTCTGTACAAAATAATCTTGTGTATCTCTTTCTGCTGAGCAACTGATAAACTATTCCTTATCTCCTTACACCTTTCAGATCCTCACAGCAGAGTGTGCCTTACCTCAGCTGACCAGGACGATCCCCTCAGCTCTTACATCAATGCTAACTACATCAGGGTAAGAGCTCTGTAGCCATGTGTCTGCCCAGCCTCTATCAGCCACTGTTAATGTAAACAGAATTGTAGCATTCACTGGCTTTTGAAGGCATCCTAGCTGATCTGATTGCTCTTCTCTCCTGCCTACATTAGCTGAAACTAAATCTCAAAGTGCACCTGTACTGATTCAGACCAGACAGAAACATATTTCTGCAGTTTTTGATGCAAATTCCTTGTCAGCTGGCCTAACCAAGGCACTGGATAATCAGCCTGAATAAGCCTCATGCCCTAGCCAGAGTCATCTCAAGGCTGTTGGACACTCTTTGCTGGAATTACGTGAGTCCATACTGTGCCTTCGCTCCATGTACATGTGTGCAGGACAGAGATAGAGAGAACTGGTGCCATGGAGTCAGCATTTCAACCAGGATAACTCTCTGGTTTAAAGAGCAAATCTTCAAGGTTGTGGTGGACATCCCTGTTAAAACTGATCTCTTGTTTTTTTGGCAGGGCTATGGAGGAGAGGAAAAGGTATATATTGCTACTCAGGGACCGATAGTTAACACTGTCACCGACTTCTGGAGAATGGTGTGGCAGGAGCGTTCTCCCATCATTGTCATGATTACCAATATAGAAGAGATGAATGAGGTAATGGTCTTGCATTCAGTCTGTATTTTTATCTGTACTCTAGCAGGTATTTTCAGCATAGACACTAAGGCAGCAAACAGAAGTTAGTTCAGTGGCCTGTGCAATCAGCGCCAGCATTAAATTCTTCAGGCTCAGAGAAGATGTGGGCTTCTCTTTCAATTCAGTTTACTGTAAGTCCTGTTTTGCTGTCTGACTTCTCCTACTGTTGGTTTTGCCATTTTCATCTCCCAGCTGACCTGAAACCTCTCCTAACCCCAGCTCTATTTGCAGACAGGCTTTGAAGTTTGCTCTGAAGGAATCAGCAGTAGTACCACATAACTACTAAGGTTGAATATCTTTAATCAGTAGAGTTATTGCTGCTTTATCTTGCATTTATTATTTAATGTCTGTATGTACATTTCATTGAGGAAGTACCTGATTTCTGTATGAGAATCAACAAGTAGAGCTGACTTGGATATTGAGGACCTTTCCCTGAACGCTTCTAGGGAATGCTTATGAAATACTGAAATTAAGAGGCTGAAACTTTTTATTTGCCGCCTACTTCCAGAAATTATACTGTTGTGGTGTTTCTGCTAATCCACCTAAAGTGAATTCTTCTCTTTTTGCAGTTTATAACTGCAGCCCTCCAGCTATTCATTACTTACCTACTGAAATCTTTCCCCCCATAGCAGAGTTGCAAGAGTTTTGTGCCTGTGCTTCAGCTCACAGGCAGATAGCTGAGCTCACATCTGCATTTACTGGCAGCGTAAGATATGAGAAAGTGGTCCAGGCATATGTTGGGCTCTGCATCCTCCCTCATGACTTACAGCAAGGTTTAGTGGAGATATCCAAATGTTGTTTCTTGAGCTGCAGCAGCAGTGTATGTCAGGTTTGTCCTTGAGAACAGGTTAGTAATTTAGGTGAGAGATTTTCCTTTGTGGAAGAAGCTTTAGACACTTAGAAGCCAAAGAATATGGGCATGCATCCAGCATACAGAGCTACAGCAACTTATCCGCTAGCTGGAAGCTTAGTGCCCATAAACATGCATGTGCACAAACCCTTAGCTTTTCATAGTTACAAAGTAAATAAATCTAACCTTGAACTTCGCTGGAAAAAAAAAAAGACATGAATAAAACTGACACAGAATTGTCATGCTTTGCAAATTAAAAATGGTCAGTTATTACAGCTGGCTCATTGGACACATACTCTCAAGGCATTGCTGATGCACAAGAGAGTATATTGCTGATCTAAATGCTTTGTTTTCACTAATGTTTTAAACTTGCATCTGTGTGTACCTGAGCAGAAGCACTGAAACAATAACTTGCTCATTAATCAAACTTGGCAGCTCTGGCACATAAGATATTAAAATGCCATGACATGGTCAGTGCACCAGAATCTTTTGAGGACTTTGAGGTTTAAAGAAGATGCAGAGGAAATGCTGGTCCTGAATGACATATCTGGTGATATGTTCTTCCACTGTAGTTTTCATAGCAAGATTGTATAACAGGAATGCAAAATTACCTTTATGTCTGAATTGCCTCTTTCCTGCCCTGACCAATTGTTTCACCCCACTGACCAGTCTTGGGAAGCAGCGCACTGCAGTGCTGATGCACTATAGAACTGGAGCTTGCTACAGCCTGTGTATCACAACAGAGCTGCTGAGTCTTTTCTGATACAATTTGTGTCCAAAATTTAATGGCGTCAGGAACCTCAGCCTTAAATACAGGATCCTTTCATGTAAACATCTTCTATATTCACTCCGTTTTTCTGCAACACATATTAATATATGAATAACAGGACTCAAAGTACATAGATTCAAGCCCAAAAGTTTTGTTGTTCACCAGTGGTGTTAGTAAGAGAGGCTTTGTGTTCCTCCTCAGTGCAATGACTTCAGTAATGTGAGTATTAAAAGCTCTGCACCTCAGCCCTCTGTCTCTTCTAATCTGAACTGACAGACAGCCCACAGAAGTGAGTGGGCACTCTTACTCCAATCCTTTGAGCAGAGTAATGTCTGTGCTATTGATAGCTGTTAGCGCTCTTGACAATTCTTACAGGGGATTCTGCAGTTTATGAGTAGAGGAAGAAAAACACAATCTACATAAATAACTTTACAGAGACGCAGTGGGCCATACTCCCAGTGGGTTATTAACTGATGTACTGTGCAGATGGAGCAACACTGATTCTCCCACACAAAAATTTTGACTCAGTAACTTTGCAAGGTACTTTTCTGTTGTTAGTCTTTCTCCTCAAGTGGAATTACATTTGGTGGGGGAGAGCAAAATGATTCAACTTGTTTCCTTCAAGATTGTGTACAGCTGTGTAAAAGAGAAATCTTACAAGCATTTGTCTTTATTGAGGTTTGTTGAATAGCAGATGCCTACTCCCCTGTGATAATGAAATAGCTTCTTGTATTATCACAAGGGGAACTTTTTCTCAGACTCTGCCTCATTCACATCATTCCTTGTCCATGAACTAATTTGTGCACCATCTTGAGATTCCTGTCTCTGCCTTTGCATATTGATTAGTTTAGAGAGACTGCATACAAAACGCACAGTCTTTTTTAGTCCTCGTTCCAGGATCGGAGTGCTTATAAATTTTCACTGGCTCATCTCTAGTGTATCAGTGCCACAAAGTAGATATGCAAGTGGACTATAGTTTCTGTGTTTCTAATTGTCAGGTTGTTCTGGCTGCATCTCTTACTGGTTTTTGGCAAAATTAATTGTAGTAGTCCAATATCGCTCACAGCTATCACTGCCTTTTCATTCCCTAGCTTTGAAAGTTTCTCACTAACAGTTTTAGGTGCATTTTGGTGGATAATCTATTTCCCAAAACATCTCCAGTCATGTTATTTTGTACAAAAACGTATGCAAATGATTGTTTAATATTCAGAGAGCATTGAGCTTTTTTAAAAAATAGAAAAGCTGTATTTTGTGTTTCTACATTAGTATATATGCAGCACAGATATATTGGTAACTAGTGTATATTATACTAATCATTATTATCTTAGGAAAAGGATTAATCTGAAAATACAAGCACATTGCCACTGGCCTCTCTAATGAACCTTCAAAATGCACATCAGTTGCATAAAGATAAATAAGGATGTGTGTATTTAAAAGCATTGGTTAGTAATTACTTGATTTGTGCATTTTTAATTAAGCAATCAGGCTATTATGGATGCAGCAAAAATCAGCTGAAATGTGGTCTCTGTTTAGTAAGTGAAAGCTTGTACTTATTATAGAAACAAAATTTATTCATATTCATCTATGCATGTGCTATATTCAATTTCAGAGGAGAAAAAAATGAACCTCCCTTGATACCTGCATAACTGGATTTGTTTTATATTGCACACAGAAATGCACAGAATATTGGCCAGAGGAACAGGTCACCTATGAAGGAATAGAAATCACAGTTAACAGAGTCATACAAGCAGACGATTACCGTTTAAGGCTCATCACCCTAAAGGTAAATCATTCAAATGTACTTACTGTAGCTTATCTGTCTAAACCTATAAATGCAGATGTTCAGGGAGAGTTGTGTATAAAACTTCTGCACAGTGTACTGCTGTACAAATATCATTTTTCATTACTGAAGTCATCGTAGCTTTGCCCAGCTCACCAGCATGAAGGCTACAAGAAAATAAGCAGTCAGAGGTTTAGGCTGCATGTGTACAGTCTGAAAGCCACCAGGCCATTTGTAGTAAGGAACCAGTGACTCATTCTGTGCCTTTGTCCTCCAGGTTCATTGATCATTTAAAATGAAATGTCAGCCCACAGAGAGCTTCTTACTTTGCAAGTGCAGTTTTATATACCAGTAACCATTCAATCGTCTTGTGGATAGAAAGCTTTATCACAGGTTTAATTTTTTAAGTACTTAGACACTACTTAATCTAAAGTACCAGACTCCTATTTTACAACTCTTTTCATTGCTAGGTTCTAGAATATCAAGTTACATGTTTTAGTTACAGTCTGATTACATAAACTTCTTTCATCTGCCAGATCTACCCTGACCTCAGTATAACACAACAATTTCTTTCCAAGCTGAAAAAACTCTCCTTTTATCCAACCAGTTTCAAGTCTCTTCACCCGTATGCTAATAGGCAGAAAGCCAGCATATGACATCCTGTGTCTGGATTCAGAGTGTAGAAAGTCTGTCACTCACGCTTTTGGCAAAGGCATCAAGGGGAAAATCACACTCCTTGACAAGTGGGAAGTGAAGAATATTTACATGTTGCAGACTTGCAGCTCATCTGGTTTTGCTTTTCAGTTAAACAATGGTTTTGTTTTCAATACTAGCGGGGCAATGTCTCTTTTCCCCACCCCCAAAGTCTGGATGTGAACTGTGGAGTTCTAGAACTGAAATAAAGATTCCCTTTAAGTTACCATTCCCTAGAGCTGTACATTTGTCATTTAGTAGCAGCAGTGGAGTAGCAGCTCCGAACCATGTGTACATTAAGTGACTTGGTAGTGAACACTGGAGAAGCCATGAATTTACTTCTGTTTTCCCTTAAACAGGAGTGACGAGAAATATATGATTACTGCATGTTTTACAGAGTGGACTGTCATTTTTCTCTCAGTATAGGGGACAAGATTTTGCAAGTTTTGGGAATTTAGAAAAAGCTCAGGCTATAGGCAAGACTTGTTTTCCTTTCTCAGAGAAAGCTTCAGTGTCTACTGAGTCATGATCTCAGCTACAGCATACGTGATGGTAGATTTCAAACAGGCAATTAAATCTTACTTCCTCCTAGCTGTTCCCAAGTCTTCTCAGACTCAAGGAACCATCAGTAGAGAATATTTTGTTAAAGTCAAAGCAGAAGTGTACAGAAGCACTGAAGTCTCTAAGGGTTCTCTAAGCAGAAGTGTAAAACTTTTAACACTGTGGACAAAACTAGAGACATCCAGAGTTCATCATTAGAACTTTGTCTGTTTTCTGTTCTTGTCAACTGAATGATTTAGGTAGTGATTCATGTTTTTCTTCAGATGACTTTTACTTTTCTCTCAGAGTTATTGACAACATTTTTATTATCATTTTTCTCAACTGAGTTAAGAATTGGGTGTTCATAACTTCTGTGACTCACACATAGTCACACATTCAAAAGCAACTGCATTTCAGAGCAGTGGTGATCGGATTTACTGTAGTGAGCTCAAGTGCTGTTCATGACAACTAGTTATGCTCTCTTAAAGTATTTTCTCACTGGGTAAATAACCTTAGGCCAGGCTCTGTGCTACGATAGTAAAATTCTGTTTTCCTGAAGTGAGCTAGACATAGCCTTAAGGATCCTATGGCTCTGCTTCCGTGAGCACTTTAAACCCAGGGTAAGATGGAACAGCACGTCAATGAAGCCTAGCCTCCCTTTTTCCAGCTCTCTTGTTCTGACCCTTGTACCATCTCCCATGTGCCCTCACAAGCATTTGTGGCTGTGTGCTAAGCCGAAGAGAGAAACTGATCGATCCAGCCGAAAATTAATCTATCGCAAGAAAGGAAAACGATTTAACTTGATTGCTTTCCCAGTCTAGTTCACTTTGAAGCTGTGCAAAAGCTCCATCATGCAAAGAGAAGGATGGAAAATGGCACAACCATGGAGTACTCTTAGCATCCAGTGACTGACAGGCATAGGAAGGGACTTGGGAGTATAGATGACAGAAACTATTTTCAGATTTTTTGTGCCTTGTTCTTTAGAAAGAGACAAATTTGTCTTTTTTTTTTTTTTTTCCCCTCTTCAACTCAGCCAGCCATGTGTTGAAGGGAGGGTTGTGGATGCTAACACTTCTGTTCCCGGACCTTTTGAAAACATTTACTTAGCCCTGTGCCAGCTGGCTTATGTAATGGCTGCAAGGGTAAGGCCTGTTCCCAGAGCACCATGTTACTATTTTGCACCTTTAGAAATCAGACAGAAGGGTATCACTTTGAGCACACAAAATCAGAAGCTCACAATGCTGCTTGGCACTCAGAAAAGGAAATGGCACATTTACTTATATTCATAACCATGCTGAGACAGAGAATCAGAATTCGTGTCTCTCAAAAAGACCTGGACTGTAGCTAGATACAATTCCCACCTTCTGTACTGCCTCTGAATTTCTCACCATGTCTAAGAGAAGAGTAGAATTGACAGGAGACCGATTCAAGTCTGTCTGTCAGAAGACATAGAAAAATAAGCTCCCATCTCTCTCCCTCATGTATTTATCTAGCTATCAGAGACAGAGATACAGCTCCTGGCTCTCTGTCTGTCAAATACATTATGAAAGCAATTATGTCACAAGCACAGCTCTGGCTTTGCTGAATGAATCTGTCAAGAGGGAACAGACTGCCTGGAGTGTTTTGCACACAGTTCTTGGCACTAAAAGAGCAGAATACTTTGTGGGGGGAGGAATTATTTTTTTATTTGTAAGGCAGTTTACTGAAGTGCAGTCATGATATTTGAAGTCCAAATTTCTGTGTTGTGTGGCTTCCCATTTGGATCTCTGTTCCATTTAGCATTCACGTAGTGGTTGGGGTTGGAAGGGACCACTGGAGATCATCTGGTCCAACCTGCCTGCTAAAGCACGTTCCCCTAAAGCAAGTTTTATGGGATTGTGTCCAGGTGCGTTTTGAATATCTGAGTGAGACTCCACAACCTCTCTGGACAGCTTGTTCCAGTGCTCTGTCACCCTCCAAATTTTTTTTTCTTTGAATTTGGATGGTACTTTCACTTTGTGTCCATTGCCCTTGACCCATAGCTGGGCACTACTGAGAAGAGCCTTGCCCCATCCTCTTGACACACTCCCTTCAAATACTTATAGACATCGATAAGGTCCCCTCTCAAGTATGCCTTTTCCAGGTTAAACAGGCCCAGCTCCCTCTAAGTAAGGTGCTCCAATGCCCTAATCATCTTCATGGCTCTCCACTGGACCCTCTCCAGTAGTGCCTTGTCTCTCTTGAACTGGGGAGCCCAGAATTGGGTGCAGCACTCCAGGTGAGGCCTCTCTAGGGCTGAGGAGAGAGGTAGGATCACCCCTCGCTACCTGACAACACTGCTTTTCTTAATGCACCATGGAACACTGTAGGCCTTCTTGGCCACAAGGGCACTGCTGGCTCATGGGCGGCTTGTTGTCCACCAGGTCCTTCTCCACAAGACTGCTTTCCAGCTGGTCAGCCCCCAGGCTGTACTGGTGCCTGGGATTATTCCTCCCACATGCAGGACCCTACACTTGCCTGTGTTAAGTTCATCAGTTCCTCTCTGTCCAACTCTCCAGCCTGCCCAGGTCTCATGGAATGGCAGCACAGCTTTCTGGTGTGTTAGCCACTCCTCCTAGTTTTGCATCATCATAAAAAAATGTGCTGAGAGTACACTCTGCCCCTTCATTCAGGTCATTGATGAGTAAACTTAACGGTACTGGACCCAGTACTGACCCCAGTGGAACTCTGCTAACTGCAGGCCTCCAACTGGACACATCACTGCTGATCACAACCCTCTGAGCTCTGCCATTCAGCCAGTTCTCAATCCACCTCGCTGTCCACTCATCTAACCTATACCTATGAGGATGTTACTGGAAACCGTGTCAAAAGCCCTGCTGAAGTCAAAGTAGACAACATCCCTGCTCTCCCCTCATCTACCCAGCCAGTCATGCCATCATAGAAACCTTTTAGATCGTTCAAGCATCATTTCCCCTTGGTAAATCCATCCTGAATACTCTAAATAACCTTCTTTTCCTCCACATGTTTAGAGGTGATATCCAGGGTGAACTATTTAATCGCCTTTCCAGGGATGGAACTGATGCTGACTGGTCTGTAGGCCCCTGGGTCCTCCTTCTTGCCTTCTTTTTGAAGACTGGAGTGGCACTGGCTTTCCTCCAGTCTTCAAGCACCTCTCCTGTTGTCCATGATCTTTCAAAGATGATGGAGGGTGTCTTAGCCATAACATCTGCCAGCTCCTTCAGCACTCATGGGGTGATCCCATTGGGGCCCATGGATTTGTGGGTGTCAGGTTTACCTAAATGCTTTCTGACCCAAACCTCATCAACCAAAGGAAAGCTGTCCTTTTCTCCAGCCTTTCATGCCTTCAGGGTCTGGGATTCCTGAGGGCCAGTGCTGGCAATGAGGACTGAAACAAAGAAGGCATTCAGGCATAACTCTGCCTTCTCTGTATCCTCCACCACCAGGGCTCCCACCTCATTCAGCAGCGGCCCTACGTTTTCCCTACTCTTCTTTGGCTACTGATGTAATTCAATAAACCCTTCTTGTTGTCCTTGACATCCCTTGCCAGATTTAATTCCAGGTGGGCCTTGTCCTTTCTTGTCACATCGCTGCATATTTTGACAACATTCCTATATTCCTTCCAAGTGGCCTGTCCCTTTTTCCATATTCCATATACTTCCTTCTTGTGTTTGACTTTTGCCAGAAGCTTCTTGTTCATCCATGCATGGCTCCTGTGCTCTTCGCATGATTTCTTACCCAAAGGGATGCATCAAACTTGAGCTTGAAGGAAGTGATGCTTGAATATTAACGAGCTATCTTGGATCCCCCATCTTTTAGAGTCCTAACTCAGAGAATTCCTGCAATTAAGTCTTTGAAGGAATCAAAGTTACCTCTCCTAAGGTTCAGGCTTGTAGTCCTATTTACTGCCCTTGCTTCTTTCATGTAGGATCCTCCACCATCTCTTGGTCACTGCAGCCAAGGCTGCCCCCAGCCTTCACATGCCTAACCAGTTCCTCTTTGTTAATACAAGGTCACCTCTTCTTGTTGGCTTTCTCTACCACCTGTGTCAAAAAGATCTCATCAGTGCTCTGCAGCGATCTTCTGGACTGTGCACCCAGCTGTGTTGTGTTTCCAGCAGTTGGATTTAATCCTCTCAGTCTTAAAGGGAAGGCTTTCTGTATCAATTTACAATGAGAAGTTCTTGTAAAACTTTTGTGGTGTTTGTCTTAACTGGATTGCAGAAAGGAGAAGAAGTCAGAAACCTGAAACACTACTGGTACACATCTTGGCCAGACCAGAAGACACCAGACCAGGCCCCTCCTCTGTTACAGCTAGTACAGGAAGTGGAAGAGGCCATGCAGAGTGCAGAGGAGAAGAATGCCCCCGTGATTGTTCACTGCAGGTAAATAAATACTGTATCTGAATTCTAAGGGCTTCTTTGCATACAGTGACATATTGCAGATACTGCCATATAGGCCATCAGTCACACATGTGAAACCTTGCCCAACCGTTTCTGAAATATGCTTGGAACTTCAACGCTTTGATGACAATAATTTTCTATTGCCAAGTGTTGCTTTTAGATACAGACTGAGTTGAACATAGAAGCTGGCGGTGGCTCAGTTACTTGTAAGAACAATTCCATTTCATTTGCCTTACCAGTAATATATGCCTTTAATCATCTTTTAAGGGCCAGGCTAGCTAAGATTAACATACTTTAGGTAAAATTGACTAGGAAGGCACATGCAAACAAAAAATAAAAACATTCAACTTTCAAACCCCCTTGTTTTGTAGATTTCTTCTTTGCTTCTTTTTTAAATATAAATCATTGGTTAGGCCAAAGATAATAATTTAAGTACAACACATAAATGAAAGAGTGGCAAAGCTGATTGCAGCAAGTACTAATGAATAGTCAGGAAATGTAGGCAATTGATAGTAAAACTGAAGTATCAGTAAAAATCCCTGGCAAAAATGAAAACTTCTATGGAAGGAGAAAAGTTTTTACAGTGGTTTGATGCCTGATGAGAAAGTTGTAATTATCAATCAGAGCAGAATAAAAATAGATGAGGATAGATATTTCTCTTCTGTCCTCAGAAAGAAGTGGGATTATGTACTTATCATTTGTAGACATGATGAAGTATGTTCTTTTGCACTGCTAACTAGGGAGTTTGTTAAGCATCAACAACCACTATTAAATCAGATATGCCGGCTGATTTTCATCCAAGAGTGTTTTAAAAAAGTTGATTCACAGCCTCTAAACCATAAAAGTTTAGTATAGATGAATTATAGTTCTTGGAAAATTGGAGAAGTTCCAGAGGTCTAAAAACAAGCCCTGTTTTGCCAGTGTTTGGAAAGGTTAAATATGATTACTTAGAAACTACAGTCTGTCCTCAAAACAGTTATTCCAGGTAAATAGCAGAAAGCCTGATAAGAGATGCAGTTGTCTTGCCAGGGTAATCTTCCATAATTTCAATAACATGCATTTTGCCAAATTTATTTTTGTACAGAATTTTACTTAATTTTGCATAATGTTTTCTAGGAAACAGCAGATGGTTGCTCTCCAAAAGCCATAGTAAATGGGTATTATACAATGAGGATGTTTTTAAAGAGCCTCTTGACACAAATGGTTGGTAGCCTGGTGTCATCAACGATCCAACTAAAAGCCAATATGGAGTAATCACTACTAAAATACTCATGTGATACCACATGGTCAGTTTTTCTACCCGTGTTTTGAAACAAATGTTGGAAAATTGGGGAGAGTTCAAATGAAAATAAGAAATGGTTTGTAAGAAGGTCTTCTTTGTCCGTGGAAAGTTGTGACTCTCTAAGAGCTCCTTGAAGCACTACGGTATCTGCTGCTCGTCGCCATATCACTCTTGATTGCATATTTGTTTTGTCCTCTTGTATGGTGTGATCATCATGACACAGTAGTCGTCTGGGTAGAAGCGGGGCATATTTATTTGAAAAAAAACTACTAAGAGACATAGTGATAAGATTATTAAGTATTCTATGTGGATAATGTGCCACCTTTGGGCAGCACTGGAAGGATTATGAGGCTGTCTCAGCCACTGGAAGACCTGCAGCATGTCCTGGGACAAGTGCTATGTCAGTGCTCTTTCCTATATCTGAAAATGAGTCTTGTTCCCTCCCTTTGCAAAACACTCTGAGGTCGCTGGATAGGAAACAGTATCAGGAGTTGTGTGCTGTGGTCTGTTTGGTTATGGCCAAGTGGAAGATGAAGGACTTGTGGGCAGCTCTGAACCGTGAACTCCAGTGTTGCTTGTACATTTGTTGCCAGTGCTTTTGTATTACAATTTTCTCCCAATGTAAATGAAAGCAGGGTTTCTTGTGGTTTGTCAAGTAATTATTCCTGAGTATACTCACTTAATTAGTTCATGCATATGAAGGACTTCCAACATTTACTGGTAGTTTCTTAGGTGATAAGAAGAATTCACAGCTTCTATAGCACCGTGCCTTTGAAAATAGATCAGTTATGGTCATTAACCAACGGCTGGATCAGATACAAAGGAGTTCAGGAAAATTCAAAGAAATTTCTTTGATAGTGAATTTGTTGTATCCTGCTGTAATTCAAATTACTAGATTGTAGATCTGATCAGCAAATAGCGTCACACTTACTATACTGCTGTTGGCTCTAGTTATTTAAGCAAGAATTGATTGGGTTTTTTTACTCTACCTGTGAATGAAAATAAATTTCAAAGAAGCTGTTAGAACTGAGACTTTCAAAGCAAAGTTTGCCTTCAAAGCACGGGCTGCCATCAAACAAAATCTTACTAAGAAATGCAGGTGCTTTTTTTCAACAGTTCAGTGTGAGCTGCAACAACATATTGGGTCAAACAGTATCTAATAGTCCAATTTTAGCACTGTATGGGCAATGTTCACTATTTTGCTGTGAGTGGCTCATACTTAATTGCATCATCCCACCAAAGTTAGTATATTTTCCTAGTTCTGGCTTTCCTTCTGGAAGCACTCAGCTGGTAAAGGTTAGAGGGACAAAAGGGATGATGGGGTCTGTGCTGGTTTAATGGCAGTCATTTGACAAGAAAGTTCCAAAGTCCTTCTGACATCTCCACTGCCTCTCTCTGCTTTTCCCTTCCTTAGTGCAGGCATCGGGAGGACTGGCTGCTTTATTGCCACAAGTGTCTGCTGTAAACAGCTGAAGAATGAGGGCATAGTTGACATTTTGCGAACAGCCTGCCAGTTACGGTTAGACAGGTAAGAAAGCCTTTCCTTTCCAGAAAAATAAAAAGAAAAATGGTAATATTTCCCCTTACTTAAGAAGAAACGAATAGAAAGAGGGGAAGAGCAAACCCAAGTGGAGGGCAAGAGAGACCATTCCTCAAAGGCAGTTGTCATGTTCTATGCAGTTCTATCTTGTAATCTTTGCCTGAGCAGTAAACCTTAATGAACAGCTCTAGAACTGAGTTAGAGTCACAGCTGGCATCAAAATCTGCACAACAGTCCATCTCCATGCAGCAAGGAGTGGTGACTTTTTTCCAGCTGAGGAGTTGGCACCATGTTCATACAAAAGCAAAGGCTCAAAGACCTGCTTTACTTAAGTTCAGAGCCACAGATCATCCCTTTCCTCTCAGGAGGAGTAATGAAAACTGGACTCATATACTGGAGCTGTGAGCAGTGGTGGGAGAGGCATTGCTTGGGGATGGAGACTATGCACAACCTGGAGTGTTTGCAGACATATGAAAGGAGCTGTGAAAATCTCCACAAATTCAATGGCTTCCAGTTAAGCATTTCTTAACACACCACCTTGAGTTTGATTATGAAGTAAACAGACTTGAGTTTTGTACCAGAGATGTTATTTTTCCTCTCCCACTGGTTTCAAGTGCCATCAAAACATGTCTCAGTGCTCTCTCTAATGATAATGATAAATGTAGTCGGGGGAAGAGATGTCACGAAAAACATACCAAAGATTTTTCTGAGGGGAAAAAAAAGAACCTCAACCCCACGCTGAACTTTATTTCAGAGAAGAAATTATGCTCAGTGGGAGGCAAAAAATGAAATGCTTGCTGCCCTGCTGAGGCTCTGATAGACAGGGACCTGCAGGGGCTTAGAGATTTGGCTATTTCAGTGGATTTTAGCCCAGACAAGGAAAGGCTTCTTGAGAAAAAGAAAGCCAGGATATGAATAGTGAGTGCTGATTATTCATGGTCCAGTGAAGTATCTGTCTGGATGTGAAATATCTTGTCTCTGTGACTAATGTTACACAGGAAAATCACCACACAAATGAAGGTTGAAGGCGCCTGCTTACAAATGTGTGTGATATAGCAGGCCAATTGCAAATATTAGCTTTGAAGGGAGAGGGGAACTGGCAGTCATTTTTAGACTCTGAAGAAGGGAAATTGCACTTTAAGGAAACCATAGGGGGAAAGGAAGAGTGAAGGAACCTCTGTAGTTGCTATGTAGCTCTCAGGAGTGGGATGGGATAGATAAAAGCCGTTTAAATGTCATGGGGTAAAATACTCAAGATGGAAAGCAGATCACCATCCTTCCTACAGAAGAGCATGATTTCTTCAAAGACTGAAATATAGGGCTTGTAGTCTCTTGGAAGTCATGCTGCCACCCACTCTCATTTTCACCAACCCCCCCACAAAAGCCCCAGGAGAATTCAAATGTAGCATCAGAGGTTGAGATGGTGTCCAAGCAACTATGGGAAGGATGATTCTGTGTCTCCTCCTCTTACCTGATCATTACTGTCTAGGATGAGAAGGAGTCACCAGGGACTTAGGGAAAGAAGGCTGAATGCAGACCAGAGCAGATGTGCGAAGGAATGCACCTCCATGCGTCACACGGAAGTGGAGAGGTTGGCATTAGCCCTGAGAACCACCTTTGGAGAGAACAAATGTGTTTTTCCCTTCATTCCCTCACAAATCCCTTGGAAAAGTTCTGTGCACTGGGCTTTGCATCCATGGCCAACAGATGGTCCTAAAATAACCTAGTATGACTAAGGAGAGGAAGTAATCATTCCTGCATCCTTCTCACAGTGCTGAGAGACATTTGCTGTCATTGCCCACAATGCAACTCAGATTTCAAAGGTTTCTGTGGCAAATAGGGGTGAAAACATAATTCTGTGCCAAAGCCTGGACAGCGAGCACATGTCATGGTGTGCATATGTGTGGCAAGGGAGGAAGCCACCACATAGCAGGGAACCGGATAAAAAGGAAAATAATTTCCCGTGGTCTGAAACTCAATGGCCACCCTAATACTTCTGTTGCTAAAACTTCAGGGTGCAGCCCTACTGTTAATGGAATTCCTTGGGGAGAAATTGTAAGATATTACTAATGTTCCTCTTGTGTGTCACAGTCTGACATAGATATATTTCAGTGCACAGAGGGAGTCAGAAATGGATCAACTGTGAGCTTGTATTAAGTAGAGCAAAAGGGGAGGAAACACTCAGCTAGGATTTTTTTTTCTTTTTTTTTTTTTTTTTTTTTTTTTTTTTTTTTAGAAACTCACTGTGTGTTTGTCACCTTTGCTAGTTGATGAGAGGTTGGAGAATAGGTCCCTGCCTTCTCTGCTCATTGTTAAGTGTTAGCTGAGGCAGCTGTCTAACAAAATAAGTGCAAGAGGATGAAGGACAAGGTTGTCTTGCCCCCTCATCTCCCCCTTATTGATACAGATACTGTGTGGCTCTTAATGGTGAAGCAGGACCCCATAGAAAAGGGCAGTCCCCAAGGAAAATGCTAGCAGTCTGCTACCCACTTGGCTCAGAGGAAGCAACTTTTCATTGATTTCCTCTGGTGAGGTTTCTAAGGGAATGCACCACATATGCTCTTCCTCAGACTGACACAGTCTGGTTGGCTCCAGTCACCCCCGGGTTCCCATGTTCCTCAACCACACTTGTCATTTCAGCCTGTTTCTGGCACCATGCTCCCGAGATCTGTGCACCAGCACCAGTGCTGGCACAATTCTGCATACACTTTCTGTGAGCTTGAGTCACAAGGTTTAATTGTCTTCTTAATGGATCATCAAGAGATCATATCACTTTCGATGGGGTACTCTTAGCAGAATTTCAAACGTTAGTAAAATCTGCTTAAAATGAACAGCTTCATTCTGATTCTTTTTGTTAATTTCTGTCTCTACCTGTAATGCTCATGTGTTGGTTAATACTTGCAGAAATACACAGGCTAATGACACAAAAAGTCGAAACTACTTTTGCTCCTGCTTGCATTTCCTTCCAGGTTTTCAATTTAAAAGAGCTGAAAAATAAGCTGAACCAAAACAGGTTACTGTGCTGGAGGGTCTTCTGTTATCAAGGTGTGCACAGCAATCAACTCAGTTACAAATCTGAGTTGTCCTTTCTAAAGTAGCATTATCTGTTCCAAAATACTCTTGTCCATACCTAGTTCTCTAGTTAATTTGTCAAAAGCATGGTGTGGGATGGCACAGAGGAGAGAATCCTCATTGCAGAATGAGAAAGTTTCATCAGTTGACTGGGCTGGTCTGGCTTGGCCTGTCCTTCTTTAGTCCTGAATTCAGTTCCTGGTGCAGCTGTGAAGTCTTGGAAAAGACTTCCCCTCTTCATTCCCCTGCTCCCATCTATCTCTCTGTAGCTTTGGGGTGGGAATTGCTTTTCACAGAATGGTTCTTGGAGTATGGGTGCTCAGGTAACATGAGAGTATATGATAATGGTGGTGCCTTCCTGGAGGAGGACCTCTGCCAAGGAAAATGAATGTAAAGCCCATTCCTGTTCTCACTACCTTCTGTTCCTTGCTTAGCAGAGACTTTCAAAACGGAGCTCGAAGTCAGACTTGAAGTTGGTTGCAATCAGGGGGCGCTTCTCACTCATTTCAGAAAGCTTTGAAGTAGATCTTTGGTGTGGAGCACAAGCTTTATGTTAGCTGTGCTATTTCCTCATGTGTTTGCATGTAATAAGACTGCTGTTTCCCTACCCTCTTCTTCTTGCCTTTCAGGGGAGGAATGATCCAGACTTGTGAACAGTATCAATTTGTCCATCATGTCATGAGCTTGTACGGAAAACAGCTTTCTAGAGCAGCAGAAGAATAAGTGTTCATGATATTCCTAAAGGCTAAAGCCAAGAGAACTTTTGACTGCATTCAGATATATTTCAGATCTGATAAGAGACACATGGTAACCTGGCTGTCTTAGCTGGAAAGATATTATTTTACTTTGATATTGCTTTTATGCTCTTGTTTGCATTGACATTTAAGAGCTGAGGTACGCCTTGTCTTAAACATATGTGACAGGACATAGTCTTCACCAAAAAAGGCTTATTTATACTGTAAATAATAATAGTAGCTTCATTTGTTACAAAAGCAAGGGGGGAAAAAACAGAAAAAAATCCACTGTCTTCAGTTTGCTATTTTTTAAAAGGTCATTGCTAATATATCCAAATACAGTGTGAAACTTTTTGAATTGTCATGCTGAAATGTGCCGTATGTTGACTAAGCTTGAAAGTAAATTTTTGCCTCTTTCTGATTGTTTTTACATATAAAATTACCGAATACTGTGTGTATTGTAAACCTTCTGAGCCTCTGCATTGAAAGACTCAAGTAGATTCACATTGAAATGATGTTTCACACATCATGTTTGCTTGTTTATTTTTTCTAAAGCAGTCCACTACCAGTGTTATCAGAGCTATGGGGGAAAAATATTTCAATGACATGAGTCGAATTCTTACCAGCAGTGTACTCCAGTATCATGACAGCTGGGTGAATCTGAGTAGAAGTTAATCTGAACATAAATGCTTCACGCTTTACCTTTTCTTTGTCAATATTTGGCCATCTTAGTCATCTGGCAAACAGATTGTATTTCTGCAAATAATTTCTATTTTTATATAGTCAGAACACAATCAGAATACAATTTCTCCTGAAATATGAGATTCAAAATCAGGTGAGAAATTTTTTTTGTTCATCTTTATTAAAAATCCAATAATAAAATCACTTGTATTCTGTGAATTTATACTTGTTTCAAAGCTTTGAGGGTAACCATGTGTCCAGTGCCTATTAAAATTAATGCAAATCCTATAGGCAGCTTTAAAAAAAAAGTCAGTCTGAACTTGTTGGCTGCTTTGTGATAAATTTGCCCTCAACCCAAATTTAGACAATCATTAGCCCATTCAAACCACTGGTCCAGGCAGCAGTGTTTCCTTTTCAGTAATACAGACTGCTGCCTGAGCTTTTTGGTTCAGGCTTCAATCAGGCTGGGAAGACTGTAGTTTGTGTTTAATGCTTAGAGGTAAGCACACGTTTTAGTGCTTCATTGAGCAGAGAAAAATGGAGATATGCAGGATCCTTCACATGAAAGACGAGAGCTTTGTGAATAGAAGCTCTAATGACCTACTAAAAATATTTTTGCTTCTCTTTATTTGTAACAATAACCAAAACCCACTGCTTCTATTAGTGCAGAAGATTCTGCGAATTTACTGCACTTCCTAATCAGGAGAAGGTAAAGCAGCTCTCAGAACAAAAAGGGCTGATCCTGCTCCCACTGGTGTTTTACCATTGACGTCAGCAGGTGCAGGGTAAGGCCCGAAATGTAACGCCTACAACTTCATCACTGTGGGGAAAGTTTCCCAATATTTCAGTACACATCTTTGTGTTTATTCTGTATCCATGAACCTGTAAAAATCCTGTCTGCAGGGTTTGCATGAATGTGTGGCAAAATGTGTTATCTTTAAACCACTTGATTTTATTGCTGTATTTAAAGTATTTCCTTCAGTGAGAAGCTAGCAGGAAAAACTGGCATTCTTTTTTAAAATACTGGTGATAGTCATTAAAGAGAGCAATAAACTTAAGCTTTTGAGCATAACATGACTGTTAGTTTTATGTAGATCTTGATAGCTATATTCTGCATGTGCTAGCAACTTTTTCAAAGGGGTAACACTATTCCATCTAAGCACTCCTTAAAAATAACAAAATAACAACTGATATTCTGAATAACATTGAAAGTGGAACTCCCTATAAATGTTTTTCAGCTGTTCAGTGCCCTTCAATGTCAAAATTGACTCAGTGAATAAAAGTGCTTGCTCTGTCATCAGCTACCATGCATCTGCTAAAGAATATTTGTTGATGATTGAGAGCAGTGTGAATATAGGAGGTAAGTTCAATATGTAAGTTGCCTCCTGCATAAGGAGATTTTCTAGAGATGAATAGCTTTATGGCAAACTGGGTATAAAGGGCTTTAAGATACTGACCTTGAGGTCCTTGCACCGATCCTCAGCACGTGTTAGTTGGCAGTGCTTCACTGACCTGAGTAGAAGTGAATGATTTACACCAATGAAGGAAATCTGGCCTGCTGTCCGCTCCCATTCTATGTGTGTGGAATGTCCTGAGAGTGTGGTCCTTGATAAAATCAGGTTTTTTGGCATCAATTCACTGCTACAAAGCACAAGTCAGCCTCGTTACATGGTCTGGTGATGAGGGCTGCACTGCTGCCATCTCTTACCAGGCAAGAGCAATACCACTTGGTCAGGATCAAAATATTCAAATGCCTCTTGAAGTGCTATTTTTCTAACAGATTTGGAGCTAATCCTCCTGTTTATTCTTTGGCCTTATCATAATTAACATATTTCTGTCTCTTTTATTCTTTACTTTTTTTAATAGAATTTGAGATCTGAAGGACCTTTTATCAGCTGTTCTGATCTCTTCTGACAGCAGAGGTAGTCTTAAGAAGTGCTTAAGATTAGCAGAAAGGAGCTCTGGCCGTGTGCAAGCACTTGAGATGAGTGGGGCTGCTACTTCTGTAATCAGTGTGTTTGAAACTGAGCTGACAATAGGAACTAAGCTAAGCTATGTGTCTTGCTAGATTTGTCTTTTTACTCTATTAAATGAAAATTCCATGCATACTACATCCACTCTGGCCTCCTCACTGCCTGGGACTCTTTGTACCAGAGACTAAAGCATTAATACCTTCCCAGAGGACTGAATTCCTCTCTCCAGGTGGGTAAACGTTTTAACAAACATGAGATGATTTTATTTAGAACCAACTGTGATGTCTTCTATTTCATAAGTTTTTTCACACTTCAAACAGGACAGAGCCTGGCTCTGTCCCTTGGTTGTTTGCTGGTAGTTTAGTCGATGGTCACCACACTTAAGCAGTTTAATCCTGTTTATATTTCTGTCATGATAACAGACTAATGGCACATTCTGTCCTCATGCAGGTAGTCTGAGATCAGCAGATACCAAAGTTATGTAAAAACAAAAACTAAGATTGCACTTGAGTGTAAGAGCTGTCCCCAGATAAAGCACGACTCGCTCTCTCTGAAGGATCAAGATAACTTGGTCAAATTATCCTTAAATCTCACCTACCTAGTAGTCATGTAGGGAAGAGAACTGCATTTCTTCCAAGACTTTCAAAAGTATTTATCCTGGACTTTTCCTCTGTAATTAGTCTACTTTGGAAAAATCTTAACAAGTGAATTTGCAGTTGCAAAATGGACTTGAGGAGGAAGACAGGACAAAGCAGGTTCTTGGTTCCTGTTACTTCCCTGCTGCCTCTTCAGTGGAGGAATTGTGCAGCTTGCACATAGGTGGTTATGCTTTATAGATTTGTTATGGAGAAAAAACAAAACCGTTTTTCTGAAGTGCATGGGGGGGTAACCTTGTTTCTTCTGCCAAGTCTGTAGAAGTGTATTTTCTGGTGTCTGCCAGAGTGACTGTCACCTTAGGATAAAGTAGGGTAGCTCAAGGAAGCTTTTTCTCCTGCAAGATAAAAATAATGCTCCATTCAAAAGCACAGAAGAAATACGTGAATGAAAGCAGCATTTGCAGCTTTGTGCATAAGGTACAGGCAGTAAAAGAACTGCATGCTCTAGGCAACACAATTATTGATTTCTGGTATCTCAAAGTGAATTTCACAGATTCGCAAAGAAGTTAATTTCTTCGATTACATGCAAGGAAAGAGAAGAATCCGCTCTCCTTTGAGCATTGATAGAGATCGGGCTCCAGCACCTGAATATAACAGATGCTATGTTCTCGTGGCATGGTGTGAAAGTCACAGAAGGGGTTATGATCAGACCTGCCCAAGTTTGTGGGCCATGTAATCCCCAGCAGGGCAGCAGTGTCAGGTTTACTCAACTGATAGCAAAGCTGAATGAAGAGAAAGACTGAATTATTTACTCAGAATTAAAAGCCATGTTGGCAGCAGAGCTGGCAATATGGCTCTGCACATTTGAGAGCATAAAGCTTAAACTGTCTGGCAAAGGACTCAGGTATTGCAGTTCCTGGCCCTTTCTCTCTGCTGAACCATGCTCCTCAACTTGTGTTCCCTATTGCTTCTTTATCTCTTGTCTGCGTGTTGCTGCTTATGCTTAAAATAGAATTAAATAAGTCACTGTATTGCACTACTTTTAATCCAATACGTTGATAGCCAATGTTTATGAGAAATCATCTCTTTCCTTGGAGAGAGCCTGTCTTGCTAGACTCACTTCAGAGGGCTCTTTTGCGTATGTCTTCATCCCTGCATTTTGGGTGAAGAAATCTGCAGTTATGGGCATCTTACAAATGGCATTTCTCCCCTGAGGAACTACTGTGTTTGCCTGAGTCAAAGTTTTTTATTTTGTCTCACCTTAACTCCCGTAGTCCCAGTAGCAGGTGCAACTTTCCTCTGAAAAGGCAAGGGCAGCACTTCTCTGCAGGGATCAGAGGGGAAAAATCCTGCATAGATCTCCTTTGCATGTTTAGCTTCTTTACCACTGAAGTGGACAGCACAAGGAAGCCTGTCAGGAATTAAGTCAAAACTAATAATGCACAATGGAAACCTCCTCTTGTAAATTAGCTTTGACTCGTATCTCAAAAGAAGGAAAGCCATATGTGATTGGTTTTACTACATCCACTGCTGTCGTGGCATTTAGGATGTTGTGAGGAATACAGAAAGCAAACAGGCAACACAAAGGTCAGGATGTCAGTCTGGATAGGTGAGAGGAATTGGACTGTGTTGGCAGTGTTTTGGTTTTTGTTGGAAAACATTACTTCAGTCCAGAAACCAGGTTTCTCTGTAGCTAAATTGGGCTCTTGTTCCTGAACTAGAGTACTGAAGAGATAGGGGAAGGTTGGTTTCTTCATACATCTATTAAACAAGCAATATATAACACCTTACCCACTTTACAATGTGACCAGTCCCATTTCCACACACTTCTGATTTGATCTGTGTTAATAGAACACAAGCTTCCAGACAAGGGAACACAGAGTGTCTGTCTTGCTGGATTCCTTCTTTAGCCTGTGAAACAGCATATGTTTATTTTGGCTGCCTGTATGTGGTATTTTTTGCTCACTGGAAAAGTTGACAATGTTTCAGCCTGTGCACTGTTTTTTCTTGATTTTTGTTAAACTTTTCACCTTCCTCTTTCTTTCCTAGACTAGCAGAAATCACCTAAAAATCATCAGGGAAAGGTGGTATATTCCTGGAGCGGGATGGGAGCCTGGGGTGTCCATTGCTTTTCCAGAGTTTACCCCTACAATTATTCCCATCAGCCTGTGGAAATTGGCTAGATTTTTATGTTCTTTGGTTTTCTAAGTTCCCATGTTTTACAGAGCATAACCCAAGTGCCTCCTGCACTAGATTCCCTTATCAAATGAATTTAACATAAATATGGAGTAGATAACAGCATTCTGTCCCAAACAGAAATCATTTTAGCAGTTTATGTCCACCATCCCTTGTTAAGCCTTTGTTGCAAGCAAGATAGGTAGTTTGTGTCCTGTAGAATGGACAGGCCTTATCCACCTAATACAGTCTCCTACACTATGTCAGCAATGCTGTGGTTAACACCAGTAAAGTAAAAAAGAGCTCAATATACAAGCTGAGATCTGTAATTCATTCCCTCCTTGAGAAGTACCTTTCTCATTGGAAATGAAGTCCTACTCCATATGAAGAAGGGTGGCATAATCTCGTATTTATTAAGAAATAGAAGAAAGCTGATTAAAGAATGACCTCTAATCTAAAGCTGTGAACTGATTTTCTAAAGCACCAAGTCCCTGCTTGAGTAACTGAATGAACTGTCTGGACTTGGAAATGATAGAAAGTGCTGCATGTACAATTTTAAAATAAACAAAGCCAAAGCCTGGAGGTGTGAAAGCAGCGTTGGGGAATGACTTAAACATCAAAGCAGGATTTTTTGAGTGTTTAACTGTTTGAAACCTGGACTCATATTTTGGGTTTAGCATGGAAAAAAAAGCTCTAGTAAATTGTTTCATAGTCTGCCTTTGGTCAAAGTTTTGAAATGGTATCAAAATCAATCATAAGAAAACCTGGGATTAGAGTGGTAATGTTTATTTTTAAATAAACAGGTATTCTTTTGACCTACAGAAGATTTATTCCTTTTAAGATCATACTTGAAATTTTATCATCATGTTATTCCCAGAATGAGAAATTGCTGAAGCCAGTGCAAAGGATGTAACAACATAGCCCACCAGAGGCCAGTATGTATTTAAATTTGGACCTACTCAAAGCCATATTTGTTCAGTGTAAAGGGACCCAGGCATCTTCCTAGGAATGCAACAAGCTATACGACTTCATGTGAGCTGAGGGACACAGAAGGGTCAGTAATGGTCATGAAAGCTCCTGTCTCTTGGTAGTAACGACCAGGACTTTATCAGCTGGGATAAAAAGGTAAAATTTACATAAACATATATTCTCAAGGATGTAATAATATTTTGTGTTCCATGGCTGTGGTCAGACAGGGTGGAAATTGGCTTTTTGAGTCCAATACCTTTAGATTCAAATCTCTTTTGCTTTTCCTTCCCTTTACAAGAAAGTAACCTTGTACAGTACCACTCTGAAGTGTAACTAATTTTCATGTTCAAAAAAATTTGTGATGAAGGATGAAAATTTTGATCAGGCAAAAGAAATCTAAGTAAACAGAATTCCATTTTCAAGGTGAAAGGAGGAACTGATGGTTGAGCTGACTTTTATGCCGTGTCACTGTGAGCTTTTGTAGGATTTGAAAATCCAAATCTGAAGGCATGCAGAGCCATAGAGCAGGTGAGCAAAGCAGCATCCCTTCTCATTTTAGCGCTTGGTGCTGCTGCTGTGGATTTGCCCCATAATGGCTGAGGGCAAGATACATTCTTTTCAAGGGCGTCTGGGATTACAGTGCAACATCTCGTGTCTTCCAAACTGGTCCACATCATTGCTGTCACCAGCACCAATGGCCATTGGTGCACAGGAACAAAAGGGTGAGAACAGGACAGTGAGAGAAGGTAGCAAAGGGGGTGGGAAGACCTTTGGGCAGACCACGCATAAGGAGACGAAACATTTGTGTATCATACAGGCAGCCATGGAGGCAAAAGTCAGCTCAGTATGAAGATCAGAATATGTATATTCTGATGAGGAAAAACCATCTCTCCTTGGGAGGATGCCCAAAAGAGAGCATTTCTGGCATATCTGTAATTCCTGCTGGCAACAAAGGAAAGTTGCAAGGTCATATAGCTTTAACACTGTCTTTCCTGTGGGCTGTATCTTCTAGATTGTCATGCATAATCCTTGCTTTATCATTTATGCCCCCAAGTCTTGAAAAGACTCTTGGGTTGATTTTCTTCTGCTCCAAGATTTTTCAGCAGCATTACAACTGTGTCAGAGGCTACAATTCCTTACTGTGTCCGTCTTGCCACAGAACACTTTTTAAAACTAGGGAACTACAGTTTCTAAATGACTAATACTCATCCCTCAAGGACTGCAATCAAATAGTCCCATTTCCCCAAACTGCCCTCCACACATGAACCAATCTTGGAACAGCTATAGACAGCAGATGTGCCACTGGAAACAGGTTATCTGGTGACAGAACTTTTTCCTACAGTTATGATCACATGGCCTCCCCCGGTGATGTACACCAAGCTGACAAAAGGCGAGATGCATTTGTGCAGTGAACTTTGCCTACATCTGAGGGGACAGTGTGTAGTTTTATTCTGCTCATAGGCCAGCACTGCTATTGCAAGACTGCATCAGCCCCTGCATCAGCCTTTTACTAGAAATGTTTTGTCTTGCTTTGATTATGTTGGCTTAAAGCAGCCATCTTGCTGTCTTGGCACTGCAGCAAGGACAATGACACCATTCCCAGCCACATCCACTGGGAGCAGGGTGTGCACAGGCCCTTGTGGAATTCACAAATCCCCCTGTATGTGATATACTTTGGAGAGCTGGGGAGGTCCTCGATTAGAAAAAAGTGCAGTGAAATAGTCTAAATGAATACGCTGAAATAACTCAAGCTGGTAGTCAAGTTTCTGCTGATTTTCCTGGCGTAAAATGGAGACATTTTGCTATTAACCACAGAAAAATCGCTTCAGAGAGGTGTTTTCATGGATCTTTAGCAATTATTATTCAGGGACAGCTCCTTACTGGTCGGTCTTTGGGGGAAAGAAAATGTTTTACTTGAACTTAACAAAGAGTTAATACTAAAACAAACTAAATGGCTTTATTCTGATAGAAGGTAGCTCTTTGAAGTTTTCTGCAATTAAACAGTTTAAAGCAGAAGGATTTGTCTTAAACTATGGACATTTTCCTAGACATAGGGCATGAGCAGCACTCAAGAGCTTAGTGGAGCTTGTGCAGAACAGAGTAACATCTAATGGGCTTTTTGATACATCCAATTGTGTTGTCTTCTTGAATGACATATGACATCAGAGAACCTTACAGCACTCCTGCACAGCGAGGCAGCCCAATTTTCTCATTGTCTAGATGACAAGATATATACAGAGAGAGCATATTACTTCCCCAAAATCCTGCAGAAATTCAGGAAAGAAGCAAGGAATTGATCAGCAGCCTCCTACAGACAGTCAGCACTCTTCCTGCTGCACAAACCTTTCTCTCTCAAGAGTTTAGGTGACAAGCAATAGCTTTATATTTTGGGGCTTCTTGTTGTATCCACTCTTTCACCACTCCTGATAAATAAATCCTGCAAACAGCACCTTGCTGTTCACTTAATTAACGTACTTGTCCTCCAACCAAAGAAGTGTTTTCCAGGAAGTTTTCTGCCTTGTTGCAGCATTCTGACATGTTCCTTTGAGATCCTTGCTGGAGAAAGCCTTCCTGAATTTGTGGGACAACCTTGTCTACTGACAACACCCAAGGGTGAGTAAAAAATTTTTTTTCTGGAAGATTTTTTGCTAGTACATGCCAATAATTGACTGCATTTCCATGTGCTCTTAGGTATATTCACTCATCTCTTGCAAGAAAATACCGTCTGTCATCTTCTATAACCAGAAGAGTGGTAAACAAAAAGAGGTGCAAACTGCAGTTACCTATATCCATCCTCTCTGTTTTTTGAGATTTTTCATGGATCAGTCGGACCAGTGTGAAAGCTGCTGTTCATTTTAGCTGCTGGAAATTTGTCCTTATTGTTCTAAATGCAGCAGTTCTTGTTTATGCAAAATTCATGATTGAGTGATTTGGCTGGGGCTGGAAGAATGTGACCTTTAATGCATAAGTAAATAAGCCTTTTCATCATGTATAATCTCTCCCATATGATAGATCTGTGGCTGTCTAAAGTGACAGAAAGATCATATGAGTCTTTATTTTTTGAGATATATTATCACAAAAAGCTACAAATCATTCCTGTCAATGTGCAGAGACCTGCTAATGAAAGAATTTCATTCCAGGGTGGTATCTGTGATGGATGTAAAGTTGTAAGAAGTACAGTAAGTAAAATAAAGCAAGGTTAATCTAATCTCTTCTATGAAGCAGATAGGAAAAGAAACCATGATTTAAAATGAACTCAAAGAGAGAAAGTAAGTAGCAGGCCCCTGTTCAATTTCACTCATTCATTTATTAATTCCAATGTTTCTTCTTGAATTTCAGGAGACAAAGCAATATTCTGAGCTAAAGTTTAAAGCAAACCAGGCCCTAATGTAACATGGAAAAGAGAGAGTGGGTACCAATAGAAGAAGGATCCAGAATGATTTTGACAGGACTTTTAAGAAGCATGTGGGATTAGCTCATTTTTTTTTTTTTATTACTAAACACACTAAAAGCTAAAAAAGGCACTAGAAAACTTAGGCACTAGAGTATTCCTCAGCAACCATAAAAATGTCCCAGTTTGCAGGCAGCCTGCTGCAGTTGTGCTACTTCCAAATACTTTTTGTATTTGAAATACTGTTTGTATGCAGGTAGGGTGGTGTTTCTGATCAACACAAAAACAACATCAGAACAAGAATCATTATTTTTGTTACTTAGTTTTCTGTTTAGCATAGCGAGGCCGGAATGCCTCTTGTGTGTCATAGAATCATAGAATGGCCTGCGTTGGAAGGGACCTTAAAGATCATCTTGTTCCACCCACCTGCCATGGGCAGGGACACCTGTCACCAGGTAAGGTTGCTCAGAGCCCCATCCACCCTGGCCTTGAACACTGCCAGGGATGGGGCCATCCACAGCTCCTCTGGGCCACATGTTCCAGTGCTTCACCACCCTTACAGTAAAGTTTCTTTCCTAGTATCTGATCTAAACCTACTCTCTTTCAGTCTGAAGCTAACCCCCCTTCTCTTGTCACTATATTACTGTCCTTCTAAATAGTCTTGCCTCTTGTTTCTGGTAGGCTCCCTTCAGGCACTGTAAGGCCACAAGTAGGTCACCCTGAAGCCTTCTCTTCTCCAGGCTGAAAAATCCCAATTCTTTCAGTCTTTCCTCACAGGAGAGGTGCTCCATGCCTCTAATTGACTTGGTGGTCTTCCTCTGGATTCGCTCCGACAGGTCACTGTCCTTCCTTCAAGTGTCATTCAGGCAAAACCAATGCTAAAGCTTAGTAATTCATAATATTATTCAGGACACATATCCCAGTTCATCCCTGTTTAATTTGTGATGTCCCAAAGTTGCAGAAGTCTGCACTTCCTCTGTTCTTTTCCTTCCCTTGCTCTGTCCTTCTCTCTCCTCTTTCTTTAATTCTTAGGTCACCCTAATTCACATCTTTTCTCAGGCAGACCTTTGTTTGCAAATCTGCCAGGTAGGCCAGGTCAAACTCTTCTTCTTTTCCTACAGTACTTCAGAGTATTAAGTCCAGCAGCTTCCATTCACTCTCCTCTGGTCTTTATTCCTCATGCAGTGCAGGGGGAATACTCACTTCCAGTGCAGAGCATCAGAATAAAAGGATGTCACTGAGAAGAAAGGTGGCTTCATTTTTCTGCCTTAGGCCAAGAATGCGCCTGGTCCAAAATACATCACTATCAGTGGAAAGACTTCTGTCTGTTTCTGGGGCTTTAGGAAGGCTGTGAGGAACCTTTAGGGAGGAGGAAGAATTGCATTTGGCCTCAGAATTTCTGCCCTCAGTGATTCTGGGTTCTCAACAGGTCAATTTCTTTAGTGATTGAAAAACCACAAACGTAAACACAAATAAAAAGAGGAATTCACTAATACATTTGTCATACCCACTCCCTACCACCACAGCCTACATGGAGGTCTTGCTTATTGCTTTCTCTATGGTTTTTTTTTCTCTTTCCAGTCTGAATACTGCTCCTGAGATGACACAGACAACTACAAGTCAGCAGTGTCCAGTACCTACGCTGATGCCAGCTGCAGTGTCCTTGATTATTAATAAAGGTAAGCTCTAGAGATCTGGCTTGGCTATTGCTAGGCCACTTACTTGCCAGCTAACCTTGTAAGAATTTTGAAGTTAGACAAAGGGCAGATTTGCTGCAAGTAGAGGGAGATGAAGCAAGATGGAAGAATCTACCCTAGACTGGCACCTACAGTCTTCTGTGGCTGACAGGAAACTCTGTTGTGCAGAGAATGAGAGGTAACGTTTGTTCTCAGACCCATGAGGTTTTTTGTATGATGTCAACATCAACTGCAGACAAACATTTGAGGGTCAAAATTGGTGGGCCAAACTGTAACTATCTTTTCTTACATGTCTCTGCAGCATTCATGATTCACTGGTCTTTTTAGGCTTGAACAAAAATCTAACTTGTACAAGTCATAAACGAACCCGCAATTACCAGAGCGCCCATGTGAAAACACCTTTCAAGAGAGAGCAGATTTCAATTTGAAGCCTGGTTATTACACATAATAAGCCAAATTCTCCGCTGACGTCAGTGTGGAAGGGGTGTGAGTCACTACTGAATTTGGACCAGTTTTAGCAGAGAAGATGGGAATGATAAAATGCACCTTGGCACTGTCCTTTTAGTACAACTGAAATTTGCTCAAACACTGTTGCAGCACTTTGGAGTGAGTGAATGGGCCTGGGCATCACGACAATAATCTTTTTTCATCTGCATGTGCTTGCCATGACCACCCAAATGCGTGTCTGCTTTTCAAAAAAAAAAAAAAAAAAAAAAAAAAAGCGCCACATTTTATACAGGAAACTTACTTTTAATCAGTGCTGAGTAACAGTGATGCTGCCCACCTGCCTTACCTTTTATTGCAGCAGAACCATCTCTTCAAGATGAGCTTTGCCATAAGCATCTTCTTTTAAGTATAATACTTACCTTTTGATTAAGCCCTAGCAGGGCTTGGGCACAAGCTATTTGGTAGTGTGGTAGATTACCTTACTTAACCAAACAGTGATCCTGTGCTAGGCACTGCAGCATTCTTGACAGGTAAAGCAGTAATATGGTGGTCATCCTTCAACCTGTCAAATGGTTCCAGGTGTGCTTGCAAATGTCATTGGCAGTTGCCTGAAACCATTTACTTTACAATGACCCATGGTAAAGGAGAGAAAAAAGACAGGAGAGAAGGACAGAAGAACTGAACAGAAGAGCAGTGTGTCTTTGATAACCAGCTTTATAGGATAATGTGCCACTTTTAGTGAGCATTATGAGCTGTAGTTAGCTTAATTTTTACGGAAGTTAAAGGAGCGAATTGATCTTCCTGCTACCACTCAAGAAATCAAAAGTATTTCACTGACATTTTGCTATTTATTGTAGGAATTTGGATATCAAGAACTAAAAATAACAGACTGAATGTTTGTCTTTTTGGTATTTTAACAGGTATGCTCCTTAACTC
This sequence comes from Acanthiza pusilla, assembly GCA_036630365.1. Taxonomy (NCBI): domain Eukaryota; kingdom Metazoa; phylum Chordata; class Aves; order Passeriformes; family Acanthizidae; genus Acanthiza; species Acanthiza pusilla. Next base: position 17,252,663 of record JAXCHO010000006.1, read on the forward strand.
CTAACAGGACTTGAACCACTGAAAGTGACTGAACGACAGACAGCAGTGCTTGAAATCCCCCTGCCAAAGAAAGGGCAAATCTTCACTTAGAAGTTCAATGGGATGGAGTTGAAGTGGGATAAGTATGAATGATGATTCAACTAATGATTGGCCCACACTGTGAAAATTAAGGGTGTTCAGCCCAGTTACTTAGAGACTCAGGTGTTAAGAATGGAGATCTTGTACAGGACACAGCTCTTCATTGATCGCAAGGGATGGAAAGTAAACATCTTTGCACAGTGGATGGATCAAATATGAGACAGCAAGGTTTGAGCTGCAAAATCTATAAAGCAAAGACACAAAACCCCAGAGCTTGGGCTGACAAAACTGGAAGCCACAGTCTCATAAAACTAATCTGTAGACAGGCCAGCAGAGGAGCATCAAGACCTCCTTTTTCACATTGGAAGTAAAGTCCCAAGCCTGGAATCTCTCTTGCACAGGAGCCCCTGTTATATCCTGCAAAGGCAAAGACACCTGTTTTGACTTATAAGGTGATTGCTGGTATGTGCCATTTTTTCTTGCCAATCCCTTCCCCTTTCCCAGGGGTTCCAATTCAGTTTGTCAGCAATCTCAAGAACACCCAAGTGAAGAGGACGGGAAAAGCCTGCGTGGAGTGTGTGCTAACTCCTGAAGGTGTCACCCTGAAGGGGATGAAGAATGGGTGAGTGATAGAGAGGTCATCTGAGTACACCATGAGGCAAGAAGAGAGCAGAGCGCACCATTTCATGCTGCTGAGTTGAGTGACTGGGGAGGCTGCACAGTGATCACAGGATGCACAAGACAGTGACCCTAATGAGCAGTACAGCCATGCCAGTGCAGCTGTGGGAGGTAAGTGTGAATGGCTCAAGAGAGGAAGAGCAGGAGGAATATTTAGTCTTTACACTGTTCTGCAGTGAACTCTCCTATGAAACATTGCTGCTTTGCTGTAACACCTAGGAAACTTGTAAAATAACACCAATCTGTAGCCTTTTTATTATTTAACATGGAATTAGCTTTTAGTCTGTATGTCCTATTGGTAGTATGAAGGTAATAATGAACGCCTTCTCTTCACTGTATGAAGTGGTAGAAGCATAAAGCAGTAAATCTTCCATTTAAGTCCTTACAGCTGTCACCTAAACCAGCCCAGTAAAACGTATCGTGTGTTTTATTTTCGTCAGGGTTGCTCTAATGAATTCTTATCCTGATTCTTTAAAGTGACCCATGGGACGTTTGACTGCAGTCTGCTGAGGACCAGCAGCACAACATGAGCCTGGTAAATATTTAATATTGCATTTATTTTGTGAATTAATTTTGCAGTAGCATTATTGATGCTATAAACTTAAGTCTATGATATTTACAGAAATACATAGGGCTGTTAAGAAAGCCAGGAAAAAAGTTGGAAAGTTTAGCTTCATGCTCTCAGCATAGGCTGGAGGGGAATTTCAAAGTCAGAGTGTGGATTTTAGTGGCTGTTAGTCTTTGAGATGACTTCTGTTAGATGTGGACAGCCTTTGAACTATGTCCAGAAGCATTTCAAGAGAAGCATTTAAAGACCATTTTGAAATTAACTACACAGGAAGAGGATAAAATTATAACAGTGTATCCTTCACAGGTTCAGTAACAACTGAACGTTCTGTTGGTGGTATGGTAGGAAGGAAACTTCTGGAGCCAAAAGAAGCTCAGCTGTGAGGGCAGGCAGATTTTTCTCCCAAGGAAGGTGGATCTGCCCTAGTGCCCACCCCTGATGTGTCTCTGTGAGGCTGGCCCTGCATTTTCTGCGTCAAGTGATGCCCTGGCTCCTGCAGGATGGGTACCAGGCCTGGTGTCTGAGTGCCCTCTGTGGGCCATGGCCGGGGTGGTGTGAAGGGACAGAATGGCACAGTCACTCCTGTCACCACTTCTGTAGCACAGCCAGCCTGGAAGCTGTGTCTGAGCTGCCTCTGATTCCTGTGCACCCTGGAATTGTAGTCTGGTGTCTTAGTTACTGATTCATCTTTGCCCACACAGAGTCCAGGTTCAGATACAAATATTGTGTAGACAGTTGAGGAAGTTTTTGGCTGGTTTGACAACTCCACTGGATCAGCTATGGGAATAGAGCAGTGCCAAGGGGCAGTTTTCTGCTTCAGCTTTTAGATTCCTAAAGCTGTATTCCCTTCAGTGAACACATATAAAGGAGAGTAAAAACTACTTAGGAACAGCCTTTTTCCATCCCCCTTTCTTTCCCAGGTTTTCTTCCAATTTACTAAACTGCTTTCCTCCTGTGATCTGTCCATTTTGTTAGGAGACCTCCCTGCTGTTAAACACCTCCTTGGTGTTTGAAGTGCTCAGCTGACAGTTCTGAACAGTTTTTCTGTTCATATGCTTCCACTGGGATTTTTTTCAGAGACACAGCACCAAACTTGTCAGAGTTTAAGGAGTGTCTGGTCAATGTTCAGTCATATGGTTTAGTTTTGGGTAGTCCTGCAAGGAGCAGAGAATTGAATTCAATGATCCACATAGGTCCCTTCCAACTTCAGCTATTCTGTGATTCTGTGACATTTGCAACCATGAAGAGGGTGATGTTCATACTCTTAACTGGGGATCCTGACAAGCTGTGTTTTCCTGAATGATGTAAAAGTGGAAGGAATATAGCTCAAGAAGGCAAATAGGTAAAATGCCTGTGGGATCTTCAGTATGCAAAACCCTAATAGGACGTGGCCTGGTGTTAATAAAAGGCTTCTAACTAAAGACAAGCAGATGGACAGATCATGCAGGAACAGATCTTATCTTTCCCAGACTACTACTGTCTCGGTCTTACTAAGTTTTGGCTTTGGATCTTGGCTTTGTCAAAATTTTCCTTTGCAGTCTCTTGTGAAGATGCTTTCACATTTGCTAACCCATTTTCTCAGCCTGTAGGCTCGCACTCTTTCCTGCAAGGTTGGCTTCTCACCACCCACCCCTCTCCCTCTCCTGGTCTCTGATTTTCAGAGTAATCAGTGAATGTATCCACTGCATGCAAATGCGCACCCTTCAGTATGTGCCGTGTGGCTCATCTAGGCAGATGCACAGATCCACATAATACTGAATTCATTTTGTCCATGGATCACAGAGTAGGAGCCAGAAATCCTGACAGCTTAGATATCTTAGGGCAGGAAACTCTGATGAGAGGATTCGGGGACATGGTTGGAAATGAAGTTTGTTGCAGTGTGCGTTGTTTCCCACCTCAATCTTTTTGTCAGGTGATGGGCTTGAAAAGGATTTGGATAGTGAAGCAGGGAACCATCCACAAACTCATCACTGACAGCTTAGGAGAGGAGCAGGGGGGCAGAGTTGCCAGTGGATGTAGCCACCCTATGTCCTTCCTGTCCTTTACCAGGTGTACACAAACACCTGCAGAATCAGTGCTTCACCAGGTCTCCCCACCTGGGCCAGTGGCATTTTACATGCTTATCTGTGTGCACAAGCAAAACCTCTTCTTTCTGCTTTCTTGTTCCCTGAAGGGAGAAAATCGAACAATTGTACTGGTTGATTTTAAGTCACCAAGTCAGTGATCAAGAATTTTGGCCTGAGCCTTTGCTTCAAATGTTGTTGTCATGAGCAACAAGCAAAACACCTTTTCTGAAATGATGAATAGAAGCAGAAAACTGTGCGTATCGCTCAGCTCTTGGCAGGCAGATGGCGCCAGATGGGCTTTTGGTGTGGCAAAAAACCTCTTCCTGCTGGCTGGACCAGGGCAGCAGAGATGAGGCCACTGCCCAGGCGGCAGGACAAGCAGGAGTACGGCTGCTGTGTCTGCCACACTGAATATTTATCAGACCTGTGCTGCAGTAAAACTACATCCACAGCAAAGCTTTGGTATAGGGAGACTTGATTTTCCGGAATGTCAGCAGAGAGTTGTAATTTCTAAAACTACACATTGTGTGACAAAAATAAAAGAAAAAACCAACAAATATGTTTAGAATCATAGAATGGCTTGGGTTGGAAGGGACCTTAAAAATCATCTACTTCCAGCCTTTCACGAGATCAGGTTGCCCAGAGCCCCATCCTTGTTGTGGCCTTGAACATTGCCAGGGATGAGGTGTCTGCAACTTCTCTGGGCAACCTGCTCCAGTGCCTCACCACCCTCACAGTGAAGAATTTCTTCCTAATATTTAATCTAAACCTACTCTCTTTCAGTTTGAAGCCTTTCTCCCTTATCCTGACACTACATGTCCTAGTAAATAATCTCTCCTCATCTCTCTTGTAGGCTCCGTTCAGGTACTGGGAACCTGTTGGTTTTGTTTTGGGTTTTATTACCATGTGCAAGACATCCTTATCATGTTCCCATATTATTCTGTAACAAATGAGAGAGCATTTTCTTTACTAGCAGTACCTAGCTTTGATTCTACTACCTTTATCATGATCTTAGGTATATATCCCCATGGGACTTTAAGGAAGAACAGCAAAAAGGACTTCCTCTGGTGCTTTACAAAACCAAGAAACTGCCTGGAATTAAATCACCAGGTCCTGAGGAAGTGAGGGGCTTTGGAACTTGCTATATCCCAGAGCTCTCTCCTTTTCTGCTGAGGTGAGCAACTAAAGGAGGGCAAGTGACTCACTGTATAAGAAACAGAAATAAATTAGCTGAATCAAACCTCAATCAATCAAAACACAAGACAAGATTTTGAGTATCCCTAAAGACTTTGACAAAATACCAAATTCTGACAGTAAAAACATGAAGGAGTGTATGAGGGGCCCAGTTTTAGACCACTTTTTCTGGGAACTCGCAGACATAGGAAAGATGTCAAGGTATATTTGCAGCTGCAGCCTTCAAATGTCCTCTGTTCTTTCCAGATTCTCCAGTTATTGAAGAATCTGTCCTCAAGCTTTTTGCTGCACACAGCATCACTGTGAAGACCAAGCACACTGCAAGCATTGAGGTCCCTTCCAAGGCAAAGTCAAGGCCCGAAGTCACATCGAGGACAGTATGGAGGAGACAGAGGAAGAGAACGTGATGACGGAGAAAGCCAACGACGGCGTTACTCACAATCAAAACCTTGGTGAGAGGAGACAGTGGAGCCATTATGCTGAATCTGAAAAAATCACTGTGTCTGGAGAGGGATGTAGCAATAGGAAAAGGTGCAATGGCTTCAAGAGTAGGTTTCGATTAATATTAGGAAGAAATTCTGTACTACAAGGGTAGTGAGGCACTGGAACAGATTGTCCAGAGAAGTTGTGGATGCCCCATCCCTGGCAGTGTTACAGACCAGGTTGGATGGGGCTCTGAACAACCTGGTCTAGTGGGAGGTGTCGCTACCCATGGCTGAGGATTGGAAGGAGATGATCTTTAAGATTCCTTCCAACTAAAACCATTCTGTGAAAACCTAATTTGGTTAGAAAACACTGCTGTACTATCTTCTGGTAGTTATAGTTCAGGTACCTGATGTAGTTGAAGCTGTCCCTGCTTATTCCAGGGGGGTTGGACTAGATGAGCTTTGAAAGTCCCAACCCAAACTATTCTGTGATACCTCTTGTTGCTATATATGATACCCAACAAAAGCAGTTTTGTAGTCCCTATTTCCCAAGACCAGAGTGCATCCCAGCATATACAAGGCAAACAGCAAGTCTGGCCTATTGAAACATTTTGAAAGAAAATCACCAGCTTGTAGTAATATTTATCACTTTTCATCTAAAGCTTTGCATTTTTATCCAAACTCCCTATGGATTAGGGAAGACATTTCTGAGATGCTCTGTAAAGCACTGCAGAAAGAGCTCATTTTCAGAATAAATGCAAGAATTGAAATGTTTAAACATTTGAAGTGTCCAAGGGAAGTGGCAAAGAAATAGTTTTTAGAAAAGTGTTGTGACCATGAATAAATCTAAACGTACAAGTTACCCTCCTAGACTTCCTGTTACACATACATATATTTCTTTATACATGCATATATAACGCACGCAAACAATTTGGAGTCAATAAATTATGATTGTTCTGTGTTAATTTGATTTTCTTCTGTGTATAGCCTCTGAGAGAGGTGTCTCATAGAAGTTGCTTGAGTGGCTTATTACCCACAAGCAACAATGAGAGGCCAGAACATTTAGCACCTCTGAAAGTTACACTTATTGATTTGGCTGCCTAATTTTGACCTCTTTTTCCTGACTTAGACCAGAACTGACTTGAACAAGTGACTGACTTTGTTTTATCCATCAAATAGCTACCATATGATCCATGCTTAGCACAGCTTGTGTAACACATGGGAGTGTTCCTATCAGCAGTGGCATCTGACTAACGAGACTATTGCTCTTCTTTTTCTGTTAATATTTTGGTTCTTTCTTGGATTCTTTCCTCTGTCTCATTCAAAATATTGGAATTTCATATTAATTAATTTGCAGTCACTCACATTATTGTCCTGGTTTCAGCTGGGATAGAGTTAATTTTTTTCTTAGTAGCTAGTACAATGCTGTGTTTTGGATTTTGTAGGAGAATAATGTCGACAGCAGACTGATGATTTCGTTGTTGCTAAGTAGTGCTTTCTCTTACAAAGGACTTTTCAGTTTCCCATGCTCTGCAGTGTGCAGGTGCATAAAAAACTGGGAGAGAGCATGGCCAGGACAGCTGGCCCAACCTGGCCAAAGGGATATTTTTATACCATAGACTATCATGCTCAGGGTATAAACTGGAGAGAATTAGCTGGGGGCTGCCAGTCACTGCTCAGGGACAGGTTGGGCCTCAGTCAGTGGGTGATGAGCGACTGTAGCATCTCTTGGGTTTTGTTTCTCTCTATCTCTCTCCTTTTCCTCCTCTTGGTTTATCTCATACCAAAAGCAATAAGAAAATTAAATTAGTGATCCCTTGGGAATACTTTTATGAGGAATTAGAGAGAGTTGTGTACTTACAGCACATGTGTCTCTAGGTTCCAGATTCCAAGTGGATGGTTTTCTAAAGGATGCAGAACAAGTTCCATGTGATAGCTGTGCAGACTCTGGGCTCCCCAGAATTCCCTAGACCTCTCATTGCAAAGGCTCCCATTAATATGTTTCTTCCACTGTTTAATGTCTAGTTTTCCTAAATATGTATGCAATGTCCAGATCCATGTATTTATGAATGAAGTCTGAGGGAATGTGAGCTTGATGTAATGCGCTCTGTCATATTAATAGCTGTACTAAAGATTAGGGAAGGCCTTAATACTGTTTTAATACTGTTGGCTATAAATGTAATTATAGTATAAGTGCCAGAAAGTGTGGTCTTATTTACCTTAGAAGTGTATCTATTAAAACAAGGACACAGAGATTCCCAGCTGGGGGGAATTGAGTATCTGCAAAGAGCAGAGATCAACGTGATTAAGGTGTTCTGGGGTGCAGGTACCTTTAGTACTTAAGGTTCGCATATAGGTTGTCAAAGGCCCTAATGTGTGACAAAGAATACAATTTGTCATACCTGTTACTATGCTCATCAGTCCCCCATCAATCCTTTAAAAGAAGAGAAAACTCTTGTAGGATTCATGAAAGTTGCTTACATTCTTTTATTTTAATACTGGAGTTTCAGTAACTAAGAATCTGTGCCTAGATCTGAACTGATCAATATCACAGACAAACTCCAAAGGATTACTGTAGCCTCAGAAATACTGAAATGGGCAGATTTCATTTTGTGCCAGTTACAGAGAATTCTTTCTCTATATGACTAAAGCATTTTACAAACAAAAGACTGTCAGATGGCATCAATAAATAGCCTAAACGATTGATGGAATCCTGTAATAGATACTTAAGTGGGCCTTAGTAGCTCCACATAATTCAGAAAAAAAACCTGGCCAAGTGTGGAAGCCAGTATAGCTAAAAAACTGGAGAATTATGTGTAGTAGATGAAAGCCTTGAGGTTAAATAGTTACTCAGATGGGAAAGCATTCAGACTCCTTTACATCAGAAGACAACACAAAACCAATTTAAAGCCTGGAGCTATGACTCTTCTGCTATTTGAAAACTTGCATTATCCCACATTAGGCTTAGGAGAGGAGAATACCCTCTGTCCATATGCGCCATATTCCTTATGACCCCTGTGTTCATCTGAGAGTCCTGTATAAAAGCCATTAACATCAAGTTTGTCATGGCATGCTGCACTGGCTGACTTTTTTGGTGCCAGGGGGAAGGTTGTTGCATTTTAGCATTAGAGAATTTCAGAGCAGGACTTGCATCTGGATACACAACTCCTGATTAATTTGATTAAAAACATATGGCTTTTTTTAAACAGTCCATCTTTTGCTCTTCTCATATATTGTGGAGGCTGCTGCAAGGTGGGCTAAAGAACAAAAAGCAAGATCAGTATTTTTTAAATTACAGTATCCCTAATTAATAGTAATCTTTGGCAAATAAACTTGAAGAACATTAATAGGATCTTACAAGTCAGTAAGCACATTCCCTAATCCCAGTCCAGATAGCACCTGACTGCTCTCCACAGGACTGTAAGAGGGATTTATTAAACAAGAAGAGACACGAGGGACACAAAGTCATAGAAAACAGGTTATAGGAAATGTACTGCATAGCTCACTAGCCAGCAAGGAAGAGACAGAATCAAACCTTTAATGCTAAACACCACTCCCAAACACGTGGAAAAAATGAGTGGTGGGCAGTGCTCATAGCAGATTCCCAGAAGATTCTGTGCCAGCTGCCGTGAGTTTTTTTCTTAAATGACCAACCTTTAAACAGGGTCTCCATTATGTGCCATGTTAGGAACTGCATTGCTTTGCTGGACAGAATTTGCTCTGTGTTTATTAAGGCTCTTTTTACCCCCAAAACCCAGCAGGTTCAGCATCTTGAAATGTGACCAGCTCTGTGTTCACATCTGCAAGCTGTGGACTCTCCTGCTGTCACAGAGTCTTCAGGACTGCTGAAGATGGTGGATTTTTCAACTCCAGCCTCAGCTTAGCCTGGCACGAACCAGACCAGGGAGATGTGCTGTCAGGATACACACTAGAGACATGAGCTGAGAACACCAAGAAGTGGATAAAATGCACCAAGATCCCTATCCCTAGTACAGCTTAGTGTGTGGGAAGCTTGCAGGACAGACAGATACTACTTCTGAACCCAAGCCATGAAGGAAGCTGGTATGGGAGAAGCAGTCTGTTACAGGAAGGAATTCTAGCAATGCCACCTTCAGGTAAGACTTGCAGTATTCATCTAGCTGGAACTCCTGTCTATCAGCTGTTACTTCCTTTTGGTTTCAACATAGATCACATTTTGTAAAGTTTTATCAAATTCATCTTGCACAAAAAAGCATTTATCATCACAGCTCTGCTGGTTTTTGTTCAGTTTTCAGAGGTTCTGAGAGGAGATGGAGAGCAGCACAAAGCTGTGCAATCCTTGAGCCAAATTTAAATCATTCTGCCATCCTTCTTGCTAAGCTGTCCCCTGAATGAGTGTGTCAGGTCTAATGGTGTAATGGTTGTTTTTTTCCACCATATGCCTTCTCACATCACACCTCACACATGGTTACAGACATCACTGTTGGAAGATTCTCTGATTCCTGACATGGATTCAGTAGTCTGATTATGGATTAGGACAGTTGATGCTACAGTAAACAAACCATCATGTTTGAAACAGCCATTTGCTGTAAATATGTGGTGTTACTGAGACAGGATTATAACCCTTTCAGGCCCTCAGTGTGAATGGGATGAGCAGTCAGCATTCTGGTACCTAAAGCTGAAGTAATATTAGCAGAAATCATCCTTCAAGTACGCTAATTATTTCTTGAGAATGAAGATATGCATGAGAATGACCTGCCATGAAATTCCCAGATAGCTTACTAATTAAAGTAGCAAAGCATTTAAATCTTTATTGTTTAGAACTTGTTTGCTTAATTATTAATTAGAAAATTCAGGCTTTTTGTCTAAGATACTCCCAGGTGACAAAGCATGGTGCTGACTGTCCTCAGCAGCGGTAAGTCCAGCAGGAAAAGATGATTCATGAGTCATGCTATACAGCACCTATTCCTGTAGAGCAGAAGGACATTCAGGTTTGACTGAGGAAGTCTCAGAAGGCAACATCCAGGTGACGAGTGTGAAAAATGGTCATTTTTTTGCTCAGTCTCCACTTTGGAATTACACAACCCATCCATGCTGTATGGCTTTGTTACTTTATCTTCAAATAAAAAAATGCCAAAAAATCCCAGAGAGACTGTAGGCTCCAGACAAACTTCTCTGGTGTGGCATGGCGACATGCAGTACTGTGCTGAAGAGTATGAGAAGTTCTATAAGAAACAGACATTATACAAAACTGCTTGTGGCAGAATTTGGACAGTAAAATCATCAAATGAGGCATTAAAGCTGTATTTTCCTTTCCTTTGTTCTCATTCATGTATTACATGTAAACTACACCTTTTTTTGGTACTTTTTTTACATTATCTTTAAATATTCCTGTTCCACCCATCTCACCTGTCCTGAATAGCAGTTGATTGCATTGATGTTTCTCCTGTGGTTGCACAGCTATTAGGAGAAGAACTGGCAACATTGCAACCCTTTGACTACTGCCTTCTGCTGAAACAGTTTGAAGGTTTCTTCTTCCAGTCTCTGACATGACTCAACAGGCTGAAGAATGGCTGTACTTTTCTGTGCAATCTCTCACTCCGTTAATTTTTTCATTTTTCTCTCTCTGTCTGTTTTCCTCTTATTCCCACCCACCCAGGTTTGATCTGACTGTAAGACTGAAGAGCCACATGGTGGTTTGTGCAGGGACAGCAGCATGCATTTGCACATCTTTTCTGTGAGATTCTGTGTTGTGTTGTGTCAGAGCAGAAATCCTACAATTAGTGCATTCCTGGGCATCTGGTGAAATACAGCTGCAGGGTTTTGGAGCCTGGAGTCGTCCTTTGGCCTTTATCACAAGCTGTCACTTTGGTTTAAAAGTTGACTATTGGAGAAAACTCATGCAGAGCTTCAGGTTCACAAAGTCCTGCATAACTGCTCACTGTTTTTACGGCAAGCCTTTTTATGGCCTCCCTGTGGTGGTAGAGGGACTTCTGTGCACACAAGTTTGTCAGCTGCACAACCCAGCCCTTCACAGGGGGAGCATCAGTGCTCAAAAAAACATAAAACATTGGGGAAGCTCTGTGAGTCACTGTGAGAAGCAGAATTTTTCAAGCATGCAACTACAGTTCATGTTAGGTGAACAGAAATCATTCTTGATTAAACCTTGAGTGACCTAGGGTTGTAAAGACAATGCTTGAGGTCACAACACTGTCCTGTCAGAGGTACAATTTATATTGACATGGATATTGAGCTCATTTCTGTAGATGCTAACATCAATTTATGTGCTTTCCTTTTTCTTTTTAAGCCTAGACTACTACATGAGCTCAGGCTCCACAGGACCTTGCAGAATGAGCCCCACTGTACAAAGGTACCTCTCCATTTAAATTGTACAAGTTGATCTGTATCACACCAGATGTTTCCCCTCAGCTTTCAAGATGATCAAACTAATGAACTGCAGCATAAGGTTATGTGGAATCTCCCAGGCCATGCCAGCTGTGTGCACTTTGCTGGGAGCAAAGCCTGCCATTCCCTTTGCAGATTGAAGAAATCTCTGGGACTGGTGTCCTTGAAATGTTTTTCTATTGGGCTGATTCTGTAATCAAGTAGCTACAAGTAGCTCCTGCAGCCCCAGAGATCCCCCAGAGAAACCTGCCCAAAGAGGGGCTTTGTTTCTTTCGCTGCCCAAGCCAGGAAGCAGAATTTTATAGTTGCAGTTGTCTTGGCCAGTGCTCCCCACCACCACCAGTGGTGTGGCAAAAAGAGGGAGAACAAGAACCATTTCCAATCCTGATCCACAGCACCAAGTGATTTGTTTCTGACCTGTGCCAGATTATCCTCAAGAAGAATTTTGCAGAGTTAACACGCAAGCTGCAGGTACAGTGTAGAGAAAACTTGAGCACCTCCATCACCTTGGGGTACTGACAGGAGGGTACACTTCTGCTGATGGAAATTACACACAATTTCTGCATCAATACTAGGGTTAGGAAGGTCAGGGGATTTTTCTTTAAAAAAAACAAATGCTTCCAATGATACAACCATTTATCCAAAAAAGGCCACAGGATCGATCCAAAATGTTTCCACTCAAGAGGAAAAAGGCTCCTTGGTCAGAAAGGACTTTCCTGCTTCTTGTCATTGTGTTTCCCAACTCCCTCCTTCATGTTAGCTGAGCCAAGCCTGGAAGCAGCATGGCTCGGAGCCAAAGAAAAAGGATGGTACTGCTGGGGCTCTGTTTATTCTGTGCAATGTGGGTGGAAAGGGTCATGCAGCAGTTGCTCCAGACACTCCCAATGCTACCTTGTTTTTCATGGCATTATTTGAACAGGCAAATCCCCTAAACAGCACTGACACAACAGTGTCTGTCCCCTCAGCAGTCTGGTGACATCATTTCCATTGCCAGTGGGTCTGTGCCAGCCAAGTGGAGGCAGGCTGGCTTGGCTCCTTGGAGAGACTCCTATTACTGTAATGATCTGCTGAGGTTACAGACCTATGCAGTGTATTTTGTGCTTGTCATCCTTTCAGAGAATGCTTTCCAAAACTAACAGCCTTATTTTTTCATCAGAAGGTAATTACACAGGACAAATTGGCCCTTGGATTGCTCAGGGTGGAAGAAATAAAGGAAAAAAGTACTTTCCTAGATATACAGTGACTTTGGAAGTGAAACATTTTTGATCTGGAAAAGGACAGAGAGGGAGGGAGCCAAACAAAATAAACTAATACTTAAATGGGCTCATTAGTTCTTAGCTTTCCCTGACTACCCAGTAATCTGCAGCTGGTTGAAGAAGTCCCAAACACTGTGACCCTAAAACACGGCTCAGATGCAGAAGGCAACTAGGAGACTTGTTACGGTGTCCTGCAATGTGATGTCAGTACTGACATGTGATTCACAGGCACAGAGAAGGCCAACAGCAATAAATACACTGTCACAGGCCTGCTCCCAGGGAAGAAATACTTCTTCTGAGTCATTGTCTGCAATGGCAGTGGGGACATTGACCCTCTGGATTCACAGGAGCAATGGAACATCTCCAAACACTGAGGTAAGTACAAGATTTGGGGTTAAGCTCAGGCTCCCTGTGTGGCCTTGGATATGTCACTAATCTGCTTTGCACCTCAGGTGCCTACCTGGGGATTAGATACAAGAATACCTCCTGTCCTATCCCTTCCATTTGTTGGCAATCTTTCAGGGCCAGGCTTCATTTTATTACAAGTGTATGTAGCCCATTACATAGCAGTTTACACAGATGCTGTTTAAATTAAAATTCAGGGCCATCCGTGTGCAGGGAGGGTGATATTATCATGTCTTGACATAACAGAAGATTTGTGTTACAAGTCATTTGTCTTGTAGCACATTTTCAGTCTGACTGGGATTTGTTCCCTAAATGAAAAGCAAAGAAATCTGTGACACATAGGAGACTGTGTGACAGTCTTTCTGGACCAGAAGTCTCTGAAACCACATTAAATTAAACATTTAGAGGTCATCCTGTCAGGTAAATGCCTTCTCCTTTGTTCAGTTGCTCCCTACACATGCCTCATCATAACATGGATGTCTAATCAGTAGTGCTCCCAAACTTAACTGAACATGGCCCAGCTCATCAAGTCAAATGGTTAGTGATCCCTCTGCCCAGTCAGGAATTGCAGAATGCAGTGACTCTAAAATGTGAGATCAAAGAGATTTTTTTTTGCTTGGCCTATGCCTGGTCAATAATACACAGTACAGTTATATAAAAGGAATTACATATTAATACATTTTACTAGATTAGGCATATATTTCTTCTGAAGCCTATCCATGTGCTGCTATGAGTCTTCTAATTCTGTTAAGAGTAATGGGAAACACATTAAATTGACAGAATGAGTGCTACACTAAAAGGAGTTAATGAGGTGTCAAATGGTGTATTTGTATTTACCAATCAGCCTTTCCTGATCGATTAGACCATAGGTATGTTACTTTGGCTATGTGTGCAGCTGAGAAAGAGCACTTCCAGTTACATGGATGTAGCTGTGTTCTTGTGTGGAACTGCTCTAGGCCTGGATTTTACACAGTCTGAAATTACTTCTGTAACTTCTGTGAGTGTAGGCAAGCGTAGAAGAGTAGTCAATGGAGGAAAATTAGGTTGGTTGTGCCTTGCACTACCTTCCCTGAACATTCCTTTGATAATAGCCTACCTATCTTCAGGCAGGACTAGCAGGACACAGATGTGAACTGATTTCCTATTCTTCATTATAAATGGCAAGTCACAAGATTTATTTGCATAAACCTTAGAGATGGTAGAAAAACTCTGAAGGAGAATGAAGAGATAAGCTCTTTTCTGAGAATGAGGTCTCATAAAAGAATTTTGCCATACAGTACTACATTTAGAATCCAGGGGATCCCATGTAAATGCAAAAAGCAGTATTAAATACTTCAAGAACTGTGTTTAAATAAAGGCTGAAAATGAATGTTTTGCAGTGGCCACTGGAATTTAAACTGCAAGTGCAGGTCCCCTTGATTTCCCCCAAGCATTTTGTAGACTATTAATGCCTCAGAGCAACACCAGCAGAGCAATATCCTTTCCTTTACAAGATCACCTGCTTTGCTTTATAATTGGGTGTAATTTAATCATGCGTTTCTAAAGTGCTTTGGGAGCCAAATATCCAAAAGCACTTTACAATTTAATGGCATTAGTGTGAGAAGGCATCAATATATCCCTGTGGAGCAAAAGCCTGACACCTTAGTTACAGACCAAGAAACAAAGAAATTAATTGCTTGCTTATGGTTGCATAGCAGATTAATGGGAGAATGAGATTTCCGATTCCTTCCCCTCTTGCTTTTCAGTTTGTATTTGTTTGCATGTTGAGATAGGTATGCTGGTCAGATGCCAAGAGAAATGTGGTGTATTGTTCATTCTTCCTACTCCCTGGGTTTTCCCTGATGGTAAGTAAGGCCCAGGTCATGAAATGTCATACCCAAGCTCTTTAAGATTAGTACTCATGAGGAGAAGCCTCTCTGTGTTCATGGTGCTGGCCCTGTGTTTGCATGTTTGTCTGTGCGGTGGGAAGCAGCCCACAGTGATTGTCCTCAGCAGCATTTTGACTTCGAGATGGAGTATCCCAGGAAGGCCTGTGCTTCGTGCTTCAAGGCCCCATGGAGGACCCACAGCACGAGTCACAGCAACAGCTGTGTCCTGAGCTGTGCTTTCTTCAGCAGCCACCCACCACCAGTGACCCCAGTTCACAGGCAACCTTACCATCACTTACAAGCCTAAATTGTTGCTCACCTCAACAAGACGCACCCGCCTGCTTACAACCCCTACAACTTGCAGATGCAAGCTGATCATCTGTGGTAGGTCAGATTTGCAGGCACTGTGATTTGTTGGGGCTGATTCCCTCCAGGCTGAGTAACCCTAGATTTCATGTCTGAGTGTAGTTCACACCATGCTATTTTCCAGGGCAAGTGCACTTGCTGGGACTGGCACTGTGGATCACACTCCTCTGGGACAGTTTGTGGCTCTCACCCCTGTCCACAGAGGAAGAGATTGCTCAGTCTGTAGGTGCTGGAGCTGTAAGGGCCACATTGTAAGAACTTACCTTCATATCCAAGAAAACAGCCTAACTCTGACTTTAATTTCTGTCAAAGTCACTGAGATTTGTCTTCAGTTGCTTTAAGGCAGTATTGCACCCCTTAAAATTGCTTATTTTGGCCAGCAGGCCTCATGAAATCTCTACATGGGTCAAAAGCAAACATGGCCATTTCTCAGTCTCTAATCAGGCTTGCCCTGCGTTCATGGCATACTTAGCACGTCCAAGCAATCCACAGATGCACTCTGACAATAGCTTTGTGCTTTTTTTGCATAGACACTGCACTGGGTACATCTGTTTTCTTCCTTTGTAAAATGGCAAGATTTTGCCAACATTGTGTGACAGCTAGTAAAGTTTCCAAGACACAAAAAGGAAGAAAATCAGATCTTTTATCTCCCCCTTCTTCTTCCCTTCCCTGTTTTGTTAAAGCTCCCACGCTGTGAAGCTTTAAATTGGGTTGTAACACAGAGCATAGTTCCATCTGGCTGAAACTGGTGGTGTGAGCATGGACACTTCCAGGTGCGTGGGGTGAGATTTTACTAACACTTTTTAGAGACAGGCCCTGGTGACACAGACCTGTTAGTGTCCTCTTTAAGGGGACAAGAGAGAGAGGGTGCCAGGCACAGCTTGAAATGAAACTGATACAGCACCAATAATGAGGACTATATTTGGAAAGATTTTTCAAGGTTATTTTTGTCTGAGATCATTACTTCTGGACAGACTGCTGACAACTGATGAGCACACAAACACACCCCACCCAGTGTTTGGTTCTCTCTGCGAATGTGGAAGTAGCTCACGGGGGGTCAGCAGAGGGAAAGGATGCACACATTGGCTTTCCTGCTCTGATTTTCAAACTGATCTTTGTGTGTACAATACATGCAAGACTTCTTCACTGAAGACTGCCCACCTAAAAAAACTGAAAGCAATTCTTTACCCTTTTTCTAATATATCCTGTTGTTACCGTTGTTCCTGTTGTTACTCTGTGTCCCACTTCCCATGCACCCTGAGACACTCCTCCCTGAAGCCACAGCTGGACTACAGTTTCCTTGTCCCTAAAATCAGTGCGAGCCTTCTCTGGTTGGCAGCCAGGCTGACGCAAGGAATTCTGACAGCACTGCTCACCCAGGTCAGGGAAGGCAGGCAGGCCTAAGGGGCACAAGAACAGCTCTCTATCCCCTCGGAGATCTGATTGCTGGGTAGCACTTACCTTCTGCCTTCCCACACAGAGCTTGTTGAGGTGAGCACTGTAACAGGAGGAACACACCTTTTCAAAGTTATTCAAAGCAGCCTGTTTACAGCAGACATGGCTGAGGAATGAGGCTTGCAAAAGCACTGTATGGGTGAGGTGCTGATTTATACCCAGATTCCTCAATGGAAGCCTCTGTCTGAGAGCTCCTGGGGCTCCTCCTTACCTTGACCTGGGCAGTTTCTGGGTAGGGTCTCCCTGCCGCCAGCTGTTTGCAGCCGAGTGAGGTGGGAAAGCAGAAGTCAGAATAAAAGACTGTAAAACTAACTTTAGCAGATAAGGCACTCATGTTGAATCGAGCTTATCTGCAGGTTTGTTTTTATTTTTTTAGGACTTATGTTCTTGCTGATTTTAATTCTGGAAGTGGGGTAGTTACTGCCTGGAGTCAGACACTGCAGGCTGAAATGCATTGTGCCTTGTGTGAAAGCAAGCACTGCCAGAAGCCCCTTCAGAACAGGACTTGAAAGATTTTCTTTAGGGACATTTTTTAGAGACTTTCAATGGTCCTTACCTGGTGACAGGCTGTCCTAGGGGAAGGGAGTAAGGAGTGATCTAAGGACTGAGCAAAATTGCTGATCTGAATAGCTGTGCAGGGGTAGCTTATTTCTGTGATGATTCAATAGGAACAAAACCTCAGTCTCAATTCCTCTTAATATATTGGGGTGGACTTACCCTAGCTGGACACCTGGTGCAGACCAAAGCCACTTTATCACTACCCTCCACAGCTGGACAGGAGAGAGAAAATTTAACAAAAGGTTTATGAAGTAAGGTAAGGACAGGGAGATCACTCATCAATTACCATCACAGGCAAAAGACACTCAACTTGGGAAATTTCATTTATAAACAAATTAGAGTAGGGTAAGGAAGAATAAAAACCCAAATCTTATAACATCTTTCTCCTACTCTACCCTTCTGCCTGGGCTTAACTTTACTCCAGAATTCTTTACTTCCTTCCCCCACTGGTACAGGTGGATGGGGAATGGGGGCGGTGGTCAGCTCATCACACCTTGGCTTTGCCCCTCCTTCCTCTGCTCTCACATATTCTCACTCCTCTCTTTGGCTGCAATTGCTGTTGCAGTTCTTTTCCCCTTCTTGAAAGTGTTGGCACAGAGGCATACTTGGACCTTGGGAAGGGAGCAGCTTCTCACTGAAGCCACCCCTGCACTCCCCCTCTGCCACCAAAGCCTTGCCATGCAAACCCAATACTAATGTGCTCTTCTATTTCTCTTCTTTAAGGAAGGACAGTTGCGCTCTTCTGCTTTGGCATGTTTTCCAGCTTTAGCCCTTTTCTTAATATTTGCAAAAACAAATAGGGTATTGCACCACCTCAATGAAACACAGCAGCTGAGAAGGGGTGAATATAATTTTCCTTAGGCTGGAAGGGAGCAGGCTGCAGAGAACACAATGACTATTAGACCCAAAGTGAATTATTGAGAACAGTGCTAAACTGAACAAGGGGAAATGGGAGTGAAAATGAGAACTCCCTAAATTTGAACTGTCACTTCCTATGAAAACTGCAACCAGACAACTTTTTCCTTTATACAGTGGAAAGCCTTATGGAGCTTTAAAAGCTTTAAAAATTTTATAAAGCTTTTTATCCATAACTTTGTGAGACTTGCACTCAAAACACAAGGTTGACTGCACTAATTATGGCACTTACTCCTTTTCCTTAAGAAAAAGATGGACACAGGGACAGGAAGTTTGCAGAAGTCGAAACACAAGATATAATTAGCGGAACTAGCTGTGCCTGGTCTGGCATGCAGAACAGCATTGTTGTGGCTGTGTAGTTTGTCTTCACGTGGCTCAAAATGCAGCTGCCCTTGGCTTCTGTAAAGGTCAGTTAGACCAGGTGGTAGAGTGGGGCTTCTGCTCAGCAGGGACACTTCTGATGTTTCCATCTTCCTTCTCTCTGATTTTGGACAGTAAGGTGCATGTTAAAGGTAATATTTCTAATACTCTATGCTAATGTATCTTAATGGTAATAAAAGGAGCCAAAGATTGAAGAGAATCTGCTTCTGAGTTCAAGCGGAGACTTGGATTCTGCCTCCTTATCTCCAGATAACCCAGCAGGAGCTCAATTGTATTTTAGGCTTCCTTAGGTTAGATTGTATATAAACACAGAGTGAGCCATCAAACTGAAATACTTAAATCCTCACAATACCAAGAAAGTAAACAGAGCTTTGCAAATGAGGGAATCATACTGTGAATGAGCTGGCCAGAGAAGGTGCAGGAACTTCACTGCTGGTGGCCAAGACTACTAAAGGATTACAGAGTATCAGAACCCGGAACAAACTGACAGATCGATACAAATATACATACAATGATGCTGGTTCTTTTAATTTAGACTGAAATCTTCCAGGAGCCAGTCGTGGAATAAAAATATAGCAGTGGCCAGCCACTCAGACACACTCAATCTGAGAATATTGTGTCACTTTTGTTCCATCTGGAGCTAGGAAGGAGGTATAAGGAAACAGGATGCTCCTCCCAGCAGTCCTCTAAGTTTTTGAAAGGAATTGTAAAAGACCAAATAAAAGCGAGATGAGAGAATCACCTGCTTTTGCCTGCTGTTAACCCCTTTAGGTTGCCTTGAAAAGATCCGGTTGTATTTCCACCCGGTACTGATTAATTCTTGCATCAAGAACCAGTCCACTTCAGAAGGGGCATATGAAGGAGTCTCCATTAAGCCTGCAAGTAGATCCATTTAACTGACTGGAAGCGCACACACTGTGTTTCTATGCTATAAATCCTTGAAACCTGTTCCACTGGTGACAGATGGCCTGGTGCAGGATTAATGAAACAAAATATCTGTGCCACTGCATCAAACAGCTGAAGAATCTGGCATCAGATCCCCAACCAGAGGAAAATGTGCAGACTACCCTAATTTTTTTTTCCTCCTGGAAACTTTTTCTGGGGCGAAGGGAGAGAAAGATTTGGCCATTTGTCTGGGACTCCCTGGCAGTGAGCAGTCTTCCTGGAACATCCCTGTGCAGCAAGCTGCCTTCTCCCTGGAAGTGTGGACAAATGGCCATTGTATGTGGGACTGGCTGGAGCAGCAAGGGGCAAGCTTGCTCCAGAGATCGGCCTCCCAGGGCACCCAGGATGTGGTGTAACAGCAGCCAGGTGCCTGGTTGGTTTGTGTTGGATGTGCTCTGTGGGGTGCATGTGGTTGTTTTTCAGGGTTCCCCAGGTAGGAATGCTGTGGCTGACTGTGACATTCAGGTTCTGTGGGGCACTGAGCAGCTCCAGCACAATTATGCTGAAGGATCTAACAGTGGCACAAAGCTGCCCAGCACAGCACATAGTCCATGCTGAAACAGTGACAGAAACAGAAAATGAGCAAGGAGACATTGTATCTGCACAGTAAAAATACCCAGTAAATTAATATTTTTAATTGCTGTTACACACAGAAGAAATGAGAAAAAAAATACATTCCAAACAAAGAATTAAAATAGTAAAGTCAGCATAAAAATGCGTTAAGAAAAGATCCCAGATCAAGTGGCTGTACTGAATGTGGTGACCTTTACAATCACAGTAAAGAAAGTGCTAGAGACTTTCAGACGTGGCAAAATGCTTGACTCCCCAGAGGAGAGCAGCTGCTTCAGTCACATCTTTCAGTGCACTCTGCCTGGAATGTGTGAGAGAGGGGCTGGAGCAAGAGACAAGACATAGAGATTAGTGTTCAGGACAGACCAGCCACTCTGCATTCTCAGGCAGGCAGAACTGCCACTTACCCGGTGGCATTTGCTTTTTCCTTCCTTGTTTTTTTGTGGGTTTGGGTTTTTGTTCTTGCTTTTGTTGTTGTTTTCTCATTTTGAGTTTTATTTAACAGAGCTTCAGATTCTGCTGGCCTGACCCTGCCAGCACCACAGGCTTGAAACAAGCCTCCCCAGCTGAATTAGGAGCAAGGCTTGGTCCAACAGGAACCTGCACCAGCAGGGGCTAGATAAATATGTTTGTAGTGATTCAGCACCATCGCCCAACGGGCTGGTTTTGGTTTCTTGCTTTTCTTCTGCCAGGAAAAGGTGTCTTTTATTTCCCAATGCTCTTTTGACTGATCCGAATTGGCGCATGCTCCCCCTGAAGTCTTGGTGGCCCAACCGCTGCATCCTGTGCTTCAGCCTCACTTTTCAGCCACCTCACCACTCCAGTAACCCACCCAACAGCAGCATAATGTCACCACAGAAACAATACAAGCCGCAGAAGTTTTGGCATTCCTGCCAACTGGCCACCCTTTTTTCATTTGTAGTCTGTCTAGAGTCATATATTTTTATTCTTCACAGTAAGAGCAAAAATAAAATAATGTTAAGAAAATTTTCTTCAAACTAAGAAAATGAAAACCCATCAAATATTTTAAAGAAACCATAAAAATTTGCATTGTGGTTGCTTCTGAGTTCATATTAAGATTTTACTGCAGCTGCTTCAAAATTATGGTCCATTTCACATGTACACAGCTCACATTCCTTGGTGCATAATTCCTTGCCTTCATTTGTGTTTGTACAGCAGCTAGTGCTACAAGAACTAGGTAGTTTCTAGCTGTGGTCCAGATTTAACTCAGTGAACAGTGGCATTTTTATCCTAGCTGAGAACATGGTGATGGCTGAGAGCTGTATTTCTAGATCAGCTTTTGTTCTGGGCCATAGGACTGGTGGTACAAGTACTTCCTTTGCTACAAAACTATTTCTTGATTCAGGTGAAAAGAAAGTAATTCAGGAAGGATGTGCTGACCTTACTGATTCCATTAAAGCTTTCCCTCTCCGCTGATTTTAAACACAGTAAAACTTACAGTCACAGAAATTAAACATCCCTTCGCAAGTTGTCTCATGAAACCCAGCTGACCTTCTGTAGACTGAAGGTTGAACAGAATGCCTTAATTTTCTGTTCCAGTTTTTTCAACAGCCATAGCAGACTGTGATGCACTCTGTTTTGGCTGGATTATATTTACTCTAGCTAACAGTCAGGGACAAGACCAGACTGCAAAATTTGGATGCAAGGTTCATATCTAAGAATTTGGTCGAGGCTTTTAGAAGAACTAAAAACCATTTGCAAAACTAATATTAGAGAGTTCAGATTTTTAAGCTAAACCTTCCTCAGAGTTCAAGTGCAGCCGAGCCCATCCCGTTAACCAGCATGAATAAATATTTTGTATTTGCTTTCCAACTGATGCAAATTGAAAAGGCAGTCACACATTCCATGCTTTAAGAGAAGTCCTGCAGATCCCTAAAAGCCATTTTAACACTAAAGTCAGATAATACTTGGGACTTACATAGCACTTTTCATCTTTAAAATGCTGTATGAGCATCAATCCTCACAGCATCCTTGTGAGGTAGGTAAGGGCTAATATCTCCATTTTAGAATGGGATGAGGGCCTGGTCCCTTGCTGTGATAACTTGGCATAGCAATGGCCCTCACACACCAGATGTGGACCTGGCCCCAGAAAATTTAAGTGACTTACCCAAGGCCACAAATGGAGCCAGCATGGATAAAAGGCAGGAAACTTACCTAGGAGGATTTCTGTCATGAGAAGTCAGCCACTTCCCATCCTCTTCCAAGAACACAGTTATTATGCCTCTGCTTGAAAGAGTCCCTGTCTGGATCCAGAAACCAAGCAAAGAGAAAGAGGCACCTGCCACTGAGTTCTACAGTTGCTGTTTGCTTTGATCTGCTTCTTCCAGAACAGCTCCCAAAATTACCATGATAGCAAGCTGAAAATGCATGTGTTAGTATCGAACTACAAGACTGGAAAACTTGGAAGAGCACTAAAAACTTCACGAAGTTCCTCCTCCATTGATTACAACATGAAACCTTCAGCAACCTACTCAAAATCTATGTCAGAGTAATTCTTAAACCAATCATTCTTACAGATGTCTCAATATGGAGGAGTAAGAAGCCAGCACAAACAGAGTAAGAATAAAGCTGTTAAAATCCTCAGGCTTTGTTCTTCTTCACCTGCCATTTCTACATGAGCATCACCCTGTGACACAGCCCAGAAGAATTACTAGCATTTACAAACAGGTTGCAATTAGCATTTGCTTCTTTAACTGACCCTGGGAGTTCTGTGCAAGGGGGATCTGCCTACAGAAAGAGGCTGAAGTAAAACTGCTGCATCTTTTATATGTCCAAATAAAGAACCTAAGGATCTTCAAAAGGGTGATAACTACGGAAAGTAACCGGACCACCTGTATAAGCTCAAGTGACCATAGACAGGAATTGCAGAAGGATGTTTGGATACAGCACTGTGAAAAGCAAACCTCTGTACTTAGCAATAAGAGGAGCTGCTACTGCTGGGGTCAGGAACTACACAACTTGGGAGGCTTCATTCCCTCTGTAATGTTCCTGGGCGAAAGACTGGGCGCCTCTCAAAGACTGTACTCCTCAAAAGGAGAAGAATGGATTAGACCTCAAGATTTTACAGGGCAAAGAGGCAACAGGAAGGTTCACAAAGGCAGTGACACAGACAGTAACATCATTTGTTACATTTGAACACCACTTCTTGTTTGCTCTATTTCAAAGTGAAGATTGCTTCAAAGGGAAGAGTTTTAATCCCAATAAAAGTTATTTAACAGACTGCCAGCAACTGCTTAGTGTTTCTCACGATTTAGGCATCTCAAAATTGTGTCAGATCACTGTCCACAGCAGCTGGTCCCTTCCCAGCAGGAAAGAGCCTCCAGGAAAATGGTCTCATTCAAGTAATATGGATTAGAAAGAGGAATGCAGAGCCAGAGAGAGATTTTGAAGATTAAGAGTCTTTGCCGGCAACCCTCCAAGCCAACCAGGACTCTCTTTCTTTGTATGCTGAGGGCTCTGCCTCATGTTCCCGGGAAAGCTGAAGCTGTTGCAGCACTGGGATGGAGCCAGTGACCGGCCAATCTGTCCCAGCCAGGTGACCTGTTCTAGGACAGCAAGGGAACAACAGCCCACTTGGGCTGCACAAGTTTCTGCTGTCCCACCCAAGAGACTCTGCCACCAGGAACTGCACCTCTGATGGCCAGTGGAGAGGAGAGGCCTCCTAATAACACATCAAGACTCTTTTCTGCAAGTATCAAGTTGCTGATAGTAGAGCAGCACAGCAAAGCAAGCCAAGATGAAAAAGCACACAGAAATGCAACTCAGCTATTTTCAGGAAGCTGGAGACTACTCCTTTCTAGAGAGAAAAAAAGAGAATCAAAACTCAAGACTTTTAAATAAAGCTTACTTTATCACAAAAGCATTTCCCTCAAAGCAAAGGGAAGCTCACGATAGGGGGGGCTCCTCTGAAGAACTGCCAGCTAAGAACTGAGTGTGCTGGACTGACCCATGCCAAGGAGCTGTGACTTGTGTCTGCAAGACTGCAGTGTGCAGTTTGCTCACCTTCTGGGAGGATGGTGGGGTTCACCCCAAATGCTTGGATTTCCTCTTAGCTGGGTCAGTCTGTTGCAGGAGTTGATTTGCAAACAGCCAAGCTGAGTAACAGCAGGTGACATCTGCAGAGAGCTGTACTGCAGGGTTCAATCTGTGGCCAGGAGATAAGCAATGCTGATGAATGAAGATGGTTTATGGCTCTAAATTCCCTTAGCTGTTTACTCCAGGCAGGCCCCAATGCACGAGTGAATGAATACTGACAGTATTACACAACAGCATTAAAGGGAAAGGGATTACACAGGGCTGTGCTACCTACAGTGCTTTCCCTCTCCATAATGCAGCTGACCTTTCTGATCCCTGTCTGAAAAGCAGCAGATGCCTCCACGGGGTCAGGGTGGTTAACCTAGATTTCTGTAATACTGGCTGCATTTGCACTGATCGAGAAGTCATGGGGAGGCAATGCCTGTTCCTTGCCAGGCGCACCAGGCGAGGCTGGAGAGGAGCAGGAGACCCACTCAGCACCTCTCAACACAAGGGAAAAGCTAGCAGGTTTCTATGTGAGTCCATGTGAGCTTGAGAAGGAAGTGGCAGGCGTTTTGAACACAAAGGACAGTGCTTTTCAGGAAGCTCTGCTGAAAAGGGGCTTTCTTAAAAAAAAAAAAAAAAAAAAAAAAGAAGTTGTACAAAGAGGATCGTTTACCACCAGCTGGCAAAACACGACAATCTACATCCAAAATCAGGGCCTCGACCACAGGAAATGCTCACACAAAGATTTGAGATACTGCAGGCAGCAGCACTAAAAGTACTACTGAAAGTGCTACTAAAACTTAATGGGTACATGGAATATTACTTGTTAGGACACTAGGAAAGAAAGGCATAAAGGTTAGATGCCTGTCTGCCATACATACACTGGTAAGACACAATGAGTAAGTTCTGCTGTAAAAATCAAAGTTTCTTGTGTGTTCATTACATCTCGGTGGCTGCAGGCACTGCATAACTGCATGCGCATGGCAAGGGTGAACATGCTGGCCTGGCTACCAAGGTGTCCCTGAAATCCCACCAAACTCCTGCTCTCTGCAGTTCTGCCACATGCAGCAATGCTGACTTGCACTTAGAGACCTGCCCTGGAGCAGTGATCACTGCAATCAAAGCATGTAGCAACTGCTAGCACACCTCTTGCTCTCTGCCCTCAGCTTGGGGTTCTGCTTTCATGCTGGTTCTGCTGGGTACTGCCCCACATGCTACCATTGACTCCAAAGCTCAGCTCCCAGCTGGGTATGCTGGTTTTACTCTCCCTTTAAGCTTCCTTTCAGCAGAGGAACAGCTCCAGTTTGCATACTGAGTTTGTAATGCACAAAAAGAGGCAAACATCAGTTAAATTAATTTTTACCCTATGACTTTAGCAGAGATCTGTGCCTGTCTGCCTACAATTGAGAGCAAGCCTTTTAGCACAATGCATGGCCAAACCTCCTTTCCACCAGCCCTCCTCTTCCCAGACATTCAGCATCAGTTTCAGACTAACAAGTAAAATGCAGTAGTACAGCACTTCCAAGGAGGAAAAGTTGAATAAGTAACTACTGCAGGGACAGTCTAAGCTTTCTGATGTGGACTCCACACTGAAGTAAGCTGTATTCAGAGAAAGCCATTGAAAAAAATAGTAATTCCCAAAGGTAATGCTTCAAAGAAGCAAAATCAACATCACCAGTGTGCCTAGAGAAATGGAGCTCTCTCTCAGGGGTGAATGCAGCTACAGCACCTGAGATACAACGCATGTGTTCACAGACTATTGGCACTCTGCCTAGCTCCTCTTCCTGAAGTCCTCTTCATCTCTGGTCTCCACAGCCGACAGTGCAATCAGCATCTGGGCTGCGTAGTAGGTGGCCATGATGATGAAGCGCGAGTAGGGCACAGGGAAGCAAAACTCGTTGAGCGCGATGGTGAGGTCAGACACCATGAAGAGCATGGCGCCAACGCAGGCCGACAGCTTGGTCCACGTCCACAGGTCGTTGCACAGCTGTACGCCCGCCATCGCCCGCCAGCCCATGAAGCCGATCAGCGCGATGTAGACAGCCACCAGGTAGGTGAATGGGCCCGAGAGGTAGGAGTACAGGAAGGCATAGCAGGAACTGGAAACAATGCCCATCAGCAAGCCGGCTTTGAGGTCCAAAGGCTTCATGCCAAAGGCTGAAGAGTACAGGATGTGTGTGATGGCGAACATCAGTAGACCTGGAGAGAAGCATTGACACAGAAAGTGTGACCTTTCAACAGTGACTGCTAATCAAACCCTCCTTGCAGTGTTACCAACTGTAACACTACTCGTGAGATCCATACTGACTACTTGGGACCATTTTAATACAGAAATCTGGATGTGGCAGATAACACCAAGTCCCCAACCTAAAAAAAAACCCCAGCTACAGCTGCAGCCACGTACAGCTTCGCTGTGACAAAAGCCTTTCTGCTGAGAGGCCAGGTGAACTAAGTTGCTGCAGAATGAATTGAGCTTGTTTTTCAGGTAGTTTTTCTTCCCCTGCTTTGGGCAGAAGAGCAGGAGCAAGGCAGACCAAAGATCACCCCCTCTAACTATCCACAGTGTTTTGCTCATAGGTCATGTGTGGAACAGGAAGACTGGAATCAGAGCAGTGTAGGAACAAAACGTGACAAAAGACACTAATCCCTCCGAACGTAGACACAAAGCCTGCCCGTATTTAGCCACAAACCCAAAGGCACTCAAGGACTAAATCTGGCTTCTGCTCCATCTCTGCCCATAGCTGGGAGAAATCTAAGCTGGAAAGAAGCAGCTGGCATATTTCAGGGACGGCACCAATGTGATCTGCCAACAATTTTATGGCTATTTGTAAGATTCAGATGAACCCTACCAGGAATCAATGAGGGAAAATAAAATGCCGGCTTCCCTTTGAAGTGCAACACCCCTGAGAAATGCCAGATGTGGGTGTTGGAAGGTACTACCCATATGTTATTCACTTGCCACTAATCCATTTGACAAATCTATGTCCAAATGTGTTGATACAGCTGCTGCCTCCAAGCTGTAATGACAACTGTAGATAATGGGCCACAAACAGAGCCCAGCTCCTTGGGTCTTTTGGTTCCCAGACCCACACATGGTGCATCTGCAGGCTGTCCCACTTTATCCTGGCAGGGTTATTAGATGAGCTGGAAGTTTTCATGCAGCTCTAAAGCATTAAATGGAGAAAAGAATCTGGGAAGCCAAGTCCTCCAACAGGACATTTGTTCACATTTAACACATGATGTACTGGTGTAAAGGGCAGTCACAAAAACCTGCAGATTGCAGACATTGCTTCATCCTAATACTCTTGTGTTGAGGCAGCTCAAGGAAGTGATAGTGCCTCCCTCCCTTTGGGGAGGACCAGATCAGACATCCACTGAGAGCTCAGCCACGGTGGGATGTGAAGGAAATCCACAGGAGAGAGAGGGCTGGTGGGGATCTGTTTTGCAGGGTGAGGCTAGAGAAGATGGACAGTGTGATGGGGAAAGAAGCACAAAGGAGGGCAACAAGCAGTTGATGTTTCACAGAGCTATTGCACCTCATGGGCACAGCACTGAGGAAACCGAGAAGGGATTTAGGACAAGAGTTGTTTATAGCATTACAGTGCGGGAAAGGTTAGAGTCAAGGGGGGTGGTAAGGAGAAGAAGGATATGTCGCCCTAGCAGTGAGGAATGTTTATTCCTTCAATGGTGTTATATGGAGCATTCTGGAACATAGAACTGAAGAATGTGTTGTCCTTCATGCAGGCATTTGGCAGTGTGGAGGAGGAGGAGGAGGAGGAGGAGGAGGAGAGGAGGAGGAGGAGAGGACAGGATGCGGAAGGCAAACAGAGCCCAGAGAGGCAGGAGGAGTTTCGTGATATGTGGTAAGGCTGGTCACAAACACGAGAGTCAGCTCCCAGGTTTACTCATTCAACACCCACAAATCAAGCCAGGAACTGGGGAAACCTGTGATGGCTGCGCAGGGAAGGGGGTGCATTTCTCTTGCATTTCTCAGCCTTTATCTTGGTCCTCTCAACTACATCAGGGAGATCAGGTCCTCTCAACCACATCAGGTCCATTTCCTTCCCTTGGGTTTCCTCAGTCTGGCAATAAGACCTTTTTGCTAATCCCTGTCTTCTTCACCAAATGCATAAATTGTTTCTAAGTGCCTGCTAGAGGTGGATATTAACACTGTAAAGTATTTTCTACATGCAGTACGACACTAGTCAGAAAATAACGTGTTATTAGTGGACTGAAACAGCAAAAATGAAAAAAAGTCAAGTGTGCCAGGAGTAGGTTCCCAGGCTCTCACTTCCCTATAAAGTAATGAACAAACATCCTTTTATAAACTCATTGTCTCAAAAGCTTTTCAAATGAGCCCAGTTTCCAACCCTTTTCAGTCCAAAAACTGAAGAAATTGAATAGAATGTACATTCTTATACAGCATTTCCTCTTCTCTCCTGAAACTTCAAATTCCCACAACTGATGACATCAAAAATATTGTCAGTTGTCAGCAACAGCACCCTGATGAGTTTTAAATAGGAGAAAATAC
Source organism: Acanthiza pusilla (assembly GCA_036630365.1). NCBI lineage: Eukaryota > Metazoa > Chordata > Aves > Passeriformes > Acanthizidae > Acanthiza > Acanthiza pusilla. The sequence continues at coordinate 17,281,347 of JAXCHO010000006.1, forward strand.
ATTTTGCCCGCAAGGTGAAGGACAAAGTGGAGTGGTGCACTTTATCTGCTTATATCTGAAATGCAAGAAATAACATTTCCCTACAGGTGATGGTAGCTCAGCAGGTTGAAGTTTCCAAAATGCTCCAATAGAGCTCTTCTCCTCCTTAAGAAGAAAAATGTGTCTAAACTCACAAGGCAAAATTTCTCAGTTGTGAGAGCAGGGTTGAAACTCAATTCATTTGCAGATTAAAACACATCACCCAGATGCTGAATTGCTGTCACTGGTTAACCTTTCTCTAGCACTAAGCTAGAGAGGAAACTTGGAGATAAATCAGCTACGTGGGAATGGAGAAGCACGGAACAGTCCATGTAGGAAAATGGTCATGGGGAAAATCGGGCCTTGAATGTTTTCCAAGCCATAGCTCAAGGAGCAAGTCCACGAGGCAAAACCAGCTGGGCTGAGGCGACCGAGCCAGGTACTCCTGCTGGGAGGAGGCCCATCGGTGGGAATGTCAGCACTCAGCACAGAAGGGATGGCACCTTGAGAAAGCTGGAGTTCCTCAGCAACATACCCAAGGTTCAGCCAGATAAATCCAATCCTCACAGCCTAAGTTAAACCCCTCCAAAATCAGTAAACATTTTTACATGAACTTTTAATGGGATGGGGATAAGCCCTTGGGAAGCAGGATTAAAACCAGATTCAGAGAATTTGGCCTTTCATATCTGGCACTGCACACATTTCCTTCTCATAAAGAAAGAGCTTGTGGGAATCCCAGAATAAAACTAAATACTAAACTCATGAGAGAGGGGAAAAAATAAGCCTTTGACTTTCAGAGCTGACAACAGCACAAGTCAGAAAAGTTCCCTCATCTCATCACATTTTCCAGTGGGACAGTCACAGCAGCCAGTTAATGGTGGCTGTTATGTGAGATCCCTGTGCTGGTTAAATTAACTTCAGAAGCCCCACCAGTCAGTTCAGTGAAGGACTCAACTGCTGCTGATTTCTTGTGACAGTCCAAGGCCAGGGAGAGCATTGCTGCAGGCAGGTTCAACATGGCTTTAAATGATTAATCTGAATCATTATGTTCCAGTCTGCAAACTAGCAAAATAAACCAAGCTCATTTTGCTCTGAGATGTGGATCTTTTTTGTAGAGAAGACAGACCACTCTGGTAAGGTTTGTCCTTGACTGACCATCATTTAAATGTTTTGCAAAACAGACATGTCTTGTACAACAGGCTGCATGATTCACACTGATGAAGCTGCAAGTAGGACAAGATTTCTGCTGCTTTGGTTTCTATCATCCACTTAATGCCTCCCCCAGGCTATGGGCTTGTCTGTCAAAACACGAATGTCCTCTCCACCTGTTCTCCACTGAGGACCTTTGCACAATGTGTCCCATCCCTGATCCTTGCAGCAAAGGGCTGACAGATCTCCCTGAAGAGAGATAGGAGGTAAATAGTTCCCATAGCTTCATGGAAGCTGACAAGTGCCACGAGCATTTCCTTCTCTTCCCCAGGGATTCTGCCATGCCACCTTCTCAACTCCAGCCCGCCAAGATGCTGTGACACATGCCAGGAAACCAAACCTGACCCAATTACCTCTCTAACCTCAAGAGAAGCTCGAGAGAAAGACTCATCCGTGATGTGATTCCTCTAACCATGATGGATTTTAGTCAAGGGATGAGTGCTTCCCAGCGCCTGGGGCTTAAGCTGTACATGAATAAACAAAACATGTGGCCCAGCAACTCATTACTAAATAAAGAGGGTAACAGCTGGGCACTGTGGCATCTCTTTAGGACTGACACTGTACTTACCATGAATGAAGTAACCCTGCTCCTGCCAGATGAGAAAGGCGTCTCCCACTGCCGAGAATATGAGTCCCGCTAGGATGCGGCTGGCACTCCGGTGTGACACTAAGAAGTTAATTCCATGAGCCAGAAGGAAAACCCACAGGCAAAAGATGGGTAGACATTTAATGAGGGCACTGAACCAGGAGGGGCTGGAAGTTGGCAGCCACAGGACAAAATAGACACAAGTGGCTTTAAAGAAGGGGACCAGTTTGGGGCCTTCGCTCTTCACCTAAAGAAAATAAACATTAAGAAAACATAAATTAATAGGATCATCAGAGGCATCAGTGGAATAAACTTAATAACAGAACTGTCTCCTTCCTTTTGAAAGTTGCTCTTCCATATACTGTCAACCGGCAGTGTTCCTACACTGAGAAATGCTGGTTGAACTTAACCATGATCCTCTACCTAGACCCTTGTGACCCTCTCTGCTGAAAACACTTCTCAGTTGTTCAGGATGGGCTTTGGGTGGTGGATTTGGAGAAGTTTTAGATACCTTTTCTCTTTATTTGTTCCACTGAAAATATTTAGGCCGTCAGTCAAACTCCTCTGATGCTCCTTGTCAGCTGTCTTGCATTTAGACTAACCCTTTTTATATACCTTTCCTGGAGCTGTGAAAATACCGGATGCGCAGATATATCCCAGCAGCAAACAAGCACAAAAGCACAAATCTTCTCTCCCATTTTCACAAATCCTCCTGCTTAGCCAGTTGCAGATCACCCTGAGGATACAACCTCTCTCCTAACCCATTCTTTCTCCTGCCCTGCAGCCTCATGCCTGGAGCTTGCTGTTAGCATCACGAGCTTCAAAGCCCAACACATCAACCTCCCAGGTGAGGATGTCACTTCCTCGGCTGACTAAAACCAACATCAACCACGTGTAGCTTCGTTCTAGCATTACACTAATGACACAGTACCCATATTGCAGGAAATGTTTTGACTCAGGGCTCTACTGTGTAAATACAGACACAAAAATGCAGCACGAGCACTTGGCTACTCATAACAAAGCCACAGCAGGAGCAGGGTGCAGAGCTACAGGCTCCACAAGCTGGGTCTGCTCTTGACAAACACTTAGCTGAGACTACTCTGCACAGTGATATGTATTGAGTTCACCTGCCCTCCCATCATATTTCTGCATTTCAATGCAGGTGCGGAAAACTCCATGTGAGAAACAAAGCTATGATTTTATTTTCTCCTGGAGAAGTGCTCAGGGCCAAAACAAGGAGCAAAGGAAAAAACTGTAACTGCTTCCATGCCTGCCTGATCTATGTCCTGGGATCTTACAGGAGGTCTGTTTCCTCTTGCACCTAAGGCAGTGCAACATCCAGAGCTCCCCTGCAAGCAGGGGTTCACTCTCAGCCTTCTCATTTCTTTGGTCAAGCAAGATTTATTTGCTTTGTATCACAATGACTTCCCACTACTCATGGCCAAAGCACATGGAAGCCTCCTGCGCTGGAGGAGGACACGGAAAAATTTAGAGGCATCCAAGCTGATTTCACACTGCAAAGTCCAACTGGTCTTTTTTTTTTTTTTTTCCAAATAACTTGACCCCTTTTTCTGCTTCCTGCATCATGGGGCATTGCCATGACCAGCGTCCATCTTCCTTTGATGCAGGGTGCCTTGGTGCAGGTACACAGAAAAGGTGAAGATTGCACAGGAAATATTCCATGCTTACAGTGCTCATGTGATAAAGCCTAATGTCGTAAAAATTCCGGAGCTTTTACGGGCACGAGCAAATGGAGTCAGGTGGAGCTGGAAGACAGAGGCAGAGGCAGTGGAGGGCATCTTCACACGCAGTAGCTAAAAAGGGAATGCAATTTCTGAAGCAGTGAGGCTATAAATAAAGGGCATCCCAAGAAGACAGTGCCTTCAAAATTTTTCTCACATCTGATGGAAATTTCCCCAGCAAATCAGCAGTTTCTTGGCAGTAAGGTATTTCATCATACATTATTCATAGGCTATTGCCAACACAATTTTTAAACACTCCATTAAGCAACCAGGCTACACAATTCCCTAACAAAAGGACATCAGCCAAGCCGTTAACTTTCTTGTATTACATGGGGAGCCGTCATGAGTCCTCTACTTAGGTTGTCTAAATTAATCACCATTTACCACTCCTTGTCGGCATTCCTTGGGAAAATTCTGGCAGCAAATAACAAATGAACTTCGAATAAAAGTCATATAAGCACATGTAGTCTCACGGTACTGGGGTTGCCTGGGAACTATCAATTATTGTAGGGGAATGAGCATAGCCAAGCTTCCCTCTCCTTCAGACCCAACACCTGGCTCTTCTGAAGTGACACATCAGGCTTAGACCATCCAAAGCCAGTGCCCAGCTCCAGCTCTGCTTCCTCCCTTTCTGACTCTTTTATTAAAAAACGGAGTTGATCACATTCATCTTCTCACAGTTGCAGGCAACAGACGACAGCACTTCTGGCAGGGTTTCCTCTCTCCCACTGGTTGTAGAGGATCTCCACCATGCTGTAATGAGCCTGAGATCTTCATCATGGAAAACTAACAACCTTCAGAGCTACAAAGTGCAAAAGAATTTGCAGCACCAACAGTGTTCCAGGCTCCTGTAACAGAATCAGCTACGGTGGATAGTTATTTACCTCTAAAGACAAAAATTTATGCTGAAAAGACATAGTTCAAGTTCAGCCTGTTTGCAACACGTAATGGAGGCACTGTTAAAAGCATACAGGAGAGTATTTGGGTTAATAAACATGGGAAGTTTTATTTAATACCTCATATTAACAGAGAAACACCTGCTAGGAGCAGTTCCCATTACCATCACAGCTTGCCCTCCCCTGTGTGCACACATGATGAGACAGGTTTTAATTACACTTGTCATTTTCCCCAGGAACCTTGCCTTACTGAAGCTAAGATGCACACTTGTGATTATGTTTGCTTGATAAGCTTAAAATTACCTTTTCTTACTATCTGAATGTGAGGTTTGCAAGCCCAGACACCTTTATTTTAGAATAATGATTTGTGTTATTTCCATCCTAATACTAATTGAGGAATTTTTCATGCATAAGAGTTACAGAACCCTTGTGTAAGAATGGCCTCATACTTCTAAGAAGGGCTAACAGGCTTCTTATCCTTGATACTTTATTTCTTTATACTTTTTCTCCAAGCATATTTCCAATGAGTTATTTCCAACCATGCCCTTGCCCATCACTGAATGATGCAGCTCATCGGATTCCCTTTTATGGCTCTGACTAAGATAAGGGCCCCATGAGTGGCACTGGAAATACTCTGGAGAAGTCCTTCAAGAAAAAATGAGGCAACCAGAGGGTGAGGCTGGAGATTATCCTCTGTCTGGTCACATGGCTGAGGCTTGGAAAGAGGTGATGGGGCAATTTGCCACTTGAAGGACAAGTCAAGACTGGTATTGGAAAATCATGTACCAACACGACTGGAAGCTGTGGCTTAAGGAAAGCCAAGCATATAATCCATGATGGGACTTGCCTGTACTACAGGGAAGGGAACATTATTTCTTGGCTGCGTGGATAAATTCAATCAAACCACCCTTCTCCTCTGTACCTGTGTCTCAGAGACAATACAAAATGGGGCTGCACCATGGGGCTGGAAAAGGAAGCACTTGATGGAGGTGACAAGATCCTTTTTGCTAATGTATGTAATTGTCATGGCTTTAAGCTGGTTTCACCAGTTTGTTACAAATTCTAATGCATTTTTCTTCCCATTTCTTTTCTCCTGCCACCGCTAATTTGCTCTGTGCTGAAATGCACTACAGAAAATATCATGAATACAACGCAAGGCCGTATTTCCAAGTTTTGAATTTCTAAACTGAGCATAATTTAGGGCTTTTTCTCAACTGCTATGACTACTAAGTTATTTAGTGTCTTTAAAAACTAGTTTAAACTGCTGTAAAGTCACTATCTCTGCATTTGTAGAATTACAGTGAAAGTATTACTTATTAAATTATCTATATCCAAGCAAATCCAATAAAACCCTCCAAGATTCAAGCAGACTAGGAGGAAGTTGTGCCATGGCTCTCATCAAGAGACTTTGTGCCATATGATCTCCAGAGGTCCCTTCCAATCTCAACCATTCTGTGATTCTGTGACCTTCAAACAGAACATGGCATTGGCATATACAGCTCCCCGGAGGCTCGGGGCTTAGATACCCACCTCCCTGCTAGAGATTCACAGGTTTACTGTATCCCTTCTTGTTTTGTCTGTTCTCATTCTGCTTCAGTTTGAAATACTGCTGTGTAACAGCCTGTTCTGACTGCTGCAGACACATAACCAAGCCAAAAAACTTACAGCTGGATCCTCCACTCCAGAATAAGCCCCATTCACAGAGGAACAGCTACATTCATAAGACAATGCCTGGAGTTTCTTTAACATTTAGGAGCCAGTTGTCTGCATCCTTATCACAAGTGGGAAAGAAAATCCAGCTGCCACAGGGAGGGAGACATCTTCCTCCCTAGGTACAGAAGAACATCAGGAGCTTTTCGCAATGAAATGCCAAAGTTGGACGAAGTTCACTGTTCCTAGGCCTTGCACTGGTCCCTGGAAACAATGTGGAGTATCAACTACTGCTCTTCTCTCTGCAAAGTCCCCTAAATCAGCCTGCACAGAAAATGAGTATACAGACACCAGCTGTGTGCCAACCTGCTGTGGGGATATGGCTCACACCCACTGGGCTGCAAAATGCTGCTTTCCAGAAAAAGTGCTGTAAAAATAATATCCCAGCTATTCCACTGAGCAACACATCAGCACAACTGTGTACACTGGCCAAAAAAAGCTGGGCTGTTGCCCTCCACCCAGCCCTCCCATCAGCCTTGTACCATTTTGTGTCTGAGATGCTCCTCTTGGCTTTTGGCATCCAGCATGATGGATCCTGCCTTGGTTCTTCCCTACTGTGACAACAGCTCCCACCCCAAGTCGTGTGCCAATAAATATTTATTTGGCTTTGTTGCCATGTTTGCTGCCACTGCAAGGCCATGGCCCTTGTTTCTCATTGCCCAGAATATGTGGCTCTCTGCAAGGCTCTCCAGCTCTGCTCTCCTGCAGGAGCAAACATGCTCCTGGGGGACAACCGATCACCGATTGCCATTTGTCAGGGAAGGTACTGGCTCATACATGTCCCACGTTGCTCCTGAATAAAATTCTGAAAATAAGTGCTTGTTATGGAGGGTGGTGAAGAGTTACTGAACCAGCCAGTCAACCTGCCTGAAATACTGTGTTGGTGCAACATATTTTTGCAATTAATAAGAAGGTTTGTGTTTGTGTTGGAGATGCCAAGGGCCAAGCATCCAAGATAGATGGCTCCTGAACGGGGTCCACATGCTGCAGAAAATTCAGGGTGATAGATAAATCTTCCTCCCCTCAAGTGGAGACAAGCTTGTAGAGGCTGCATCTAAAACGGATTTGTAAAATAGCAAATAAATCACCCAGAAGATGGTACATTATTTGCCTTTGGGAAAATTTGTGTGCTGGTAATCCTCTGTCTTCATCACGCTCATGCCATGCAATGAGTTTTGCCAGGTCTTTATAGCAGCTTCTGGCACTCCCCAGCACAACTCAGAGCCTCTCTTTCTCCCACAAGGGTAATGCAGTGAAACTCAGCTAATGGTCAGCTGTTCAGTCAGGCCTGTTTGCAAGAGGTCAAAAAATCATGGTTTTGTCTGACAGGAGCCTCTGTTGTTCAGCACAAGCCAAAAGTAACAGGATTCTGCCTGAACACTTCCAGCCTGCCCAGCTCAGACACATGAGTGTCCAAGGCAGCTCTTCCACCCCCAGGGTCTCTTCAACTCCTGCAGAACAGGGTTGGTTTGTTGGCTTTTGTCACTCCTCCCTCTACCCCAGCAGCCTGGGTACTCTCTTACCCACCTCAATTAAGCAAAGTAAGGTCCAGCTCTACTTCCAAGCTTTGTTCCACAACAGACTAACACAGGATTGAGAGCTAGAAATATTTGACTTCTTTTTCTTAAGACCAAGCTATGGCTATTTGCCAGAAAAATACAATTAAAAAATTGGCACCGGCTCTCACGGTTCTTGAACTCAGCTATATTGCTGCATAAATTCTTGGCATCAGAAAATTCACCCTTTGGCGGAGGCACAGAGGAGCAGGCGGTGGGCGAGGATCAATCAAACTGGCATCTAACAAGGGCCCTGTGCATGGCTGGGCTGCTCCAGATTCAGCTGCATGCAGGAAAAAGAACCACAACAAAACTTATTTTCACCACCTAGCCAAAATGCTACCCAACTAGCAGTCACATTAACACTCAACCTAATCTCCAGATTAACCATGGAGGGGACGAAAACCTGTCAGCACCGAGGTTAAAACCTTCCCAACAAGCGACTTCCCCCCAGATGCAGAGGAGGGAAATTTGCAGCAGGAGTTTCCCTGCAGATGCCTGGCAGCAGGGCAATGCTTGCCTGTGCCAGCCTCTCCCAGGTGGAACGGCAGCTCGAGCCCCCACAGCGAGGCAGCACGCCCAGGCACCGCGGGGCACAGTGCGGCCGCCCAGCTGAGCGGCAGCAGCCGAGCATCAAAAATAGGGTGGTTTGTGCCAGGAGAGCTGGGGAGCACATGAGAGAGGCTCCTCGTGCTGTGGCAGTGCCAGCAACACAAGATTGCAGACACCACTTTTGCAGTGTAAGTACAACAGCAGCCCCGTCTTCTTGTCAGGTGCTTAAGGAAGAATGTCAAACACCCTGGGTGCTGAGCAGTCACACTGACCACGCTCACGGGGCTGCTGACGAAGCCAGTCTGGCTCAGCAGCCACTGTGACCTGGGAGCTCTTGGACATTGCAGCTCTCTGCTGATACACCCACGAGGAAAAAACATGCATCTGCAGACACCTGGTTTGTGAAAAAGTCACAAATGGGAAACTGGAGCCCCACCGTCAAAAGACTCCTTGCAGGAGGCTTTAGAAATGTGAGGGATCAGTCCCTTAGGAGCCTAAAGTAGATAGAGGAGGCTCTGGAGCCAAGGAAATCACCCCACCGCATCAGGGCACTGCTTGTGCCACGTATTGCAAGAGGAGCCCCCTCCTACTTCTTGCCTTTTAAACCATGACATTTCCCAAGGCTATCTTGAGACACTGGACCACATCGTTCCCTTCAGCAGTTAAGGAAGTTACAGTATCCATAAAAGTTACCTGCTGTACTGAATAGAAGATGAAATCCCTTTAGCTTGGCTAATGAGCTACGCAATGGTGTCTCTGGGACCTTCCTGCACTGCCCAGGACCTACTGCTATCAGGCCAGGCAAAGTGAGCTACTGCTACACTCACCAGTACCTTACAAAGTCACTGGGGTACCTGCCCTTGGCTTTCTGGGACTGTAGGGAAGCCTTCATGGTGGTGAAGCCTTTCTTCAGCTTTAGCAGATGTTAACTCATAAAAAATTATGGACAAATACATTTCACTCTGAACTGAAGACTCAGCTTGAAAGTATGTATTTTTGCCAGGGTTTTTTTTGGGGGGCTGGTTTTGGTTTTTTCCATTACCAATTATTTGTCCTGTCTACCAGACTGGCACAGAACCACAAACAAGGCTATTTTAAAAACCTTTTCTTAACCTGCAGTTACGAAACTATTGACTCCACATCTGTAGCAATCCTATAGCTGTCAGCACTTTTGGAAAGTATTGTCAATAATGTGCCACTGCCAAGGACTAACAATATTAAACTAGTCAAGAATTCAAAAGTCTCTGCAGGCCTGTAGGGGCTGTCACAGACTAGCGCTTTCAGGGTACTTCAATGGCTCTCAGAAATGAAAGCAGAAATGCAGTATTTGCCTGCCAGCATCTTATCTCAGAGCAAAGATTGCTTTTCCCTCCCGGGATTCCGGATCTTCCTTTTTGTGTAGCAGAAAGCAAGCCTCTCCAAACATTTCCTTTGCTGTAACACTCACAAAAGAATCCCTTGCAGATGCTTAAAAACCTGAACCACAATGGATCTGTCTTTTCATTTTGCTCATCAGAGCTGCAGCGCTCCCATGGCAAGGGCAAGCACCCTTCCTCAGTAAGGTCAGGTGGGGCTGTATCCCTGCTGCTACCCCGGACATCAGGAGGATGCTGTGAAGCCACAGGCAATTTCAGGAACCAGGCAGCCAGCACCCTGAAATGCACAGTTGGTACCTGTCCCAGGCAATTCCTCTCAGGATGGAAAGGGGCAATTATTTGGCATGTCACTCTAGAATGCAGATACAAAATTTCTACTGCTTACAGAAAGGTCTCCACAACTTATCCTGGGGAGGGCTTCCAGACTACAAGCACTTGTTCTTACAAGACTTGTCATTATTTATATCACACTTTTCTGTGAAAGGGAGTGCAGACTTCTGTTACCCAGGATGAAGCAGTGTTAGGTAAGCCCAATGTGTGAGCTGCAAGGCACAGAGCCACAGCAAAAAGCAGCACCCTCTTGCAAGGCCCATTGCTACAGACAAGTGCCACCCACTGACATCGGCCCCCAGAGCTGTGTGGCAAGAATGGAGCCTCTCTCTAGTCTCTGGTGCAGACCCAAAATAAAATACCCCAAGGAGAGCTGTCAGTTCTCTCCTTGTCAGCACCAAGGGCAGGCTGAGTCTCAAGGTAATAGCAGAGAGGGGTCTGCATAGAGGGTGCTTTGTTCCCAGGGCTGAAATCCACCTTTTGCCTGCGCTCTCCCATCTCCAGCCTTATCTGCATGCCACAACCCACTGCAGCATTTATGTACTTGTTGGAGGACCCCAGCCACTCTGCCATTTCTGTGGGGCAGGGGAGATGCATGGAAGAACATGTAGTCAGGGAAAATGGGCACTTGGCAAAGCACTACTCTGCTCCATGCTGCTTTTCCACCAGGATTGGTATCTGGGAGGGAAGGGAGCCCCTTCCATCCAGAAACAACCTCTTTAGCAGAGAAATGTCATTTAACCTACAGTCTGTGGGGGAAAATGTGGTCTAAATGAAGGGCATTGCAGGCACCGGTGCTGTCACAGCCCTTTGCAGGAACAGCTAAAGAGCCAGCGGTGCAGCCCAGAAGGCAGGTGGCACATGACATGCTGTACCAGCCCCACCAGCCACTGCCAAAGACCTGCAAGGGTGGAACCGCCTCAGGCCTTCAAAAGGCACTTTTGCAGCTCACCTTTCTGGCTCACGAAACAGATTGGTGCACACCTGGCAGAGGTGAGGGTTTTGCAAAAGGAACAGGAAGGAAGAACTGAAACAGGAGGGGAAGGTGGCTGCCAGTGGCTGGGAAAGCTGGCGGCTCTGCACATAATACTTTTGCTGTATGAATCCTCACAAGGGGCTGCAATAAGCAAAGGCAAGTAGGGCTGTGCTGGGAAGCCCAGGAGGGACTGCTCAGCTTGTCTTATGCCTACAAGAAAACTGAATGAAAAGCTCTACTCCACCTGTATCATGTCCTGCAGGCTGAAAGCTTGTGAAACACTGATATTAAAGAAAACCAGAAGGAAAAATAGCAACATATCCCAATAAAGATGTGTATCTAGAGAGGCGCTGCTCTGATACCTTATAAAAAAGCAGCAGCCCTCCTCATGTTATCATGGGATCAATATGCTTAAGACACAGGAGGGTGTTAAGGTTAAAGGATGACAGCAGAGCCACAGATTTAATTTCCAATATCTATTCTTGTGTCAAGATGTTGTGGCCTGGACAAGTCAGTATCAGACACAACTTACCTGAAGACATATTGGATCTTCCCAGCCAGTTTCAACAGATGTGGAGTGGGCAGGTGCAACACTAACCTGCACAAACACTAACCCACACATTCCCAGGATTCACACCAATACATCAAGGCTTTCACTTGCAAAGCCCCTGCTGAAATCAGGCTGCATAAATAAATGCAGACCACACTCACAAATGAGTGTGCAGCTGCTTCCCAGGGTTGTGCCCTTTATATTGAGGGTGGAAATCTAGACATGCAACCAAGCCAAGTGGAAACTTCACAAACATCCATTAAGTGATAACCTTGTCATCACCCTCCTTTTCTATCAGAATTGCACGGAAAAGCCATGAAACTTGCTTAGTTCCTCCTGCAATGCAGCACAAGTCAGCACTGCTATCCATGCCCCAACAAAACCAAAAGACAGGCAAATAGGGGTACAGCAGCCAAGCTATGGCCTCAGCCCAGTTCTGCTGAAGCCATGGGAGACCCAAGTCTGAGGATCTGTCTGGTGTGCCTAGAGTGTGCTAAAAAATGAGCAGCTGGCTTAACATCAAACTTCCCTCAGTTTCAAGCAATGATTCAATCAGAGGCTACTTGCAACCAGCAGAAATGCACTCATTTTGATATATAACAGGAAATTTAATGCCTGATGCCAGCTGGTGCCATATCTGCCTCCAAAGTTGATCTCTGGCAAGAAGCAAAACATGATGCTTTACCATGCATTCAAACTTGATGAAAGTCCCAAGGCCAATTCAGTAACACGGGTTGTCTCATCTTCCCTCAGTTTTGGCAAGAACATGTCTTGCAGCAATCTACAGGAATTAGTTTTTGGGAGACTAGCCTGCTGGTAGAAACAAGGCATTTCCACAGGATCACAGCAAGGTGAATAAAAAGAGCCACCATTCTCATTAACAGGCAGATTTGCAATACAAGAGTCATCCTTGCAACATTAACTTAACGTAACAGACACAAGTCGCATTTATCCAGAGTGAAACTGCATCTATGCAACTCCTGAGTCAGAGGCTTCGCTGTGAGCCCCCGGCCTCTGCTGGTGCCTGAAATCCTTCCCACCCCAGCACAGTTGAAATCATCAGGAAAGCTCTTTCCCAGCCCATCTGGTGCCTTTCAGCTCTGGTGGTATGTAAACTCCTAGACACACTTTTGTGTGCTATGTCACCTGGATACTTGTTCACCTTCAGCAGTACATGGAGGGTTACTCTAGGCTGACACACTTGTCACACAGAAACCTGCCAGTAGCTGAAATGCTATGTAGATTATGGCAGTATAAGAAATGGATGTAGGAAGGGCACAACGGGGCTAGAAGAAGCAATAACCATCATCACCCTCATTTTGCACATGTTGCAGTAAGCAAAACCTACATCTCCATTGTAATGACAGATCTACTGGGCATTGTGTGACATGAAGGACAGTAGAAAAATCAAGTGGTGATATAATAACCACTTAGTCCTCCAGGAGGGAAGGGAGGGAGTTATGTAACTAATAATCTTTTTGCTATTCAAGAGTTTCCACATGCTAGCAGAAGATGGGTTCCTGATGCCATCTTTTTCTAAGAGTCTAATTTCACTGGAGTTATTATTTCCTCAGCGCTATGAAGTTACCCACAGAGAAGATAACTTTGGCTCTTCTGTCGCACGCAGTGTATTTTGGATAGAGATACTTGGACAGGAAAAGAGAATGGAAGAAATGCACCCCTGTCCTTTCAGAGGAATTATGTATAAGTACAGACTTCTGAACTGGACCCACAAATCTTAATGTACAAAGCACACTTTGAACAACAGCGGCGTGTGCCTTGAGTGATATCCTTGGGTTAATGAAGCCTTTAATCCACAGCACTGCCTGCAGCAGTGATCAGCACTGCCTGCTTAATGCTCCCTCCCTGGCACTGGGAAGAGCGTGAGAGGAGCCCGCACTTTCCAGGCTCTGATAGCCCACCCTCCCCTAGCAACAGCTACAGCAAGGAATGTCAATGTCATAGCAAGAATGCGCAAGTTCAGTCTGAAAAAATAAATCGTGGCATGTAGCGCTATGCCTGGGCTTTAGCTGGCATAAATCAGCACAGCTTTTTGCTCAGTAGGACCAAAGTTTTTAGGCTTCTCCCAAAAGGTGGGACTGACATAAATATTACTAAGATTCAGCTAAGCCTTCCAAAGATGATGATTCCCTCCCTTTCTTCAGTGAGCTCAAATGTTTAGAAATATTTTTTATCATTCATTTACACTGGCTTGGTTTTTATAGTAGTGAGTGCCGTATTTCCGTAATTGTCTATGCAGTATATAAATGTGCACGTCTACAAGCCTTCTGCATAATAAAATCCCAATTTATCACACCTTTAAGTAATGGGGGAAATTAACTCTCTACCATGAGAGTTACTTCTAACTTAGATGGTTGCTAATATATCATTCATTAATGCAGAAACAATACATCCTCTCTTTAGGAAGCAAAGGCTGAAATAGCTCCAGTGTGATCTGGCTTTCTTGTGTTTAGCAGAAATTTGAGGATTATGCAGCACACTTTCTAATAATAAACCTTTAAAACTATGCTTAGACCTACTACTGCTACAATTGCCCATAATGCAGAGTCTCTAAGCAACATGATTTACATCAGGTTTCCATACTCATCTGGATCAGTGTGGTTTGGCCCCTGTTCAGAAACACAAATGATACCCACCCAGTTCTCCGGCCCTGTCCCATATTTCCTGCTGCTGAGTATCTTTCCAGACCGTACCTTTCAGGTATTTTGTCCGATTTTTGGAAGTGACCTTTATACTCTGTCCCAGTGACACCCTGTATCTACCCCGAGGGCTGACAAGGGCTGCTCTCAGGAGGGTGCTGCTGCTTCCCACCCAGAAGGGATGGGCTGAGGGCTCCACTGCCTTCACGCAGTCAAAACAACGTATCCTTTCCCAACGCACCAATCTCTTTAAAGATGCAAATATACCAGAGGACAAAAGCAAAGGGATGGGGATTGTTAAAATATGGATTCTGGGCAACAATCTGTCCCAAGCAGCATTTCACCTCTCTCCCACACACAGGACCATGCTAGGTCGAGCACAAGTCAGGTGCAGAGGAAATGTAGGGATGAAAGCCCCTAGCTTATCTAGCTCTAAAAGACACACCAATATCATCTATAACGGCCCCCCGCCAAAGAGCGGGGCTGAGACCCTCAGCCCTTATATATCCCTTATATAACCCTTAATGTCTTTATTTCCCATGCCCTGTTTTCCTCAAAGTGGTGTGAAGCCCTATACTAAATTTAGCCCTAACTTTAGGGACAAAATAGGGTCCCTTTGAGCAAGGAGCATTATGTAAATGTCAGAATGACTGCATGTCTCCAGGCTCATCTCCTGCACACTTGTGGCTCTGGTAATCATGGTGCCTGCTGGGCAAAAAGATCCTTAGGGCAAGAGCTATCTCCCACAAGCTCACACTAAAAATTGCTTATACAACAGTGTTAGGTGTGGGGGGAACTGGACAAAAATCACTAACGAGTGCTCTTTTATTAAGGTGGGACCAGTGATGACTGAACAAAAATGGAATTAAACCTCACATCTCCATGAAGCAAATGTGCCATTTATCAATACTGTGCTCTCTGGAGGCTCTCAACCCACATGGCTTTATGCAGAAAAAACAGCTCTTAATCAGAGCAGTATTAAGAACAATAATATATAAGTCTAGCAGCATAAGCAGTGAAAGCTTCCCTCCAAGGTGACTTCCAACCAGAGTGAGCATTGCTCACCAGATGGAACAGGATGGCAGACAAATGCATCTTCCTGCCACAGCCCAGTGCCATGCAAGTCTAGACTCTAACATCAGCAGGACTCCAGAGCTTTACCCCAACTGAGGACCTGGCACAATATGTTAAAAGGTATTTTGGCAGCAGGCTTATTTATTTGTGGGCACACTCCCCGCTCAGCACATACGAATTGTGCAGCATCAGAGACCACAGCCTGATGAGCTCTGCACAATGCTGTGGTCTCTCTGTGTGCACCAGGCAGACATTCCAGGCCCTCCAGGCACTGATGCACACCTGGCAGCTGGCACAAACAAGCAGTCCTAGCTGTGATCTCTCCCATGTTCCTCTCCACGGACTGTGCCTCCTTGCATGGTTCCTTCCAGCTATCAGTTGTACAGAAGACTTGGAACTCAGGGGTTTTGACTTTTGTTACAAGAGTGTCCTAAGGAAGGAAAGACGAGGAGACACAGGAGAGCAGGTTGTGTGTAAGCAGCCAGGGCCACCTGCTGCAGTACTGCACAAAGGCCATCACTTTGAGAACAGGAAGAAAAATCCCGTCACTCTTGGATGTGCTCTTCTGGTGTTCTCCCCATTGAGGCTGATGCTGCAGTGTGCTGGGACATACACAATAGACAGATCAATTCCTCTGCCTAATTTGATTATGCCTCAGGTGCTGCCCCTCCAGAGAGTCTCCCCATCATGTGTCATGGCAGCGATATCCATGCTGGCTCCAAAGACCCAGTCTGTCTAAGCAGCAAAGGCAGTGCAGTACAGAGATAAGGGCTGGGCCCCAAGGCAAGCACCCAGCTGTGGCCAGACCGATGGCCATTGCTCTTCCTTTCAGTAAGAGACTTGCTGGAGGGAGCCCACCAGCTGTAGAGCCAGCCTCCTCCTCACCCCCAGCTGTGCCAGGTTCACACCACCCTCCTGGGCAGCACAGGCTGCCACACACCACTGATTCCAGCCGCCCTTCCTAGGCCGCGGGACAGCCAGCATGGAGCAGCACGGTGCCCTCCTTCAGAGGAACAGCGACATGACAACCGCTGACGGAGATGTGCAAAAAAAAAATGCTCCTCAGAACACTGAAGGCTTCCAGCTCTTTTTTTTGAGCTGTATGGAGGATCAGCCACCCTCCCCTCTCACCTCTACAGCAGTGGCAAACAGCTGCAGCTCTGGCCACAGTCTCCTTGTCCCTCCAGCTCCCCACAGCTTCACACCTGCATTAGCTGCCTTCGGTAAAGTGAATTGTTCACATCGGGGATGCAGCCAGAGCAGAAATGTTCTTTGTTACACTTCAAAAGGGCAAGTGCGAAAAGAAGGATTTTTTTCATTTTCCTTCCCAAGTTACCTTCCCAAAGCCTTCTGGTCTGAACTGTGTATACCCTTCCCAACACGTACTCATGCTTCAGTCATTGCCTCAAAACTCGGTTGAAATAACACTCTGCAAGACCACCCTGATGCACTATCTCCACAGCCAAGTACTGCCTCCTGCAAGCTGTGAAACAAATCCTGTCAGTTTTTGAGCCATTCCGATACTGTCCCAATATGAAATTTTACTTGCAAGATACACATACACAATTCCCTATAATCAAAAGCATTACTGAAGGACAAATTTAACTTATGGCACAGAAGCAGAAAGATTCAAAACCTTTTCACCTACTTTAGAGAAGCACAAAAAAAAAAGAAGTTTGGCACTACAACGTTATAATTTCCAAGCTACTTCCCTCTGTCTCTAGAGATAAAAGTCATCCCCAGGCTGCTGATGAGCTTACCAGGTACATGTTGATAACTGGGGGAAAATTAATCTGAACTATCAGACAATACAGGCTGCTCTGCAGAACTGGCAAAGCAATTTAAAGTTTTGAATGCCAGCATTGTGAGTTAAGATCAGGACAAGATTTCTACCTGCCAGAGAGTATGCAATAGCCTGGCCCGTAACCAAAATATTTCAAAACAAGATGAGAATGGATCAACAGGGAACCAGGATGCCAGCAGTAGGTGTTCGTGATGCAGCGAAGCACCAGGAAACTTTCCCACCAAGTTATCCTTACAGCATGTGTTAAGTCTGCTGGGGTATTCCAACAAATCCCTCTCTTTCTAGAAAGATGAACATGCAAAGCAACATATCTAACAGTACAGCTTCTCTGTTGTTCTGGCAGTTCTTTCAGCATTGAAAGAGCCCCTGTTCACCTGCAGGGGCAGTTCCTGGTATTGCTGGCACAAGCCTCAGCTACTTCAGTTACCAGCTTGGTTCCATCAATCCAAGAGTCCTGCTGCACACATCACCTACTGACAGGACAGCAGTGAGTTGCTACCTTATTGCGGGTTACATTAATTAAGCATCGTGACTCCCCATGAGACAGGCAGGTGACACCAATCCCAGTTTCATGGCGTTAGGTGGTAGAAGTGTCAGACTGACTTGCAGACGAGACGAGGTCTCAGGTGGAGGTCACCCGACCTATGGAAAGGTCTGCTCCACACGGGGGTCAACACACGCCTCAGCCCAAGCCACGACTTGGACAGCAAAGCCACCTCCGGATGGCGAGGCAGAGGTGCCTGCGAGGGCACGGGAGGCCGCGGGGACAAGAGGATGCTGCCGGGCGCTGCCGCGGCGCAAGCCCAGGGCAGCTGGGGCAGCGCCGCTCTGAGCAGATGCAGCGCACGTAGAGCAGATGTACTGGAGATGTTTTTAAAAACACATATGACAAGAGGAGGACGCGGCGGAGAGCCGCCCGGGCAGGCGCACCGCTGGAGCAACAGCTGCCGGGGGAGGCCGGGGTGAGCATCGCGGGGGCCGGGGGGTGGTCGTCAGTGGTCGCGCTGCCGGCGGCGGCAGGCGGGAGGAGCGGAGCGCCCGCCGCGCTCGGGGGCAGCGCCCGGGGAGCGGGTGGGAGGGCACCGGCCGGGAGCGGGGACACCAACCGAGTGCCCGTGGGAGGGGGCGCGGGTCCCGCCGCCCCGCCCGCCGCGCGGCCCGCACTCACCACGGTGACGGGGGACACCATGTCGGCGGCGGCGGGGCGCGTGCTGCTGCTGTGGCCGCTGTCGCTGTCGCCGCGGTGGCCGCTGCCCAGCCCGCTGCCCTGCCTGCCTGCCGGGGCGCTTTTTTAGGCAGCGCTGACGTCACTGGAGAGGGGCCCCCGCGGCGAATGCGCTGCGGGGACAGGGAGGGGGCGGCCCCGGACCCGCCCCGGGCGGGCGGCGCGGCGCGGCGCGGCGAGGAGCGGAGCGGAGCGGAGCGGGCGGCCCCGGGCCCACTGGCGGGAGGGTGCCCGCCTCGCTCGGCCGCGGCCCCGCCGGCGTCAGCTGCGCTGGTGCCTCCGCCTCCTGGCCGGGCGCCCTTCGCAGCCGGCAGCGGCGGGCCGTGCCGCGTCCCTCCCCGGGGGCGGCCGCAGCGGGGCGGCCGCGGGGCTGTGCCGAGCCCTGGGAGCGCCGCGGACGCTCCGCACCAGCGCTGCCCGGGGGCAGCGGTCGCCCCTTCAGCGACGGGGGTTCCCCGGCGGCCGAGAGACAGCGGGGCCGGTCCAGCGCCCGCCCCCCGGGGCTCCCGCCCGGCAGCGCCCCGCGGGTGCGGACCCCGAGCCGGGCACGCGGGGCGGGAGCGCGTCCTTCGCTCTCGCACCGCCTGTGCCCGTGCCGGCGGTACCGGGCGCTGGCCGAGAGGCAGCGCACCCCTTACCGCTCGCTGTCTCTCTGCCAGGCCCGCCCGTCTCGGCTCCCCGCTCCGCACACCTGGTCGCCTGTCTGTGCCCGCACATCCCAGCCCCGGCTTCTCCCTTCCCCTCCTGTGGCTTCCCGTCTGCCGCTCCTGCTCCTGCCCGTCCTTTCACATCCCTATTTCTTGCACAATCCCTTGTGGCCTTCCACTTTTTCTGCTCCACCTTGACTCTCCACCTCGCCATGTTTCCCGGTTTTTTTCTTTTCAGGGGCTTCGTTCGGTTCACAATTGCCCCCTTAACAGTTCCAATCACCTCCATCTTAAGACCCACAGATCCTTAGCAAACCCTCTCCCTTGCAGGGCTGGCTGCATTTTCCAGCCCTGTTCCTGCTACCAGTAGCTGGTAACAGCCCCTGTGCCCTCCCAGGACTGGGTCCCTCCCAGCTCACGTCCCATCACCATCCTTCTGCCAAGGTCATTCAGAGGCTGCAAAAATGTTGGTGTTGGCACAAAGACAAGGCAACATTTAATGTGGGGTATGAAGAGAGTGGGATGCATCAGCTCAAACTTACTAAAGTGACCCTGGGACTACCTTTAATTTGTTTTTACTTGAGGATTAATATTTAAGGATGCAGGAAGCCACTTTACGTGTAATATGATCTTGCTCACAAGTTTTGCCTCATGACAGAACAAACAGGTACTTAAATAGTAGATGATTAAGTAATTTGCTATTTGCAGCCTGAGCAAAAGTCATGTTCAGTATTTATCACATTGAGGGAACACTTTCTTCTATAAAGTGAAAAAAAAAATCAGTACAATTCTTTTGCAGTCTTTGTGCAATAGATTGGTATCATGTTTCTAAGGACAAAATGTGAATGAACAGCAGTCCCGAGGTCCCAAATGGGTAGAGATGTGTAAATAGAGAGGGCAGTGTTTGGCCCACCACCATCTGATGGCACCACGATGGACACTGCAACCTTTGTGTCACTTACCAATCCAAGAGGGATTTCTGCCCAAAAAAAGACCCTGCAAATCTGTGCTATCAGATCAGAGAGGCATTGCAGTGAAATCTGCGGCAGGTAAACCTCAATCAAATGAAAGCACATTGTTTGTTCTCTGTAAAGCAAAGATCTGTGTGGCCATGGCCAGGGGATTGAGTGCTGATCTTACAATTTCAGTTAAAATAATTCATAGGGCAGTTACAATTTCCTTAAGCAAGAGGAAGATAAGCTTTCCATTTTGGGGGAAGCTAGGTGAACTAAAGAAGGGGAAGAAATTTCTAACCTTTTCATGATAAAGACTTTGCCCTTCTGAAATCAAGGTCCCTGGGAGAAGCAGCACAAGAGCACAGAGGTATTTTGATGTTCAGTGATACAGTTCATTTGCTGCTATACAGGATTTTCAGAAGGACCAATGGACTCACAGAACTTGGGTTCCTAATTACTTTTGGAAATGCTTCTGGGACCTTGATTATTCCTTGGCTTTTCAATATCTAAAAACATGAAAATAACTCTGATCTTTAGTCCTTAGCCAAACTGTTCATCTGCTTATCCTGGTCTTTCTGTGATGATCCAGGCCTGTGCAGTGGGCATGTTTGCATTTGGTATTGTCTCAAAAAATTTGAGGTGGTGTTAGGAAGAATGCAGCTTTAGGTTAGGTTTTTTTTTCTAATGCAGTTTCTGTCTCTAGTGGCTGCCAGCTGAAGCTTCGCCTGGCTTCACATATGAGGTGTTTCTATGTGTCATTGATACACACATTCAAAATACATTAACAGCTCAGTGTGCCTTTTTGTGCAATGTTATTTTCTCAGAGAAGCCTGTCAGAAGTGAAGGGGAAACTGTGTGCATACCCTGACTTCCCCGCCTCAAACAGGCACTGGGAAACTCAATCTCATTAGTTTTGCTTGGGGAGGGGTTGACCTTACGGGATTTCCCGATAGTTCCTTCTAAAAAGCTCTTAAAAATAGAGACTCAGAAGCTTAAATGGCAAATATGGCACTTGTATGTAATAAAGGGATGGCTCGTATGACAAAGGTTTTACAGCCTGAATATAAGCTGAAAATTTGTTGTTGTTTATTTAATACTAGATTAATTTCATGTGACTTGCAAGATTACTCATGGATGATGTCCATATTTCTACTACAAAAATAAGTGCTACATCAATGTTAAGTATCTCCTTGTAACTGAGAGACACCATGGAGTATGAATTAGGAATTTGGATAGAACAGAAATGGTTTGCATATCATTTTACATTTTATCTAAATAACAGAGATATTTTACATTTAGTCTAAGTTAGGAGTACCTTGGAACATAAACTAGGAATTTGGATCTTGGAGAAAGATTTTACGTTCTGTTTATATGCAGGCTCTGATAGAACAGATCCCAGCTCAAATCCATTCCCACTGTAGAAACACCGACCATCAGATGAAGAAAGGAAAGGGGATACAGGATTGATGTCATCATAACACAGTCAAATTTGTCTTGATTTGTGCATGCCGTGCTTTTGGTGGGGTTTTTCTGTTGGTGATGTTGCAGTCTCTTGTCCTGACTAGTGCAGGCAAGAGGGATCTCATGTGGCTCATCACAACATTTTCTTCTGTATCAACTGCAGGAATTTAGCAAAAAATAGAAACCAGTTCTAATTTGGGGTGTGTGTGGTATTTTTAACTCACTATCAGTAGGCAGAGAGCAGTAATTACATGAGCATAAATTTATGGGGGTTGGGTATAGCAACACAAAGCATTAAGTACTTCTGTGCATGTTTGTGCTTGAAAATACTTCTGCTGGGCCACGTTTGGGGTGTGCAAGGGAGAAAAAAGACAGCAAGAGAAGTCTGTTACACAGGGAGGTTGCCCTACGTCCAGCAATGTCTGGGAAAGCTGCAAAATGTTTGTCACATTCACATGCCTCTGGAATGAGGGGTTGCATCTTCTTTCCCTCTGATGGAACGGGCTCTGCCAGTGGGTCTTTGAGCCACATGCTTTGTTTTGCACTTTCAGATTTACTATTACTACAAAAGTGACTGGGAACTAAACTTCTCAAGAACCAGAAACAAGTGTGTCATTAAGGGCTGGAAAAGATTTATTTGAATTCACCTCTGTGAGATGCTCCTGAGCCATTTTCTTGCTGGCTGCTCCAAGCACAGCATCCAAGATCCTGGGGCAGCAGTGTCCATGTCAGCTGCTGCAGGATACATCCAGTGTAGTTTTCTATTTTATCATATCCATCTCTGCCTAGGCCTGTTTGTGGTTTGTGTACTGGTCATGGCACCTGTTCCTGATACTTTTCATGTCAAGTAACCTGGTGCTTCCTTCTGTGCCTGAGGAGGTACTGGGCTGTTTTCTTTCTGTAAAGATCTATTTCCTGATCCCTAAAGAAAAGCAGAAAGTGCATTTGCTTCCCTTGTGATGGCAATTCCCATAATGACAATAAAGTATTAAATTTAGACAGCAGAATTAATGTCTCGGTGAAGTAAAGGGGGGATACTGCAAATTCATGTCTCCTGAGAGCACTTTTTCAGGCTGTTTGCTGAACCAGAAAGGCAACATATCATCTATTTATAGGCTTTGTATTTGAAAGTTTTCTTCTCAGGCATAAAACCACTTTACTGTTTGGGCTCAATACATGCTCTGTGTGTGTGTATGTGTGTCTGTCCATGTTTATGGAAAAGTTAGTATTTCTGGGGGTGAACTTGTTTTGGGCCAAGGAGGATCCAGAGTGCGGGTCCATTATGGGATTTTGTTTGTGACAACTTTGTATCCTAATCACCATCAAAACAAGCACATTATAATCTTGTGAATAAACATTAATAGGGAAGGAAAAATGGTCTCCATTTAAAAAAAAAAAATCTGTTCTACAACATGGAAGTAAATCACAAAATCTAAAATATTTATGGTTTCTCATAGAACCATAGCATGATTTGGATTGGGAGGGCCCTTTAAAGATCATCTAGTCCAAAGCCCCTGCCATGGGCAGGGAACCTTCCACTATATGAGGTTGCTCAAAGCTCCATCTTTCCTGACTTCAAACACTTTCAGTCATGGGGTATCTACAACTTCTCTGGACAGCCTGTTCATAACCACCCTAACCATAAAACAAAGAAAAAAAATAATCTGTATATTCAATTTAAGTGCACCCTCTTTTAGTTTAAAACCATTGCCCTTTATCTTATCACTACAGGCCTCAGTAAAAAGTCTTTCTCCATATTTCTTATAAACTAAAGGGCAGCAATAAGGTCTCCCTGGACCCTTCTCTTCTCCAGGCTGAAAAACACCAACTCTCTCTGCCTCAACACAGGAGAGGTGTTCAAGACAGTGAATTCCACCAGGGCAGGATTGCTGCACTCCAAGCTATTACCAGTTTTGCCATCTCTAATTAGCTCATCCATGTTGATAAGCAACAGGACTGGTAATTCTTCTCCTCTGGTCAAGCTGTTTGTCACCTGGATTAAGAAATCATCCTCAACACCCTCCAAGAGTCTCCTGGATTGCTTACAGCTTACTGTGCTGCTTTTCCAAGGGATGTCGAGTGCCCCAGCAGGATCAGAGTATGGAAGCACAGTGTTCCCTGTAGTCAAAGTAAGAAAACTCCATCAACAGCTTCCCTTCCTCTGGTGCCCTCAGGGAAGTCCAGACATGAGGTTTCCTTTGTTGGCTTGCCCCTAGATTTTACTTATAAGCTCTCAACCTCTTGATCCCTGGTTTTCAAAGTCTGTTCTGTGCATTCAATCTGTTTTTTCACATGTAGAGCAAATGCCCTGCCCTCTGTCCTTGCCTGTCCCCTCTGGACAGTCTGTAGGCATCGACTGCAGAGTTCTGATGTGGCTACAGTTCCTGTTTCTCACTCAGATGCCCCATTTTCCAGGATGGAAACCCACCAAAAAGAGCTCTGATTTATCTAGTGACCAATCCCATCATGATTTAGTGATATCTATAAGCAAGAGGTAGTAATAGCTGAAGTATTAAAACATGCAGGAAAAGATGAAAAGGCTTGTCCTGGGAATCATCATCAGATGATTTGTAGGAAAAAGCATGATGCAATTAAATGGTTAGGTTACAAAACATAATGTAGGTAGGGCAAATGCTTTCATGACTGTTTTCATTAAAGCAATCTAGCTGAGCGTCTGACAAAAAAATACTCATGGTGGGGGAGAAGCTTTAAGGAAAAAGAGGGAGAGGATCCCAAATCAGCCCAAAGATACGTGCTGGTGGCTGGTGAATGAGACTGGCTTGTGGTGGCATTTTAAGTTTTGGTGGGCTTATGTCCATCATGAATTCGTGGTGTCACATGGGCTGAAGGCCAGCCAGAAGCTGGGAGGGAAACAAAGAATTGGCTTGGAAAAGGTGCATGGTAGACATTAGAGCCATAGTAACCTGATGCTTTTCATGTCATGTTTTCAAAAGTGACTGGTGTCTTTCAGAGCATGGTCTAGGTACCCTAATTTGCTATTTTTCGGAGAGCATTTTCAGAAGTTCTGCTCTTTTCCAGGAGGCTTTCCAGTGGCCCACCATAAATGACAGCATCCAAAGTCACTGATCACTTCCAAGTATTGTCTATGGGCAATGGGCATTTTCTGGATAACTCTAAAAGCAGTCTGAGTCACTAATGAGTTCAGATAAAGTTTTTTACCACTGTGTTTATTTAAAGCAAATCACTGTTACATTTCCCGGAGGAAAACACTGCCAGCACTGTCAGCAAGCAATACATTGATTTTAAATCAGCAAGACTGCCATTGATCTTAGCAGCTATTTATTGCATATGTTCCCAGCAGCCACTTTCTAATGGAATTTTAACAATTTAGTGGGGTCACTTGAAGGTCTCGAGGAAGCAAGGGAAAGATCTGTCTCTTGCAGGAAGTACCTCCCAAAACAGAGCCTTCAGTTGCAATCACAAGACAGAGTGGTGCCCTTCTCAAGTTTTGGTTAATCCTGATGATTAATTTTCAAGACATACATAGTCCTTATTTTATTCAGCTTGTCCTGGCAATATAGACATGGTTTCACCTCTGTCTGATTAATTCCCTGAGCTGTTGGTTGTTGGAAGCTGGGAAATACAAAGCAAGTATGTCTGGCCTCTTGGCCTCTTCTGGGGCTCCACTGGCAGCCTTAAGATAGACAAATCCTTTGCTTGGTGCTGTACATCTACCCTGATATTGAAAATACTGGCATAAGAACTGGTCTACATATGCCTCTCTTTCTTTTTTCTTTCTGACAGAACTTGGCCTTTTTCATCTGAGTTAAGGTCTTTACCAGAAGGACAATTTCTTGTTTGGGTATACCATTTCCAATGGTTTAACAGGAAGCAAAATGCAAAACATTCTTCTCTTACAAAACCACATTAGTTGCCATTTTCACTCTGTTTTCTTGCGTGTGATCTCAGCTCCAAGTGTCGCATGGATACGCAGGCAAAAATAGGAGGAGTAGGAAGGGAACAATGATTGTTAAATGTTTAAGAAAAATTATAGTTTATCATAAAGCTGAAAGGGATAATAATGCTTGGTTTGGGGTGGGAGGAGGTGGCTGGTGCATGCTTTGAGTCAGGTCAGTGCCCTGCCTTCAGTGCTAGGGTCTGTTCTGGAATTGCCGCATGGCCAGCAGTTCCTGCCGGGCTGTTACACCCCTGCATCCCTCAGGCAGGCATCTTCATCCCACCTGGCAGGCTGGGTCTGCACTCTGAATGGCACACAGGCCACAGACACCCTCACAGAAGCCCACAGCCCCAGCTATACCTGAGAAGAGGTGTTAAGTCCAGACCTACTGAAAGGCTTCCTGAGATTTGTACAAATAGCACAACCACACTTTTCTCTGCCTCCTAAACACACATAACGCACGTTACCTAAAAGCCACAGGTAACATAAGCACTTGACAGGTGCCTGTAACTTTACCTGAGACTTAACTTGTAAGAGTGCTGTGGTTGTATTTCTTTGCATACTAAAGACTGCAACATAATCCAGCAGATAACGAAGGATGAGGGCAAAGGAACGCCATGAGGAAGTGGTGGTGTCTGTCACCTCCACCACCTGGCACTGAGCCCAACAGGGAGGATGTTCTCTCTGGCACACTTCTTGTGTGTAGTGGTGAGGACCAGGACAAAAATATGATTGTGTGAGAGTTCCTAGGTCCTTTTGGGAGGTCTGGATTATAGCATGGGTGGCAGTACCCCCTATGACAGATAAAAGGGAAGGTGGGAGGCAGCATGTTCTAATAAATAAAAGTTAAATAGGACCTGGGCTTTCAGCTGGGCCCCTCTGCTGACTCGATGGATGATCGTGAGCACATTTCATGGTTTCTGCACCAGTTTGCAAAAGGAAACAATGGTTTAAGGCTGTCTTCAAATCTGGCTTTTCCCTTTATAGGAAAGTAAGCTTGAGTAGGGCTAAATGCAACCAAAGCATATTCCTTTTTTTGGACAAACATCATTTTACCTGTGATTAAGCTGTAGTGCTCAGGAGTAGCACAGCCCACAGGCAGCTAAAAGTGTGGCTGGTGGGCAGGAAGGTGTTTGAAGCAGAGCCCTGCTGTGAGCACAGCAGGGGCTGGGGAAGGCTGCTCCAGAGCTGGCCGCACTGCTGAATTTCTGGCTAATACCCGGCCGGGGCTTTTTGGACCTTCACAATGGTGCCACAGTTCCCTGTTACTATGGAAACTGGTTTTTGAAAAGGCACTAGTTTTAAAAAGTGAATTGAAACCAAAACTTGTGCTTTGTCTTCATTCCTGGCTCTGGGGTTCCCCAGGGAACAGACGAAGGCTCCTGGAGGCTGGCCTGCCTCCTCAAAACCCAGACTCAGGTTCCCCTTCCTGAGAGAGCCACAGCTGAATAAGCAGCTGGTTTTTCCACAGATATGGGCAGGAATCATGGGAGTTGTTAAGTCAGCAGGAAAGACCCCCAGAATAGCCTGAGAGGAACCAAAACCAGTGTCAAAACAACACAGAGTGGTCTGCCCCTCTTGTGTTACATGGCCCACCAGGGACAGCCACAGGGTGTGCAGTAAAGTTATGAACAGCTCAGATAGGTCCTTCTGAGAGCACTAAATACTTAAGAGACATTCCTCTGTATTGCTTTGTTCTCTAAAGTCTTGCCAAAGCTAAGATACAGGAGCCCAGGAGACAACACTAGAACCTAAAAGTGCTTTGCAGAGGCCCAGTGAGGACAGACACTTGTCTCCTCGCTGTTCCTGCTTCTTTCCTTGATTTCATAACTGTGCCCATGTAAGTCTCTGTGGAGCTCTTCTGTACTAAAGAGAAAAACTTGGGGGCTGGAGAAGTCCAGGAGCAGGGCAATAGTAGCCTGAGGTAGAGAAATGAGGGAGGGAGGTTTTTGAGTTAACTTTGTCACTAAAGGAAATCCTCACTTAAGTATGTTTCTAGGATAAGTTCTGGAAGCCCTGCGTAGGAAAAACCCACTTGCAGCCCTTATGGACACCTAATTAGCAGGTGCCAGGGTCCAGGATATGAATCAGAGTAATTAATTTCTGTGTACAATTGGCAGAAGGAAGTGAAGACTCCCCCAGGGAAGACCCAGAAAGCCAAGTAATTACGAAGAACTGGAAAGACAAGGCACAGTGTTTCCTTCTTTCTGAAATTTCAGCACCCAAACCCCACTCCCTTTTCGTGTCCTGAAACAAAATGTTCATGTTTAAGACAAAGAAATGGAGAAACAGAATGTTTCAACCTCATCCAGATCTGACCCAGTAAAACCAGTAGAAGTAAGCAGCTGGGCCTGATTTTTCCAACAAACTTACTGCTGGTCTGTTACTGTGTGGCCATGCTGGGTTGCTTGGACCTCCCAAGCCTTTCCACCATCCCTTCCCACTTGCTGTGTCAGCATCTTGCCATGGAGCCCACAGCTCTGCTAAGAGCCTACAACAATCCCAGGGAAAACCGTGAATGAGTCCACATGGGAAGGTGCCATTGCAATGAGGAGGTGCCTGCTCACGTGCAGAATTATGGTGCAGACTCTGCTCTGGGGCACCAGGACGATCCCCAGCCCAAATGTCAGAGGCTGACCCTTGTCCAGGACCAACACACTGTCTCCATGGCAGGAACCTGAATGACATGGTCCGGGGCTGCTGGAGAGGAGAAAATCACTGGTGGAATGACCTTCTGAGCCCCAGGTGCCCCTTGAATCAAGGCATGAGCCAGCAGCTACCAGCCCATGTAAGGGAGCCTCTGCACGCCCCTTCCACTGGCATTTATTTTTGGTCTGTTTTGCTTTCTCTCCCTTAGGGTTTTCTCTTCTCCTGGGCATGCTGTCAGGCCCTGCACACTTTCCCAGCTGTGCAGTTCAGCACTGCTGGTCATGCCGTGCCCCAGCCTGGGAACTCCTGCTCCCAGTGTGGCGACTCTGCTCTCTTCTCCAGAACTGCATGGTGGCAGTTTCCAGCAGGGGAGTGCAGACAGACATGCACACATCCAGCCATCTGGGGTGACACTCCTTACTCATTCTGATCAGAAGGGTGTTCAGGAAAGAGAAGTGAGGCAGGATCCATGTTTGGCTCCTTTCAGACACTGCCAGAATGCCAACACACCAGGAAAGGAGAGACTGGAGAGTCGGTGGGAATAGCTACTCACATTTCCCCCTCACCTGGAGTAGCATTTTTTTCTGTCTATGAATGTCCTGGGTGCTGCAGAACACAATCTCGGGAGGAGCTCCTTGGTCAGCCACCCTGCCCCTGTGCTTTACCTGTTTTAAGCTGCCGGTCTGGAAGGCATAGCCTTGAATGCAGGACAGCATTTCTTTACCATAAATACCTGCGATGGCAGCCTCAAAGACAAGGATTTTCTCCTGACAGACCTAGTGGGTTTTTCAACATTTCACTGTGCTACCAAGCCATTGGCAAAGCACTTCAGAGTTTGTGGTTCCCACATCTGCACAGGAAGGACAAGTGCTGCAAACAGAGGACATGATTGTTCTGATGGGGAGACGCTGGTGCTGGCACCTGTCCTTTCCACCTGCTTTAGCACAGGCTGTGAAGTAGAATGAAGGCAAGAAGAGTGGCAAGAGAGTGAAGGCAAGAAGAGGTTTTAGGCTGAGCAGCAGTGTGGTGGCACCAGGCTGGCACCAGGCTGCTGGGCTGCATCCCAACTCACCTCACACTCCCACAGGAGCAGGCAGAGGAATGACAGCAAGGTCACATTTGCTCCTTAAAGGCTCTGTTCTAGGAACTTGGGGATGTGAGGCAATTCAATCATTATTTTTTGTTCTTTCAAGTATGGAAATATTTTAAACTCATTTGGGACTTTTTCCAGCTCCTCTAGAGCTATCCCTTGAAAATGTCCAAACTTCAAACATTTGTCTGTGGGCAAAATACAGAGGAACATTAGAAACAAGATCAGAAGTAGGCAAAGCTGACATTAACTGATGTCTTTGGAAAACAAGTTCAGGCCCTGAGAAACATAAAAATCTGGTTAGTGGTGGTTCACTTCTTAAGGTAACTGTCTCTGACTGCCTTACCAGAGGATTGCTTTTTACCCAGCACTTTTCATTTTAGGAAAAAATACAACAGTTGCACTTCGCCCAGTCTGTGTGATCTCCATCATCCTTTTGCTCATCCTATGCCTTACCTTCTGCAAGACTGAGGTGGTTACACTAGCATTTTTATTTAGACTATTGAAGGTTTTTAGCAAAAGAAGGAAAATTATTTTACAAAGGAAGATATGGATGGTGCCTACAAATTTCTGTCCCTATTACTAACCAGCTGTAGGAGGCAAGTCATTTAAAAATCCCTGTTTTGGCAGTTGAGAGTTAGGCAGCATTTGGGAACTGAAGTCTAAGACAATTATTCAAAAAGGAAGTTATATTGCATTCCAAAGTCACTCTTATTGATCCAGTAAATAATGTGTCCTTACAGTTATCATCTTCTATATTCTTGCTAAACACCGAGCTAAGATGGCTGTCTCCTTATCTCTCTTCCATGGAGCAAAAATAAATGCAAACAGAAGATAATGAAGATCAGCCTACCCTTTAGGAGAAGTCCAAAGTGCTTCTCTGTACCATTATCAGTACTGTCATATCAGATAAAATGTTTTAAATTTTTCCTGTTGGGCACAGAGGAAGCTCAGTTTGTCACCAGAGTTCACGTAGTCTCTGAGAAAAAGTCAGCAAATGGCCAGAGCATAATGTGGAATAAATTCAGCATAAATAACTGAATCTGCATTTTGATCAATGGGTGAATTACAAATGTTTGAGAAACTTAAAGAAGATAATGGAGACTTATCTTAATTTCTGAAAATAGGGTTTGATTTTTTAAAAAAAAAAAACTTTTAATTTTTAAAGCTCCTGGATGGTTAACATTAATTTGTTTTCATGAGGTGGAAACAGTCAGAAGATGACAATGTGGCTTTGCTGAGGTCAGCTCAGATGTCTGTCCAGAACTGCTGACTTCAGGGTCTGCTGCTGAGTGCCTGTTTTTCATCTCATGATAACTCATGTGTGTTCATGATGCTGCCGTGAAAAAAAATACAACTCTTTTAGCAGTTAAACTAACTTTGTAGTTAACTCTTATAACATGAGAGCATGGTATATTTTCCAGCAGAGACAGTGCACTAACTAATGTTTTGTTTTGAGTAATTAGTGGGAACAAGGATTCACTTCAAGTTGAGCTGGAATTTGTATGTTTTTACTACCCTTGGTCACGGATGGCTGCTTTCGAGCTGGATCTTGTAAACTGGGCAGCAAAAGTCCCTTCAGCTCAAGCCTCTTCTCCAAGGCTGGGTATTGCTGTGCATCTGATAATGCTGAAAAGTGGAATGGCAAAAGGATTAGGAAACTTTGAGCTCTGTGAGACATGTTCACATGATCTCTTCCAGCGTCTTCTTATCAAGGAGACACTGGAAAGACTCATTCATGCTGTCAGTGGCAGAGTCCATAATTACTGCTGTGCAAGCAAACAGCACTGGGGTTGATAGAAACACCCACGAGTCAGCCCTTCCTTTTGGATTAATATTCTGCCTCCTGTACCTTTATCCAGCAGACAGGATTGGAGAATATTGCTCTTGCACAGGTACCTGTGCTGTTGTGCCTCAGCAGAATGAGAGGCATAACTGGGAGCAGGGAGGAAAACAGACTCTAAACTTGGAGTTAATGTTACCTGGATTTAAGCCTCAGTTCTGCCACAAACCACCTGTTTGTCTCCATCTGTCTCTTGCTGGGTGCTCAAGTGAGGGACTGGGCAACCTGTGCCATGGTTGGCATTTCTAGGTACTGCTGTAATAAATGTAGTGTAGGCTTCTACTTCTCAGTGTTGTGCCTAGGAGAGTTTGCATCTCTGCATAAATATCTGATGGAGCAAGCTGAAATAGCAATAGAAACACAGTAAAATGGGTGTTCTGCCTTTCAAGTCCTTGACCTGTGCCTATTAAAGCGTTTACAGGAGGTCTGATCAGCAGCCTGTTCAAGTTAATAACAGACTGTGCATTCACCTCCATGGACTCCAGATCAAGCCAAATAAAATTAATTATAGAAACAACTGGCAGGAAAGAAACAATGAAAAGAAAAGCATAATACTGAAGGATACAAAAGAGAGTAGTGGCAACAATCACTCAGAACTACTTAAAGGCTCTTCTAGGTAAATGATTAAGAGTGTTATGTAATTATTGTGAATATGAAGGATGACAAGAAAATTAGATTTTGTATCTAGAATAGATTACATTGGACCACTACACACTGATTTCTGAGTAACTGCATATAATTGACTTTACAGCAATAAACTGACCAAGAAAATTATGAAACTGTTGATTAGAATAAGCAAATCTGTAAAGACAGGCCAGCCTTGCTAAGGTACAGGCTACAGGCACCAATGTGGCTGCTCTGGTCTAAGGCAGTGACTTCAGAAGATACAATATTTGGCAGCAATATCAGTCAGAGATACTTTCCTCCCCAGCTCCTGGGCTTGCTTCACTTCCCCTTGCTCCTGCCTGCCCTTCTCCTGGCACAGACCTTGTACAGCCTTTCCATGAATCACATGGGGAAATGGAGCCTTTCAAACACTCACACACACAGACAAGCAAACATACTTTGCTGGGTTACTTTTTAACCCAAATCGCCCCCAGATCTGTCTCGGAGCATTGGCTTTGTAGCGCTGGTGTTGACACCAGCACCAGGATAGCACAAGGTGAGGAGTGATAGAATGACTGGGGCAAGCACCGGGCAGAGGTTGGTGGGCAGCCCTGGGGCACCAGCCAGCAGCATTTCAAGTCAGCTTGTGCTTTGCCAAGGGATCTACAAAGCTCTCACGTGATCTAAAGATCACCAGAAATGCCCATGCTTGGGTTTCTGTTTGTTTGTTTGTTTTAGTGCAGTCAAATGGTGTTTTTACAGTAACCATTTCCTTTTTATAAAAAAGTATTTAACCTTGTAGGAAGCAATGGAGTGTTGATTACTCATTCAGTGAAATGCAGGAGCCTGAATATAAATTCTCCTCACACTCCCATTCCTAGCACGTCATTATTCCAATTAGGAGAATATTTAAGATATTTAAATAATCTCCCATTCAGCTACATGTATGAGAAAATGCATTCACTCAGTACAATAATGCAATTGTGCCTTTACTCTGAGATGGCGAAAGAGAGGGGTTGGAGCCATTTTGAGAAGCAGTAAGTGAAAAGCAAAGGCTGTCATTCAGACTGGGCACAAGAAAACATGAAATCAAATAGCAAACATAAGAAAAAGCCTCTCTGCATGCACAGATAGCAAAGGACAAAAGGAATAGAGCAACCTGTAAGATGAGATACTGCATTGCTTCACTAGCTAGAGAAGGGTGTTGGTTTGGGTTGACTCTTTCAAGCTGGCCAAGAAAACAGAGCAGGTGTGGACTGATGCTCTTCTGACTTCTGCTGATGCAAATCAGGAGCAACTATGCTCAAGCAACTAGTTTTGGCACAGGTATACTGACATAAAAGGATTTAAGTGGAAAAAAGGGCTCAAGCACAAAAGAAGAGGTGCAAAGCCTGGCAGTCAGCCCTTGCACTTCATAAAAGCTGTAACATTTTTGTGGGGCTGGCCTAAAAAACCACGAAGTACCAGCAACAACTACTGACAGCACAGATGCTGGGATGTTTTACTGTACAGCCAAAGGATCAGCAGCAGAGGAGGGCTGTGTTTAGCCAGAGAGAACAAAAATACATTTTTATGGTTGTTTATGTTTATTTGGTCCATAAATATTGAGACAGGATTCCTTTCTGGCCAGTCCATGGATCCAATTAATTTGTTTTTCAGTTTCATACTTATGACTGTAAGTTCAGAGGTGACTCAGGGTTGTGATACACATCGACCACAGCTGCTAAAAATAGACCACAGAAACGTAAAACACACAGCAGCCTTTAACCACCACATTCCCCTGTACCTCAGCTCTTTGAAGTCCCTGTACTTTGGCACATTCCTGTATTTGGAAGCCTGCTGTGGTTGTGAATTACCATGTCCAGAGCAACATGGGGAAGGAGACAAGATGAAGCATCTCCAAGAATCATCTCGAGCCCCTGGACACATGGCTGAACTCTGATCTCTCCCATAGGGATGTGTGGGGAAATATTTTCCCTCAGGAAAGCTAGGATTTCAGCCTTTTCAGTGTTGCATGGCATTGATTCCAACTGCAAACAGTTATTAAAATAGCAGCCTCTAAAGTCAAGAGGGAAAAGAACAAAAAGGATGTGACGGGAATCAGAACGATGAGATTTTGATCAATTTTTTTTTTCTTGCAAAGTCACAAGCCTAGAAATAAATCCTACAAAGCAAAGTAAAAAATCTCTCCTTTCCAAGAGTGGGGAAATAGCCATTTTTATCCCTAGAATTTTCTGACCATCAGGTGTAAAACAGCACTGGAGAAACTCTATTAATTCAGTGATGGTGGAAATGACCTCACCTAAGCCCTTGAACCCAGGGCTCTGTTGTTCAGGGTTTGTTCCACCTTGCTGGGTCAGCGTAGCTCCAGGTGGGGTCTGCAATGGGCACCCTGAGCAGATGGCACTGCCCTGGCAGCAGCTCAGTGAGCAGCCAAGCACCTTCCCAGCTGGTCTGGCAGTGGCAGGGACAGTGTTTTCCTGACTCCCTCCTTGCTCCCCTCTGGATAAGTGAGCTGAAGAGGTGAGCTGAAGATGAGGCAGGAGAGCAGCTGCTGAGCCACGGTGTTGGGCCAAGAGGGGCAGGACAGCTTCACAAGGTGGGGAAAAGGCTGAAGGAAGTAAGGGAAGGGTTAAAATAGTGGCAGTGGAGGTGTTTAATCTTGAACATGTGTCAGAGCAGATGCAGGAGAGGCCAAAGCAAGGCCAGTTAATGACCTGCTTCTTCAGGAGCTACTTTCAAATACTGTAACTAGGAGCAGTTTCCTGACTGGTAGGTTTAGGAGACATTATCCCACCTAGTGACACAATTCATACCATTCTGCTTGGAATGTTCTCTTTCTCAGAACAGGAAAAGAAGAGGATTTCATACGAAAAGCATAATGGGTTTGGACTTGGCAAGGAAAGGCAACATTTACAGGCTGGAAGGATGCCAGGCAGTAGGGAGGGGTTGCAGCAGAGACCTCTGCCATTAATGGGCTTCTCAGTCTGTTCAAGTGATGTTGAGCTTAAGTTACTTGTCCAAGTAGCTTCATCCATAAAATCAACAGTGGTGCAGAAGGTAGCCTGTGTTTCCTTGCTCTCTGACAGTCCCCATCTTCCTCATCACTGGTGGGAGGCAGAAGGTTTTTGGCTACTGCAGGAGAGGCCAACAGGGCAACGCTCTCTGGCAGCCTGACAGTACAGCAGAGAAGGGCCAGGCTCTGCAACTCCACTTGTGAACGATGCAGTATCTGTCATCATCCAACACAGCAGGGCTTCAGGGTTTTTTAGTTGCCTGTATTTAGGGTCTTAATTTTGTCTTTAGGGCCTCTAATTTTGTGCTTATGGCAAAAATTTGGTATTTATGCAATACTCCAGGTGATCAGCTGAAGTCCTGTCTTCAGCACCCCTTTCCTGGCACTTTTCTCCTCTCTCTCTTCATCCAGCTCTGACCTGGGCTCTGCCAGTGCTCCAGTGACACCACAGGATCTCGGAGCAGCTGCTGACAGGCGGATGGAGATCCCTTACACGTGGGGAAATGTAGCCCTACCTAGAACTAATCTATGTTGCATAATGTTCCAGTCCTCCTAGACAGTCCTTCATTCCCATCTGTGTGTCTCCAGTGACTGTCACCTAATCTATTCCTGCTGTATCACTTCCTGCATGCAGGGGTATTGGCAGGAGGCTTGTTTGTAAGACCACATTGTGTGATGTGTTTGTGCTCTGGATTAGTTTAATGGAACTGCAGTATAACCTGAAAGACAATTTCCCAGCTGGTAAATCATGTTTAAACAGTGAAAAACAAATATGCTGTCTTATTGCTCCAGTCTTTTTACATCTGGTTACTTAGCATTGCTCCTATCTTGTGTCCACTTTGCAGCGCTTCAGCACAATTGCCAAACAAACTGGCTAAAAATCTATTTAACAGAGATCAGGGGAAAAAATAACCAAACCCAAATGAGATCTAACAGCCACTGATGGGATACGCGGACATATCAATTTGGCAGCTGGTCAAACTTCTTAGAGCCATCGGTTGTGCTCATTAAATGTCAGAGTTGTGAATTTGCCCTGGGCATTATCAGCAAACGCTTGAACATGGCCCAGCTTGGTTGTAAGTGATTTTCTCCCCTAAATTTCAGGTAAAAAGGTGAATGAGAAGAGATGTCAATAGAAATTCCATACTCCAGTTTTAGTTCCAGAAACAAATTTCTCTGTCACAAAGCCAGGTTGTAAAGTTTTCCTTTTATGCTAAATAAAAATAAATATTTTCTGCAAGTACTTACAGGTACTTCTCAAGCTGAGTCTCCCACACAATACAGACTTGAATTTCAATGCCAGTAGAACTATTAGCAAGTTCTTATTTGATAAAGTTCATTTATACAGCAATGTAAGACCTTTTCTCTACAAGCAAAAGTGATAGAGCTTCTAAGTGGGTTTTGGTGGGGTTTTTTTGACATGGAGGATTCAAGAAGTAGCAAACCTTTAACACTCAAGCTTGGAAAGAAAGATGATGTTGTTACTGGGGTGTGTTTTCTTTAATATCACAGCAACTCACAACTGCCAGGAGGTGACATAAAATTGAAGACAACTAGAGTGAGGTAGAGAAAACAGAATCCATCTAGAAACCAGCAAAGAAAGAGCAACAGCTCCCTTCCCCTGAGCAGTGCGGAGAAGGCATTGCCAGAACCCAGAGAGCTCCCCAGCCCTGTGAGGATCCTCTGCTCTGCACATCAGGAGCTCTCACTGGTTTAAATTCAAAAAGCATAAATTAGAAGACCGAGTGGCTTGCTCTTTTGTGTGGGCTTTGGGAAAACTTTGGGACAAGTGTTTATATTGAGTCGGCATCAGGAAAGTCATCTTTTTGCACCTGTCAGGACCCTCTAAAGTGACAGGATTTAAGTCAGGTATTGTTCAGGTAACGCTGCAGAAATCGGGGAGGTCTCCCACTACAAACCGGTTACCCAGTGTGGTTGTGAAACGCACACCTGGCCAAGAGCTTTGGCTCACTGAGGACCTTGGGATTTGACCTTTAATTCTGAACATGTTGACTGTATAAACAAGCCATTACAATTCATCTGCACTGCGCTCATCACTGAACCCATTCAAGAAAGGACCTGGGGGTGAGGAGCAGGCAGGGGCCATTCTGGCAGCACCCAGGCCTGGTGATTTCTCTGAGGGTGAGACCTCCTTATCCCACCACACAGGCAGATGGGGAACTGCCCAGCTCTACACCTGGGGCCTCAAGTGCTCTGCAGGTCCCTCCATAGGACAGCCTTTGCCTGGAATCTTTATGTATCTGAGCGTTTGGAAAAATGTCCAAGAGTCACTGGTTCCCCTATTTAAGAAAGATATTGTTGCTTCTGGCATGCAGTGTCACTATTGCATTACGTAAGAGCCACTATCAGTGTTTGGATTAATGCTGCTGCCTGTGTCATGTTTCCAAACATGCAAACAGCTCCGGGACCTTTGCCCCCAGGCACAGGTTGTGTGGATCTGAACAGAGGCGGGGAGAGAGGGAACCTGCAGCCCAGCTGAGCCACACTGCGAACTGCTTAAGAGTGAACAGTCTGTGTCAGACACTGCATTTCTCTCACACTCAAGCCAAAAGGGATCAGTTCCTTCACTCCACTGCTCAAACACGGCAGCACCTTCAGTGGCACTTCAGTAGAAAGCAGCATTTATTTATTTATTTATTTGAGCGCTGAGTAGTATTTACAATGTATATGAGAGACTGTTACCTCAGCTGTTACTTACCAGGAAGGAGAGTATGCATTCCCCACCTCTAGCATGCTAATTCTCAGGAAAGAGTTAAAAATCTAAGTGCAGCTTCGAAATCTGCAGCTATTTGCACCTTGTTGTTCAGTCAGCAGTTTGCCTGATAAAGGAGCCCTGACCTCTTCACCTGTAGAGGAAAGTCCAAAGATCTTCAGAAGGTTTTGGGGTTGTTTACCAAAAAGCAGAAGCCCAGAAACCCATATAGGGAGGTAGCCTGGGAATACAGGCCAAAATAAATGACGTAACATGGTAGAGGCTTCCAACTTCCAAGAGAGAGTACAAACCTTGACTCATAACTTTGCAATGTCCCTCAGCCATTTGAAACCCCCCCATCATTCCTAAGGATGTCTCCTTTGAGTGACATGAACTGGATCTCGCTGAATCTACAATTCAGTGCCATAGTTACACTGCTTCCTGGAATCCCTTTGATGCTGAGGAGAACGACTTGTCTATTATCTTTACTTTTAAAACTTGGATTTCCTGTGTGGGGGAAGTCCTCATGTTAAAAACAATCAGGGAAAATGCTTTAAAGAAGGAGGTGAATGTGCTCAGATTGTGAAGCAGCTGATCTAAAGGCAGCAAGACCCTTAGGGAACCCTGGGCCACAATAGTTGACATTTCAGGCAGGAAATTATGGTTTATTTAACTAACTGAACTGAAAACTGCTGGGGAATTTATACAAGTGAAACAGAATTAGTAAGAGGATTTAGCTAAGACAGACATGAAGACTAAAACTCCTGTGGTTGTGGGAAAGAGACATTTTACATCTGGAAATGGAAGTGGCCTCTGCTATTTGATTCATCTAAAAGACAGATCCGGTGGGCAACGGATGCCATGAGGGATTTCCTGCTTGCTTATCAACACAGCTTGTTGCAGGGGCTGCTGCTTCTCCACACAGTTTCCCTTTCAGCCACAGACCTGCCTTGAAGTTTCTGAGATAAAATAGCACAATCCTGCAACTAGGCTATTCTGCTCCTAAATATGCATGTGCTTTCAAATGCTTCAGTAAAAATACGTTTGAACACTTTTGTGCGTTAAAAAGGACCATTTTGATCAAAAATGGTGTTTCTTTTGAGAGGTTTCTAAGTGTTTTCTTCACTCTTAGCAATATGCAGTAAACACTGTGATTTTTCACTTCCTGTGGCAGTGAATGATATCCAGGAGTTTGACTTTCCTAGAGGATCTGGCTACAGACACCAAGGTGACAGGACAAAACCTAAGTCAGACAACTTTAGCAGCAACAACGGAAATTGAGAGAATGGCACAGCATAAAAGCATTCATTATTCATCAGTTGATACCCCAGGGAAAAGATCTGTGAGCAGTTTTTGGGTTTCGCAAACCAAATCTGACTTTGCCAGGGCCTGGCAAAGATCCCAAAGGTGAAGTGCTTGATCTCTGATCTCCTCTACCTTTTATCAGCAGAGACATTCCCTATGGCCCAGGTTTCTCACCTGCGTGTCCCTCTCCCTGCTCCCTCACACCCTACTGCGGGCCAAGGGGGCAGTGTTCTGGGCCTGGAATGCATTGTCCCAGCTGCACTTGAGCCTGTCTGATAGTGAAAATGGCAGGTAGGCGTCCTTCTGCAAAGCAGTG
Organism: Acanthiza pusilla; assembly: GCA_036630365.1. Lineage (NCBI taxonomy): Eukaryota > Metazoa > Chordata > Aves > Passeriformes > Acanthizidae > Acanthiza > Acanthiza pusilla. Next base: position 17,320,132 of record JAXCHO010000006.1, read on the forward strand.
ACCTTAACCTCCTTCTCCAGCCCGCTGGGAGAGCAGAGTTCAATGAGCAAGTCTGGCTGCACTGCTGAAAGCCATGGCCTCAGGGGAACTAACTTGTTGTTAGGTTTGTTTCCAGCTGGATGGTTCCCGGTCAGCTTTATTGTGCAATTCTACAAATCCTGATGCCAGCACAAATAAGCCAGAGATACAGGCTGAGCAGAGGTTTCTTCTCCCAGCAGCTGTGCTGGCTTAGGCTATCCACAAATGCTTGCTCCAAGAAAAGCTTGGCACAGCCGTGTCAAATGTATAACCCTCTCAGATGACTTTTCAGTCTCCTGCAATTCTGCACAAATCCTAGCATGGGCTTGCTCCTCCCTGTACTCCTCCTCTGCTCAGTTCCTGTGTGCTGCAGCTCTTTAAACATTCACAGAACACTGTCTGGAGTAGAGTGCTTCAAAGGGAGTGAATCTGCAACACCAAATCATCTCCTGCTGAGCATCACCAAATCATTGCAGCCTTGCACAATCAGTCAACTGGTTTTGTGTTAAGTTTCCCTAGAGGCTACATTTCAAAATCTGAAATGTATGGATTGGAAAAGCTGACAACAATGCATTCTGCTCAAGCTGTTTAGAAACGCTGCACAGACCTTGTTTGAAAAAATGGCTTTCAAGAGAGAGAATTTAACCAAATTCTACACTAGCATGCTTCTCAGCTACAGTGAACAAAAAGTCTTCAGAATATTTAAAATCTGATTTAAGATAACAAGTCAAAGAAATAGGTGTTAAGACTCAAACTCCTGCTTGATGCTTTATTTGTAATTCATCCAGTCCTTAATGAGCCAGATTCTTGACTAGTATATATAAGCATAAATCCACTTAAGCCATGCAAGAATGTTGATTTATGCTTGCCACAAATCTGACCTTTCATTCAGTGTTTCCTGGTAAGTTCCAATCCTCTTTGCACTGTTCATTTATTGGAATGGAATTAGATTTACTGAGGTATGCTCTGACAAAATGGATTGCTTTTCCCTTAATTTTTTTTGCCAGGGATAAATGGTGGTCTGTTTCAATGTAGAACTGTTAATAAGATAGGTTTTTTGAAGGAAAGTCAGAAATTATAATATCACTCATTACAATGCCATGTTTTTATTTCTCAAAGTTACATCAAATGAGTATAATATGCTTCACAAATTACAACCTCCTTCTAGGAAACCTGAAATAAATCTGCAGAGTAGAGGCTAAATAAGTTTAGCTAACAAGAAATGGCACAAAAGCTTAAATATATGAAGCCAATGATTTGCTGAGAGTGTATTGGAATGAAAATACCCTTACATTTGCTTAACTGAACATACATTGCTCCAAATGACCTTATGTTCTTCATTCCTAAGTCCACAATCCCTGCACTGAGACTCAGCACACTGCACAAAGCCAGACTTACCAGGAGATGATAATCAGGAATCTATTTTATTGGTTTAAATATAACGCTCTCGATCTCTGACTATGCTAACTTCATGGTAAATACAGCTCAGCCCTGCAGAGAACCTTGCTGAGAAAATTGTGTGTGAGATTACACTGCTGTGAAGTGCTCAATATGGGGGCTACGCTCAAAACACAGAGCTCATGTAGGAGGCAGCAGCCTGCTTACTAAAATCTGCTCCACACAGGTAGCATTTATACTGCTGCTTTCAGTCTGCACGGCTTTTGATGACCTTCCTGAAGATAACTGAAGCCATTTGCATTGAATTGTTTACAACCTGACCAGGTAAAGACTTCTCCTCTGACCTGGAACTACAGCCATGGGGATTTGACATAGAAACATTAAGCTTGGTATGAATGGGGTGTGAATAGCAGTGTAAAAGTGTGAAACTGTCAGGAAACGCCATGAAGGGGAAAATGATTAGGATGTGGAGCTTCTAAAGGCACCGGGGTCTGGAAAACCGAGGGCTGTCTCCTAGGTGGATCACAGGCCTGTGTTGGAGGCAGTTTTTCTCCATCCCTGACTCCTAGATCCATGCTGGAGCTTGCATGTGTCCAGCCATGTCTCCCAGGTGGACCCTGGACCTATGCTGCAGCTTTGTCCTTGGCCCCATCTCCTGGGTGGACCGTGGACCTGTGTTGCAGCCTTATTTCAAGCCTTGCTTCTGGTCTCCTTGTTCTCCTGCTACTCCTGAATGGTCTCTGGACCTGATTCATTAACTCTGTCTGGTTTGGGACTATTGATGGACCCTGTTATCAGCTCTGTGTGCCGTGTTCAGGGGCTGCACCCAATTGCTGAAGGCACTTCCTGTGCTGGGACTCCCTTGGCTCCTGACTTGCATCACAAAGGCTGCATGGCCACAACCATCTCCATCCTCATACACCTGACAGAATGAGTGAAAACAGTCCATGGGAGAAAGTAGGTGTGAAATCAGATTAATCAGTAGGTGATTAATCAGTGAAATCAGTAGGTGTTTAATCAGATTTATCAGAAATAAACTTCCCCTTCTCTCTGGTTTTGCATTGAGCTTTGCTACTTAAGCCAAACCTAAGCAAAGAAAAGACTCAGGATAACACTGATCTGCTAGAGAGGTGCAGAGGTGTTTGTACCCTTGCCTCTGGAGTTCATTCTCTTATAATATGCAAAAGAGATTGTATTTGTCAATCTTGGATGTGTGGGGGTATTTGGTGATCAGAACATGGGTTTCTTCAAAGCAGGGAGAGGATGAAATAAAGAGGTACAATAGGTAGAGGAGCACAATTTCAAGAAACAGCTCATTTTAGGTTGCTTTCACTTGGCAGCTTTGCATATTATTTTTATTTATGTGTGTAATATATTAGAGATCTGTAAAAACAGCTAGGAGCCTAACTTTCAGAAATGCCATAGTGCTTCCCCAGAAATAAAGTAGATCTTTGAATCAGGTTCTCAATTGGGAAATAAGTCCAAATAATCCTCTCTGTATTTGAAAAGAAGATATTTTCACTTCCGAGAAATATGAGAAAATGTACAATCCATTTGATCTGCTTCAGATGCCACAACCATCTGCAACTGCATGTGGCAAACTCACATTTCTCAGCTTCGCAGGCATGTATGATTATGAAGAGTTTAAAATAAAATAGATAAACCTTTGGGATGCTCTTTTTGTTGTTTACTTATCTCTCAGCAGCGTTCTGTGGGAAGCTCTCCTCCTGGAAGGCTGCGGGGGAGGGCTCTGCTGAGCCTTTCAGCGCCATTCGGAAGTGCCAGAGAAGCAGCCAACGTGAACAACCACGGCTGGCACCAGAAGAGGGTCACAGATGCTGCTCTGAACACGCCATTGTGCGACATCCCCGCGCAGTGTGGGCTCCAGCTGCCGCTGTACCAAGGACGCGACCGCCACCTGCTGTCGCCAGCCCAGCCCAGGCAGGGAGCGCCGAGAAGGGGCAAAGCCCACCCGCCCCTGCCCATCAGCGGCTCCCATGGGATGGAGCCTTCATTTCCCAGCTGCAACTGCGTCACTTCTAGCCTTGTTTTCAGTTCGTATCTCTCATTTATTCCCTCGTTCCCCAGCCGAAGGAACCAACTCCTCTTAGCAGTTATATGAGCTGGCGTGTGGATGAGCAGCCGGCAGTGACACTGCACGACATCCTTCTGGGAATGCTGCCTGCCATGTGAGATGGGGGCAGAGAGGGACACCTTGCCAAAGCAGCTATACAGCCAGCCTATGTGCATATCTCTGTATGTACATGTGGCACTCACAGCTGCTCAGTAGTGCTGACTGTGGCTTTCCATGCCCTTGCAATACCCATTTCTCAGAGATTACATTCCAGTTGGTCTCTTAGTTGGGAGCTCGGATGAAATGCAGACAGGGGGATTGGTTTAGGGTAGTGCCCAGGACAGGGAGCTTGCCAGCACGGAATGATGGACCCGCTGGAAATGGCTTCTGAACTGAGGCAGTTGTCTCTCAGTCTGCGTTTTCTCATCTGGGATGCTCTTACCAATGTCTCGTGTTTCTCCAGTGATCTAAAATCAGCCTAATCCTGTCATAGAGGAAAGCCCTTACTGCTCTGCAGTCTGTCTTACATGTGTTGTTTGCTTTCCTATTAACTCTATGATATCTGGGCACATGGCTGCTGTTCAAAGTTTAAATACTGTTTTTTTCCACATTTACAGCAATGGTGATTTCCTTTCATTGCCTTTTTTTAGCAACTTTGGGAAAGAGGTTTTTCTCATAAAACAATACAACTACATATTACAGGGGGGTTATTTTTGTCTATTTCCCATACACTTATCTTTTGGGATTTTTGACATGTTTAGCAACTTTAAAGACACTTTTGTTCACTTAAGTACTGAATAAGCTACACAGCTAATTGGTTTGGGGTTTTCTTCTTTCCATTCTTGATCTGCTTTCTTCCCCAGTTAGGAAAATACTTTGCAGATACAGCTATTCCACCAGCTAATGTTATTCAGTATCATTACCCTCACTTTCTGCCAGATCTACTTTTTGTTCATGTTTTTCACGAAGATGCCAGTATTTTTATCAGTAGAGTCCTGGTTTGATGGGTGGTCCACAGGTCTTCACCCTCACAATACAGTTTATCCATTGACCTTGGGGTAAGCTGAGTGTTCACAGGCAGTCACAGTGGGACACAGGTAACTGCTTGGTGGAGTGCCACTGTGTTTGTTTGCACCTATCCCTGGACTAAAAAGTTTCATTGCCTGTGTTTAAAGCATGAAGCTGAAAATTGTCCTATAAGAATCCAAGACAGTTACTTGAAATCACTTTTAGTGACTAGGGAAGTTTGTTTCTTGACAGTTTGTTTATGTCCTCAGTGCACAGCAATGTAAAAGTGGTATTTTGTGATTGCTCTGGATTTGAAATATATATACATGTTAGATGACAACAAATTTTGATGACATACAGAGGAATTCAAGTTCTCTCTTGCTTGCATTCCTGTTTTAGGAAGCTGTACCTGTTTTGTGACCTGCTGAGTCATTAAACAATGAGGTGCTGGAGTTAAACCTCTCCCTCCACTGACACATTTAAGAACCTAGAAAAGAAATTAGTGTCACAGAGATTACTTTGCCTAGAATAAATTATGTCAAGCAGCCTCACTTCCAACTCTTGGTTTTAGAACGGCTCCTAACACTGTCTCACATAGTCATCCCTCTCACAGGCAAGTCCAGAAAAACACAAATGGATGAGTACAGACTGGCTGTAAATTGGACTGGAATATTTAACAGGAGTATGTTGTTAACTTGGTTGGACACAGCAAGCAGAATTCTGCAGGACTATGACCAATCTGATATTTTCATTAAATAATTTAGATGGAAGAACAGACAACTTTCTTGTGAGCCCCACTGGCTGGGAGGGACAGGAAGTGTTGAAGGACAGGGCTAGGATCTCAATACACTTGGCAAGTTACAATAGGGGGAAAGGAAGTAATTCAAAGGATGTGCTTTCACTCTCTGCAGAATTACCAACGTCACAAATACAGATTGTGGAATTACTGGTCTGATAGCATCACTGTATAAACTGTGTTAGTGGTTAGCATGGATCACAAACCAAACAGGAATCAGCCATGCCACTACAAAAAGGGCAAAAAGCACTGGGAGCTACATAAAAAGGAATATTGTTTGCCAGGCAAATGAAGCTATTCTTCTATGATGCTTGGAGCTAGAAAACCTTCAGCTGGAGTATTGTATTCTGCTTGGGATAGAATAGAGAATTAGAGGCTTTATGAGGAAGCATTGGAGGAATTGGAGTGGTTTATCCCAGAGAAAGGGGAGACCTAGTAGGACAGCCCTAAATATGTGCACTGTGTGTCTAAGGGAGAGGACAATAAAGTCTTCTCATTGGCTGAAAAGGCTCAGTGGGCAACAGAGATCTGGGTTAGATGTTAGAAACAGCTTTTTCAAGGTGCAGATGAAAAAAAAGGTGAGAGAATTATATAGGGAATTACAGCCTTGGTTTCTGACTTTTCAAATGCAGATTGAACAAGTGTCTGTCAGAAATTACCTAATGGAATTGATCCTGCTTTTTGGGTGGGAGGAAGAAGGCAATCTACATCCCTGTTTTTCTGATATTCCTGTTTGGAGCCAAAGGCCATAATTAAGGTGTCTAAGTTAGATGTCTACGTTATGCGTTGTCCATACCAGCTAATTGACCTCCCAAGACTCTTCCTTTCCATTTCTGTTTAATATATCAAAAGGACAAAAGTCTTAGTGATTAAAAATTCAAATCAGAAGTAGCTATAAAGTAGGCTGGCACCATGCTATGCAAACTTTATTTGTTCAAATTCATGTTTTCCAAGTCCTAAACTTCTTTAGAGCATATATGGCAACTCTGTTAATGTCTAAACAGCTGATGGTACGGAGACCTGCCTGCTGGACATCAGGATGATTCAGCTCAGTTAGTAAAGGCCATATTGGAGCATCCATTTAACTCTACTGCAGAGAGGATGCTGGATGAAAAGGGGAAAGGGGAACTCACACAAATATTACTAATTCACTCATTCAGAAAATGCTAAAACTCAGGCTCTGAACAGCCTTTGATATTTGACCTCTGCAGATGGCCTGTAATTAAGACTCTAATCCTTTAAACACTTTAATACACTTCACTTCAAGTTAATAGGATTAGTCACATGCCTGAAGTGTGCATGGCTGGGGCTGAGCTATTGTTGAGCACAGCTGATTAAAAACTTGGAGACACTTTCTTGTGGAACATTGTCTCGTATTGTCTAAGTCTTTTCTAAACAGTTCTAGTCCCAAGTAATATCCTAAAGTGAAGGTATTTAATAAAAATAAAACTTGGCCAAGCTCTTGCTTAAAAATGTACACACAAAAATAATAAATCTGTCTGAACTTTTTGCAGCACAAATTATAGGTTTGAGAGGAAGGATAGGAGATTTGAGAGGCGTCGTATTGGTTTTCTGGAAGATGTAGGTTTAAATTCTCAGACTTCTACAATTCTCTTAATAGGGTGATGTTAAACATGTACAGAATCAGACAGATCAGAGAGTTACAAGAAGAGGAAGAAATATTTTCTATCCTGGTTTGTACTTCATAGAAACATCAGTTTGGCTTAAAAGCACAAAGTTATTTCCTCTTTTGTTGCTGACAGACTAGCTGGAGTTGGGAGTCCTGGCAAGCCTAGTCTGGATCCGTTCATCATATTGTAAACGTATGCAGAGACTGTGATGAGTGAACACAATTTGGGAAACAATTTAAGACACGGGGAGGACAAAGGTACAGGCACGCACAGCACGGAGGTTCCCATTTGCTGCTGCGTTTCTGCCAGAAGGGGCTGGGCCACATCAAGGCACTGTGCTGACGTGTGACTTGTGCTGGATCTGGGTTTAAATGCCACGGGGGCAGTCTGGGAATCTCAGCACTGCTCAGCGTCGCTTGCTACTGCCCCATAAAATGCCCACAGCACACATTTACATAGTGCTATTATTTCTCCCTTTGGAGAAACAGAGGATGTAAATCCCCTCTGCTGAGGGATGTGATGTCATGGTATTGTCATTTACAGGAAAACGTAACAACTGTAGTTAAGGGTTTCCCAAGAGTGACACACAACAGACAGCTGCAATGCCATTCCCTGGGCTGGTTGTACTTCCTCTGTTAGATGCAGGGAGAGATTTTCTCCACTCATCTTGAGGATTGCAGTCAGCAGAATGAGGATTGCATTTAGCCAAGTGCTCCTGCCAACTCTAACGTGGACCAAAGCGAGCAAGCACAAAAGTCAAAGAGCAACAATCATCGCTCTGTCAGTGCTGTTGTCATACAGAAACCTGAGTCATACTAAAAGCCTCTCAAGGAAGGGAGCAGTGGAGATACCAGAAATTCAAGCCAGAGCAGGGAAATTCTGATGAAAGCACCACAGCAGCGATGAGGTAAGAGATAAGACTGACAGAAAATAGCATCAGAACCTTATAGACAGTAGCACAGAGGGAAACACAATGCCAAAAATGAGAAGAAAATTGATGAAGCATTAACCGCCTGTGAAGAGGCCAACTAGGAAGTCTTAATTTCAAGAAAGTCATAATACAAAGAGGGCAGGAACCAGAAGAGGTGACCAGGTCTGAGTTGGAAGTAAAAAGTCCGTGAATGGAGATGAAAATAGAAAGGGGGAAAGAGAGAAGGATTAAGTTCCTGCAGAATAAGGCGTTAAATCAGGACTGTCCCAAAAAAAGGCAGTGCAAGGTCAGGAGGACTGTCCACCCTGCACAGAGTGATGCCATGCAGAGATACCAGAGCAAGCACTACAGGAACAACTTGGATCTCCCGTAGATCAAGAACTACAAAGGCCCTGCAAGTTAAGTGGTGCAGTGTCTGGCTCAAATAAATTGTCCTGTTCCTCCCCCCAGCTAAGACCTCACTGGGCATCTTTACACCAAGCTGCAATGTGGCTTACAGCTATGCCCAGAAGGGAACATCAGATATGACAAAAAAGTGAGGGCACTGAAGAGGCAAAGGGAAACTGGAAAAGGCAGGAAGGAACTAGAGGAACTGAAAGTGAAGAGTTATCAAGTACTAGCAATGTTAAAGAATTTATGCTAAAGAAGGATTAAATTTAAGGGGGAAAGCTGCCTTTCACTGCCCATGTTTCTATGAGAAGCCATGTGTAGTAGAGGAATTTTTGTCAGATGGATCTCACATAACTGATCCAGGAAATGAGCTGATAACCAATGCAAGCAAAGAGTCTTCCATCAGCTGGTGTTCTTGCACAATTTTCTGGGTTGTCAGACTTAGAAAAATATTTCACACACACACACACACACAGACACACACACAGAGCATTTTGTTTGGCCACTCTGATGGTCAGCATTGCTCCTGGGAGCCCTGCTTATCAGGCAGTATTCCTGCAGCTGGGAGCACCCTGCTGATGTAACTGTGACACCCCTGCAAGCCAAGCACCAACGCTGAAGCCTCGGTAAGCCAAGAAAGATTGCTAAGGAAACTTAATCCATATTCCTCCTTTGTTACAGGATTTCTGCCTGGCTGATGACCACTCAGGGCCGAGCTGGCAGCTGGGAATGCAGGAGGGATGGGGACAGGTGTCAGGGTGCACTTGGAGCTACTGGCCATTGCCCCAAAAGGCTTTTTCCCTTCAAAACCCCACAATTCTGCCACTAAAAGAGTTGCTATTGGGAAAAAAAAAAAAAAAGTAGGAGTTTTTGGTGTTTTATTGACACATCCTTATGCCAAGTTCGGGGGTCATAATCATAGAATCATAGAATCACAGAATGGTTTCAGTTGGAAGGGACCTTAAAGTCATCTAGTTCTGACCCCACTGTTGTGGGAAGGGACACCTTCTACTAGACCAGGTTGTCCCAAGCCCCATCCAACCTGGCCTTGAACTCTTCCAGGGATGAGGCATCCACAGCTTCTCTGGGCAACCTGTTCCGGTGCCTCACCACACTCACAGTAAAGAATTTCTTCCAGACACCTAATCTAAACCTACCCTCTGTCAGTTTGAAGCCATCACCCCTTGTCCCGTTACCCCACGCCCTCGCAAACAGCCTCTCTCCAAGGGGTTCCAGGGGCGAAGCCGAGGTGGGCGGAGGGACAATCGCCGGCACCGGCACCAGCACCACCTGTGACCGGGGGGCGGTGGGCAGGGCCGGGCCGGGCCGGGCGGGGGTGGCCCCGGTGGTCTCAAAAGGCCGTCCCCGCCGCAAATCCGCGCCCCGCTCTCCTGCGGGGCTCCCGAGAGCCATCTCTCCTGTTCCCCTCCCCTTTTGCAGCCCCGTTTCCCGTGGCGAGGCTCCGCCACAGGGGAAGTGACGCTGGCGCCAGGCGAGGTTATATAAAGGGTAGGCGGCAGCGGGCGGAAGCGAGCGGGGCCGAGCGGGCGGCGGGCGGGGGGCAGCGGGCGGTGTGAGCGGGGCGGCTGCTGCAGCCCCCCGTGTTCCGGCCCGGCCATGGATTTCCGCAACATTCTCGTGATGGCCTCGGAGCAGCAGGGGCTGAACGCGGTGCCGGTGAGCTCGGGGGCGGCTGGGGCTGCCGGGGTTCGCCGGGCCGGGGCGCGGTGGCGGTCGGGCCCGGGGAGGGCCCCGCGGTCCCGCGGCCACGGCAGCCCTGCCCGCCTCGGCCCCCGCCCGGGGAGCGCCCGAGGCCGGGCTCGGCCGGGCCTCACGCCTCCCCGGCCGGGGCTGTTTGCTCCTGGGGGCTGGAGAAGGGTCTGTGTGCGGGGAGGGGACGAACGGGGCCCCTTCTGTCAACATGTGCCGGCACCCCCGGGCTGGGAGCGGTGCCGCGGCTTGCGCCTCCTGGGCTCTCGGAGTGCCGACATCCCGGGAGCTGAGCGGTGGTGCGGGGGAAGGCAGTGGCTAAAAGTCGGCGAAGTCCTTTTGTTTGCTCTGAAAACACAAGTCTGCCACGTCTCAAGTGCGGGTCGGAGACAAAGTGACAAGTTTTGGGTGAATGGGCTGCGTCGTCTGAGGTCTCTGTATGCATCGCGAAGGAATAACCTGTAACAGGGCTGCGGGGAGGATTGGCGGAAGGCATTTGATACGCTGTTAATATTGTTCTGGGGTCTGTACTTGGGCAGTTTGTGTTTTAGTTCACCAAGCTATCAGTAATACGTGAATTCCGTGTGAAATAACCCACTGACTTGCCTGGATGAAGTCTGGCAGTAGGAGGGGCACGTGGCCTTTTCATACATTAATATCCTGGGTTTCATTCCTCTGGGAGTACCCAAATTATAAGTCATGCGTGCTTATTTGGATAAAAAAATATTTTCTCTTTGGTAGCCACCAGTTAGGGAGACACCTTTTCTGTTTGTTCTTCAACCGAGTGCCAGAGTTCTGTTTCTATGATTAGCTTTCTTAAAGCCAGTGTAAATGAGGGGTAGTTTTTTTTAGCAAAAATTCTAGGAAAACCAGAAACAAAGCCATACTCACTAGTTCTGACACTGCCAAAACGAAGACACTGTAGAACTGAGAGTATCTCAGTGTCTCTGTACTGTTAGTAAAACTTTAGTAATGTTCAGTAACAGTGTGACCAGTTGATAGTATGTACCATATGGCAGATAGGAAATTAATCAGATTCCATTGTGGATTAAAATATAAAATATCCTTTTAAATATTTAGGCACATTTGTTTCTGACTCTACACAGGAGTATGGTTTATAACATATATAATACAATAACAAATATAGAAATACTTTAGGATATTTAAATACCTGTTTTGTTAGTCTTAACCTGTTTCACTAAATTGTTACTGGGTTATTGTAATTCTTACTTTAGATGTTCAAAGCTTTTGTTTACACTCTTAATTTTCTCATGCAGCTTTACTGTATGTGCCACTATTTTTTTTGTCACAAATAGTTTTAAGCCATGGTGATGAATTGATTAAATATCTGCCATGTTCCCCACTGCAGATGTGATGGTGGATGGAGTGAATCCTACTTGTTGTGCAATGGATGAGGGTTTAGCTACACTTTTTAGAAAAGGCAGCATTAGGATTTGCTAATTCCTGATTAACTCATGGAGTGAGAGTGCAGTTGAATCCCTAGCTGAAACAGTTTAGTTTAGCACATTAGTGGTGCAGCTTTTAACTCCAAAGTTGGCCTCGGTCTCTGAGCAAAAGCAGAGCTGCCCTTGGCACTGCTTGAGGTTATTTGCAGCTGCTGGGCTTTAAAAGAAAGCCCATGGAGATTTTACAATCACTGGACATCTAAACAACTCCACTATGTTAAAGCTAGTAAATTAAATGTGCTTATATAAGAAGAATATAATTATTTTTAAATACTTTTATTAAAAACACCTTATAGACTAATTATACTCTTTACTGGCATGTAAAATTACCAGGTTTCCAGAAATGTTAGTTCCTGCGTTAATGAGCATGTCCCCTGAATCTCTTACTGAGAAGTTTGATTTAAACTTTGCAGTGCACTAAACTAAAAATTCCATGCCCTTTGTAATGAAAAATAGTGACATGAACAAGTAGTGTATATTCAAAGAGTATATAAATATATGTACACACACGGTACAGGTAGTGTATAGTTCAAAGGGGAAACTATAAAAACTCTAAGAAATAATGTGGCCGCGTATTGTAAAAGAGGGGCCTGGATAAAGCAGATATTACATCATGTCCCTGTAAAAACGAATCTGCTTGTTCATCTCCCTATGGAAATCCAGATTCAAAAGGAACATTGCTGAAATCAGCCTTTTGGTGCCCTGTTAGTTGCATCAGGTTTTGTTTCTAAATAAAACAGTACATATATGAGCTACTGTTCAAAGCTATTAATGATGTGTTGCTAATAATCTTCATAGCAGCTGCTGAGTGGAGCCCCAGGTTTTATCATCTGATATTCCATAGGGGTTTCACTGTTGTATCTTGTTACCCATGTTCATATTAGCAGTTCATTAGATTTTCAGTGTGGTCTTGCTTTGACTAGACATGATAATAGTTATGAGATTGTATGTTGATTTTAGCAAGGTTTAAATATTTAGTAAGGTTTAAATGTCACTCTTTCTGGGGAAATTGGTGTACTCTGTTATGCCACGTGTATCACATGATGTGGTGAAGCACATTCAGATATTTTTATTGTAGTTGTTCTTTAAAATATGAAATTTTATTGCAGTTTGGAAAAAAAGAAAACCCTGAGGACAGTTAGAACCAAGTAATTGTTTTATTTCACCTTAATTTCTAATAAATTATTAATGACAATATAAACATTTTATATTGCTTCCAAAACCTTTTAACGGAGGATGAAACTTTGGTGTACGGAATCCACAGAAAACTAAGACGATTTAACCACCAAGAGGTGACCTAAAACCGAAAGAGCTTGTCATCCACGTCAGCACTTGCTGAGGTCTCACTGGAAGTTAGACTGATACAAAGCAGCCTCCAGTGAAGCCATAGAAGCAGCTAGAGGAATTAAGAGTTTGTGAAGTGAAACACTAACAGAATCCCAGCGTTTGTTCAGAGGACCTTGGGTTACAGAGCCTGCCCATCGAATTCTGATCTACAAACTATTGAACATTTGCCCACAGGCAGGAGAAGCCCTGCATGAGAAATAATGGGAATGGCTGTGAAGTGCAGGTTGCTGCTGTAGGACCAGACTGCCATTGATTGGCTTGGTGTGTGTGCATTTATTGTGTGCCGAAAACTTGCCTCAAAACAGGGCCTAAAATGCTTTGGATTACATCAGCCTCCACAGGAGAAACTGCAAGATACACAGTGTGAAATGTTGGCAGGGGTGAGGAGGGCTTTTGCTCTCAACTTGACTGACCTGATAGTTAAGTTCCAGACTGTTGAGGTTTAAATGCTGACTAGTCAAATTTTTAGCTTTTCCTCTACTTGGTCTCTCTGTTTTTGCAAAAGCAGATGAAAATAGGGACCAAAATATCCCTAGAGAAAGGAAAGCATGAAGAATCTGTTCAGTTTTTTTTTCCTGTGTGAAGCAACCTTTAATAGAAGAAATCTCTGAGTTTTTTCTAGCTAATGGTTCTGCTTGAGTGTTGTAGCAGCAGTTGCAAAATTAGAAGAAAATAATTTTTGCCTTTTTAGGAGTAGAATGTATGAACCTGTTGAATTGGTTTGCGGAGAGTAGAACAGTGTGAGCTGATAGGCTGAGTATTTTGTCTTTGTCTTGGTAGGGATTGTTAGAACCTGAAGAGAAATGAATTTAAACATGCTTGTTACCTACTATTTACTTTGTCACAAGCAGCAGTTGAGAAATCACCCTGTGTGTATTCTAAGACAGTGTAACTGCGGAGTCAGCTGCTGGGAACCCAGTGGTGAGTCTGTAGTAGAAGCTTTGAAAATACCACTTCAGGATGAGCAGCAGAGGCCCCTGGGCAGTGAACACAAATGGCCACTTACCACGTGGAAAGCTGCCTTTTGAGGAATTGGCATTGCGAGAGGAGTGACACAAACAGGGATGTGTGTGGTGGATGAACCATTCCTGATGTTCCCAGGAAGTTATACCCTGGAGAATATTTAGAGGGGAACAGGGACTTCCTAGTGGATCAGGCTGCATGTCTTGGTGAATGGTAAGGAACAAAAGGGAAGGTGTTGTAACATCATACAGGGGTCACAACTTCTTAGTGAAAAAGATGCAGATAAAAGAATCCCCAGCCTGTGAGAGTCTCTGCTAGTTGCCTGTAGTGGATAACCCAAGTGGAATTGTCTATGCATTGCATGTGCAAGCCCATGGCAATAGTTGCGCTGCAGAGGTGCTCTTTTTGAGAATCGGGTTTGGCAGAATTGATCACTTGCGTTGATCTTGCATTGCCACCTGTATAAATGTTGACCATGGTTAAAAGCAATACTGCTACTATTACTTCTGTCTGGGGCTGGTATTTGGTCAAAGCCTCTTGGGGCTTACTTTGGGTGCCAAAAAGTTTACAATTGTGTTATAAATTCTGTTTTACAGTCCAGGATTTGGTACTTGAATGCTGATGTTAAAGCAGCTACAACTCCATCAGGATCAAGTGCCACGTTTTGAAGGAAGTCAGTGACTTCAGAGCAAATAGTCACTGTTTACAACTCGAATAGTGCAGTGTTCTGGGAACAGCTTGACCTGCTCTCTCCTAAAGGCTAAACATTTCTATTCCTCTGTTGATTTAACCAACTTAGCAATAGTTATTAAAAGCCAGAATAGTGCAGCTGCTGTTTGGATGACACATAGTGACATGCCCTGTCTTATTTTTTCTGGTTTGCCTGCAATCTGATGCATATTCATTTGCACTGTATATAAAACACTTCATTAGTGTTTGTAGAACACATGTATGGTTCTGTGCTTTTAAAAAGACTACACTTCAGCAGGTTATTTTATGCTATTACTGAATGAAGGTGAACAAAACTTGTATCAGCAACAGAACAGAAAATGGGTGTTCATTTAGGAATTGCTTTGTTGTGCTTTCAGTTGCTAGTCAATATTAAGAAATGCTACTGATAGGAAGACGTAAATTTAAAATTTTGCATGATTTGTCATGTTAGTGGTAGTCAGAAAAGAGCTTGTCTGTCAAGCTGCTTTACAAACGTGCTCCTGGATAGGACTTTTGATCACAGTGCAGCAAAACAAAGCCTGAAAACTGCTTCCCCATCACTTTAATTCTTCATAAGGTTTCCTAACAGAAGAGATCAATCTACATTTGTCCCTGCTGTTTAGCAGTTTTCAAAGGTGCTCCTTAGGCACAAAGTCATTTAGGCTGGAAAAGATGCTTGAGTCCTACACAGTTTTTAAAAACAGAATTTTTAAAACTGAGGATACAGTTGAAATGGAATGATTAAATTAAGCTTTGCCAAATTAAGTTGCCAATGGCAAAACATGACATGTTTAACTTTGTAAGACAATTTACATAGACATCGTTACACTGAGTATACAACAAAGTACTGCAAATTGCTTCCAAGGTACTAATTTGCTTCAGCCTTTTTCTGACAAGATTTTGACTGATAATGTGTGGATTGCTTTGGCTCTCTTTCTGTTCCAGCTCAAATGGAATAAGCCAGATTTCTTTGGTACACAGAGCCATGGGCCACATTTGAGCAAAAATTGAGAGGCAGTGCTGCATCACAGTTCAGGTTCCTGAGCAGCTAAGTCTTGGAATGCTTTTGGTGCAAACAAGAAAATCGGTTCTCAGATGGTGGCAAACTTCCTTGTAGAGAGGTGAAGCTCAGTACATGAGCTCGGCTGTAGTAGGTCTTCAATGTGATACGGTGACATGGCAGATTTTAATATGCAATGTATGTGGATGGTGCACCTTTGTAATTCTGCTCTAGTAATTTCAGAAACTGCTTGAGGTGACTATGAGTGGCTGGTACTGTAGCTGCCCTTCTTGGAGCCAGTTTTGGATCCAGTTTGGAAATGAGCCTCCAAACCTTGCTTCTTAGTGCATGTATATCCAACATAATTTATGGGTTTGCATGTTAGTAATTAAAATAATCCATGGATCTATTAGTATGCTGCTGATCAATGAATCAGAAATGAGAATGAAGGCTTCCATGGGTGGTGTTGACATTTATAGGGAGTTATGCTGCCAGCCTGCCTGATTATTAAACATTTCTAAACACTTCTAAAACATTTGGATGTAGGTTTCTTTACCAGATATTTTATTTTATTTTAGTTAAGTTTCATAAGGCTTTGAGGATAGGAAGATATTTATAGAAATGCTGACTTGTGTGATTCTTTAGTGATACTGTTTTTATTTGGGTCTGTTTTTTGCATCTTTCATTTGTTGAGAATCTTAATGTTTTGTGTGGGAGATCTTAGTTTTTATTTCAGAAGTAAGCCAATAGATTAAAATCTAAACCAACAAAAAGCCCCACCCTCTCAAACCTCAGTTTTGGGTTTGGGTTTCTTTTGCTCCTAAATGTATTCTGCTTTCCATCTGCTTCTGGGTTTAACTGCCTTCTACTGTATTTATCTTGGCAACTGTCTCTCTCTTTCTCATTTCTTTGTTTTTTCTTCGGTATTTTGTTTGTGGGAAGAAGTTTAAAAAAGTTTCTCTTTTTTTCCCATTTTAGGCACAATCTGGTACATTTGTGAAAGGCAGGGACTGAACAGGTGTGGCACATTAGTGCAAGTGGTTGTTATAAAACCCAGTAAGAGGCACTTGGGCACTTAACATTGATTTAAGTAACATTTATTGGATATAAGAGGAGGAGCAAAAAAGGGGGTAGCATAGGTAACTTTACATCTGTTCAGTTGCTGGAGCCCTAGGTTGAACAGCACCGAGCAGACCTCTAGGTATGACAAGCTGTGCAGATCCTGTCTTTGGTGCAGATCATCACTGCACCAGTGATGCATCTGTAGTCTTTAGAGCTTTTGCAGGATGTCCTGTGAAGTTAATAGCTCCATTTATCACTTCCTCTGCCGAGGAAATGGATGTTATATGAAAACACACAGTTTCACCTCAGGATATAATGAGATACCGAATCAGAATAGGAACCATTAAGGGTGATCTAGTCCAACTCCCCTTCAATGAGCAGGGACATCTTTAAATAGATCAGGTCACCCAGAGGCCTGTCCAACCTGACCTTGAGTGTTTCCAGGGATGGGGAATCTACAGCCTCTCTTGATAGTCTGTGCCAGTGTTTCACCACTCTCATCGAATAATTTTTAGTCAGAATCTACCCTCTTCTAATTTAAAACCAATATCCCCTGTCCTATTGCTACTGGCTCTGGTAAAAAGTGTCCTGTCTTATAAGCTCCCTTTCAGTACTGAAAAGCTGCAAAAAGATCTCCCTGGAGCCTTCTCTTCTCCAGGTAAATTACACCATGTGCAAGAGCTGTAATTGCCAGGTGTGGGGTGGGGGCTGTGTATTCTGTCACAGTGCGGAGGTCACACTGATCTCAGGTGATGCGTACAGGCCTGCACCATTTCAGGTCAACTGGTGTGTGGATCACTAACTCCTTGATGTACAACAGTATTGTGTTTAAGATCACTGCCAGCAAGAGCTAAAATCAGTATTGTTGGTTTTGCATCAACCCACTAATTATGCTGACAGAGTCCATTCCAACTTACGTTTGGAGTAATTCAATTTTTTAGGTTGATTTATTTATTTTTACTGGGTTAGGTAAACTGAAACTGAAATGAGTGTCCGGAGCTATAAACCTGCAGTCTGAAATTTGACTACAGCAGCTTGGGCTGTAGTTTGCTTTCGGTTGCTCTTGGTCGAAGACTAAGGCTGAACTGAGAAACTTCATTCCATTACTAATGCAGCCATTGCATTCCTCATCAGTCTAATGCATTTCATTAATTTTGTTTTGCCCCCTGTCTTCTGGTTTCCTGTTCATTCCTTCCAAAAGCTGTGTGAGCCCCTGTTGTGGATGACTGGAACGTACCTCACTCAAAAGACACGCACCAATGTGTTTTATTGAGATAAAATAATAATTTGACAATTCAGTGGAATTTAACAAAGTTTAACACTGGTTTGACAAGGTTCAATAAGTCTAATGCAAGGTTCATCTAGTTAATTAATTAATGGAAGAAACATAAAGGAAGGTTGAGTTCAAATCCATTCATTTAGAGTGATTCTTAGAGATTGGCAATGCAAAGAGCACAGTCCTGTTGAGTCACAAGGTTCTGAATGGACTCTCTGCTTTGTAAACTCCATTTGGAGCCTAGGAGTGGCTGGATCCATTCTTAGTCTCAGGCTTGGTCAAAGGTTTATGTCTAATGTAATTATCCATACAGTGTTTGTAATAATATGGAGTGGATGGATTAGTAATGTTTCATAACACTAATGCAACGTCCTCTGTCACCTGCTGAGATCAGTTATGAGTAAGGGATCTTTCCACCTTGGGTAAGGAAGGATCTCTTAGTTTCAGGTAAGGAATTTCTAACCCTGAGAGGCATCTCTGCTCAAGGGGGTCACCTGGTATGCAGTTAAGCTGCAGCTCAGGCAGAGCTCAAATCAGGCCCATCCTGATGGCAATATTTAGAGGGCGATGCAGTTGGCTGCTGGCCAATGGTATAGACAAGATAAATGTCCTTATCTTAGTGCTGATAGCTTGTTCTGGACTTTGCTTATCTTGCTCTTCTGATGGTTATAAAACCACCTTTCAAAATATTTTACAAGACATGTCTACTCTCTTGGACCAGGGGCTTTCTATCTTGCAAGTTTATCCCAAGGGCTTGGGGCTGGTTACTCCTTTGTCAGCTTGAAAAAGTACATGTGAGTCAAGTGTATCTAGCACAACCCTCTGCTTCAGGGGGATTCATTGTCTACTCTGTACCATCTCTGTGCTTAAGTCAAGTACATCACTGTTATGCAGCTCCTCTGTTTTAAAGGCTCATTTTTACATTTCTTAACGCTTCTGACACATTTCTTTGTTCTTTGCAGAAAAGGTACAGTTTGGCCGTTGGTCCTCCAAAAAAAGTTCCCAAAGTCAAGGGTGTAGAGTCTGCAGCAGTGCAAGCATTTCTCAGACGGCAAGAAGAAGAAAAGAGAAAAAAAGGTAAAAATACAAAATGTTTCCTATGGGAGACTTTCATTGATTCTTTCGTATTTGTCACCTTATTCAAAGTTCTTGCAAATAGATCTGCACATCTGTTTCTGGAATTTATGCACAGACCTGATGCTGAGGGAGAGCCAGAACTAAGTAAGGACTGGGGATGTTTTCTTGCTTTACTAAGGAGTTAAACATTAATCAGCTGCACTAACATTTGCAGTTGGAGATTGAGAACTGATTAAGGTGAAGAGAAGCTATCTGAAGTTTTGTTAACTTTGAAAAGCTTCATCTGTGTGGAAAATTGGAAGAGTTGCTGTTGTTGTGTCTTAATCTAGTATATCAATACAGTCTGAATTTCAAAGAGTCTCTGAGCCACAATTTTTTGACTCTATTATATTTTCTTTAAGTAATCTATAGAATAAACTGATACTGCATTGCTTCTGGTATTAATGTTTTGTTAAAGATAACCAAATCTGATGGACTGGATGGCCCAGGTTATTCCTCCTCTCCTGAGGCAGTCATGAGTCTGTTCTTTCTGCCTGCTCTGAGGTCCAGCCAGAAGCAAGACTAAGAATGAACTCCACGTGGGACATGCTGGCACACTCTGTGCTGTCACAGCCCTTGACAATAGAATAACACAGACAAGGAATGGTACCTTTATAGGCACTCAAAGTATGAGTAGCCCAATCCATTTTCTAGGAATTTTTACTTTTTCTGAATCTTTCTGGTATTTAGCCTTCACTCGTTTGGTCTGTTCAGTATTTGGCATTTAGATGTCTCACTCACCAGCTGTTTCAGCCTGGCTCTTGTCAGCAGATCACAGACACAAGATAGAGAGCACACTTATGCTGAAAACTGCAAAGCCAGACCAGTAAGAATATAAGGCAGACCGTGGAGATAGGGCACAGGGCTCCATCAGACATGTGTAGTGACCAGCTGCTTGCTTATCTGTTTGGCTGCTTCTGTGTCTCCCCTATTATCCCTCTACGCACACACACACACACACTTAGACTATTTTCCAATTCTTATCCCCCAATGCTCTTACTCCCTCTGTTTCCTCAACTTCCCTTAAACATTTGATAGTAAAGTTCTCTACAGTCTCAGGATTGTCCTGCTCCATCTCAGAGCTCCCTCCATTACCCAGAGATCCCATAACTTCTGTACCTTATTATACAGTGATTCTCCATAGTTTTCATAGCATCCTGGAAAGCTGCTTCCATCAAAAAGCCTTAGTGGGTTTTGTTACAGCAGCATTTGACTTAATTGCTTGCCTTTTGTGGAGCAGCTGATACCGGTGGGTTAGCCTGCCTTGTTGGCAGACCTGTGGTTGCTTTCTGGCCTATTTTGGATAGCTGTTAGCCAGATATCCTTAAGTTACTGTCCTAAGTGGTTTGATAGCTTGGAAAATACTGAAATAAAAAGTAGTGCTTTTGCATAACTTTCTCCTGGTTTTCTTGCAGCACTGGAAGAAAGAAGGAAGAAAGAGCAGCTCTTGGCGAGGCGTATTGAACTGAAACATGACAGAAAGGCAAGAGCTATGGCCTCACGAACAAAGGATAATTTTTATGGGTATAATGGCATTCCTGTTGAAGAGAAGCCTAAAAAGAGGAGGACTTGTGAGAATGTTGCTCAGGCCCCAGAGGCTGAGTATGCAACAGAAGATGAAACTGAGCAACATGAGTACAGTCAGACAGAATCTGAGCACGAGCAAGAAGAATATGAAGAGAAACCATCCAAAGCTGCAGTGAAACCAAAGGCACCTCCCAAAAGTGCACCAGCACCTCTGAACTTTGCAGAGCTCTTGAGGCTTGCTGAAAAGAAACAATATGAACCTGTAGAAATAAAACCAGTGAAAAAGGTAGAAGAGAGGCCCAGAACAGCAGAAGAATTGAGAGAGAGGGAGTTTTTGGGACGCAAAAACAAAAAAGTAGAAATGCAGAAGACAAGTGAGAAGGAGACTAAGCCTACAGGGATATCCAGTTCTTCAAAAAAAAAGTCTTCTCAAAAAGTGTCTTTAAATGCGAAACTAAATAAAAGCTCAGTAGATAAACATTCCACATCTAAAAGCAGTCTGTCTCTTTCTATGGGTGGTATTGATAAGAAACCCAAAGCACCAGCATTGACTGAAAAACACCCACGGTCATCATCTTCTTCCAGACTTGATCAAATGGAAAAAACCTCACAAAATGGCTCCTTAAAAAGCTCCACTGGTAGCAGTCATAGTAAATTACCTGTCAATGGTATTCAAAAGTCTGGCTCAAGTTCTCACGTGCCACCCTCAAAACCCATGGCCAATGGGGCTCAGAGGCTGCCATCTGCTAAAGAATCCAGCCTGAAAAGGTCTGCCCATATAAAACCTGGAAAAGCTACAGCCCTTCAGCATGGAATCAACTCCAATGCAAAACGATCAGGCAGCAGCCTAGGAAAAGGAGGACCTGGACATCCCGGGGGCGGTTCAAGTGCAGGACCTGGGCGATCAAGCAGCAGTTCTGGAGTGGGACCTGGAAGGCCAGGAAGTGGTGTAAGCTCAGGAGCTGGGCGCCTGGGCAGCAGCTCAGCCACAGGACCTGGGAGGCCGGGCAGCAGCTCAAGCACAGCACCTGGGCGACCAGGGGGTGGCTCAGGCGTGGGACCGGGAAGGCCAACGGGCAGCTCAAGCACAGCACCTGGGCGACCGGGCAGCAGCTCAGGCGTGGGACTTAAGCGACCGGGCGGCAGCTTGGGCACGGGCCCGGGAAGGCCGGGCAGCAGCACAAACATAGGACCAGGGCGACCGGGCAGCAGCTTGGCCACAGGACCAGGAAGGCCAGGAATCAGTCCAAGCACAGGAGCCAAGCGACCGGGCAGCAGCTTGGGTACTGGACCGGGGAGGCCAGGCATCAGCACAAGCGCAGGACCTGGGCGACCAGGCAGCGGCCCTGGCACAGCTGTAAAACCCAAGTGTACTGTCGTGTCAGAGACCATTTCTTCTAAAAACCTTGTCACGAGACCCAGCAATGGACAGATGAATGGAATGAGACCTTTCCCCGGCCATAGACCTGTGCTTCATCCACAAGGTATGCATTTATAGAACAAAGAAATTTTTCACTGTGGTTTAACTCCACCTGGCAATTAAGTACCATGCAGCTGCTCACTTGCCTGGTCCCCCAGTGAGGAGAAGAATTGGAAAAAAAACAAGTGAAATTCAGATAAGAACATTTAATAATTGAAACAAAATTCAATAAAGCAACTTTTTATTTATTTTATTTACT
Organism: Acanthiza pusilla; assembly: GCA_036630365.1. Classification (NCBI taxonomy): domain Eukaryota; kingdom Metazoa; phylum Chordata; class Aves; order Passeriformes; family Acanthizidae; genus Acanthiza; species Acanthiza pusilla. Next base: position 17,342,235 of record JAXCHO010000006.1, read on the forward strand.
TTTAACTATGCTCATAATTTTTTTAATACAGGTGGTGTGAAGTATCAAATGAAAGAAAACTAAGCAGCCTGTGATGGATGTTGGTATATAAATGCTGTTAGAAGGGAAAGAATTGAAGGATTCTCTTCCAGCATTGCTTAATAGTTGGTCTATATAACTTTGTAGTGTCTTAAACAACAGATGCTTGAAGAGTTACATGAAAAATCAGTCACAGGTTTTGCATTTCAGTGGTTTGGCAAATTTACCTTATCAGTGTCAAGCAGTTCTAAAAAATTTATTTCTGATCAGGAGCAAGCAGTGTGGAGTATAGTGAATAAGTGCCTAGAAAACCCTGAACAGACATCTGTCAGTTGGTTTCCTCAGAATGCCATTGCTGATATTGATATGTAATCTCCTCTAGCACAACTTGGAGGAAGTCTTTCCTCTTGCAGAATTTATAAGAAATGCTGGGGCAGAAGTTTTCCACCTTGAAGCTCAGAAAATGGCTATGCCCAAGGTATAGCAAGGAGAAGTACTGTTAAATTAATGTTATGTTCATGTTATTGATTTATGTTATGTATAGTTAATGATTTTATTCTCTCCTGTCATTCAGGTCTTGGAAGACCACCTATTGGATACAAGAGGCAAATAGAAGATGATGATGATGATGAATATGACTCTGAAATGGATGACTTCATTGAAGATGAAGGGGAACCCCAAGAAGAAATATCAAAACATATTCGGGAAATATTTGGCTATGACCGGAAAAGGTAAGAAAAGTGACAATTTTAAGATACCACAGAACAAGTAATAATTCTTTCTAAGAAGGGATATGAATTAGTTAGCTGTTATTTTAATGTGCTATAAACTTATATTTAATTTTCAGGTACAAAGATGAAAGTGATTATGCCTTACGTTACATGGAGAGCAGCTGGAGAGAGCAACAGAAAGAAGAAGCTAGGAGGTATGCATGGATTTAAACTTGGATAGAAATTGGCAAGTTTGTTTGTTGCTGAAGTCATAGGGCTAAGCTAGCAAATATCCACCCTGCTTTTTATAGAAGAGGTAAATAAGCCTTATGATTTTTTGTAAGAAAGCTTAAGTAAAGATGAAACTCATACAGCCAGTGCTGGATACAGTTAAGTCCTGTATGTTCTTATTTATCACAAACTTTGCTTGTTAAGAACCAATAAAGACCAAAATTAATTGATTTCCAAAAATCTTTTTTAAAATACACATTTCAGTTGAAATTCCAAATCCTTTAATTTGTCCCAAACATTACAATATTCTGTTAGTCTGAGGTCTGGAAATTTTATCTGTTTTTATCTATACATGTGTGTATCTTTATTACTATATAAGTATAAAAAGTATGCTGACAAGCTTTTGTAGTCATTGATCTAAAATATGAAGATGGTGTTTTCATATTGGTTTTGGCCTTTAGGCCTCCACAATTCTTGTCACAAACTGATTTTCTTATTTTTTTTAATGAGTGGTGGGACAAGCTTTATGAAAGCTATAAGGGGTTTTTATAGAAAATGAAAATATTGGAATGCATGGAGTTACCGAATCCTTTTGTTCTACTGAAATTTCTGTGTGGTTATTCAGAAGGTGCCTTGAGCGTTAGGAACTTGCATCTTTGAAGTTTATAGTCAGTGTCTTTATTTTTCCTTGCTCCTGAGGAATTGCTGCAGCCCATAGAAAGCTGTTAACGGGAGTTAGGGGAAATAACTGGAATTTTAAAGAGGTATTGCTGTTAACCAAACTCTCTGTTGACATCATAGAGTGATGTTTTACAGAGTTGAATTCCTGACTCTTAACTATACATGCAGCATAAAGGAAGTGGAGATAAGAAACTTGAGTTAAATTAAATTTTACCTTTTCAATGGATGTGTTTCAGTAGCTGCTCTTTGGGAGGAAAAAAAAGACCTTATGTATTACATGTACTACATTTTTTTACACAATCTTTATTTTTAACAGAAGTTCTAAATGTCTTTTTCCCTTGAAATATTATATTTGATTTTAACCATAATCTTATGGGTAAAAAATTCTGATTTCTTAAAGCTGTATTCATTCTGTAATTAAAGAAGATCTGATATGAAATCATTCATCAAATCAGCCATAGTACCTTAAGCATTGAGTTTCAGGGGGATAGAAGTAAAACTTCAAGTGTCCTGAGTAGCAGTGTAAAGGATTTAATCTTGTTTGGCAGCTTGAGACTCGGTGTTCAAGAAGACTTGGAAGAACTGAGACGGGAGGAAGAAGAACTGAAACGCAAGAGACAGTCGAAGAAGCTGAGGACACGTTAACTGACTTACGGTGTTGACTTTGTTCATGTTTCTGCTCCCCTCTGCCTCCATACATCTCTTATTCTACTTCAGTTTCCATTTGCTTGTTAGAGGGCAAAAGAATATTTAAAGGGATTAAAGTACTGAAAAGTAAGGCTTTAGTTTGACCTAAATAAGATATTTATTTTTAATACTTGCCAGGGTTGTTTTTTTATGAAGAAATTAATGCACTAATGCATATTAAATGGAATAAAATTAATCGATGTTTCCATTGATTAAACCAATTCAAGATGCCAGCAGAAATATTGACTAGCTATGCACTGACTTGGAACTGTGTGGGCCACATACCAGTAAACCAATTTTGCATTTACTTGAAAGGAAGGAATAGCATTCTTGTTCCCGGATATTTCTTGAGACTTAGAGAGATTGCTTTATATCCTGCCCTGTCTCCCAACATGAGCCTTGAAGCGTTCATGTTTCATCTTCTGTACAGCAGCAGCTTGGGTGTAAATTCAGCCACAAACCCACGGGTATTTGAGGCAATAAAGTGCTGCATATATTTTGATTTGAGGACCCATAAAAGTAATTTGAACCTCTCTATTTCTGAACAGAAAAGCGCATGTCATTTACAAACTGTGCAGTTATGGGTATGGCCAAAAGATTGTTGGCTTTTGCTGTGTCTGGAATTCCAGTGCCAGTCTAATTCAGTATGAGAAACACACACCCTGAAAACAGGAATTTCTAGTGCTTGTATGTAACCTGTGCTTTTGGGCTCAAGCATATGCTTGGGAATTCTTTTCCTGCCCTGTAAATCTTCAGATTTGTTTAACAGCTTCTGCCGCTTTTACAAATTGTGTTTTTTCTTGCATTAAACATCCGATGTGCTAAATTATTTAAAATGTGAAGCAGTTATTTATCTAATTAGTCTTACGGTTCAGAAAGAACATCAGAATTGAGTTTTGTTAGAATGCATTTGCAGCTTTTCCGTATTAACATTGTGTTAATAGTTGTGATTGATTTCAGCAAGCCAAAAACTTAAGATAATATGTATAGTAGGAGAGTTAGTTCAGTTACTTACCTTAATGCCCATATTTGCACATTATTTCTAACTATGCACTTAAAGACTGTTTATTTCAGTAACTGAATTTGTTTACAATCAGCACAAGGTTCATGTAAGTCTACAGGAGTCACATTGAGAGCATGAAGCTCAAATCTGGTGTTGCATCAACTTTGATTTCCCCAAGTTGCCCTTCAGAGCTCACCAGTGTCACTACTCAGCTTTGCCTCAAGCTCCAGGACTCGACTGGCAGCATCTGACTTCAGCTGTGTCAGGCCATTATGATTTAATGCTAGAAATACTTCTAAAAGTACAAAAAGGGCTTTGGGTGTTGGTTGAGGGGGGAAAAAAAAGGAAGAACTATCTTGTGGAAAAACAACAAAGGAACCTTTCCTATTGGGGCTATTCTTAATGCTGCTCCTAGGAAGTAGTTCAGATAGCAGCCTATAAGGAACAGTCTTGGAAACTGCTCAAGTTTAAACATCTGATTCTTAATGTAAGAAAAAACAGCTTTGCCTTTAACATGTTTTCTGTCAATGGTGTAACATTTCACTGCCTCAGCAAAACACTCATGTAAGTTGCTGGTAGAGATTCTATAAACTATCTCAGTATTAGCTAACATGGAGCCCATATGAAGATATCATTGTTGCTCCTCTGTAGTTTTAACTTTCACTATTAACTAACAAAAACTGTTTCTCAGTGTATGCACTTGAGAGCATGCAAGATAGTGTAACCTCACTGTCTAGAAGTGTGTTGTATCCTCTGCTGCATTGGGACCATCTAAAATTTCCTGTTGGAGATCTTCTGGTTTCTAGAATTACCCATTCAGGACAATGAACTTTGGGACCATGATCAGATTCTGGGCTTTTACTTTTTAATTCTTTTTAGCTGGAGAAAGACTTGCGGTCCATCGACCCAGAGAGCTGTATCATCTGTGAGCCACTTCCTGCCTGGTTGGGGGAAAAAGTCTCTTAGGGAGCAAAAGAAATATATTAATTTGAAATTGGTTCAGCTGGGAAAGAAATCTGCATTTCAGACAAATACAGGTTAAGTAAAACCTGACTATTTCATCACTTTCTGATTATTTAACCATGCAAGATCAGTTAAATTTCTTAATCTGTGAAGCACTTTGTCATTTAGATGGTGACTGGAATGTACTCTGCTAGCCTCCCTAAGACACTGTATAACTTTCTTCACACAGTGATCATTGCTTAAATTTTGTCTATTTCATATGAAAAATTATTCAAGGACACATTTGTAATTTTACAGTCAAGAAATACTTTCTCATAATTGGCATGGGATGCTGATGGGTTTCCTATTTTGTACAAATGTTTGGCTTTTAATGTGCTTGCATATTTGTTGCATATTTGTATGTCAGCTAGGAAGGAACTAAACTCGTTTTTTAATTCCTGACCTTGTATCCAAAAACCTGTTTACTGTTTGCCAGATTGATAGTATTTGTCTAATGACAGTATTTCAGTACTTGTCCAAAGTGCATCTGAATTTGAGGTGAAGAAAAACTGGAAGAATGTTACATTGATTTATTGGGATCAGATGTTCAGCTAACGATTTAATTGTATTTAAGGAAATTCTGGTTTGGTTTTTAGATTTTTAATTCACTGTTTGACAATGTGCCTTTTAAACTAAATTGTGTCAAAAAATAATGAATGTAGGAGTATAAAAAGGTTGGTTTCTGCTATCTCCGATTCTATATCCTTAAACTTGAGAGTGTGAAATGACATACTTTTCATAAAACCCTTCCAGGTCTGGCTTTGATTGCACAATTAAGGTAGCTACTTCTTTACTGCTAATGCTAAATCAAATGAAGGGCACTTTCTATTGATGACTACTTTTTGAAAATGTCTTGTATTTACACTTGAGCTGTATTTCACTTTACAGCGGTCTTTTGGAGGCCAGGGTTTTGCATATCACAGGAAGCCTTAGTGTGCAACTCTGTGCTGTGCTTTAAAATAAAAATCTTTCAAGAAGTATATGAGATCTCTATGGAAATCTGGATTTATTTTTGTGTAAAGCCCAAAATATTGTCCAGGAAACTAATTTTCTATTTTCTTTTTTTTTTTGCATTTTGTAACATAATCTAGTAGCTGATGCATATTTCTAGATATAGCATATTTCTGGAGACCAAAACATGTCAGAAAGAAAATAAATATATGGAGAGACTGGTGTTTAAATTGTGATGAATGTACTTCTATTTATTTTGGTGAGTGGGTGTGATGCAATATTAAAGTGTTAGTGTGTAAATAAGGGTGCTTCTAGTTTTAGCCAATGATTTTTTTCTTTGGGGATATCATGTGTGCACAGTGTCTTTTTACACAACGTGACAAATCAGGTTAAAACTCATACATAGCTTAACTGCTCTCTGGTGCTGTCAAGGAAGTGTATAGTTTTGCACACACCAAATGCATATAAGTTTTGCAGAGTATGTGTACAATAAATTACAGGCATTAAACATTTTACTGCTATTTCTCATTGGTTTACTTTATGGAAGATTTATGAGAATTACTTTCTGCTGTTTCCTCTGAGCTCTCATATACAGCAGAGTCAGTCTGAATGTTCCCCAAGAATGGTTCTCATGCGGCCAGCAAGAAGGTAGGAAAAATTAATGGAGTCACTTAAACCTTCAAAAAAGATCTGAAAGTTCCTGGTGTCTCCTGCAGTTTAGGCACTGACATAATCTGTACTTGGAGGAACATGTATTTAGGATGATAATATACCCAAGTGTGCCCATTGCCTTTATCTCTTGCATTTGCAGTGTTCACAAGCAGCATCCTTCCTGGGCTCCCTAACTCCCATGTAAGGAGTGTGAGCTACCTTGATGGCTGTCTCCTCTGAAGGGGTTTTGTGCTGTGATGGTGGAAGTAACAGCAGTGACTGTTCCGATCAGCTGGTGCTGTGACCCACTTCCAAATGGATGAATGGATACACATCAGTGAGCCCACCTGCCTTTAGGTGGAACAGCAACACTTGTACACTTGCGCTTTAAAAAATATATTTTTAAATAATATTGCAAATCTGCATTTAATGTGTCCTGTGAGTACCTTGTTTTGAAGGCATGAAATATTACCTTCTTTGGAACTACGTTTTATGGAATTCCCTTGAGGTTTTTAATGCATCTTACTAGCTTTAATCAGTCAAGATCACCCATTATTTCAAGGCAAAGATACTCTGTTCAAGTGGAGGATGGTTCTACATCAAGTCATTATCCTAATCCAGCCAGTAAAGCTACTTCTGGAAGTAACAAAATTATTTTATTGAGATTGGGGGAAAAAAGTAATTACATGCTTGCCTTATGTGAGGACAGCTTTTAGTTGCAATTTATTTGAAATAACATTTTGATTCCACAAGGTACAACTGCAGTTCTAAACTGCAGTTCTAAACTGCAGTTTAGTCATCCCATAAATAGCGTCTTCTTACCTCAGGAAATGCATGTGGCAACATTTATTTTTCCATGAGCCAGGGAATCTAAAATGTCTTTGACGTACCATGCTTACCATACTCTCTAGAATGAAGTTAAGGACAGGACATTCCTGAAGTAATGAAACATGTCACCAGTTAAGTCCTGACTTCTCTGTCCACAACTGATAGTTTTGTTTTTCCACACCACTTCATGCTGAATTTGATTTGCGGGTTCCTCTGTTTGGTTCTTTATGGGAGTCTTGGGTTTTGCCTACATCCTTCTCCCTCCACTGGCAAATAAATGATTTTTTTTCGTATCCTGGCTGCAGCTTGTGCCCAGTTTGTCAACATTCCTTGCTTGAGAACAAGCAAGTGTCTGATGCCATCTCTCATACTGTGTGTCTGAAAGTTGATAGCAATCAACTACTTAAAAACAATTGAGAGTTTCAGTAGGTTTTTTTGGTTGAAGGAATTGGCTTCATTCTGATTTGAAAAACACTTGAGTGTAGAGTTCCAGGTTTTGTAGTGCATGGGAATAACTGAACACATACCTGTGCATATTGAGTACAAAAGGCTGTTTGAGTGCCTTACATGCACTTCTCCATGTATAAAGCCTCTCATGGATTTCTTCAGGAGAGGTAAGTAGCTTCCTTGTATGCTGCAACTAAGGCCACACGATGTTTGTTGTGGGTCTCTCCTCAGCTTCCTATCATTCTCTCTGCCACCTTCTTCCATCTCTTGTGTTGTATGAATGCCTGGTGATCCTTCAACATGTCCAGTGTGTCATGAGATCTGACCAAACAAAGAAATGTTGTGTATGGCAGAGCAGAGCCCCTGCGGATTGACCTGCTACTCTGCAGTTGATGAAGAACACTGATTATGGATATTTTTGGACAGGAGGGGCATTATTATGAGTCAATCCACTTTATCTGGTTCTTGATTTCTACAGAATGTACAAGAAGTGTTTCGGAGACCCCCTACAGTGGTGTCAAATGTGACTGTGAATGATGTGTAGACAGGCACCTGGTCACACAAGGTGAATCTTCAGAGCTCAGGCAGAGTGATGTGCTGCCACAACCACCCTCTTCCCCAGCCCACAGGGGTGAGCCAGCAAGCCCTTTGTGAGCCTGGCTTCTGTTTGCCAGCTCTATAAAAAGGGAACGTGGCAACGGCAGTGTATGGTGTGTGATATGGCCCAGGGCTATGGGGAGCCCTGTTTACAAGCAGTGTGACAGATGCTGAAACTGGCAGGAAAATTGAACTATTTTTTGGAAGTCTCTTCACTGTAGTTGGCAGTGAGGTCTGATGTACCTTATAGCTGCTGGCTTAAATCCAGCCTTGGTTGGTTGGTGCTTTGAAAGTGATTGTTATGACATATAAAAGGGTCCCAGTGTAGGTCACACACATGGGTGACTTGATGGTTGTTCAGAACAAAGGGGAACGCTGAGATAAATAATGCTTTTAGTCATGATATTTCCAGAGCCGAAGGCAGTTTGGGTTTTGTTAGGAAGCTTGCTCGTGGCACTTTTGTTGCAGTTGGTCTGCATTTATTCCCAATCTTCAGTACGTGGGATAATCACTAAAGTATATTTTAGAAGTGCAAATTATTCCCATATCATATATTATTTATGCGTTGAATTTGTAATTTCTATTTCATTACTCTTAAGTCAATTTAGACAACCCATAGTATTGCATGATTTTCTCCATTGGAGAAAATACTTCAAAATGCTTCCTGGATTGTAGTTTCATGTTAGTGAGAACCCTTTCCCTTGGCTTTACTCTAAGCTAGCATCCCTATCGATACAGGATGTTCACAGGCAAGCAGAATATTGAGACTGGTATTTAGAGTACGAAAGTTTAAGGCAGTAGAAATAATGCAATTTTCCTCTTGTGTAGAGCTGAATAAAATTCTGAAGATATGTGCTGTAAGACAAAATCGGTATCACCCCAAGACTCTCATTTTGCTTTGCCCTTTGCCTTAACACCTGAGAAATTGCAGTCTATTTTCTGTTTCATTAACCATATTAACTTTTCTCCCAAGCCTCAAAGAAAACATCTTGGTAAAATGCTGGTTTTTAATACATAGGGTGAGCTTTTATGCAATAAGGAGTGCTAGTAATGTAAGAGTTTGATAAATCCTAATTTAGGAAAATTTCTATAGCTAGTTTGGTAAGAATATATGAAAATTCTATGGCTTCATTTGGAAGTGTGTTCCCAGTGATGGGGGCAGAGGAGCTACTAAAGGGTATGTGGGGATAGCAAGGCTGCTAGCAAGATATTTCATTACCTAGAGATTAGTTGGAAATAGAATCTGTTAATGTAATACAGAGTTATTCATTGTGAATGATATTTAGAGAAGATTTTGAATCAGAGGGCACAGACCCAGCTTTGAATTTAAATGAGTTTGAACAGTGAGTACTAAGAAATTCGAATCTGTAGTTTGGATGCAGTTTTAGTCAAGGGTGATCTCTAAGCCTTGAATAGAAACAGTACAACCTCTACAGTGTCACTGCCACAGGGATGCGGTCACTGTCCTGGTTGCTATGATTGTTTTGGCTGCATATGAACCCAAATTTTAAAAGTGTTTCCAAACATCTAACTTACTAATAACTGTAAATATCTATCAGACTTTCCCAGTTGTTTTTACCATGAAATAGTAAGAAATAAAAAATTTAGATGCTTGAGATTAAAAATTTAAAGGGAATGTTTTATTCTGAAACATTAATCTGTGCTAGGACCTTTGTGAAACAAAATTATTTTTAAATTATCTCTTAAAAGGTTTAGATAAATGTTCATGCTGATCATTCTGTACCAGTACTGTGCTTGCTGGGCAAATGATGCGTAGCACTTACTGGAATCTGCAATGCCAGTTCCTGAAGGACTGATCTTGTGCTACTTTCCAAACTGAACATTAAAGCTATAACATCCTTCAATGCATCATGCACGACAATTTCAGCACAGAAGCAGAATCAGCATCAGTAAACAGTAAGTATGATGGAGAAGCCTGATGAAGGTTGTTCTAATTGTTTTCTGCTATGGCTGTATCAAAAACCTGTGCTCTTGGTTCCTGTCTGCTTCATATTAGTGAGGGAGAAAAAATTGCCCTCTCAAGATTTTACTCCTTGTAAAAATGTGCTACTATCATGCTTGGTCTGTTCTGATCTGTCAGTTTTCTGGTCAGTAATGGGGATAGAACTGGCATTTATCACCATTTGCTTTGCAGAAGCTACTGTGTTTTCCACTGAATTGGCCATTGGACTTGCATGGGCCACTTTCCAAAAGGCAGTTTCCTGGTATCTGCTGTGTGGTGGGGAGGCTTAAAAAATAAGAGATTAATGTAGGGAAAGAAATTCATGTCTGGTTTGTATTTACATACTTCTAACGCTATAAAGTTGCAAATCAGTTTTGATACTGCCAACAGTGAGGGAAGAAATCCCCACATCCCTCTAATATCTATGTATGGTCACAAGGACAGTGATGGCTCTGGAGGAGAGGCTGTAGGAGAAGTAGATGAGGTCACTTGGCTTGTTCAGCCTGGAGGAGACCGAGGGGAGACTTTACTGCAGTTACAACTTCCTCATGAGGGGAAGCAGAGGGGCAGACATTGATGTCTTTGTGGTGAACAGTGATAAGACTCGAGGAAATGGCCTGAAGATGTGTCAGGGCAGGTTTAGGTTGGAAACCAGGAAAATATTCTTCACCCAGAGGGTGGCTGGGCACTGGAACAGCTCCATAGGGAAGTGGTCACAGAACCGAGCCTGACTAGAGTTCAAGAAATGTTTGGACAATGCCCTCAGGCACAGCGTGTGACTCTCGGGATGCGCTGCGCGGGGGCAGGAGCTGGACTCGATGGTCCCGGTGGGTCCCTTCCAACTCAGCATATTCTGAGAGTCTATTAACAACGTCTTTATTTACTGCATCCTTAAAGCTTGTTAATTCCCGGGTGCCCTTGACTAGGGGCTGCCGGTTGCTGCCTCTTCTCTGAGTAGGTCTCCCTTCCCACTGACGAGGCTGGAAAGCCTAGCCGGGCCGGGCTGGGCCGAGCCGCCTCCCTGAGGGCGGAGTTGCCCCGCGCGGGGGCCGCCGGGAAGGTGGCGCGCGGCGCCATGGCGCTGTCGGAGGAGGCGCTCCGGAGGCAGCTGGGCAAGGTACGCGCGGGGAGGGGGCGCGCGGGCGGCGCTGAGGGACGGGAAGGGCGGCGGGAGCGGGAGCGGGCGGGAGCGGGACCGCGGGGCCCGAACGGGCCGGGAAGGGCGGCAGTGTCCTGGTGCTGGCTGCTGAGACTCCCTGTCCCGTCCCGTCGCATCCCGGGGTCTGCGCGGTCCTGCTGCAGCCGAGCTTTAAGTTGCACCACACATGAGTTTTTCCCCGCGGTTCACGCCTCACGACTGAAACCTTGCTCTTCACCCATCGGAGTTGGTAACTTTTTGTTGTGGTGGCATTCCCCGCTTTAGCGCCTCCACTCCTCAGGAGCACAGACGTGTCGTTGTAGCATCCCTCTGAGCGTTTTAATTTGCATGGGAGAAACTGAGGTGGGCGTATTAAAGTTTTGGGCTTGCCAAATAATTGTGGGTGCGAAATGAGGAAGGTCTGTGTCTGAGTCTCCTCATAAGTCCTCCCATGCTCAAAAGAGGACACACTGATAGGAATGCCTCGTTTTGTGTTATGAATAGGAGGCCAGCTGGAGAATGATGACTTTGGTTTCACAACCAAATGTATGAGCGCTTCCAAAAAATGTCGTAAGTGTAAGTTGTGTAGACAATTAGGGAACATTGGATTCTTTTAATTTTTATTTAATTTTTTTTTTTTCTGCATGACTTTGCAGAATCCTGTGATGGGGAGAAGCTGACTAAAACGTGTTTGTCAGTAGCTCTGTGTTTTCCTGTACAAAGTGGAAAATAACTGTGCCATGCCCGTAGCTGTAGCATTGCTGCTGGGGACTGCCAGACTGAGGAGAAATTCGATTTTAGCTACTACTTTGTGACAATTATTCCAGGGCAGTGAGCAGCTCTTTAAGCCACTGTCAGGCAGCAGTTTTTTTGCTTCGGCGAGGGTGCCAAAAAAAGAGCACCAGGTTTCCTAAATGAGAGGTAGAGGCTCTAATCTAGGAAATGGAAAGCAATCTTCATAACTTTGGGATGTGGGAGGATGCAAATCTCTTCGAAGTTCAGGTATCGGACTGGCTGGGGACAGTCTCAGTGTAGCAGCAGTGATTCATTTTCTCAGATCTCAAGGACAGCGTAAAAATGGAAAACAGATTCCTGGAAGCTAATTACTTACACATTTAATATGTTTGTGGAAAGTGATATCTTAGGAAACTCTTCTACAATGTGGGGGAGGGTGTCTGAGTTTTACTGTATCAGTAAGAAAATAAACTCCTTTTTCTAAGAGGATCATACATTTATATTCTTTTTTATTATTGTGTGCAGAGGAGACTAAATTTTACTAAACTTCTGCTTGCATAGCTATTAAGGGGAAGAAACAGTATATAAGGGGTGATGTTCAGAACTTGACATCTCTTATGTAGCAACAGCAGACATGCAATAGCTTCAAAGCTTTTTTGTAATCAATTCTTTTTGATCATTTATTTCACATTAAAACTATTTATAATACTGAAAGTAATTATTACCTTCCCTTTCTTGTGTTTCTGCCTTCTATAGTGTCCTGTTCCCTGTCTCTCATAATGAAAGAAGCCTTTGAAGTGAATCTTTTTCTCCTTATTTTTTCTCCCCCTTCCCAGTATAAGTTCAGAGACCTGACCATAGAAGAGCTGAAGAATGTTAGCAAGGCCTACCCCAACTTCACATTCTCCATGAACACATACAGTAAGAAGTGATACAGTTACTCTGAACTAATTGTGGGGATTCTTACTTGCCATAAATACAGATTGTGTATAATAGAATGTGAATATATTTCAGTTGTGTTCCTGTCTTTATCTTGACTTGCAGTAAAGTTTCTCATGCCAGGTGACTGTTCCTGAATGCTCTTCTAAGACTGCATACGTATAAAAACCTTAGCAACTCATCTACTTCTTCTTACTTCAACTTGTCAGTAATTATAGAAGATTGATGCTTTATTTCTTTATGTGTAACTCCATTTCCCCCATATTTAATTATCTTACTGGAAGTATTTTGATGTCTTTAGCTCATAGAGTGTGACTTCCGGAATCCCTCAGCCTGACTGAGAATTCCTGCAACGTCAGAATTACCTAGGACAAGGGGTTTTCAGACTAATGATGTGCTTAGTTGTACCAATGCAATTTCTGTTCAAATTTCATTAAGGAAGTATTTAAAAGGGGAGGGGGGACCTTAGTAACATTCTAGTCTTGGTCCTCTCAGGAGCAGCATATTTAATTTCTAAAGAAAAATCACTGTTGTGTATTGGTAGTTGTGGGTGGGATTGCCATGCCAGGTTTGAAAGGATTTATTATTTTTGTAAAATTGCATTTTTAATTTCAGCCTTCAAGGATGGATCCCAGAAGGACCTCCTGAATTTTAGTGGTACTGTTCCAGTGAAATATGGTAAGATAAATCAAATGTAATTTTCTTGCCAGTTATGAATCGAAATGTGTAGGGTGATGCTTCCTAACAGTTCACTGTGCAGTGTCTTCAAAGGGGGCTAGAAAGGATTTTGCATAAATTGGCAGAAGCCATTTCTTCTGCATGAAAAAATGCACAGATGCTGAAATAAGGTGGCATTAATTAAATAAGTAAATTAACTTGTAAAGAAATGGGGTAGTTTGAGGCTGTGTAGGCAAACTCTGTTGCTAATGGAGCTTGTGTGAACTCTGTGAGACCTACACTTGTAGAGGCAGTGTCCAAAAATAACCAGTAGGCAATTTTTTATTTTCAACGTAAAGCCTTTGAAGTCTGATGCAAAGGTCTTTATAAATACTTTTTTGCACTAGGTGTTAAGTCATAAAATAGGTCTGAAATGGCACCTGTAAGTTTTCTTTGCTGGGAAAAGGGGACACATTGGCTGATAGAAGCAAAACATCAACAAAACTTTATATTAAGAAAGACTAATTAATAAAACCAGACTTGTTTGAATCAACTTGAAGTGCTACTGATTGTGTCTAAGTAATATAAATACTTTCCAGTGTGAATCTGGAAAGTGATCTTCAGGTTTTTTTCCTTTGTTATTATGAAGTATGAATCGCATCACACACACGACTGGTCTTTAGTGCCTCCTCTCAAACCAGAAGTTAGTAATGGCTTTTATTTTGTGTTGAACAGGTAATTCCTATAACATACCAATTCGTCTGTGGATCCTGGATTCTCATCCCTTTGCTCCCCCCATTTGCTTCCTGAAGCCAACTGCAAACATGGGCATTTCAGTGGGGAAACATGTTGATGCACGTGGGAGGATTTATTTGCCCTACCTGCAGAACTGGAGCCATGTAAGAGGTGGAGTGGCTGACAGGGGAGGGAAGTATTTGGGAATAATGCATGGTATCATATGGAGCTTTCAGGCAGTCTGAAGCTTGTAAAGAAATTTGAAAGTGATTTTAAGGAAAATTATTTTAAGCTGAAGAAAAAAGGGACTGATTCTTTACAAAGCAATGTAAGCCTCATGATACTTTGTTGCTGTGAGTAGTGAGTAATACTACTAGACCAGTTGAGTATCCCCCAAGGAAGTTCAATGGAAGGTTCTACCTTCTGGGTCCTACCTTCTCTTTTGGCAGATCTCAAACAGCACAGAGATTCAAAAGTCAGTGTTGTTGCTAAATGATTTTATGCAGTGTATTAAATTACTCACTTTAGTATGACTGCCAGGACAGTAAAAATGGTTTAATGATTGCCAGCTTTTTTAAATGAATAGGCTGTATTTTACATTATTGATACAGAAATTCCTATGGGAACTTCTGCTGACTTTACAGTATGTTTTGCCTGGAGGAGGATTGAATTGGACAGTTGAGCTCACCTAAGAAGACTGAACTATATTTTCTTTAGCTAGGATTTGTCCCTGTTACAATACTGGATGTGGCTATATCAAAGGCTTTCACGTTCATGGATGCCTTCAACAATTAGTAGCACTGATAATTTCAATTTTAGAATTACTTTTTGTTAAATTCCTTTTAATCCATACTCATTTTTGGAAAGTAGCTTCTAAAAAAATGATGCTTTTCTTTCCCTTAAGTGTTTGTGTAAATGTTGAGTGTCAGTATTTATAATTTGATTAAATTCTGCATAGCCGTGGCAGTTCACAGCTGACACTTCTATATGAAATAGCTATTCAGCTGTTTTGTCTTCTGTATTTCAGCCTAAATCAACTCTCATTGGATTAATCAAGGAAATGATTGCAAAGTTTGAGGAAGAGCTCCCTTTGTACTCACTGTCATCTTCTGACGCAGCCAGGCAATCGGAACTTCTCTCCTATATTGCAAAGATTACTGAAGGTGAGAATGTTTTCATGGGTGTGTTTCTAATGTTCTTATAAAATATATTCACTTATTGTCATTACTTCATGTCACAAGACTACACCGTTTATATTTTACAAATCTTATGACCATGGGATGTGTTCACACCTGTACCAGCAGCAAAGGGAGTCTTGTTTGTGTGGTATTAGTGTCCAGCTTCTTGCTATTGTCATGCTCATCCATTTCTACTTAGTGAAAAGGCTTTCCTATCTAGAGGAATATTTGTGTTTTACACCTTGCAAGTTATGATGAATTTTCTGTGGTTAGGCTTGACCGCGGTTTTGAAAAAGTTTGTGTAACTTGGTTTAACTCTGGCACAATCACGATCCTTTATGAAGCAGCAATACTTGTATTGATACAGTGTGGACCAGCACTTAATTTTGTGGTTTTCTTTTAATTGTAGGAGAGACTGACATGAAAACAAGGAGTAAAATTGGAGGCAAAAATGAAGGATGTTTTAACAAAATTACTGTTGTTGGAGCTGGAGATCTTGGCATTGCATGTGTACTAGCAGTTGCAGCAAAGGTACATAATTATTAAAAATAGCAACAGACCTGATTAAAAGAGAAGATTCCAATGTAGTTGTTAATATCTGACACTAAGGAATACCTCATCAGTTTTAACAGCTGTCACTGCTGAGGTAATTTGTCTCTTCAGTTAAGTTACAGGTATGCAGAAGTGTTAGTTTTCTGCCCTGGTTTATCAGTCAGCTTTTTAATTCAAAGGGTTGAATACCGAATTAACTTACTTTAAAAATTCTTAAAGGATTCTTGTCTGAGGGGTAGGCTCTTGCAGTTGGGATCTCCTAGTTCCCTGGATAAGGATAGTCTGTAGGTGGTCTGTACTTCCTTACAGCTATATGTTAGACACAACAGTAATGTCAGCATTTTTAACTTCCCGGCGATAGTTTTGTGAGTTTTTTGTTTGTTTTGTAGTGTAGTTTTTTCCTAATTAGGCTTCCTAAACTAAGTTCTTCTGATTTGGCTGTAATTTTGACCAGTAATTTTGTTTGGTTTTTATACAGTACAGCAAACAATGAAATGGGAAGAATTTTGGGTCCTCACTCTCAGGAGAGCAAATTTTGTTTTGGTTTATTGTTGATCTGTACTATTTTTATTCATACAGGATGTTGCAGACAAGGTGGTTCTTCTGGACCTTTCTGAAGGTGCAGCAAAAGGAGGGACCATGGATTTGGAGATTTTTGCTGTGCCAAATGTGGAGATCAGCAAAGGTATGAGATGTTTCTGGAACAGGAGTGAGTGCTGTACTCTATGTGCTTGTGCTCATTTTAATGAGAGCAGGACGCCTGGGGAGATACAGAGGCACATAGGCTGTCTTTTAAAAAAGTCTGTACTTGCAGGTAAGAGGCTGTTGCTGAAATTGGACTCATGCAGAATGACAGAGAAGCGAAGCTAGTACTTCAGTGTCACGGGGAGGGAGGGGAAAAATGCATGCATAGGAACTAGAGAAGGCTGTGAAACCAGTGTTCAAAAGGCTGACAAATGAAGGTATGTTTCAAAGTGCTGTTTTCCTAGATTGATGTTCATTAAACATGTACATGGCCAGTAGTTAGTCCTTAGTCACTATCACTGCATATTCAAACAATGAGTTTTTAATAATCTTGTCCTCAGTCAGCTGTGAGCATACAATTCAACAGAGTCGATGCCATGTCTCTGTAATTAGTGATGATGGCTGCAGTATTTGATGGTCTTTGATGGTCTTTGATGGCTGCAGAGGTTGAGGCCATGAAGCTCACAAGTTCTTCCACAGGGGAAGCTGGAACTGAATTGAGCAACATTCTTCCTTGCTTGTGTGTCATGTTTCCATGTTCCTTGCACCCTTTGCAACACGAAATCAGGGGTTTTAATGTGCTTCTCTTTTAATTCATCTTATTTAGGGGACAGAGACTTGTTTTGGTTCCACCGGGTATTTTTGTTGCTTATTCTGCACCTGGCATCGCCTGCTGTACATTCTTTGATCTTATCTTGCAGGTTCTACTCCTACCACACTTTTTTTCCTGAACCCTGATTGTGCAACTGTACCACAGCTCTGTTTGTGCCTCTGTGGTTGCCTATTGTATGTTTACATGTAGCTGTGGCGTGAGAAGCTTGTGTGTTGTTGCTGGCTGTGCTGTTGGTAGTGTTACAATACTGCAAAACACCTATACAGTGTCACCTGCTTTTTAGTCTGTTTGTATCTAGGTTTGGGGCAAGCTCGTATTAATTATATCCTGCTTAGTATGCTTTCAGTTTGTCAGTGCATTAGGCCTCTGCTTTGGCTTCAGCTGGTTCCAAAAGTGGTGCAATAGTCAAATCACCTTGTTTCTGTGTCCAGGCTGATCACCTGTGTGGCACTCAGATATTCAGAGATGCATGCGCAAAGCAGCTTTGACCTACAAATTCCTGCAGCAAGTGTGGTTGTGTGTTTCTTTGGGCTAATAAATACACCTTGTTTTTTATTTGAGTTAATAAACAGACATTTGGAGTGCTTTTCACAGTTGTCTACATGCTCTTTATTAAGGTTTAAGATCAAAAATTATAGAAGAAGGCTCAGATAAAGGAGTAAAAGTCTTTCCCCTTCTTTAACAGCTGGAATAAAAGTTAGGGAGCCTTTCCATGTTTTTGTTTTTTCTTTTTTGCCAAGAAAACTTGGAAAGGTTTGTCTGTCAGAGCTGTCTAGGTGTTTTCTGGTCTCTGGTCTGTAACATTGGACAAATTGCAGTGTGCCTTTTGTGTCTGGCACCTATAAAACAGGAAAGTAGTTCTGTGGGAGAGCTGCGTTTTGTAGGTGCTGTGGAAGTGCCCCAGATTCCACACTGGGGGATATTGTAGGGACAGGAGACACAGAATCCCTAATTAAGTTGGACGTTGTAGTTCGGTCTTTAGAACAGCTCTTGGTTTTGCATCCAAAACTCAATAGAACAACATAAATTTCAAAAACATGTTTTCTTTATATTTTCAGATTTTTCTGCATCGACTGATTCCAAAGTTGTGGTGCTTACAGTTAATTCTCTGGGCAATGCTCAGACGTACCTTGAAGTCATACAAAGCAACGTGGATTTGTTCAGAGGAATTATTCCAGCAGTATCGCACTACAGTCAGAATGCTGTTCTCCTTGTCGCTTCTCATCCAGGTATGTTGGTACTTCGTGTAATGTTCTGTCCCTCACCTGGCTTTTCCTTTGGCCTGTTTTAAAAATATGTTAACTGCTGAATTACACCTAGTTAGTAAAAAATTCTTGCTGCTCTGAAAGATGTTTTCCTTTTCAGCTTTGAGCAGGACACTGTCTTTGAGGGTTTTTTCTTTACTGTTACCAAGATAAAAGAAAATAGTATACTTTGTTTTGTGTAACAGGTATGTATTTCTGTATGTTTCTGTATGTAGTTTTAGTCTCACTGTATCTACATGATTAGCATCCATTGGTTGTTGTCATGTCAGTTGTGAGTTTTATGTGCACATTTCTCCTGTGCAGGAAGGATAGATCCATGTGTGTTATGTGCCATATGATCACACTCACAGGCTACTCATATGCAAAGTATAGTGTTGATAGTAAATATTGCAGCTGGATTTTGGTGGAAGGTTTAAATCTTCCAGGTCAGTGATGCTGTGAACTAAGATAAAGAAAATCACTACTTAAGAGGGAAAGAAGTGTGAGCCTCTATCCTGTAATGCATTGAAGACAGCCCTTCTTTTATTCCCTTAGCAATATTCTTATTTTTTCGCTTCTTCCCCACCTGATTCAGTGTTTTAGGTTAAAATAAACCACCAATATGTTCTTATATGCTTATACATTTTTTAAAGCAAAGAAGTCCAGAGTTTTTCATCATGATGGCTCATAATTTGCAGTTGTGTTGAATTTTGCGTGGTCCTTCATTGGCAACATATTTTTTCTTTCACGTTTAGTTGAAGTAATGACATTTGTGTCATGGAAGCTGAGCTCATTTCCCAAAAGCAGAGTCATTGGAGTAGGTGCCAACCTTGATTCAGAGAGATTTCAGTACATCCTGACAAACCTTTTGAAAGCAGAGGTGCTGGCAAAAGATGCCTGGATTATTGGTGAACAAGGGGAAGAGAAAGGTAAAGTGGTGCTTTATTGTGGCTATCAGCTTATAATGTCCTGGCAGTGATTAAGTAATTGAATAATGAAAGAATAATTGGGAAAAGTAATGAAAGTAATGAGAAAAGTAGTAAGAAGAGTGGTAAATTTTCACAATAATGGTTATAAGTAGTACAGTTGTGAGATACCAGAGTCTGTAGACCTGGAGGTGTAGCAGAAGTATTTGACATCTGTCACAGGAAGAAAAAAACTAAAACAAACCACAACCTCAAATGCCTTATTTTTTTCTTTTTTTTTATGTTGTTTCAATCTAGTACCATCATGGTCCAGCTGTAATGTAGTTGCAAATCAAACAGAAGCAATGGCTGCTCGTAACTCAAGGGAGAAGGTCACTAACAGGTAACACTGTTAAAACATTTTTTTTTTTCCTTTGTGTTTAGGCACTTGCTGTTCACATGTTCTTCAGTTCTTTATGAAGTGGGGGAAGCTTGCTCTAAAATGTCCATGCATTGAGTTTATAGGAAATTGTAGGTCAGGTTGTCATTCACTTTTATGTATGTGTATGTGGCCACTGTTTTTCTGAAAGTTTTACAAACGTTGTGCCTGTGTGATGTAAGGAGAAGCCACCACAATATACCTTAGAAAATCAGAGCTGTTTGATTGTATATTTAAAACAAATACTAGACAAGCTTTCTGGCACACTTTTCTCAGAGGCTGCGTTGGAAGCATTTGCTTCAAAGCAAAGCACCAGTTTGAATTAATTTAACTGATTTAATTATCAGTTACACCTGTTGACAGAAAAGATAATTGTTACTAATGTAGATAAAAGTTATTGTAAGGAAATTATTTTCAGCAATTCTTTTTTCCATTGTGTTGTTTTCCAAAATAGAGAGACGTATTTGTATAGTACACTACCTGATATGGTACACTTAAACCTGTCTTTTGGGTTTTACATATAAACCAAAATAACAATAATTAAAATCTAACATCATGTTTTTCTCCTTTTCCTGGTTTACATATAGAGCTATGGAAGTTCTAAAGGGAAAAGGTCAGAGGTCTTGGTCTGTGGGGCTCTCAGTTGCTGATTTGACTGACAGCATTCTGAGAGATAAAAGAAAGGTTCATTCTGTATCCACTCTGGCAAAGGTAAATGTGTTATTAATACCTTTTGGCTGGCACTATAATTATATTATTTATACTGGATATGACCATTAACTTTAGCAGCATAGATATCTCAGTGTCCTGAAGTAGTGCTACTGCCATTACTTTCTTCCAACAACAGCTCTCAATTCTAGTCCAAAAGTGAGCAAAAATCACTTCCTGTTTTAATCTGAAACCAATATGAAAAGTGAATTATTCTCCCAAAAATACAAGCCCAGAGAGAAAGTGCATTTCCTGCCCAGCACCCCTGGAATAGCTGGATTTGGCAACTGAATTGTGAGTTGTAGTTCCTGAATGCTCAGTATTGAATGTAGATTCTTTTCTTAGGGGCCGAAAGAACTCCATATCTTTGTTGGAAGTATAAAATGCATTTTCTGCCAAACAGCTGCTTTTTTACTCCTTAGTACTTTACTTAAGAGGAGGAGATTATGAAGCAATAGTAAACTTAAAATTGTGGACTGGACTTTGTTTAAAGTTTCTCCTAAGAGGCTTCACTAAAGCATTAGGTCATTCCATATGATGAGAAAACCCATGTAGAAATGTTTATTTGTCACTTCCATTTAGAGCCTTTAGAAGTACAATTTGCATGTCCCTGTGCATGGAAGTTGAGCTGGCTGCTTATTTTGAGTACAAGCATATAACTAATTAAATCATTATGTTTCAAGTGAAGTTTTTAGTCATCCCTGAACTAAATGTAGGTACAGAGGAGTGACAAGTCTCTTAAACTGGAGAGTAACTACAGAATGTAAAATTTCCCAGACAGATCCCAAAAATAAACACAATCTACAGTGTAAACTTGAATTACAGGAATGTAAGTTTGATTAATTCCTTCACAGAATCTCTATGGGATCAATATTTGAAAAATGTTCCCCAGTTCTTAGGCTGCATTATTTAATTTACTTTCTTCAGTCCTAAATGAACTAATGATACTGTATTATCAAGTGTCCCTGCTTGTTCTAGCTAAGAAATGGTGTTTAGTAGTACAAAGTTTGTCTGCATTATAGAGATCTGATATGTCTGTCTTGGAAAACCTCCCAAAGTGTGCATTACTGTGTGTTTATCTGCACAGTAATGTTTTACAGTTCCTGTACAGTAACCCATTGCACAGTATCTAAAATAACTGGAATTTGACTGATACAAACATGCCAGATGTTGGAATACCCCTGCTTAATTAAAATAATCAAGTTATCTTGTGTAGTTCCATGCTTCAGACAGCAGAAATAAGTAACTGTGTGTGTGACAGTGTCCTTTGTGTGTTGTTCCAGGGATGTTGCAATATAAACAGTGAAGTATTCTTAAGTCTCCCATGTATTCTTGGAACCAGTGGAGTGATTGAAATGGTCAGACTGGAGGAAGACCCACGGGTGCAAGAGAAACTGCAAAGCAGTGCAGGCTCAATTCATGACCTTCAGCAGCAGCTGAAACTGTAAGGAAGCACAAGGGAAGCCTCTGTGTCTGCTCACAGAAGTTGGAAATTTGCAAGGCAGAAGAGGTTGCTTCGTATATATGAATTTCTGTAGAAAACAGGAAACTTTGTCACTTTACTTTCCAAAAGTGCTTTCTCAGTTTAGGTTTCAATAATTTAATACTACACCATAGAATAATTTTTTCTTTGAAAAGTGCACTTTTGGTAGCCAAAATGAGGAGGGTAATGTGCAAGAATGTTACACCTAAATTCAGGTGGCACTTGCCTGTGGTTTTTGGCTGCCAATTATAGCCTGAATCTTGGGTTATACTTAGCTCTTTGCACCTCTTTAGGAGGCAGTCCTGGAGAGGAGCTTACCCAGCTCTGCAGAAACTCCAATGTGCAGAGCCCATTTGAACCCTTCCTCGTGGCTTTTAAATGCTGCATCTGGGGCTTGTTTTGGTTACAGGCACACTCCAGCTTCTCAGGCACCAGGAATGCGGTTCCATAGCTCCATCTTCCGTGGCTCTAGATGCTCTTATGTCAGTGGAGTCCTGCCATTTACTGAGGGGAGCATGATGTTCACACTATCCTTCAAAGCTGAACTATTGGATTTCTGTTCACGCTTAATGATGTCTGAAATATTCTGGGCATGACGTGCTTACTTCTAATTTGTAAGGACATTCAGAGCACTGAAGCATCTGCAGTTCTCACTACACACATGCAGCACTGGAACAGGGGCTCTTCCTGAACTGGAGGAGCAAGGGCTGGGCTTCAAATAAAGGATAAAATCCAGCAGGATGAAAAGATAAAATACTCCAGTGCAGGAGTATCTGTGCATTCAGATCTCAATCCAAAGCCATCTAAGGGCAGCCGCAGGAGAAGGCAACAGGACCTGTAACCCTCCTCCTCAGAGGTCAAGGATGTGATGAAAAAGCAAGATTTTTAGCTAAAAACCAGATGTTTTTGAGATAAAGGGATTTTTTGGGTTTTAAACTCTTGATTCATTGCACTGGTAAAAGACTGTATTCCTCCTGATTATATCTCAGCATCACACGGCAGGCACAGGGAGACGTGGGGTCCACTTCTGTTGTGTGCAGCTTAGGAATGTCATTCCATGTTTACACTTTGAGGGGAAACTGCTTAAATATTGCTAAAGGTTTCTAAGCAAAAGTAGGATCTGTGGCAGAGCAAAAGAACTGTTCCTTTGTGCCTTCCAGTTACATCTCACAAAAAGCCAGATATGCAGGGAGTTCTGAGTGTATACTGATCTCAGAACTGGGTAAAAAATAGGAAAAAACCTTCAGTAATTCATACCCTTTTTATGGAATACCTGAATTTCCTTCATCGTGGTGGTAAGTGATGGGGCAAAACTAGTGATGGCTGCAGGTAACCAATTTTGCTGCTATATTTTTTTAAAGCTGCGCTTTGGGTTTTTTTTTCACTTACTTTGGGGAAAAAACAGTATGAATTTAAGGTTTTACATTGTTTTTCATGGTGGTGTTTCGCATCTGTTCAGCATTTCTTTTCATGTAGTCAAACTGTTGTTTATTCGGTTTGGTGGCTTTTAAAATAATTTTAAAATGCTGGCAACTCTCGCAGGTGTATTTTGTAGATTCATGCTCCTGATTCTGCGTTTACGTGGTATCATTTGAACAATAACGAAAGAGCCGCCGCTCCACCGGCGCGGTGGGAAATGGCCCTTTGCTTTATCACGGGCGATGAGCTCCCGGAAAGGCCTTTTAACAATAAACTGCGCTGCAAAGCCATTTTGAGAGGCTCCCTGGCATTCCTGGCTGCCGGTGCCGCCGGCCGCAGCCGGTGCCGCTCGGTGCCCGCCCCGTGACGCGCGGAAGCGGCGCCGCCGCCGGAAGCGGGCGCGCGGCCGCTTCCTGTGTTTATGTAGGGCCGGGCGGGCGGCGGCGGCGGCACCGGGAGCAGCGGCACCCGGAGCAGCGGCACCGCGAGCAGCGGCGGGGAGGGGCGGCCGCCATGGCGGTGTCCGAGAGCCAGCTCAAGAAGATGCTCACCAAGGTACGGGCGCGGCCGGGCGCGCTCGGCCAGCGGCTGGGCTGGCGGTAGCGGGGCCCAGCGCCGGGAGGCTCCGGGGAGTTGGATTGGGAAGGGAAGAACGGCGCAGCGAGCCTAAAATGGTCGTGCCAAACTGCGGGGCTGGGCTGGGACGGTGCCAGGCACCGGCGGGGCCGCAGCCGCCGTGGCGGGGACATGGCACTTGTGCTCCCCCATTACCGGAGGGGAAGGCGAGTTCAGCATCACTGACCAGGGTGGGGTGCGTTTTGTTATCGCCCCTGTGTAAGGAAACGGGAAAATCTCTCGGAAGGCAAATCATTACCCACTGAATCATGCAGAGCCACGCGTGCCACTCTTCAGGTGAAAACTAGGCTTTGTCCAGCAGCTTGGAATGAAAACCCCTAAGGCTGACACGTAGGGGGAGTTCCGGGTTTGTTTGGGGGGATTCTGGATTATTTTTGGCAACGTTTAATCATATTTGCGCAGTTTTGAAGTGAAATATAGTAGTGAGAATCTGATCAAAACCAAAGGCACATTCACCTGCATGGAATCATAAGCAGATTTTTTTTAATCAGCTTGAAAATGAGTGTTGAATACTTAGTGTCAGCAAATGAGATCATGTATGTATTTGTATACACCCGTCTTTGCTAAATTAATTATTCCTATGCCACAAAAGAAATTGAATTTAAGGTAGTCCAATGTCCTCATTTCCCTACACTTGTTCATTTTATAGTCCCATTTGATTTTCTGTAGCTGATGAAAATTGAAGATGCTGTTTCATTATATTTATTTGTTGAAAATAGTTACACTTTCTGCTCTAGAGACGAAAGTTTAATGATACTTCCTGTATTGAGTAGTTCAGTGTATGAGAGAACAAAAGCTTGGGGGGAAGTTTGGGGGAACCTAAGCATTTAATTTAACTTAATTTATTGTCAGATATTGAAAAGCTTTATCTTTTTGTGATCTGTTTCCTGGTGTGTAAAACAAGAGGGATGCATTTACAATTTGAGAATGGAGGGGGAAAAGAAAAGCCTAGAAATCAAGAATTCAAATTAATCTGTTTTACTTACCTTTATAGAAATCACTAAGATCTTACGTTTCCCAAACAGATATTGACTTTTTTTGGAAAGGGATCTTAGTACAGGAATTGACAGCTGAGGTAACACTTAATTTTGCTTTTGGCAGTGGCTGGAATCTTGGAAGTGTCTCTCTACTAAATAATCATCACTCAGTGTTAAAACAGTTTGCAAGAATATTATTTTTCTTTGAGATAATTTTCGTATCTCTATTTTTAATAGAGATATGAAAATGCTTGTTTAATGTTCAGGTGTTGCACTAAATTTTTGAAAGCACCCAAGTAACCGAATTTGTGGTTTATCAGTCCTGTGGACCAGATTCTCAGTGTGCCTGCTAAGCAGGCAGGCATTGTTATATCAGTTCATTGACTTAACTGACTTGAGATTCTTGTGCCAAAAGTGGAATTAAATCCTGACTATTCATACTTCCTTACTGTGAGGGTGGTGAGACACTGCAACAGGTTGCCCAGAGAAGTTGTGGCTGCCTCATCCCTGGCAGTGTTCAAGGCCAGGTTGGATGGGACTTTGAGCAGCCTGGTCTAGGAAGGTTCTCTACTTTGGGGTTGGAATGAGATGATCTTTAAGGTTGCTTCCAACCCAAACCATTCTGTGGTCCCTGTGCTTTTTAGGAGCTTCTGTTAACGGAATCCAGTTCTCTTTTTACTAGTGATTATGCCAATCTTGAGGCTAAATCCTGCCCCGTAAGGTTTGTTCCTAGGAAAAGGCTCCGCCTTTTAAAAGTTGTTCATGACCAGCTGTCGTTCATTCTGTAGTGACACATGCAGTGGTGTGGGTATGTACAGCCAGTTTCTGGCTGGTGTACATGAAAATTACTCCATGTTCAGCAATGCCTGTTCCTGCTTCTGGCAGGTGTTGGGGACGGAGGGAGGAGTGTTCTCAAGTGTTAACAAAGTTGTCTCTCTGTCGGGTCTCTACTCCACACTCACAATCCTGCCCCACCTTTCCAAAGGAGGCTGAGATGCTTTGCTGCAACCCTCACACCAAAACAGCACCCAGGAGCTGATTGACCTCCCTGCTGGTGCCTCCCTGCACACACAGGAATCCCTGCTGGAGGTGTTGATTTCTGTCCCACAGACCAGCATTTTGCAGGCAGACCATGTGGCTGTTTTGTCCTTGGTCATTTGAGGAAGATCAGTCGCAGCATCACCCGAGGTGCTGATGCTTTCTCTAGGCTGAGGTGGCATTGTGGGAAATGGCGTGGTGGGTTTGTCTCTGCTCAGTAAATCCGAGTTGTCGTGCCCGAGAGGAGCATCCTTGTCAGTCTCTGGAGGTGACAGGAAGAAGAGTTAATTTCTACGCTTCACAACTCATTAGTGTTTGTCAGAGCCAAGGTGACCTTTAGCTGTGGCACTACAGTTTGCTCTTGGATAACGTCTGATTTAATTTGTTCAGGTGTTATTAACATTTGCGTGCTTTGGATATTGGACATTTCATTGTGCTGGGCCCTTTGTCTTCATACCATGGTTCAGTGAAAGGTTGCTGTCTGCATTCCTTCAGACATCTGAAGATTGCAATTATTTTTTATTGTATTAGAATGAAAACATTGTCAAGGGACCATATTGCTGGCTTTTCTTTTAAATGGTAATTATCAGGAGAAATGGCCACAAGGCTAAAGAGCTGCACTCTGTGGTGAACCAACTCTGTTGCCCAGGAGGCTCTTTACTGTCAGGGGGTTACAGGTCTGAGGCTGGTGAATTCTGTAGTAGTGTATCTGTGGTTTACAGGTCATCTGTGTTGCTACTTCCTGCTCCTAGTAAAAGGAAGGGGTGAAACCAGTATTATTACTGGTAATACTGTGCCTTGATATGTCAGTTTGCTAGTTGATAAAATACATATAAATGCTGATCAATGATTGATAAATATGGTGTTGCTCTGAAAAGTGCTATGCAATGTATCTGTGTGGTTCAGATCCTAGGTAGCTGTTTATCAGGAATGTTCAAAACATCACTATATTTGTTTGAGATGCTTTTTTTTTTTTTAAGATTCACACATATTTCTCAGGTACACTTGTTCATGGTAGAACATGAAAGAAAATGCATTAGCTTTTCCCAAATCACTTGATGCATAGACCCTTGTTAAGACTAAAAACATCCTAACACCTTGTTAAAGTTCAGTAAGTTGTATAGGCAGTGGTCAGTTAAGTAATACTGACTTAATAAATTCTTATTCCAAACTAAGAGTGGAGAAGAATGTCCATATATAGATATCAACTCCCATAAATGTTGTCTATTGGGTAAAATAAAAAATTGAGTTAAATTACACTAAAAATTTCGTCTCTCAAATAATTTCTTTCTCTTTTTTTTTGCAGTATAAGTATAGAGACCTAACTATACAGGAGACAACCAGTGTCATCACTCAGTACAAGGACCTCAAGCCTGTCATGGATTCATATGGTTAGTCTGTGCGTGAGAAAATTTTCGTTGGTGTATGGTTCATATTTTAGATGTATTTGGTAGTTTTTGGCGGGGGGGGGAGGAAGAAGATTAAAACTAGAAGACATAACCTGAGTTCCTCTTTTTTGGCTTTGACATCAGCAATTCTTTAGAAACACAGACTCAGTAATGTAGTAAGGTTACTTAGAAAATATCTATCTAAGAAGTGTTGTATTTTTCAATGCAAAAAGTGCCAAGAAGTGTTGCATTGTTCACAGCTTAACTTTTAGTTAATCGCTTACTGATGTCATCAGTTGGTGCCCTGAAATTGCTGGTATCTTACACATTCAGCTTAGCTGCCATATAAAGATGTTTTTAATATTCTATGTAGGAAGAACTGTAAGTCATGTAAAATAATTGTGGTAGTTCATAAGAGTTTGAAGAAAACATGTTGAAGTATATAGAAAATTGACATGAGGGTTTTATAATGTAAATCATTGATGATAGTCAGTGTTTGCTAGCTATTTTAAAGTCTCTGAGTTAATTTAAACTTAAATGTGTTAAATGAAGAGGATATCACAGCATACAGTGAGCCAGCATAGCTGCTGAGGTCAGCCTTCTTATGATCACCTTTTTTTAACTGTTGCCTGTGGGATTCCTCTGTGATCTAATTTATATTACTAATACATCATCAAAAGTTTTAAAGTCTTCTGCTTTTCGAATTGTAAATCTGGATTGACAAATACTAAGAAGGGACATGGACAGGTAAAAGATGAATTAGTTTTGACTTGAGTAGCTGCAAGCCAGGAGCTGTCACAGAAAAAAAAATCATGCAATGACTGGAGAAGCAAAACAGGAGTGAAAGGACTGTGCCTGGAATATCTGTACAAGTTTGCATAAGGATGGTGATCAGAATTCTAGATATCCTTGAGCTGTAGCCATTTGTGTTTCCCTAATGCTCTCTAAGCTGCCTGGAAGAGGCTAAGCACCAAATCGCCTACAGATAATTGATATTATTTGTAGCAGTGACATCACCTGCAAGAAAATTATTGCATTGCCGATGAGATGGTTTTCAAGTTCATATTAACAATGAAATATATACCCCAATTGAAGTCCCGACATGTTCTACCTGGCTTTGCAGAACATTAGCACCACAATAATTGTACACAGTAACCTACATTTGAATTATGGCTAGAAGCTTTTCAGGTGAAATTAGGAAGATGAAAGCTTCCTCAACAGAAGCTGATTTATTCAGCCAAGAATAATGTATTGGATTAAAAGTGTGAGAAAACTAAGCACAGCAACTCAGTAAATTTAGGTCAGAGTTCTTGTGCAGTTTGTGACTAAGATTTGGCAGAGTCGAGCACTCTTTCTTCTTCAGTGTGTTATTGTTTGGTTAAATTACCTTTACTGATTCTATAATAAATCCCTGTGGCCCAGTAATTTTCAATATTCTTGCTGACCTGTTTATCTGAAGAAAGCATAAGAATTTCTCTATAAACTTGAGATGACAGTTGTTTTTTTAAATCAAGTTTGAGTTCAGATTATCTTTGCAGCAATTTGCATTTTTTCCAGTGTGTAAGGTTCCAAAATGTTTTACTTGATCCTTGAATGAGGAAACAGTTTATTTGCAGTGAAGGTAGCTTTGCAGTGATTAGTCATTCATTTCTCAGAAGTATGTTACTCATAAGGAGTTACCTGACTGTGGACAATCATTTGCTAGTCCATAAATATGCAAGAGCTGAACCTTTCAGGCTGAGTTTATATGTGTGTAACTTGTGAAAACTTACCCCAGTAAATAGATGGGGTATAACCTGAACAGAGATTAACATAACCAATGTGTTTGTTTTAAAAATACTGTTTGTTCCCTTTCAGTTTTTAATGATGGTTCATCTAGGGAGTTGATGAGCCTCAGTGGAACCATTCCTGTGCCTTACAGAGGTATGCATTTATTACAATTTTCATCATCCCCATTATTTTCCCAAATTACGTGAAAAAACTCCTTACAGTTGTCCTGATTCAACTTCACTACTTCAAGTGATCACTCTTTTCTTGAAATCCTTTACTTGTCCAAAGTAGAATATTTTAAAGAAATTGTTCTCTATTTTTGCTGCACGATAAAATTTAAATGCTGATCATTGCTTTTTTGGTCTTTTACAGCTTTGTAACATCGCTTTTCTTTCAGCATTGCACGTTTTTTCAAGCTTGTCAGTTGAATTAGGGTTGCAAACCATTTATTGCTTCAGCTAACAATTCAGATTAGAGTCATGTAATGTAGCATTGTAGAACAAAGGAGGTTGTGTATCAGTGGTGAATAATAATTGTGAATCAAAGTCAAATTGTTCTGAAAAATGTTCCGTTTGTGGTGATAGTGTTACCTATTCCTTGAATGTTGTTAGTAGATTTTGGCTTCAGCCTCTAACTTTCTGCAGTTCTGTTTACTGGGTTTAGGAGATTTTTATAAATTTGAATATAGGAGGACAGTTGAAGAGTTGAAATAACTTATAAAATCTTTCAATATATATTTTCTAGGTAACACATACAATATCCCAATTTGCTTGTGGCTGCTGGACACCTACCCTTTCAACCCCCCAATTTGTTTTGTTAAACCCACTAGCTCTATGACAATAAAAACTGGGAAGCATGTTGATGCAAATGGAAAGATATACCTTCCCTACCTGCATGAGTGGAAATATGTAAGTATAGGGAACTTGAAATTCTCAAATTGCTCAGTTCTGCATTCCTTGAGATAGTTGTATAATTTTGAATGAAAGTGATACTCTTTCTTTGAGATCTTAAACCATTTTTTAAACAAAATCAACTGTGCTGGAGTTTTTTTGGAATATCTTGAAGTTCAAGATGTTGCATTCTGTATTCTGGTTATTTAATGTAATTGTATCTTTAGTTACAACTTGTCCGATTTAACAATGCAGCATTAGGTGTCTTCCCCTGGCAGGACACTGATGTGAAGAGTTGTGAGATAAGAATATTTACAAAAGCGAAATTATAAATTTACTTAAAACATCTCTGTGACTAGAGTGGACTTGTACAAGCACTTGGGCTTCTTTATGTAGACGTTCCTCATGTATATTAATATATTTTCTTTACCAATAAAAAGAGGCATTGAGCAGTACAGGCCTCATAGAAGTTTTGGCCAAAACATGGACTTGTAAAGAAGATAAACTCTGTTGACAAAAATAGAAAAATGATACAAGATGCATAGTTCTGTAAAAAGTGATTTACAGGAATACATTTATTGAGGATGAATGGTAGTTCAGTTCTTACGTGGTAGCAGTGGGGAAAGACTGCCCAGCTGAGGATGCAGGTCTTGCAGAAGCAAGAGGATCATCTAAGGTACAAGTGATACAGAATTCTTTGAGGGGTTGGTAAAAATAAGTAAGTGGATTATAGAGCTAAGAAAACTTGGAAATGGGATATTTAATCTGGTGCAACAGTCATGATACTTGTTCTTATTTTGGCAAAATGAAATCATGCTTGTATTAAGTATAGTTGTAAACAGAGAAGCCTAGTTCAATTGTATTTAAAGGAGGTTTGTGCCACTCCTTAGTGGGTTAGAGTGGTTTTTTTTCTATTGAGGCATTCTGAATTGGAGAAAAAGCTGTGGTGTATGAAATTGAAATATCTAAAAAACGTAGTGATCCATATGTTTTCCATGTTGGGGGGGGTGGATTTAATTCTTTTTGGTATTAAAATCCATCATTGGACTTTCATACCCAGTCATTTATTGTCCTACAGTTGATATGGAACTGTGTATTACCCAGTTTATTCTGGGTGTAAACATGGCTGCTGGTGTATTGTGCTATATGGTTTTGAGTACAAGCTGGCTAGGTATCTGTAAGAGAATCCAGAAAGGATGTTAAATATGCTCATATATATATATATATATATATATATATACACACACATACACACACATAGATGTGTGTGGGGGTGTGTGTGTGTGTGAAAAAAAATTTAAACCCACAAATAAAAGGAATGCTTTTGAGAGCTGATGGAATGGTATCCTATTGTTGCTACAGTCAGTTAAACTCTCTGTTAGCAAAATGAACAACCTGTGATTTGCTTTCCCTCCCAGCCCCAATCAGACTTGTTGGAGCTGATCCAGGTCATGATTGTTGTGTTTGGAGACGAACCTCCAGTCTTTTCTCGGCCTACTGCTTCCTCCAGCTACCCACCGTACCAGGCAACAGGCCCACCAACCAGTAAGTGCTCATCAGTACTGATTTCTGCAAGTAATCATATTAATATTTCAGAGTGATTGTTGCCCTGCACAGTTTGCCCACAAATAATGTATTTAGTGTAAAATGACTTTTTATATTGCTGGCTAGTGAATTCACCCGGCTGTACCTTGTTGGACTCAATGATCTTAAAGGTCTTTTCCAACTGAAAAAGTTCTATGAATCTAAGAATTTGTGGGGTTTTTTGGCTTTTGGAGGGGAAAAATCAAGTTTGTATTACAGCAAAGCAAAACCCAAACAAAACCAAAGCACACTTATACAAGTAACTGTCTTTGTATCTTAATTTTTTTTCTGGTAATACAAGTCAATCTTGTAAGTATCCTGCAACCACTGATTTCATAAGCACAAGCAGAAACAAAATCCTAGAAATACTTCCCTGAGAAGACTCTGTATTGGGTGAAAAAAACACAAAAAACCAGTAACTAGACCTACTCAAGTCAAAGACTGGGACAGTAGGGGAGGGCGAGCAGGTTAGCTGGGGATTGTTTAATAATGTTATAACAGTTCCATATGAATTTAATGGTAGAGTAGCTGTATTTGAGGTTATTTTTGCCAGATTTTTAAGGCTGTGTCCATTTTCTATTGAAATACGGCTTTCACCTGATCATAGTGTTGCATTTGAAAAGCTGAAGTGCTCTTCATTACCATTTCCATTTCCAGCAGAAGCCATTTTTAGGAAGGTCTTAGGCTCTTAACCTGTGAGAAAATGGGTAGCAAACATAAATGGGACCATTAGGAAAAATTGAGTAAAGGCAGGTGTTTGGGGCTCTTAGCTTGTCCATGGCTGTAAGAGCACCAGCTGATTGTGTTGTCCTGATTTTCCAGGAACAGTGGGGGTCAGTGTAAGTGTAGTTTTAGCAGAGGCTGCGACTTGTGCCTTAAGGACAAACCTTCAATGAACCACACTTGATTTCTCTTGTATCCACTCAAAGCTGGAGTACTTTGAATTAGTATTTTGAATTGAAGTACTACAAATTACTTCATAACTGAAGTAATTTTAGGCTAAATGTTTCAGGGTTTTGAAATTGTTAGTAGCTACTTAGTTTTACTTGTGTAATCAGACTTTATTTTACAGACATTTATGTTTGTGGGCTTTTTTATGTTCTAGATACACTGTTTCAGAAGAAATTAAATCCTTTGACAAAAATGTTAATAATTTCAAAGCATTGAAGGGTGAAAATAGCTGATCTCTTAAAAAAAGTTATTTGATGTAATATTCCTAAAATGCTAGAAGTGTGGAATAAATATGTCCAAAACATAATTTTTGTCAGCTTTTCAAGAAAAATCTTAAAATTGCTAAGACTATTAAAGCCTTGTACATTTATATGTGCTGATAACAAATTTTTAAATATAACTTCTAAAGAGCCGAAATTACTGGGTAGGACACGGTTAGATCATTAAACAGCTAATCAACTTACCCTGAAGGTACTTAAATTATGAGCTTGTTATTTAGTGAGTAAAGATCATTGACCAGGAAGGTTAAATTCTTTTTTCAGCTATTATATAAAAAATGGTAACAGCTCTTCAGGTGGGTCATTTTTAATACCACTTTTTTTTTTTTTCTTTTAATTTTTTTTTTAAATTTATTTTATTTTATTTTAATGTACCGTAGCTGCAGGTTCTTTTGTTTTTCTTGGTACATCTACTTGTGCATGTTTAAATCAATACCTACTTTTATCCATGCAGTGATGTAGTTTAAAAGAATGATGAAGAAAAAAATCAATATAACAATAAGGTTAGTTTTATATATGAGGAAGAACCTCTTTACACTGAAGGCAGCAGAGCACTGAACAGGCTGGCCAGGGAGGTTGTGGATTCTCCCTCTCTGGAGACATTCAAACCCCATCTGGATGTGTTCCTGCATCACCTACTCTAGATGACCCTGCTGTGGCCAGGGGTTGGACTGAATGATCTCCAGAGGTCGCTTCCAACCCTACCCATCCAGTGATTTGGGGAAATATCCAGGGAGAAGTGTCTTAGGTAGTTGTTCCAAGGAGTGTGCAATTGACTTTGATTAGGTTTCTCATACTCTCCCTCCAGACAAAATAATCTTCAAAATATTTTAACCATGGTTGATAGGGAGAGGGAAATTCAGAAATGCAGAATTTGTGAAAATGTGCTTGGTTGCAGAAAGGGAATTTTAGCTGGTGAGTGCATGGTGAGAAGGTTTGATGCGGTTTTAGTCCTTTCCATGCTCCAAGGGGCAGCAACTGCCTGGGTCAGTTGACATCATAGACAGCTCACATCACACATCTGCACATTTGCCTCTTGCCCAACTGCAGCTTAATATATCATGATATATATTAAACTTCTGAAATGTAAAAATATACAAAATCCACGTTTTATTTAGCTTCCTATGTGCCGGGAATTCCGGGTGGAATATCTCCCTATCCACCATCAAGTACTCCAAACCCAAGGTAAGAGCTCCTATAAACCATCATCATTTACCTAGTAGTTTCATTGAAGAGTGTCTAATCATAATTGTATTTCCTTATGGTGTATTTGTTGTATAATTATTCATGATTGCAGGTTAAAAACATGTTAGCACATGTTAAAAGTGAGGGCTGAATTCTTGTAGCCAAAAGGAAGTTAGAGGAAGGTTTAGTTTTCTCAAGTGTTGCTTCAAATAAAATATACTTGGATGATAAATTTGTTTTGAAAATTATTACCTAACTACTAGATGTTATCTTGCTTCACTCATGTATTTTTATGAGGTTGATATATTATCATGACATAGAAAGAAATGTACACCTAGAAGCTGAGATCTTACTAGCAAATCAAAAATTGAACAAAACATTGCTGGGTTAATACAAACCTTGACTCCAGCATAAATGTGGACTTAATTCAGAGCACTGTAAGGGAATTTGAAGGACACAAAGTTACTTTAAAAGCTTTTTATTAATATTAACCAAAATGTTTTTTTTCTATATAACAGTTTGAAATAAAGCATTTCCAGAAGACTCACAGGTCTGTCTTAGTAAATAGTGGGATGTTGACTACTGCCTCCTAGTGTGCACTTACATTTTTTTACATCATAGCTAATTGTTTTGATTATTAATATCCTTATGTCCTGATTTTGCGTTAGGAGCATATGAGATGTTGCTGTAATATGGAGCATTTTCATTTTTAAAAAAATTAAAATGTGAACACCTGTGAGGATTGGGAAGGAGAGGCAGTGTTATGTTTTAAGAGGTGAAAAGTTAGGATTTTTTTAAGTTCTTACCGCATGTTTTTTCCTCCTAAACATGTTTATTTAAAGTGCTTTTAGTGTTTATATGAAAGTGAATAATAGAAGAACTGGTTTTAAAATATATAATTTATGAATGAACAGAAAGTTTTTAAGAACTATTAGATTTGCAGTTACCTGAAGAGAGACAGAATATGCTTATTTTATATTTTGCGTGGGGTTTTGGGCCACTTTGTTTAATTGTAGCTATAGTTAATACTCTGCTGCATGCAGGTGTTTGTCAGTCTAGTACTGACTAATTTGAGTCCTTGTATTAGTTGATGGCAAATATATTTTAGAAAGGTGTTGTAGACTGTCATACATCATCTCGTAATTGTTTCAGTGAGCAAATGAATGCTTTTACTTACTTTATCATTCAGAGCAGGACTGAAAATTTCTGGAGGAGTTTGTTTCACTTTGCTGCTGTATTTTGCACAGCATTTGTAGGTTTACATAAAACAGTTCATCAGTCACCTTTTTAACTCTCCTGATATTAAAAATTATTGAGATTGCTGTTTGGGAGTTTGTAGCTAGAATAATTTCTTTTGGATACTTTTGGGGTTTTGTATAGCAAGACTAAGAGATTTAGGAGAATTTGTTATCCAAGTGTTGACCAGGCAATATCTAGATAGAGTTTCAAATAAAATGGTATCTTAAGTAATACCAGAAATTCCAGTTGTGAAAGATGTTAATGTGAACAGGAAAAAGGTCTGCAATTTTAACATTTTATTATGTAAATCAGTGTTTAACATGGTGGCAATAAGTATAGGTCAATGATATTTTACTACTAGGTGCATAACATTAGCATATCTTTCTTTTTCAAAGCAGCTACCCAAACTATCCTTACCCAGGTGGTGTTCCATTTCCAGCAACCACTAGTGTTCAGTACTACCCTTCTCAGCCTCCTGTCACCACTGTTGGTGAGTACCTTGGAAATGATTTCTCTGAAGTGAAGCTTTTCTCTATAACTGATATAATGAAATGGAAAAAGGAATGTGTTGTTCATACTCTGAACTTCCAAAGTATTGATGTTTAATTAAAATTTATTCAAAGAAAGAAAAAAATATTTTTTCTGTCCTTCACCTTATATTTTATTCAGTCAGGAAATCGATAAATTCCTGGGTTTATGCAATACATTGTATGTGCCCTGTGAATATTTTGAAGAGCACTGCATGTAACTACATGGCTTTTTTCCCTCACCGTTTAACTGTAGGTGACTTGATTGTCTACATTGCTCTGTTCATGATTTAGAAAAATACTTTTGTCATCATTTAAGCATCTACTGGACTCACTTTAGTTGCACATTCTTTACTCCAATAGTAGCTTTCTACAGTAGCAGTTTGGAATGAGCTTCATTTTTGCTGAGTTTCCTCTCCAGACTCTTCCCTGTTGCTTCTTATTGAGCTCTACTTGTCACTTCCTCCTTTCTTCCCTTTAGTATCATATTTAGAGTATTGACATGTGTCTTTTCCCAGTCTGCTGCTCTGTGGCCCTTTGCTGACACAGGACGTAAGCTTGCTTTCCAGCCTGCCTCTCACTTTTGGTGTGTGTGTAGAACACTGGGAACCAGAGATAAATATCTAGTTAAGTAGGAAGCTGGTGCAGTTACTTTCCAGCTGGCTGATACTCCTTTTGGCATAGTTGTGTGGTGAGGGTGTGGATTCTGTTGTGATGTTTTTCACATTATCAATCCATGGTAGTCCCTTGCACCATAATTTAAAAATGCATCCATAGGTTCCTCATTTAATGTGGGAACTCCTGATTAATTATGGAATGGCCTGGGTTAAAGTCATAGAATGTCTTTTCTTTCCAGAACTGTGTGTATTTTGTGATTTTCCTTCACATACAAGGGGACAAGGCAAGGGAAGAGAGATGCTTCTACTTTACTCTTACTAAAATATCTGAGGAGTTCTGTTACTACAGAATTTGAAAACAGCAGTAAGTTGTATGTTGTATTTTTCTTGTGCCTGATCCTGTCCTTTGTGTCCAAGTTCTTTCAGCCTTTCCAATTAAGAAAGTCTTTTCTGAAAGTTCTTGGCTGCTTCAGTGGTCCCCTCCACTCTGAGGTGATGTGAGTCTGCCATGCACAGTGCAAGGAAGTCGTTGTCCTACACAAGTACCTCAAACAGTGCTTGATGTTGTGGGGCTGCTCTTGGGTCCTGGAGAGTTAATGGTCTCCACTGGCTCTCATGGAGGGAGCTGATAACCTTTCCCAGGGAATGTTGGCTTTCTGCAGTGTCTTTCCCAAATAAATCCAATTTTAAATAAATTTAAATAACTTTAAAATACAGATATGTTCTATTTCATTTCTTTCTCTTGTTTTCATCCCCACTGAAGATGAATAGAGCTGCAATATCTGCCAAAGACAGAGGCTCTTCCAGTCCGGAGTTAGATCATCTGGGATGCTATGTTGTAATGCCAGGTTTCATAGTGACAGTTTAGCATTACACTGACTCATTTGCTGCAGCTAGGTAGAAGTTCCACACCTATTTTACATGGTTTATCTCTTGTGCCAAATGAGATGCAAACTCATGTCTTTAATCCTTCACTATATTTACAATATTGTGAGGTGTTCTCATTGTGTTTGTTTTGTTGGGTGTTTTTTACAGTACAGTATTGTTTTTTCCTTTCAACTGGAAATGTTTCTTTCCTGTACAGTTTGTTTGTATGGCTGTGGTTGATTGTGATAGTTTATTTAGGACCATGTCAGTTCCTACAACTTCAGAGTTTTGTGTGGGTGGTGGTGTGTTTCCTATAGTAAGCCTAGTTTGAATTGAATGAAAACATTCATGCAAAGTAGCTCAAGTTTTCAACAGTCACTGTTTTTTCAAATAGTCCTTCGGGCTTTTTCTTCCTGTTCAGTCATCTGCCATTAATTACCTTTCTGATGCAGTTACTGGTTTGACAATTCTGTAAGGTCATTTCTGAAACCAGACTCTGCCTAGTAAAGGTTAAAGGTTTCAGAGTTCTGTGGATTTAACGACCATGTGCTATGAAATCTTCCCCAAGCTGGGCTAATTATGGAAATGACAGAAGATGCTACGGGTTCATGCTCCTTAAGAAAACACATTAATTGAGCTGTATTAAAATGATGCTTTTTATGTTCAAAGACCTCATCCCTATCTGGTGGCATTTCTATGTGAACTTTCATTGTGTTAGGTGTATTGTGATTTAATTTTTTTCCCTCTGTCCTACTTTGCTGTTAAAGTGAGCCTTGTATAAAATCTCCCTGAGTGAAGTATATTGGGGGAAAAGAAAGTAAACATGAGTTCTACTGAGAAGTAAACAGCAACTGAAATTGTGCTAATGCTGTTTTTTGAAAGGAAATCAGGCCTTTTTGATTTGGAGCAATTGTTTGCCTTAAACAGAAGTCCTAAACAGTGAATAAACTCTTTGTCCCAGATAGTTTGACTGACTCGGTTTAAGTTTTACTTCTCGGTGTAGAAAGTGCTCTTCTTTTCTCCTTTTCATAAGAAGCAGCAATGATGGATTCCTGGGTTTGTGTGTATGGTGTTATTTGACAACTTCTATTGCTGGCTCTAATAGTAAACCAAATGTTGCAAATTATCTTGTTGACAGGCAACAGGGTGAATTTTTTAGGCCAGAACTGTAAATCCGATGAAGTGTTGGGACGTTGATATTTTCCTAAGGCTGTCTTTGCACCAATTGTTTAATAATTCAGTCTCTTTATTTTTCAATGGTAATTTGCTTATTTTCTTTTAAAAAGCACACATATTCTGTTGCAAATTATAGGTATGTAAAGTGCTCACATTAGTGAGGGTCAAAATTGATGTTTTCTTAATTTTAGAAGGCTTTGGTGGATTAGTAAGCATGATGTGCTTCTTCCCATAGTTCTTGTAATTCACTTGCATAGCTTTATTTTTCCACCCTTATGGCTTGGTGTAGATTTTGTGGACAGGAACAGAATAAAAAGCATAGGGGAGAGATACAAATTTATGCAGTCTTGTTTTGTTAGCAGAAGTAAAAAAAAAAGTCTTCAACTATACAAGATTCATGTGAGCGGTGATGAGGAGTATTTTTTCACTTCATTGTTTTTTTAAATCTAGGGCACTGGGAAATGTGATGTACATAATGCTGTAGCAGCTTCAGGGTTTTGATAGCTGTGTTTCTGGATAAAAAGATACTCTGGTAAAAGTTCTTGCATATTTTCTTTGCAGTTATAAGCTTCAAATCTCTCTGTGTTTCTGAGTTGTAAAGTTTAGGCACAAAAGCTGCTGTCATTCTTGCTTTGTCAGTAGTTGTTACAATCCAGTTGAAATTTCACAAGGTGTGAGGCACAAGCCTGGGGAAACTGTGACCCTCCAGTTATTCCCACAGAATAATTGAAGTGGTTTGTGATAAATCTCACCAGTAGCCACTTCACATTGTCTGGAGCACTCCAAGTTTCCTGATCTGGAGACACATTGCACTTCCTGTGACAGACAAAAAAGTACTTACCTTTCTATTTAGAAGTGTGTTAGTGACAGACTCTTGAAATTGTCCTTGAAATGCTGATTTGCAAAAGCATATTCAAGTCTCTTGCCCCTTCTGCTGACTTGCCCATAGGAATGCACAGTTCTTGAGCTTGAAGGAAGTGATTCTTGAATATTCACCTGTTCTCTTGGACCCCTCTTCCCTCTGTGGTAAATTCCCATGGAATTTTTCCAAGAAGGTCTTTAAAGAGGCCAAAGTTAGCTCTCCTGAGTTCCAGGGTTGCAGTCTTATTCATTGCCCTGCTTTCTCCTTGTGGAATATGGAACTCCCTGATCTCATGGACACTATAGCCAAGGCTGCCCCAACCTTCACAACTCCAACCAGATATTCCTTGTTAGTTATACAAGGTCCAGCAGTATATCTTTCCTTGCTGACAGCATCTGTATCAGCAAGTTATTATCAGTACTTTCCAGGAGCCTCCTGGACTGTGTGTTCCTGGCTGTGTTGTCCCTCCAGCAGGTGTAAGGGTGGTTGAAGTTCCCCGTGAGAACCAGGGCATGGGACTGTGAGGCTGCGTCCAGCTGTTTTCTAAAGGGCCTCATCTGTTTCCTGTTTGTTTCCTACACTGCCTATGTTGGTTGAAGTATGTCCATTTCCCAGGAGGGGTGCAAGGGAATACCCCATAACCACTTCCTGGGATGTGTGCCCTTCCTTGAGGTATCCCCCCTTGAGCTGCATGGGTGATGTCTATAACTCCTTGGTCTTTCCTAGTTTAAAACTTCCCTTACCAGGCCAGGCAATTCTAAAAAAAAACCCAAATTAATACATGTAATATGCACATTCACTGTCTCAAGCTATCTGTTACATTATTTGTAACAGCTGGCTTGAATACACTCAGCCATTAACTCTTACTCTTCTTTAAAAGGTCTCAGACTAATAACATTTATAGACTTCAGAGGAAATGGCCAGCCCATTTTTAAATTTAAAAAAGAGTGTGGATATGGGAATAGTAAAGTGAACAAATGGATGCATACTCTTAAATTTACTTGTGTCCATCCTAATGCATGTTATCTCACTGTGGTCTCTGCTGCTTCTGGAAATTATTATTGAGAGCAGTTTATTTTACTGTCTCACATGGCTGAAGTACACAGCAATTTGCCATTTGGTGTTCCAGCTGGCTTTATACTGCAGGCAGTGCAGCCCAGCATTAATCTTACACTTGTGAAACTTTCTTTGCAGGACCCAGCAGAGATGGCACCATCAGCGAGGACACCATCCGTGCTTCCCTCATCTCGGCGGTCAGTGACAAACTGAGATGGCGGATGAAGGAGGAGATGGATCGCGCACAAGCTGAACTCAACGCCTTGAAACGCACGGAAGAGGACCTGAAGAAAGGGCACCAGAAACTGGAAGAGATGGTAACTCGCCTGGACCAGGAAGTGGTAAGCTGAGATGAACCACAGCTGCCTACTTGAGTATTCCTAGTAGTGAACAGGAGCTTGTAATTAATTAATTATTAAGCATGATAGAAATAACAAAGCTTCCAGTGCATTGTGCTTTTTCACAGTTGGGTGCATGTGCTTAGGCTGAAGCAAGTCAGAAATAGCACTGACCATGAGATGCAGTGTCCAGCATGTGTCTTACAAATGTCATTGCTCAGCAGTAGAGAACAGTATCATTTTTCCCCATCCTTCCTGTGCAAGTTGTTAGTGGTGTGAGATTATTTCATAATTGTGTCTCAGTTTCTTGATAATAATGTGTAACAGCAGCACTGGAGAACATTTCAGTGTCTTAGTGCAGACAACACTGATTTTGGTCACAGCCTCCTTGTGTAACCTGCCTTGTATACAACTTCTCCTTTCCTAGAAGTCTCTCCTACTCATAGTATGCTCAGAAATTCCTGCAGATTTTCATTAAGGCATCTTCCACTTAGTCCATCTGCTCCTTGCATTGCTGCTTGGGAGTAAGGTTTTGGGATTGATGAACAGTTTCGGAAATGAGCTCAATGTTCAGATCTGGTTTAAAGAAGTTACTAGAAATTATTAACTGGACTAGAGAACTCTGAATACTGCACTCCAAAGAAAATAATTACTTTGGCTTTGCTTTTATTATCTTTCACTAGTTTAAATGGTTATTTTTCTAATGTGGCAACTTGGAAATACTTGGAGTGTTAGCACGCCTTCTCTACAGTTATGAATGAGTAATGGATTGACATTATCTAAAGCAGATGTTACTTTTTTAAAAGATAAACATCTTTAAAAAAATATTGATAGCTCTTTCTTTTGTAAAAATCATAATAGAGATAAGCAAAGAAGTACAGGATGAACTGGTATGTCTACAAATCTTTTGTCTATACAATTGTATCACAAGAAGGTAAATAAACATCTTAATTGTTTTTAGGCTGAAGTTGACAAGAACATCGAACTTCTCAAAAAGAAAGATGAGGAGCTCAGTTCTGCCTTAGAGAAAATGGAAAGTCAGTCAGAAAATAATGACATAGATGAAGTTATTATTCCTACAGCACCACTCTACAAGCAGATCCTGAACTTATATGCAGAGGAAAATGCAATTGAAGACACCATCTTCTACCTTGGGGAAGCATTGAGACGTGGAGTGATAGATTTAGATGTCTTTTTAAAGGTAGGTTTCTTGGATGTTTTTAAGATGTGTTAAGATGTTTTTAAATGTGTTTACTTTTTGTTCAGTGTACTAATGTTCATGATCTCTTCACTGAAGAGGATCCTGTAGGAACATCAGTATTGCTATGTTCAAGCATAAGTTGTAGAAGATCATTTCAGAATTAAAAGACCAATTTTAAAAGCATTATAGATACAAAGTCATATTGTTTCCTTCTTGTGTAGCTTGCTAGTTCTGTTTATCTGCTCTTAGAAAAGCTGTTTTCTGCTCCATGGGAAGTGCGCTAGTCTAAATTCACCTTGGAGTACATATTATTACTTTGATAGGAATATATGTGGAGTTAATAATTAATTATTATTACAGTTTAATGAAGTAGTTAATAATTAAAATCACAAAAATTAAACTGTGGCGATTGCATTTGATAGCCATCTGCCAGTCATTTTACGCCAAGAAGCTGCCATTTAGTGGAATAATTAATTTAGTATTTCCAAAAAACTGACATCCCGTTTGGGTCACAGAACGTGTAATGCTTTGAACATTTGTATTGCAGTATTATTAAGTTTTTGTCAAAACTTTACCAATAGCCAGTTGTTCTTACTTTCTTTCTGCAGCATGTACGTCTTCTGTCTCGCAAGCAGTTCCAGCTGAGGGCATTAATGCAGAAAGCAAGGAAGACTGCTGGACTCAGTGATCTCTACTAAAATCCCAGACTTTACCTGGGAAGTTAGATTTCCTTATGAAGCAGCCAT
The DNA here is from genome assembly GCA_036630365.1 of Acanthiza pusilla. Lineage (NCBI taxonomy): Eukaryota > Metazoa > Chordata > Aves > Passeriformes > Acanthizidae > Acanthiza > Acanthiza pusilla. The sequence continues at coordinate 17,384,819 of JAXCHO010000006.1, forward strand.
TCTCTTGATCTTTCTCTTAATCAGTAGGTGCCCAGAGTAAGTTATTACATCATCCAAGTGTAAGATATTTTGAATCAATAATATATTTTCTTTTTGGTAAAGACTAGCTTTTATTAATGCACTTTCTATCTCCTGTAATCTTTGTGCTGGTGGACTTAACGCTGAATAAAACTTGTTGCATATTTTCTTCCTCTACAGAACTGTGTATGATGTGCTTTCTTTTCAAACAGGGCCTGCCTTATGTAGTGTCAGCTTAACCATACTTTCACTTTACTTGTGAGATTTGGAAGATATTTTGCCAAACTGGAAAAATTCACATTCATTATGACCAGTGAGAATGAAAACTCCAAAGGTTCTTGGTCTCAGCACCATAACCAGCGTGGCCTAAGACTGATCATTTGCCTTAAGGCTTTTCATGTTACTGTTGGCTCTGAAGAGACTGGAGTTCATTTTTAGAAACTGGGTGAGACTTACAGAACTACGTAGCTGTCTGAAGCCTCCACAGCTGCACACATAACATTATTACAGAGGTGATGTTTGAGTTAGTGTGATTTGAAAAATAGAATTGATTTAGGTGGGTGGAAGTAGAGCTGCAAGTGGGAGACAAAGCCCTATAAAGAAAAACAAGGAGACTGAAATAACAGTTCGTGGTTTATTTGGTGTTGTAGTTGGTACTACAGTTGGACAGTCACTGTCTTGTTGCACATAGAAACCTTAACATCTTTTAAACATGCCCAGGAGACAGAACTTATGACTAGACTGATATAGTACACAAAAATAAGGTTCTCTAAGAAAAAAATACCCACAAAAATTCCAAAGCAGTGTTAGGAAAATACACTTGGACCTATCAACAAACAGTGAAATATTTAAGCTATTCAGCTGGCAGAGAAGGTTGGTCAATTGGTTTGACAATCCTTTAACTTCAAGAAAAGTCTTTGGTTTCACATTGTGTAGCAATTACTTACTCCTTACTCCTTTGAACCAACATGAAACAAGATTAGGAAAAGGCAAAGGGTTTTTTAGGCAGTGCTGCTTTGATTGCTGGATTTCTGTCATACCACTTCACTGAACAAGGCGGACTAGGTTATCTAGCTCTGGCTAACAACATGGGTGTCTGTGAACAGGGAAAACCCTAGATTAGTTTCCTAATGCTATCTTCAGGAAACTCCATTGTTCAGATTTGAGCTTTTTGTGTGTTCTAGTTGAGATAAAATACATTGAAAGATTTGACTTACTTGGAAAGTGCAACGTAAGACAAACCACTAAACCCGTTAAACTGCTAAGAGCCAAAAACTGCTTGGGCAGGTTTAAAACTGTAGTTCCTTCTGGATTGCCCACAGTGTGTCTGCACTCTTCCTTAATTTGTCCTCTTCCTCAGGTTTTAGGATCATCTTTACTACATCAGTGATGCCATTATTGCCCAGTACACAAGGAACACTTAGGAAGACATCTTCTTTTATTCCATGCAAGCCCTGAAAAGTAGGTAAGGATTGTTAGGCTGGAATTTATGTATGTTTGCACATTTCATAGGATATCCTATTACAACACTAAATTTAGTTACACTAGAAAGCAAATCACTTTTTCTTAATTCAAGGTTCTTATCAGTAAGAGAGATATTAGCAAAAAGAGGCTGCTCACCTTAACAATTGTAGAGATGGGATGCACTCTTCTCAAATTCTTCATGATACTTTCAGCTAGGTCTCCCACAGAAAGGCCAATAGCCCAGGATGTGTACCCCTTCAGTTTGATCACCTCATAGGCACTGCAGAGACACAGGACACTCACTAAAACCTAGTACCATCAACAGAAATGCTTTAAGTTTCTAAGAAAGGCTTTTGGAGGTGTCCTGATCAATTTGGAGGCATCAGGAGCTTGACTGACTAGCTGGCAGGACCAAAATGAACTCAGCAGTGACTAATTCTGTTTGCATTTTACACTGTTTCCCACAGTTATACTGGAAACCTAGAAGTTAAAGCTCTTCCCTAATTTAAAGTTTACTAATCACAAAAATGTAACTGCCAAATCTACATTACTCCTTTAAATATTATTTCATGTGCTATTAAGTTTGCATCCTGACATTTAGGGCTACTGGGGTATTCTAGATCTGGGTACGGCAGTTCCGAGATTTTTCAGCTCTTCATGATTTGTTCTTGCATTGAAATCTATAAAAAAGCCAAACTGGTATTTACCTCTCCACGACCTGCCTGTGGACATCCTTCCAGTGTTCCCTGTCTCCATCACTTCCCAAGTCTGGATGAAGAGCCTTCAGAGAGACGCCAGCAACATTCACTCCGCTCCAGACAGGTACTGGGAATTGCACATACATGAATTATCTCACAATACTTGGTCCTTCTCAAATTAACAGTTAACGTAAGATCTAGCTGGATTAACCTGCAACACATCACTTAGGATTTAGCTATGGCTTTAAATATAGTATGACATAGAAGGCCAATCTAAGTTGCAGGCTGAGAACCTAGGAGCACCTCAACATTTATATATGGTGTCACAAAGTTTGGATACATCTTTGTTAAAAGTAGAACACCTGGGCAACATGAACTAAAATGACAATGACTGTATTTTGCCAAGTTTTCTCAAAATAAGAATTGATCCCAAATGCATTCTGTCAGGTGTCAAGAAGCAGACAGTACTGCTCTGGTGCTGCTTGGAAAAGTACACGTTAAATAAGGAGAAAGTTGTTCTTTCTCCTGTCCTCCAGACTTGCCTCTGCACTTCAGTTCCTATATACAGAAATTAAGAAAGGCCAGTAATGGCAGCTGAGTGGCTGCCAGCAGGTCTGGTGCAGATCTTCTGGAGTCTCTTCCAGAGAACTTTATCCCCTTGCTGCTTCAGTTTGGGTTTTTTTGGGAGTTACAGGAACAACTTAGCCCAGAAACATTTAGCTACCTCAGGTTACAGTAATGACCTTTTCCAAGCACAGTCAGGTCAAATATAGATCATCTAGGGCTCCTCTGCAGCAGAAGACTTAAATCAGGACTTGCATTTTTAAGGCCCTGCAGTGCAAAGGTTCTGGAGCAGTGTTTTGCTGTAGCTTTTCAAGATGTTTCTTGCAAATGAGTAAGGAAGTTCTGTGTAACAGCCAGCTCGACTGCACCCTTACCACTGGAATCTCCGTGCTCTCCAACAATCCATCCGTGGCAGCTCAGAGGGTGGATGCCCAGCCTTTCTCCCATGAGGTGGCGGAAACGAGCAGAGTCCAGATTGCAGCCACTACCAATAACGCGGTGTTTAGGAAAGCCACTGATCTTCCAGGCCACATAGGTCAAAATATCCACTGTAAGGAGAACAGGGGCATAACAAGTGCCACTCATGAGCCATTTGATAATGAGGATGGTACCTTCCATTCATCTCTAAGCATTGTACCTGCATGCTAGTGGCATGGAACAGAGCACAAAGCAGTGCCCATGGCCAGGCACTGCAGTGCGCTAACATAATGGCTGTTTCATGTAACATAATGACTGTTCTGTGCAATCTCTCAGCTCTGCCTTTATGCTATGCATGCAATTATCAGTGACCCTTACTGTGCTCAAGATCACTTGGACTGAAAACCCAGGTCTATTTCTCAGAACACCAAACTGCTGAGCCTGGAGAGGGAAGATGACACCCTTTGCTATATGGGTATCATAGAATGGTTTGGGTTGGAAGGGACTTTAAAGATCATTTCATTCCAGCCCCCTGCCATGGGCAAGGACACTTTGCACTAGACCACGCTGCTCAAAGCTCCACCCAAGCTGGCCTTGACCACTTCCAGAAAGAATTTCTTTCTTATATCTAATCTATATCTGCCTCTTTCAGTTACTGCAATTACCCCATGTACTATCACTACATGTCCTTGTAAAAAATCCACCTCTCTTTTAGGCCCCTTTAGGTATTGGAAAGTTCTCCAAGGTCTCCCTGGAGCCTTTTCTTCCCCAGCGTAAGTATTTTCTAAAAGCCTGTGCTGGTCATACTAGTTCACTAATGCAACCTTACTGAAGAAACACTATTCTCTAAGCCAAATCCTCTTATGGCAACACAAGACAAACCTGGGTTTGAGACAATAAGCAGCTTGCAGTCAGGACTGTATTTAACAACATTGGGAATGATGAATTTGAAGATATTCACGTTGCGCTGGACCAAGTTTAGGCGGCTCTCTCCTTCTTGCTGCCGGGCACCAGCAGTGACAATGACCAGCTTGGAGTTTGCAGTCACACTGTAATCTGCAGACAAAAGGCTGTGTCAAACATGTTTTCTACACATGGTTCAGAACAGGAGTTCTTACTTCCTTTCTGTACTGAGATCTCAAATTCTCAAGTCTGAGGGTGCAGCAATTCCCTGGTAATTGTTACCCTAGACTTTGCTTTTATAGAAAATTATATTTCATTTTAAGACTGTGGCTCATTGCCATAAGTGTCAACACTGGGACATGTCAACATTGTGACATGCAGCTGCAGGCAGTGATATTCCATGCTTCTCAGCCACAAATGGCAGTAGGGGTAGCTGTTGGGATAACATTCAGGGTAAGCGCCATGAAGAAGCGGAAGAAGGCTCTGCCCTCATTACCTACTACCTGTGGCCACTGTAATTACAGTATGAGCTGATTAAGCCTTTGCCCTACTCAAGGCTGCCACTAAAAGTTATCAGAAGTAAGCAGTAATGAGTTCAGGGGTTAACTGATTGTGAAATAAAGTTCTCTAAGGTGCTCAAGCACTTAAGAAATTTATCTTTCTGTACTGAGAGTGATCCCGGGAAGAAAATTTGTAGCTGGACTGGCTGTAAGAAGGTACGTTAAACAATGTCAGCTGAGTACTAGATCCATGAGCTTTCCTCCCAACAATTAGGGTGGCAGGCTAAGTGCTAGACTTGGCTGTCCAATGTGAGACCTGAAGTGGCTACGTCCATTTGGAAATAATGAGCACATTAGAGCCAACTACTTGCCTTTGCCAGAGACAATCTTCGGAGTTTTAAGGAAGAGGCTGCCATGCTGGAGATCTAGCATCTCTCCTCTGAGCTTGTCCTCCACAACATCAACAAGGGCGAGTTCATCAGCCAAGTCCTACAAGAGACCAACATTAATGGTAAGTTTACTGCCTCTGAGTAAAGCCCCTAGTTTTTAAACTGTGATGTTACAATTATTTTAAAAGCTAGTTAAACAATTTTGCTCATCTCTGACACTTCACTTCTTCTCAGAGTCCTTAAATTAGTCCCCTGGGATATCTACTTTCTTGAGTTTGTTTTGTAATTTTCATAGCCACATTTTGTATGAAATAGCTGTACGGTTTAGCAGGACAATAATGAAGAATAATTTAATAGCAGTTCATAAGCAACCTATTTGACAGTTAAGAAAAGCAAGCCTGGCGTTAACCACAGCATTTTCAATATGATAACTGAATGCAGAGAACAAGTCACTCAGAGTGTCAAGAACCAGTACTTCCAGGCCACACGGCAAAGAATAATGCCATTGTCCACTCTGCTCAAGACAAAAAAACTCCTCAGTTCTCAGTCTTTTTGTATATGTAGAGTGTTAGAGAAATCCTACTCAGAGGAGAGTCTGCAAGTCTCACAAAGGTAAATGCAGCTCTTGAAATGATACATAAAGGACATTCTGTCTGAGCCTGAGCTAAACGTGGTTTACAAGGACTGCACCTATTTGTTCTCTGTCAATAGCTTGACGACTGTTGCTTCATTTCAGGCCCAAACAAAGGATTGTATAACAAGGATTGTATATAATTTATCCTGTATGTTTAGTCTAATAAGGGAGATTATTTTTTTGCCCCTCTTTTAGGTCTCAGGTTCTTCTGCGCTTTCTCCCAAGCTTGACACTTACCTTCATGAGGATGCTGATGGCACAGGCCATTCCGACTGCACCCACACCAACCACGCTAATCTTATTTTCAGCATGGCTCTCCTCTTTGTGGAGAGTGTGGATGAGCTGATCCTTGACAGACATGATGCACTGCTGAAAGGAAAGCAACAGATTATTTCTCCAAACTTTGGAACTTTTACTGACACCAGAATATTTGCATCCAGTAAGACAGAATTTATTCCAGGTTAATAACAAAATGGATATAAAACACATGAATAAAACATCTGGCACTACTGCCCATATGCCACAAAATGATTGCAAAACTGAATTATTGATGATATTCCTCTGTTCAAGCTCACCATAGCTTTGCCTCAACACAGCCTGAGAGGCATTGATTATCATAGATAGCTGGTGGCACTCCAGCAGCAGCAGTAGAATGTTCTAAATGTCCATCCGTATTACATTTAGGTACAGGAAGCCATTTTAGTACTTCTAAGCACAGCACAATCTGGCAATCTCTGTTCTCTCACCCTGAAAAACTGGTATTCTGTGCCCTGAAGCCTTTCCAGAGCTGAAGTCATGCAACACTTAAGCAAGCCCTTTTTAAGCACAGCATGAGCCTTCACGTTAACTTCATGAATTTGTTTTGAAGTGAAACTGCACAGTTTTAAATTAAGATGGCTGGAGCCTGGTGTTACCATCTCTCCCACCCTCACATTTTAGCTGCCAGCTGCACAGCATCCTGGTTAGATGGGTTCTGACAGCCACGGGTGTGCCAAAATGGCAGAGTAATAACAGAGATTACACATTTATCCCCGTCTCGGTGTAGAAACCAACACCACGCTTTCCCAGGAAATGGTGCTGCACTGGGAACTGCGCTGGGAGCAGCCTGAAGAGCTCAGGGCAGGAGCAGCTGCACAGACGAATGCAAGTACAGACACAACATGACTCTCTAGTGCTGAACAGGCGGCAACTCGTTCACAGCATGAGAAGCCAAGCAGAGCAGCAGGTGAGGACTGCAAGTTTTGGGGCTCAGCGGAGGGACAGGAAGCCAGCAGTGCCCATATTTAGGAAAATCCAACCAAGCTACGTCAGTCTTGATTTGCAGAAGCCTCCTGAAGCATGGCCAGGTGTAGAACACTCTCCACGTGCCAAGTCCTCCTTTTGCACTATAAGCACCTTAATGTGCAAGGCTGGGCTGATGAGAGCCACCCACTCAGGCACGTCTGTTACACTTAAAAACTAAAAAAATGTGCTTTCAGAGTGCCATTCCCCTAAAGGAAACAAGTTAGGGGAGTAGTAGGTGGTCCACTAATGCTGTATTTCATACGGAGCCCTGAGCCCATCAAGTTCCTTTGCAGGATCGCTCCCTGGGGCCACACGCACCGATTAAGGGAAGCAAGTTAATCCCCGGAGGCTCAAGGGGATGGAGAGAGGGGATGATGGGGGGAGTTGTGAGTGGAAATCACGCCGGCTGGACTCAAGCCCAGGGCTGTGCCCGGTACCACCACGGCGGGGGGGACTCGGCGGAGCAGGCGGCGTCGAGCGCACTTTGCCCGTTTGTCGCCGCCTGCTCCGCCGCGTCCCCCCGAGGTGTGCGGGACAGGACCGCCTACCACCCCCCTTCTCGCATTCCCCCTCTTCCTGCACCCCCCATTCCCACACCCATCCCAGCCCGCCACGGCGATGGCACCTACCGAACGTCCTCACCCAAGCACGGCTGTGACGGCGGAGCGGGGGAGGTGGCGGCCGCCGCCTTAAATAAGGGCCGGGCGGCTGACGTGAGGCGGGCGGGCTGCGATGCTGGGGACGTGCCCGCCGACACGTCGGGGTGGAGAGAGAGGGAGAGGGAGGAGGGGGAAGGAGCAGCGGGAAGGAGCGGGAGCAGAGAAGCGGAGGGGAGGGTGAAGCGAGGCGGGCGGCGGGGCTGAGGAGCTCAGCAGCGCACCCCCTCAGGGCTCGTCTGAGGGCTGTCGTCGGGGGAGATTCCACTCTCCCTGTTATTAGCCGGGATGAGTGAAAGCAAACTCTCAGGCTCTGGATAGTTTGTGGAGATTTCAAGGCGTTCCTGCCCTCGATTCCCGCCGGGCAGTGCCTGCCAGCCCTGTGCTCCTCCTCAGAGGTTTATGGCGCTAGTTCCGGATGGGGCCTCTTGTCGGGAGGCTGGAAACCAGCTTCTAATTTCCATCTAAATCAATAGATGTTTGGGGTTTTTTGTTTACTTTCCCCTTTCCGTGTATTTAAATATCCAATTCCCGTTCATTTGTTGTGTTAGGTTATATAAGCCAAACCTTTTCAACCCGGCGTGATCATGCAAGCGGTTCCCAGTCATTGGGATGTATGTTCTGTGGGACTCTCTCAGTTTGAATGCTTTTTAAATGCTTTTTCTCCTGAGAGGGGCTGCTGCATGGAGTGGTTTAGACAGCAATGCCTCAAACACAACACTAATGTTGTCCTGAAGTTACTGGAAATTCCATGACTGGACTCACACTGGTCTTTTTCAGTCACACCATGCTGTCAGTTTCCTGTCACCCTGCGGCTGGTTAGTAAAGCCAAGTCCTTCTCTTAGTCACTTATTTCTTGCTAGAACTCCAATAAAAAGCAAAACCAACTTCTAAAAAAAAAAAAATTATTTTCTGAATGCATGAAGTTTCGGTTTTATACTATACTATTTTCTGGGTCATCCCACCAAACTGAGTTTTAGTAAATACATACCACCTTTTACCTTTTGAATAACCATTGTTATTCATCAAGTATCATGTTTTAGTTAGATTTTCCTTTATAAGTTTTCCTGAAGAACTGCACAGACATCAAAAGTGCAGGCCCAAAGTGGTTCCACCATGGCTTACTTCTTAGAACTTGCTGTTCTCTGGTCCCATGATAATGCCTTCAAGTACGCAAATTTACTTAAAATCTTTTGGATTTGTGGTTTACTGCACGTCACAGTTCTGGAATTGGTTCCTGGTTCCTCCAGCTAGAAGACAACAGATTCGGTGAGTCTTGCTCACCATCTGTGAGTTGTGTTCATTTATTATTTTTTACCCATTTCTGCCTTCTGCCTCTTCTCTTGGGCATCCTGTCTTTACACCATGGATTAATACGTTCATCCTTACTGAAGATCAGGTAAGTGCTCATTTAATCTTGAGTGAATAGCTGTGTTACCTTTATTTTCCCATTCTTGTTTTTACAGTGATTCCCCCCCCCCTTTTTTTTTTCTTTTTTTTCTTTTTTTTTTTCCCCCATTTCTTTTAGTTTTGGTACATTTACAATCTTTGTCTTAGTTTCCTTTAGGGATTGTGACTCAAACTGATTTTTGGCCGTACTGTCCTCAGCTCCTAGGATGCACTTGCATTCCTTTTGGGGTGCTTATCTTGCTGTGGCATGCCTGGTCACAGACCATCCCAGTGACAGTTCCCTTCTGCTGGGGTGGTCTGATGGAAATAGTAGCCGAAAGCCTCATCATTTATTTGACAGTTCATTGGCAAAACAAAAGAAACAAAAAGTACAGGAGAGAAAACATCTAAAAATGCTTGTAGGTTTGCATGAAACAAGACAGAAAAATACAAAATTCTGCTTATTGTAAAGACCAACACTTCCAGCAAAGGAGGTTAAATATAACAGGCTATTGGTTGCAGAACTAGTGTGCTTTGTTCCTTGCTGCTGCTGGCGGAAGGAGTGATGCTTGTGGGATGTGCCATGTCAGAGAAGACTGGTCACTAAGGAAGGGAAGTGTGGGTAGATGCTGAGCTGGCCTAAAGCCACATGAATGCAGGATAAAAAGGAAACATAGTTCTGTCATTCTGCGTTATTCTGGGTTCACTGAGCATCTTGTTCTGTCAGGAGCCTCAAGGATGGATTAGGAAGTTTAGTTCTGCATCCTAGGAATCTGTATTTACAGTGGCTCTGTATGAATGGGACTGAACATCTCATCCAGGTTTGGATTACACACATCTGGCAGGACAGAAAATGAACATTTGACAGGAATAAAGACCAATAAGAAATATTTTTGACTATAAAAACTTCTGCGTCTAAAGAGCTGAAATGCAAGATAGGAAGCTTCTGTGACAATACTGGGTGAATAGACTAATAAGCATTTAAAAATATGTAACTGTTGTAGAGCAAGTGGTATTTTACTACTCAGAACGAGACGAAGGCTCCCAAGAGAAGAATATTGGTATTATAAGATTCTTCTTAGCCTGTGGCTCAGATAAAATAAACTTGGACATGGTTTCCAGGATTTAAGTTCCAAAAACATCTTCGCTTGCTTGTGTTTGTGTTGCTTGTTGCTGAGAACAGAACCAAGAGCAAATCACTGTTATCTGTAAGGCAACAGGGTGTCCTTACCTCTCTGGTGCCTATTCAGATACCAGAGGTCCCACCTGTAGCAGAGGAGGCCAAAGCAAGCCAGCAGGGGTGTTTCAAGACCATGTCGGCCCCAGTGTGTCCTCAATGATGATAATAAGCAGATCAGAACCCTTTTTTTTTTTGTTAAAAAATAAGATTCAGCGTTTAATATGCCAGTGTTAAATCACCTGTTAATTTGCCTCAGTTACAGGACTGAGAAGGCAGCTGCAATGACCACATTTTTCCTTTTATGTGGCCTTTGTAATCTTATTATCAGCAGTAGATGCTCAGGAGGAAAGCAGTCATCTGGCATGATTGACATTGATTTTCTGCCTCAGAGAGCTTCAATGAGAGAAGGCTCAGAACAACACAAACAGAACGGGGTGAGCAAATTACAGGCATTTTTCTTGCACTTGGAAGATGGAGGCCAGGTCTGTTTTGATTTCCTGTAAGTGATTTACTTTGATTGTAGGGATGGATTACTTTTCTCACATAAGGAGCTTCATTCCTCCTGTTTGTCTTTCACTGCTGCCTTTTATTGTGGTAGCAGGAGGTGGTGTTGATAGAGTGATGGGAATGCCAGAAATGCGACAGTGTCTCTCCAGGGAAGCTTGACCCTTCCTCAGCCTGCTTGCCCTCCTTTTCATATTGCCTTTCACAGGTTAAACAGGAATAATAAAGCAATAGAAGTTGCTGAATGTAGAAACATTTATGTTTTATTCTAGGAGTTAGGAGCAGAGTATTTCCACTGGCCTCTGGTGGCATTTGATCAGAATCTGAGCAATAACAGATGGAAACAATGCCACATTTTTATTAAACATGTTTGCTTTTAAAATGTGAGATACCATTAGACCTTTATCACAAAAATGAAGTCCAGAGACAGTTATACAAGGTGAGTGTACATCAGTGTGTACATCTTGCTGTTTTCAGTAAACCACAAAATGTTAGCCAATTTCTCTCCATTTTGCTAATATACAAGAGCTTTTCCATGGTGACATTTCATTTTTACTCTCTCCATTTGCTCAGATCCTGACTCACGACAGATTGAGTCAAATCTGATGGTGCTGCAGGGGTGAATAAGGACATGAAACCAGGACTTCAACATTTGCTGTGTGACCTGTACCTCAGCTGGGAGGTTATCAGTAACCCAAAGCTACTGGGGATGCTGACCAGCCCTGTAAAGGTCAGTGGCATTTCTCCAGTCTACCTGAGACTTGAAGTTTAATTTGCCCTTAAAAATCCTAGGGGTTATTCCATGCACGATCCATCCTGCTTTTGCTCTGACCTATCAGGAGCTTTGCTTTCACATGGTGTCAGTGTGTGAGGGAAAGACCTGGCTCTACAGTCATGTTCCAGTCCTGTCTTTCCCTTGGATTTATTCTGAGACCAGCTTTAATGGCTTCGTTTCTCTTTCGTAATATGTGAAGGTATTTTTATCTACCAACCTGATGGTGGTACTGCAGAGATTTGTTAATTACAGAACATTCCAGCTTTGTAAAGCAGCATGAAAATGATGGATGGTCTTTTCCTGAACCAGAGAGGCCCAGACTCCAAAGTGGAATTTGACACCAAAAGTTCATAGAGCAGAATTATTGCATTATACTTTTAAAATACTTATTAGGGTAAGATACAGGGAGTTGGTTCACACTCCATAAAAATCCATATTCTGTGTTCTTCCAATTTGGACAGTACTGCCACATCAAACCATTTGAACTAATCTCCTGAGAAAACTTAGTTGAAAACTTAGTTGAAACTTAGATGAAATTCAGTTTCATCCTGACTTGCACTAATGAGTATCTCTGCACGTAACCGATCAGCCATGATCCATACCCTGGGGCTCTCTCCTTGGCTGCCTCCATGCATGTATAAGGATGCTGGTGTTACAGTGATCAAGAGCTTTTGCTGCTTCACGCCCTGGTTTTCTTTGCACTGTCATTGTGGGCAAGGGGAGGGGCTAGCTGATGCAATTCTCATTTCCTAGTGTTTACGGGTCTGTGTTTCTACAACCTATTTTTAAATGTGCTGCAGGGAAATAAATATGGAGACCTGTGTAAATAACAGTAAATTTCTGAAACACCCTGACTTCCACAATGTTTTTTTTTGTCAGTTGTCTGGTTTTGATAGCAAAATGGTTTCTAGCTGACATCTTTCAATACCCAGAACTTCCAAATTACACCAGTTTTTCATTTCTCACTAAAAATTTGGTTATGTTTGCAAGTACAGCTGCAGTTGATTATGCGTTCAATATAAAGCTAGATAAAACTGTATTTTTTTGCAATAGCTTCCTAAATCAACACTCTAGGTAGCTGGACTAAGTAGAACACATGATTTTGTCTTGTTTCTCTAAGGAAATGAATTTATTCATGAAAGCATGAGTCACTGTGCAGGATTCCAAGCCAAACCCATTCCCTTGGTGCCATTCTGGAATCTTACTCATTTGCTTAGGGACTGCAGGAAATGGGATGCTCTGATAAATTGCATGCTCAGGGAGAGATAGAATGGCACTCCCATGGATAGGGGCCACTACCTCAGCCAGCACAGCACCTGCCTCCTGTTGACAGTCTGGAGGAATGTAGTTATTAATGCATCCTTGCTGCTTCTTTCTAAACTGGCAGCAGCAGAACTGTTACTGTTTCTGCATCCAGCTTGTTCTTGAGTGTCTGGCAGGTTGCAGGAAGAGGAGACTTTCTATGAACTGCAGTAAGGAGCTGGAGGGATATGAGAGGAGGGCTGCAAACTGCTGCCATTGCTACTTGCCAAATTGAAGGGGCAGCCAGGGTCAGCAGCAAAAGGCCCCTACACTCCATCTGGAACAGAGAACCCCTTGCCCTTATTTTAATATTCATATTCATTTTGCAGTTGTCAGCTTTGATTCCCCCAGGATTCCTTCTCAGCACATTATCTGCCAGCTGGTTAGCTGAGGCTAAAGAGCTACAGAGTCCTGCAAATGCAAGTTTTTATTGATTCAGGCACATAAGGACACAACACTGCCTGCCTTTTGGAGCAGGCATTTCAGACCTTATATATCTGGGTATCACAATTCCAAGTTACATTGCTGGAAAGTCAGCATCCTCTGATTAACAAGTTGCTGAGCCGTACCAACTACTGCAGAAAGCTGAGAGTACTTCTCAATATTACAGACACTCAGACTTGGTGGAGAAACCTATAGATTACTATATCATAAATAATTATCCCTTCCTGGGAGAAGGAAGATGAAGTTTAACTTGCAGTTTAACAAAAGCGGCAATAGATTTAAAGTAGGCAACCAGCTGCTTTGATTTCAGTTCCCACACTTGGGCCACCCCTAAGGCTTCTTAAAGAGCTGCAGCTGGGCTGGCTGAGCCCTAAGGTAGCAGACCTGAGGGGTGATTTTGGCTTGTATTGCAGACCTCAACTCTTCTGCTCTTCTCAGAGGAGAAAAATAACTTCACTGTTTCTGCGCAAGGTATTCTTTTAAATATTTGATTTTGTGGTGGTGGTTGTTGGCAGCTCTGTAGGTGGACACAGAGCCCTTGGCAAAATACATGACTGTGAAAGGCAGGTACTGTCCTGCGAGGTTGCCAGGCAGTTTTAAATACCATTTATATCCTGTGTACTGCCAGCAGAGCATAGTGCTAGAGTAGACAGGAAGCTGCCTCCAGCAGAAAACTCCTGCCTTATCTCTCCACAAGTTCTTCTACCCAGCGTTTTTAGTTTTATTCTGTTCAGCGTCATTTTATAAGCAGAAGGTAGCCAAGACAAAGAAAGACACACACCATTTTCTAAATGCCAAGTTTTCCTCACTTGTACTGTTGGGGATTTACACCATCACCTGGATGTGCTGTAGCTGTATGCTGGCTGGCCACTCTTAACACTGTGGTAGTTGGGTGTTCAGTAGCCTGTGGTTTTCCCCTGGATTGTGGATTGGTGCTGGTCACCTCATCCCACTCATAGCAAAGCTACATGTGAGCCCTCTTGTCATATGTATGTTCAGAGTGTAGCTTGTCAGGAAGAGGAGGGTCATTTCTAATCTTTTCCAGGAAAGAATTGCTTTGTGGTCTTAATTTCTTTCCACACCTTTTTAATTTTGAGTGCCTGTGTTTCTTAATTGAAACATGATATGTTGCAGCATGACTCAGTACCAAAGGTCTGAACTATGTCAGTGATTCCAAAGGAAAATAAAGGTGTGGAGAGAGAGAGAGGTGCAACCTCAATTGCTATCAGGCAATAGTCTTTAGACCGAGCTTCATTATGCAGCTGTAGTGAGATCATTAATACACTTCAGGCAGGCACCAAGCCGAATGTCTCTGTCAGGAGCACAACTTTGCAGCGCAGACGTCATAAAGGCACACAGCAGAAAGAGCTCATCAGCTAAAGAGGCAGAATGAAGCAGGGAAGTGAAAGTGGAAGCAGCGTAAAGCAAAATAATTGCCAAATATGGTGCTTGGCTTGGCATGCTGTATTTTCCAAGAACATTACAGGAATACCAACCCTTATCTCCATCAGTTAATTCAGGTTTTTATTTATACTCAGTTTTTAAATATAAAATGTAAGGTTGCTGCTTGCCTATGGATTTCCAATGAATCGTTTTAACAGTACTATGCTAAGTCTGGAGTTTCTGACTTGTGTTCCCTCTGTTCCTATATTTGGATGAAATTGCACAAATGTTTAGCAAACATTTGCAGGGCATGGCCTTATTGTTTTGCAAACTGTGGTAAGTCTTGTTTAAGGAGGTGGGTATTACCAAAGGGAGGAAGCATATGACTTTTAGCTCCTGTGGGGGAAGTCCTGATACTTACAGAGCCTGGTGGTTCTCTTAACTTGGGCCCTACAATAAGAGGGGCACCATGCCTGTGTCCTAGGTGCTAAATGCGAAGTACACCATTTCTCACTGGCCACCTCCAACCCTGTTTTTCTCATGGCTTTATGTAAAATCAGTTGTATCCCTAAACCTTATGCAGTTCTGGCCTCAAGAGACAATACCTCAGTCCAAGAGCCCTTTAAAAGATGCCAATGTGATGAAAATGTGAGATTCTGGGAGATAGTATCATGTGTTCTGTGTGTGTGCACAGAGCTGGATTTCTAGAGGCTGGGTCTCCTTAACAATTCACTCCCCATACATTTGCCACATCCTTTTTGCTAGTTGTACAGCATTCCTGCTTTATGCATTATATAGGCTGTGTGTTTTTGTGATATTTAGTGCTGTGATGTCAGAAGGGAAAAGATACCTTTGTGCTTTATCTTTTACTCACTGTGTGAGGGTGAATGATGTTTGGAGTGGCAACAGGGCTATGCAGTCCCCTGTGTCAGCATTAACTCCCTGCCACATGAGGAGCCTTTGGGCTGCTGCTGGGGCACTGGGGCTCACCCATTGCTTCACTCAGCCTCTGGACTAAAATGTTTGCCGTCTGGGCAGTGCCAGTTTGGAAAAATGTCAGCATTAGAATTTGAGAGACATAGGACAGACCAGAGCCCAGGATTCTGACTGTTGAGATGTGATGTGGTGTATTCGTGTGCTCTGGCAGATGGAGCTAGGACTGTTGCTTTCTTTATATCATTGTGTGCCTGTGTTTGGCTGCTCACCCAGTCTTCCTTAATTTTAATTTCATCAACTCTTTGGGGGTACATGTTTTGAAAATACTTCTGTTTCACTCTGAAACTTTAGGAACTGCTTTTTCTCTAGGTTTGGGCTTGAAAAGTGAAGTCAGTTGAAGGCTGAGGGTACTCAATAACTTTTGGAAAATTCTGGATTAAGGATATGTCTTTAGTATTCTGTTTTGTATGTTTAGGTGAAATGTGGAGCATGCATTCCATGGGTAATAATCTCAGGCTTGCAGCCCCTTTTAAAATGTGCTCTTTCAAACAACATGTGGAGATTTGGAGTCAGTAGTGTGTTAGGTTATGGAGAGAATTAAAACCTAAAAAAAACCAAAAATTCTCTGCAATGTTTCATATCTCTTCAGCAAAAGTTACTGAGGGGGCCAGTTAGTTCAGTGCATGACCCCTGTAAGAGTTCTTAGGCATATAAGAGCAGCCAGAAATAGCTCCTTGGAAGGTCAGGGAAGGCATCTTTTCTGCATGTGGGTAGCTTTACATTTCCATCCTGAAATATCTATATGCCTTAAAGTAAGCAAGAAAGAAGGGATGGAAAGAAAATAGAACATCAGAATAGGCTTGGAGGGCAGCCAGAGCCTGTGTAATATGTTCCTATGTTCATGGGGTGCTGCCAGCCTTGGAGGTTATTTCGTCCATGAAATGGAGAAAGCCTGCATTAACTTCTAAACCATGTTTCAGAGACAGAGTGGCCAAATAAAGGTTGGATTCAGTCTCTTCAATAGGTGAACAACAGCAACAGGGATCCTTATGTTTTAAAATGGAGCCCTAGGCTCACATCCAAGTGATTTTAAGCTTCTGACTGACCCTGGAGCCTGAAAGAAATTTCAGCTTGTCAGACCGAATGTTCTCTTTGGTCTGATGTCTGCATGCTGAGACAGAGTTTACAAGAGGCTTTTATAGCAAATCCCAAAGTCAGAGTCACCTCAGAACACTTTAATTATTGAATAGGCAACAGCTAATGTGAGAGGGAAAGGTTCTGTGGTTCTCTTCATATTAATCTCCTCCCCCGCCCCTTCCTGCCCAAATCCTCTTGGTTAATCAGGTTATGTTTGCCCTATTTCTCCCAGGGAGCATGCAGAATGCAGTGTTGCTACAAATGGAGGAAGGGAAGGGAAGGAAGGGGAAGGGCATGCAGAAAGCAAGAAAGGATGCTTCAGAAATGAAAGCCTCACTCTGGCAGGATTCCCAAGGTCCCAGCAGGATGCCTTCAGGCTGTGGCATGTCTCTGTGGCCTGTCACACTTGCTGACATGCATGGTCTCACATCCCAGGCCCTGTGCCAAAGGACAGTGAAGGGGAACCTGTCTGCCTGCGTTCAACCTGGAGGCATTGGTGGTCTCTGTGGCCAACATCTCCCTTCCCAAGCACCAACCTACAGCTCATTTCAGCTGAGCCCCTAGGAGGGGGTAGCTGATGTCTCTGAGAGGGAGTAGCTGATGTTCCTGGGGAGCTCGGGCTGCCTGCCATTAGCCTGGAGTGCCGTGGTTAATTCTGGGGAGGCAGGGTGCCTGTGTGCACACACACACACACATACACAGCAGTGTGTGCTGCATGCTTCAGTGCAGTCATACAGCCTTTAATTCTTGCTGCACTCATCCCCTCGGGCATGTGGCTGCAAGCCACAAGAAAATAGCACAGATGGACCCACCCAGGTAAAATGCAGCTATGAGAACCAGGGAGCCAGCACACAGACGGCACTGCCGACCTCTGTGCTGGTGAATCTAAGTTTCCTTTAAGTCTGGTGGAACTGGAGTTTAGCTCTGAGTGTGCTGAGGTTAGGGTGGTTCTTCATATGGATGCATGCCTCAGAAATGCTCTTATCTCCAATACCTGACTGGGAGACTGAGGTCCAAAGCTCTTCTGTGACCAGAATCTAAACCCAAAGCTTGCAGCTGAAACTGTTCCAAAAATGTGCAAAAATGCTTGTTCTGAAGTCTGGGTCTAATCAGCCTTAGGAGAACTGGGTAAATCTTGATGGGAGAATTAAGTGCAGTGACTTACATGACTTTGGGACTGTGGCAAATAATTCAGAAGGATGTAGATCTGCAGGTCTGTGTGTGCATTCTGTGTCTTGAGGAGATTGTATCCAAAAGCTCAAAACCAAACCTTTCTAGACCAAATGACAAAGCTTCAGGGAGTTTATATGTAACCCTCTGATTCTGGCTCAGGATCAATTGAATGTCAAACCATGCTTGCATTTCACTTGTGCCAGGAAGCACCAAGCCACACAAACATTGCCTAATACAGTTTTGATAAGAAAACGTGTGTGCTAATGTCTGTGCAAATAATTCGATGGGCGAGGGTATGGGTGTTAATGTCTTTGAAATGGCTCTTAATGTCTCTAATGTCTCTACCAACTTCAAGCCTCTGTTACAGAACACAGGCAGTTTGACTCATGTTTTCATGTTTCCTCTTTAATACAAAGGGAAGGAAAGGGAAAGAAAGGAAAGGAAAGACCTGAGGGAAAGTCCTGCCTGCTTATGGGTTCTGCTCTGCCAGCTCCCTCCTCAGTGCGTTACCTTGGCCTGAATTTCCTTGTTGAATTTTATACTGTTGATCATAAGTTCTTCATATTTTTCAAGGAACTTGGGCCTATACCACTAAAGGAAGACACGTTCCCAGAGCTGTAGTTCCTGCAGGGACATGCAGGACCAGAGGGACACGGTATTTTGATGCAGTTCCAGTTTGGCCCTTTCATTTTCCCTCTTTCCCAGGAATGTGCCCAGACAGCATCAACTGTCTTCCATGATATCAAACATGGGGCATGGGAAGAAGGGATACGTGAGGATCACAGAACCACGGGTGGAAAGTGCCTCGATGGAGCGCACAATGTTCAAACACTCCTCTGTCCCAGCTATGTCCAGATGAACAATTTGCAGGTCTTTGCATTTGATAACAATGGTGCCCAATGAGCCCACAACTCTCCTGTCAATGGAATGTTGGAGGGCAGCAGAGACCGGAATGTTATATTTGATGGCTTAAATATTGTCATAAAATACTTTCGTCCCTTTGGACAAAACTGTATAACATGCTTGGAATGTCCCAACCATGTTCAAGGAGCATCATGAGAAACTGCTCATTGAATTCGAAAGAGCACTGGAATTGCTGATGGGTTTGCTACACATGGTCCAGAAATAGGAGAAACACTGGGGTCCGCCATTTCTGTTTGCCTTTGGAATAGGCTGGCTGGGCACAGTGCTGCTGTGGCCTGCAGCCACTTGCTCACAAGAGCCTCAAAGCCACGTGTGGTCCTGCACCTTGGATCCAAGCTAACTTGTGCCAGAGGAGTGACCTGGAGCATTGAATCAGTCCCTTTGCTGCCATGGACTAACACTGATGTACCTTCCCTTTCAATACCCTGAGCAACCTGACAAGCTACGGTCAGGAGCTCCTTGACGCGAGTCTGCCCTTTGGCAGCTTGCATTTTACTGAGCCAGCCATCCCTGTTATGTAACTTGTCATTGCAAGCTTCCCCCAGTTTGATGAGGCTTTCCTGAAGAATATGGAACCTCTCACTGTACTTGTGAATCCTCTTCCACCAGGGATCTTGGACTTCTTCAAAGCCCTGTTCTTTGGCCCTGGCTTACTGCTTAGGAATGAAGGGCCTTGTATCAATGATGAAGCCACACTTGCCACATGAGAGTGTGGCATTCGGCAGCTCCTTGCTTTCTCTGCACCACTGCCCATTCATGCCTGTAGGAGGTTGGCTGCTCCCCATCATGACTGCCCCATTCCTCTCATGGTAATAGCTGAGCACTGCTGCCATGGTGAAGTGGGGCAGCTTTGCAAAGCACTTCATCATTGGTGGCTTTGGGGACAATGACAACCAGAGGGTAGGAGGGGCAGACCCAGAAATCCTTATTGATGTAGCTTAGATGCCATATATGAGTCATTGAACTGAGGAACTCAAACTCTTGTTCAGTTGGAAAAGAGCACCAGCCATCTTCCATGATCTCAAACACGGGGCACTGGAAGAAGGGATATGTGAGGGTCATGGAACACGGGCTGGAAAGAGCCTCAGTGGAGCTCACAATGTTCAAACACTCCTGTCCCTGCTATGTCCAGCTGAATAATTTACAGGTCTTTGCATTGATAAGGAGGGTGCCCAATGCGCCCACAATTCTTTTGTCAATGGAATCAATGTTGGAGGGCAGCGGAGACTGGAATGTTATATTTGACGGCTTAAACGTTGTCATAAAAGACTTTTGTCCATTTGGACAAAACTGTGTAATGAAGCTGCACCAACAAAGCTGCACTGAAGTCCACTGCACTCTGAATGGGCCCCTGTGTTGAGGCCCTGGACTGTAAGTTGATTTGATGCAACTGACCCACAGTCTTGCAAGAGACAGTGTCAAACTTGCTCTCCCCTCAGGGGAGGAACCTGGTTGTTCTTACCTGGCCCAAACATGTATTAATCCTTTGGATTCTCTGTTTTTCGGCAGGGGTCCCTCACCACCATGAGGCCCAGATGGAGGGGACCAATGAGATGTTGTTTGGACCCATGGAGGGGTGATATGTTTCCACTTAATCTGTCTCTGTCTCTCCTGTCCCCCACTGCTTTTTCCTTTTTTTCTATTTCTTTCTTTCTCCTTGTTTCTCTGCCTCTTTTATGGTTAAGTAAAAGATACCAGGTTTTTTGTATCAACATTTAACCTCGTTTGGTTTTAATCTTGTTATTAGTCACACTATTTTATGTATTGTTAAGTTGTTGGGATTTTTTGCCAGGCTTGTTTTGTCTTTTTACTGAAAAGGTAAAAAAAATGGTGTGGCGAAAGGTTTTGTGGATGTAAAATTTGTCTCAAATTTATCTCGGGAGCTGGTACAAGAATTTATCCATATTTAAAATGATTCAAATATGTGTTAAACTTCCCAGTTCTACCTTGGAAGACTCTAAAATTATTATAATTTTGCTGAAGATGAGGAATGGGCAGTGCAGCGCTTTGTCATCAGTGCAGGGGTGGTCCTGATCAGTTCCGTGAACTCCATGCTTAAGGGGAAGGCAGATAAACTCGCTGGGAAAATGGGGGACCTCAGCAACACCTGTGGGGAACGGGTGGGAAAGCTGGGGAGGGCAGGCAGGGGCCTAACTCAGGGTGGTGGGGGCTTCCTGGGGACAGAGGACCATGGGGAGAGGTTACGGAAGGAAGGGGGTGGAAACCTTCCAGGGATTATGGCTACTTTTGGAATTCAGCGAGACTTCCATACCCCCTGGCACCGTCAGAGTTCAGGTCAAGTATAAAGGAAACATCTTTCAAAGCTGGTGATAGAAACTAAGATGCCATGGGTATGGCTACTGCCATTAGCTTTAGCCAGAGTAAGAACCAAACCCAAAGGAGACTTAAATTACTCCCCTTTGAATTGATGTTTGGGGTTCCTTACCCTGGTTATTCTTAATGTAGCAGGGAGGTGGAGACATGTATTTAAACTGGTATGTGGCCAGAATACTGCATCTCATGAAATCTCAACAGGAAGCCCCAATAGCACAGACCCTGCCTTTGGATTTTGCTGTTCATAACATCCAACCAGGACTGCAGAAACAGCAGTCAGGACAGCTGAACACGGCTGGACCCACCACACTTGGGTCAAGGTCTCTAAAACCACAGAGATTTGGACTTTGCAGCAGGAGGGAAAGGATGGGAGACCTTGGCTAACTGCAAAAGTGGAACAGATGAGTAGCCAGGGATCATCTAGAAGGACCTCTAGTGATTAGTGGGCTAATAAGAACTGTCATTGTCAACTTTATGCTGAGTTTTGTCTCTGTATTTATTTGCCACACCTGGTGCAGGGGCCAGATGTGGAAACTTTGGGAGGGGGTGGCTCAAATGTTAATTTTTATATCATGCCATGGGGTTAAAAAAAGTTAATGGTAACAAGGGTTTGTAAAGACAAATTGAGAAATCAGAAGAGGAGGGATTGATAGGAAAAATGTGTGCTAATGTCTTTACAAACAACTCGGTGGGTTAAGGTAGGGGTGCTAACGTCTTTGACATGGGTCTTAATGTCTCTACTAAGTGGAAGCAGCAAGTTTGTTACAGAACCAGACAGTCTGACTCCTGAAGCAGACAGATGGGTCCACACAAGCCTGAGTTCGTGAACTTTGGGGAAAATGAAAAGTTCAAGGGGGAATATGTGGTAGGCGGTTCAGGAAGTCTCTACCTTCCTAGTACCTCAGCCAGTAGGGAAAGGAATAGGGCAACATGTGGCTGGCAGTTTAGGATAAAAGGAGGCTGTGCCCTCCAAAACCTGGAGAGAGAAAACCCCTCAGGAATATGCCACAGTAGGCACTCTCCCTTTATTCGAATGAACTTGCAGGACTTCTCTGTCTCCTTTATGGACACTGGCTTTTCATTGTGTGTTTTTTCCACACTGCTTTGTGTGCTGGCGTCTTTGCTTGGATCATGGTGCACTGTTCTTTTGAGATACATGGATTAGAAGAGGTTTTTAGCACTCCTCTTTGTTCACAGCATGTGTCAGAAACATTCCTCTAGCTCAAAACCTGGTGAGTGCTCTAAGGCGTTCTTCCAAAAGCATAAACATTGGCAAATGCAGACCTGAGCCAGTAAATCGTGGAGCTGTGCCATGTTCACATGATTTTACATGTTCGCTAGCACAGAGCAGCACCAGATGGGTGCCCACAAACTCCACAAGAATGAGGACAGGCAGGAAATGACCCTCCAGAAACCATTCCTCTGCAGGAGAGAGCTGTGGTGAAAGTAAGGCACAGCAGCCCTGAGCTGTGGCAGAGACAGGCTTGCAGGTGCTTTCAAGACGTGGGGGTCCTGGCTGCCTTGTTCTCATGGTGCAGTGCCACTGGAAGCATGTGCTGGGGTGCGTGTCCAGACCTTGTTGATGCTCCAATGGCCATGGGCCGTTTGGCCATTGCTGTGAGACCAGCCACCAGCTGTGGTAGCTTTGCTATGCTTGGGCATCCTCTGCAGAGTCCTTTTCCGCAGCTCTGTGGAGAAACTCAGCCGTCCTGCTCCACAGCACTGCTGTTTGGTTTCACTGCAGCAGGCCCACAGCATCCCCAGCCCACTGGAGCGACAGTGAGTGCATGAGGGGAGAGTGCTGAGCCGCCATGAGTGGCGTTGGATCACATCAGCACTAGGCAGGAGTCTGCCTCGCCAGCCTGTGCGTGGGAAGGCTGCTGAAGCAGATGGTTGGCATTCCCAGAGCTGCAAGGCTGGCCGCCTCCTGGGGAGCAGCAGGTTTTGTGCAGGCAGGAGGAGGATGGTCACAGTGTGGCAGCCTGGAGGCTCACCCAAACACACAGGAGTCTCTGTCTGACTTGAAGGCTGAACAATTGCATGATCCAAAGGGTACCTATCATGAATTGTTTTCAGGTTGACAGGAGGCTTTTTCCTCTTTGATACTGTCAGGTAAAAAGCTGTCAGTTGCACAAATACATACATAAATCTCCTTTTCTCCCCTACCTCCTCCTTTAGGCTCCCAGAGTTACATGACTTGCTTGAAATATCAGAATTTACCAACTGGTATGCTTCTAATTGCATTTCCGTCTTCCCAAATCTGAATTTCTGTTTCCAAGATTCTTTTTTCTAAGTGAGGAACTGTTTGTTAACAAAGTCCCAGGACTCTAGAAAGTAGAGGAAGGAAAGCTGCAGCAGTGGCTCAGACCTGGCAGCACTGAAAGGAAGCAGAGAGGAAAAAACCTGTGCTGGGAAGGTGAGCCAGGAGGCAGGGCTGAAACAGTGACTCCATTGTTTGACTTCTGCTGGAGCCCATGAATGTGGCTGCATGTCCCAGGGAGCTGTGTATTACAAATACATGGTTCATGGTGTCCACAGCAATCAAATCACAAGGTGTGATCATGCCACAATTGAGTTGTGCAAGTAGTAGAGGTTGCTAAATAGGTTTAAAAAATCACTCCAAAGTTCAAAACTCTGCTCGTATGATCTGGGTTTAGGTGAGAAAGAAATAGGAAGTTTAACGATGAAGAAATCATTATCTTGCTGATAATGGTTTTGATAGGGGCTGTGGCTGTACTGACTTCTGTTTCCAAACTGTGAAGTTTTTAGCCACTTAAAACATTAGGTATCTAATGCATTGAAGGTCTGATTTTGCGGAAAGTACTGGTGCAAAACATCTGTTAAAGTCAGGACACTAAAAAAAAAATACAAGTCTTTAGGACCATTGGTACAATGGGATGAATTTGGCCCACGGAGTTCTTCACAAGATCCAAAAGACTGGAGCTCCTTGGCTAATAAAAATAGGACGATTTTAATCTAAAATTTCTCATCCTTTCCATTCATATGACTTGGAATTTGGAGAGTGAGAAATGTTACGATTTTAAAATATAACGTATATTAACATCTCAGTTCTTTTGTGCAGTTCCATGTATTCTGCAGAGATCAGGTTCTTGGGAGTTGGATACTTCATGTCTGGACAGCCAGCACTTCCTCTAAATACAGCTTTTTTAAGCTGTGGCACAGTTTCTCTGAAGTTTATTGTCCCCAGATTGACTTATCTGTCTGGAAATCTTGATCAGAGTGATAAGCTGTTTATTTCATATGAAATCTTGAACGCGGATGTGTGATAAAGTTGGTCAATAATACTGGCTAGTATATTAAATAGTTTGTTGCATTTCTAGTATTTATGATGCAAGTAGCTTGCTTGTGATAAAGCAGATTTGAGAAACTATTTCTGTGCCAAGTGGAGACAAATTTCCTATGATTTCTGTCCTTTTGAGGGAGGATATAGCACCTTTTAGTTTCTCTGAAATTAGCATAATCACTGCTAACTCCTTTTGACAAAGAAATACGAGAAACAAAACCTGTTTTCCAGAAAGTATTGATGACCTGCCTAAGTTACCTGAAAATGCCTGTAATCTCAGCCTTGTAACTGGACCAAAGATGTCATTAAAGGCCTGCTGTAAAAATGGTTGCACAAAGGCCTTTAATAGGAAAATTAGTTTGGACTTCGTGCTGATCCCATTTCCTGACTGTATGTAACTTGCTATTATTATATGCAAGTAATGGGGAGGAAAAAGCCAATATAACCAAAAGTAAGGTCAGCCATTGGACTCTGGACTGCTTGGTGTAGTGGCTCCAAAGATGTAAAAAATACTTCAGGGGTAAAGATTTGCCTTTGCAGTTTTTTTTTATGCACCTAAAGAGCCCGAGGGCTGGCCTGGGAGATGCTCAGAAAGGCTGAGTCCTTATGGCTGTAGCACTTCCACCAGGGCTCCTTCCATAGTCATCCAAAAGAAGTCATTACATGGATTCATCCTCAGGAAATGCTGAAAATTGTCTCTCTTCTCCTTAGGTGGGTTTTCAACCACTGTGGTTTGGAGACCCTTGAAGATAGGCATATGGATCCTTGCAAATAGAAGAGATGCTTGCTTGACGTGACAATTTTTGCACATCTCTTGCAATTAACCTGTGGACCTTCAGCAGCCACAGACATGACTCTGATGCAGCTATGGTTTTATCTTCCCTGAGAGTGAGAAGGAGCCCAGCTTCAATGAGCTGAAGTTAGCTCTTGTCAGTGTCCTTCCTACTTCTCATCCACTCAGTCTGCTATTGGCCATCCTTATATATGGTGTTGGAAGCCAGGAACAATTTAAACAAAATAGCCAATTCCTCTGGGACATCGGGCTGAAAAACAGACCTCTGTCTGTGACCTAGATCCAGTGAAGTTTTGAATTATTTAGATCATATCTTGCAGATGATGCAGGAAACTTGGGTTTGGGAGAATACTCTTTTAGGTTGAATTAGGTAATCGTCTTTTCTTTAGAAGGTTTGATGCTAACTAGGGCCAGCTGAAGGGCCGTCTTTGACCAATAGTACTGCCTTTTTGATTACATAAATGTTCTTAAGAGTTGATGGTAACCTTGGGAAATGACACATCCTGAATGTTGTCCCTGGTCGTTTTTTCCCTCATGCTGTTGTTTGGCAGATGCAGATTCCAAAACAGCTGTACAGGTTGGGTGTGCAGCTGCCAAGGTTTGGGCCCTGTGCCCAGGTAACCTCTTACCAAACCATGTCAGCAGAGATGGCAACAGGGTTCGATTTTTAAAGTTCCAGTCAGAATTTTAATCCTGCTGCATCCAGTGGGAGTTAGATGCACAAGTACTTGCTTAGAAATTGTACCAGGTAGGAGGGGAAGCTGCAGACGGCTTGGGGCTCTGGCTCACAGCACTGTTGTCTGGAGACACCATATGGCTTTTGCTGCTTCTGTAGGGCCCTACAAGGTACACACTGCTGCAGCAGGGCATTTCACCCAGCCCTTTAAAAGTGACAGAGCTATCACCATGTTAGTCAGCTGAAAGTGAGTAACGTGAGCTATTTGTCCAGTTTACTAGTGTGAGTTATTGCAGCTAGTCCAGTTCCTGGTGCAACTGTGGGAAAAAGGTTGGGCAGGAAGTTGCCCTGCTGCTGCTGAAATGTGACAGAGCTGTGAAGCCTTGGAGTTTGGAGCCTGGCTTTTAAAATTAAACTTTAAATTATCAAAGACATTTCTTGGTCTGGCAGTAGTGCCTGGCACTGAGATTTGCATGGAGCTGCAAGCAGCTGTGTCTGCGTTAACAACCTTGTGCCATAAAGGGGGGTGGATAGTGAGCAAACAGTTGACAGTAAAGACCTGACATCCACTTTGTGTATGTGCTGCAGGTTTTACTTCTGGCTAACTCCAGCCTAGTCCTGTGGACTGACACCCACTGGTGACTGGAGTTCACCTCAGGTTTAGTTTCAGACCAGAAAAATGTATTTGCTTGCTCTCAGGCTGCCTTGTCATCTGAACAGAAGCTGGATAACCACGACCACTCAGGAGATTTTACTTTAAGAGTTTGTTTGTGATGTGAATAAAACGCGAATGCAGCTTCACCCGGTACCCAGGAGCTCCGAGCTGTGTTGTGTAACACAGCTGTAGGGGTGTCTAATTATAGCATCAGATTCTCATTGTGGAGAGCTCGATATTTATCACTTAAAAGGGGGTGTGGGCGATGTTTGGGGGACAGTAATACTGAAATAATGGAATGAGCTGAGGCAGCAGTGGCAGTGCAGGAGCAGGAGGGGTGCCTCCCTCGCAGGCTGTCTGTAGCCTTGCACCCATGTGGCCGCGGCTCCTGCTGGCACCGGGGATCGCCGGCTGCGCAGGAAATGGAGCCGTGTTGCATAAAGGGAAGCGACGGCTGTGAGTCAGGGCCGCAGGGGAGAGGCGTTCTTGCAGGGACACGGCACCAAATGTCAGCATTTGAATGCAGGGGTTCTGGGCAGGGCTATGCTGTACCCTGTAGGATTAAATAGGAGTCTGACTAGGGCAGAAACGAACCTGCTTCTGCTCGTCTTTGTGAGCTTTTTCTCCCTCATGTCTGTGGGTTTTCCTGTGCTGTAAAAAGCATTAGGTAGTTCTACTTAGAGACATGAATCATGATACTCCTGCTTTCCCAGGAGATGCAGTTTAACCATGGACTGAACCAAGCAGGCAGGAAATCAGCCACTGGATTGTGAAGTGCAGCTTCTCTATCTAATATTTCTTCCAGCAGAGGATCTCCTGGGCGCAGTCGGGTTTACTGCTGTTGACACTGACACATTGAACACTTCTGTGGACAAAGATCTCTTTGAGCAAAAGGACAAGGCAGAGCCCTCACGCCTGTGGGCAGGGACCTGGTTCTGGCTGCCTGTTGCCAGCTGTGTCTGGAGAAGAGCACTAAGCCACCCTTTCTGGAGCCAAGTCCAAACTGATAAGAGGCTGCAGAAGGTGCTGGTCCATTCTGCCATGTCTCACTGCCCATGCTCCCCCAGGGTGGGGGCTGTATACATGAGTGTCTGTGAGAGCTCTGGCTGTACCGAGGCAGGGGCTGTGTGCCAGGTCAGTGTTGCTCACTCTTCCTGCCTGTCTCCCTAGGAATCTGCTATTTCTGAACGTAGGACAGCACTCCACAAGCCTGTGTCATTCTCTGCATGGGGACAGCAAACAGCTGCAGGGCACAGGGGCCTGCATCAGGCGAAGATTTTGAACTAGGATGGTGGGATGTGTTTAACTTTCTGAGAAGTAGCTCACCACACTGAGGATTTCTTCTGGCTGGTCTCCAAGTGTAGTGAAACAGTTACTGACCCCCGTGGAGACTGGACTGCACCTTTTGGGCACCTCTGCTTCCATCTCAGGTGGCAGGGAAACTCGCTCTTTCTTCTGTGTCTCCAGACACAGAGTCTGGGGATTGGCAGTGCTTTGTCCCAGTTCTCATCCAGCTTGGACATGACAGGGAGCTCTCAGGAGGGGTCCTGTGCACATCTCTAGCCTCAGAAATCGGGTTGCTCACACTAAACTGGGGTGGGGGCTAGGGATCAAGGCCAGGCTCTGCCAGCCGTGCTGCCGGGGCCCTTGTCCAGTGTCGATTCCTCCAGGGCTGGTAGCCCTAAGGCTGCATTCCCATCCCAGTCCCACAGAAGGCAGTTCCTGCTGCTGGAGCAGGGGGTAGGGAGCAGAGCGGATACAATGCAGGTGTTTGCTGATTGAAAAGAGTGAGAACTAGATGTCCCTACCTAGGTACCTGTCACAAATCTTAGCAGGGGCTGGGAATGGCTAGCAGCACTGGATTTGGAGCTGGTAAGGGAATGGACACTGCTTTTTGGGGGGTGGTTTATTTTCTGCCATCCATGTGCTTTGGTATAAAGGTGCTTGGCACCAAGTCAGACTGAGTCAGTGGTACGGCTTGGGGAATAAGGTTCAAAGCTGCTCTCATCAGTCTCCCCTCATGAGAGAGAGATCAGCACCGATGAAACTGCTGGCAATCTCTGCTTTCCAGATGGCAATGCCTTGGCCTGGCTGAGAGCTGGGATCATCCTCCTTTCTAGAACTGAAAGGGTTGTCTGTCTTGTGATGTGAGGTCCAGAAATTGTGGCATGAAGGGCTTCCAGGGAGAGAGTATGATGAAGAGGAGGGATTTCCTGCCTCCCTGGGGTAAAAATGGATTTTAAATCCCTGGTTAGATATCCTGAATACTTTAGCTGAATGGAATCTCACTTAAGGATTGGATCACAGCTCTGACACTGATTCTGGCTTTCCACGGTGGAGTGTTGGTGTTTGCTCAGGGTAAAGTAGTGGTTATCACCTGAGAATGGTTATCACAGAATCGAGTTGTAACCCATGTTTGTCTTTGGACTGTTGTATGTGTTTGCTTTTGTTAAGGCGAGGTGAGGAGCTGTGCCCAAGGGAGTGGCAAAGCCATGGAGAAAGGCTGTTCCATTCCTGCAGCACCCAGGATCCCTGTCCCAAGACTGAGGTTCCTAAAGGAACATTTCACTGCCTGCTGTAAAACAGCACAAGCCAGTTTGGGAGCTTTGCCTAAAGGGTGAGGAAGGCAGAAAGCCTTTAAGGAAGGCAGAAAGACTGTGATGGTCAGGCCTTTCCTGAGCTCTGCAGGGCCAGAGGGCAAAAGGAAACATTCTGGTTTTGGTGACATAACATCTTCATACAGAGCTTGCCAAGGGCCCCCAGGTGCCTGTGCCACACTGCTGTGAAGCATTTTGCATAGGGATGTGCTTCACATGGCCTGGTTTTGCAGAACAGGATGGTTGGCACTTACCAGCAGGGATATCTGCTGCCTGCATCTGGCCAGGCAATCTTTGTCCTGCTGAGTCACAGCTGGCAGAGCCAGCCAGGCTGATGCCAGCATTGCTCCAAGTCCCTTGCTGCTGCTCTTTCCCTTCATGATCAGCTCGTGGCCGGAAGCAGAGCAGAGCAATGCTCAGGCTCAGGGTTGTCACTTAGGAAACACGTGGCTTTACAACTAGGCATTTATTTCCTTAACATACTATCTGCAGAGTTGGGCAAAGGTAGAAATGGGGGTGGGGGGGGGGTTGGTTCTTACCGGGAAGTGGCTGCTGTGGGGCTGTTGCATTTGAGCTGTCAGTTCTGATCACAGGGCTTGTGGTATGTCAAAGTCATTATCAATGCTGTTTTATCTGGATCAGCCCATCAGCTACAGGTGCAGAGGCTGCAGGAGAGGTCAGGGAGGAGGCCAACATGCTGCTGTGGTTCATGTAACATGCTGGAAGTCCCACCTGAGGCCAATACTCCCTGTGCAGTACCTGGAAAGAGGCAAGCCCTGCCCCAGAAGGTCTGGTCACCTTCAAAGCTTTTGGGTCTTCTCTTTTTAACAGAAGCTTTAGCTTGGGTATGCTCCAATGCTTCCCTCTTTTATCTGGAACTTGCAGTTGGCATCCTGTTGAGATGATGTAGACAGGTTTAGGGTGCACAGCTGTGGGTGCACATGGGCTGTGTTAGCAGCCAAGTCCTGGGGAGGTTACACAGAAGAGATCCAGGATTCCCAAGCTATGAGGGCTTGACCACTGTGTCCACGTGGGGTGGAGACAGTGTTGTGCGAGAGAGGTGATGGGCAGTCCTGTGGGTGAGCACAAAGGGCAGGAACTTGCTCAAGGATGATGGTGCAGGAAAGTGGGGCATGTCAGCAGTGCTTGAGGAATTCTAATTGAGTGATGGTTTGTCAGAATGTGCCTGTGAGCGAACTTAGAATGGAAGGGGATGGAGTGGGGCTGTGCAGAAGGTGATGCTCTAGAGAACAAAACTGTGTCCAGGTTTATGGGTGTTTGGGGGGAAGCTGCCTTCAGATTCAGATTTAACTTGTGGTTTGTGAGGGCTGTGAGTGAGATAATAAAACAGGACATTAGCATGCAGGGAGGACAGGGTCTAAGTCCAGCAATCATTTTTCATCGGAGTTATTCTGACACCTGATCTACTGCAGTAGTTTGGCTTTTCCACAATGAAGGGTATGTGGATTTTTATTAGAAGAGGAAGACCAGAGGGCTGCAAGGTTTTGGAGGGGATGGAAAGGTTCATTGTGGGGAAACACCGCAGCTGAGAGCACAGGGGCTGGGAAAGCGCCATCAAGGAGCCCCAGCCTCGGCTGCATTCCTGAAAGCACTTCCCGTCACTGTGGTGGCACTCTGCCATCCGGCTGTGAGCCTAAAGCTGCCTGGAGTGCAGCACAAAGGAGAACTGGCACTGTGTGGGCTGTGGGAATTGGGGTGCAAGTGTATAGAGCTCCCTTGCTGAGTGCTCTGGAGGGCTTGCAGGGTGCTCGCTACCCAGGGCTGGGCAAAGGAGTGCCCAGGAGGTGGCTGGGCTCTGGTCTGTGGCCTCTGGCTCCTTCAGCCAGGTGTGCTGGCTGCATCTTGCACCTCTGGGTCGCATCCCCTCCAGCCCAAAAAAGCACCCTCCATCGAAGATGTTAACAAATTCCCTTGCTGTCAGCATTACAGAGAAGGGCTTGGCTATCTTTTGGGGAGATGATGTGTTCAGAAAGCTGAGAGGAAATGCAGTGTCCTGAAAAGGATGTTGAAGATCAGGTTAACTGATTTAGTAGTTCCCCAGGCTTTTGAGCGCTGCTGCAGGAACACATCTGTCACTGGGTTTACTGAGGATCAGTGTTAGATCACCAGTGATGTCTGATTGCTATTCAGAAAGTTCCTGTGTCCCATTTGGAACAAGCTCCAGCTCTTGCTGCAGGGCAAGGGAGAGCATGGAAACAAGTAGAGAATATCAGGGCTCACACTCTGAAACTCTTACAAGAGTTTGCTCCAAAGCCGTAAGGATGCTTGGGCAGGCACTTCCCTTAAAAGAGGGAAGCAGGATGGAAAATGGGAAACTGGGTCTTCATCTTTCTTGCTGTCACCTTCCCTGCTTATACAAGTGACTTCCTGGATAAAGCAGCTGTTCGATAGCAGTTTGGGCAAGGATAAGGAAAGCCTTCTAGCTGATACCACCACCTAGAAGGTGTAAGGACGTAGCTGCAGCATCAGTAAAGGAAAATACTTGTAGCTCTAAAAAAAGCATTTTAAATCATTTTAAGCAGAGTGGAAGCATCCATCTGAAAAAACACAACAGGGTCTTAGTGAGATCTTTGCCATGTTAGGAAGCTGCAGGTGATAGTCTTGAGAGCTACCCTGTGAGCATGTAAGAAAGTATCTGCAGGGTGGCTGCAGTGGAAGGCTGTCACCTCCTGTCCCTGCCTGGGGTAGCACTCTTGAGAGAGAATTAGCTCACCCTTTTTTGTGGTGCATTTAAATATCTTCATCTGCTGAAATTCACAGGCTGGTATCTGCATTATCCTTTCTCTGTTACTAACAAACCTTGGATTAGAGTGACTGACAAAGCTCCTGTGCAGCTCTCCTGAACCAACAGCTGCTGCATCAATATATGGAACAAGCAGAGTACTAATCCCTGGAGACTTAAAGTGGCTTTTGTATGATAGCGAACAGAGGGATAGTAGCAGTAGGAATGGTGTAGAGTCCCTGTGCAGCAGTAAAAGTTTTCCAATGCTAAAAATTAAACAATTTGACAATAATTATACTGTAACCTTTCTGCTGCTGACCTGAAGCATGAAGGGACAGCTAAAATAGTTATACACAGGTCTCTCAATTTAGACCTGAACAGAGCCTGTTCGGGATTTAATTTAACATCATAAAACACAGCCTAAGCATTAGAGAAGACTTCACTTCAGAATTCAGTAGGGTTTATTCTACAAATCTTAGATCAATGCCAATGATACAAGTTTCATGAATTCTCATTAAAAATACAAGTCAGTATAAAGATTCCAATAGTAATATAATGCATGATGATTCAGTTTCAAAACTTAAGGAATGAATCTGTGTTTTGGACCATGCTACAGAAAAAGGGAACACAATGTAGAAAGAATATTTAGTTTACCTCCCTTTACTTGAGGAGGGGCCTGTGCCTTATTGCCACGATACCTGAAAAAGCAATATGAAGTGCATAGCAGCCTTGCCTGTACAGTTTCTAGGCAAAACTGTTGAATTTAGATTAATAGTCCTCTTCCCCCCTAGTTCTGGTCATTAAGGTACATTTTGATAGCCTGATATCATTATAATAACTTAAAGCTATTGCAACACCATCCCCAGAATGGTTATAAACATCAGTCCTTGGAACTGTAAAATGTTTTTGTGGTGCACTGACACTTTTTCACCATTAACCATTTTGCCCAGTCTTTCCAGGAACACTAAATACAGATTCCAATTAAATATTGAAAACTCCCTTTGATTTTTTAAAATTAAATCTCAGTGCAGTCTAATGCTTAAATGCGTTGTTCATAGCTTCAGGCACAGTTAGAATGTAAATCAGATGTTTTCTTGACCCTAGCCCTCTGATATGATGAAAGGTGTGTTAGCTTTCAAGAAACAGTTGGAATTTGGCCACAGAATTGCTAGATCAAATGCTTTGGATTGGGGGAGAACAAACTACCCTTTTTTTCTGGCAGCTACCTGCACTTACAAGGGGATTTGGCTTAATAAAGCCACACCCTAAGCCTAAATTTTAGAGAAACAGTTTAGTTCTCACAAGAGGTTAACTCTTGACAAGATGTGCACCTCATCCCCCAGTGCTGTAGTACATCTCTTTATTCCCAGTGACATTTTCACCCTGTCAAGAACCAGGTGTCTCTGGTTGAACCCAGTCATTTCTCGTAGCAGAACCACATGGAGACTGCAGAGCAGGGATCATGCATGGATCTGCAGCAGCACACAGGGAACAAGGCTGAACAATATGCACACATTTCTGAACAGGACTTTGGTGCAGTGATGCTTAACTGAAACTCAGCTTTTACCAAAGTATTACAGCATAATACAAAAACCTGAAAGAAAAGGGTCAAAAGAAGCTGCTGACTTCCACACACCAGTTAAAGAAAAAACGCTCTTGCATAAACGGAGCAGCAGCACAGAACAAGCACCCACTTGGCTACACCAATACATCTTTTCTGCTGTAGCAATTCTCAAGAATTATCCACTCAACATCATACTATCATGTTTTAGCATCATACCAAAATGTAGTATTAAGCCATCATGCAGGTCTGGGGAATTTCTTCTGCTGTACTGAACACTGCTGTGCTTGCTTTGAATGCATATTGTCAGTCTGATTTGTCTTTGTAGTAGATGCATCTTTAACAGTCATATTTAATTTGAAGTAAAAAAGTTCAGTAGCCCATACTGGGCTTTTGTCCAGTCAAAGTGACAAAAAAATACAAGGTTGTCATTAAACTGCATATATTCTAGAAAAGGGGGTTACTTTGCATTTAAGTCACATTTAATACAAGACAAGTTAGTTTGAAACTGTGAACTCATTCTGTTTGGAACAAAGTATGGCACAGATTCCCAATATCTCTGGACACTGTGTAAATAACACATTTTTCTCTTTGCAATGATTATCAATTCGCCAAAAACAGTGTAATAGTCAAAAGGGAAGAGTGAAGGAAAACAGATTTAGGAGAAGAAATAAAAAATGCCTAGGAATAGAAAATAAATTACTTCTTTTGTAAGAAACTTTATTTAACTTCATTTTTAAAAATGCATTCTCTCCTCAGAACAAATGCCACCATTAAAAAAAAAAAAGATTGCAGTAGCACACACTTGCACCCAAAAGGAAACATGCAAAACTGATGGCTGAAAAAATTTTGCATAAAAATCAAAGACTTCAGGCAAAAGTTTGCCCCTGTGTACCTTCAGGGACCCCAGACCATGAACAGCTTTCAGTGCAATGTCTCTTGCTTCCAATTGGTGGGGAAACATATGGCAGGAGCTTGTCTTCTAACAGCTACACTCTCCCAGATGTTTGAAGCAAAAACAGTCTCAGCTATGTTTCAAAATACCATTGTTAAACTGTTGCATAAAGTACAAACAGAATTCAATAAAATGTCAGAATCCAGTGAAGAAAAACTTTTGAGATCTACCCTGTGCCATACACTTCTTAAAAAAAAATTAGACAGAAAAACAAATTTTATTAATACACCCTCTTTAAATTTTTTTATTTCTGAAAGCAGCTCTTTATGCAAATCAAAAGCAGTTCCTGAGTAACTGCAGTAAACAGTGTCTTTTAAATATTTTTGCGCCTCAGCTCTTCCGTTTTGGTTCTTCTTTGTTTTTCTCCCCAGTTTTCAAGTTTATTCTCAGTTCTTTTTCAAAAATGTGCAAGTTCAGTTAGCATCGTTTCCAGAAGTCCACAGCTTGCAGGTCTTCCTGCAACAACTCTAAGATCTGCACATACCTAGGCTGTAGTCCTACCCTATTGCAGGCTTTGCTCTCAGACCTGTACAGGATGCGCCCTCACGTCTTCTTCAGCATGCGCCGGGACTGCCACGTGTGGAACTTATTGTAGGCCGTCTGCAGCATCTCTTCTATATGACTTATCAACTGAAAAAGGGAGAGGGAAAAACATTGTCCCAGCTGCTGGAAAGCAGATCCCCTCCCCTCCCTTCCAGGGGGATTCTTCCTTCTATTCAGTATGAGTAATCGCACTAAAATCAGAGGTATGCCAGAGAAAGGACCTTGAGGCTCTGTTGCAAAATATCCATAGAGGGAGCAGTGCAAAAAGCTGCTGAGCTGAAAGGTCACAGGGAAGTGACACCTCATTGTGCTGTCTGTTCTGGTATTTAGTCTATGACCACTTCAAATCTGACGTGGTGGGGAGAGTTTTGAAGTTATTGAAGTTCTACATCATGGTGGAAGTGAAAAATGGAACATGACTTCTCTTTTCTGTTCTATCACTCAGATAATTTCAATTTATAGTTCTTGTCAGTTGCTGGTATCACTCAGCAAGTTAGATAGGGAGAGATGACTGCTTAACTGTGTACTCAATTTCCCTCTGCCCATTTCCTAGTCAACAAAAAATTGAAATGCCCTAGGGTAAGAAGTAACAAAGGTACCATCCTCTGATAATTAAGAATGAAATTATTAATATGCACCCACATAATAAACAGTACTTTCCCCTTACATTTGTGCTTAAATACTGTCTCCGAATCTTTTCTTGGAATGGGCAGAGCTTTGTAACCTGAAATCTTTCCAAGTTGCTCCTCATTTTCACAACCTGAGAGAGACAGAAACCAGTATTACAATACTGAAAAATTACAGTAAGACAAGATGTTTCATTTCCTTTAACAAATTGTTCTCCAACAAAACACCTTGTAATTCATTCTGGGGGCTACTTCAAGTATGTGTAGTTTGAGGAAGGAAAGTTATTCAAATATCAGTCTTCTCTCAGACTTCTCAAGTGTGTATTTATTTTTGATGCAAGTGCAGTATGACTGAAAGTGCTGTGTGTCACTGATTATTGCTTCATTAATAAAAACTATAAATAGATAAAAGATATTCACAAAATGTTTTTTGTTTCAAGCAAAGACTGGATTTTCAGACCACATTCTGCAGCAGAGATATGAACGTATCTGAATGTTAATTTTTATCTTTGTTATCAATGTGAGGTCAAAAGCAACAGAAAAATACAGTTACAATCATAGACCTGGCTGTAGACAAACATCTCTCTTTGAAGGCAAGTTAGTTCTGAAAAGCAGTGTTTGTTCTGAAGGTATGACTAATTTTTGCAATGGATAGAAGAATAAGGAAAACTTGCTGGTAGCTGTCACTGCGGAGGTTATTTCTTGGAGCTGGGGAAGGGAGGCTTTAGATTTTGTGTTTTAAACAGGAATGAGAACCCTGCAGCTGCAGTAGCGCTGACTATTCTGTGTGAAACTGGCTTTCAGCAACTGCTCTTAAAGGGAGCTAACAGGGAGGCAGGGACAAGAATAATTTTAATTAATAGCACCAGCAGAACTGCTGGAAAAAATAAGGTTTTATGTTATTTTGTCACCTTCAGT
Source organism: Acanthiza pusilla (assembly GCA_036630365.1). Taxonomy (NCBI): domain Eukaryota; kingdom Metazoa; phylum Chordata; class Aves; order Passeriformes; family Acanthizidae; genus Acanthiza; species Acanthiza pusilla. Next base: position 17,421,198 of record JAXCHO010000006.1, read on the forward strand.
TCTAGGGATGAGTAAGTGCTGTACTGATCTAAGGCATGTGTATTAGTTCCATACTCCAATAATGACAGCCATTCTAAACCATGGTCTGGCCACGTCATAACCAGGGCCATTAGAGGAAGCTCTGCCTTACCTTTTCTTCTAGGAATGGCGTGTTAACAGGGAAGCAGGACCAGAAGTGTCGTAGCAGTTCCCCTACTGCCACATACAAGTGTTTTAGTTCAGACTGAATGTCGTTTGGCACCATCTCTACAACAGGAAAAAGCATTTTTTCATATCACTCAAACTATCAAATGTAAAATGAGAACTAAGGCTAACGAAGGAGGTCAGCAATGTACACTTCCATTACAATCACAGAAAGGCTGGCTGGGAGGGAACACTGAGGTGCCTCACACCTCAGCAGCAATTAGATCAAGACTATCAGCAGCTATTAGATCAGGTCAGCTGCTATTTATGGCTCGATATGTGGAAGCTTGTGTATTATAAAGGGAGATCCATGCCAAGCAAAGAATGGACACCAAACTTAATCCAGGATTAGAAGCAGTATATTTGTATTGTTCTAACAGCGTGGCAGTGCTGCTGCTGGCACCAGCAACTGTGTTGTCCTCACAACATAGTGCTAAGAATTCTGGATACTGCAAGTTTTTCCCTCTATCTTACGTTGGCAATGAGAATATGCTTACAGCATGTGGAAGATGAAAAATCCAGACAGGAAAAAAGAACTATTCCAGGTACTCTTAAAGAAGAAAGGGTGACAGGGTTCAAAAACAAGGCAAGAACCACAGTTGTAAAAACCCAAACAAAAAGTACAAATAGTCATTGAGGATGAGCACAGTGAACAGAACAGTGAATATCAAATTTTAGGATGAGGCTGTTAAAAAAAAAAATCAGTAGTCAGGCTCAAAGAAGAAGTGTAGTACTCAATATGGCAACCAGGATGGGTAAAAAAGCCTCACCACTACTTACTGACTCCTTTTCTTTCAGTACCCTAAAAAACTCAATTTTTTTTTTTCAGCTGTCTGAATTAATTTCTGCTGCTTTTCAGACTAAGTAACACAAGATAAACTGGAAAACTGTTATAAATCCTGAAAACAGGGATTTAACTGCTGTGAGACTAAAGAGACAGGAACTCAAACTGGCAGGAATCTGACAACAGGGAAAGGGAGGGGTGGTTGAGTGGAGGTGTGAGAAGGAGAGGCTGTCTGATTTGCCCTTGCAGTCTACAAGGAAGTTGCCTTTTTTCACAGCAAGCTGTGGATCTTAAATGCAGGCTGCAAAAAAACTCAGTTTCAGATGATTATCTAGGCCTCGCTTCCTTAGAGTTTTCAGAGTATGCCTGTATTTTCTACAATCCAGACAAAAAAATCAGAAATGCTGAACAAGTAAAACCCAGTATCTGTAAGAGAATTTAGTATCTATCAGGTATTTCCTTCATTACTTGCTGTGTAAAATATTCTCTTTTTCACTTGCCTCAGCACCGGTGTAGCCATTACCACCCCCATGGTGTGGCTGGGTTGTTGCTTTGCTTTTGTTGCTGTAACCCAGTACTACTCCAGCTACACATTTCCATAATTTCCTTTATCACTGTAACATATTCTAAGGGAGAGATGAAACAGCAAGCCAGCTAGTGCTGTGCCATGCAACAGGATACGATTAAAGCATTAGACATCCTAAATCCTTACGGTTTATGGCTTGCTGTGTTCCACCCTGCATAAGTGCTCCTCCAGGTGACAGGACTGCAATAGTGCTGGCAGCATCACCACTTGAAAGAACCTGGAGAGACAGGGAACAAGTATTTCGGGTCACTTTTTCCAATAAATTCTTTTTAAAATGAGATTAGTTGAACAGATACAATGGAAGTTCAGGTTCTGCTCTTCTCCAGAATTAGGCACAGTGCCTTTAAGTGCTGTAGCTCATTTGCAGTGAAAACTCTCCAATTAATTATGGAAAAACAAGCCTTTTCTTTACCTAGACCCTGAACTGGCTGTGCATTTACTTTGAAATAAGACAGAGGATTACTATGCAGAAGTGTAGCAGAGTTGTGGCTGCTTTCCTTAGGGCCAAGTCTAGGTTTGCTAACAGAGAAGTTCAGATACTGGCTGGGGAGATTGACCATGGGGCTCTGCTGCCCTCCAGGTGCCAGCACAGAACTTCTGTGCAGACCATAGCACTGACAGTCCAAGTGCATTTAGGAGCAAAAGATCAGTTCAGCAAAAAACCTGCTCACTGTAACCTCCTAAGACCACCACATCCTATACTTCTGCGTGTAGGATCAATACACTGGCCTGTGCATGACTGTCCTGCTTTACTACCTTACACTTTTACCATTTCCTCAAAAGAAAGCAGGAACAGAAGAATATAACTGAGCATCAGCAATGACTCAGTTTCCTACTGTGTAGACTTTAAATGTAACAGCTCAGAAGGTACCACCTAAACATGCAAAATAAATCAGTTAACAGAAAACTATTGGAGATAATTTAACATGAAAAAGCAGAACTCCAATAGACATGAGACACAAAACTGTATAGGAAGCAAGATGCTAATCTAAGATCAAGAGGGGCATTTTTAAAATATTCTTCCATACCTGAGTTAGTCTGGGTACATATGCTTCCATTTCTTGTCTAATACTATGAAAAGAATTAATTATATCCTGACTGGTTGCATATTGCTGTGATTGAATTGGAGTTGGACCATGGTAATACCTGTGAGGTGAGAAAAAGGAAGAGAAAAGTGTTATTTGTAAGAGTGTTAGTAAAACAAGAGAACCAACTCCTGGACAGTTCTTCAAATGTTTCTAATTTTAGACGCTGTGCAGCTGTTGACACTTTTTATTGATAAAGTACAATATACTGCCACATGGGAAGAGGTTGGGTTAAGGATGGTATGGAAGCAAAGTAAGATCTTTTATTGCTGAATCTGTGATCATCATTTTGCCAATGAAAAGCTACCCCTGCTACCAAATTCTGGACATATGATTAGAATGGAGCAATTCACATCAACTGAAACTAAGCTAAATGAAATTAGGTGCACATATGGAACTGTTATGTTTGCAGTAGTATCACTCCTTTTCTGAAGGAATGATTCTACAGCATCTATGGTTCTCAAACTCCAAAGTCTAGAAAACAAGAGGACTACTACAACAAAAATCCTAGACCAGTTTGGACTATTCCGATTGCACTTTTTTGCCTGGGAGTGGATTTTTATTGAAATTCGATATATTTTCATATGTAACACATTTTTCCATTCAAAGCTGCAATGGAGGACTGAACTGTGAATAGAGGTCTGTTAGGCTTTCACAGAAATTACACATCAAAGCCAATCAGGCTGGCTTACAGAGACTCAACTCTCTGTAAGATGGAATTTAGCAGGGGCATTGGACTAGATGATCTCTAGATGTTCCTTCCTACCCCAACCACTGTGGGAAATAAAAATACAAATTTAAGAGGGAATTACTTGGAAACTGGTTTATGCAAAAGCTTATATTAGGTTTCTAAACTTACTTGTAACACACCCGAGCGTGGCACAGTAGGGACAAAATCAGCTGGTCCTGGTGAGCTGTGATGAAACCCCTGATAAACTGGCTATGCTGAAATAGCTGTGCATATTTTGACTTACCTATCAGACTTCTTTAAGTTTAGTGCAATAGTTTTAACGCTATTATTCTTTGATAAATCTTCATATTCAATGGCCTCCTGCAGTTTTACCTAAAATGAGCCAAATGATGATACACATTACTAAGGAAGACACAATTCCATACATCCAGTGCTTTCTTCCAGTTCACTGAGTTTGAGCTGAAGGGTTACTAAAACCTTAAACAAAACCCAAGTGTGGAATGACTCATGTCTACCCTCCAGAGGGAGTGATGCCCAATGTTGTTCAAGATGTGCCATTTGGAAGTTTTGGCACCATCACTTTTTCTCCAGATTCTGGCTAAAACCTGCCACTCCCAAAAAGTGTTCTGCTGTACACAGATAATCATTTGTGCTCTCTATTTATGTCCATCTAACTCCAGATTAGCAGAAATAGTAATGATTTAATAGCTGGCATACAGGAGTCTAAGACTAAAACCACAGTAATTACCCAAGCTACATGGTGACAGCAGAGCTGTGGAGTATTAGCAGTGAGAGGTAATAGCACAGTGATATTCAACTCTGCACAATGAGAAAACTATTTCTGAAGTCTCTTACTCTCCTGCAACTCTTTCACTCCCCTTTTCATCATATGTCTTTTAGTCTTGCTGTATCATTTTCTGCTCAGTAAAACTTGCAGCTCCTGGGGAAAGTCAAAGACTATCCCAACATTTAACAGCACATGTATTCTACAATGTTTTCTCACAATACAGCGAAGTTTTGAGTCTCTCTGACATTTTTCTGTCTAGGCTGTCAACTCCAGGAAGAGTATTTGATTCAGTTTTATTGCAATTACAGTACTCTTCCACTTTGTGAGCTGCTCTGATTAGTCTAGACTAGGCTGTTGCCCTGTATTTCATTGCACCAGGTGTCACTACACTCTCAGTTCAACCTCACTTCAGCTTCTGACTAAGAGGAAGGGTGCCATGTGCCAGTTTCATCATCCCCTCTACAAACAACACACTTGACAGGTTAATATTGGTGCTTGAACACCAATATCCTTTTCTGATGGATGTTCTCTAAAAGTTTTCAGGCATTTGAAAGAAAAACAAAAGGGAAGGGGCCAAAAACAGAACTGCAGCGAATGGAAGAACCAGACTTCTGGGTCCAATCTGAAGCATCTTAGAATTCCTTACTTTCATTGGGCACTACTGAAGAGAGAAACAGCACAAAATTTCAATGTGTAATTTATTTGTATTTACTAACAGACATACAAAGCTTCTTACAGGCTGTCAGGTTGTTATTCTATATACTTCTAAACAAGGCTAAAAAAGTTTCACTACAGATTTGTCATAAAACAAGTAAGGAACTTTCAGCAATTTTTTGAGAGACAGAGCTTCCAGTTCCATTCAATTAGAATCACATCAGCTAACTTTATACCTTTTTCAGTGGTGGCTGAAAGAAATCTGAATCCCTGGAGTTTCCATCCGTACTGCTGGTCTCACTGTAATGGTCATTTTGTGCTTCTCTTAAAATAGAGAAACAGCATTAAGAATTCACCTCACAGGAAACTTAAGATACAAGCTAGAGACAAAGTAAATACATGTTTCAAAACCTTTATATGCACCTTGACATACTTTTTTCCCCTTACATCTTAATTTCTAGTAGTTGATGTAGACAGAAGGAACCAACTCCTCACATTAACCCTGTTTGTCACGGGGGAAATTCAACAGCAGGACAAGGTGCTTGTCCCTCTCTTCAGAAATAGCAGCATGCCAACACTGCATGTGGGACACAGCAAAATCATGGCTAAATTAGAAACACTTTGTACATACACAGTTATGCAACCAGGTATTAGCAGAGCTCTGGGAGCCCTGAAATACAACTGTTCCAGGAGGGCTATCCTGTTGTCCCGTTCTGAACTGAGAAACACACATTGCCCAGAATAGATTGTTTAAGGTACAGTGTTCAATTTGTGCAAAACCAACAAACAATTTGAGGGAGCCCAGCTAAACACAAGAAAGTATTAACTAAGATCTCTTACAGTTAAGGTCTGTAGGATTTGGGTAGAGCAGTAATCCTTGCTGGTTGTCCATAAAGGAGTTGCAGAGCAGATGATCTAATAGTTGTTTTTGGTCAGGGGCAGGGTACTGCACCTGAGGAGTCTTTCATCTGCTCCACCTATGCCACACTGTAGGTTTTCCCAGCAGACCTGCTCCTGGAAGGCAGACAACAGGAACTCCCTGCACCACACCTCCACACAGCACACAGAACACTACTTCTGCAGCCTTCACCAGGGCTAGAGGTCTAAGGCAGAAACATTCTTTCCTTTTCAATCTGCTTTATATGATAACTCAGCTAAAAATAGCAGTCATCATTTCAAACAGCTCTGGAAAACTTCCATAAGGTAAAATGGAACCTAAAGGTATTTTCATTTCTAGAGCAAAATAATTAATTCATAAAAATTAAAATAAAAGGCTGGATGAATAACTGAAGATGTGCTTTTGTTTTGGAAATTCCTTAAAATTTACTACAAAAAAGCTTTTACACAACACTGAAACTTACTGTTTCCTGAGGCCAGCTGCAAGGACCATGGCACTATGATGATTAAAGCGTTTTATGATGGCAGCATTGCTGCTTTCTCTAGCAGACTTGGAGGCATTTGATGTAGAGGCCACAGAAGCAACACCATAGCCCTACAAAGATAACAACATTAATTCCCTCCTGCCCCCAGAGCAGCAGGACAATTCTGTTTTCCCTTGAGTCAGGAAGCCTGCATGCCACCTCCTCTGCATCATCATCCAGAGCATCATTTTCCTACTGTTGCCCCACCATCACCTTGTGTACTTTGAAAAATCTCCAGTGACTATTTTATTCTGCTAACACTTGGCAATTTAGAGGTGTCAGAGACAAGGAAACAAGTCTTATACAGAGAATTTTATAAGACCATGATATAAGCAGAAACAGAACTAGCTTAAAAAAAACAAGTAAGGATCACCTGTGCAAAACACAGGCACTGATGGCAAGGAAGCAATAGCAGTTGTTTTACTGACCTCTTTCTAACATCTAGTGGGACACTAGCAGCCCACAGGCTAAATGACACCTGTCAGGAGGATGTGATACCACTAGAAAATTCAAAAACCCTCAAGCTTTAATGTTGGCAGAGTTCTCCACTTGCCAGGTGGCTGAAGGCAACTCACTTTACCCCATGGGCAGTTTCATGCTTGCAGTTACCCAGCCTCAAAAGCAAACCAGGGCAATTTGCAAAGCACTTCAAACACACCTACCCTAAACTCATGGTCAGTTTCAGACTGCTAGCTTTGGACAACTCCCACAAAAAGAAAATGAAAAGAGGAAAACCCAAAAAACACCACCAAAAGACTTAGAAATGCAGTTTCATTATTAATTACAATTCAACAATTTTAGTTAAATCAACTGCAGAAAAGCATATCTAAGTTACTTCACGTTATGGTACACCATTGGTATCAATTGTTTTAACTTGTACTTGGAGGCAGTAATAATTCAAGTTAGTAATAATTTTAGCAAAAAAAGGTATTTAAAGCTAAACAAAGAGAACTCTGTAAAGTGTCCTTCAGTTAGGCTGTATTAAGTAGCAATGATCAAAGTAAGAACAAATCAAAGACTTTTTCCTATTTTGTGCTACTCTTCTGTACATTGTCACAGATTCTAAAAAGTAGGAAAAAACCAAAGAGTCCACTTTAGACAAAAAGCCAAATGAAAGAGTAATTCTTTAAAACAGGGAAGCCCTGCATTTGCACCCTGCATACCAAGGCAGATGTGAGCCACACAGGTCCATGGGCACAGTCTCCATTTCCCTACACACACACACAACAGTAGGAATGTTGAGTACCCAACCGCTGCAACTGCCTAGTAAGGGATTTGTTATAGCATTAGCATTCGTAGTGATTTTAGAAGAAGGATCTACTTACTCCTTAAATGAAACTAAGGAAAGGGTATAGTTTTCTTTTGGATTTTTTGTTTTCTGTTCTTTTCCACCAAGTACTTACTTCATCTAATGTTTTATCTTCCAAAGCTGTTAAATCTATCAGAGGGTTTTTCACTCCTTGAGATACCATTGCTTTTAACCCTGTGTGAAGCAAAGAAAAAAAACATGAAAAACTGTATCTAAACAAATGGAATAACTGTGGGATCATTAGGTTATATTGAATCTTTAAAAGAAGACAAAGGTTCTGCACAGGCCTAAATAACAATGGGACTAAAACTTTATATGCTTTTTGAAGTTCCATTTAAAACAAGCAATAAATTTGGAAAGTTACTCTAAAACATCTTCCTACTAATTAGTCCAGTTTGCACCAACTTCTACATATTACTGAACACTCATTAAAAAAATAGAGATGCAGTTATATTAGTGGGAATTGGGAAGCCTCAGTTGCGTTTCTTCTAATTTTGGCAGTGTTTTGCTCCCCTGCCTGGGTAGTGTGACAGTTTGTATCTGGTGATAGCTTTGACTTGTGTTTTGCACTCCTAACAGAATGCTTTCATTAGCCAGAATACATATTATGGAATGGTGGTAAGAGATCCAAACTCTCCACATTTCTGTATCATCCCAAACCCATCTCAAAGCTTCATTAAAAACTTAAGTCAGATAGTATTTTAGAATTTCAAATTTAAAAGACTGATAGAAAACAGGTATGGCAACTCCTCTGAAAAATCTGAACAAATAAGGATCTCGTTTACTAAAACCCCATCTATTACAAAAGCAGTACGTGTTGTAAATTGTGCACATACCACAAAACAAAACCTATTAATGTACACAAAATTATTCCATAGTAACTGATGGCACATAATCAATCTACCAGGATGGCATATTATGGAATTTGTAGCACAGCTTATTTCTAATGCTGCCACTTTCCAAAGGCTAATTTGTTCCAAGAAATGTTCTCACTATGAAACATGTTCAGAATGACAAAGCTGAGCTAACTTTCCCTGACCATCTGTAGCTTTCAGAAACAACCTTACCTTTCTCATCCAGTTTGGCACATTCTGCAAAGAGGTCTTTTGAGCCTGTATTGAGCCTGTCCCGATGAAAATAATGAGACTGAAAAAATCGTGTCCAGAATTCCCTCTCGGTCATGTTATGTGGAACATTCTCTGCATATTTCATTTTTACTGTGAACAAAACCCAGAATGATTACAAAGTGCTCCACAAATCTTAACATGGCATTTTATGTCAACATTTCATTGCTGGCTTCCTTGCTTTCTGGCTGCCTCTATTCACTCCTGTTAAATGGAAGGGACTGCAGTAGTTAAGCATGAGCAAACAGGTACTCATTTATGCCTGCAAAGCTTTGAAAAGAAGTGCACGTAAGAGTGGCCTGAACACTCTGGAATTGCCCCCACAGTAGGGGCCAAAATCAGTCAGTGTCAATGTTCATTATAATGCAGGGGACTGATGGAAATCAGGTTCTTTTCCTCCCAAAGATGATTTAAAGAAAAATAACAATTGGAACACTGAGTAGGAGAGTATCATGGGAATCAAACATCTACTCACAATTTAAAAAACAAAAAGTCAACACAAGTTAGAATTTTTTTATTTAATGAAATCAAGTTTTCATTTGAAAAGCATGTTTTTATGCTTTTATGAAACATATGAATATGCTTCTTCCCACCCTTCTAATTAGGCAGGAGAATCATCCAGAAGACTGGAAGATATGGTCCCTTATACTTCCAGGCTCAGACTAACATTTTAGTCTTTCCACAGTAAGAGAGTAAAAAGACCAATTTAAAATGGATGTGTTTGGTATGTAAAGCATTGCTCTTACCTGCAGGGTATGTCCGAAATATGGATTCAATAATATCCGAAGTCAAGTTATACCTCAGCCCATTGCAGCCGTCTGTCTGAGGCCGTACATCAGCCTAAGGAAAAGCACACAGGGACAAAAAACAGTCATGTCTGGATGCTTTCTTTACCTGGAGAAGGAAAAAAACTGGCATCTCGCAAGCAAGTTCTGCTGCAGGTAAAATAATCTTCTTCCTCCAATATTCCATAGCATATTTGATTGTACATAGGTATTTCAGAAGGAGAAATGAAAGAGCAAACATTAATTACTTTATTATACTTGCCGCTTAAGGGACAATTTGACAAGCAGATTGCAGGCTTTAGAAAGCAAAGAGCACTCCATCAGCCAAAAGAAGATGTGCTTAATTTATGTTTAATTAATTTATGCTTACCCTTGTTTCAAAGTAAAAATAGGTAAGTGTACTGTATATGCTTCATGTTTTATTGTTCACTCAACAATTCAGCTAGTGAATAATCAGTGCAATAACGAAGTGACAAAAAAGGATTTATGGCTCCTATACGTTATTTCCTTTTACACTAAAAATGTCTTAGTATAACTGATAAATAACATTGAATTTAAAACTTGAGGATTAGCCTTAGTCAGAACTTTAAACTTAGATCTCAGTGATCTCTTTAGCAAGCTCTGGAGGAGGCGAGTGCTCTGTCCAGGTCTCAGAAACAGGAAAAGTACATGATTGCAGAGGCTGCTGCCTTTTCCTCCTTTTCCTGTGTATCTCAAGTCTAGCTTTTGTACCATCTTCTTCCTAGGGAAACACTCATTCTGAGCAGGGTAGGAGAGTTACTTTAACTTGAACCACGGCACACAAATATCTGAATGTTTCTTCTTCACAAATGCAGAGGATAGAAACTTAACCAGTTAGTTTAAGAAAGCTTCTGTTTTGAGGTTTGGTGTGCTTACTTTTCTTCTCCCCCCCCCCCCCTTTTTTTTTTTATGTTAAGGTGTAAGAATAATGGGAGACAGGAAATCAGAGCAATCCAATTTGCTTGGCAACAGATTCAGTTATTTCCAATGGGGGGAATGGGGGGGGGGAACCATGTGTTTGTACAGCAGCTAAGTTAAAACTCCTACCTCCTCTTTCCCTCCTAAACCCACTGTGTGTACAGTCATTACAAAGGTGGAAGTGGGATTCCATCTAAAGAGTCCTATCTATGAATTTTGTTGCAAAAGTAGAAACATGTCTCTGTGTGATGGAATGTGAAGTTGTACCTAGATTACTTTTACACTGCACTGAAATTACTCAAGCATGGTTTCTACAAGTGGGTAAAATAACTGAAAGTTAAGAGAAAGAGAGAAGATGAGCTTTCAGATACACAAGTTGTTCTTTAAGTAGCTGAAAGCAGGTACTGGTTTAAAAAATTGGGGAGGGAATAAAACCCTTATGTGAAAAGATTCATTTATGCATGTCAATGATGCCACAGGCATGCTTTTTAATTTATTGCGCTCATACACTCTCACCTAGTGACCATATATTCACATCACTCCCATTTATGGGAGGCAGAGCAACAGTACAAACATAATCTGCCTATTGGCAATTTAAAGTTCAAATTACTTTGTCATCTTAAACTGACAACATTTTGAGGCTGCAGATTAGCAGAAAACTTTTTTTTCTCCTTTATACTTGGAGTAGCGGAGAGATCTTAAGTTGAGGAACCAAGAAACAACAACATTCACATATATGGGAATAAAGTGCATGAGCAGAACTCTCACTTTCCCCAATTTGTTTGCTCTAAAATCCTTAAAGTTAGAGGTTCAACGTACCAGGAATGCTGCAGAGATGCCCACATCCTGCTTACTAGGTACTGCAGAATTATCCCCTGCATTCAGGCTTAAACGGTTGGCCCAGAATTCTTCAGCACTGATTACTTGGCTCACAACAAGGTCTTTATAGAGCTGAAACAAAACAGGATCTTCTTGCAGCATTCTGGTAAAAGAATGTATTGAATAGAATTGAAACACTGCAGAATAAATCACTAGTATTTCCATAACTAACATGAGTTCACAAAAGGAACAGAAACCAACTTTTCTTTCAAAATGCTGTGCATTTCTTAACAAGACTGTGTAAACAACCAATGTCAATAGCACTGTTTGTCTCAAAAGATTTAAGAAATGGATGTTAACACTGAACGTTAGAAAACAGTAATGCCTAAGAAAAAGTTAACGTGGGATTCATGTCTTCACCTAAAATATTCTATGGTGCTTTTGCGCGTTTGCATATCCAGGACTGGAGTCTCCTGAACTGTAAAAGCACAATGAATTTTCTTGATCTTCCATAACAAAAGTAAGATGGCAGAGGGAGGGGGGGAAGAAGATTTCAGCACTGTCCAATTTTTGCTTTAAGATCTTAAAATTCAGTAGCTACAGATCTCTGTTCCAGTGCAAGAGTATAGGTCACAAAATATGCATGGGATAAGGTCCCTTAAGACACATTACCCCAAAATGGATGTTCATTTATGTTTCTGTGGTGACAGTAGGATCTTCATCCCTTACTCACACACAGTACAGGTGTGAGACGCATTCAGTGTCACTACTTCCACCAGGGAGCAATGTTTACAGGAGTTATCATCCACACATCAAGTATCACCCTGACTACCCAAAATGCAAAGACTATGCACCTGAATCTTCAGTTTGTGCATGTTTAAGCAGCTGTTCTGAGAGCTGTGTGCCTTACTTGAAATCCACTGAGCTATTTTCAGGGAAACATGCATGTGTGTTCACAATCTTGCCAATAACCTCACCAATCTTTAGCATGCCCCTCAGGATCTTGATCAATTGCCAACAACGAAAAATATCTGGAGTCTTATGGATACATAGTAGTACATGGTCTAGGGAAGAACATGGATAAACTGCAGCCTGCACACAATGAAAGTCTTCAGCTGCTCTAAGGATGAAGTAGGGTGAGGTGGAAGTGAAAGCTTTGTGGCAGGACATCCCCCAATGTTTTAACCACTGAGATTACTCCAGTTTTTCTTATTGTCGCAAGTATGGATTAGTGGCAATTCTTATAAATTAGCGCAGCAGAAAGCAGTCTGTTATTCTGGTTATTTCATTAAATCTTGGAATTTTGGTACGTACCCGACTCCCACATATCAATAAAGGGAGGAAGTGATGTAGGGACTCTGGATGTTGTACCCTTCCAGAAAAGGCTCAATCTTTTTTGCCTTATCTGTTGCAATTAAGCTAATGAAGCCCCATCACTAGACTTGGACTTCTAATCAAGAGAACACACTATAGCTGAGTACGTGCAGAGATTCTGGCTTTTCAGTAACTACAAAGGCTCTTGATACTGCACGGTGTGATGCTGTAAAACTCCATTTAAGGATGCAAAGATCCAGAGCTAAGACTGCCCGTGTTCTCAGCACCAATACTGTCAGAAATGAAGCACACAGCATAAAGAAATGAGTACAGGAATAGTGCCAAAGCAGGCTGCACTGCTGCAGACCCTAGTGGTTGCTGCAGTACTGGAACCAGTAAATCCTGAATGTGTCACAGCTCCAGCACAAGGGCTCTTGCCCTTCTGCTGGGAAATCTCCTTGTTAAGAGCCAGTCTGTCCCATGGCAGGAAATGCTCTCATGTTTTGAAAAATCCAGCTTTAAGTAAGTTCAAAGCTAGAACACTCTTTGGAAATGGAAGCCAGTAGACACAGGATTCACAGCAGACACTAGAACGAAGTGAAACTCATCTGGGGAGATGCAGAGCAGGGAGCTCTGTAGCCACAGAGACTAGCTTAACACAAACATTTTAAAGGAACGGAAATGTATCTCAAGAGCCCATTTGGGAAAAGGACTTAGGTCCTCAATATCTTCTAAAAACATTTCTTAGAATAAACATCCTGTATGCCAAGTAACAAACTGCAGCATCTCAAGTGAGACGCATGAAAATACTGAACAATTTAGTAGTCTATAAAACACCAGAAAAGATTTGAGAGGGAAGAGGCTCTATGGGGGGGAAAAAATAAATCCCAAGCCTCCACAAAACTTCTGGAAAAGGAAAAAAAAAATCTTTCAAGCAGCTTTTCTAATTGATACATATATATTCAAGAAGAGTGAAGAGACAGACTGCCAGTTGGGTGCTCTCCTCTCATAGCTATGAAAGACCGGGTGGCAGCCAGACTGGCTGCCTTTACACCTCAAAAACGTGTCACTAAGCACACAAGTGTAGTCTCAACATGTGACAGTTATGCAAGTCTCAAGGAACTGTCTCGAAAGCAGGGACATTTTTACTCGGGAAACAAATGCTGTGTCATTCATGATGTTGACATAACAACAACTGTTAACAGAAATACACAATAGTTAGCTAACAATTAGAAGGGAAAAAAACAACAAACTTTTAGGCTGCTTTCCCTTTACCTGTTCTTCTCCTCAAGTTCTTTATTAGCTTTCCTTTTGAACTTGGGCAGCAGTTGTTGAAGAAGATCCTTGACCGCATCTCGCTCCTTCACTGCTGTACTTTCATTGGAGAAGTGGAAGTTGGTTGTGTCCCCTGCATGCAATACCAGCTGCAGCTGAATTTTAGCTTTACCTTCTGGACTGATTTTCTGGCCTAGATTGCAGAGAGACACACAATAAGCTTATACAAGAAACTGTCTTCCCTAGAGTATTTGCTTATAAGCAGTTATCCTCATCATCCAATTAAATACCATTATCCTGTGTGTGAATTGCAGCCATGAAATTGGAACAGTCTTCCCCTTGAATTAGTTTGAACTCTGCACCTTGTTCACTCCAAAATACAAGACACAGACAGTAGCAGCCTGTTGCTCAATATCCTTCAGCTCCTGCTCAGGAGTCCTGATTCATCTTTGCATTCCCCACAGCATCCCTTAGAAAACTGCTGCAAATGAGGTTGTCATCACCTGGACACTCTAACCTGGAACCAGTCCAGGCTGCTGCTGAAAGGTGACCTCATTCCCCCTTTCCTCTTCTTCCTGCTGCATTTCTTGTATGATTCCTAGTGTTTGTGCAGCAAGCTGAACCAAGCAACGGATCCACTGAAAAATACCCCATTTTTTTCTTCCAGCAGTCCCAGCTCCCAAGGAAGGACACTGGTAAGAAAGCAGAGGCTAGGGTGGATCCCAGTTTCCAGTAGTGAGCTAAGTGCAGTTAGCCACTGCTGCTCCCCAAGTCAATCACCAATGCCTCCAAGGTACTACTACACCCTCATGACTCATAAGAAAAACCTAATTCCTGCTTCCATCCTCATAACCAGAGGGAGCAGAGGCTGGGACAGCTATGCTTATGGACTGTTGTGAAATACTGACTTTAGAGAAGCACTGCAAATGGCACTAACTTCTAATATCAGCCCTTTCTCCAGGGCAAGTGGGAGACAGGAACGAGATGTCAACACTAAATCACCCTCTCTACTACAAATTTACAAATACACCTCAGCCTTTTTTTTATTTCAGATGACAAAAAGTACATCTTTCATCTAAGTTAAAAATACTTCAATGCCTATATATGTACATATTTAAAATACAAGCTACTTACGTGTAAGTTAATAAGTAAATAAAACCTTCACAAAGTTGATTATTATAGGTGGAACAGGGCTTTTAAACTTCTTATCACATTCATATTTAAGAAAAGAGCATCTTAGTTCTGATTCATCACACACTTTTGATCATGCTGAAGTGCTTGTATGTGCCTTTAAGCAGCAATAATCACTAAACCATTACCAAGTGACGCACACAACTTACTTTTAATTCCTTCTTTGGCATTACAGCACATGAAATATGAGCACTAACTGGAGCCAGAAAGGCAGCATGCTATAGACATTTACTGTTTAGTTTTGACTTGCAAGTACTCTGCTGTTGCAACAGCAAATGCTTATTCAGAATGTTACCAGCTAGGCCAAACTACAGAAGCTGACACTTCTGAAGCTATGGTCTGTTGGATGAAAATAAAACAGCATTCATTTTATATGAAAATCGAAACAGCTTTAGATACTGAGTTTAACAGATGATATACCAGATAGTTTCAGTGTTAGACTGAAAATCTTATATGCTTCCCTGATCCTCCTCCCACCCTTCCCTCTACAAACATATGGCATAGATTATTTTTCTGTTCAATTTATTGCAGAAATTTATCAAAAGTTAATAGTAACTGCAGTGCAAGTTAAACATCTGAAGACTATAGAAGTTCTGTGGTAGCATCCTTAAGCTGGTGATACTTCACCGCAGCCCTGATCTCTGCTGCTACAGAGTAGCGGGGCCCAAGCTCCAGACCCTTGCAACCTTCCTCAGTTACCTATACCTAGAATTACATGGCACATGAGCTTTGTGTTATATTTACATATCCATGGCAATACTGCTCCCTGCAGCAGGAGCAGCGTGCACTCACATTTGATGTCTGCATACATGTGGCTGATGGTGAAGCGGTCCTTGCCCTCAGGTGCCCACGCAATGCGTTCAGCCATCAGGTACAGAGCTCCATCCTGCTTCTTCTGACGCACCTTCTTCACAATCAGCAACACTTCTTCAGATGATGTTGCCATTGTGGCTACAACGAGCTATTAAAAACAGTTGAGCTGATTAGCTGCAATTATTTTTGCTGTAACTCTTTCACTACTCTCAGCCATATTGAAATATTGCAGCCCATATTTACTTGTTCATGCCTATATCATTTTGGGAGTATTTCAGATAAACATGCTTCCCTCTTTCAGTCAGTCAGCAAATTTATTTAAACGAAATACTCCCAGCTACCTAAATAATTAATCTGCTTATATTGCTGATACTGCTTTTGCTCCAGTAAAAGACACACAGATCTTACATTTAAACTGATAACTAAATTTTCCTGTTTTACTGTTCCTTTACAGGTTTTTCAAGTTTAGAAGAATACTGAAGCTAAGCAATGACATAAGTTCCAAAACTCCTCTGGCATTGGCAGCAATTCCCTTCTTCAGTGGGAATGGCAGATGCTAAGTCATTTCAGAAAAGTGAAGGATACAAGGTATGTGAAAAATCATGGATTGTCAGTTTACTGTGCTAAAGATAAGGTAGCCCAGAAAGACTGTTCTTACTGTGGTGGCTTTTGCCCAAGGCTTGAACTATGTTGTGTATATTTGACTGCAGCTGGCCAGTCCCTCTCCTCCAAAGTCTGAGGAACTGATGTTAAGACATACTACAGCACAATGACAATTCTGTCAGCAGTCTCAAACCAGCAAGCCTTTTGATACTTTCTGCGTTGTTCTCCCCAGCAGTCATTATAATTCCTCTCTCCGGGTTTACCTACAGCCTTCAATTTTTCAAGAGATTAAGGATATGGCAAGTATTACTACACTCTGTCAAACTTACCATTGTACACTTATCAAAAATATACATCTTTAGTAAGTTTGCTGAAAATGTTTACTATGTTAGGTTGTTGTATTTTGTGTATCATAAGCTTTACTACTGATGTGCAAAATAGTATTTTCCAATGCTGATATGGATGTTTCATGTGCTTTAGAATACCTGTAATAATTGCTAGAACCCACACTAAACTTCAGATTGCAACCTGCAGCAGCTATCACACTACTAAGTAGATATGACAAAATGGTAGTTCTAAGCATTTTAATTCACTTCTTTTTTTTATTAAACCCAAAAAACAACAAAACACCAATCAGCAAGACAGGATATTTTATTCTGACAATTTGGACAGTAGAACAGCATTCTCTTCAGCAGAAGTTTTACAAGCACCTATGCAAATGAGTTCAGTAAAATACTAGATGGAAAGATATAATGGCAAAAGGGCTCTGCACTTACACTTTGCTCCTTCACCATTCCAGCCATCCAAAGCTTTGCCAAAGGGTTCAGTCATGCTGAGCTGAATGTGGGGTTTCACATCAGCACCACTGCAGCAGTCACTAGAACACGCTGTGCCATATTCAGAGCATCCTTGGTAATACTTCTTTCTCAAAGAAAACTGCATAGCATGATTCCAGGACTGTTCCCTAGCATAATCCGTTACAGTCTCCCAGCAGCATTATTCTCTTTCAGTGCTATTCACACAACCATTTTATGTAGTTTCCTGTTGCAGGTCTGCAGTCTCACCAGCACCTTATCCTTACTGGAAAAAGGCAGCTAGCCACAGACTCTCAGAGACTGGAAACCCCACCATGTGCAAGACTAGGGATTTTGATGTCTTTCTCCCTTTGTGACTTTATAGTCCTTTAAGGTCATTATTATCCAGTGCAGTGGAGCCAAAGCCACAGAATGCAAAGGAATTAAACCTGTACAGAACAGCAAGAAAAAGGAAAGCATTTCCACAGTCAGGCTCATTCTGATGCCAGTTGCTTTGCTTTTATACCATGCCATTTCACCTACCTACACCCAGTCTTTCAACTACAGAAGCAAAGGATCAGTAGCTACCAACTTCCCCTTTAGCACCATTCTAGTACCCTGCAGTGTGCAATCTGTGAGAGCACAATTATCCCACAAGTGGCTCATTCCACCTTCTGGGAGGGTGAGCACGCTGGCTCATGCTGTTCTTCTTTCTGTCACGGCTGTGCTTCCTTTTTCCTGCAGTAATTTACGGTGGCAGTGGGATGATACAACTCATAAGCACAGTAAGCATTACCCAAAATGGAGAAAACCCTCAGCTGTCTTTTGAACAGTAGATCAGAAAGAATAAAAAAACCTATTAATAGTCAGGATTTAGGAAGGTTACCGTCTGTCACTAATGAAAACAAAATGGCTTCTTGTTACAAGAAGTACAGAAAAAATTCTAAAATAGGAATCTTCCTTGAGGATTCCTTTCCCTGTCTCCTACAGGGAAGGCTACATCCTCTCTAAGCACACACACCACACAGCTCAGGTTCCCTTTTTTCTTTTGGACATGTAAAGCTTACTATGCAGCAGAGTGAGAGCCATCAATGCTCTACTTGTGTCTGCCCAAATTTCATAGCCTCTCCATTTAACAACTGAAGTTTCCAGGAATCAGTACTGTGGATGATGACACTGCTGCTCCAAGGGGCAAGAACAGCCACATGCACTCAGAGAAATACTGTTATTTTGCAGCTTTAAGTGATAATTTTAACCTGCTGCAGCATTAGTGTTCTTCAGCTGCTGGTTCAAGTATCTTCCAGAATAAGAAGGTCAGACATTTTAAATTCCCCAGCAACAGAGCTTGGTCAACAGCTCTAAAAGCACTTGGATCAACCAAAGCCCTAACCATGAGGTACGACTTGTCATCGAGCCTGTCTTGAGGATGTTAATTTCGGCTGCAGTTTACAATGGGCAAGGTCTATCAGGAAGCTTCAGTGCTGGCATAGACCAAAAGAAGCCTTCTGTTTGCTTACCCACCTCTAAGCCCTCCCTTCCTAGCTCTGTGGAAGGAAATACAGCTTCTGAAAATACCATCAAATTTCAACAGCTATTTTTCCTCCATTGCAGTGAATCTTCCTAACCACTGTTCAGACATGGTACCTCTCATCTCTGTTATGTAAAACACCTGAACAGTCTCCATTACCAGCATTTCACTCCAGTCTCATCCCATATGGTTTTGTCGAGTTCTGAGCAGAAATACAGGAAATGTCTACACGTTTTAATAATCCTGACTTGGCCAGGGTGGGCAAGGGCTGGCAGGCAAGCTCTGACAGATCAATGCAGGCCTTGCTGCTGCTAGGCTTCCGCTCCCCGCAGGCAACAGCAGAATCATGGAGTATCTGTGCCAATGGCCCAGCTTGACCCGCAGCGGCACGGGGACACTGCCAGGTCCGGGAGCGGGCAGAGGAGCGCCCCGAGGGGGTGGCAGGGGTCTGTCAGCGGCTCACAGCTCGGCTGGACGGAGAAGTGGCAGCAGTGCCGCTTGTCCCGGGCACGGCGGGAGGGGTTCACGGTCCTGAGCTCGCCTGAGGGGCCAGCCCGGCCTTCCGCCGATCCGCATCACCCACGCTCCGGGAGGGATGTCAGCCTGCGGCGAGACGGGCTCGAGGACACCCGCACAGTCTCGGCGGGGTCTGCCTGGCTGCCGACCCCCGCCAGCAGCACGCGGGGAAGGCATTGCCAGGGCACCTCTTTGTCTGCCGCCCGCACCCGGGCCAAGCGCCGGGGCGAAGCCCGGTGCCCCCAGCCGCGGTGTCGCCGGCGCAGCTCTGCCATCTCCCAGCCACCCCACACGGCCCCGGGGAGCGCAGATCGACGGTGCCGCCGCCCGTTTTATCCCTTCCCTCACCGCAGCTCCGAGCCGGCTACCGTCACATGTCTGCCGGGCAGGGAGGAAGCGCGGGAGGCCAAAGGCCGCCGCGGCACCATCGCGACGCGGTCCCGCCGCCCCCGGGGACGGATTGCCGGAGTCGGGGCAGGGCGGCCGCGAGGCTGATCGGGACCCGCCGCCTGCCCGGCGCCGCCATTCCCCCGCGCCTCGCGCCGGCGGCTCTTACCGTGCGGGCGGTGCCAGGAGCTGCTCCGGGCGGGAGCGGCACTACGGGGGTCGGGCCGCGGCCGCCGCCGGGGCCATGGGGCGGGCGGGGCGGGCACGTGACCGGAACGGGCCGCGGGGCGCCGGGGGCGGGGCCCGCGCCACGTGACACGGGAGCGACGCCGACGCCGCGCGTCCCCGGCGGTCACGTGGCGCCGGCTCCCCTCCCGCCCCCCGTCCCGGTCACGTGGCGGCCGCTCCCCCGTCGCCATGACGGCGGCGGGCGGAGGGGGCAGTGACGCGGCGGTAAAACGGCACCGCCGCCGCCCCCCGCCCCCATCCCTGCCGCCCCCGGCCCGGCCCGTCCCCCGCCGTCACCCGTCCCCGCGGGTCCCGCTCGTCCCGCGCCATCGCTCCCAGCGGCCCGTCCTGCTCCGCTCCCGGGTCGGCGGCGCCGCCTCGCTGCGGGGGAGGGGCCTCCCTTCGGCCCCGGCCCGCGCGCCGGGAGGGTGGGGGCGCCGCGCGCGTCACGACGTCACGTGGCCGAGGGGCAGGGGCGGGCGGGCGCGCGCGTGACGCGGCTTCCTCCTCCCCCTCCTCCTCCTCCTCCCGCGCGGGCGGCGCGTGATGCAGCGGGCGCGCCCTCGCCTCGCCCCGCCTTCCTGCGGGTCATGTGACCGCGGTGTTTTTAGTCGGCGGCGTGAGCGGCGCCGGGAGGGGAGATCGTGCAGCGCGGTGAGGCACCGGGAGAGACGGAGGGAGGGATTGAGAAGGAAAGAGCGGTGCTTCCGGGCCGTATAGCTTTCGCGAGCCGGCGCCTGCCCCGCGGGCTGGCGGCTGTGCCCCGTCGGGGCTCGGCTCTCCCCCCTGCGCTGCCCGTGGTTTCTGAAAGGGTTGAGGGGCTTCTTCTGCCCTTTTGCGCTGCTCCTCCTTACTCCGTGTACGGGAGAGAAAGTCCCGTGGTGTGGTGGTTCAGCCCCAGCCGGCAGCTCAGGGCCACGCAGCGGGATGGGGCACAGAATGGGGAGGGTAGAAGCGACCATTAAGATTTTTAAGACGTTTTGAGGATTTTGAAGAAATGCCTTTCAGTTTCGTTAGCTAAATGTTCTCCTTCCCTTTTCCTAGTGCCTGGTGAAAGTGAGTGCTCACTTTTCTTTTGAGGAAATGTAAATTTCCCCATGACAGTTTTCTGGGAGGGAGTTCCTTAATTTATGGGATCGCGTACTAAAGGTTACTTAGAAATTCCGGGACTTGACTGTGCAGTGTAACAGGTTCGGGGTTTTCTTAAGCAACGTACAGGTTTAAACATTAAACTCAACAAGAAATTACTTTAAAGTATATGCTGCTTAGAAGAAATATGAGTTTGTGACATCAATAGCTATTTAATTCTTGGTTTTCACTCTGTTTTTTCTGTCTTGTATGCTGGAAAAGAGGTGCTGTGGAGAGGATAGTTTATGGTTGCATTAAAATGCACAATTGTGGCTAATTCTAAATTTGGTATAACTTGAGAATAATGCTCCTTAAATTTAGGTTTGGGGGAGAATATGATGTAGGTATAAAATGCCAATGCTAAATGTTTTCCTTGAGGAGGTTAGTTTCAAATCAAGGGTGCATGCTGTAGGGGAAAGTGTATTTTTTTATAAAGTAAGACTTTTTCCATAGGTAGACATAACTTCTTTTTACAGGCAGATGTAAATATAATGACAGTTTAAGTGTTTCCAGATGGGTTATCTCACAGGTTAAGTTTTCAGAAATGAACTTGAACAAAAACTTCTCATAAATGAAGCCGAGGTCTAGTTTTGCAGCCATTGGGCCTCTTTTTGGCAAACTGATGCATTTTGAGTAGGAAAACACTTGGTGTTTCTTTAAGCATAGAAAATCAGATATACTCCTTAAAAGTGACCTAATTGAAGACTTTATTTTTGGCAGATACAGCTAAAAGCTGAAGCTGTAACACACCCATGAGTGAGCATCACTAGTCCTGTGCATCCATGGCCTCTGTGCCAGTAATTCCAGACTCTTACAACCATGTCTTGGCAGAGTTGGAGTGTTTGGATCCATTGCTTTCTGCGCTCAGGCTGGATTCCAGTCGTCTTAAGGTAAGTTTGTGGTGTTTGGCTTTTTTCTGTTTTTTAGGTTTTTTTAAGTTTAAGTAATGACGCCATTAGGGCAACTATTTGATGAAGCCGTAGGATTAATGTAATTCTTTTGGGGTGTGTGCATGCTAGTTTATGGCAGGGGGGAGTACTTTGGGAAGAAAAAGTGAAGATAAAGGATCCTGTCACTCTGTGTGTGTTTTCTTAATGCAGCTGTGGGTACATAACACAGCCTGACACAGCTTACACTGTTTGCTCCAACTGCAGAGTGTGCAGTTTAATAATCTTCACTGCCAGTGGTTCGGGAGTGGTACACACAGCTGGCAAACAATGAAGCCTTTCAAAAAACCCAAAACATAATAATGCAAGAAGAAGATGCTGTGATTAGAACTTATCAGGTTATGCATTATGATTTTTACTCCTTCAGTGCACGTGTATAGATGTATCAAAGAGATGGCTCGCTCTAGGCACCTCAGGAGGAGGACTGAACCTCATCCAGAAAGATGGTTGGAAGCAAAGACTGTTTCTCACTCACAAGGTAAGGGTAAAGAATGTTAAATGAAAAATTCTGAAAATTGGGCTGGGAAAGAGACATTATTTTAGGTTACTGTTTATTAAGAGTCAAGAGGCATCTTCAGCTTGCTGGATTGCCCAAAGAAGGTGAAGTTTTGGACTGCTGTGGTTAAAATAGGTTGTGCTTCTGGACTGTATCCTCAGAGCGTATGGTATAATAGATTTCATGAGGCATGAAAAAAATTACTTCAGAATGTCAGACCTTTGCTTTTCAAATTCTTACTTTTAACAGCAGCAATGCAGTCACCTCAATATTTTAAGGATTAGAAGAAAATTTTTAATATGAAACCAGAGCAACTCACAAGTAGATGACTGCCAGTGTTTTAATGTCCAAACTGTGACATATCTGGATAAGTGAAGGAAAGCTAGGCTGGCTTGCTTTTGCTGGAAGAGATCATGAAGCAGGGACTGTTGTTTCTACAGCCAGGTGCTGTTTCCTGGGAGCCACTGCTGCTTCCAGTGTACATGAATGCAGTCATTTTTTTCAACGTTCAGAGCACTTCACTTAATTCTGGCAAAGCAACCTCCAAAGGTGTGAGCACAGAAAAATCATTTCTGTGTTTTCCAAATCAAAGAATGCACTGAAGTCCTTGCTCTTGATGTTGACATGTTGTGTTCAGCTGCATCTTGGAATAAGCTCAGTGTTTGCAAACAAAACCCAAACAGTAAAAACCTACCATGTCACAACAGCATGGTAGCATCTGTTGACCAGTTTATGTCTATATCTAAAGATAAAAGCTGCACAGTGGTAGAGGCAGTACAGGAACAACTTTTGCCTGTTCTTACTCATGTGCTTACTTTCAGGAAGGTGCCATTTCCCAGGTGGCCTGTTGTTTGCATGATGAAGACTATGTTGCTGTTGCCACAAGGTGAGTGATGTACTCACAAATCTGAATATTGTGTAAATATTTTTAAGAAACTTCTAAATTTCAGACCTGGACAGCTGCTGAGAACTTGCAGCTGGGCAGGGAATTAACTGGTAGAGGCCGCTAAAGCATAATTCTCTGCACAGACAGTTTCCTTAATTATTTTTTTTTCTTTTTTTCTGGAATAATTGTTCTAGATTAAGTGTTGTTTCTGTAACAGAACATCTATGGTAGAGCTTATGCATGTAAAATTATGATGATAAATGTCTTTGAGACCTTTTGGCATCAAAGGAAGCATTTTCATTAACATGGTAGAGTGAGATTGGTAGTTAATTCCGCTTGTATTTCTTAAAATCCATTCTAGTATTTTTTCACTGGCAAGTGTAATAAATATAGGAATAGCCTTCCAAAGCTGCTTGTGCATTGTAGTGCAAAGAAGGACACTTATTCTTCTCCAGAATTAAGAATGTGAAAGCATGCAGCCTCAAACAGAACCAGCTCTGATGTTTGGTGCTTCACTTGGGTTCCCTCTTTCTTTGGAAAAATGCATCTTTATCGACTGATAAAACATTAGAAGACTTTATTTCAAACTGTATTCTCTTTTTAAATTGTTGTAGCCAAGGTCTTGTAGTAGTCTGGGAGCTGAATCAGGAACGTCGTGGGAAGCCAGAACGAATTTATGTTTCATCTGAGCATAAGGGCAGAAAAGTCACAGCTCTGTGTTGGGATACCGCTGCCCTTCGAGTTTTTGTAGGAGATCATGTGGGAAAAGTGTCAGCCATCAAGATTAATACATCGAAACAAGGGAAGGTAAAGCATTGCATACTTTGATTGAGCTTAATTCACAATGGGTGATGTGTGGAATCTCTTTGTTTATTTTAGTAAAGCAGAACAGAGCGGGATTTGGCAGCTGATGAAGTTCTGGTAGCTTTAACTGTTGGGATGAAGAACTAGTCTCTTGAGATAACAATAGAAATCCTGACCCATGAACTTCCCCCATCCCACTTCTTTCTATTTAGTAATGCAACATGAAAATACTTTCAAATGTTCAGAATTAAGAACTGGTCAGTCTGCTGCTTCTTGGAATTTACAAGTATCTAAGTTAAGGATCTTGGTGTTTCTGAGCCTGTTGGATTCCTTAGACTCCAGCTACAGGTTCACCTGTTGGTTTTAGTCCTCAGTTCAGCTGTTGGTCTGAGAGAGCAGTCTGGATTAAACATCTGGATTAGATGAAATAAATGGTAGATGGTCATCAAGCTCACATCCATTATATTTTGTGCAAAGGACACACTTGTTAGTGATAGCAGCCTGATTTCTAGTCCTTGAGTGTTCCTTTGGTTTTACCACTACTGGGTTCTTTCTTTCTCCTTTTAAGCGATAAAAAGGAGCAGAACCTGGAAATAGTTGTGTTTCTCTGGGTCCTTTCTAGCTCTCATGGAAGATTTTGATGGATAGTTGACTTAAAAGTAGCAAGACCATTCATGACATTTAAGGAAAGAGGGGGGAAGACGTCAACTGTGGAAGAGAGGGAGGAGAGAAAGGCAAGACCCACAGAATCTGTTTGCTCATGCCTGTTGAAGGAATGGGTCTGTTGGATTTCTCATATAATGCACTTTATCACATTCCTAAGAAGGGAAAACAACTATAAGCTGGCAAAAATAGTGACTGTCTGATAGCAAATTTAAATGCAGTTCCCAGTAGTTTTCTTACCCGTAAGTCTGAGACTGTTCAGCCTCCCATGGAAACTGAGACACTGGTATGGTAAATAGTATTTGGATAATTTGCAACAGGGTAACAGAGAAGGTGAGTTTATGTAAACAATCTAAATCAGAGAGAAGTTGTTTTTTTGTATCAATCAATCGATCAGATCTGTTTCCATAAAACTGCTAACTCAAAGTACTGTGGGGAAAATTGGAAAAAAAGCACAAATCTTAGAATAGCAGGAATAAAACCCTCTCTTAATGTTACAGAAAAAAACAGTCTTTATAAAGAAATACCAGGATGCTACAGGGAGATGATTTTTTTTCTTAGACCTTCAATAATGGTTTTGGGATAAGGAGGATTTAGTCTCCTGTTCTTGTGAGCATTGAAGCCTTGTTTTGTAAAGATGGAGAAGAAAGAAGCTGCTCTGTCTTACGCTTTGTATTCATAACATACATTAATCTTTTTGCATTTTGTAATTTTAACATAATGAAACAGTCTTTACTTTGAACAGAAGGCCAGCATGTTTTCTTTCTTTTTTCTTTTTTAACTGTAGGCTGCTGCTACTTTTGTGATGTTTCCTGTCCAGATTATAACCACTGTAGATTCTCGGGTGGTTCAGCTTGATTACTTGGATGGAAGACTGCTCATATCTTCACTTACCCGCACTTATTTATGTGATACTGAGAGGCAAGTTCTATTTTATCTCTGAAATACTGCACTTCACAGAGTCACACACAGTTTCTGAAATTATATCGATGACTGTTTGCATAGCCCATGCTCCCTGAGTCTGTCTGTGAAGACATTGGCGGGGGAGTGTCAAGAGTTTTACTGAAGTTTTACTGTTGATAAACACCATCCACTGTTCTCCCCTCAACTACCCAGCCAGTCATTCTATTGTACTGGGCTCTTAACGTGATTTCCCTTTCATAAATTCATGCTGACTATTCATAATCATTGTCTTATTTTTCATGTGATTGGAAATTATTCCTGGAAACGTTCACCAGGTTGAACAACTGGTTCTGCTGAAAAAAACCCCTTTGATCTGAGCATTCATTTCAACTAATGAATATTTCTGCACTCGGTCTTGTATAAACTTTGTGCAGGCTTTATAATATTCATTATATATTTTTTCTTAAGTAGTGAAACCAATTCAGCAACTGAGTATTTTTATTATTCAAGAGAAACATAAGATTACTTATGACCTTTATTAATGCTGCTTAACATAAATACATTTTTTCCCCACTAGAGAGAAGTTCTGGAAAATTGGTAATAAAGAAAGAGATGGAGAATTTGGAGCATGTTTCTTCCCTGTTGCAAAAAACAGTGGGAATCAGCAGCCATTAATATATTGTGCTCGACCTGGCTCAAGGATGTGGGAGGTGAACTTTGACGGGGAAGTGCAAAGCACACATCAGTTCAAGCAGCTGCTGTCATCACCACCTCTCCCTGTTGTTACTCTCAGGTAGAAACATGAGTGTTATCAGTGATAAACTTGCTTAGGACTTCCTTACACTGAGAAGACTAAGTAAACTTCTACTGCAGTCAAATGTTTATCCTAGTTGTCGTCTTAATACAGTCTCCTCTACGAGATGTAGCCAGTAATTATCAAAAATGCCCAAACCTTGATTCTGCAGATATGTATGTGTGAGCACAATGCATGCTGCTGTCATGAGACTATAATTTTAATCCAGCCATGTATTTACAGGATTAAGAATTTTAGAAAGTGATGTTATTTTAGTTACGCTTGTAATCGATAATAATTTTATTTTGCAGGCAGGATCCTCATTATACTGGTTCCAGCTGCTCTCCACAATCTTTATCTTTTTCCAAGCTGCTGTATTTGACGTAAGTATTTGACAGCATAGCTTCCTGTTGATAAAGTAGGCTTTAAAAAATTGTATGTTCTTCTAATTTATATTACCAACTTCAACTTTTTGTGTAAGATTTTTCCAAGTATCATGCTAAACAGCTGTCTCACATATGGCTTGCTACATTTAAGCTAATGCCATCCCTGCATATTTTGCAATGTTTTTTAATTTTTGCCTATTTTGGCACAGTTGACTGTTGCTCCATTAACATCTGCTTTGCTTGCAGTGAGCACTGTGTGGTGACCTGGACAGAAAAAGGCATTTATATTTTTCTTCCCCAAAGTGTTCAAGTCTTACTCTGGAGTGACGTTAAAGGTAAACTTAAGTTTCTTAAACTTTGCTTTGTAATATTGTCTGTTACACTGGTCGTTCCTGAAGTCCTTGCCTAACGAGGAGTTTTTCAAGCTCAGTTTCTGCAGCTGGATTGCAGAACATTTACCAAAAAATGTTGCCTGTCATCTGTCAGGTATATCCTTGAATATTAGTCATCTCCCTGCCTCGTCAAGCCAGCCGTTCCTTCCACAGATCTGAAAACACGCTTCTTGAGAAACAAAATGTGGTGTGGAGTGAATCAGATAGTACAGTAGTTAAAATGCCAGTAATGAACCTGCAGTATCCTTTCCTCTTTTCTCTTGGGCTCTTTTCTCTTGGGCGCATTGTCAGGTGTCCTGTGAAGGATGATCTGGCTGCTGAAAGCTTAAAACATGTTGGGTTTCTTTCCTAGTGCCTATCTAAATTACATCCAGGAAATATTTATTTGGCAGATGAATGAACCCTCATAAACTGTTATTTGTGTATAGTTATGGGCACAGTCCTACAGTAGTTATTGTCAGTCAGTCTTTCCCCTTCTCTGTCCCGCTTTTGGTGTTAAGTTTGCAATACCTTTTTTGTAGAGTGTTTGCATACAGCATAACTATGGCATTTGAAAACTGCTGGCAGGCCAAAGTTGTTTTTCTGCCACTGAATGTTTTCTTTCTGTTTCCAAGCTAACAATGATGTATTTGTCATCTTTATCAGGCTTTAATTTTTCATCTTCTCTCAGAGCAAAAGGGTACTTTTTGGTAACTTAAGTGGATTTTTTGAATGTTTTCTAGAAATGCAGCTCTTCAAAGTTTTGACACTTTGTGTTTTATAGTGGTTAGATGCACTCTTCCATGTTTGTTTTCCCCATGCCCCTTGTGATTTGCACTCATTTGCAGTCTGGTGGGAATAGCTTTCACCTTTCAGGAACAGAAAGGAATGTTGATTAACAACTTCAGTCCTTCAAGTATTGCTGTGCATCTGGTTTTGCAGATATTCAGGATGTTGCAGTTTACAAGAGTGAGTTGTTCTGTCTGCATACAAATGGGAAAGTTGTGCACCTCTCCCTTTTGCTGGTTGATCGCTGCATAGAACGTCTGATGAGAAGAGGGTTCTGGACCCTTGCTGCCAGGGTCTCTTGTCTCTTCCAAAATTCAATTATTTCTTCTAGAGTAAGTAAATACCTCTTTGGAAATGTGCAGTACCCCTTCCCTGTCTTTCCTGTGCCCCCTTCCATTAAAGTGTCTTAGTTACTGAGATTCATTTTGTTGGACTTCTAAAAAGTCATCTAAACATTATACTTGTAGAGTGAAAATCATCCTGCATATATGGTATCTTTTGTTTTTTGCATGTGCATTAGAAATAATAATGCTTCTGTTGCACTGGGTACTTATAGGCAAGAAAAAATTTGCCTCTAGACAAGCTGGAGCACTTGAAGTCTCAGCTGGATGCCTCAACCCAACAAGATCTCACTGTTCAACTGGAAGAACTGATTTCAAAGCTGGAACCTCTAGATTCTGCATGCAGCAGTAGAAGGAGCAGTATTTCATCTCATGTATGTGTATTGGTAGTGCCAAAACTGTTATCTACAGGTTTTATCTTTGTCTTAAAGTCATCTTGTTGCTCACTTTGAATATAAGGCTTTCATTTCTACTCTACTACAGCTTTTCTAAAACCTAGTTGGGGTGAAGACGTATGAAACACTACTACTGCTTTCACTTTAAGCATGTTTAAAAGTAAAGTTTAAAAGCCAGGTAATGTAAATACCATCTTGATGTGGTAGGCAAGGTTTTTTTCATTAGCAATGGGAAAGTAAACTGTGTAGACTGACCATGAGCAAAAGAATGTATGTTTGTCCTGTAACTAAATAGTTTTTCAGGGTCTGTAATTGTGCTAGCTGGGTATGGCTAACCAGCAGAAAGAATACAAGCTCTTGGGTTTGCATCTACAAAGGGATGAAGTGACAGTCTTGGCTGCAGGACTAAAGCTGAGGTGGGTTTTGCCTGGCATTGAGTACATCAGTTGTTCCACAGGCTGCTTTCCTAAAGGCAAGTGCATCATACACTCTATTTAAAGTCATTGAACTGCACACATGCTGGAACCTGTGTCCTTTTCCATTCTGGATATGATAAAAATACACTGTTAAATAGGAGTTTTTCAGGCAGTGAATTATGAAATGTTATAAGGTTATTCATGTGAGTATAATTGATTGAGTTCATTGCAGAAAGTTTAATAAGGAAGTACAACTCACACAATGTCTAACTCCTCTCCCCGGTCTCACAGGAAAGCTTCAGTGTCTTAGACTCAGGAATATACCGTGTTATCAGTCGAAGGGGCAGTCAGTCAGATGAAGACTCATGTTCCCTCCACAGTCAAACATTCTCAGAAGATGAGAGACTTAAAGAATTTCCTGCACACCATGAAGATGAGCATCTAGAACTTGGTAATGTTTCTTAATGAAAATATGTTTGTTGAATGCATTTGTTTTTTCTACAAGAATTCAGCTGGGTTGGCTCTATGCTTTTATGTTCCACTATCAACTTATTCATTATTAATACCTGTAATTTGATCAGTTGAAACAGTCACCCCACCTTCCAGTCTGAATCCTTCCTGAAACATTGGGTTGAAAAGCTGGCTCCACAGAAATCCAAGCTTAAAAGCAAGCAAAACCCAGAGAAACAAAACAAAAGGTTGAGGGCTGTTAGCAAGCATGGGCTTCACTCCAACTTTCCCCCTCCATGTGTAATCCAATATTAATGTTAAGATACCTTCAGCTGTCTATGGCAGTGTCAATTGAGCTTCAGACAAGATTTGTTTGCTGCCAATATCCTTTTGTAATATTTGTTGCAGGAAAGAATTTCTTAGTCCGGACTCTGGCTTGTATTTCTTCAGGGAAAGTAGAAGGATTCTGATAAGTGTTTTTAAATTTCTTGCACGGTTTCCTTCTTCCAGGGGTTCATCTCTTACACATATAAGGGTGCTAGGATTGTTAATAGCTAACATTTAGCCCATGCAGGGAGCTTTTTTATTTCCTGACAAAAGTTACTGGACTAAAGCTAGAGTGAGACTGTTATGGGTGTTCTCTGCTCTGGCTGGGATTGGGAGGGGATGCAGAAACCTGGGATGATGAGGAGCTGGCTTTGTTCTAGGTGTGGTAGAGAGGCTTTCCAATAAGAAAAGCTACTTTTTAGCTTTTGCAAGGAGTAGATGCCAGTTGAGGATGGAGAGAATGTGGATCCTTTGTTGGAGGAAACCACAGTGGGGAGGGAGAGTGCAGAAATTGGTATTTACTCCCCTCCTTGTCAGTAGTGTCCTGCTGACTAAGCTACACCCTTTTTGTAGCTTATGTTTGCATTTACCTCTTTACCTACATGACCATAAAAACACGTGAAGAAACTTGGAAGTGCATCATTTCCAACATTAAAACTCAAAAATGAAAGGACTTAATTTTTAAATGTCAGAAGATGGAAAAGTTCTATGTGTTCCACAAGAGAGAACAAATTTGCTGATTATTTCCAAGTAGAGAAATTCCAGATGCTTCTTGAAGCACGAACACTTGATTTAGTATTTGAAAGAAATGGACTTAGTGTTTCCCTGCTCACATTGACATAGGATGTAATAAATTTCTAGGTTTTTCATCTGCATAATGAACAAAAGCAGCCTTATTTGTAACCAATTGTAAAGTCAGTTGTGACCTTTAGGCACTGTCAAGAGGGACTGTGGATTCTGATGGTAGATTTTCTGTAACAGCACAGCATCTTTTCCTCTCAGCTCTGTGGTTACTGCTGCCTGTTGCAAAATGCAGTGTCATCCTGGCTTAAAATGATCCCTTTTTTCTTGTTGACATCACTTAAGGATACAGCGTGTTTGTACCAGGAAATGATTAAGCAAAACACATTGAAGATACTGTTAAGGATATAGGAGAGAAAAGGAAATGGTGATTCTGTATTTCCTGTGATTCTTATCAAAAGCCAGAGAGCTGTGGGCTCACTTAGATTTTTAAGCTCATTCAAGTAAGAGGGTGATTTATACCTTAATCATGGTTGATGTGTCTCTCTGTTCGCAAGTGACTTGGATTTTGGAAATCATGCAATGTGAATTAATGTATGCCACAATACTTGATTTTCCTAGATGTATAAATAATTGTCAGTGGATTAAGTCAAGATTGTGTCCCCTAAATGGACTGTAAGTCTACTTCTGGAAGATAGTTTTCATACAGTAGTTGATCATTATTTGCCTTGCTACAGAGCCAAACTCTATTAGTAAAGCAGACTTAATAGGTTCAAAGTCAGTAGTAAAAAGGCCCTTGAAACCTGGCTGCACACATTCTTGAGTATTATAAAAGGAAAATATGGGGGGCAGGTTATCCATTAATGAATTATTGACTTGCAGTTCATTTCCATTTTTTTTGCCAGACCACTGTTTCATGACTTTTTATTTCAATTCCATTTGTTAGAGAATGTATCTCATGCATCTGTGGTGGTTGAGGCTGACCGGAATGAGACATTTCTCCCATTCAGTATTCCTTTGTCATTCCGTTCCCCATCTCCTCTCGTCTCTCTCCAAGCTGTCAAAGAAAGGTAAAACATGCAGCTGGTTCACTCATCCATTACATCTTTCCCTCTTCTGTACCCTGAATTTGTAGCGTTGTGTAATTTAGTTCATACTCTGTTCTGCAAGCATGTGACACCTGAACTGGAACACTAGAGATGCAGTGGGGTTTGCTTGGCAATTTAAATCTTCATCTTGACTCTAGTGAAGATACAAAGAGCTGCTGGTAACTTCAGTAGAGCCAAGACTTCAACCTCAGACTTTAAACAGTTAATAATTGTTAAATGTCTAAGAATGTTTACTGTTACACTGTAAACTGTGGTTGTGGTTTGTATTCAAAGGAAAACTTAATATTGTTTTGGGATTTTGCCTTTCTAGAATTTAGATTTCTTAAGAAAGACGGAAGGCATCCTATGTTGCTTGGGAACAAACATTAAAATATCCAAAGCAAACAGATATTACTAAAACACACTTGCAAAGTGGTCTGTCCTATTCCCACATGAATTCTTCAGTGAATCGAATCAACTTCCCAGTAGAATAATGGTAGCTTATACCTGGTGCAAGTAGATCTGTGTCCTTTTTATGTAGAAATCACATTGCTGTTTTAAAACTTGTGTTTTAAAAAAATGGGGGACGAGGGCATGGGTGTACAAATATAAAGGATATGGTGTTAAATACATAACTCAAAGTTTTGGTAAAAGTGCTGTATGTTAATTACTTAGCGAAAATGTCTCTGGCCTGGCAATGGTCTGAAAAATTGCATAGCCTTCCCTTGATCACTTCAGCATGTAAATAATGTCCTGCAACTGTACTATACAGAACTGTAGCTGCTATTAGCAGTGTGAGGATGTCAGAATAAACGTCAGAAGTACATGCAATGTTTAGAGTTCTTTCTAAACCGTAAACAGCCTTGAGGATTTCACTAGTAATAAGTGTTTCTGCTAATAATGAGAGCTAAGTTTTCAAGTATTCACTGCGTGCAAGTAATCATTAAATACTGTCTTATTTGCAGTTGATTTTTAAAATTTTAGCTTTAATCCTTCTATACATTAAAGTGCAATTGTTTTGCTGAATTTGAATCCTTTCTGTTCTCTGCAGCAATCTTCAATTTTTGCTATACCTTGTTATAGTAAAAGATGCTGGGTTTGGGGTTTTTTGCTTTTTGGGTTTTTTTTTTTTTGGTGTGGGTTTTTTGTTTGTTTGTTTTGTTTTGTTTTTTGTTTGGGTTTTTTGGGTGGTTTTTTTGGGGGAAGTTGTTTTTTTTTAAGTTTTGGAGCAGAAAGTAGAAAGTTTATTTTTCTGTTCAAATCTTGACATAGTTCTCTTTGTGGCAGTGGTAGAAATAATTGAATTGTGCTATGTTCATTGAGCATTCTCTTCCATAAAATACCTAAAGGGATAGGGACTGTTGAGTGAAAAGGACATTTTTGTTGAGCTTTGTAATCTGAAGAATTAATTTGAAGCATTGTAAAGTGGTTTCTTACCACCAAGAGGGACATAATTTCCTAAAGATGCTTTATGTTTAAAAGCTTTGAAATGCAGTGTAGCCAATCTGCATTTATTTGCATACAAATTACAAATACGTGTCAAAATTTACAGCTAATGTTGGTATGTGATCCTGCTTCTCCAGCAGGAGTGTTAAATACTTCAGGTTTCTATGCTGTGATAAAAATATAGAACATGACTAAAGTATGAATTTTGAGCAGATTCTTAGTAAGTTTTGTTCCTGTCGGTCATCACTGCTCTCATCCTTTTCTCAAGAGTTCTTCAGATTATAAAATTTCTGAAATGATGGTTTAAGTGAAAACAGTGCTTGGTTTGATCGCTTCTGAACTTCTGATTTTAAATGTCTGAACTTCTGATTCCTAGTGTTTCCAGCTTTGTACGCAAAACCACAGAAAAGATTGGCACACTTCATATAAGCCCTGAATCTAGAGGGAAGCATGAAGCCAAGGATGAGGAGCAGCTGCCAGAGCTAACTGTTAATCCAGTAGCATCTCCCCAGGAAGAGAGAGAGTGAGTGCAAAGTCACATCTTCTTAGCAATTGTATTTGCTGGATGACCTGAGGATAGCATCCCAAAGGAAAACTCTTTAAAGCAGAATGAGGAACTTGGCATTAGGTTTTTCCAGCTGCCTTCATTACTATGGTGGGTTTCACTGGGTCTCCCCAACTCCCTTCCTAGAGCTGATGCGGCAAGGAACACAGAGCTAAGTTATTTCATATTCCAGTGCTAATTTACCCTTTCGGATTTTCGTACAGTAGCATGGTACCGTTTTTTGTTCAGTACCTGCAGAAATCTATTATAGCTGGAGTAGAACCATCAAAGAAGGCCAAAAAAATAGTATTATCTGTTGCTCTTCATGCCAAATTTATTTGTAATTTCTGTTGAGTTGTTCCTTCTTACAAATGAAAGCTTTGTATTTAATAAAAGAATTAATGATGTTGAGGAAATTTGTGAGGAAATCCTCACTTAAATTATTCAAGTTAATATTTCAGATAAGACTGAAATGAATGTGTTTTTCTAGGTCAGAACCCCAGAACTGCCAGCTTCCTGAGGAGGACCGTCTGAGAGATCTCAAGGCTGCAACAGCAGAAACTATGTAAGCAGAGAAACTTTTTACTGTATAGATATATTGGACTTTGGCAGAAAAAAATTATTGGTTTTTTGTTTTCCTTTTCATTCATTACATGCTCTGAACATCTACTAGCATAACCTGAAAGGATCTCATTTGGTGAATGATTTGATTCCTCTTTTTACAACCAAGCAAAACCCCCTGAAAGCTTATTTAGGTACTCTAGCGTTATTCCTTTGTTTTAATTACTGGCATAGTTTTAAAGAATCAAAATCGCAAACAAAAATTCATTCCGAAAGAAATTCTGGGGACCTCAAAATGTACTGAGATCAAATGTAGACAGTGTGAAGTAGTCTAAATTCTGTTTGATGTACTCAAACATCAATCCCAAAAAAACTCGAACAACTGACTCTAAGTCAAGTGCAGGAGTATACTTTGGGTTGCACAGAGCATATTTGAAACTTCACTTGCATTTTGTAACTATTGAACTTAGCAAACTTCCTTTTTATGCTGCAGAGCCAAACTCCAGGATCCCCTGGTTTTGTTAGAACCTCAGTGTATGAGAAAGGTCTTACAGGAATGGCTTGTCTATCTAGAAGAAAAATTCAGCAGCAAAGAGCATTCTGCTTTGTCTGTTAAGAAAAGCAAGATTGTGTGTGCTGAAGAACAGAGGGCAGTCCTGGAGGAAAACCTGCTAGTGGCTTCAACTGACAGAGACCCTGTAGACAAGGAACAGAGTGGTGTTTTGGAAGGCTGCACTGGAAAGGAAAATACTGATGAAACCTGTGTAAGCAAAACCATGTGTGAAAATGGTACTGATTTGATGGGACCTCTGGGCTGCAGCTTTCAGGTGTCTCCTCCTTGTGTCATCGAACCAGATGTTCTGAAAGATCTCGTGGAGTTGACAACTCTGTGCTTTGAGCTGCGTGTATTTTCTTGTGGAAGTGGTGAGGCTGGGGAGAGCTCTGATGGAAGTCTGCCACCAGCTGCGTCAGGGACTTTGGCTTGTAGGTTTATGCGAAGCTATTTCTTTCTTTTGGATTTAAAGAGAGTAAAGCAGTGTATTATAACCACATGTGCAACCACCCCGAATGTATGGGAAACATACATTGCAGGATTGAAGGGTAAGTAGTGAACACTATATTACTTCTTAAACTGAAAGTAAGATTGTCTGGGAGGAGAAAAAAAGAAAAAACCTTGAAGACACTCATAATTGTGTCTGCAGATTTTCCTTCTGCCAGTGTAGTGTGGCAGGGGGAGGACGGTTGATGTGTGGGAGCGTTTGTTCCGGTTTTGGGTTGTTTGGTTGATTGTTTTTCCCCCAGATACTTCCCTTAGGAAGAACTTAGCCCAGCTGGTTAGAACATGGCACTAATAATGCCAGTGTTATGGGTTCAAGCCCTGTGTGGACCATCCACTTAAGAGCTGGACTTGATCCTTGTGGGTCCCTTCCAACTGAGAATAATCTATGATTTCCTAAAAAAGAGGAATTGCTGGCTCTTTGGAGAGATTGTTCTCCCCTTTCTTCACTTTGCAACTTTGGTCCTGTTAGTTTGTGTGGACCTTGTTGACTGAACCTTGTAGTGATCACCGTTTAGTTACAAACAAACCTTAGGATCCTAAGTCTGTAGAAACGAGGCAAAAGGGAGGGAGGGGGCTTCAGCATTTGCACTGGGA
The DNA here is from genome assembly GCA_036630365.1 of Acanthiza pusilla. NCBI lineage: Eukaryota > Metazoa > Chordata > Aves > Passeriformes > Acanthizidae > Acanthiza > Acanthiza pusilla. Next base: position 17,457,143 of record JAXCHO010000006.1, read on the forward strand.
GATTCAACTTGTAGAGGAATGTGATTAATATGAAACAAAGCTGAATGGAGTAGATAGTTCCATGCAGATGAGTGACTTGTGATCACTGTACTCTTCCCTGTTCCCCAAAAATACTTTCTGATCTTTTTGATGCCTCCTTAGTTTTATTGAACCAATGCTTCATGATTATATTGGAAAACAGAACTTACCTGTTCTCTGCATTCAGAGAACATTCTCTGCATTTTTCTTCCTTGTATATTTCTTTCAAGAGTGAATTAAAGCCTTAGCATTGATTCGGCTCCAACAGAAAGCAGTTAAACAACAGAATCTCGCTTTGAGGCTTGGTGTCTGGTACTTGTGTTTCTGGGAATCTCTTCACTGTTTGGATTCTGAGGGCCCTAGAAGTGAAAGTAGCATAAGCATTCCCAGTTTGTCCTTAGTTGGACTGCACTTGTGCCTTTAGGTTAATACTTATGTTTCATCAGGATTGAGGTGGGTGTTGAACGTACCATGAAAGCAGTGATAGCTGTTGTTCAGAAGGACAAAAGGAGGGGCAGGGTGTGTTAAGAAAAAAAACTTGCCCATATCTTGTAACTTGTGCACTGATTTATTTCAGAACTAACCTGTCACAGTCCAGTGGCTTTAGCAATGGAAAGTGAAGATATGTTGAAAATACTGAAGCTGCTGCATGACCTGGGGCCGTGGGATGACAGCCCATTGTTACTGGCACATGTCCAAAGGTATGTACCCAAATTCTCTTTCTCTTGAGCATTGTTAACTTCCTGGCAGGAATTGCTTCACTTATCATGTCATAAAGATTTCTGGAATCTTTTAGAGAGGTCACCTTTCAGTACTATCTTGAATTTGCAAGAGATGTTGAAAAAATTGCCATTTTGCTGTTTGGTACTGAAAATAGTTTGTGTTCTCTCTTCAGGCTTTATGAAAAGTTTGGAGAAACAGCTCTTCGGCCCTTGATCAAATTCCACCCCTCTATTTTGCCTTCTGATATTAAACAGATTTGCAGGAATGATCCAGCTCACTTTTTAGCATATTTAGATAGTCTGGTGAAATCAAAGCCAGAGGATAAAAGGTAAGGGGCATATAGAATCCTTTTCATCTGTCTGCTCTCTTCATCATGTAGCTGTGTGGAGCTTTTTTTGTTTTGGCTTTTGGGGACATTTTTTAGGGTTTCTGTGTCTGTCTGCTTGGTGTTATTTAGTATTAGGTTCCAAGTAATTCTGCCAGTTTTAGTTGGTCTTAGATTGGAGTTTTTGTTAGGTTAGATTCTAGTTTCAAAAGGGTTTTCCCCCAATAATACTTTTACTGAAATTGACCTTTTTTTTGCTCCTGTGTCTGTAGTTCAGTGTACCAGGGTTAATGGCATTTAAAAAATCTCCAAGCAAACCAAACCTAATTAAAAAAAACCAAACCCAAAAACCCCCCAAACCAAATCTGCAGAAGCACAACCTGCAAACTTGATTTTCTTTGCTTGCTTCAGTTTCTAGAAACATAAATAGTTTTAGGCTTTTCCACATTTAATTTTAAATTCCCCCCTCTCTTTTTTTTTTTTTTTTTTGGGGGGGGTTACTTTGTCCACATACAATTCCAGCTTCTCCCTATCTGATGTATTTAAAACTGGTAGAATTTGTTTTTTAATGTGTGCTTTGTTTTCTAGGACGTTTCTCCTTAGGTCTCTTTTGCAGCCGGAATCTGTGCGGTTGGATTGGTTGTGCTTGGCAGTTTCTCATGACGCTCCACAAAGGACAAACACTGTGGATGAGGAAGGAAATCCCAGGTAAAGTGGGTTTCACAGACTTGTTAAATCTTTCACTCAAGGTCCAGTGCATGCAGCAGAAAGATTTAACAGGTCTGCTTTCGAATTAGATTCTGTATGACAGTTTGGATCTCTGACTCCTTGGAGCATGTTGCAGAGTTCAGCAGAAACAACCAAAGGATTGGAAAACTTTTATCTGTAATGCCTTCAGGATTGATTGCTCTACTGAGACTGCACGTGGTGTTTCATTCATTTTTGCTCCTCTCTTTTCATAAATCTGCCATAATGTTCTGAAGAAAATCAATAATGCTTTAAAACTGAATTTCTCATCTTCTAGGCCACGATCACATTTGTTTACTTGGGGCTACAGCCAGCTCATTCTCCTTTTGATTAAACTCCCAGCTGATTTTGTTATGAAAGAGAAGATGGTTGACATCTGTAAATCACATGGGTAAGGAGAAAACTTGCTAATTCTTGATACTTGGTTAGCTGGTATTCTGACCCTGAGAAGATACAAATGAAAATTACCTATCTGCTTCTTGTTTGGACAGGGTTTATTTAAAAACTTTTCCTTTTTTGAGGATGAATATTGAATGTCCAGTTTAATGTACCAAATACGCCCTCTGGCTGAGAGGTATTCCTCATGTCCCTGCTCTGTTTCTGACATTCAATAAGTTTAGTTGCTTTTGTCTTTACTGATTACTTAAATGAGCATGTAATTGTTCTTGGCTTTAGTTTGAACTGAGTATTTGATTCCTGGATATCTTTACTCTCTTATTCAAGATTTTGGCCTGGATATCTTTTTCTCTGTCTGGAGCTGGATAGAAGAATAGAAGCCTTTACTAATATTGTTTATTTGGATGATTTGAGCCTGTTGAATGGAGAAGATGGTTAGTAATTCTTAAGCTGTGTAAACATACTTCTATAATGTAGGAACTACCCTTATATAGTGATATGCCCAAAGTTGAGTTAAACTTTTATTTTTTAAAGTGCTTTTGTGGCCCTGTGTGTAGTACAGCATATTTGAAACACATAAAACGAGTGTTGCACTCTTTGTCTTCATGCTGTGCTTTGTGAAATCACTTGTGCTAGAAAATGCTTGCTGGTTGAAGAATCTGGTTTCTTTATCAGTTGGGAGTAAAAGCTAAATTTGTTGTTATAGACAGAGGAATAGAGAGCCTTTCTGCACAGCACAAAGCTCCCCCACTGCACGTGCACACACCCAAAGTTAGGGTGAGCAAAGCATTGTACCACAAGGCAGAACTTAGACGAAAATTCACTCCAGCCCTAGATGGACAAAACTTTGTCTCTTGACTTAATCTAAAGCCTTAAATACTGAACTACTGTGAAGCTTTGTGTGTTCACCACTAATTCTTTACACTGAGTCAGTCAGGGCAGTATATTTATGTGCACAATTTGCTTGATGATAATGCTTGTTTTCCTAAAATCTTCAGAGTAAAACAGAATAGCTAGCTTCTCTTTGAAGTACAGATGTAGTTTAAATAGTAGTCTTAGAATAATCCGTGTTTTACAAATAACGTAACAAACTTGTTTTCCATCTAGGTTCCATTCCAGAGACCATAGAAGAGTGGAAGTTTCTTCTGCATCTTGCTCAGAATCACAGCACAGCTTTCCACCATGACGGCCCACAGAATGGGAATGCTGTCAGCAATGGGGGCCCAAGCTGCCCAGACTGCATCACTGTGGAAAATGTCGCTCTATTGCTGGCCAAGGCCATTGGCCCAAATCGTGCCTTGCCTCTTTTGCAGGAGTGTGGCATTACACTAGAATTGTCTGAGAGATTTACTGGTGTCTGTGAGATACTGAGAATTGCTGAGAAAAGGCAGAGGTAAGAGCCATGTCAACATACACATCCATACTATTCACTTTGAATCTCCTCGGTGCTTTAAACTTACTTTTCAGTTAACAAGAAGGTAAAATGCTTCACATTTTTACCTTTGGTTTTAGACTCAGCTGAAAGCTTTCCTATTATTTAAGAACTATGTGTTTTGCAGTTATAGGCATTTTAAAATTGAAAATGAGTAAACAGGAAATCATACATTAAAGGTGTATGTGAAGGAGATTCTCTGAAAGAGGTCTGTGCTGCCAAGTCCTGCACAGACTCTGATCTCTCCTGTTCCTTCCAAAGATGTGAATGGTGATGTCAGGATGTTACTTCTGAAATGCAATTACATTTTTTACAAACTTCTCTTTAAAAAGCAAACCAAAACTCAGGTGTTCTTTCTGTTGTTAGTTTTTTTACTGTTTGACCTTTTTTTTTTTTCCCCTTTGCTTTAATTGCAGAGCGCTGATTCAGTCCATGTTGGAAAGGTGTGACCGGTTTTTGTGGTCTCAGCAAGCATAGAAAACAACTTGGGAAAACTCTGGGAACATTTTATATTGCAATGACTGTATATTAAAGTGCCTCTTAAATTTCACAGGCCCTTAGAAATAACAAACTCCTGTCTAAAAGTTCAGTTGTACTGAGCCGGTCTCCATCTGGCAGGTATCTGACCTGGAAGTGGTGACAGTTTTTCCTTATTCCTTTGGAGATGAGTTTTGAACTGTAGAACATAGATCAAAACAAGCCAGTACTTGTCTTGAAATTAAGCTCACAGATTTCCAAGATGAAAATTGCTGAATTTATTTTGTGTCTATAACTCATTTAGGGATATGAGCCCCTAAGTATTAAATTATGGTATATAAAATTTTTTTGTTTCTTTGTTTGCAAACATGGGAAACCATTCCTGGGAAGCATCAGAGCCTATACTTGTTTAACTTTCCTGTGAATGGCATTTACCTTTCCCATCACTGTAGAAGTGTTTGTTAAGGTACCCTTTGGGTTTTTTCCCCTTTTAAATTATATGGACAAGTCTTGCCTATTTGAAATGCATTAACCAAGCCAAGTCTGAAAATGGGAGGGAAATATTTTTAAGTAGCGGATTTATGGTTAAAAATTCTGATTAACATAAAAACTTGTTAAATTAACTTGCTGTTAAACTACAAGCACGATATTTCTAAGCTGCCCATACCTGTTTGTGCAACGTGACCGTAGACATCAGTTGTGATATTCCAACAAACATCAGGACAGTGGAATTAGAATCAGTCACTGAAGTTGAAAAAGACCCTGAAGATCCAACCTTCCACCCTCAGCCTAGCACTGCCAAATCCACCACTCAGCCATGTCCCAAAGTGCCATGTCTGTTTGGCTTTTAAATGTCTCAGGGATGGTGACTCCACCACTTCACTGGACAGCTTGTTCCAATGCTGGACAACCCTTTCGTGAAGAAATGTTTCCTGATACCAATCAAAAAGTCTCCTGGAGCAATGTGAGGCCAGTTCTTCTTGTCCTATCCCTTGTTACTTAGGAAGAAGAAACCCACCCCACCTGGCTCCACCCTCCTTTCAGGGAGTTGTGGAAGAGTGATAAGTTGCCCCTTGAGCCTCCTTTTCTCCAGGACAAACACCCCCAGCTCCCTCAGCCGCTCCTCACAGGGCTTGTGCTCCAGATCCTTCCCCAGCTCCATTTCCCTTCTCTGGACTTGCTCCAGCCCCTCCATGTCCTTCTCATTGTGAGGGGCCCAGAACTGGACACAGCACTCAAGGTGTGGCCTCAGTGCTGAGGGCAGGGGGACAATCCCTGCCCTGGTCCTGCTGGCCACACCATTGCTGATCCAGGCCAGGTGCCCTTGGCCTTCTTGGCCACCTGGGCACAGCTGGCTCATGTTCAGCTGCTGCCACCAGCACCCCCAGGTTCTTTTCCACCGTGTGGATTTCCAGCCACTCTGCCCCAGCCTGTGGAGCTGCCTGGGGTTGTGAGCCAAGGGCAGGCCCCAGCACTTTCCCCTTGTTGAACCTCACCCCATTGGCCTCAGCCCATCGATCCAGCCTGTCCAGATCCCTCTGCAGAGCCTTCCTGCCCTCCAGCAGATCAACACTCCCACCCAGCCTGGTGTGTCTGCAAACTGGCTGAGGGTGCCCTTGATCCCCTTGTCCAGATCATCAGTAAAGAGATTAAACAGCCCTGGGCCCACCACTCTCAGCCTGGTCATCCAGCCAGTTTTTTTGCTTGGTCAACAGTCCACATGTCCAAGCCATGAGCAGCCCATTTCTCCAAGAGAACATTGTGGGAAACAGTGTCAAAAGGTTTTACTGAAGTCCAGATCAACTTTGGTAATTCCACAATTCTGACATTTTGGAAAGTGAGAGGATTTAATAATAGTTTTAAAAGCTGAAGGTTTACATAAGTATTTTGAGATGGATGCTGTCAAGAAAGAAGTCTTTTTACATATCTGATGGCATATGAAGATTCACAAAATCACTTGGGTTTTATATCTCATTTACAGAACTATGCTTTGTACTAGCGCTCTTTCTGAGTTTAATACATCTTTGAAGAAGTTTCTTTTTAGGCTTCTAGTTTTGACCCTCTTCACTGACTCACATTTTAAGTAGAAGACTACAGCATCTGATCAATATTCAATTTTCACAACTGCCATTTAAGTAAAAATTCATTAATTGGAGCTAAGTTTAATTTAAAATTATAATTTTGATGTGAAATTACTTGAAAATACTGCTTTATAAGGAATCTTTTTATGTAGTCTTGCAGCACTTGTAGTGCTGCAAAATAATGCTTTTCACCAAAATAGAACTTGGTATAACTTTCAGCCTTTTGAGAGATGCAGTCTACAGACTATTTCATCTTGATTGCAAGAAAAGCTTGGGTGTGGAGTGTTGGCTACTTCACTGGAGAAAGTGAAGTTCCAGGGAGACCATGAGTGGCAGGCTTTTGTCCATTCAGTGTTGCTTGTGGAAAAGCCAATACAGAACTATGTCTCAAGCAGGAAGCTTCAAGTCTTCTGGGGTTTAGATTCTGCCCAGAATCTAAATTTCTAGATTGGAAACAGAAGGATCTGTGCCATCAGGAATACCCCATGCTCTCGCAGTAGAGCTGGGAATGGGAGGCAGGCACCTACCAGATGGTGTTGGTGCCTGTTCTCTTCCCTGCCAGATGAGCCTGCTGCTGCCTCAGGGGCTGCCACAGTTACCTACCTCGGGTTCATGCAGTGTGTGATGTAGCTGAGTGTTCCCCTTGCCTTCCTCAGAGGAATTCCTGGATTTCTGAGAATGTGCCTGGCTTACCTCTGTATGGTTCCACTTTATTTGCTTGGTGTATTCTGTGTACACAGCAATCTCTTTCTTACTTCTGGGGGTGTTTTTTACACTTGGTTTACTTTGAGGGGCTTTTTTGCTTTTTTTACAGTAAATCATAATTCCAGTTAGAGCTTTGTTTTAAAAAATTGTGTCAGAAGGGTCATACAGGTAACATAATGGGAAGTGTTTGTTCAGATTTTGTGTCTGAAGTGAGCTTGTGTTTATGATTTCAACTAACATGGCTGTCAATAAAGAGTGAGAGTTTACTCTCTGAAGAAGAGTTGGAAAATGAATGTTTCCTGTTCTGGATGAGTTTGTTTTTATCTCATGCGGGTAAGGTGAAGGGACTGTCAAGTGAGAGGATCTTCTGTTCAGAAATTACAGTTACACAGAGCAAGGTTCCTGTCAGCCATCTGAGCACACACCACTGACAGCTCAGCCAGCCCCACTGGGGAGATGAGCTGCAGCTCAGCTGTGGTTTTTGTGGGTGACTGGTGGTGGGAGAGACTCTTAAAAAGGAGAGATAAATAAAGGGGGCTTAGCCTGAAGCAGCTTTAAATAGAAACTCTGGTGGTGGTTTTTTTCAAAGAATTATCTTACATTATTTCACATTTATTTCACTATTAGGAACCTATGGATAAATCAATTTTACTTCTGATAAATATCTGCATTTTCAATCTTCTTCTTGAAAGGAGACAAGTTTGCAGTTGTTCTGCATGTCTATAAGCCTGAGGTCAGTGGTAGTATATATTCCATACTTGGCAAAACTCCTAAAGTGACTTATTTAAACTTAAATAAGGTTCTTTCCCAGATTAAGAAATAATGGCAACTATTACTGTGCCTGCGCTGGGAATTCACCTCATCCCCTTTTTCAATCTGACTTTCTTAGATTGCAAAATTGTGGAATGTTTGCAGAACATAGCTTGCATTTACAGATATTTACAGTTACAGGGCAACCAGTATGGGGTGGATTTTTATCTTAACTGCATCAGAATGTTCAAACCCAGAAAATGGTCTCCAGGCCCCCCTCAGTGTGTTGTGTTTCCCAATGTGCACGTGCTGCCAGTGTTGTATTGCTCGGCCAGGAAGAAATACTGTGTTCAAACCCTCCTCCACACTCTGAGGCAGCTTTGCCTCTTTCTGTTGCGAAAGCAACAGTTTTGGCTGCGGCTCATTTCTGTGAGCCAAGGGTCGTGACCTGGAGTGCAGGCCAAGAGGATACCGGAAAGCAGTGCTCAGGGTGTTTTGTTCCCTGCTGGAGCTTTAGCTCAGTTCCAGAGAGAGCTCCAGCATTGTCACTGCTGCTGTTCTCCTTGCTGGGCACAAGGGGATGCACTCTGAGATCTTCTAAAGAACCCTTCTAGCACCTGCCTTCTTGCAATTATCCTCGTGTTTTGCAGAAAAGCTTGGTTTGGAGAGAATGTGAAACAGCGTAAGGCTCAAAACATGCTCTGTGGTCCAAAGTGTCTGAGCTCTGGTAGGCAAAAAGTTCCTTAGGTCAGTTTTGAAGGCAAGGCTTTGTTCTAGATCCATGGACAAAATGCCACATGCATGTACCCCAACTTAAGGAGTAGTTTTCCAGATTTTTAAAAACCAAACAGGTGACAGACAGGGCTACTTGCAGACAGCAGAGAAGGCACTTGAGCTGCCATGTACTGCAAGGATGTAGGTCATCACCAGGACGGGAACAGAGTTGCAGCAAAACACAGCACTCCAGGTCCCTGCAGGAGCTGAGCTGTTACACTGTGGAAGTACCAGGTTCATGAGTGGCAGGGGACAAAAATCTCTGTCTGCTCCCTTCTTTTTGCAAGGTTTCCTCATCCATTGGGTTAGGGTTTAGATTCTTGTTGCAAATTGTTCCATTCTGAGATGCAACACGCTACAGAGTATCTGTCGTGCTGCTCCGGGCCTATCTGTGGAAAATTGTCTCTCCCCTTACGCTAATTTTTTTGACAGAAGTCAAGTGATGCCCAAGGAAGTTACCGTTGACATTTTATTAGCTTTATTTTACCTCCTCCAACTCACGCCTCTGCCCTGCAGCTCCAGCAGCAAAATTTTTGCAGTGGCAGAGTTGTGAGTGGGGCAGCTACCCCCAACTCTTCTGAAGGAAATGTAAAGTGCTCTCTTAGACTTGTTAAATCATGTACAAGACCACAACAGGGAGACTTTCTGCACACTCGCTCTACGGTGTGACTGCACTCAACTGTGGAGCTTTCTGCAGGGGAAAAGGTTGTGTCAAGTTGTTAATCAAGGGAAGCAAGCAGGCCCTAAGCAGGGAGATCACAGTGGGTACTCAGTCAACCATGCCAATAGGTTAATTAAAAATCTAGCAGAGTTGTGGCTGTATGGATCTGAACTTCCCCTTAGGTAAAATGCTTACTGCTGCATCCATGAGGCATGGATTAACTCTGCAACTAACAAAAAGTTGTAAAGTAGGTATGTTTATTCCAGCGCTGAGACGCACGAGGAATAGTTTCCTATAAAAAATGTGCGCGGTGCCTGCGGCACTTTGCTTGGTTAATATGGAGTTACGGGTTACATATGCATGAAGTTACACAATGCTCCTATACATATTCATTATTTATTCCCGCTTCGTATTATTATGAGTCCAAAGTTCATTTAAATACACTTGCACCTGCATGGTTCTGCCTGGTGGTCGTGGGCAGGGGTCTTGGGATGAAGTAGAGTCTTCCTCTGGTGAAGTAAGGAGTCTTCCTCATGTTGAACTCTTCACGCTGCTTTCCTGTGCATACTCCCTGGGTCCCTGGCCTGAGTCCAAACCCGACAGCTGGCTTGGGCTGGTTTGGGGTCCAAAAACAGGATGCCTGGTCTTGACTTGGGCCGGTTTGGGATTCCAAAAACAGGATGCCTGGTCTCCTTCATAATGGTTCGATATCATCTTTACATCCTCTCTTTCTGTTTGGCAAGCACAAAAAAAAGTCAAGTAAGCTATATACATTGTTTTTGTAAGCAGCCCCTAATAAATCATTATCTACCTCTTAGTCCCTAAATCATCCAAAACTCTCCACCTGAGCCCCACGGAGCCGCTGTTGCAGCAGGATGGGTGGAAGTCCCTCGAGAGGGGTCTGTGAGAGCAAGCCAAGGCAAAATGAACTGTTCAGATCCTCTTTATGGTGTGTGTGTGTGTGTCTGTGTTATGTTAGAACGTTATCAGCAGGGCTGCACGTGTATGTGGTTTGCTTTGCAATGGAGTAAAGAGGAACACTTCATATTTTACATTCCAGTAACTCTGGGATTCGTCTGGCAATCACAGCATGCATGGGAATTCCACTTAGCAGTTCCTGCAGCCTTCCTGGTAATGCAGCGCACTGTTCCTTGTGCACAGACATCTTCCCCTCTGAGCTCTGTCCAGCCCAAGATCCAAAAAGTGTGACCCTTAAGCCAGCTGTAAAACTGCAAGTCCATGGAACTCTTCAGCCTTCAAGGCAGTTTCTCAGTCTGATTGTTATGAGGAGCAAATAGTCCCATAGCTGAAGAAGCATTACATAGTTTCTAAAATATTGTGTAATAGGAGCAGTGAACCTTCAGTAAGGACAAGGACAGGTTTCCAGTAATGATTTCTGTGTTGGGAGTGCTGGTGGGGATTTCCCAACTGCAGGTATCCTTTCCAATTTCCTCTTTTGAGGGGTTTGAATTGCTTATAAATACCCTTTCTGAGTCTGAGAGCACACAAGAGGATCTCCATCTCCTTTGGCTTTGCCTTTCTGCAGTGGTGAGTGACATTCTGAATTTGTGAGCTATGTGCAGTGTTTTGAGTGGTATTTGGGAGCAGGACTGATGCTTTGGGATGTGGGGCTTCTTTGTACTCAGGATAGGAGCAGCAGGGAGTGCTAAAATGCATGTTTCTCATGTGCATGTGCCTCTGTTGTGGAGCCCTTAGCTGAGCTCTTGGTCACACAGAGAGCACCACTCCTTGTGGGGGGAGAAGGGGGTCCTGGGTGAGCTCTCAGCACCAGGGCAGCAGCCTGGGCACAGCTGGGGTGTGGTGGGTGCTCAGAGGTGCTCCACAACTGCTCACCTCTCTCCATGTCTCACAGCTCTGTGTCAGGCTTGGCCAGGAACCATGAGGCTCTGGGTCTGCATCGTGTTGCTCTCCACTGTTCTGTGTGCAAGTGCTGACAGACCAGCACTAGTCCGAGCTGGACAGAGGGCCTGGGATGCAGTAGTCCGAGGTGGACAATTTGTCCGGGATGCAGCGGGAGGTAAGCTGCTGTCAGCAGGGACCCTTCCCTCAGGAACGCCCTCCCCAAGCACAGGTTACCAGCAGTCAGGGGTGAAGCTCTCGGGGCCGGGAGATCCACAGCTCCACATTAGAGACCCTGCTGGTTTCTGCTTCGGGATGAGGGCCTCAATCAGCCCCCACAGGTGCTTTCTGTGGGTACAGTCCTGTGCAAAGGCTGATGTGGAGCAGTGCTTCTCTCTGTTACTGCGCCTAGAGCCCTTCAGCTCCTGGCTGAAATGGTACTGAATTCTTTCTGGTGTGATTCTTTCAAGTCACCATCATCTCTGTTTCTCTGCTTTCTTCAGGGGCACGGGATATGTTCAGAGCATACCAGGACATGCGCGAGGCAAATTACAAAGGTGCTGACAAGTATTTCCATGCCCGTGGGAATTATGATGCTGCCCGGAGAGGACCTGGTGGTGCTTGGGCAGCCAGAGTGATCAGGTAACGGAGTGTGCTTGGCTTGTTGACAGTGAGTAATTAGGGATCCAGGCATTCCAGCTGGAGCGAGGTCCTTTTTGACTTGTGCTCACCTTGGGACCTAGAAGGACAGCAGAGGGGAGGGGAAGTAGTTCCCAGCTGGACAACCGGTCTCTCTAGGAATGGGGCCACATGAGCGTGAGCCTTTCTTCTTGTCCTTCAGAGAAGGCAGATTGCTTGCTCTGCATTTCTGATGAGGCGCTCTCCTTCATTGCTGGTTCATTTCCCGGCGTGACCCTTACGGATTCCACTGCGGGCTCTCAGACAAGGACTGAGCGTGTGCTTGCGTCTTACCTCGAGAAGCCCTCTGGAAAAGCTGTTTGCCATGAGTGAGGGAACAGACACAAGGTTGAGTTAGGTGCAGTCTGTTCAGGTGGCCTTTTCCTTCCCCATAGCGACGCCCGGGAGAACTGGCAGAGCGGCGTGAGCGGCAGAGGCGCCGAGGACACCCGGGCGGACCAGGAGGCGAACGCGTGGGGCCGGAACGGCGGCGACCCGAACCGCTACCGGCCCGCGGGGCTGCCCCGCAAGTACTAGTGCTGTACTGCGCTCCTGTCACACCTCCCTTTGTACAGCCGAATAAAGAAATCCTCCTGAGAACTGTTCCCTTCGCTGCGAGCATCCATCCTTGCGGGGCTGCGGGGCCGTCGGGGGCAGCGGGGCGGTGTCGGGGCATCACGGGGGCTGACAAAGAGTCCCGCTTGGGACCCTCGGGTGCTCCGGGGGGACGGGCGGGTCCCGGCACGGTCCCGGTGCGATCTCAGCGCGATCCTGGCACGGTCCCGGGGCTGCCCCGCGCGCTGCGGGCGCCAGCGGCCGCCGGGGCGGCAGGGGGCGCTGTGGGGCTGTGTACGCCGCTCTGGCCGCGCTGCCGCCTCGCTGCCCCCGCACGGCTGTGGGGCCGCCATGGACCGCAACCCGTCACCGCCGTGCAGCGATGCGGAGGAGGAGGAGGGGGACGCGGTGGGGAACACGGTGTACAGCAAGCACTGGCTTTTCAGCGTCCTCACCCGCCTCATCGAGGTGCGCGGCCGCCGGGATGGAGCGGGTGGCGGGCCCGGTGTCGGTCAGCGCCCGGTGGGTGCGACGCGGTCGCTCCCAGGGCCGAGGGGGACTCTCGGGACTTAGCGGGGACCCATAGGGGACAAACCCGGGGACACAATGGGGACACATCTGGGAACCCAGCGGGGTCCCAGCCGCTCTCAGGCGGTGCGGGACATTCAGCCAGGTCGTTCCCCCCGCCCCGCTGTGTCCCAGGTCATCGCCCCCGCGGAGCCGGATCCCCCCGCCAGCCTTGAGGGAGCCCGGACGGAGCTGGACGAGGAGATGGAGAATGACATTTGCAAGGTGTGGGACATGTCGATGGACGAGGTAGGAGCCTTGCGCGGCAGTCGGACCTCGGGGTGCGTCTGCCCCGAGTGTTCCGTCAGAGTCGTGCTGGAAGTGGGAGAAGGCAGGGAATCAGCCGGGCTCGGTCAGCTGCTCATGGTGGTGTTGCTCATGCCCTGGTGTGGCGGGCAGGGTGGGGCAGGACAGATGGAGTGGGTCTGCACTGGAATTAACTCGGATGCACAGCATGTGTCTTCAGCACTTGGATTATGGGGATAATATTGTTGCCATCTCTAAATAAAGCATATTTTCCTCTAGCAATTGTAATACGTCCTGCTGATAAGCATAGCTTTCTCTGATAGATAAACAGCCTTTCAAAGTTTAGCTGCAGATGTGCAGTGGAAGTGTAACACAGCTTCTTGGTGGTTTTCTCAGCATTCTCTAATGCTGGAACAAATTCTCAAGATATGTGTGTGTGTATACACATATATATACATACCCACACATATATATATACACACACATATATATATGTATAAAAGTATAAGTATTATTATTTTATTCCCTAGCTTGTTGTTAAAATTTTTAAAATAAATGTGGAACATGCGTCATTTACACCCCAGTAGAGAACTAATTCTGTCTTTTAGTGTGGTAAAATAAAGAGGGGGTTTCCTCTTTTGTATGTTCTGATCAAGTGCTAATGGCAGTCCCCTCACTTGGTTCTTTTTATGTGTCATGGTGATGTCATGCCTTAAAGCACGGTATTTACTGGATTCTGACTGTTTCTGTTGAGATAGGGAGCAATTTGCATTTTCTTGCTAATGTGACTTTTTGGCTCGTCATACAGCAAATCACTGGCATACCAAATCACCAGAGGGGCTTCCTGGCCTTCTCTCATTGAGATTCTTGGTTGGCAAATAACAAATTTCTTGTAGTGAGTTTGTCATCTCTTTGATCCAGTCCTTGTGCTGTGGGAACACGTTGGGTTTTGCGTTTGGAAATTGTAGAGGTCCGTTTACTTCTCCATTCACTTTCTCCACAGGATGTTGCTTTGTTTCTTCAGGAGTTCAATGCCCCCGATATATTCATGGGAGTTTTTGCCAAGTCCAAATGCCCTCGCCTAACTGTAAGTATGGGCTGTCAAAAAATTGTCCTGCGTTAATAGCAATAGTAGATAGCTCTGTGCATGCATTTACACTTATCTGCCTTCTCCCATTGCATGTGTAATGTATTAAGGAGAATCAGGAGAAAATGCAAAATCAAATTTTAAAATGCTTTTTCATTGTGTTTTTAGTATTGTCTAATCAGTAAGAATTTCAGTGATGCTGAAGCTGGTACATGTCTGCTCGCATATCCTCATCGGTGTAAACTGATGGAGGACTGTGTTTATCAAACCTACTTATAAGATCTCTTATAGAAAACAGCAGTGTAGCCTTTTTTTCCCCCAACATGTTTTATGATTACTGAACAGAAATGGTCATGAATTTGTTTAGTCAGACCTACAGAAGTGTGGTGCTTTGACCCTGGCTGGAGGCCAAGTGCCCACCAAAGCTGCTCTATCACTCCCTTCCTCAACTGGACAGGAGAGAGAAAATATGACAAAAGACTCATGGGTCAAGATAAGGGCAGGGAGAGATCACTCAGCAGTGACAGGCAAAACAGACACCACCTGGAGAAATTAATTTATTACCAATCAAATCCGAACAAGATAATGAGAAACACAAAAAGATTACAAAAAGTAGTCTTTGGAATTGTTAAAACACAAGTACTTAATGATCTTTTTGGATTTTCCACTTGTTTTGATGTCACTGATTTGCAACTTGTGCTACACAGGGCACTGCAGTATTCAAGATAGATAGGATTTTCAAAGGTATTCAGTGTTGATATAAGTCCTCTTTCTCAGAAGTTACCAGATGCTTTACTCCAGGGGATGAGTAGAGACATACAGAGTTTTGAATGTTCACTTCTTGGTGCTTGGAAAGTACGACCAAAATTTGGAAGTGAGTGCCAATTGGATGCCACAGCTACTTCCATGAAATAGTGTCTGCTGGAGTGTCTGTTGTAATTTAGCAGAGGTAATAGCATGGTAATAATTAAGACAGCCTTAGTGGAGAGAGTGGATTTCTTAACTTTAAATTGCTGCAAACTAATGACTCACTTTGTTTTAGCACCAGTCACCTGCAGGTATTTCAGAGCTGTTGTGGTCCCCTTTACACAAGCGTGTATGCTTTAAATTATTATCTTGGCATGAATATCCTAATGGGATGCACTGCTTTGGGGATTGTTTTTTATTTTATTTTATATTAGATCTCTTTAAACAGAAAATGGGCTTTGCTGGAGGCTTGTATTAAGATCCCTTTCTTTTGTGAGCAAATGAATATCAGTGAGGGTCATGCTCATGTAGTGGTATTTTTGTTTTAGGACTCCTTTTTGCTTTAATAACAGGGCTGCCAGATTAGCTTCCAAACAGTATACATAGAATATGCAAGCAGACTTGATTTCAAGATATATTTGCTTTTATGGACCATCTTAACACCTAAATATCCGATTAGTACCTGACTGTATTTTAGGCTAGTCTGATAGGACAGAAAAATCTGTATAGAATCTGTGGAAAAATTGTATCTTTGTCATTAAATCAGTGGGTCATAAATGCTTGAAAATCAAACTGGAAAACATCTTTGAACCACTCTTACTTTTGTCTTACAGCTCTGGAAGTGAAATTGTGGACTGTGTCACAGTTGTCTTATTATACTGTGTTTTGACTTTCCAGGAGATCTGTGTGGGAATATTAGGAAATATGGCCTGTTTCCAGGACATCTGCATGTCCATTAGCAAAGATGAGAATCTTGGGTAAGTGTCTGTGCTTTGGGCATGCACAGGTACTGCTTGTCTGGACTCACAGTCAGGAAATACATGTTAGAGAAGGATCTAAGCTTGCCTGCCAAGCCTCATCTTCATTCATAACTTTTGGCTGACCATGTTTGTGGGGGAAGTGCTCAGGAAAGGGAAAAAGGATATAGATCACTATTTTGGGCAAGGTTTTAATCATCAGTCAAATTAGTTTCTAAGTTTGGAGTCTTGAGACACTGAAAATGCATGCATAGTTTAAAAAAGCTGGCTTTAATCTCAGAACATGGCTGCAGCTGTGAAATTAACCTTTTTATACCTTTTTAAAAAATAAAGATGGATTTTATTAACTTTTTGCTCCTGCATTTTCTCCTTAAAGCCAAGTGTTACTGCAGCGTTTGTGTGATTCAGACTCCCCAACTCTTCTGGAAACAAGCAGGTAGGACATCCCAGAAGTTAATGCATCATTAGTGTAGTTCTGCTGTTCTCTGAGGCCTGGGGACAAAACTGACAAGAGGGCTCACTATTTTATTGTCCTCTCATCCTTTCCTTTTATTGTTTCTGCATTGTTCTGGAATCACTTTGCTGTGAGTTAGATTCCTGTTTCTGTCACATCCTTCTCATTATTTTGGATTTACACTTGTGCAGCTAAAAGGAGTGAATTGGCTTCTAATTTGTTAAATGGGGAATTCTTGCCTAGGTTATTGTTAACTTGCCTCTCCCACCCTGAGGTGGCCAACATCTGGGTGGAGAGGATCCGAGAAAATCCTTCTGTGTACGACTGTGTTTGCTTTATCATGTCCAGCTCTACAAATGGTAAGTCGCCAAAACAAGCTGGGATTTAGTGGGTGTGTGCAGAAGAAAAATAAGAACTGAAGTTTGCAGTTTCAAAGACAAATATTTTTAGTTGGGGTAATTTCTTTAAAGGAAACCTCATAAGTTTAAAGGACACCTAAACAAACCTGACCTGCCTTTGCAGATTTATAAACACAGTTAAAGAAAAGCACTCATAGAGGAAGAAGAAAGCTCTGGGGGGAATCAAAATATGTTTAATTGAAGAAATTGTTATTTGCCACAAGAAAAGAAAGGACATAGTCCTCATTCAGGGATATACATATGTCATTTTTGAACCCTGAAACAAGACCTCATTTAGTTTATTTTTTTCAAGTCAGATACGGAATTTCTATTTTTAAAACTATAATATCTGTGGAATGTGAACTGGAGGAACGATTCAGTTACTCTGGCAGCTGAATACTGTGCAGGCTTAGGGTGTGCAGACAGTACTACACAAATCTCTCTTAGCACTAATTTTGCAAAAATCACACCAATCATCTAAAAATGGAAATATTTTGAATAGCGTTTGTGTTTAACATCCAACTTAGTTGTAAGAGCAGTTGTCATTTGTCAGGGAATCCTAACAATTTAGCTTTTTCAATTCTTTTTCAGTTTTTTTAATGACAGTTCTCAGAAATCCTTCTCCATCCAATTGAAATAACAGATGTATTTAAGTAAAATACAGATTGGCAGGTGGAAGATTAGCATAAAACTGCATATCTAGGAACAAATCTTGAAAAGTTTTATTTTAGAAGCAGAAGTCAGGACTTTTGTGGAACATGAAGTCTCTTTGCAGAATAAAGTTACTGCTTCACGTGTGGCATGACAAGGTAGAAGGTGTAAGTGGGCTTTCCAACAATCGCTGTTTATTATTTATATTTATGTGGTCTATGCTACATAAAGGAATTAAACATAGCAACCTGTAGTAATTGAGAAAATGAATGTATTTCAGTCCTGAATTCACTCTGAATATTTGTCTCTACTATCATTTTGTGAGCTAATTTTGCTCTTTGTTTTTAGTCTTGTTGAAATAAAAATAACATTCTCTCTTGTGCAGTTGAGTTGCTGGTGAAAGTGGGTGAAGTGGTGGACAAGCTCTTTGATCTGGATGAAGAGCTGATGCTAAACTGGATCAAAAATGGCACTTGTCGCTCTGTGGGACCATCTGGAGATGATTCCCCTGAAGAACTTCCAGACTTTAAGATTGTGCCTTGCATACTTGAAGCAGCCAAGCAAGTTCGGTATGTGAGTTTTCTTTGTGGTTTCATGGCTAGGGAGATTCCTTACAACCTTGTAAGGCCTGGGTCCAAACAACTTGCTTTTAGTGGAGCAGCACAGTTTGACAGGTCACTGGGATATGTTTTCCTGGACTTACAGTTTGAAATGAGTCAGCTTGTTAGCAAAGGGAATGGTGATGCTGAGAGGCTGAGAGGTGATGCTGAGAGGCTTCTCTATGATCAAAACACTGAATAAAAGCTCAGTAGCCAGCACTTAAATTTGTCTTTTTGATGTTTTTCTCTGTAGATCAGATAACCCAGAAGGACTGGATGTTTATATGCATATCCTGCAGCTCCTGACCACAGTGGATGAGGGTATCCAGGCTATTGGTAAGATGCTGGAATTGCTACATGTGAGGGGACCAAGAGAGGCTGTAACTTCTGGATCATGAGATATTTACTGGGGAGAAAAGGAATTTGTGTACCTGGATTAAATTTGTTGGGTTTGTGGCTTCTCTTTCTTTCTTTCTCAAGTGCAGGCTCCTGATGGAGGAAAAGAGACTTGGAGTTTGCTTTATGACCTCGTTTGCCAGGAGCTTTGCCAGCCAGATGATCCACCCATCATTGTGCAGGAGCAGAAGACTGTGCTGGCCTCTATTTTGTCTGTGCTGTCTGCTATGTTTGCTTCACAGACAGAGCAGGAATACACCAGGATGAGGAAAAGCAAGTTGTGCTTTTTTCTGTTCCTTTTTTTTTTTTTTTTTTTAGTTAATATTCATAATTGACTTTATGTGGGGGTGAAAGGTGGTTCAATTCACTGACATTGCATACAGTAGGACTCTTTCCTGGTTACTCAAAATCACAGCTAGCCCAAAGTTCAGTTACTGGATAAACTGTAAATTCTGAGGAGTTGTGGTAGCAGAATCTACAGATTCTGCTCAGTCTTCTCCACTGGGTAAACTAGTGAAAATTGCAGAATTTCTCTTTGCTAAAATATAGTGATACATTATATTTTATGTAGGAATTCTGCACTTACTTAAATCCATCTATTGTTTCTTACTTTTCAATCCATGGACAAGTCTTTAGAATTAGAAGCCTGTCTTGGGATTGTGAGTCAGGGTCACCTGCAGCAGAAGGACATTGTGCAGTTTGGTTTGCCAGATAGGATTATGTGAATGCAAATTGAACACACTGCCCTCACTGAGTACTACTAAAGACTGTTTCCTTCTCATACTCCTTTACTACTGGCATATGCGTTTTATAGATACAGGTCAGCTTGCAGGAAAAATGGTTAGGGTTTTCTACTACATTTCCACTTGTTTCTTTAAAACTGTCTTTGAGTAACAAAACACAGCACTGTCAGAATATACATTCCTATGGCTGTTGTGTAAAATCTAGTGGTGTGTTTCAAAATTCTAGTGCCTTGAAAGGATGGGGAAGAATTTTCATTGTTAAAGTTCACTGTTCGTGTTACTTTGTATTAAGATATGCCACTGATTGGGAGCTTGATTCGTATTTTACAATACATGGAGGGCTGTGGGAAGAGAGCTGTTGATAACTCCAAGGAGTCCGAGCAAGAGGAGACTACAAGGACTGATGTAAATGAGGAAGATTTCCATTTAAAAATTTTGAAGGATATTTGCTGTGAATTACTTTCCAATATGCTTCAAGAACTAACCAAGGTAAGAATAAACAAAGCTCTAGTAGGGATTTCTGCAGGGTAGGTAAGAAAAAAGTCTTTACTATTAAGGTGGGCATTTTTCTGTGCAAGTGTAGTTGCTTACTGGGAATTCACTAGAGAATCAACCAGAAGTAGCAGCATGTGTGGGAGATGGGAGGGACGCAGGTTTTCCGAGGTGCATGCCTTCAGGGCTGGGATTCTGTATGATAAATTCTGTAGATGTGTGTTGCCCTTTCTTTTGAATGAAAGTCAGTTTACTTAAGACAAGGAAATACTGTCAATATATGAACTTGCCTTCTCAGCTGGACCTTTTTAATTATGGAGGCATTCAGGTTAAGACACTTGTGATGTGTGAGCTTTCGCACCTTTTTGTATCAGGTGTGTCTGGCTTTCTCTGAGAACTGTAAGCTCTGGTTGTTTTATCCATTTATAAGAACAAAGCACATTCTGTAGATGAGCTGTGCACAATTTTGAGTTTGTTCTTTCAACAACTGTTCATGACATGCTGGTTGTATTTCTCATTTTCCAGGAGAATACCTTAGAAGGACTGCACCAGGGACACTTGAATGAGCAGACATGTTCCTGTGCTTTTCAGAACCTCTTACCTCTGTATTTTGCATCGGTGAGTATGTGACAAGGTCTGTGACACAGCTGAAAAAATGCTCCTTGGGTGGCAAGACCTTTCTAAATCTGATATGCAACCAGGGCAGAATTGCTCAGGCACAGGTAAAACATCATTCTAGTGCCGGACTGTCTTACCCCTTGTGTCTGTTCTGCCTTACTTCAGCCAGAGCTTTGCTGGGATCATCAGCTGAGGCCAGGGCCAAACTGTGCTGACATGAATGGATGTCTGAAAATGTATCCTAGCTGAAAATTTGTCCTGTGTATTTTTATAGAAGAATAATTCTAAATATTTTTCATAGGGAGATTTTCTCTGTGTACTTTTAAACAAGAAGGTAAGGGTTTGAGGAAAGTGATAACATTTCAAAATTTAGACCAACTGGAATTGTGGGGTTTAGGAGAAAGGTAGCTACTGTGAAGCATTTTCCATTATTCATTGCAGTGGCTGCTGCTGGCTGCTCTTATTTGGAAGGTACAGAAATAGAAAGAACCCCTGTGTCAGTATAAGAATTCTGTGTTCCATACAAGTTGTTTGTTTTTTTTTTCTCCTTGTGTGTGTGTTTTTTATTTCCAGGTGGAGAGTTTCCTTGAAGTCCTGCGTGAGGCTGATCAGACACTTGCTGACAATCTAGAAAAACGTTTCCCAAGCCTGAAGGTTCACACCTAAAGATGTACAGGAAGTATTTTCCTTCTTTGGAATGAAGATTTTGGACTGTTTCATTACAGCATTTCAGAAATCAAGTTTTTAGTAAATGCAGGAGAATGAGGCAACCTCTTTACCAGCAGGTGGCTTTTAAGAAATGTTCCAGGTAGCCCTGATTAACCTAGGGTTAATCTGGTCTGCATGGGGAAGGAAATTACTGTAAATCAGTTCTGCATCTTCCATCCTGTTTGCTTTGGTAATTAGAGACTGTTAATTTCTAATTGCTTTCCTGCAGAGTAACTCTCGATTCTGTGCTTTTCAACTGAAGTTGAAACAGCAAAGTGAGTGAAGTGCACTGAGTAGTTTTTTAACATGGTGCTGGTTTCTTTCAAGTTGCTGTTGGCAAAAGGAGGATTGCTCAATAGAAAATCCCCTTCAAGCACCCGATAAAACCAGTTAAATTATAGAGTTGTTAGGGGATTTTTTTAGATCTTATCAATACCTTGAGCAGGTACTGTAACAGAAATGTTTCATCGTGCTCCATTCAAATCTTCACACTTCTACTGAAGCCTCATCTTCCAGCTCTGAGCTGTGGTGTCTCAGTTCTGTGCAGTTCAGAAGATTTGAGAATATTGTTAGCAATGGTCTGTGCTGTAGCTTCCAGCCATTGCAGGTAACTGCCCACAGTTAAGAGCTGGAGGGTAGATCTGGATTTAATCCCTGCCATACTTGCAGACTTGGGGTTTTTTTTGCAGCAGTCTGTGCTTCAGTTAAGGAGTGTAACATATATGAGTTCTTTCCTTCTTCATTTGTTGTCTGAATTATCTCTGAATAACATGAGAAATGCCATGTTTTCCATGGGGGAGCTTAAGGTGTTAGGTCACTTGCAGGAAATTCAGTGTACAATCTCCTAAAACTCCCACTTCAGCTATATGATATTTTAACTGCATTGCATTTTTAGATCCTGTGTCTGCATGCAGTGCACCTGACATATGCTGAGTCTGGAGAGACAGTACAGCAGCACATCAACTTCACTGTTTCTGTAAATGAGAGTGGAAAACAATTGGTCTTTATTAGGTTTGAGATGTAAAAACAAATGGGAACCAGAGCATAGAGAATAGCTTAATGCCGCATACATACATTCCCTAGCTTTCCAAGTTTTATCAACCGTAGTATTGTGCTGGGCCATGTTGTGTTTGCCCTGAGTTACCTGGACATGTGGTAAAATACAGTATGTGTATATGTATATATAACCTTTCCATCCCAACTTGCAGTTTTCAAAACCAGTGCAATTTAATCATCCCCCTGCCAGCAGCACCTTAGTCGTCAGCAGGGAATCTGGAATTGCAAATATCTGACTTGTGTCACCAAAAAGAATTACCATGGTTTCTATCAAGTTTTATATGCTATGTTTGTTGGAGAAAACTGGTGACTGTGAATCAGATGACAGCATTTTTCATACGACTTTGACAGTTTTTGGATATTTTCTTAAACCTACGGATTTGTAATAAAGCTTCTTTTTTTAAAAAAGCAAAACCTGTATGCTTTCCTTCATTCTAGTGCCAATTGAATTTGTGTTCTGAGCCACTGGAAATGTCTGTTACTCTCAAGTGTGTCAGTTGTAAGAGGAAAATTGAACTTCTTCATAACATCTGTGTGCTGTAAAATATGTTTACCTTCATTGGATATTTATTTTAACCCTTGCTTTTTTTACATAGTCATGTTTACGGTCTGGAAGTTAATGTGTGTCTCATCCCATAAACATTTTTTGAGCTTAATTTGTCCCCAGCTTTACCATGAGTGTCTTCCACCGTAGTGAAGAATTATTCCTGGTTTGCATCTCCTGAAATTTGTTGTAGTTGAAATTCTGCAGTAGCCATGTAATGTAATATACAAAAAAAAGCTGAGACAAGATGTGTTGTTTTATTTTGTTTCTTCTTCTTTTCAATACACCAATATCCAGTGTTGGCCGATGAACTGTTAAGTGTTACTGATATCTGCTGCCTGTCATGTGGCAGAAAAAATGACCAATGTCATGTGGGAGCCCAGGTGGGTCTAATCCTCCTGCTCATCTGCAACAGAAGAAGCTGCAGGCATGGTCAGTCAGTCTTGCTTCAGCAGAATGATACTTCAGGTATGCTGGGGATTTTTATCCTCCATAAACACGGTGAATTGGAGCCTGGGATTCCCCCTTTGCCCCACCTGGCAGCTGCCCTTGTGCAGTGGGTGCTGTGCTGCCTTCGGGCGCGAGAGGCTGGTGCCAGGGTAAGTGCAAGGGAACTGTGCTGTGTTTTTGGGGTTCACGGGGAAGAAACTACATGTGGGAGCAGGTGGATGATGTGTTTGGAAATGGTGCGCGTGTGTTCCATCATCCTGCCAGCAGGGACCTCCCTCGGCCTGTGCTTCATGGGGAGCATGTGTTTGGGGTTTTGGTGGGGTTGGGGTTTTTTGGGGGAGGGGCAAGGAGGGTTTGGGAGATCTTTGGGTTTTGAGTTTGGTATTTTTTCTTAATTCCCTCTCTTATACCTATTTTGACGCCCACTGGCACGCCAGAGCTCTCTAGGCCAGCTGATTCAGAGTAGTTATCTGTCAGTCTACAAGCAGGTGAGCAGCTTTCTTCCAGACCAAAGACCTGATTAACTCCAGAACATCCTCCTTTGGGGAAAAATGAGAAGTGCTTGTCACTGCTCTGTACAGAGCTCTGAACAAAAGTGAGTATCTGAAACATTGAACTGAAGCAGCAGGAACTTGGTCCTGCTTGGACAGAGCTGGATGTGACTTGTGGCATGAGAACACCTGGAAAATTGAGGCAGAAAGCAGACTGGGAGGCCTTATTTTAAATTAGGCTTAATAAATGCATATAATAATTTCATTCAAAGATAGGATTCTAACATTTTGTTGACATTTATGTATATTTGGCATCTTTATCCCATGTTGTAACTTTTTCCTGGTGGGACAAAGCACCAGAAAACCAAAGAAATTTGGGATGCGGGAAAAAAACCAGTGGCACTAGAATGCTTTATTTGTTTCTTTGGCACTGCAAGGAGGTGGCTGCTGATATCCTAATGCTTGCCCAGTGTTCATGTTGCAAATTTGTCCTTTCTGGTAGGCTAAACCATAAAACCTAAAAAGCTCTTTTCTGTGCTTCTCCATATCCATGTCATTCTGCTTGCTTAATTTTCTGTCACTAATATTTTAGTTCATAGTTTTTCTAAGTGCTGTGGTGATTCCTTTCTCTGTAAGATGAAACTGCCCTATTATAAACACCTTTCACTGAAACTAAGCTGAATCCAAAAAGAATAATATGATATAATTTTTATTTGTAAGTGAAGTATCTACACAGTTTATTATATTGGCATTAAAAGGTATAGAGGTGTTACTGTAGTTTTGTTTGCCTTGAAAATCTGTGTTCTTCCTCACCACCCTTATTTTGGCTGCTACCGGGAGTTACAAAAGCAGCAGTCTCTCTTCTGTTTTCCACTGAATAATTTGCTTTTTTTTTCTAGGGCAGAATCGCTTGATCACAGCAGTTCCATAATATATCCTTTTATTTCCCCCTCAAAATTAAATGTCCTTTTTTTAGCACTCGCTGTTTACTTTTTATTTTGTTGGCGATGATGATGAAATTCACGTGCTCTGCCAAAGTCAATGAGAAAGGAAGAGCCTGCTACACCTGGGGCAAGGAGCAGTCTGCTGTGATGTTATACAATTTCCCAAAACCCCTCCATGTGAAGGCAAGCCAAGGCAGCGAGTGTGCTGTGCTCTGCTGCCCAGCCAGGCCTGCCTGCGTCAGCCCCGCAGTGAGCGAAGCCCCTCAGTCAGAGCCAACGGGGCGTGAGCTGAGCGATCCTGACATCACCAGCATGGAAAACAAACCAGGTTATTGCCAATAGCTATCCACAGAGGTTTTGCAATGGGAAGTACTGCTGCTACACCTCCTTTTGTTTGCTTCCCTGATTCACTTTTGCTAAAAGAAACCTGGTTTTATAATGCAAGGAGCTCACATCTAAGATATGTAAGAGAACAGGTTTGCTTATGAGTTGTTACTGTGGAGAAAATGAATGAACCTAGGGAGAAAATGAATGAACCCTGTGTGGTTCCATTTATCTTTCACCCAGCTCATTGCAAGTGAGCTGCATGTCTTAGTGATGGCTCAGTCAAGTCTGAGTGGTGGATTTTATACAAAGGCTACTGTGAAAGAGCTCGCAAAGAAAGGGTAACAGTGGTAGGAGGCTGTGAAGATACCAGAGAAAGAAAAGAAGGGATACTGGAGAAAGAAGGAAAATAGGGAAAAAACCTGGAAGAATCATAACAAAGAGGAAAAATAAGTGTGGTATTGAAGGAGAAAAGTATTAAATATCAGTAACTTTGTTAGCATTCTGTCCAGGTGGAATAGCTAATGTGCGGTCACCTATCAAAAGTCTAACATTGATTACATTTTCTGTTTTCAAAGCTGAATCTCCTTTGCAGTTTCTCCTGTTCCTATGGAAATGAAACAAGCTTAAGGTGAGCATGAGGTTTCATTAAAAAACACAGCAAGCAGGCAAGAGTATTGCTGGATTTTTTAAATTTCTTTTTTTTTAATTCGCCCACTCTCCCCTCTTGTTTTTTGCTGGCTGGGTGAGGCATCAGGGGGCCAAATCATGATGGAGGTGAGGCAGAGTCAGGTGTTGCAATCCCTTGCCTTGCACAGGTCTTGAACCTGACAGAAGCAAGATGTGAAAGCAGAGTCCTGCAGGGTTGATGCTTGTGTTGCCTGCTGGTCTGCAGCAGCCTGCTCCTAGCATAGGCACAGCGACTGACTGCATCTTTGTGCCTGTGGGAACTTAAGTCCCACGTTGACACTTCCCCAATTTATGTCCCTTCATCCAGTTTCCAAAGAAATCTTAGAAAAGCAAATGCACCTTGGTATTCAGTGTCGCAATAGTGGCAGTTATTTATTCTGTGCTTTCGGTTATGCAAACTTCATTTTAATTTTGCAGTGACTTTGTATCAATATTATTTTTGTTGTCATGTATATAATTTTTGGTGACAGCCCTGTTTAAAGAAGTTGTAACTTTAACAAGCCATCTGTTAACCTTGCGCAGAAAGGAAATGCTTTTGTCAATTACTCCAATGAAGTCAGAAAAATAATTTCCTGATCTCCAGTTGGAAGACCAGTCACCCTATCTTCTGTCAATAGGAGGATAATGAAACATACAGGAAAATACGTGCACACTTCTATCCTGCCCTGCAATACAGCCAGAATGCTGCATTATAATTAGCCAGTGATGTCAGAAGGTTTCATTTTCCATTAAAAATTCTTTGTAGTGCACAAACTCTTTTATTCAACATCAGAGAGTTTCCTCATTAGTCAGGTGGGAAGGCTGGACACAGGAACCATGGGAACACATTTTGAGTTTATGCCAGCCTGATTAGTAAAGACTTTGATTCAATGAGTTAAGGGAGTATAAAAGAAGGAGAAACACCTCAGCTTGGGTGGGAACAAACAAAACTGCAAAATGACTCAGTTTTGTCATTTGGGATCAAGCTACTCGAGTGGCTGAATGGAAGGAAGAGCAGTAGTGGACAGAAAAGGCTGGAATAATAGGAAAGGGAAAAATTAATGGAGAAAACATGGAAGAGCAAGGGAGGATTCTGGGTTTGTGAGCTCTGTGGAGGGAAGGCATGTATGAGGAGATGAAAAGAAACACAGGAAATTGCCTATGAGCTGACAAATTATGTAGGTCCAAGGAAAGTCTTCAAGTGACGTAAATGCATGGGCACCGTACAATGTGAGCTGCTCTCGTGGGAAAGTCCCAAGCCCAAATGAAGGGAAGATTTGTCCTTTTCCTTCTTCTCCTATTGGAGAGGTTCTCACAACTCTTAAAAGGAGGTGGGAGATAGATGCAAAAGATACTGGCATCGAGTTGCTCTGGAGAGGGTTTGGAACTGTCCAGGCCAATTCCTGCACAGTCCATGTGCTTGTGGATACAAGCAAGAGCAGCCAGGGGTAACCCTGAGAGGCAAACTTGCAGCTTTCTTGCTTCTTCAGCCTTTCTGGACACCAGAGCAGGCAGGTCAGGACAGCATCCAGCAGTATTGGGACAGCATTTGTGCACATGTGCTTTTGAGCCCACCCTGCTCGCTTCCCTCTTGTCCACCACTCAGTGATGAATGTAAGGGTCAGGACCAGATCTTTTATTGCAGTATCAGTAACTTTAACCTACAGCTCTGGAATCAACCTCCAAGATGGAAGTACTGAAAATAATCACAGTGCTACTCCACAGCTGTCATCTTTGGCATTAGAAGAGCTCTTAATACTGCAGTGCCATCTGGGAGGCACACTTATTTCTGGTCCGCAGTGTAAAGGTTGAGGGTTCTTTGTTGGAAGAACCTGCTGAATGTGACACGGCATGATGCGATTGCCCACACAGGATAAAGGAAGTGCTGTCATGATTTAATTAACCAGCTCTGCTCTGCTGATCCCCAAGTTTACTTAGACTTGAAAGAAGTAAATACAATTAAATGAAGCAAGCAAAGGTCTTTCCTTCCCACACATGCTCTGGGCCTTTTTGCTTCTTCCGTGAGATAACAAAGAGCTTATGAATAACAGGCACAGTCGTCTCTGTTGTTGTTGTTGTCCTAATGCAGAAGGCTGGCAGGAGGAATATTATGCACAGGTGCAGTATGCATGGCATGAGAAGAAGATCACACATGGGTGTTTGAAATGAGTTTTTTAAAATTTGACTTCCAGTGCTAGGTTGGCAAAAGGATAAAAAGGTTTTGGTGTTGCCTGTTGCAGGTCAAGATAATTTTGACAAAAAGTAGTAATGTTTGAGTTGAAACCTTATCAAAACAGAGGAAAGAGACAAAAGAGGTTTGAATTCAGTTCTCTGTTTATCCAAAGGCTTTTTGTGTGTAACTGCCTTGAGCTGTGTGAGCCCTCAGTGCCTTGTGATGAGATTCCGCAGCAGCTCTGGGTGGTTTTCCAGCAGCCACAGGTGGTGCCTCTTCACTTGTACTGCTCAGCATCTGCCTGGGCAGCTTTGAGAGCACAGCCACAAATGTACAGTGCTTCCTTTGGCCACAGATGGAGGGCATTGTGTAAAAGCATATCCTCGTCCAAACGTGGGCTTTCAGCCTCCTCTCACACGGAGCTGTTTCTGCTGGCAGCTGGGACCTGCCCTCTCTGAACACCACAGCTTCATTCCCAGTCTTGTGTCTGTGCTGGAGATGTTTGTGGGGGGAGATGTAATCACAGCAAAGATGGTTCCCTTTTATTCTACTGCATGTGCTTATGTCACGTGCTTGTCATTCACAAGTGACTCAGAATGTGGCTGTGCAGATGTACTTTATGGGGTGCTATGCCAAATTTACCAGAAAATCTCTGATAACTACATTTATCATGTGATTTTTCAGGTGTATTTGCACCAGTCTTCCAGGAAGTTAATTCTAGACAGTACTTTTGGAATAGTTTCTACTAATGGGGTAAGAGAAAGTGGGTGGGGTGAAGAAGCTTAATAAAAATGAGAAATACCCAATCTGTTTAACCCCCTTTGTTCTCTGGAGTAACTCTCACATCAACCAAAGCCAATACTGATTAAACACAACTTGTTCTTGACTAAAATCAGATTTAAAAATAAGCAAATATTTTGTCCAGGTAGTTTGCCTGATATTAAAGGTTAGTTTGACTCATCCAGAATGAACTTTTTTCCCATCTTTTCTTTCTAAAAATTGATCCCGTCTTTTCCAGTCTGTAACTCTTTTCCATTTAGTCCCTAAAAGAATTGCAAATTGATGGGAGGCACAGTGTTAGTTCACTGAGTATGTTGTTGTGAATTGTACTGAGCTCTGCTTTGACAAATTTTCAATCTTTGGCAAATTCACATTAGCCTGTTTTGGTCTACACTTGCATCCTCTTGTCAGTTTTATGTCTGCTCACGGTTTGCCACCCTAATCTTTTATCCATGATCCTGGTTACTGTTTAGCTAATGCTTTCAACCTTAACAATCTTATTATGTTGTATTTCTCTGAAATAAAATTTTGTACCAAGTGTTGCTAAAAGCAAAGCCCTCTAATTAGGCAGATGAGACTCATTAGTGTTACATTTCAAGGAGCCTTTCTTTGATGCAAACTAATTAATTTTGCCCCAATACAAAATTGTCGTAACTATAATGGGAGCTAAAATCTAATAAGATAAAAGAAACTCAGAGGGGAAAAGAAAATCTGTCATGAGGACACAGCATGATGAGCAGCTTTTGCCAGTCTTGGAAATGATGATGTGTTTCACAGCTCCGAGGCTGGATATTTTACAGTTGCCAGTGTGTTTAAAACTGCTGCTGTGAATTGATGGGTTTACATTGCTGGTTTTCATCCTTAGAGCAAAAAGTGACTGTGATTTAATTTATGTTGCTCATGCTGGTCAATGGCCAGTGTCCAGACCAGAGGCTGCCTGCCCCCATCATCTGTTTCACTGTGTGATTTCGGGACTTCAGTAGATGGGGGATGACAGAAATCTGTGAACAGAGAATGGTCCTCTGAGCTCACTTTGTTGTGAAGCCCTGAGGGAATTTAACAGACTGGCTAGGAATGAAAAATATGACCATCTCCTCTGTTTCAGAAAGGCTGATCATCTACAGCACTGAGGTGAAATGCACCAAAAATCTGCTGTAACAGGGAAACCTGTTACAGTCTGTTGTGATTGTCTGGGCCTTAGAGTCAGCTTTTGATTTCCCTTGGCTTGGCTACGTTTAGGATGTGTGAAACACATCACATACAGCCTTCCTGCTTCTTACATTCAGCAAATCTAATGTGGGATACCCTTTCTAAACAAATGTGAATACTGCAGAGGCTGGTTACTGGCGCAAGCCCTGGTTGAGGCTGTGTCAGAA
Source organism: Acanthiza pusilla (assembly GCA_036630365.1). NCBI lineage: Eukaryota > Metazoa > Chordata > Aves > Passeriformes > Acanthizidae > Acanthiza > Acanthiza pusilla. The sequence continues at coordinate 17,486,815 of JAXCHO010000006.1, forward strand.
GTACCTGGAGAGCTCTTGTTCTCTTTCCTGAATGGATCAAAGTCTGCTGAATCGCTCTCTGAGCTCTGCTTACTCATATCATTAGCGAGTACAAAGCTTTCTCCTTTGTTCACTCCTCCACCTCACTCTGAATGCACAATACACTGCTGCCCTGCTAATTATGCCAACAGGCTGAGGTTAACAAACACTCCGTGACTGCTCTTATCAGCAGGCTTATTTATGCATTTGACTGTTCTGCTTTGTGTTTGTCTCTGATGTGAAAGCACTGGATAATTCCTGAGGTTTTGTAATGATAATGTAGTAGAACTAATGGTACCAGGGTGGTTCCTCAACGCATGGAGTCCACTTCTACCACACTTTGTGCTTCAGGGATGAAGAAGTATCAGGACCTGGTCAGAAGTAATCCCTGAGTGCCATGAGTGGCTGTTTTCAGTGCTGGTGGCTGTGGTTGCCTAAGACTCTTGCACACTGTTCTTTTTTCAGATGCTTTGCATTTCATATTCAGGTTGGGCATTTTGCCCCTTGTACCTGGTGCCAGAGCCATCAGCACTAAACAGCTTCTCAGCCTCCCTCCCCTTGCCAGGGCTTTGGGGCTGATGGATAGGACTGGTGCAGTGCAGTGTTGTGACCTCGGCTCAGACTGCCCTGAAATCAGCTGTGAGCCTCCCCTTCAGCCCTGCCTGAGCTACAGGCACTGGGGGGCAAACCTGAACACAGCAGTATTTGCAAGGCTTAGGCAGAGCTGATGGAAACGCAGTATTTCCTTGTCCTCTCTAGGTTGCACTGTCTTTCCAGGCAGCAGGTTGATCAGTTTGTTGAGCTTTTCCCCTTGGCTTTCCCCACCCCTGGGTTGATGGTTCTGGCTGGACTAAATCCTGTTTGCTCCAGTAACGCAGGGAATCTTTGCTGACTGGTGGGGGACCACGTTTAACTTGAGGTGACTTGACCAACACTAAACAGCTAAGGAAATTAAGAGAAAGTTGTAATTGGCACTTCTGCACCCACTGACTCCAGAGTAACTGGAGCAAAGAGCCCTTTCAGGACTTTGGTTCCCAGTTCAAAGGGAACTGAAAGGTCTGAAAGGTAGCTGATTGATACTAAATTTGTGATATCATATTCACTGGAGAAATTAAATCAGAGCCTGGCTTCTCCCTTGACCCAGCAGTATCTAAACTAACCTTTTGTAAAAAGTTTGCAAAGGTGTTGTTAGGAAAAATTACCCCTTGTTTGCTCAGAGCAGCGAGTAACTCATGTCACTCGTGATTTTATTTAGCTTTTATGAAATGAAAAATATTTCCTGCCTCAGATGAAAGGGCTAATATTACTTCTTTAAACAAGCCAAAGCGAATATACAAACAGTGAACGGTCTGTTGGCTGGATGTGCTTCAGTAGGTTTACACAGCAGCTCTGGCTTTTCAAAGTAAGTGTGCTTGAAGGCTGTTGATACTACAGCTGGCAGAATTACGGTGAGAGGGTAATTTGCCTCATTGGTTCTTGCACTTTTCATTGGAAAAATATATTTGTAAATGTTTTCAATAACTGTGTAATTTAAATTCCCCTTTTTCTTTTGTTGCATATTAACTGCTTATGAATTAAATGCTTTATTAATCAACACCTATTCAGTAGCATGAATAGTTAACTGATTGCTAAACCACCCTCAGGGGGATGTGGTTCCCTTCTCAGGGGCTGAGAGGTCCGGACATTTCTCGTACGCTGAGTTCAGGGTGTGGCACTGCCGCAGCCTTGTGCTGGTGAAAGGCTGAGTGAATTGCTCTGGGAAGTGTTTGCTGGGAGAACTGTGGTTCCCAGAAGAAGGGAGAAAATGGAAGAGTTCCCTGTAAAAAGATAAGGATTTCAGATCCATAAATTTCTTAGAAAATTTGAAAAGCTTTGGAATTGGAGCTTTTTAGCTCCCCACACTTAGATAAATGACCCAAGCTACGGTGACAGGTTACCTCCTTTACGTGAGAGAAGCCAAAGGATGGGAGAATGAAGATTGCAAAGTGATTGGAAGTGAATGCTGCTGCTTAGGTGGTGTTACAATAAAAGCTTTATATATATTAAAAATCAGTAGAAGAAAATGAGTCAGATTTTCAGACCAACAGTTTTTTGGGCATCAGTATACACGGGCATTAAAAAAATTCAATCAGAATATGAAGATCTGTGAAACCCATACTGGAAAACAAACTGCAGAGGGCTGCATGATGTTCATCTTCACTCTTCTCTGTAACTTCCATAGTGCTTCCCTAAGTGCCATGAGATTCTTAAGGCATGACTTGTCTGCAGCAGTTAATTAACAGAAAGGCAGAGGGCTGTGATTAGAATTTTCAGTTGTCTATTCTGGAGAAAGTAATTATGATTAGAGCAGACTTGGTATTAAGTCGTATTAAACCTGTTTTGTTTAGGGAATTAACACTTCATACCTTTTTCTGGAAAAGTTTCAATTGGCCACTTTGCCTCAGACAAATGGTCCTGCTTGGAAACGCAGATGATTGGGCCAAATAAAGTCCAAAGGCGTTTATAGCTCAGAACTGATGTTGTGAAATTGCCTTATTGGAGATTAGAACACTTTCTCCTATCACGTGGGGAGATCAGGTAATTCCCACTGATGACCTTGATGGGATTGAGAAGACTTTAGGCCTGACTGATTCTGTCCTCAGTCTTGCTGCATTCAGGTCAATAATCTTATCTTTCAGCACAGGTTTAATATCCTTACAGATCATTCCCAACCTGCTTTTCCATGGTTCTTGCCTCACCAGTTCAACAAAATCACCCTCTGACTCTGTCTCTCCCCCAGTGAGGAACCCCTGGGAGCACCTGATTTTTCTTTTTTCCACCTTTTTTTCCTTCCCCCCAGACCAGCTTCCTCAGACCGTTGGTAAATACAAGACTTGTGCCGTGTCTGAAAAGATGTGCCAGGTTAGTTGAGTCCCTATGTATTTGACCTATGATGAACAAACTTTCTCAGAGTGTGAGGAAGAGGAGAGGTAGGGCAGAAGGTTTGTGGTGTTGTGTTTCAGACAGCAAAAAATGTCCCTTTACTGTCCCCTCTCTAGGGAGGGGAAGATCTGCAAGTGTGACAGCCTGGTTTTAATACTTTTCAGCCTAAAAATCACCAGAGCATTTGTGTACAAATGTGTACCCCCAAGTGTCAGAACCTCTGTTTGATTGCAAACTCTGCTGTCAAGTTTCTGCTTTGGAGAACAAAACAGAAACTCTCTGAAAACCAGAGCAGAGTCACCACTGAGTTAGCAGATGGGAAGGAGGAATAGACTTGTGGTCTCTTCTGGAGCTTCTTGATGTTCCTGGAGCTATTCCAGCAAAGGACTGAGAAAATATGGGACTTTAGTCTGACACCACCCTCTCACTTGGATCTGAATGTGGTGGAGGAGAATTAATTTCATGAGGAATAATGAGGGATGATATAATTGAAAACCACTCATGTAGCCTTCATGGTGCCTGCCATGGTTGCTCTGTGCCAGTGAGAGAGATTTTGTGGCAGCTGCACATGGCAAAGCCCTGTCCTGCAAAACGTGATCAGCTTGACCCACTTTTGAGCAGGGTCAGACCTGTCCTCCATCCTCAGGTGCTGATTATCTGTCTGGAGGGCTTTGTCTGTATGAGAGGCTATATGTGAGAAATCTCCTGTAGGCTTTAGAGAAAAAGTAATCACTGTATTGCCTTATCTCCATGGCATAAGGGGAGGCCTTTTTCCCTATGGTGTTGATGCCCCAGTTGTCTCTGTCCTTCACTGTTCCTTCCCTCCTCAGGGTCTGCGTAGATTTCTGATGTGCCACTGAAAACTTTTGGCTTCTCTTTGCCTTGGTGCTCCTGCAGACCGATGAGGCCACATTTCAGACCTTTTCTGGGTGCTGCCTCCTCCCAGGATGAGCAGAGTAGCTCCTGAGCATTTTGCTGCCTTGTTTGTGTTGTGCTCCATACCTGAGTGCTGTGTCATGTTGCTCTCTTCTGTGGTGAGGGGCCCAAGCCACCATTCTTAAATGGTAGGATATACTACCAGCTTTTGGGAAAAGGTAGAAATATTCCTCTGTCTGTGAAAACCCAAAGCAGCAGTTGTGCTTATGACAGAGTGAGGATTTTCTGAAACTCTGCAACCCCAGAACTGTGAAGATTCAGCTTTCGGATAAAACCTTTTACTTAGTTCTGCTATAAGGCCATCCACAGATTCCTTAGAGCTGGAAACCCTGTGTGGGGAGGAGCAGAGCAGGCTCCAGCGAGCACCTAGTGAAAACAGGCTGTAATTGAGTCTGTTCATGCTTTGTGGTTCTGCCCTTTCAGACCACTGGGCATTGGCTGTGGTGAACAAGCACTTCTTACTAAACCAGTGAATCCGCTTTCATCTACTCCCCAAAACTCCGGGCACCCCAGTTACCTCGTTATGTAACTAATTAATTTCATATTAGGTTAAATTTCCTTGGCCATTCCTGACCCCATTCCCATTGTTTCTGCATTATAGGCCAGGCTGCCCGTGGGCTCCCCAGCTGGGCATGAGGAGAGGAATGACCAGTGCCCCAGAAAGCTCCAGCTCACATTGGAAATGACAGGGCAAGAATGGGAGGCAGGGACACTCCTGTCTGTTTATCAGCCTGGCCTCTCAGAGGTAGGAAGTGCCCTTAGCTCTGGCCTAGCTGGCAGCTCAGTTTATGTCCTGTCCGTGGCTCGGGTGCTGCGGAGCTCATGTGCTTCTGCTGAGATCAGCTTCACCACTTCTGTCTTGGCGTGGCCCTCGGACTGTCCTGTGCCCTTCCCTATGCTTCATGTCTGACCAAACCACTGCTTCTGCTCTGTCTTGTGCAGAGAGGACTCAAAGCTGGCTCCCAGAAGGGTGTGGGTGACTGGCTCTCCCTTGAGCATCTTTACAGGTCTAGGCTGTAGGGGAAGGCATCAGTGTCCCTTAACACTAGAAAACCCCCAATCTGTACGCCAAGAATAAACTGCCTTTCCCCATGTATCTTGTGAGAGCTGATAGCCTTTGAAGGAGAGGGAAAGGCACATTGGAGTAAAAGTGAGAAAAAAAAAATTAAAAATCCTTCATTCACAGTTAAAGTGACCCAAACTCAGCTGTCCTCTGATGCCTGAAGAAATGTGAGTGAGAATTGTGTTTCGTGCTTTCTTTCAAATTTTATCAAGGACAAGAATAACATTTTGACTGAAAAGGAAGCACGGGAGTTTCATCTTGGCTCACTTCAGGAAGTAGCCCAGATTTCCAACTAAGAGATGCTCACTTGCAATGCAAGAGCTTCTAGAGGGCTAGCTGGTGAGTAATTTAAAAAAATATAAGCAGAATGACATGTTAGTTCTTGTTATTGCTCCATTTGAGCTAGGAAAAACTGGCAGATTAGTCATATTCTATCAGAAATGTCTTACTGTGTCCATGTTTACAGACTTTTCATTATCATCAGGCTCTCACATGCTTGGGAGTCTGGGTAAAGATCCTACAAATTGTTTGCTTTCTGAGTCAGCTTGTTTGATGGGGAGATCTATTCTTCAAGAAGGAAGTGAAATGCCTATTGTAGAGGTAAGACATATATTGATAAATACTGTATAAATTTCCTTATTCAGGGAAAATTGAAGCACCTGGTCACAAAATATATCCCATTAGCAAACTGGAAAAAAGAAAGGCTTTTCAAAGCGGCTATGTCATCACTTACAGCTGTGCTCTTTCAATCCCACACTGTGTGTGAAGGGCTGGGCTAGTCACCCTCAGTCCTCTTAGAAACAGGTTTTTTGAAGTTCAGTGCCTTCTAGGAAGAAGGAAGACACTGATATCGTTGCAGACGTTGGTGCAAGTGTGACTGTGCCTGCCTGGGTTAGGTGTCACCCTGAATGCTGGCTTCGCCAGTATGATTTATCATGTGTGCCACACCACTGTCCAAAGGATCTAGCTGGAATCAAGGTTTCAATATTTTAGGCACTGAAGAGAAAAATACTGGGTATTTTTTCAGACACGTGAGTATATTAGAGTAAAACTAGTTGCTGCTGATTTTGAGCATTTCTTTGAAAGGTTCATTTGAAAAGAATATAAAAAAAGATCAGAGTCTTTGTTTTCATACGGACCAAACACAAAATGATCAATCTCTCCTCCCCAAGAGACCTCTAACACCTCCAAGAGATGTTCTTGGGGAATATTTTGGCTTCTCCTACTATGGACCACAAATCCCCTTATCTTAATGTTGCCAAGTCTGACCTGAGAGGAGACAGTGAGGACTGGGACTATTGAAGTCTAAAAATAATGAGTTTTTATATTATAAACATGTCTAGATGCATGCAGAAAATAAATGACAACATAAATGAAAAGAAAAAATTTCCTGCTAATAGAAATGTGGTTATTCTTCCTGTATGTGCAGGAGATTTTGAGAAAAGAAGTAATACTCTGCAATTTATTTTCACAGCAGCAAATGCACTGCTGTTTTTAGTGAAGAGCTCCATGCATCTGCCCACCGTGTTCCTCTTTCAGACCACAACCTGCACTGTGTGCTGTCGAGAATTTAGGGGAGTCCCTCACTGCTGAGTCCCCCATAGCCTTGGAGGCAACTGCCCAGAGCCCCTCTGTGATGGGCCCAGCCCTCAGCACCTCTCATTTCTGATGCAGTTTGCCTTCCCTTCCCCACGGGCAGCGCATGGAGCATTTTGCAGGGAGTTCCCAAGTGTTGGGAAGTGGCTGTGCGGACACGATGGAGGAAGATTCAGTCGAAAGGCTCACTCCCCTCAGCCCCATCGGGTGTAAATCTGTGTTAACTGCAAAACCCACTGACTCACCCACAAAAAGTCAGTTTTCTGTGACCCCTCTTGAGTGACCCTGTACGGGCGACCGAGGAGGTGCAACTCAGGAGGGAAAACCCTTCTTGTGTGGGTTTTTCCGGGGTGCTGTGACGGGGAGAGGGTTGTGGCTCCATCTGAGCATCGCTGCTCTGCAAACCGAGAGAACATTGCGGACAGGGTCAAGGCGCCCCTTCCCCAGCTGGGCCGGGCAGCGCTTCCCCCGCCCCCTGCATCCCTCCCCTCGGTCAGGGGCGGCTCTCGCCCCTCCATAAAGCCGGCGGGGCCGGGCGCTGCCCTGAGCTGCCCCGGCCATGCACCCCGCGCCTCGCCGCGGCCGATCCCTGGAGGCGGCGCCGAGCCCGCGGGACCCCGCGGGGCAGGTGAGGAGCGGGGCGGGCACGGGTGAAGGGACAGAGATGGCACAGGGGAGCGGGATGGGCACGGGTGAAGGGACAGAGATGGCACAGGGGAGCGGGATGGGCACGGATGAGGGGACAGGGATGGCACAGGGGAGCGGGATGGGCACAGCTGGGGGGACAGGGATGGCACGGGTAAGGGGACAGGGATGGGCATAGCTGAGGGGACAGGGATGGCACGGGGAGCGGGGTGGGCACGGGTGAAGGGACAGAGATGGGCACAGGTGAGTGGACAGGGATGGCACGGGGGAGTGGGATGGGCATAGCTGAGGGGACAGGGATGGCGGGGGGAGCGGGATGGGCATGGGAAGTGCGGACGGGACTCTGGCTGGCCGGCTCCGGGATCGGTCCTGGCTTGCGGAGTAAGAGTGGCTTTTGTGGAGTCACAGCTCGAGCACATCGCTGTTGTGGTTCTCGGAGCGGGGATTTGGGAAAAACGGGAGCTTTCTGGCCCCGGTAACTTGGAGAGCCCTGGGGTGCGGCTCCTCTGGCAGCAGCGCTCAGTGCGGCGGGGACTGGGATGGGACGGCTGTTTGTGGATAGAAGAGGGGAAAAAGGTCTCAAAGAGTAAATGTGAGCATATGAAATTAAGGCAGAGCAAAAGCAACTTTTGGTGCATCATTGCTTAGGAGACAGAGGGTGTGATATAGCCCAGAAAAACTCACTCCTGGTTATTCCACGTTGTGGGAATTTGCTTAGCGCATCAGAGAATACCAGATAAAACCAGCACTCATGCGTTGGCTGCATACTGTGCAGTTGATAAAGTCTGTAAAATTCCTTGTAAAGATAAGAATGCTGACAGTAATGGAGTAAAGTTTCACGAAAATATTGCTTTGCTGTATCCCTCAGATACTTAGAAGCCAAATCAGCTGTTCAGCACAGCTTTTGATTTTGTGTCTGAGAGCTAAATCTTAGGAAGAACTTTGGTGTGGCTGGAAAATGAAATGTGATATCTAGTTGTGGTCATTCCTAACATTATGTCTTCACCCTTCCCTAGAAGTATGTCAAAAGGACAGTGACAAAGTAAGCAGCTACTTAAAGGGAGGAGAATATAAAATGCCCATTGATACTTTTTATTAATCGTGATTAATGTCAATCACTATCAAATATTTTCAAAATATTTTTTCTTCAATGTATGGCTCTAGAATGTAATATTTTTAGGCAAATATGTCTGGATAATTTAAAATCCTGATTATCCATTAATATAAAGGATTAAAGCACAAAATATGCACCCTCAAATAACCCTATCTCAGTGAATATCCTTTGGGGAGAGGGAGAAAGGGTAGATAATTGCTATGGGTTCCAAAAAGTGTAATCTTTAACCAGACAACACCTAATTATTGATCTAAAAAAAGGCTTTAGAATATCCCTGTGTTTGTGTATTTTCATAAAGACTGAGTCAGGTTGATGGAAAATCAGTTAATGATTTGCATAATTAATAGAAAACATCAATCCAATATTAATTCCCCCTTCACCTTCCAAAAAGCTCAAATGTGTTACCATGCAAAGGAAAAGTGTCAGATTTTATTAGAGCTGAGTTACTGATAGAGAATAAAATATAAGTGAATGGTTGCTGCATTGCTATCTTCAGTTCATTTTTTAATTGAAAGCAAAAGACTAGCTTTGGTGTAGGATTAAATATATAAATTATATGCATTTGGCATTGTAAGCATCTCAATTTCTCTTGTCCAGTTTGTAATTTGTAAGTTAGAGGTCAGTTCTAGAGCTTAATATAAGAATTTTCTGTGTTTTGCTGTATTTTCTGCATTGATCTCTTAAACACATAACTTTATAGACATTGCCATCTGATCCTAGACACAAGGTTAGTTGCAGCAGCAAAACACGAAAGAAGAACATTAGTTTTCGGTGCAGGTACTCTGTCCCAGCTGTGCACCTTGTAACACTGCATGCAACTGTGCCAAATCTCATAAAGGCTGATCTGGGCTTAAGTCAGTGATCCTAAATGTGCATTCAAGCCACCATGCTGCGTATTAGCCACTTATGTTAACCAGTCCGACATTTATTGCCTTCAAAGACTGCCATCTAACTCTACTTGTGATGGAGACTTCTTTGCACCCAACTGCTCCTACAGCAGCATCATCTGAATAGGATTTGGCTCACACAAATGGCCTCTCTGCACTTGAGAAAACAACCAGTGACCTGTATGTAATCGTGGTGTTTGTAGCGTTTTCTTTTCTGCTTGAAGGACCTTTGCCTGTTCCTGCCTCCTGTAAGCGTGATCCGACACTGAAGTGAGCTGTGAGTGCTGCAGGCTGCTCAGCTGAACCCAGACTGGGCCTGCCACACATTTTCAGCAGAGAATCTGATGTCTGGACTCAAGCTGATAGAGATCAGTGACTTTGGTTGTGATGGCCTGACACTGTTGTCAAGGCTCATCATATAGTGGCAAGTCAATAGAGGTGGGAACCCAGTCAGAAATCTGGATATTTTCATTAGCATCAGTGGGCTTGGACCTTTCCCTTAAGACACAACTTTGGAATCCCAAAGAGCTCATATCTAACAACCTGCTTGAAACCTTAGAGCAGCATCAAATGTCTGCCTCATTGTAAATCACTCAACCTGAAATGAAAGTAATGTAATTATTTTGTGAGGCAGATTATCATCTTAATCTGAAAGGTGAATGATAGCATTTTGATAAGAGAGAGGTAAAAATCTGGTTTTTATTTTTGAACTTCTCAGTTATAGGTAGAAACATTCAGCTGTTCAGCATTATCTATTTTAAAGTGGTTAAATTTGGAGAGACTGTAGAAGGGAATCAACAGAACTGGTGCATTTTGATTGTGTTTTTGTTTTGCTCTTTTCATTTCTGAAACTGCCTCAAGATAGTCATATGTTTAAAAGTTGTGTCAGATTAAAAAAAATCTAAAAAGCAAGAACACACCTTCATTGTTCCTCTCCTCTTTCTCGCTGACTTATTCAGAAACTTTGCCTTTTATTCTTTTTTTGCAAGGTTTGAAGACATACGAGACAGAGACACTGCTTATAGGCCCTACATTTTTTCTTTGTTTTGTGTATTCCCCACTCTTAACTGTTTCAGTGTTATCTCTATTAATGGCCTGGCTACTTGTAGCTAAGGATATGGTCTGTGATAGCTGTGATATCTGCTGATTTCCGCAGTGAGGCGTGCGATCACTAGTAAGGTACAGTGTGGGATATGTCTGAATTTTTAGTGTGTGATCTGGGTGATTATGCCAAGGGTTTGACATAAGAATTAGGGGACATGGCAGATGGATCAGCTTGGCTGTGGTTGATCAGAGTGGGACTGTCTCTATAGCCAACAGATTCTGGTCAGCAAAATATTTTACCTCCGCAGGTTTGTCTCCTTGGTCTATGGAAACAGTGTTTTACAGTTCCGTAATGAGAGAAAGGCAGTGATTTTTCAGTTCCGATCTACTGAATCCTGATTCATTGGTATTTCAATCTCTCACAGGTTCTCCTCATGCCTAACTTTTTTGCCTTTTACTGTGTAATGATTTAATTCACATTTTTTCTTTTGTGGTGGATCAGTCAAAGTGCAGCATTACTCCAAGAAAACCTGAAATGTAAAATCTTACACTTTTTGCACTACTATCCATTCAAACAATTTTTTCATTTGTTTGCATCTAGTTAAATAAGTCAGCTTACATGATGATCGAAGATAATAAAGAGAATGAAGACCATGCATCTGAAAGAGGAAGGACAGCCATAATTTTTTCCTTGAAGAATGAAGTTGGAGGACTTGTAAAAGCCTTAAAACTCTTTCAGGTACATATGTTGTAACCATATTGCTACAGCAGGTCTGCTTTTTTAACTCGTAAGGGTAGTTTTGGGAACACACTAGTATTAATTACATCTATTTATTAAGGATGTGATTCTTAACCTGGCTCCCACTTTGCACCCAAAATTACCCATGAAGGCAAATTTACTGTGTTGTGTTGAGTGCAGTGCCCTTGACACGCTGCCCAGCCAGACTGAAGGTGACAGAGGAGGTGCAATTGCACAGCTCCTGGGCAGGTATTTTGTGAGGAATATGTACAGTGCCACTGGGCTCTGGCATGTGGCCCTGCATGTCTTAGCCTGGAGTTTTCTCAGTGTTCCTAATATAAAACACATGATTAAATAATTTTTCAGATTAAAGAGAAGTGAAATATATGCCCTGAAAACTACTGCTTTTAAATCCCTTGCTCTCTTGTGAGATAATTATATGGTGAATTGATTCGCATTTTGGTCAATTTTGCTAATCAGCTTCCTATGGGAAGAATGAAAGAAAAAGGTCTATGAATTTAAACCTCCTGACTGTGTCTTTATGTACTTCTTGAATGTAAATAAAACTGAAAGAACACAGGTTCGCTTCCATTTTCTTCTGAATAGAATATCAAACCCTTTCCCCCCTCCAATAAGCAAACTGCTATCAAGAAATCCAATTAACTAAAATAGCTTCATAGAGGTGGTGAATAGTCCGTGGCAGTAGAATACTAGTTTGAAAAACTTTTCTAATTTTTAGTCAGTTGTTTTTAGTCTATCTCTTTGCAAACATTACTTCTTACTAAACAGGAGAAGCATGTAAATCTGGTACACATTGAGTCACGGAAGTCCAAGAGACGAAATTCTGAGTTCGAGATCTTCGTGGACTGTGACAGCAACAGGGAACAACTGAATGAGATCTTCCAGCTCCTGAAATGCCACGTCAACGTTGTCTCTGTGAGCCCAACAGAGCATTTCAATGTCCAGGAAGATGGTAGGTACAAAACGCAGGTCTGATGAAAATGCACTTCCGAATGTGTTGATTTGGAATCTTTTTACGGTTGTCCACATCTGCACTTGTGTAGTGTCTTCAGGCACCTGCTGCTGTGCTGTGGGCGAGTGTAGGCTGGCTGGCATGAGCAGGGCTGTGCTGGCTGCTGTCACCTGCGAGTACAGGCTGTGTCAGGCTGCTGCAAATTGTGTGTCTGTGCTCCTGTCCCTTCCCTTCCCAGCACAGCACAGCCCAGCTGGCACCAGCGGGAGTGCTGCATCCCTGCAGCCTGGGCTGTAGGCAAAGGCTGACTGCAGGGCTTGAGCACACCACCATGGCAGAAGTGTCATACTGACACATCCCAGGTCAGTTCAGACACTGGGGAGAGTGGAAGATGGATTCTGCAATTTCCTCATGTAGTTCTTGATTTCATTATCTTTTTTACCCACTTTTAATCATAACTGGCTGCTTATATTAGTATGAAAGAGGTGCCTTTTACCTTTAGATACTCCACATCATGTTTACCTTTACTTCTTATTAAAGAGATGCCTGATATTCAGGGTAGTGGGAAGCTGGTCCCATGTATTTTTCAGGCATTGTGCTTGGGAAGGAGAGATCTAGTGTTCTTGGACTGGCTTACTTTAGCCCTAAGTAAAGGGAAATTCAATCTAAACGATGTCCTGACCTTTTCAAGTAATCTGAAGAGCATCGAGGCAGAAAAACAGTGTATTAACTGCTCTGCCAAGAGCTTGGCAAAAGACCCTCTTAGGCTAAAAATAACCCCTAAGTAGTAATGTACTACTGTAAACTGTAACGATGCAGTTTTTCAGCTCCCATTTCACTTTCCCCCCCAAACCCCTCAAGGCAAAGCCGGATGCTTCCGAGGTACATAACCATGGAGAAACATCCATTTCCAGCGGTCAGTAAAGCAGCACGGGAGGACTCTAACCTGCTCCCATTCTGCCCAGGGACTGCAGGCAAATCACTTCCGTTCCCCTTTGCACTTTGTGCCCTACAAGATTCCCAGCAGTGTAGGAGACCTTGTCTCCATGGGATCCTCTAGATGCTACTCTAACAACAGTGAAGGACCAGAGAAACCCCTGTTAATTGCTTCCTTCCTGGAGGCTCTGGAGCTGGCTGTGCTCTGCACGCACTGTGGCAGTGACCGAGGAGGAAGTGTGAGCTGGAGGCTGGTGCCAGATAGGCAGAGCGCTCCCTTGTCTTATTCATGCCCCTTTAATTTATAGACTGAGCTCTAACCGCCATAGCCATACTCGAAAGTAGCATTTCCTCCCTCGGTGTCCTCGGCATTATTAATAACCTTGTGGATTCCATGCGTTCCCTAGACATGGAGAATGTTCCCTGGTTTCCGAAGAAGATCTCAGATTTGGATAAGTGTGCAAACCGGGTGCTGATGTATGGGTCTGACTTGGATGCTGACCATCCCGTAAGTACTCTTCCCTCCCTACACCCATTCCATAGTTGGAATAGTTGGAAACATACTTTGTGGAGCTGACTTAAAAATATTGCAGCTTTTCCTCCTCCCTCTCCTCTCCCTTGGTGGTGCCTGGGGGGTCTGAGCACCTTCTCTTGGGGATTTCATGTCTCTTTTGTTAGTTCAGGGAAGCCTGACTGAATTCAGGTCATGTGCTTTTCTGCAGGGCTTACATGAGTAAGAACTCCAGGTCTGGGCCCTGAGTGGTGGCATACAAATTTTAAAAAATGAAAGAAAAAAGCTCTTTTGAGGCAGGCTTTCTTCCTCCTCTTTCTTTCTTCCTTACGGTAGCAACCAAACTGGTATTTGGGCATTGTGGTATCTGGGCAATATTTAAATTTGCTCTGTAATTTAGAATAATCAAGCAAGTAACAAACTTTGAGTAAATACTGATATGAGTAAAATGAATCCTTGTCTACAGAAGATATAGTTGCATGCATAAAGCAACTGATTCTTACTTTGGAGTATTTGTTTAGTTCACATCTATTAAACATTTCAGACTACAGCTATGAGTTTCCTGCCCTTTCCTTTCACTCTTACATATCATACTTTTATATTCCCCAACTGAAGAACTGTCAAATGTCCTGTTTTAAATTGATATATTTACTACAGCTTGGAAACTCATTGAACTGTGTTTTCCTCCTTCTCCCCACCAGGGTTTCAAAGACAATGTCTATCGCAAGAGGCGGAAGTATTTTGCAGACCTGGCTATGAACTACAAACAGTAAGCCTGAATTCTTCCAGAAGTAGCCTTCTTCTTTGAAATAACAGCAGAGTGGACGGCGACAAGCTCACCTTCCTGAGCTCAGATCAGGCTGAGACATGTTCAGCTCGGGAATCAGAGATAAGGGGGTGAAAGAAGGGAGATGTAAGACAAGATAAGAAGGTAGATGGAGGCAGCTCTGGTCAGTCAGAGGCCATGTGGCTTGGCCAGCTGCTCTGCAAAGGAGAGGGAGGGGAGACAAATCCCAATATACAGCCCAGTGACTACTGAGAGCAAGCCTTCTGGGCAGATGTTAATACTTGAATTTTCTTTCCTGGTTTAAACTAGTGTGTGTGATGTGTAGATAAGAAGGTTTCTGTGAAAAGAAATTCCAAGAGCTCCTGCCTTTAGAGATGCTGCTTGTGGGGAGGAAGCTCTTAAAGCAGCAAGAGTTTCATAATTCAGTGCTGCAAATTCTTTCTAAACATGATTTTCATGTTGATGTGGCCTGATTGAATTTGGGTGTCAAGGTCCTCAATTGAAAATGACCTAGAGAAGGTGTGTATTTAGAGCTCTATTGCACCGTGTGTTTAATGCAACTGGTTACTCCAGTCCCCAGCTGATACTGTTAATGTGCTGTTGCCAGAGATTCCCTTGGGAAAGCATTTTCCATGCCAGTTCCCTGGCTGGCAGTGGAAACGCAGTGTAACACTGCCCTTGCCATAATCCACTTTATTCAAGGTCCTGAGAACTAAATAGGAAAGAGAGACTAAAATTAATATGCTCAGACAGGCACTTGTCTCCTCTGCACAGAAGAAGATTTTTACTTGATGTGTATCTTTAGCTGCTGCTAAAGCTGCTGCTTAGCTGTTGTTAATTTAGGGAATTCTCTTTTCCTAAAACAAATTAAAAATAATTGCAGACTTAGAAATCCAGCAGGGAAAAGGATGTGTTATCAGCTCCTGAAGCTGTGAAGAAGAGATTATGCAGGTATTTTAAACCTTACTCTTGGCATTAAACAATTAAGAAACTGTTTGCAGAACCAAAGTTTAAATGAGGTCAACGCAAAGATTCCTGACAACTGGTTAAAGTGAAAAAAAGTGCAAGTCCTTAGACTAAACGCTTTCCAGGACATAGACCAGATCTCACTGTGTATTTGACAGTGTCTAATGCCAGGTGTCACAGTCATACAGGTGTTAAATACTAATAGTAGGCAAATAAGTCACCTCTTATTAGCCATTTACCAAGGAATGTCCTTCCTCTTCTTGCAGTGGTGACCCAATTCCCAAGATTGAATTCACTGAGGAGGAGATCAAGACTTGGGGGACTGTGTACCGAGAGCTTAACAATCTTTACCCAACTCACGCCTGCAGAGAGTACCTGAAAAACCTACCCTTGCTCACCAAACACTGTGGGTACAGGGAAGACAACATCCCCCAGCTGGAAGATGTGTCCCGCTTCCTGAAAGGTAATGTGCTAGTTTTCTAAAATTTTCTGATTTTCAAAATAAATTGAGGTCCACTGCAAATCACACTATTTTGTGGGAACAAGGAAGCATCTGTGGTCACTTGTATTCATTCTGGTCCTTTAAGAGGCCTTTGGGCCATCTGCTGTTTAATGTATTGTGTCTTCAATGCATACAGAGGTTTTTGAGGGGCAGGGTCTGAAAAGGTTGTTAGGATTCACGAAGGAGATACCTGGCTGTACTGTTTACTCTAGGCACAGAATACTAGGAAATCCATTGGCACAGAGGTAGGGCCATTTTTAATAAATGTTGCTCATTCTCAAGCCTAAGCCTAATTCTTCTAATTGTGCCTAATTTTCCCAGGTGCTTTTGAGCCCGAGTAATGCTGTGGCTTTTACCTCAGCCACAGCAGGAAACATGACAACACTGTGCATCCTATGCTAAACTAATGTACAGCTTCTCTGTTCATTTTCAGAGCGTTCGGGCTTCACCATCCGCCCTGTTGCTGGATATCTGTCGCCCAGAGACTTCTTGGCAGGATTAGCATTCCGAGTTTTTCACTGCACTCAATATGTCAGACATAGCTCGGACCCTCTCTATACACCAGAGCCGTGAGTCATTTAATCTTGTGGTAGAATTTGAGAAAGTTTTGAATCTTGCTGCCCTGAGCCAAGTTAACTAAAAGCTGTTCAAGAACACCAGCATAAAACTTATTTTTAAGATGCTGAAGAGTCAGCCTTCACGCTGAGGTAATGAAGTTACAGCATGCTGCAGTGCCACCTTCTTCAGTGCAGCATTTTCAAAAGTACAGCACATTATTGGAGATCTCTTAGTGGCGTCATTGTGTGCAGTTAGTTTAATATCCAGTTGTCTTATAAATGGGGAGCTCAGATCTTAATTTTAGGCAACTACATTTGAAAATCTAATTTTATGCACTTATATAGAGTTGGTATGACATGCTCAGTTGCTTTCAGATAAATGAGTGACACTTTTCTGTCTTTTGGATATTGAAGTTCAATGCAAGACATTGTATCTGTTCAGTGGTGCTGCTTTTTCACTTTGCCACGAAGGCAAATAACGATATTTCTTGTTTTGTCTCTTTGTCCAGTGACACCTGCCATGAGCTCCTAGGCCATGTCCCTCTTTTGGCTGAACCCAGTTTTGCTCAATTCTCCCAGGAAATTGGTCTTGCATCACTTGGGGCATCAGATGAGGCTGTCCAAAAACTGTCAACAGTAAGTGTTTGGGGATTCCATCAAAAGCTTTGTGCTTTATTAGGCTGATCCCTCTCCATCGAATAAATTTGGAGTTTCATGTCACCATTAGCCACACCAGCTGCTAGATCTGTGTTTCACTGGTCCCTGGATTTTAAAGCATGTAAAAATTTTCCATGCTAGGAAAAAACCCACTTTAAAGTTGATACGACTGGTATTTTTCTTCATTCAACTATCAAGTAACAGTTCAACTTTTGGTAGTAGATTACTTCTTGCAGACTCAAATTTTATGGTCTATTTCTTTCAGACAAAGTATTTTTACTTCTGGGAACATGATTCAATGATTCGAAACTGTTCTATTTCTTTAATGTGTGGAATGAATTGAAATTATATGGTATTGAATGTGGTGAGTGTGAGCATTAGATACTTTTCAGTCAAGAAATTAAAATAATATAAACTAAACTGATTTTCTGGATATCAGTCTCTGGACGCCTTGGCAAAAGTATTTTAAGATTAAAAGTAAATTTAGATAAAAAATAATTGGTGGCAGTTATACAAGAACTAGTTTGCTGATTTTTAAAATTTCTTTTCCCACCTCTGGAAAAACATCTACTACCTTCAGTGGGAGCAGAACTAAGCCATCTATGGAAATAGTGTTTCTTCCTGTGTAGCTGCAGAAATCCTGAAATCCAATGAACTGAACATCTTTAATTTTACAGGACACTAAGCAAATAAGAAACCAACTGCAGTGGGCTGTTTTCACTCACCCAGAGATCCTTTCTGTCTAGTGATTTTTTTTAAGCTGAGGCTGTGATTTCATGTCAGTATTTCTAAAAACTGATTTACACCTCAATGTTCCCACTGACCTTAGCAGCTTCCAGCCTAGCTGGATGATCTATAACATCCACCTCTCTTACAAGAAACATGCTCTCTTGTGGTTCTTCACCCTTCCATTCTGGCTTCCCTCCTCTTTCCTCTAAATGTCTGATGAGGATAACTGAGGGATGACTACCTGATATTTTCAACTATTTGATGCTACCTGCCAATAGAGAAGTTCACATCTACTTCACCACAGTATCTTTGATGAAGGCTGAATTGTTTTACTTCCTTCTCTGTTTCAGTGCTACTTCTTCACAGTAGAGTTTGGCTTGTGTAAACAAGAGGGACAGCTACGAGTTTATGGGGCTGGCTTGCTCTCTTCCATTAGTGAGCTCAAGGTAAAAATGGCTACTGCTTGTCTGCCCCTTTTCTTTGTACTTTATTGTTATTGCCACTGTTTTGCCCTGCTTTTTATGAAGTATAATTCCTTGACGTTATAGTCCAAGTAAATATTTTCAGATTAAAGCTTGATTGGTTTAACCAGATTCTGAAAATATTGCTCTTGTTTTTACCCACGAGCCTTGTGTTTTCTCATCCAGACTGGTAGAATACAACCATTCAGAATAATTCAGTTTGCTAAGCTTTAATCACTGTTCATCTGCAGAAAAAAATTTTAAGATGCATGAAAATCATCTCAATCTTTTTTATTCACATGTCATTTCCTCCTGGATTCTTTGGATGGTGATATTCCTCTGGCCCATGATAACACATTACCAGCACTCACTCTCTGACAGTGCCAAAGTCAAGCCTTTCGATCCAAAGGTCACCTGCAAGCAAGAATGTCTCATTACAACTTTCCAGGAGGTTTACTTTGTTTCTGAAAGTTTTGAAGAAGCGAAGGAGAAGATGAGGTACAGATTCTGCTCCCCCACCCCCTTCTTTTTATAAAATCAGATTTGATTTTATACATCTCTGTAGCAGCACCAAACCCTTTTATTCTTATCACAGTTTTGTAACTATTTTTCACCGTATTGGAATTTTGGTTAGTATTTGCTTGGTATTTCATGTACTGGGTGGGAGATACATAACAATTAAAACTATTTTTAAGTAGTTTAGAAAAGTGGTCATTGATGCTGGCTGCATACAGAGAATGCATTCGTAGTTTATGTCTTGTTTATAACACCCAGTTTTGGTTATAACACACCCCTTTTTTTTTTTTTTTTTTTTTTTTAACCTCAATAGAGAGTTTGCAAAAACCATCAAGCGCCCCTTTGGGGTGAAGTACAATCCCTATACTCAGAGTGTGCAGATCCTGAAAGACACGAAAAGCATCGCCAGCGTGGTGAATGAGCTGCGCCACGAGCTGGACATTGTCAGCGATGCCCTCAGCAAGATGGGCAAGCAGCTGGAAGTTTAACATCCTGTCAAATTGTGTGGTGCAATCCAATTCTTCCCCTTTTCCCCACTGATTTCTTTCTAGGCATATAATGTGTTGTATGCAGAACTTCCTTTACACAAGGAAGAGTGAATGGCCCATAAGAATAACGATTTTATCTTCTTGCTGTCTGTAAAGTCCCTCACATAAATGCATTCCTCCATCCCTCTAAGATAAAAAAGGTCCAGAGTGGCCTTTTAGAAGCTTGTAAGGGAGTAGAGAAATTGCTAGACTGGAGAAAAATTGTGATCTGTGGATGAGGGCTGGGATCAGATGCTGCAGGAGGTGGCTTATTAGGCAAAAATGGAATAATTCACCACAACGAGATGCCCATTTCTGACTCCAGCAGTCTATGCTGCTGATTTTACAGCACTGAAGACTTGACAACATAGAAGCTGTGGTAATCAGTACTTGTAAGTCTGTGCTACTAAGTTTGAAACTTGAATGATTACAATGCAGGCATCAGGACACAAATAGCTGGAGGTTCAACACGATAAAAGGGACAGGTCAAATCTTGCTTTCAAAGGGATTATTCTTGCCACAGAGTCATGAATGTGCTGTTTGGCATGCTTCTAGTGTAAGACAGAGATACAGCTGTTGCATGAAATCCTAATTATGTTTATTTTAGGAGATTTGCTATTGGCTAAGAGCCAGGATTTTTGTTGCTGTCCTTGATATTGCACCTGAGGGAAGACACTTCCTTACAGAGATACCATTTGCCTTTTTCCTGATTGAATTAATTTAGCAAAAAATATAGCGAGCCATCAAGCACTGACTTATCATAAAGCCTAAAACCATTTCCAAATTGCAATTTAATATTCAGAATAGCTTAATTGGGTCTAAAATAACATCAAAGTTTAAAATAACACCCAAAGTTCCTAGATCACTGTGCTTCATGTAAAAATAAATATCCTGTTGATTGCTCAGTCACTTTTTTAACCTGTACAAGCTGCACAAAGATATGTTTAGTTTCTTCTTTACATGGCCTGAACACCTTCATTCCCTATCAACCATACTATAACTGAAAGGCCCAAGCATTTAATAGGAATTCTGAGGCCATGAAGGCAACAAATTACCTTGTAGTGTAAAGTATAACTAATTCCAAAAAGCACTTTAAAAGTGTTAGGATCAGCATCCTGCTGAATTATCTGCATTTCATTGTGTGTATTGAGGGTCCCACAGGTTCAAGCATCTTACATAGCTGTGCAAAGCTTCCGCCACCCCTGTCCTGGCATGGACATGTCTGCAGGATGTGAGATATTTGAGTGGGGGATCTGTGATGTGCAGGCGGTATTTAATAGCACCCTAGCCACTGTTTGTTTCATAGGTAGAGCTTATCAGGGAATCCAGAAAGCACGCCAGAAGAATGGTCTGAAATCTTAAATACACTGGAGATGCTAATCCAGGATTTTGAGAGCTTGAAAGACTTTCATGAATCTCTGTGCTTGAAAATTAGCTCGAGTTTTGTACGCTTTCTACTAGGAAACCTCTGCTCCTTAGGCAATTGCTGGCTATCCTTTCCAAGAATATTCACTGTTTAAATCAAGACTAGATACTTTCTTCTGTGGCTATTAACCCACTGTAACTTTGTTTTACAGAGCATTTAAGATGTAGAATTATAGTCTACAACATTTATGGCTTACACTGCACTTCATTTAAAAATATGTTTTAGGAACTTTGCCTTTCTAGAGAAGAAACCTTCTTCTGAGTGAGTAGTAAGGGAGGATCTGTTTTGTCCGCTTCCGTGATAATAGTTAATATTCAGCCACAGTTTTAATAACATTGGATTTATTATGTTGTTGAAATATACATAGGTCTGTATTACTTCAAGTCTTGTCTGAACTATGTATACGTTTAAAGTAGGAATTCTTGAACTGGTTAAATTAGCCCCTACTTTCAAATACTTTGTAAAAACTGCAGTTGTATCTTTATTTGCACTTGTGTAGAAAAATAAATAAATTAACTACTAGAAGTAATACGGAGAGGATGCACTTCCACGGCACTAACAACGTCTATGTTTGGCTTCACCCACCCCAACCTTCTGTAAAACGGTGATAATTTAAGTACTTTAAACCACTGGGGAGGCTGAAACGTCACCGAAATAAAGGAGTTGCTAGTAATTATGAGAATCCCCACTTCCCTTTACTCCGGCACCGCAGCAACACACACGCAGCGCTCCCCGCGGCTCGGCTCTGCGCTCCCCGGCGCGGCTCCGGCGCTGCCCGCCTGTGATCCCGCCCCGTGCCCGCCTCTTCCTGCCCGGCCCCGGGCGGCGGGAAGCGCCGGGATCCGCCGGCCCCGTGCCATGGAGCCGCAGCTCTTCGTCTGGGTGAGTGGGCGCTCGGTACGGCCCGGAGGGCCGGTGCTGGCTTCTCCTGCCGCCCGGGAGGCGGAGGCTGGCGGGGCCGTCGCTACCCCGCCCGGGATGCCGCGGCCGGGGAGCGGGGCCGTGCTGTCCCCGCCCCGCAGGAGACAGCGCCGCGGCTTCACCGGCTGGGCACAGGAGGTCTGAGGGCCGTGGAAGGGGCAGCCCTCAGCCTGGTCAGCTCCATTTGCTCCGCGGGGGCCGGGGCTGGGGTTGGTGCCGGCGGTCCTGCCGGGGCAGGGCGGGTGAGTCCTGCAGTGGGGCTGGCGCTGGGATACCCGCGGGTGGCTCGCAGCCCCTCGGGTCTTTCTGCACCTCATCTCTCTTTGCCTCTTACGGAAGACTTGAACATTCATTGCGAGTTACGGGCTAAAATGGGAGCTTGCGACACACCTTCTAAAAAGAATTGCGTCTGTTTAGTAACACGCTCTAAACCGGGTATCACCAGTAGTGACTGTGAGACTACAACTTGATCTGCCTCTGCAGCTCCACTCCCGATATCTCACCCACCTGTTGGCTCCAGGCTGGGCTGAGCAGCCTGGTGATTTTATCTGAACTGCCGGTGTTGCTGTAGGTACAAAATGTTTATTGCTGAATGCTGCCTTCTAACATTCACCAGGTGTTAGATATTTCGGGAGTGATGGAGGATAAACTGAGAGCAGATGGGCAGGGGAAGCACAGGTGAGGTTGGGAAAGTAATCCCTGGGAATGACCAGCTGGGAGCATTGTGGGTGTGGAGTGTTGCTGTTACTGCAGTGCGTGGGATGGGGAAGGTTAATGGTGTCTCCTTTTGTGAATGAAGGTTGAACTGTTGGACGCAGAGCTTAAATTGACTAAGAAATTGACTGACTTGTTACCATGTTGACAATTGCTGCTTTCCGTGGTGGGTTTAGTAGTGTAATTTTGTACCTATAAATTTATACTACCTATTATTGGTATATTTTTATTTGGACCTCTTTAATTTATAAGACCTAGTTAATGAGGTGTAGATGTTTCTAATTTACTTGTTTAGGTTCCTGAACAAGGTAGCATGTCTTTCTGCTCTCATTTTGGAGGTAGCCTGCCAGAAAGCAGTGGCATGAATAAGATCTTAGTGATGAGTGGGAACCATTAGCATTAAAATTAAACATGCGGTAATCATCCTGATAGAAAGGTTTTCCTCCTTATTAGCTGTGAGTCTGCAGTTAAAGTCTTAACAGGCTGTATTCCAGTGTTCTTTTTAAAGTATTGGGGCTGCACCCTTAATGACAGCAAAGTTAGGACAGTCCTGGTCTGTAATCCCGGGAGTCCTGTGTGACATATCAGGAGGTTTTCAGGCGCAGGTTAACCTGTGGCATATCCCAAGTACATTTGTT
Source organism: Acanthiza pusilla (assembly GCA_036630365.1). NCBI lineage: Eukaryota > Metazoa > Chordata > Aves > Passeriformes > Acanthizidae > Acanthiza > Acanthiza pusilla. Next base: position 17,509,600 of record JAXCHO010000006.1, read on the forward strand.
TGTCCTTGGGAGCATATGTGTACCTCTTTTGTTAACATTCAAAAAAGTGTTATTTTTTTGTGTGTATTTGAAGGGTGCAAACAGCTATGGACAGCTTGGTCTTGGTCATAAAGAGGATGTGCTGGTTCCGCAGGCACTGAAAGATGTTTCCTGCACGTGTCAAGACATTGCAAGCATTGCTGGAGGAGGGGGACATTCTGCAGTTACCACTGGTAAAAACGCTGCTCTTGCACAGGGTGTATGGCTTTTAATCACTTTTTTTTCCTGTTGTTCCCCTGTTGGTTCGGTGCTGCCACCTCTCTGTGGCTGCTGTTTCTGAGCAAGTACAATCCTTAGTTGTAAAACAGCTTCCTCCCCTGCCAGTTAACTGTATAATTGGGGAAATTCCTCTTTTTCATATATTGTGTGGTTACTTCGTGGCTGTGCGAGGACTGTTTCTTCAGCTATTTCTTTTCATACAAAGAAGCCAAATTTTCTGTATTGAGGATGGGGGTTGGGAAGGAGGAGTCAGAGGTTATTCAGTCTTAAGAACTGTTAAGGTAGGGAGCAGGAGATAACATCTGGGCTTTAAAAGGTTCTGCTGTATGCCACAGTTAATTATGGGAGAGAAGGAATGCAGACAGATGTGAACATGATAGACTTTTTTATCATGCATCCTGCTGTGAGAGGTGCCTGTCTTGCCATGTGGATTGTCTCCCTTGACAGACACAGCTCTCCATGGCTGTAGTAATTGAGAGAGGTTTCTGATGCATTGGAAACAACTGTTTCTCTTACTTTTTACTTAATTGCAGTGCTGAAAGTGATGCATAATCACTGTCCTTGTTTGTTACAGGATCTCATAAATGTATGTTTCTCTTTTTAGTCTGTGAAGTGAAACACAATTAGTTTTGTTTTTTTTTTTTAATTTTTCTTCTAGGTGCAGGACAACTCTTTGTATGTGGCCACAACAAAGATGGGCAGTTGGGGCTGAATCACACAGAGGATGTGCTGCGTTTTACTTTGTGCACTGCCCTGTCTGGCTTTTGTGTAAAACAAGTTGCGTGTGGCTGGGATTTTACAATCGTATTAGTAGGTAAATCTGTCTCTCTAAGAGCTGAAGAAATATCTTGATGTCGAGAGCATGCTGAAAGTTCCACAATGCTATTGCTTGTGTTATGTGAGGGGCCTGGACAAGTCTGAGATGAGGCCCATGGGAACCTCAGGAAATTCAACAAAGCCAAGTGCAAGGTCCTGCACCTGGGTCAGGACAACCCCCAGTATCAACACAGGCTGAGGATGAACAGACGGAGAGCAGCCCTGCCCAGAAGGACTTGGGGGTGCTGGTGATGAGAGGCTGGACATGACCCAGCCATGTGCACTCACAAGTACCCAATCATGACATCCATAATCCGTTTTAGTAGCACCTTACTTGAGTAGTCCTGTCCACATGAGAAATGTCCCTCTGACATCAGTGGAGCAGGGTGAATAGTAAGGTACTACCTACTTGGATTAAAAATGGCATAACTGAGTCCATGGTTTTCTGTATTTTGCCCGTCAGATATAGATTTAGCAAAGGAACTACCACCCCTGTAATTATACTGCCTTGTATTGTACGGTGCATTGTGGTCACAAAGCTGCACAGCGCCAGCATAAAATAAAGCTTGCACCTGCCCTGAGACATCTGTGATATGGATGACCTTATTGCAATGTTTCAGAACCTTAAAGGAGCCACAGGAAAGCTGCAGAGGAACTTTTTTACAAGGGCATGTAGTGATAAGACAAAGGGTGAAGGCTTTAAACTGAAAAGGGCAGATTTAGATTAGTTATTAGGAAGAATCTCTTTCCTGGGAGGGTGGTGAACAGGTTGCCCAGAGAAGTTGTGGATACCCCATCCCTGAAAGTGTTTAAGGCCAGGTTGGATGAGGCTCTGAGCATCCTGGTCTAGTGGAAGGTGTCCCTGTCCATGGCATGGGGTTGGATCTGGATGATCTTTAGGTCCCTCCCAACCCAAACTGTTCTATGATTGCATGTGCAGGCACTCCCAGGTTTTAATCTACTTGCCTTGCAAGCTAAATCACTCAGTGTTCCTTGTGTCCCAGTGAACTTGAGACCTTTTCTGGACATGGTGTGTAAGACCAGAAGCCTTTGGCCTCAGGGACTTTGAAAGGGGACATGTTAGGTCATTTCTTGAGCTACTTGGCTGTGTTATTTTGCTTGTTATAATGTTACGGTGCTACTGCTCACAGATTTACCGATCCTGCTCTAACACTTCATTTCTTGCAGGATCTGGCCTAGTGCTGTCCTGTGGGTCAAACACTTTTGGACAACTGGGACTTCCTCAAATTTCAGGTCCGTGCTCGATTCCACAAAAGATTGAGGTAAAGATTTAAAAGGTGTTGTGCTTTATATTGCTTCCAGCAGTTTACAGAGGTCATCTGGCCTCAGTGGGCTTTAAACCAGACTCCAGCTAGTTTTTATAGTGCTTATCTGTTACAGATAACCTTATAAAGTAAAGGCCCAAAGACAACCAACCTAGAAATGAAAAGCTAAGGCTGCTTTTCTTGTTGCATGAAGAAGTTTCCCACTTTTGACAGAAAGTTGTCCCTTTCACTTCTCAGACGTGAAATTTAGCATCATGGCTTGTGCCAGCTATTCCTTTGTTGCTTTTTTAATGCAGAAGAAGAAGAAAACCCTTAGGTGACCTCTAGTGAGTAGGAGTTAATTCACTTGACATTTCTCTGCCCTTGGTGTTTCCTGAGAGCATTCATTGCAGTATTGTGCCTTCAAATTCGGTAGTATTGACTGTGCTGATTTGAATCTCTCTCATCCCTCACCACACAGACTATTCATGTGGAATACTTCCTCTTTGGGTTGGTATCCCTTAGATGCTTGGGCTTGATGACACCTATTTTAAATACACCTGCTGCTTTTCCAGCAAGGATATCCAGAGGGTTTACAAATCCTGTAAGAGCAAGACAGGAGGGGACGGGAGGTAACAGATGAGGGAAGCTTCCACATGATTCCCAAGATCTGTTGCTGTGGGGGGAAACTTTCAGGTTTTTCTTCAGTGGAAAACAGAATTCCAACTGTAACTTGGCAGGACTGAACACAGTACTGCCTGTCACCAGGATTTACTGTGGAGATTTTAGTGTAATTCTTGAGAAACACTGAATTAAAATTAAGAAATATTTTTTTATCACCAAGGTTTCTTCTTTTGTGTGAATATTTTGGCTGTGGTTTTTTGTTTATTGCCACAAAGCTGTGCATCCTGTTGCTTTGCTTGATATATTTTTTATTTCTTGAAGATGTTCCTACTAATTTTTAAAATTTACTTTCTTTGTGATACAAAAACATACAGGCTGGAATTGCGAGAACTATTTTCATAGTGTGCCACTTCTGTTTAGCCTGTTTTGTTTTAGAGGCACTAAATGCAAAAAGTAACGAAAATATATTTTTCTTTTATTTGAGTAGTCTCTCAAAGAGAAGGTGGTCAATGTTGCTGCAGGACTGAGACATGCCCTTGCTGCTACAGGTAAATTTGTCATAATTTTAATATCTTTTCAGTAACAAATGAAATAGAATTTTAATGGCCTGGTGGGGGAGAGGGAGGAAAAGAAGATGAAAGTTATCTTAGCTACTATTTATTTTAAGTATCACAGGGAAAATACACTTGAAAATCATATACTGTAAGATTTTTGGGACAAATTAACACGATCAGTGAACATGAAGGAAACATCTTCCTGGAAAATCATGGTGAAGAACTTTGTCCAAGAACTCAGAGTGGCAGTTTATTAACAAGTTAATTTTCTCATGGGTGGCAAATGTACAGATTTCTTTTCTTCTATTCTGAAACAAAACATAGAACAAGTTTTTTTCAGGAAAAAAGTTTCTGATCAATCAAAATATCTTTTGAGGGTTTGAACTCATTATAATAGGCAAAGTAATTTAAGTTTGAGTAAGATGCTTCAAAATGGAGCTGCACATAAAATGTGGCTTTTTTAATGATGTCATTGAAATTGACACCTGGAGAATCACAAGAATGAAATGAAATATTTCTGCTGCTTTATTAGAGACTCTGACTTTGTTCATGGTATAACAGTAGAAATCAAACCCTTCCTTTTGGCACGGTTGTGTTAAAACTGAGGAACAACAAACTGTACCTTCTCTTGTATTTGGTTTAGTTTTGCATGAACTTTAGTATGGATTCTAGGTAGTGGAGCAGAGGGTGCAAAGATGCTGCTTGGAAGAATAGTGGGATCTCTGGTGCTTGTATGAGTAGTGGGAATTGAGATTCCGTGTACTGCACTGCACAAACAAATTGGCATCAAGAGAGGAAAAGGGATGAGAAAATGCAAGAACTTTGTATCCATTCCTGAGGTGCTGCAACCACAGGATTTCTGTTACTGAGTCTCCAATAGTCCCTACCTTCTTAGTTTTCTTACCTGTATAATGAAACTGCTTGTTGACTTCACCAGGGTTATCTGAATGTTTTTTGGCATAAAGCTCTTTTAAAGTCTAATTTGAACCAGTGAAAATGACTTTAATGTACTGTTCATTAACATGTGAAATGATTTGCGTTGGTGGTTGATGTGTTTTAATCTCTTTTATCTGTGTTTACTCTGAAAAGACAGTGGTATGGTGCTGCAGTGGGGAATCGGGATGGCATCTCGGGCAAAACGTGCAAGCCAAGGAAAAGCCCTCCCCCCATTTTTGACAGCAAAGGAACCATGTGAAGTGACAGGTAATGCAGGAATTTGCTTCCTTTCCATGGGTGGATAAAGCAGGAATATAATTTGGAGTGATATGTACCTTCCTTTTTATAAAGCCACGTGGTATTATAAACATGTAGTGGAGAACCTGAAGGATAGAATGGGCATACAAGATCATAATCTGTGGGGGAAATGAGCGTCTTGCAATGTCTGTGGCCCAAAGGCAGAGCCTTTTGTTATAAAAGCCATCACCATCCTGTTACCTCCTGTATGCATGTCTGTGTGTGAAATGACACCTGCTGTAGAAATTTTATGTTTTATGAACAACTAAATTTGTTCTAGGCCTGGAAGATGTAAGGGTGAAGACAGTTGCTGCAGGCTCCTATCATTCGGTGGCCCTCACAGGTAGGCCTCAGGTGCGGAGGTGAAACTCCTCACAGGTAGGCCTCAGGTACGGAAGTGAAACTCCTCACCCTACAAAGGTTTCCCTGCTTTTGAAATGTTTGTCAGTTTTGGTTAAAATGCTGAAATTTGGTCTGTCCTAGGTAGTGCTAGTAATTATTTTGCAATAGTTTTGGACTCTCAGAAATTTCCTTTTGTTTTAAGAGCTGGGTTCGTGTTTTGACGACTTAGCCCTTCCATAATTCAGGGTCTGGGCTCTTTGATGGCTAGAAACTCTGAAAGGATTTGTTGAGTTGCGTGGTTGGGTGAATCTCTGGAGCTGCAGCAGGATGCCGTGTTGGGTGACTGGCTACTGCTGGAGCCCTTTGGCCATGGAGAAGGGCTGTGCTGGGCCTTGTCCCTGGAGAGGCAGCAGGAGCAGGATGGGCACAGCAGGGTGAGCTAAGGCCTCTGCATGGAGCAGTGCTGTGCAGGGATGTGAGAGGGCCTGGAGATGTCTGAGGTGTCTTAGGCTCCACTGTGGCAGTGTGCAGATCTGTGGTGTAAGAGCACAAAGCTTATTTGAAGAGTAGGAACTTGCTTTAATTGGTTAGGCAGTTCCGTAATGTCTGCCATTTGTTCTTTGATCCTCAGGCAGTGTTCCTGTGCTGGAGTACTGAGTATCCAGTAATGAAAGTCTAATAAAGATTTCTTTTTATTTTGACAGATTGGGAGAAGGGGAAAACAGAATAGCTTTCATGCTGTAATCTTACAGTTTTGAAGTGTGTAAAATATATTGAACCTTATGAAGACAAGTCTTTGCCAAACTTCACAGGAACAAGTTCTTAGCAAATCTGCAGCCATCTGGTACCTCTGTCATCATTAAAGGAGCACTGGAGTATTTGCCTATGCAGATCTATAGAGATTTAGTTGTATGAGGAGATGTTCCAAGATGCAAATTGTATTGAATTCACAAAATGCAAAGTGTATGCATGATTAGTGAAGACAAACTGTAAGAACAAATAAAATCTACTTTAGATAATTGGCATTCTGTATGTAGACAGTGAACAGATTATTCTTTCATGCTTTTGCTTTTTATTTAAGAGAGCGGTCTATTTGGCAGCAGGGGGACCAACACTTACAAAGTAAGTGCCAAAGAGTTTTATAATGTGATGCTGTTGCTGCCCTTTGTCCTGCAAGATCGTTATTACTTAAAGTACATTGTATTTTAAAGATGTGGGGGTGTAGTATTTAAATGGGCCTTTTTTTCTAGGAATGCCTTGCACTGTGGTGCAGTTTTCTTTGCTTCTGTTCCATGAGTCACCTGCTGGTGGGATATCAAATACCTGCAGTCAGGCAGGCTTGGAACACAACTGTTGTCATGGGTTGTTGCAAACATGAATGGTGGTTCCTTGGAAGAAAGGGTGGTAGAGTCTACTGGTATCCAAACTGGCCTGAGCCCTCCAGTGGTGAGAATGTGGTACTAAGTCTTAGTGTCTCAGTGTTTGTTCAGACCTACTCAGGAAGTGAGATTAAGGGTTGAGCATGTGACATTTCCCAGGATAATGCAAATAGACCTTCTGGAGAAGAAAAGGTGGTACATGTTAATGGGGAACATGAATGGCCACACTGTTGGAACTTACATGGCTCCAGACTTTCTGGGACCACAGTAATGTACAAGATCATGTGTGCAGGATTTATTTCCTATACTTGCAACTTGTGCAGTCTGGCAAAGACATCAGGGAGGCCTGGCAGCTCATGTTCTCGTAAGTGATTTTTGTGGATTTTTTTTACCATGGAGGCCTAGGACCTGGGAGGAATGATTTTGTGCTGAAAAGATGGAACTAATGATATGTCATGTCTGCAGAAGGACTCATCTGAGTAGTTATTGTGTTGGTATCCATTGGTTGTTGCTTTGAGCAGCTCCAGTTTGCATTGATATAAAGTACTGTGGGTGTTTCCATAAGAAGAATTATCCTGTGGTGGGGATCCTGGAGTGTGCATTTGAATAAATTCTTGTTTTAGAAAAGGGATGTTGAAGGCAAGTGACCATTTACAGAAGTCTCTCAGGGGTTATCTGGTGTTGTTTTGAGGCACGATAATGTTTTAATTTTGCCTTGTGGTGGGCAGTGCCTGCTTTAGTTGTGTGTTCATAGCCTCATGCCCTATTCCTTTAGGAAGTGACTGTGCAGGGTGAGACGAGCTCTGGACTGTCCCTGCTTTGAGGGATTTACTGCATTTGCTCAAGCTGAAGAAGGCAGAATTGGAATGAGCAGAGCTGGGAGTCTAGCTCTTGTAGAGAGGCTGGGAGACTGTGAAGCAGAGCAGGAGCAGCCAACCAAGCTTTGAATTACTTGCTGCAGTCCAGAAAGTTATTTACGGGATGTAATCAAAGCTTTGGAGTGGAAATAAAAGCTGGTCTGCAAGGACAGGATGGACTGAGAGGGACTGCTCAGTAAATGTCTCCAAGATGCTTTGATTTTCTTTTACTCAGAGAAATTGGCTACTTTGGTTAGTTTTTTAATAAAAATTAGTCTTTGTTATAAACGTATTTCAGTCCCCTTTGAGAGGCTCATAGTAGAAATGTGGTATAGGCAGTTTGACCTGAAAGCTTGGGTTCCTTCAGGGAGACTGTGTAGCTCTCAGAAAACAGGCTGTGTTGTTGTGGCCCTTGCAAATATTTCTGATATCCTAATTACAGTGGGAAAGAACGGCAGGAATAAGCATACAGTGAGAACACAAATGGAATGAAGTGTTCTTCCTCAGCATCACTGAGCTGAGACAGAGCCTGTATCTGGTGGTGTTAGATGTATATCCCTCCTAACAGATTTTACTTCTCTGTCTGTTGTAGATGAAGGACACCTGTATGTCTGGGGCAGCAACAAACACGGGCAGCTGGTGAGCAGAGACATCTTCCTTGCTGAGCCCAGGAAGATTGACACTCAGTGTTTCTCACATGAAAAGATCAGAGCAGTTTGGAGTGGCTGGACCCACCTGGTGGCACGGACAGGTAGGATATCTAAAAAGCAGTAAATTGTCTTTGTGCAGGCAAGCAGTGTTCTGTCTCACTGATAGTGGCTGGACACAGAGTGTTGCAGTTTCACCCAAGTTCAGCTGTCTCCTAAAAATGGACAGACATCCTTTGCCTGCTCTTTTAGTAGGGCTTTAAGGGCAAACCAAATAGTGTGTTCAGAAGAAAATCAATAAACTAAAATAAGCTGTCTTATGTGTGTGTTTTTGGTGAAATCCAGAAAATACTTGGAAAAGACAGGTAAAAAGAGGCATGGTTACGCTTGAAGAGCATCCCCTGAAGATGAAAATGAAAGCAGATTTAATGTTGAAGCTGTGCTTTCCTGGGAACCTTTGCAATGAGGACAGTGTGAAAGTTGCTCCACATGTGGAGGGCTGTAGGGTTAGATTCTTACCTAGGAAGAGATAAGAGGAAGGTTATGTAACAGTGATATTCATGTGTAAAGGGATGGTTGAGCTGATGAAGCTCATCCGAGTGTGAAATGCAAAGGCAGGAGGGAAAGGTAGATGAGATGGAAAGCCAAGACAGGCATCTGAAGCTATTTTGTGGTGTTTCTGTGTGACCAGGCTGTGCTGTTTGCTTCTCCTGTTCCACAGGGTGTGGTGCCACAGTTAAGGCTAACGGGAGGGTCGAAGTCTTCCATAGAGCAAAAGGAACAGCCAGAGCTGTGTTGTGTGACTAGAAAAACAAATTGGTTGTTTTTTGTTTCATAGCATTCATTGTTTGACATCAAAGTATGTGAGAGAAATGCTGTGTAAAAACCCTGCATCAGCTGTTATTTTAGCTGTTTAAAAGCAATGTCTGAAATCTGATTTTTAGAGTATGCTATACTGAAAATTTCAAAGCTGCAGTCACTGCTATGAGCTGCTTGGAAAGTTTTCAGGTGGAGTAAAGGAATTTATCTCAAAATGTGTAGTTCTTGAATAAAGTGCTTAATGTCATCCTCACTGAAACACAAATGTTAGAAAAAAGCCATTAGTTGGGATAACCTGATTTTTAAAGACTGTATCTTGTCAGCTTGGTTTTGCTTTCCTTCACAATTTCTTAATAGAGCATATCCACTAAATAAAGCATTCCCAAAGTTTTAGTAACTTCAGTGTTTCGCATAATTGATAGTTATCTGTGGCCATTACAGACGAGGAGTATTTCAGTAGGTGTTTTTTTACAACAACAAAAAGTGTGTCAAGTGACTAGCAGGGGTATTTTGCTTGTGAATGTTTGAAAAGAATTTATGTAAAAATAGGTTGACTTTCTACATCTGCATTAGAAAACTGGCCAAGTGATGCAGTGGCATAAGTTATTGCTGAAACTATATTTTATGTATTTAGAATTTTAAATCTCTTTGAAGAGCAATGGACCTGAACCTAAATCATCTGGAATAAGATTTTGAATGGCCTTTGGCAGCCTCCAGATACCAATCAGGATCTTGTGGGAATTTCAAGGGTTGTTCAGCCACTAGATACAGTGAGAGCCAAGCACTTAACTCTTTCTGACAAATCATTCGCTGCATTAAACTTGCACCTGAATAACTGAAAAATGCAGCCCACTTGAGAACCTTCCCCTGCATGCAGTTCTTCCACCAGTATTTTTACCTCCTTCTAGCAAAGGAGGAAATGCTGCTTCAGTTTCCTGGTGCTGAAGTCATAAACCAGTGATCCCCAAATGTTACAGATCAGTACAATTTTTTTTGAGCATGCAGCCCCCAATATATTTATACTTATTTATTTATAAATTACAGACATATAATGCTGTAATATGCAAACTATAAAACATGTATAATAAAAATTTTACAAAGGATGAGATAAACACTACTTAAAATTTTACTTTATTAACTTAAATAATTAAAGCCATTAATACTTTATTAATAAATTAAAATATTTATATATAATTTTCATCCTGCCCTCCAGTGGATTGTGTTGTGAATACCTAGGGATGCATGCACTTCACTTTAGAGATACTGATATAAACATTTCCTGCTCACTTTACTCTGGGGATTTCCGCAATTAGTGGAAAGGAGGCAAAATAGAGTGATTTTTGGACACAGGAAAATGGAAGGAAGGCATATTGTAGTATGATGCTTCTCTGTTCATTGTGGAAGATTGGAACATACTTTGGAAAGACATTGCAGTGTATAGAGATTTTGCTGCATGAAAGAACGAGTAAGTTTTTTCTAATCAATAATCTCACCACAATGCAAAATTTAATAAAGTTTGTTACTGTATCTGAATTCTCATGTAGTGGTTTCCACAAAAGGTAGTTGAATTTTAAGAGGCCATTACAAATACTAGGAGTTCTGTTTGAATTTTTTTCCCCAGAACATTAATCCTGGTCAGAGTAGTAATAATAAAAAAGTTGTTATTGCAGCTGTCATGACAGTAACTGAAAACTTTTCTCACTGGAAAGACACAGGAAGGAACTGGGTGGATAAACACTGGACATGCAATGCATAAATTCACAAATTCTGCCATTTCAAAATGACATTTTGATCTTTATCTGCCAGGTGAGCAGTGCTTGGCTGCAGAACTAATGGAAGAGTGGAAAGTAAATGAGAGAGCAATGTTGTTAAAAGCAACCATCTGGAGGAATAGTTGCCAGTTTCATGGTTGCAGTGGTTTGACAATTTTAAAGTGAGTCCAAGCAAGTTATCAACTTTGTTATCAGAAAAAAAGGAACACAGCATAAATATTTTTGTCTTCTGTCTTTCCCTCTTATGTAAGCTGGCCTGTTTTAAGACTTGCTTTGTTTTTCCTTCATGCTGCTGGCAAAATTTTGTCCTGTAACATAAAGCAAAATGCACAACTTTTCATTTCTTCCCCATTCTCTCTTTAAAAGGGATTTTAATTGCACATGAAATCACTTTAATACCTGCGTCTTTTCACATCCTATGTTCTACCTCATTCAGCAGACGTTTCCTGTCATTTCTTTTCAGAGTTTGATCAATTCTCTTTTCATTTGCTGTTGTTTATATCATAAAGCAGTTTGGATTCAGGATATTAATTCCTGAGAAATTAATTGCTTGACTTAAAGGTGTTAAGGAATGTTTTCATGAGCTGTTCTGTTTTTAATCCTTACTTTTAACTGATCCTCTTCAGCTCCAATTCCTTATTCTTTTTATTACAGAGGAATTTTTTGGGGGCTATTTCCACTGTGCACACTCATACTGTAAAATAGCTCACAGAACCCTTCAAGACAGACAAGTGCTTTTTTTTTTCTGTGTTGATTACTGTTTCCTACAGAGGACGGAAGCACAATTAGACTTTCTGGCATCACTAGTACTCTTTCAAAGTAAGTTACATTATTCTGGTAGTAGAGGTGGTCCTAAGTGGTGATGGTTGGTCCAAATGGATGAAAGTTGAGAAGCCCTGGTTGCTCTTTGATCAGGTCTCTGATGATAAAATATGAACTTGCTGGAGTTTCTACTTTAGTTACTGTTTTCTGTGTGAATGCTTGTGACAAATGACTCCCAGAAATGCTTTTCATTGACGACAGGGCAGTGCTGTTACTGAAGGACAGACCAGGTGCATTTTTCTGGCCTTGGACTCCAAGTACAAGTGCTATTCTCTTCAGACAACCACTCTGTAAAAGGTTTGCTTCCTCTCCAGCACTTTTCCTAATGGCACAAGGAGCACCACTGCAGTATAGGTGACATTATTTCTGAGTAATAATGAGCAGTTGTCTTGCATTGCTCTGCTTAACAATGTCAGCTTTAATTTGTGTTCCCTCTCAAGTTATTGCAAACGCTTTGAGGGTAACTGCTGAAAGAGAGGTTATTGCTTAGGTCATTTAAAAGAGAGAGAAGTTGTGGCCTGTAACATTGAAGATGTAAATTAGTCTACTTTGGGGAATGATGGAACCAATGGGACTTGGAGGCAAACCTAAATATAGCAAGAGAGGTATTTTAAAGCCTTTGAGGTGAATCACCATCTTCCATTCAAAACAAAGATATTTTCTTTTTAACTGGGATGCCTAATAAATAACCTTCCTTAATCTGGCCTGGTTCGTTATCTGTGTATTCTTCTGAATACATTCACTAATCTATTTGTCACATAGTGTCACATGAAGTTATGCATTGTTTGAGCTCAGATAAAGAATTCTGAGCTCTTTCACTCAGAAAGTTACTTCAAAAATGCAGTTAAAATTGTGTTTCTGCTGCCTGTGCAAAACTGCCTACAGCTAAAAAGTCTTGGAAGAGCAAAATGCTGTGACATAGTCTGAATAATATTCTGAATGCTCATTCCAAATGTGCATCTGAATTTGTGCATCTTTGAATGTCCCTTGATGTCATATCATTTAGGCCACATAAAACCACTCTGAAGTGGTCTGACAATGTTAGTGACCTACATGGTAAAACAAAAACCATCTCCTATTTTTTCTGAAGCAAATGACAGTGTTGTCCCTCTAAACACTGAGAGCAGAATGAGAGAATATTTCTAACGATCTTGTTTGAGTCATTAACCTTTAACATTTCAGTCTTTCACAGAGGCTGTAAGTTGCTCTTCTAGGTGCCTTTTCTGATGGCAGTCACAAGGTAAAGCTATTGGGCTTTGCTGGCAAGTTGTGGAGCTGCAGGGAGAGGAAGGGGAAGGATGTGGCTGGCACCCGAGCAGCTCAGCCTCAGCCCACTAGAGGTCCTTTCCAGTTTGCTCTTGAATTGAGGCTCTGCAGCCGTCCTCTGGAAAGCAAACTTCTCTACCTTGGATTTTTCAGCAGCTCCCTAGGACAGCAAATACTAATTTGTGTGTGTGTGTGTATATATATATATATATATGTATATATATGTGTGTATGTACGTATGTATATAAAAAATATATGTATGTATGTATATAATTTTTTTTTTAATGCTTGCCTCTTTTTAGACGTGGTAGCCAAGAGTCAAACAGTTTGAATCTGGAGCCCTGCATGAGGTAGCTGCTGGGTTTTGGGAAAACAGGTGAAATACTAGAAAATAGCTTAATCAAAACCTGCAAATTGATAGGTACCCCTGAACCTCTTTGAAGCAGAAACGGAGTTTAAGAAATGAATGTTGAAAAAAGAAAAGCCTTTGTCCATCTGACTTGGGGGTAAATTTTGAAGCTTCAGAACCTATCCTGAAGGTCTTGCATTTGATTATAAAGGGTAGAGCATGGCAAGGGGAGAGAAATGCAGAAGCCCCTGGGAGCCAAAACTCAGAAGTGAAAGCTGGGAACTGTGGGAAATTTAATCCTGCAATAACAGGATTAGAGATTCTAGATGCATATGGAAATTGCCTTGTTTTCTGTATTGTCTTCAGAGCTGTCTCCTTGTTCCATCACACATTCATCTCATTGGTGTTTCAACTTACACAGTAATTATTTTTCAGTTGTGTTCTAGATAGCTGTAAATAGCTAGAAGATTTTGGCTTTTTCTTTGGCTTCATGGGCTGGCATCATTCCTTGGCTTCATTTTTAAACTAAAAAAGTTAAGGCTGCGTGTGTGTGTCTGTGTGTTGCTTTGTGATTCTACACTCCGATTTGTGCTGTTCCCTGCTGGGAGTTACTTCTGCATGACTTTGGTAAAAGTCTTGAAGAAATTCATTCTGTGATTTGGTTGCTGAGGAGGAGGTTGGATCCAACGGGAACTGAAGGTATGTTCTGAAAGGTTATTATCAAGTGTCCAGAGCTTTTCATATGTGAAGATTTGCCACAGAAGCTTACTAACATTGTCTTTTGAGTAACTGAGTTGTTTCTTCAGTCACCATCTCTCTTTTACCTCTCCTTGTTTTTAGGAACTTCCAGTTGTACAGCAAATAGCTGTGCATGCCACATTGTGTCATTTCTATGTGAAAAGAGAGGTGTCAGGAAGATCCTAAACTGTCACTAATTTTGACTGAAGGTACTCGTAAAATAGAAATAGTGATTGGCATTAGGGACAAAGAAACTTATCTCAGTATTTGAAATTCCCTTTGTGAGCTATGATGTTATATTGGCAAATGGAGATTTAGATGGCCTGGGAAGAGTAGGATTTAAATTGATTCTTGTTAAATTTAGCTCATGAGTTAAAATGAGCTTAACAAGAGGAAAAGAGCTATCAAAAAATTTCCATATCTGTTCTGCTCCTTGTATATGGGGGGCAGCCCACAGAGTGCCCTTCCCATAGTGGAAGGGGAAGAAAACATGCATAAGGCTGGTCTGTCCTGGATCTTCTGGCTATGACTTCCTTTCATGGAAGGGCCTGTTCCTTTCTTGGAACAGGCTGCCCAGGGAAGTGGGGGAGTCACCATCCCTGGGAGTATTCCTGTGGATATGGCACTTGAGGACGTGTTTTAGTGGTGAACATGGTTTTGGTGCTGGATTGACAGTTGGAGCTGAAGATCTTACAATTCTTTTCCAGCCTTAATGATTCTGTGATTCACACTTGCTTAGTCCTGTCCAGATGTATTTTACTAAGTACTCCATGATTGGAGGAGTTTGGAAAATGACTCAGTTATCACTCAACATTATGTTTTGGGACTTTAGGCCACATGTGTGGAAAGAGGGACTATTCTGTTGAATTTCTCCTCCCCCCCCCCCTTTTTTTTTTGTGTCATATCCTCTCTTTTACTGTTGGGAACAGTGATTGTTGTGAACCTAAATAATGTGACTGTCCCCACTTGACAGAACTTCCATCTTTAGAAAGCTTCCAGAAAAAATTATCCTTTAAAATGTGGATCTGGTATCGATTTTGTTCAAGTGAGATAAGGGATTAATTATTTTCTCTAATTTTCCTTCCTTTTTTTTTTCCTTTGGTTTCTGTGGTTGGATTGCTGCAGTTTATGGCTACCCATATATTTAGCAAATGTAATAAACTAGGTCAGATACATTAACAAATATGTGCTTGTGTGCAGGAACTCTGTAAATGTGGTGTTTGTTCTGTTTTCAATATCCTCCAGCCCCAGAACAACTGTGCAAGGGGAGCTGTAGTTTTGTGGGCTGAAGAGGGCAGCTTGTTGGCTCTGAGCTATTTCTTGGGGGTTTATTTTTTCTTATTCTTTTTCTCTTAAAGCAAATTAAACCGTTGCAATGGTAATGATGATAATTCCACTGAAAACACCTCCCCTCTCACAGCTATTGTGATACCATGGTACAAAGCTGATACAAATTTCCTTGGAAGAAGAAGAGTTTGACCATAAGTGTCCCTGTCTTTCTAGTTCTTCGGACTACTTGCAGCTGGAACTGCTGGCACTATCTACGCCACTTGCTCTCCTGTTTGACTGTTTCTGCTCTGTTTTAAGTCAAACCCTTTTTCCCAAATCATACCGAAATAATTTATATTGTACTTAGGTTTTTGTCAGTTCACCTGTTTGAAGCTGAAGAGAAGTAAAGGCAAGAGAAAATTCACTATTCTCTTAACTTCTGTAATAAGCTGCTTCCAAGTTCCATAATCATAGGTGTTAATAGAAAAATATACGAATGTGGAACTCACAAGGGTGGGTTCCAAATGTGGAGGTTACAAGGCCACTTTTGTTTGGTTGCTGCTATGACACTGGGCCGGACACTATATAACTCACCACCTTTTTGCCTCTCAGCTTGTAATTCAGCTTGTAGATTCCCATATGCTGTGGGTCCCAGCAGCCATCCACAATGATGTTTCTTTATCAGGCCTGTTATCCAGCAAAAAGAGCACCGACTGGAAGAGTGAGTTAGGGCTTCTTCCCTACACCCTCTTCCAGCTGGGAGATCTGAGTGGGGGGCAAAAAAATTACCATTTCATTTTGGGTGTTATCATATGATATAGCTTGCATGTAGTAAAAGGATGATGGGATTGATTGAAATTTTGGCAATTCAAAGCCCTTAGTGTAGAGAATTGATGTGAAGCGCACATCAGAATTTCTGCAGTTGCGCAAAGTGGATGTAACATGGGCTCAGACCAACAGTTAGAATCCTTAGTAAGGCAGAAGTGCTTTGCACTCACTTTGTGTAGAATGAGAAGCTGGAATCAATCATTACCTGATAGCTGAATTAATCTGTATGGTAACTAATTGCCAAGAACAAGGCATATTTACTCTGCCCTCCTAGTTTTATTGGTCTTTGAGAAGAGGCTACTGCATTTTCAAATACCTTCATTTAAATCTAAGCACTTACTAAGCCGAGCATTTCTAAGCTCAGCTTCTGAAAGCAGCTGTCTATGTGTGCATGATCTATGCATGAAAGTGCATTGATCTTGTTTAACCTTAGTAGCATTTTAGGGCCATTAAATACTTGTTTTCATAATCTTTAAATGACATTTCCTGTTTAGTAATTAATTATTCAGGTTTAATGCTCACTAATGAGTCTTACTATTTAAACATAGGTAATGTGCTTTTTAAGAGCTTAGTGGCAGTTGAGTGCTTCTGAAAAACAGTACTTTTCAGTTTTGTTTTACTTCTTAAAAAACAAGAAGCAAACAGGAAAAAAAAAATCTGTAAAGCCTATTCATTATTACCTTGAAGTAATTTTCAAATAATTCAGTTGATGTAAGATACTGTAGAATAAAGGAGATATATCAACAGCTGTGAATTTTCAATTTTCAGTACCAAGTCTGTAGTCTTGTAGAATGGGTCTTATACTTGGAAAGTATGATGAGATCTGCTGGGAGAGTCTATCCACTCGTTAGTGGCTTTTATTCCTTAAATTATTCCAGTTTTGAGGAACCACGGAACAATCTAATGCAAGTCTGTGTGGAAAAATTCCAGTTGGCCACAGGTACTTGTAACACAGGATTTACATTGTTTGAGTGCTAGCAATGGATGTGTGCTGTTGTGACATGAAGTTCTTTCTCTGCCTTACAAAGTGTGTGCAGTAGGGTATTTTCTATTTTGTGGGGTTATAATTTTTGTGTATTTGTAAGCATTCAGCTGACTTGGCTGGATTTTTGAGTGCTATGAAAATACCGTGACTGACCATGACATCTGTGGTTTACCATTTGAGTCTAGTAAATACACCAGTATAGTTAGCAACTGATATCCTTTAACATTTTGTTTCTTGAGCAAAATCAGCATTTTTTTTTCTGTGCTGCTCAGTGACTTGATTTCCTTATATAAAGGTATATGTTTTTTTAATGCAGCCCATGAAAAAACATTGCCTTGCTTATAAATATTGTTGAAATCCAAACCTTATGGTTAATTCCTTCTATGTAGTAGGATTGTATATTAGTTCTGTTTAACTTTAAATTATGTTGGTGTTGATCTCCAGATCAGTTTTTACTTTGTCAGTGCATTTTGGATACTAATTTTCTTTCATAATGATATGCATGGAAGTGCAGACCATGAGAGCGCAGCCCCCGAGATTAACCTACCCTGAGAAACATACAACCAAAAGCTAAGGGCCAAGCCAATAAGCTTGGGGAAGTCCAGGGAATGGGAACAGCTGTCAGTAAGCACTGGATGTATGTGCTCACAGAGGCACCATCTAGAGCTGGGATCCAGCTCCTGTTGGTGAGGCTCAGTTACAACGGCACTGATGTACAAACAGATTATTCCTACCCCAAGGAAAATTTCAAAAGGGTGTTTGCAAACTTTTTTTCCAAGCACTTGTTGTTTTTTTTAAGCCCTCTTATGTAGGAGGAGAAGGAGCTATTTCAAGCTCAGTTTGTGGTGTGGTAGTTGAAACTCAGGGTGAACTCCCTCTGATTTTGTAGTTCCTATTTGGACTTCAATATCTCTGTGTTGCTCCATATATTCTGTATGGATCCCAAACAATTGAGACTGAGCTGTGCAGATGAAGGAGAGTTACATTTTCTAGGTTGCTTAGGATACGCTTTGCGTTTTTGGGATGTTCTGCTGGATGTAAGAGCTTCTGTGGTTCAGGTCTGCTTTCTTCTCTATCCAGTATTATGGGGCCCATAGTATGTAATAAAAATAAATTAATCACAATGGTTAATTTTTTGGGGACAAAGACCTGGATGAATAGAAGGTATTAACATCTGATTCATGCAGGAGAAAAACCCTAGGAGGGGTGGGATTTCCTTAGGTGACTCATTCTCCGTTTTACTCAGTATCATTTAACTAAAAGAAAAAAATCTAAAAAGCACTGTGCAAAGATCTATTCAGGGACAGCACTTTATGTCAGTTTTGCTAAGATCTTTTTATTATGAATATAGGAGATCTTATTTTTCTAGAATTTCCAAAAATTTACCTTTACAAAGTTGCCCAAAATACAGATACGGAAACTCCATTAGGAGTATATTTTCCTGCTTGTCCTTTCCACCCCAAAACAGAAAGCAAACTGAAAATCAGTCTGGCATTTCTCATCTTGAATTTTGGACCTTGTAGCTGATGGATATTTGCCTGTACACAAATGTTTTCTTTCAGGCTTGTGCCTTCTAATGACACAGCTGCCTGGAGCTGAAGCTGTTCATTGAAGAGAAAATGGACAATAAAACATCCAGAAGTGAAGGTCAGGCTAAGGGGGCAATAAAAGGGTGGCAGTGTGGATTACTAGATGTTCATGTGGGTTGAAGAATCATCCTGACAAGTCACGCAGTACAAAGGAGGGTGTTAAATCCTTTTTTGTTTGTCTCATCTTGCTTGCTCACTTTGCTAGAGATAAAGAGGTCACACAATCCAAACAAACCCAAAAAGCTATGGGCATGCACACAGGTAGAAGCTGATAGCTGAAATACAACAAACGTCTGATGTGTCTGATTTAAAAATCTGGGTAGTTATTTAAAATTCCTCTACTTTACCAG
Organism: Acanthiza pusilla; assembly: GCA_036630365.1. Taxonomy (NCBI): domain Eukaryota; kingdom Metazoa; phylum Chordata; class Aves; order Passeriformes; family Acanthizidae; genus Acanthiza; species Acanthiza pusilla. Next base: position 17,528,362 of record JAXCHO010000006.1, read on the forward strand.
AGCAATGTTGAAACGAAGCTCATCGAAACCTGCCCACCTGTTTTAGCACAGGAGAAAACTCATGGTTTCTTTAGAAGCTGCCCTATCTCATTGTATTCTGTGACGCATGGATAGGAGGGTACTGCTTCTTTTGATCAATATCCATTGTAACATCAGTGAAAAGAAGGTGTTGGAAAAACAGGAGCTTTTTGTTCTTCATTGCTATCCCCTCCTTGCTCCTAATGATGAAAGTTATCTTATTTCTCCCCTGTCTCACTTTGAAACCTAAACCTCTCTTAGTAACAGGCAGCATAGCACATCAATACTTATGTTACAACCCTGTTCATGAACACACTTAGGTAATCCTTAAACATAGATGTGCTGGCACTGCAAGCAAATACAGATATTGTAACCGTATGGTGGTAGTTGTGGACAGCTATTGCTTCACTGGGTAAGCAGAAGTAAATCTCAGTAGCATCATTCCCGCTTTGCAGGGATTTTCACATTCTTTTACATGTCAGACTTGTATTGCATTCATTAGTAACATTTCTAAAACGTTTCTAAATATTTAGACTTGCCCCATGCTGTGTGCCTGTAGTTCTGAAGTGCTTAAAACACCTTGCAGTGTTAAGAGACATAGACGCAGTCAGTCTCTTAGTATGTGAACTCTAATGAGTTAGAGGTCTGAGCTGGAACAGGAAGTCAGGAGCCAAAGGGAACTCTGCTAGCTGGATAGTGTCCCCTTGTATACAATGGATTTTTTTCAGGGTCTAAGTGGCATTGGGATGCTTTTATGATTATGCAACCATTTACACCTTTGTCCACTCTATCCCTGCAGTCTCTTTGATGTTAAGCACTTTGCCATACACAGGTGGAATCTTGTGTTGTGCTTTTATTACTTCCTCCACCCCCTTGCCCAACTCTTAAACTTTCTTGTGGGTGGAGGGAGAAATTGGGATGATATTCCAGAGAGAATACATCACCTTATTGCTCATTATTCATCTCTTGATTTCAAAGGGTATGATTTTTCCTTCCCCTCCTCTTTTAGACTGTTTTGTTCCTCCTGTCAGTGGGAACGCTGCTCATTATTTGAGGTGCACAGCCCACTCTGTCTTAGTCAATTGTAGTTGCTGTTCTAATGATTCTGACTCTGAACAAGGCGGGTGATCTCCTGGGAGGCTCTGGAGGTGCCATTGTTGGGTTTGTGGTACTGTTCTGTTCTTTGTACTTTTTTTCTTAAGAACAGCACATAGTTAGGGTTGAACTCCATTGGATGTAGAACTCAGCTGCTTCTGGAGTGACTGAGGAAGTTAAAGACACTTAGCAAATCCCAGGACTGCTCTCCTAGCACTTTATTTCTATAATGCTTTCTACTTCTTTGTAGGTGTTGTGACTCCTCAGAATCATGCATGTCTGAGGCTAGTTATCTAGTGAAATCTCTTGTGCAATTGCTCTCTGATTATTGGGAATGCATCTTGTGGACAACAGTGAAAAAGCCCAGTTCTCCTACAGGCTGCCATTCCAGAGCATTTCTTTTTGCTATTTCTGTGTCTGCCTTTCCACATCACACCCTCGAGTCTTTTGACAAGGTAAATATTAGCACTGGGAACTTAATTACCTTCCCTTTGTTTATTTCTTGTAGACACATGCCTGTTCCTTCTGAGGCTCAGGTGGCAATGGGATATTGAGAGTAGCAGGATTGCTTGCCTTCTCCAAATTAGGCAGATTCACAAATGTTTGCAACATTGGAGCTAGAGGGAATGCTTTTCATAAAACGGTCTAGAAAACATGCCTATGTTGTAATTTGTAATCTCTGAATAATATTTTCTGTAGCATTGTACTGTGTTAAGTCTGATGAAACAGGACCTGGACCTTGCCTCAAAGGGAATCTAAGCAATTCTTTTACAGACGAAAGATTAGGAAATCGGACACAAGAAAACAATTGGAAACAAATAAAACCACATGCATCATATTTCAATAGTTCAAGAGTGTTGTTTTTCCAAAATAGTTTCCAGAAAGGACTGAATGTCTGTTCAGTTTTCTGGGATATGTGAGAGGAAGAGATGCTCAGCTGCGGAAGGAAGGAAATTCCAGGTTAGAGAGGCCTATATGGAAGAAAGCATATAACAGTGCAGAAGGGCATGGAGATATAAATATAGAATGTCAGTAAAAGTGTATGACTCATACTGCTGTAGTAGCATAGTGCAGAATTTATTTGCAGAAGTACAGAACAAAAACCCTATGGTATACTATGATGCATTTGCAGATAGTTTTCCATAGCTGGTTAATGTTTTATGCATCTTGCTTTTTTGGAGACATCACTAAATTGTGCTTTGTTTTTCTTTTTTTCTTCTTTTTGTTAGGACATTGTTTTTAGTTGAAGAGTTAAGTCCTCTATTGAACCTTGAATGCAGCAGTTCTGTTTGCTGGGTAGAGATGAGTTAGATTTGTTTTTAATCATGTAACTAAATTTAGCCAGCAATCTGCATTTTAAGGCATTGCTATTAAAAGTCTAAAAGTGAGATATGTATCGTAGTTTGAATTTAAAATAAGCCAGAGGCACAGCTGGTGAGGCAGTCATGACTCTCTAATCATGAGTGGAGGGAAATAAGGAGGGAATTTTTTCATCTTGCAGGATGAATGCAAAGTCTGAGAGGTGCTTTAAAATCTACCCTTGCCCCCAGCCCCCTTCCCCAGCTTTGTTTCATGATTGCATGGATTTCATTACCTCCCCCATTTTCTTTTTTCAGCCAAGATCATGTATCTGTTAGATATCAGCCATATGAACATGACTTTGCATTCATTTAAATTGTTACATTTTAGTTTCTCCTCCGGTTTATTCAGATCTTTGTGTGGTACTTCATGTTTCCAGTCTCTCCTCTAAAAGGAAAATGGCCTTTATCCCATCTAAAACCTGAACCAGAGACAAGACTTCCAAGGTATCTGGAAAATCTTGGAATTTGCCATATTCAAAGTTACTGTTCAGTCTTTCAAAGCAGTGAAGCATGCTGCTAAGTATGTGAATAATTGCATTAACTGAGCACTGCCCACCTTGAGGCATAACTTGGTGTAACTATGGAAGCAAAAAAGAAGGAGTATGCCTGTTTTTTAATGAATGAAAGTCAAGGCTGTTTAGATGTTTAAAGATATCCAAAGTGCTGGTAAAGATAGATCCAAACTTAGCATGTCATGGAAATGGCAAGTTATGTCTAGTCTTATCAGATGGAATATTAAATTGATTTAATACAGCATTTCCTTTAGTAATATTTCCTGTAGCCAAGCTCCCATTTCCCAAGGCTGTTTTTCAGACAGATCAATTCCTTGGTTTGGTTTACCTTCCCTGTCACAATTAGTTTAAGCACAATGAAGTCTGGTGGTCTAGTGGGGAGAACAGCTGCTTAGGTCTAAAGTTTCTTGGTGTAAACTGTTGCCTAAGGAACTCTCATTCTGTGCCTTGAATGTTTAGTCTGTGTTAAAAGACTGTCACAGTCCTGGTGTCTTCTCTTGGTGACTCTCACATATCCTCAAAGCTTCACCTAGCTAGCCAAGTATTTTCCATTATATCATGTGTTCACACAAGCCCTTGGATGTTCAATATTTTGATATCACCAGGAGGCTCTGAAAGGAGACTGGATGATTTTCTCCTTTTTTTTTTTTCTGTAGCAATAGGAATGGGTCACAGTGAAAAGCCAGTTGTATGCTGGATCACAGATGAGCCTCTGATTGTAGTGATGTGAATTCCCTTGTTGATTTGTCTCGCCCTTGTGGCTGTGGTTAAATTGATCACCAGATTTGGAAACATCTGATGTAGCTTGGAATGGCAGAAATTTTTGGCCCACTTGATGAGTATAGGAGTTTTAACTGGCAAATCCATAGCTTTTACAGGAGGACTGGTGATGTCCTAGTGGTTCTCTTCCTGTGGCACTTGTGGCATTTTGTTGCAGGTTTAAACCACTTTGTGGGATGCTTGGAAACCCTTGTGAACTGCAGCTTGTTGTGTGATGCTCTGTGGGCTATTCTGAACCAGCTCTGTATTGCAGCCTGTGCACATGGTGGAAAGTGGCAATGGAACTGTCTCTAGTTTTCTCTTGCTGTCATCCCTGAAATGCTTTTGCTGCTTTGTCTGAACTTCCCGGATGAGGCATGACCTCAGTAGTGTGCACAGAGTTGTGTTTTTGTGATACATTCTTAATAGGTGTTATGGATGAATATGGGAAAAAAGTTCAGGAGTGTACTGTATTATATGACGTTGCAGAAGTTTGTAAGGAGGTCACAGAAAGAAGATGTGTGAAGAGATGTGGACAGCTCTGGTACACTGAACTCCTGTGTGAGAAGATCAAAGGGCCATTTAAGCCTTTGTCAGAACAGATAATCCTGCTTTGCACTGAGACCATGCACAGGTACAGGTGTTAGGCTGCAGGTGTGGTGAAGCCTGGTTTCCAGCTGCTGAATTAAAGCTGTCTTCAGCCAAGAAGGAATTAAGGATGTAGGGATGAACATTTTCCTGTTAGGTTGCCCTGGACAAAGGCTGTCTTTAGGTAGATGAAGAAGTTTCTCAGAATGGTTGAAGGACGTCAGTGATTTTGTGAAGGACAGCAGAGATCTGTAGATGTGGGAGAAGTGTTGCTCTGTGTAGGGCAGGGAGGAGGTAAGAGGCAGCCTCTAAATGTCAATTTTTAATGCCTGGTCCTGTGAATTTTCATGTGAAAGGAGGCATTAGGAATTTTATATAGAACTTCATATTTCAAGGTCTGAGATTAAGCTTTCAGTGTGAATATCCAGAGTTCATTTGAAAAGTAATCATTAATGCAGCCATGAACTGAGATAGCCTAGATGAACTCTTTCATCTAGTATTTATGAAGGACAGTTCAAAGCTTGCCTGGGTACCAAATAGAGACTTCAAGGAGATAACACTAATGCAATCATGATATTATCTTAAAATGGGAAAAATTTATATAAAGATAAATCTGAGTCTAGTGAAAATAAGTAAATTGTAATGTGTCTGTTGGTTTTTACTGAGAAACAACCAACCTGTTTTTATAACTAATGTACTTTTAAAATTGCTAATTCTTTCTACTTGTGTGGCTGAGCAGATTGATTAAAAAAGTTCTAAAAGGGAAAAATGACATGCTCTACAGCCTCAGTAGCAGCCTAAAACAGCACAGGAAAAGCTACAGTGTCAGGCAGGAAGCAACTAGAAGTGCTTTATGCAATGTTCCCGGATTTGCAGTACTCTGAAGGCTGTGAACTTGTAATTTTGAGGACATTCTCAACTGTCTGTGCTTTGTTATACATGAGGACAGAAAGGTGATGTGAAGAAAATGCAGAGGAATCTTTCAGCGGTTTGTATTCAAGCCCTTGAATATGTATGTACCTTCATCTGTATTCTGTGAGGGATGTGAGCATGTGTTTTGGGTGATTTGCTGCTGTGTGTACACTGATGCAGACTGCTGTGTCTACAGTTCAAAGAGCACGAGCAAACCAGATCTGCATGATCATGTAGAATCTCAAACAATGTAGCATACTGTTGTATGTGTTGTTTACTCAAGGAGTTGTCAGAAAGTTTTTCTTAAAAATCTTCTCCCCTTTGTCTTTTTTTCCCCCCAGCTTTCTGAACCGTTGTGCTGTGTGGTTCATTCAGGTTGGAAACTGGAGTAACACAGGATGCATGAATTTATATATGTATTACTCCTTAATTTCAAATGGTATTGAACCCTCTGGACTTTATTTGATGTAGCATTTGCCAGGTGAAAAAATAAACAGTAGCTATAAAGTCATCTGGGACAATGTGGATATTCACAGTGGAGGAGTTGAAGTGCGTTTTGGAATTGGCGCCTCCATGCTCAGAACATGGCAAGATTCAGGTCTTAGGAAGCATTTTTAGTATCTTAGAAGAACTGGAAGAGCTTTTCAATATTGTACGCTTCTTTCTTTCACACAAGTTGTAGAAATAACTCCTGCCTTTTGTGTGCCCTCTTCCTGCATAGAGTCTGGTGTGAAATATCACATTTTCTGATGTCTCAGCCACTTCCATGGCTGATGTACTCTGTCCAGTTGACTCATCACTGTGTATGTTTTCTTGACTTCTAATTAAAATCTGTCCTAGTCTAATATTAGACCAACACTCCTTGTTATATCACCCTTCATTCTTAAGTAATTCATCCTGCAACCTCCTTACTCCATATGACTAATGTCTTTTTCTCAAATATTCTTAGAACATTTTAAAATACCATCTATTTTATAAGCAGCGCAGTAGCAATACCTCTCATTACAATTGCTCACCGCTTTCTGTCATAGCTCAGTGCTTTCTTTTCCTTAGGATTTTGACGAGACTTTAACCTTTGGCGGAATTTTCCATGCATTGGTGTTTGCCTCAGCCTGAAATTTCCACTTGAGAATGGGTTTTTTTGTTTGTTTGCTGAAAGTATAATCAGTATTTCATAGAAAAGGCACATCTAAATCAGCTTCTGTTAGTTTCTCTCACAGAAAAGACAGATTTACATACTTAGGGGGTTTTTGGGTTTTTTTAAAGGATCCCTAGGCAGATGTTTTTGGCTGAAAAATGGAAATTATTGACTATTAGCAGGAGCTTGAGCATGGGATGGGGAGTGCTCACCAAATAGGAACAAGTCTGGGGAAGGAATGTCACTCAATAAAGATGTGAGAACTGCATTGATGAGCTCTGAGAAGGGACTGGTTGCTTACCTAATCTTTGGGCATTCAAGAAATTGTTCCTAAAAGCAAAAATTAATTTATCTGTCTTTAATATTTTTAATGAATTTTCTCCATGTTTGAGTACTAAGAACAGCCTGAAACTCATTTCCCTTATATTGGCAAAAAAGAAAAAGTTAATTGCAGTGGTCTCTGTTTGTAATCAGAAACATTTTACATTCACATTTTACAGAAACTGTTTACATTCTCCTAAGGGTTCTCTTTGGTTTTGCATGTGCAAGTGATTCTTTGCTGGCTTGTCCAGTGAAAGAAAACAGAATCTGTGGATGGAAGATGTTTTGTTGTAGCTAAGCATTGTTGCTGTTTTAGTCCTTCATACATGCTTGCAGTCTTCAGTTCCACTGGAGCTGTACCCTGATGGGACGGTGCGGTGCAAAGGATTATTTTTGTTATATGCATGGCTGGTGTTTCTTGTTCATGTCTGGGTTCAGACAGAGGACCAGATTTGTTTGAGGAAGGAGTTCTTTTCCCCCAAAAGGTAGAGTTGAGAGAAACCTTTGTTGCCTCTGTGTACAGGATGGTGCTGTGGACTGCGTGTGAAGGTCTGGGTCTGTATCATCAATTCACTGCTTCCCTTTTCAGAGGTCTTGCAGCTTGCTGATGTTTTTGCCTGTGGCACTTAATACTTTTGGCTTCTGAGAGCTGAAATGCTTTAATTCAACTATAGTCCTTGGGATCAATACAGCAATGTCTCAGTAGGGCTTGAGAGGCTGTGGTATATTAATGATCTAACTGGATGTTACAGAAATTCTTTCTGGCTTTAGATTTCATAAAACTCAGTTTCAGTTCCTGTAGTTAATATAAAATAGAGCAGCCTGCCTATCCTTTCCCAGTCCACTAATAGGGTTCTGTGGAAGTGCAGTAACCTGGTCTGATGTAAAAGCCTGAAGCTTAGTCTATATTTAAATTTGCTATGTACATTTTTGCATCTGCAGATGTTTTTATCAGAGATCTATATAAATTGCCAAGTAAATATACTAACTCGAGAACAAGCATGTTTTTAAACCTCAAATTTTGTTCTTAATCTAAGATATACTAGTAGTTCTCTTAATGAAATTTGTTTTAATCCTTTAACCTAACGAAATGTGGCTATTATGTTAAAACACCTCACTTGTATTGAATGTAGTATGTGACTGGTTTCAGTTTTTCCCTGAACTGCCAGGAAACTGCAAAGGAGGAAAAGCTTTGTGCCCTTGAGATAGAAGGACAACTAATTTTATCACTTAATTATTTTAGGGGAAGCATTATCAGTGAACTGGGAGAATGCATCTGAAAAACTTGCAGTGATTGGAGTGAAAGATACCACTGCCAGCAGATTTCCAAGGAAAATGCGTATACTTCTCCTGTATATGACCTGAGGTTTCCAGTTTATTTACAAAATACATTATCACTTAAACTCCGCAAACCAGCAGTACCCGCCTCTGTCCCTTTTAGACAGTTTACGACAGTTTAACAGCACCTTAAGGAAAAGGGAGATGTTCAGATTTCCAAGGGTTTGTGTTATGGCATCTGTTCAGAAACCCCTCAGTTGTCACCTTTGGGTTGTGTGACCATAACCCCTGCAACCTGCCCCCTCTGTGAGGTGTGCATGTACTGACTGTCAGGGAGAGGTGTTCGTGTTCAAGCTGACTTGCTGGACTGGATGGTGTTTTCCCCAAATCCACATCTTTTGGCTTATAAACTTGATGACTTGAGTTCAGTTCTGGAGAGCAGTTTGAGGCTTGGCTGAAGCATGTAAATAAGTCAAGGTCATTGCAGATTTCTTTCTGGGCTGGAATGTGGGTTGAAGCTTGTAGTTAAAACCAAGTTGAGGACTTCAACTTATGCTGTGTTTGTATAACTTCTTTAGTTGGAAGTCCAGACAGGACAGCTTTTCATGACTTGCCTGCAGAGATCTAGTAATTTCGTTAGGAAAATAGAGCTGTCACTTAGTATGGTTTTTTTTTTTTTTAACTTGAGGGAACCAAAGGTAAGAAGCATTGCTTTATGAATGTTATCCATACTGGAGAATGGTGTTTTGGGTGTCAGTCCTGCAGCTGTGAACTTGGTATAATAACCCATGGAGAGAAGGGTGAGCCATATAGTACTGATTTCATTTAAAGTTACCTTTCCTTGGCCAAAGTGAAAGCAAACCTGTGTAAGCAAACCAGTGTATTTCCAATGCTTAATGACAGTTATGGTGGTGTCCTTGACTAACCAGCTGTCTCTTGAGGGCTATTGCTCTGCTAACAATAGTAGTGACAGAAGATAATTTCTATCAGGAATACATAAACTCTGTTAAATGCAGGTCATGCAATGAATTGTCTATGGCAAAGAATGGGAATAGAAAATAATGATCTTTTCTATAAACTTCTATGTGTCAGAATAAGTAGTTTTGTGTGTGCTTCCAGAAATAAGTTTTCATTAGGCTTTTGAAGCTGTAGATAAAATGTGTTAAGAAGTTCTGGTTTTGAGTTGGCATCCACATGTTTCAGGAACTTGGTGAGTAAGTCATCTTGAAATGTGTTTTGTGTTTAGAAGCTGGCAAGGTGTTCACCTGGGGCAGAGCAGACTACGGGCAGCTTGGAAGGCACGCGGTGGTTCCCAGCGGGCATGAGAGGACAGCATCTGAACAGTGCTTGGAGCTGTTGTGTAACATCCCTGTTTCGGTTCCTTGCCTCAATGGAGCATCTCAGGTAAAGAAGAAAATTACCATTTCCCCCCCCTCCCTTTTTTTTTTTTGTGCATTAAAATAAACAGAATGGTTTCCTAATAGAACCCTTTCAAATGCTGCAGCACAAGCCCTTGCTTGCTCTTCCTGTATGCTCAGAAATTAATAAGATTCAGTTATTTCTTATAAAAGGCTTTTACATTCAGGAACTGACTTTTCCTTGGTGGAATCAGCTTTACCCTTAGCAAAAGATGTCAAGTTCTATCAGGTATCAATGTGTGCACGAGAAAGTTGTGCCTGCAGTGCAGCTGAACAGAGGAGGTGGGACTTTACCCAGTTGCAGCACTACTGAAACTCCATACCAGCACCCTGCAAGTCACAACTGGAGGTCTCTCTGAGCCAGGGGAGAGGCTTGCACAGCTACATAAACAGTTCTCCTGGCTTGTATTGCAGCTGAGGAGAATGGAAATTCCCAGTACTGTGGGGGCAGGAACAAAAAGTTGTGATCTGTTTGAGACATGTGGTTGATGGCTGATCCAGAACTTCTGCCCACTATGCTCACTCTTGATCTGTTATGCTCCTTGAGAAATCTCCAGTTTGAATTGTAGGGTGAGTGAACAAGGGGCACATTCAGGCAAGCAGAGATGGGAGAACAGGTGGCAGAAGGTGGACTTTGTAAAAGGTGCAGCCTTGTTGACTTAAAATCAGATTAATGATCTGTCCAGTACCACTCTCAGAGTGTAGTCATCCAGGGCATTAAACTTTAGCAAGGGATTAAAGAAAACCTATGAAACTTCTGAAGAGTGACCTTGTTCTAAAAAAGGCTGAAGAGTTAAAACCAACCAACCAGAAAGTTCTCCAGCCACATGGCCCAATCTGCAGGGGGCAAAGGCATGGAAAAGGAGAGTGAAGCACTGCTTACTCTCAGAGAAGAGCAGGTTTGAGACCATTTAAGGGACCTGAATGTGCAGAAGTCCATGGCACCTGATGTGATATATCCGTGGGTCCTGAGGGAACTGACAGAACAATTGGCTCGGCCACCATCCATCATACTTGAGAAGTTGTGGCAGTTTAGTGAATTTCCCACAGGAAAAAGGGAAACATAACCCCCATTTTAAAAAAGGGAAATAAGGAAGCCCTGGGGAACTACAGATTGGTTGGTCTCACCCCTGTGCCTGGCAAGATCATGGAGCAGATCCTCCTGGAAACTGTTCTAAAGCACATGGAAAATAAGGGGATGATTGGTGACAGCCAGCATGGCTTCACCAAGGCAAATTTGGCCACCAGCCTGACGAATTTGGTGGCCTTCTATAATGGGAAATTTAGCATTGGTGGATGAGGGAAGAGCAGCTGACAGGTAGGGCAATCTACCTGGACTTGTGCAAAGCATTTGACACTTTCCCACATGACATCCTGTCTGTTAACTGGACAGACATGGATTTGATGTTTGGATGATTCAGTGGATGAGAAACTGGCTGTATCTTTGCAGTCAAGGAGTTGAGGTCAGTGTCTCATTGTCCAGCTGGAGACCTGTGAGGAGTGGTGTTTCTCAGGCACTGGTATTGGGACTAGCGCTGTCTGTCAGTGACATGGACAGATCAAGGGCACCCTCAGCAAGTTTGCCAATGACACCAAGCTGTGCTGTGTGGACGCCACGCTGGAGGGAAGGGATGCCATCCTGAGGGACCCTGACTGGGGTTCCAGAACCCATGATGCTGCACTAATGTTTAGTCAATTTTAACTCCTCTGAGTCTCAGACAGCTTTCTCACCCATTTTGACATGGGTACCCCTACTTCTTATCATTAGTTCTCGATAGACAGCTGCCTTTCTGAATCTGCTTCACACTGTTTTTCATCTGTGCTTTGTGCAGTGTCTCAAGTACATTGTTTTGTTTTTTCTCGAACAATACAAAGCCAAGGCATCTGCAGTTTTTGCACAGGGGAACTTATCCTTGGCAGGACAAGTGATCCATGAAAGTGACGGGACGTTTTCAGATACATTACTTGAAAAGAAAGAGAAACAACAATCTCATATTTATTCTGCTGCCCTCAGCGCTGTTCCTCCTTATAGACCTGTGAGAGACCTGATTTGAGTGATTAGCAATGGCAGTGTTCTGGAGCAGACATCATTCTTTGCAGAGATAATGACACAAAGATGATTTAAGAGGATCATCTTCATCCTAGGAGGAGCTGTGTTGATGAGAAAAGAAAAAACAGATAATAAGGACTTAAATTATTTCACTTCAAGATTAAAAAATAATGCCAAAGCTAGAATTTACACTTGAAAATGCATTAAATTGCACTATGTAGGCTATGCAGAGGGAGCTGTTCTTTGTTAATACACAAACGATCCCTTTTTCCATTTGTTGTTTTATGGAGATGGGATTTGATTTGAGAGCTGAAGTGAAAGGAATATAGAGAAGATGAGTTCTTTTCCATGTTTACCTTGAATTAACAATTCCAGTTTTTGTGTATAATGCAGAGAGACAGTTTAACAGTTGAGGATTATGACTGATGATTTTTATTCATGGTCTATTTTTATAAATTACTTTTAATGATTCAACTGAATTTTTGGCAAAGCTGATTGCCTCTGCACTTCAGTTAATATTGTTAAAGCCAAAGTGGAGAAATTAATCTAAGGATTAGAGGACAGTATAAAAGACACAGGAGTTTACCTCAAGGACAGCACAGTAGATTTAACCTCCTGTGTTGCTCTCCATGCCTATGGCTTGCCTACCTTCTCCACCAAAGACCAGGGATTCTCCTTTCTTTGAACTGACACTGTTACAATGTCTGTGTCTGCCACTTCAAAACCTGATTTTTGAAGTGTTGTGAGTGACCTATTCCATTGTGAGTTTGACTTCAGCTGAAAGCATTGACCTTGAGAACTAAGAGCACTTTTTTCCTTTAAACTGAAGCAAAGGAAGAACACAAGCGTGCATTTTAGATAATTATCCACTAATCTGAGTGTGTCTTCCTGACAGCTTTCAAAGAGTGTGTGGAGGTTCCTGGTGTTGACTGTTCTTGAATTTTGTGTGACTGCAGGACTATTTGCTTTTTTTCTTCTCAGTGCTTCGGTGCATAACCACCATGGAATAGGCCAAGGCACTGAGAAGAAGTTTTGTGAGGCATTTTGTATGCAGTGCTCTTGTGTTGTGGGGCGTCCTTGATGGGACCTCTTCAGAACATCTGACTCATCTGCTGCCTGATGTGCATTCATCCGCCGCTCTTCAGATGAAAGGACAATTAAATACAAATGGCCCAAAATATGATGAGTCTCTGTATTTAGCAAATGCTACAAAGACCTGGTTTAATGTTTCCTCCTTGTCAAAATGCTTTTCCAGTCTGTTTGATATTTTTGGCTTTAATAGCTATCGTTCTGCTGTTTGTGGTATGTTCAGCATGTCATTCACATTGCAGCAAACATTTGCTGCAGCAATAAACAAGTGAGAAGTGTCTGTGCAGTGCTATGCTGGATGGAAGGAAAGGCTGCAGTTATTTCAGATATGCATGTTTTCACATGGAGCCATGTTTTCATCATGTGCTTTTCTAGTTAAAGCAAGCTGTGCTAGATCACAGTTTTCTGAGGAAGGATCTCTGAAATTTCAGTTAGGAAATTAAAAAATAACCATCACTCAACTTGAATCTTGATGATGGATGTAGGGACCAGTTGTGTCAGGGAATGAAAATAACTGATAGGCTTGTGACAACATGGGCATGCTGTGTTTATCCTGATCCTCCTGTGGCCCGTGGTTCCAATGCACATGTTCATCCTGTGCAATTCAAATTGCTTTGGATCCTCTGTATGGTTCCTTTATTTTCAGGGAATGACATTATGAATACTCACATTCTCATGGCCCTTTGCAGTCAAATTTTATTGCTGTTCTTTTCAGTGCAGTTGCGGTAAGATGTCTTTTTTGATTAAACGTCTGAAAGGTAGCATTGGTTTTAGCATATTCTTGTTTTTTTCCATTTCCCCATTCATGTCGCAAACTATATAAGCAGCTGCCTTCAGGACAAATCTAAGATATCTGTATGATGACAATGAATTACTTATGTAACTGATAGATTAATGTATACACATTATTACCTTAACATATAGTCACGATAATATGGAAAATGGAACCTTTTGGTTTTTAAAAAAATGACAAGTGTTTTTGACTTATCAGGGGAATTCATTAGAGGCCTCTTTGTAAGTAAACCTTTAGCTTAGACTTTAAAGGGTATCAAAAGAAATAATCTGATATTATTATATATCATCTCTATGCTCTGCGTGTGGCTTTTGAATACTTAGTCGTTTGACTGGCTACTGTAAATGTTTTTATTTTGAATGTTCTTTGTACTTTTGTGGGGAGAAGCAAGTTGAACTTTCCTAAACCACATTTTACTGCTCAAAGTTTGAGAATATGTGTGTAGTAAGTGATCCAATACGCTGCTTAAAAAAACCTACTTTGGGTGTTAGGGAAGGAGGTAAATGCAAAACAAGTTGAAGTGATGTGGAGTTTCTCACTTGGTAAGCATTTAGTACATTGGTGTGTGTTGTGAGTTTTTTGGTTTGGAATTTTGTTTCCATCATGAATTGGTGTCTTTTACAAGTTGGTCTTGATCCATGTCTTTTGTGAAATGGCATTGTTGAATTTTCCTTGATTGATTTTGCTATGCTGTTTTACAGATACAATGATGAAAATTTTAATATAGAGATGGTCCCTTTAATATTCTTGCATCAAGCTCTTGGCTTATCAGTTAATTTTAAGTGACAATAAAGGAAAATAAAGGCCATGGAGAAGTCGGTTCCGAGTAGAGCTCACTGTGCAAAAGACAAGTTGCAATTAAGGATGAAAACAAGAGACTCAATTGCTGAAATTATTATTAGGGGGAAAAAGCCAAAACAGGATGTGTAACAGAAGATTGAAACTACAGTCTGCATACAAAATGCAGCAAGTCTGTGTTCGATTAGGTGTATTTGTGTGCTTTGCATGCCCTGTGTAGGAGAGTAACACTAATCTTGACAGCACTGCAAGAACACTGAGAGTTTACAGTCGTGTCACAGGCAATGAGGAAAAAGGATTTATATCTTTGGTTTGTCAGTTCTCCCTGCCACTCTCCTAAGCAGGAAATTGCAGAGCACTACCAAACTGCTGGATCTCAAATGCCACTTTTTCCTAGGTAGCCATCCCACTTATTCTGTGCTTTTCTTATTCCATTAAGACATGACCATGGTTTGTAAAGAGTATCTTATGGTCTGGGTAGAGAGACATTTAACATTCATAGCAAAGTCATTTCTGCAAGTTAAGAATAGCAGAATGTTATGAGCAGAGCCTAGCTCACCAACTCTGGGGCTGTAATTTTTGGAAAGCAAAGAGGAGGTGATATTGGTTCCCAGCACTGTGCTTCCTGCCACCCCTACCAATTTCCCTGCAGCTGGCATTGCACAGAGGGAGATGGGAAACCAAAGTCACACCAAGTGAATGGCAAAGGAGAGCTCCTGCGCTGCCTTTGCGTGCCAGGGAGCACATGCTGTGTGGGTACAAGCTAGAGGCTTTCCAAGTATCACTTTTGCAGATGAGGGTTGGTTTAAAATGACCAAAATTGGTCTGCTGGGGCTGTACTGCAGCAGTGAGGTGGCAGCCAGGGCCAGGCTGCTCTGTAATCTGTATGGGAGACCAGGAAAGGTCGATTTCCTGACAGATGGGGTGGTGTAGGAGAGGACTGACATGGGGTGAAGTCAGGAGGTGGAGACCAACCCAGCATGTGATGACTGAGGTGTTACAAATGTGACTGTGGGCAAGCCTTAATCTTCATAAGTCATAAATTAATTTTCAATTTGGTGGTGTGTTGCTGTTAGAATTCCAAATGAGTACCTCACTCGGAGATCTCTGAAAGTAGCAAGGAAATGAAAAGAGACTAAAACTACTTGCAGCAGTAGCCATGGCTTGTGCAGACAGGCATCAACTGTGAGTAGTGAGGCCCTAACAATGATACCAAATTGGCAGCTCTATTTGATGAGCGTATTAATAGCAAAATTACTAATCTAAGTTGCTGTGTTGTAACTCTCTGATCTCTTTATGCTCATACTATATTCCTTAAATTAAAAATATTCACTGGGTCCCATCCTTCTGCATGGACTGTTCTAGTAACGGTGACCATGACTCTAAGCTTTGAGCTTAGAGACAACTTGTGATTCAGCTCATTGCTCCTCTGAAGGATTTCTTTGCACCAACTAATGCCATAAACGCTCAGTAATGCCCTTCAGATGCGTGATGCAGTTAATGCCTGCTAATCAACCGTGGGCAGTGCTGCAAAATTACTTAAAAATGTACTTGGTTTTAAGACAAAGTCTCTTTGAGCAGCAACCTTGGAAGGTGACAGCTGTTAGTGCAGAACTCCAATTCTGCCTCACTGGTGTGATTCTGGTTGCCTTGTTCATCCATGAGAAGCCTGAACAGAAAGGTTTCAGTGTAAAATGCACCCAACCTAGTTTGAGGTGAATCAGATCTAACCTAGGGTAAGTTCATGGACATGTTCCAAGTGCAAATGAAAATATGGTTTGAAGCTAGAGGTTGGTGGAAAAGGCCCTAAAGCATGCAGTTTTTCATTCTCAATTTGTCATTAGGACTGTTACAGAGAAGGGATTAACAAATCAATGCAGGCTAAAACGAGAGAAAATCAATAAGAAACTGTAGTGAACTGGAACAAAGCTATCAATTTGCAGCGTTCTCTGCAAAGAAATCTCATCCATACCTCCTTTTATGGATGGGAAAATAATGCCAAAATGATGATTTGAGGTTAGAGCAATTGTTTTTTACCTGGCTGACCCCAGAACTTCAGGTCAAGAAACTTCTGGTGTAAATGCTACTTACCTTTCCTATTTCAGTTGTGTTGATGAATTTTATTGGCAGGATCTGTAAGAGAGGAATCTTAGGGAAAAATAGTCAAGGAGAAATACATCATTTAAGTTACCCTCATAGGAATTTGATCGAACAGTCGTTTTAATGGTTTACTTTTGTGTATTAACGGAAGTGACTTCATTAGTTGTTCATTGTTTTTCTGTCTGCTTTTCTTAAGAAGAACGTTACCTCTGAAAAGTTACTCTTTAATAGGTAGTGCACATTCTGTAGGTAGAGAATATACTGCACCACAGGCTATGTTACTGCAGGTGAATGAGAAGGAAGAGATCCTAGTGGCGCCAACTCTACCTGTTCGTTGTATTGTAACATTGGTCCTTTCAAACCCATTTGTCACTGTGGAGCCATAAACTCACCGAGGCAGTGCCAGCACACAGACTGCTTCTACCTGCTTTTGATTTAGGGGTTTTGGACTTGGTTTGGACTTGGGTTATGCTTATACTTTTGTGCCAGCAATGGCGCTTGTTTGTATTTGTCTGATGTTTCCAGCTTTCGCTTACCAATGGGTCACTCCAACTGTGGGCCCTGCCAGTCTTTCTGGCCTTTGTGCTTTGGTTATAAGTTTTTGTAAAGTTCTGTTCAATGAAAGATTCAGCAAAGAGAGACTTGTGTTTCTGCCGTGATGCTGAAGGTGTTGCTGTGCTGTGGCACGCAGCAGTTTCCAAGGCTGCTCAGTGACAGGGACCTGTTTGTCCTCCCACTTGGTGGCTTATGTCCTCTGCCTATTGGCTACATTTCTCTAATTTAAACTGAAGTTGTCAAAAACAGAAGCTACTTCTGGACTCTGTCAGTGCTTTTTAGATGGTCTAATACGGTCTGTGCCTTTGCCCCAGCTTTCAACCAACAGAACTTTTTTTGTGGAAGGAGGAGGGGGAAGAGGAAGAAAAAGTAAACGTGATTCATCTAGTCCTGTGAGGACAAAAATGCTAAACTGTCTCCTGTTTTAAAACCTGCCTAAGGGTTTTTTCTTGGTCTCCTGGCAGTTGATTGCTGAGGTCTCCATAAATTCAGTGGATTTTGCATGTAATCAGATGCCAGCAAAGACTGAAAAAAACCTATGCCTTGCAGTTTTTTTGGTCATAGAAAAAGTAAATAGAAACCTTACAAAGACTTTTTAAAATTTCATTTTCAGAGAGACAAAAATTGATAGCTCCTTAGAAGTATGATTTTGAAAATGCCTCCTTCTACAGTTTGCCACCTTAGCTCCCATTTTCACAATTCCTCCTTCCCCTCCCAGGTGTAAACTAATGTAAACAATCCCTTCCTTGGTAACAAGTGCATCAGGATGCAGTAAGGAATTTTTCCAGAACATTATTACATTATTTGACATAATGTTGTTTTTTTACATGTTAAATTAACAAGTATTAAATAGCCAGATTTCTTACTGATGATTGCTTCAGTGGAAATCCCTTCTGTCCAGCTTTTTTTTTTTTTTTTCTTTTTTTTTTAGTTGTCAGGGTTTTCCTGCGGCCTCCACTGTTAGTTGATTTCAAAGGTGTGAACCCATTTAAAACCTTGGAAATTTGAGACCAAGGTTCATTTCTGTAGAAAGAAATAAAAAAATTAAATTTTTAAATACTAAAATGCTAGGCTGGGCCTCACAAGAGAATACTGAGGGGAAGGGATGAAAGCCATTTAACAATGTCCAACAGATTAGACAATGATATTATAGTGTCTAACATTTGATTAAGTGTTATGACAAGATATATTGCTTGTGTTTATAACTATGCAATTCCTTTATTGCTTTTGTATATGCCAAGATATTGTACTTTGTGTTGTTTTCTGTTCTGATGCAAGCATAGGATATGATTTTTGTTTCTTGGATCTTTCTCCTTTGTCATGTCTTCTCTGTTTGGCCCCCTGTTTTGATTTCTCATGGTTTTGTGCTGTGGGTTTTGTTTTTTCAAAAAAATGTGCAGATGAAGGAAAATCCTTTATCTTCGGTACTTTTGGGAAAGGGTTTATGACTTAAACGCACAAAAGTAAATTCCAGAAATAGGAAACAGTGAATTGATTTTTTTATTTGACGTCTTGATCTGCTACTGCTCCTTTTTTAGGATTTAAACAATACAAAGAAAAGATAAAGGCATCCTGATTTTTTAAAAGATGTATTACTCACTGTGGTAATGCAGTTAAAATGAAAAAGGAGCACTCTTTTTTAGGGTAAACAGTTCTGTATCTATAACATTTAGACAATAATTTGTTTACGATTATAAAAAAAACTCCCAACTTTGTGACTTTTGGGAGCACAGTTATAAGGTTTTTTTCAAAATTTTGTCAGAAATGAAGGACAGGAAGTGAGAGAGAAAGCATTACAAGGTTTTAAATTATTTGGGGGTATTTAAAATTCTTGGTTTTAATATATTTCTTCCTTACCATGAAAACCACATAGGGAGACGGCTCATCTCCAGTCTGTGCCACTGAACTCTTTCCAGTGGATTAGATCATTGAGGCTGCTGTTATACCATGCAAGCAGAAGTTTTTCATCTGGCTGTGTACAAGCCTGCTGATATCGAGCAATGTTTGTGGTATGATGGGAGCCTGCAAGTCCTGCCATTAGCCTTCTCTTGGGGGAATATAATACTTTGGGCTCAGCTGTTGTAGTTGTGGTGGTGAGTTCAACACATCAGCAATGCTCTGTAGTTGCTTTCAGAACACTTTGAAAACTCAGTGGGTGAGAAATACAAGTGAAATGAATGTGTCTGCTGGAGAGCAGAGGTGTTACCTTGATCCTTCGTCTGTGGTTGTCATATATTAAAGCTCTGCAAAATCATCTTTGTAGAAGTCTGGTCCAGTTTGCAGTTTAGCATTACCGTCCATAGTTGGGGAAGGTGTTGGGGAGCTGCCTCAAAGGTAGAAGTGGTAGAAATGTTCTTGAAGTCTGGAAAGCATTGCAGTAACTTCCCATGTTGGCTGCTTGCAGCTTGTTCAAAGTTCCCACTGTACCACTGGTTGCTCTTAGACCACCTTGCTTAATACATTATACAGGTATGCATATAAGGGATTCTGCTGTGGATTTGTGAGGCAAATCTCTGTCTCAATGTCTCACAGCTGGCAAAAGGCAATCTTTTCACCTTATCTGGTCTGCCTTGAGTACTTGTATGAAGAAGTGATTCAAGTCTCTGTTTGATCCTGCCCTTTGTTTCATCTTCTTGAGCAAATTGTTGGGCAAGGAGAACATTTATTAAAACAATTCTTACCAGTGTTGGAAATAGGGGTATTTGAGAGCCTAGGTTTTATTACCAGTGTTCTTATCTGGAGCTAGTAGGTGTCAGCTTGTCTTTTGAAAATTTGAATTTTCCATGTCTGAAAGGATTACTTTGAAAGTGCATGCCAGGTTCTTTAGAACACACAGATTGATTTTTTCGCTTCACAGTGAATCTAATGTTTTCACTGGGAATGCAAGTCACAGGTTGTGGTGGGAGGGGATGTTGTCAGTCTTCAGAAACCAAAAATTCACAATCTTCTTTTTGCTGTTTCATGGCACCTGTTGTGCTTTGATTCCTAATTCTGTTTTAAAAGAATACAAAATATTATTGCATGGTTACTCTACCAAGTAACCTTAAATGAGATAATGAAAATCTGTGATGACAAGTCACTTTTAAAGTTTTACTGCATGCTCCTATGACTTCTTTCTCTTTGATACTGCTGATTCTACGCAGTATTTTTATCTGGGGCCTCTGTCAAACAGAATTGAGGCTAAGAAAAATGTAGAGACTTGTGGAAATGCATTTACATGGTCAGTTGTAAAACTTCCTCAGGAATTTTTTTGTTCAGTTTACATGTTAGACATAAATCTCCTAAACAAAACATAATGTTGGGATTTGCAACATCTGAAAATGAGAAAGTACTTGGAGCAGAGTAATAGAAGGCGCTCTCTTGGTTCATCTGTTTACATTAAGTCTTACAGGATTAATTTGCTGTCTCTGGTTTTCCTTACCACAGCAAGTCTGAAATGCAGACTGCTTGGAGAAGCATGAAAAGCAAAATGCTTTTCTTTTTATTTGTCTTTTTACTTAGAAAGATTAAGATGGTATTTGTGAATTACAGTGATGGTATTTAATAATCTTAAGATATGAATGTTTAAACTTAGCTGTCAAGCTGTTCAGAAATATGAAATAGGATTTGATGTGGTTTTAATGTCTTTCATGTTTGAGAGATAATGTGCCCCATCCCCATCTCTTTAACAAATGAGGACAGAGTAGTGTCCTGTTGTGCTTTCCTGCATGGTACGTGGAGACCTCTACAATGTCTTGTGGCCAAATGAGTTAGGAGAGCACTGCTGGTATTCAGGGTCTTCAAGGATGGCTGGTTTTGTGTGTGAGGCCTCTGTTTTGCAGGCAGATTGGCAGAAAGCCACTGAGAAAGGTGCATTTATTAACTTATGTTGAGTTCGTGCTCAGCATGCCATGCCAGAGAGAATTCTAATAAAGTCATTTTATCTGAGGACTTCAAATTTAGTAATGCTGAGTATGTGAGGGACTACTGATGTATCTCTTCTGAAATTAAATAGAATTCCAGGTTGCTCTTGCAGATGATTTTTTGCCTCTATTCTCCCCCTTTTGCTTTACTTACTGACAACTTCTGTTAGAGGACCTGTGCTACTTCAGGGATTTCAAATTATACTGCTGTTTATTATCCTTTTGGCAACAGGTAACATGTTTCAGAAACATCTCTTGCCATTCAGTGAGATTGCATGTGCTTGCTTGCTTTTTGAGTCCTGTGTTTGCAGGAGAAACATTCTCTGACGGGGCTAAGCACTCCATTTTGATAGTTTGAGGAATTGGGACCAAAGTCCAAAAAACTTTTATTCATGTTAGATAAATATGATTATGATGCACTTGCATTGTATGCTTATACATTTCTTAAGAGAAATGTTTAATATACCAAATAATACTCATATTTGAATTCCGTCTTTTATTCAGTGCTGTATGTAGGCTGATACTCAGTGAGAAGAGGAATCAAAAACATTTAAACACTTGGAATGGTGATGCTAAATTAATTTTATGTTTGAACTAGCAAAAGTGAATTAATGAATTCTAGCTCAGCTCCTCAGTGAGGCTATTTTAATGTCATTCACTTAGTAATTTTTAATTAAATTCATGGTAAGACAGATGCAAGAAGTGCTGTGTTTGTGTTGTTACATGTAATTTACATATACCCAGGTCTAATTGAGGAGGATTACTTCTATTTTAGAGAACTGGTATTAGAAAAGCCGTGGTTGTTATATTTGTCCAAGTTGCACCTCCCAGCAGTTCAGGTAATTTGCTTTCACTCGTAATTTATTTGACAGAGATCTCTCATGCAGGACCATAATCATTACACAGGCCTTAGCTGGAGCTTCCTTGTGAGGTATTTTGCTGCTGTGCTTTTTCCTCTGTTTCTTTCCCTTGCTCTCTTGCCCAGGAGAGCTGTTGTTGTGTAGACCTACTGAGAGCCATCTGGTGTGCCTGCTGGGAAGCCAGAGCTGCGCACCTGAGCAAGCCTTCACACTGTTCACATTTGTCATAGTGCTGGACATGCAGCTGGGAGAGATGGGCTGCAGAGACAGCTTTGGTACCTCTTTTGAAAATGTGTGTTTGGCCATAAACGTTTGGATAGTTCAGTGCATTATTTCTTAGGGAAAAGACTTTATTCAAAGTTTTTAAGTGGCTATAAGCAGGAGTCCTTGGCATTTGAAGGCTCTTCAAGGTCTACAGTGAGTTTGGACCTTCAGGGGTATAGTTCAGGCCTGCCAGTCACTATCTCAAGGACACTACATACTATACATTCTCCTGCTTTTGAAAGAAGACACTTCTATACTGTAGAAGACTGAAGGTATGGCTTCTTACTGATCCTTTTTTTTCAGCTAAGGGCAGTACCTCGAGGTGAGATGCAGTAGCACTTTTATTTCCCCTGGATCAGTGTCAAACTTTTCAGCTGAGTTTTAGAGCTGACCTGCCTGATCTTTAAACAGTCTTTTTCTTGCTCTGGCTGTGTAGCAACACATTTCCCTCATCCTCCCCTGGCAGAATCTGCTACCAGAGTTGCTGAAATGACTAAAAGACTTAGTGGTCAATAGTTGCATTCTCCACCTCCTTCTCAAAGCATAAACACTGCTACACGTAGAAAAATCCCCAAATGCTTCTCTCCTGTCTTTCTGTCTTTGTAAGGCACTTCAAACCTGCCATTACTGAATGAAGATGTGTGAAGACTTGAAGACCAGCACGTTGCCAGTCATAACAAGGCAAACTTCGCCATCCTAGGGGAGCAGAAGGAAGGCACCGGTGGATTTACATGACTATAAAATTATTTTGTCAGCTTAGTGTGTGTAAGCCCAACTGCATCTCCTCATCTAAAGTTGCAAAGTACTGTTTGTACTGCTGCTCCTGTCTCATTGCCATGCTAAAATCAGAAAGCATTGTGTACCTGCCTTCTGCTCTGAGTCATGTCCCAGTGGGCAGGGTTCTCAAACACTCTTTGCAGGTGAGCTGGCTTGGAACAGCAACATAGTTCAGAGCTTATCTTTGGAAAACAGCTTCAAAAGGCAGAGGGGTAAAACCCACATGATTAAATAGAGCACTTCAGTGTCTGGTGGACGGAGGAGAATAAAAGGCATGAGGAAAAATCCAGCAAGCATTCGTATGGGCAGTGTAACTCTACATAGTAAATCTCCTGGATAGAACCCATTGATGCTCTTTTGCTGACAACACTCAGCTCTGCAGTACTCTTGACAGGAGACCCAAAATGCAGCAGGAGTTCCTGGGTCAGGTCCAGCATTGATATAGAGAGGTGCACTCAAGGCAGTGGAGCTCTGCAGTATCCAGTGGAGTTGCCCACCGTGTTGTAAAGCCATGAGATTACTCAGTTTCTGATGGCTGTCATAAAAACTAATGATATAAAAGGTGTATACCTGAGATTCATTTAAGGTAGTGATGACAGTGATTGTCTGTGAGAGGCTGAGTATGTGTGTTAAGGCAACTTTTGCTTGGAAATCTTGTGGTACCTGTAATGGGTTTAGGAAAAAAAAAGTGTTGAAAGCATGTTTTTAAAAAATCCTGAAATTTTGGGTTCTGATACCAAAGTGGAATGGCAAGATTGCATCTTCATTTTGTCTATTTAAAAAATATCTTGTTTTTAATTTAGCTTCACAGTACAGGTGTAGTTTCAACTGAGTTTCTAAAATGTTTTTGGATAACAATATTCTAGTTGTTGTTTGACAAACATTCAGTTTTACATTCAGCTATGCAGAGAATGCTTAATTAGGCCTGTTGATTTGAGAAGTAGGGTAAAGCTGGAGATGATTAAGTGTAACAGATTTTAGCCCCATGCAAATGCTTTTAAGAAATGAAACATTTATTTATGAGCAAAAATAAACATACTGGCTTCGTCTCTTATGGGGGACAAGTGAATGAATCGGCTAATAACGTGGTCAGTGAAATGGTGAGAGAAGTTAATGTTTGTTGTCAAGTCTTTTTTTTTTTTTTTTAATGTAACTGAAGAGCACTGAAAAATGAAAACAGTTTTAAAATGTGCTGCTGTATTGCTGTCTGTCTCTCATAGCAGCTTACAGTTCATGTGGCATGGTATAGCTTTTTAGTGGCTGCACAGGCTGACTTAAAATTTTTTTATATTGGATTTGAGAAATCTTCTGGAATTGAGCCAGAGGGTTATGAGTTCCAGTAAATGACTAAAAGTGAAATTGTGTCTAAATGACTCTTTCACTGATATCTAAGCCATTGGAATATGTGTTATCACAGTGGCTGAAAAATCACTTAATTATTTCAGAGAGCTTTATTTTAGTTAATGTAACCCTCTTCTCTTTTCTAATACTGATTTGGTTTATGATCTATTGGATTCAGTAAGTATTTGAAGTTTGAATTTTCCATGCCCTGTGTCATGTTAATGTGTTTTTAATGCTTGGAAAGCATAATTTATTCTTGTGAAGGTTTGCAGAGTAATAGCACATAGATCCTTAGAGAAGAGAGAACTTTAACAGCAATATTATGAACCTAAGCCAGTTTAATGCTGTTGTGTATGAAGGCAGCACAGCATTTTCTGTTCTAACTTTCTGTTTGGTTGCCCAAATTTATTGCAGTAATTTGCTACTCAGGAGAGAAATTTCAGTGTTCACCCTCTGGTCTCAGTTTGCTTTATTTTGAAACAGTGATTAAAACCAATCCATTCATCCTTAAATTGTAGGAGACTCATTCAGCCCTAGAGTAGTATTGATGATGCTGAAAACATAAGATGGGTTATTCTGAGTAAATACTTACAGAAAAGGGAACTTTCCTTAGAAAAATCAGAATTCAAAAGTCCATGCTTGTGAGATGATTACTGTTTCTTTGAAGATCGCATATTTGTTCAGTTTGGGGGGCTGTTTTGAGGAGTTACCTTGTTTACTCTTAACTGAAACTGATGGATGAAAATCTCATGATGAAAATCTTACTAGGCTTGTTCAGCAGGGAAAAGAGAAAGTTTCAAGGGTACAGAGCAGCAGTCTGCCAGTACCTACAAGGAGGTTCATCGAGAAGATGAACTTTGAGAAACAAAAGACACAAATAGAAACACGAGGTTTGGACTTAATGTAAGGAAAACCTTTTCCACCACGAGGACAATCAAGCAGAGGAACAGGCTGCCTGGGGAGGTTGTACCATGTGAGCCTTATGGAATGGAAAAGATGTCACGGCTGATTTACTTGGGAGCAGGAGGTTGGACTGAACCTCCTGAGGTCGCTTCGACCCTGGATAATCCTGTGATCCTAAGGTCTTGGTTTTGTCCTCAAAACTGTTTCCACACATGCTTGAGATTGAGGATGATGAAGCTTCAGTCCAGTGTTGTAATAATAAGCTGTCAGAGGGATGAGTTTTCAGGGTAGTTGTTAAAGTGTAATGGGCAAGACGCAAGTTCATTTTGCAGGAGCGATGCTTCTTACTAGGGGCAACCAGTGAGAGAGAAGGAAATTGAAGAAATCATGCTGGTTTTTTCCTGTCAGCTATAATACACATTTTGGGTGCAGCAAAATGTATAAAAGCATTATGCAAGCAGTCCAGAGCTCTCAATGTGCCCCTCTGGATAAAATAAGGTGCTTGTATTACTGTGATAGGGTAGAAGCTGGCATCTTCTTTCCAGCACTGACTTGGGAAAAGAAAGGCTGTAACTGAAATAGCAGCTTGGAAAAACTGCTTCATGGTTCAGTAGTTCTTTGTTGTTATTTTGTTTTAGCCCAGAAGCACTAAAATTAGCTGTCCTCTCCTCTTTGTTCTTATTTTCCTTGTACTCCGAAGTTTGCAAAGTAGAAAATAAGTAGAGAAGCTACTCTGCAGTTCAACTATCCATGCACTGAAAATCAGAGCCCTTGATCTGGAGGCTTAAGATGATAATTTTGATTTTTTTCAGGGTTTATTCTGCAGTTTCTCTAGTTATGTGCCATCTTCTAGCATGAATTGCTCTTTGGTCATATAAAATTAAGTCGAATTGGTTTACACGGACAGTTTTGCTCTAAATTTATAAGAGTAAGTTTAATTCTGTGTCCTTCTCACTGTCCTCTGTTTTCTTTTGAGTAGCAATAGATGCACAGGCTGTGTGACAGATAGGCTATTGAAATTAGTTCACTAAAAACAAGCTCTGCTCTTCAGAAAATTAAAAAACCTGGTGTCTGCAATGTTGTGTTCTTCTGCAAGGGTAAACAGAAAATGAGACAGAGGAGCTTAGAGGTGACACAGATGTGACTTTGTCATCATTAAAATGTTTCTTGAAAAAGACTGTCCTGATTCATGAGAATCTTTTTTATTTGAGTGTTTCTTCTGAGTTGCAGTATTAGTCATCTAGAATCATGTATGCTGTCTGCAGTTCTTTTTAAGGATCTTTGCTTGTCTGAAGAAGTTCCCTTTATTTTTCTTCTTTCTCACAGAAGTATGTGAACCTTTAAGCAGAAAGCTAACTTTTTCACCTCAGTTACTCTTGACACGTTAAGTCAGCTTTATCCACAAATAACTGTGCTAGAAATAAGGCTTTTGTTTTTTCTTTTATTTTTTTTCTATATATGCCTGGACTTTCTACTTTGGGTTTGAATTAAAGGCCTTACAATCAATTTTGAGGAAAAACAGCACATAGACAAAGGTTTTATTTTTCTTTGAAATCTGCAAGACAGCTACAAGGAGCCTTTTCAATTCTTTGCAAGGGCAGCAGAGCTGCTGTTGTTCTAGACCATGTTGCTTGTGGGTCTGGTTTTGGCATGATGAAATCAGTGGGGTTTGAAGAGCTGTATATTTGCACATCTCCTAAAGCACCAGTCTTTTGCTACAAGCTGCCTTGACTTTTCAAGGCTTAATGCATGGTGACTAGCTCACATTTACTTCCTAATAGTTTCCCCATGCAGAGGAGGATAAGGAATGGAAGAGCACTTGACAGTTTTTCATGGCAGGTAAAGCACTTTCGTGGAGATGCTTGGGTACCTTCTGCAAATGTGTTTTGCTTGAAACATGGATGGGGAGAAGAAGGGTCTGTTAAGTGTATAGAGCAAGTGGCAAAGTATTGAGGTGGGGGGCTCACTGCAAATGAAGATACCAACCTGTGAGTTTGACTGGGGAAGCTGCTTTAAAACTGCTTTATTGGGGTCTTTCCTGGAATGTCATAGCAGGGTCAGCACCACTCCATGTGTGGACAGTCCAAGTTGTTGATTCTTCCAGTGCTGGTAGCAGAGATGGTGGCTGCTGGTGTTGTGTGCTCTGAAGCCAGAAATCTGAACAGCACTGAAGTGATACCATTCATGTAGCTGGAAAGGTGTCTTAATCAATTTAGTTGAAGGCATTGCAAGGATGCTGTGGTAGACTGAGATGGTTTGAAGTGCTTGAAAAAGTTTGAGATGGTTAAAAGGCAAAGACTGTAAAAAGGCTGTTCTTAATGCAGCTTGCCATTGAACCTGTAATTCCCTGTGATACCTATTAATTTGAATTTCTGTATAACAGCAATGTTTGGGGCGAGTGATAAAGTGTGAAATTGCTGTCTTTTCATATATAAAACTTAGCCCTACAAAGGATGTCTCTTGCAGATTTGCAAACTTTTCAAAATTCTCTGTAGTTGTGAAGCTCCAGAGGGTTTTTGCAGTTAGTGGTATCATTGTGTGTGTAAGAATTGTGTAATGGGCAAGGGAGAAATGTTAAAAAGAAGTTACACTTTTTTTTTTACATGTCAGAATTACATTTGAAATCACACTGGTTACTTAAAAGTGCTAAATCCAGTAACTGTTCATGTAGAGAGGATAAGTCATAGTGGTTCCCAACATGATCAGATTTCATATTGAGTTCAAAGTATGCACATCTGTAATGCTGAATGAATTTTGCAGAGAGTTGTGGATATCTCTGCAGTATATGTAAAATACCATTGAAATACATGATATTGATACATTTGGCAGGATTTATAAACTTTTCTGGTACTGACAAAACAGACATTCTTTGCTGTTTCAAGGTGAAGTCCAAAAATAAGCACCTCAATTTATGATAAATAGCCTGTGCATTAGATGTTGTCAAGGGCTCTTGAGTTAAACATGCTTGAAATTTTTAGATCAGGCTGGTTTTGAGAGATGATGTGCCAAAATAGAGCTGGAAAATTTTGACAGTGGTACTGCGTTTTTTTTATTCTTTCAGTCACAGAAGGGAACAGACCTGAAGGAAACAGACCTCTATTTTCTTACCCCCTCCAGCCCTGCTTTGAGCCTACTGCTTGATAAGTGTAGGCATCGAAGGGGAAGAAGGAATTGTTTTGTATCCTGTCCCTCTAAATGGTTCCATGTCAGGGTTTATTTTGCTCATGTTGTAACAGTGGTACTGCAGCTCTGTAGGAGCATTCTGTGGCTGTGAGCCTCTCTGGCAGCTTGCTTTCACGCCTGCAACTTGGCTTGTTTAATTCTACACAAAAAATTCTGCCGAAAATGATCTGGACACAAGGCTGTAGGCATTTTTGTTGCTGCTGTTCCAGAAAAAGAGGCACAAGCTGGGAAAAGGAAGAGATTTCCAGTGGCAGATTTATTAGGCTGTAAAAAAACCCCCAAACTTATGCAGAGGGCTAAAAATCTACAGAACTTTTCTGCTGAGTTGCAGTTTAAAGTGTCTGTTTTAGTCAGGGAGTACTGGATAGCAAACTTTTGCTCTCATGTTTTGATTGCAAGTCCTGCTCTCCTTTGTACACGGCTGACAGGATAATAAAATTAGATAGTGTTTCACCACACTTTCCTCATTCAGAAACTGAGAATTGAAGCCGAAATGGATCTCTCAGAATAAGGCATGTTCAGTTCTTGGTAATTTTACCACCAAAATCAGCTTTCAGAGTTCTGACACCTCTGATCAGGGACAGCTCTGTTGGTGTTGCACGAATGTACCACGAGTCTGTTCCTGGAGGGCAGCAAATTTGTTCTGCTGGAAGAAGGTGGGTTTGTAGCACTGCAGGTCTGAAATCAGAAGTATGATGATGTAAGTCTGGGAGTCAAGTTGAAGGCAGAGCATCAAGTTCTTCCTGAAAAGTTTTTAACTCATCCACTGGGTGAGCTAAAAAGCCTTATTTGAAGAGGCGGCTTTGGCTTTGCAAAACTAACATGGATACCAAGTAACTTTGTGGTTTGTGGTTGCCTCACTTGTCAAGTGCTACTGGTTATGCAAGTAATACTCAAGTGCTCTGCTATCGCTAGATGAGGGAAAATTGGGATTTAAGGTGTGTTTCAGGTTTCCTGTCTCACTGCCAGTTCTCACTTCCTAAAAGAGAGGATGACTTGGCAACCTACAAAAGCCCCTTATTAAGTGCTTGGATTTTTGAGCTATGTTCTAAAGATACTATCACCTGTCCTCTGAAGTTTGAAAGTAGCGCACAGTGCTCAGATCAGTAGCTAAACTGTCTGGGTGGTGTCCTCAGCTGTGCTGCAGTCCCCTTGGAATTGCTTGAGAGAGAGCTGGAGCAGTTTAGAGCAGACAAATAGCCCAGGGTGTGACTGCAGGCTGGAGGGGACTCGTGGTGCCAGCACTGGCTTCTGGGAGCCTCCTGCCGGCCCCAGGGTCTGCGGTGGGTAAGCCTCTGGCAGGCAAAGCTCAGGGGCTGTGAGGCTGAGGCACAAGGGTGTGTCTGCAGGCACTGTGACCCCAGGGAAAGGTGGGGCATGCCAGTCCTGCGGTCCCTACTGCTAGAGCCAGGGGCGTGCTGATGTTTGAGCTGGCTGGAGTGAGCTAAGGCTCTGGGAGCTCCTGAGCTCCAGCACAGAGCTGCACCAGCACAGTAAGATTCCGGGCTAGGTTTGTTTGGATGTGGCTTCAGTGAGTGCGTGGGTAAGCTGGCACTTCTCTGTGCAGGTGCTCCGGGGCTGGCTCTAGCACCCAAACTAGTTGGTTCAGTGACAGCCTGGTTCTTGTGCACTGTGCAGTCACCCTGTACTGCACTGCAGATATTTGCAGGGTTATATTCTGGGGTTTGGTCTCTGCAGCCAGGATTTGGGGGGTGCAGAAGTTGAATAAAGTCTTGCTCGGGCTGCAGTTTTTGCTCTGTACCTATGAGAGAGCCAAAATAAAATCTTTTTTCCTCGTCTCCACAAAAAAAGGTACAGAGAACCAAAACTGGATGAGAAATAGAACAACCTAATGCATTCTGAGAAAGCAGATATTAAGACAACTGTTAGAAATAGTGGTTTATGTCTCTAAACTATTTATAGTGTAGTCATGATGTCTCCAAAGAGAGCAATACTATATCACCAACATTTGATAGTGGTGCTCTGAATAGAGAACAGAATGCAAGACAGTACAGATGGCTGACAGACTGCAGCAAATTCCAGCTAATGAAGAAATGCAGTATGTTTGTTTACATGCAAGTTGAAACAGTTGGCTGTTAAAATTGGTTTTAAATCCAGCTCTGAGCTGTGTAAACATAGATCACCCTTATGCAGCTAATAATAAAATACATGTTTGCATTAAAAAAAAAGTGCTTTCCTTTTGACAGCACTGCTGCAGTTTGATAACTTGGCTGTTCTGTATTCGATGATCTTCAGTTCATGTGCAAATTAATGCTACAAGAAACAAAACCAGTTTACTGAGTGAATTTATGCTTAGTTTCAAATTGTGAATCTATATCCCTGAAGTGTAGGTTTTATGATTAGATTCTGGGAAAAAAGATAAATTTGGGTAAATTTTGCAGTGCCCTGGACATATGATTCAAACAGAGGAAACAGTGAAGACCCAGACATTCTGCTGAACTGCTTCATCCAGTAGATCAGGTTATAGTTTTTCTAGGAGTTTACACTGTGAATCATGGGAGGGTGGGAGTGGCTGATTCCTGAATTTTAAGAGTGAATTTCTGATTATAGTAGTTATTTCCCTTCCTCCTTTAAAAAATGGCATTTTTGAGCAGCCAGCAAATCTGTTGTTGTTTAATATTAGCACAGTGATGCCATACAATAAGAATACTGCAATCTCTTGTGTATCAGGAAGAGCCAGACACAGGAAGAATAAAATGGGGAATTATTAGTACATGCTTTTCTGTAATACATCTCCAAAATGCATGATTTGCTTGTCAGAGTATTTCTGAGAATAAGTTCACTTTACTGGGGCAGCATTCATCTCATTTGCTATCATTTTTTGGAGGCATCATCTGTATTATAGAGAGCTGTTAAAATTCTGGAGCATGTTTCAGGAAGATGTTTCAAATGCAACTTATTTGGTCTTGTTTTCCTTGCTGATGGGTGTTTAGAATGCATTTACTGGTAAGCATTATCTGACAATGAAAATGTTCTTTACTCTCCAGCAGCGGGCACAAGGTGTTCTGCAGCTGGCCACAGAGGGGTTGGCTTTGGAGTTGCCCATTGATAGGAGAAAGCAGTAAATAGGATGGGTTGTTGTTTGTTTTCTTTACTGTGACATTTAAAGTCTTACCATGCAGATGATGTGTTACCAAAGCATTATAAGACTGCAGGAGGTGAGATAAATCACTTCCTTGTGTGGTTGGCTTTCAGAGGCATGTATGTGCTTGTGCAAATGGCAGTCCTCACATGTGGGCTGGAGAGAGAGAGAGAGCAAAAAGTCCTCTGTGATGTATACACACATACATGCATATAGTTTATGGTGCTGAGGTGGGTTTTTCACTTCACAGATTCTAGTGTGATGGACAGTTGCTGATTCATGGAGAAAAACAACCCTCCTGCCAAGAACTGGAAATCTGCCATGATGCTAAATGATCTGAGATCCCACTCCCATGGGCATGTGTGGATTTGCAAATCAACCAGGAGTCAGCCTACTAAGCACAGTAACACTGAAAGTAACCATCAAAACCAATGTTTATTTTGTGGTTTTTCTCTTACTCCATACTTCTGGACTAAGAAGCAATTTAATGATTATATCCCCTGAAGTGCTTTCTTGATTTGCCAGGTATTTATTACTTATGTAGTTTTCCATGTAAACCAGAATCCGTTCTACTTTTGCAGCCAGAATTTTTTAACAGATGTTCAAGCAGTAACAATTCAGATTAGAGCCTTGGATTCCTAGACAGCTTTTGTTTGATTAGAAACAATAACAAATGCTTTGGAGAAGGACATATATCATAGCAGGGCTCAGTGGATGTTTGGGTGCCAATATTGAGCATTTCCAAGTTCACGTTAGAAATGCAAACAAAGATCTCTATAGTCTCTTGAAAGGATATAAACTTTTATGGACTCTAAAAATAGATTTTGTATGTTATTGTGTAACTGTCTAGTGAGGGTTTCTGTTATGTGCTTGTCACTGGAGTGGGCTGGTCCAGTGTAGTAATTCATGTGCTCTTCCTAAACGTCAAGGCCTCGCTAGGTTTTCTCTACTTGAATTGAGTAGATGTGACGTTAGAGAAGTGACTTCCGGTGGTCTAGGTTTAGTTTTGTGGTGCATGGCTCAGTAAGCTAAAATCAAATGAGCTGTAAAATTTAGTCCTGAGGAAAAACTGTCAAGAGGATCTCTGCTTTGCTAGGCTCTTTGCCCTGGGACTGCCCTGAGGGTGATCTTATCTTCAATAAATTACAAGGCAGCAAAATAATCTCTTGTTGGTGTTGTTGATCCCATCCGTAGGTAGGAACAAAGAAGCTCTGTATCTCTAAATACCTTCTCTGTTTGTCAGGTGTCTCTGAGTTATGGTAGCTCTGTCACTGACAACTGTCTCAGCTGTGTCCTTCCTGCACAGCCCTGTGTGATTCTGTCTGCTTGTCTTGGCTTAAACGTGAAATACTTGGTGTAAGGGCACTTGTGGGTAAAAGATGAAGTCTACAGTAATTTTTTGATGTTGAGTTTCTTCTATGTCTACCCAGCTGCTAGTCTAAGGGTGCTGCTTTATGTAAGCTGTGCTTCTCGCAGGGTTCCTTAGTCATAAAAATGCAAGTCTGGATTGCATCTTCCATCTGAAGATGAGAGATCCTCCTTGGGTCAAGGTAATGAGTGATGAAATATAATTACCTTGTACATTATAATAATGACTCATATATTTATAGGTGCCTGTGGTATGAAATTTGGATGAATTGCACATTCTGATGGATATTTAATTTTGTTTTCTCTTGCTGTTGGCTGGTATCATCCCATTTAATGGATAATCAGACTTCTTGTTGCAGAGATTTTACATAAGCACTTTGGGGTCCATTCTTGGGAATCTTCAGTTTATTTAGTAAATTAGTGTGATTATGGTAGTGCAAATGCAAAAAACCAAAACCCATGGTGCCATCAGTTTGTGGCATCCGCCAAACGACAAGAATTTTTTTGTAATGGTTCTTGCTCACCCGCAAAACTGGTCATACCACACATGAATAAACTCCTGCAAAGGATTGGACTTTTGCTTGTACACAGTGCACAGTGGGACTGCTTTGTGAATAATTGTTCCTCATGCTCCCTCCTGTACATAATACCTTCTATAAATGATCCACACCTGTAAGGCACTCATTGCCCCACAGGGTATGTTGCAGTACTTAACTTTCTATTGCTGCTTTCATTTATCATCAGTCAATAAGTTTGTGCTGGTTTAAGTGTTTCAGAATTGCTGTTTCTGATCTTAAGTCACTTAAAGTGTTTTGGTATGGTGTTTCTGAATAACTCTCAAAACTTCTTATAATAAGAACCTGAGGTTAAGTACAGAAATATTCCACTGAATGGAAAAGATGTCTTGCCAAAGAGAGAGTTGGTAAGACCTTTAAATGTTTCATGTCTCAGTGCCTTCTATATGCAAAATATTAGCAATGTATGCTGTTCCTGCACTGTATTAACTGCAGAACTCTACAGTAAACTTCAATGCCCAGGAAGGAAGTAATGATTTTTAATATAGTGAATTACTACCATATAACTCAAGGGCTTGGCAATTGGATATCTTAGCTGAGGCCCAGGTTATGGCCATTTTTTACAATATTTCCCCATGTGAGATGGGAGACGTCTGGGTTTTTTTGCAGGTAAATGAAATATGACCAAACTCCAGTTTCTTGATCTCAGAGGTATTCACCTACTACACCTTAACTTTGGAGCCAGAACAGCTGTCTGTTATAATCACGAATGTTCCAAAACAAATCTATCCCTTACACATGTATGTGCAAGTGAAACCTGCAGTTAACTGCAAGTGCAAGTAGGATTTGAAGTTAATTCTATGTGGCTGTGTCCGAAGGAGAAATTTGGTTCTTGCACGTAAGAAGATAATTTTAATAGTTGTAGTGAGATTAAGTTTACAGTTTCACTGGACATTAAGGTGTAGAGTTCCTCTCTAGTTAAGAATAGATGATGGTGGAAGGAATTACGGCAGGTTTTACGTGGCACAAGTTATAAGATTGATGAGGTAATCCAGAGAAAAGGTACTAGCTCTAATAGCTTTTGCCATTTGCAGTCTTTGAGTAGAAAAGATCTTTTTGGGTTTACTTTATGCCTGGCAGATATAGTAGATTTAAAATAAAAAGTCATCTTTTAAATCTCTCGAACACTTTTGTGTTGTTGTTACATTTGACGTAAGTTTATGAAAATGACTTCAGTGTAATTAGGCTCCGCTGATACAGTACTTTTCCACTGGATTTACTCGGAGCTCGCGAATGTGTTGTAACGAACTGCACTGCAGGCTGCAGTATCTGATTGTCATGCCAGGAGCATCACTAGCGTAGAGCTAAATAGAGATTGGTGAGGAAAGTGGGTCAGGAAACAGGCCTACTGTACCTGCAGAGACTGCAGAGTGCAGCGGCAGCGGAGCAGAGTGTCCACAGCATGGCACTGTCTTACAAAACATCGCGGAGGAGAGGGGCTCAGCAAGTGGTTAGGATAGGATAGTGGGCATGTCTGGCAGCTGGAGATGCTGCTGCTTTTATCCTCCTTTCTCTCCCCTGCTATACACACTTGCTTTGCTGGGTGATTTTAGCAGTGCCCACTTTATTTTTTTCTTTCATTCTATTGAAACATTCTTTCACTGCCAGAGGTCAAAACCATTCTATCTTGTCCTGTAAGACAGACTGCCAAAGACTTGTTTGCTGTTTCATGTGAGACAGTGCTAAATGTTGCTAAGGGCTCTTTCCTACACTTTTTGGATGTAGGAGAGAAAAAGGTATGTAGGATGCGGCTCTGTAGACCTCAGTGGGGTTGTTTAAAAAGGCTTTTCCGAACGTTTCTTGCTTCACTTGCAAAACTAGTCTTGCTAGAGGTGACATTCAGAATGAAATTACAGTACAAATGGAAAAAGAGCAATGAAAACTGAAGCATCTCTAAGCAACCAGTTGGACATGCCCAAATTACCCGAGAAGTGGAAACTACAAAAGAAAGAAAGAAAAAATTCCCAGAAGAGCTGTTATAAGAATTTTTGCTCAAGTGTAAGAGGAAATGGTGAAAGGAACCAAAAAAGATAGTTTTGAAGTTCTTCTGTTTCCACTGCTGACTGCCTTTGTCACCGTGGAGCTTAATTGTTGTGGCTTAAAATAGGCCTTTTTTGTAAGTCTTTTGGTATACTGTGTGCTCGTCTGTGTCCTAACCTTAAAGAGGATATCTAAAGCAGAGGATGATAATAGACTAAAAAAAACACAATCATTTTTAGCCTCAGACATAGCCATAGACATTGTTGTCATTATAATTCATTTATTTGAGGAGTATATTTCACTCACAAGATTTACTTGAGATTTGAGACCGAAGAGTAGGAAGGAAAGACAGGAAGGTCTGTTTTTCAGTTGGGAAAGGTCCATATTAAAAGGGAATGTTTTTTCAGGAATCTTTTGGAGTGTGAATCTATTATTAATCCAGAAAAAGGAAGAGGATTGTGTTCAGAGACCTTCAGACATTAGGTGTCAAAGCCTGCAAGATTCTTATGTTATCAGCTTCCATTGAAGCTTCCACTGCTTTGATAAATGGTGTAAATCCAAACACTTGTTGCCTTAAGCAGAAGGACTACCATTGATTAGGTTAAAATAAAAATTGAAGGAGAAATAAGGTAGCTTGATACTTGCTACCCTGTTTGTCTTAAGCTTTGGATCTTGGAGACATGATGAGGGTGGGAGATGGGATGCTGCTATTATGTGCTAAAGCAAAGCAGGGCAGTGCGGAGGGCATGATCATGTGTCTTCAACCTGCGTTCATTCATCTTGGCTTGAATTGTTACGCAGAATAGAACATCCACACTGGTACGGCATGGACAGGGCAGATGACCATTCTGCTAGTAACTCTTCCTCATCCTGACTGTAGGGAAACCAATTGTGTGGAGTGCTCAGACCACTGAAGAGTCTTCTGTTTCGTTTTGTGATGCACGTAGAATGATACAGAGAAAATGCCTTAGGCTTTGGTTTGTAAGCAACTTGGATACTCAAAAGAAGAGACATCCTCAGTGTCATAATTTCCAGACTGTGTAATAAATGAATGATAGCATTAATAGCATTTCAAAGACAGGAGAATAAATGCCTCAGACTGCTGAGACACCTTCAGTTGCTGTAGTAGCATAGACAGTTAAGGGAACTGAATATATTAAAATTCATGGATGCTAGCAGCATTAGTTTTATGTTTAAACCTGAGAGCAGCTTTACTGTGATAATTCAGCAGAGTAATCAAAACAAAAAAGAACTTTCTTCCCTACTTATGGTTATTACAGATAAACCCTGTGAATTTCCCAGTGCAGGTTACTGAAATGGACAACGCTCTGTGTCACTGCTGCTTTTCAGAATCAGCTGCTCTGAGAATTCATTAACCATCTCATGGTTCGTGTTCTGCCCTGCCTCCACATATTGCATTAAGTAGATTTTTCTAACCTCTCCATGCTGCATTTGTATAGTGCTGTAAGCTGTTCCAGCTCACAAGCCTTGACACAGGGCGCATAAACATATAGGGGGAAGCAAACATGTGCCAACAGTAGCAGTGACAGCATTCCCTGGCTTTCACTCCAAAGGGAAATGACTTCAGTTCCTAAAAAGACAATTTACAGCATGTACCACAGACTGTGGACAAGATCACGTAGTGCCTTATGTGCTATTTATGTTTAAATACCAAGTAAAGGTCTTGCTAAGCTATCAAGGCTCTTCTTAGTTGTTCTTTTATTTAGCTTTTCATCATAGATATGGAGTTAAGTCATAATGAAAAAAGGTGAAACTGCGTGTGGCCTTTGCTCCCTTTCTGGACTTTGACTGCTTGTGCTGCCTTGTTCTAGGTCTGCAGTTGTGTCACCTGTGAAGCTGATTTTCTCCTGGGCAGAATTTTCCTGAATATGAATACTAGCTTTATCACAGTATCACAGCATGGTTAAGGTTGGAAAGGTCCATTGGAGGTCATCTAGTCCAACCTCCCTGCTCAAGCACGTTAGTCAGGACTGTGTCCAGATGGCTTTTGAATATCTGCAGGGAAGGAGTCTTTACAATCTCCCTGGGCAATCTGTTCCAGCACTCAGTCACCACCAGCACAGTAAAGTTCTTCCTCATGTTCAGATGGAACCTCCTGTCCATCAGTTTCTGCCCATTGTCTCTTGTCCTACTGCTTGGCACCACCAAGCAGAGCCTGGCTCCGTTTCCTGACACCCTCCCTTCAGATACTGACAGACATTGATGGGGCACCCTTTCAGTCTTCTCTTCTGGAGACTGAACAGGCCCAGCTCCCTCAGCCTTTCCTTGGAAGAGGAATGCTCCAGACCCTTAACCATCTTCATAGCTCTCCAGCTGCTGGACCCCACTCCAGGAATTCCAAATCTCCTGTACTGATGAGCTCAGAACTGGACACGGCACTCCAGGTGAGGCCTCACCAGGGCTGAGCAGAGAGACAGAATCACCTCCCTCAACCTGCTGGCCATGCTTTTCCTAATGCGCCCCAGGATACCATTGGCCTTCTTGGCCACAAGGACACACTGCTGGCTCACGGACAGCTTGTTGTCCACCAGGACCCTGAGGTTCTTCTCCACAGCGCTGCTTCCCTGCAGGTCAGCCCTCAGCCTGTCCTGGTCATTCTGTGGGGTTATTCCTCCCCAGGTGCAGAACTCTGCGCCTTCGTTGAATTTCAGACAGTTCTGCTGTGCCCGTCTCTCCAGCCTGTCAAGATCCTTCTGAAAGGCTGCAAAGTTCTCTGGGGTCTCCCTCTTGTGGGTCAAACTGTTTTGAACGGAAGTTTTGTTTTAAAATAGGACTGTTATAATGAAAGTCACCCAAACCTCATCACACTTGTGCAGTGTGGTGTGACAGTCTGGATAAGAATGAGCAGGTAGTAGCCCAAAGTTTTGGAAGCTCTGGTTTAAGTCATACTCTGCTGTTCTAGTCACATAAAGCAGCTGATTTTCCAAGATCCTGCTTGTCTTGCAATTTCCACTTGCCATCATTTTTAGAAGTAGGGTATTTAAACTCCTAGATATGTTATTTAACTGTGTTAAATTTTAATCAGATCTCATTTTAAAAAATTATAAAATCTTTGGCTCTCCCTGTGGAATGACTAAATCCTTTGACAATACTGCAGACAGGCCTGTAGAGGGGTTCTTTAGAGCTCTGAGTCTTTTGAGGAGATGTAGGGATTTTTGTGGCTTTTTTTTTTTACAAATTAACCTCTTCGGGCTTGCCATGGCGGTGAACAGTGTGTTCATCGTGTTCAGTCGTCTCAGCTCCATGTCACCTGTAAGGAGAGAGGCTGATCTGTTCTCTGGCTTTTCTGAGTTTGCAATTGGCTTTTAGTTTACAATTGTGCTTGCAAGCCGGATTAAGCAAATTTCTCCCTTGCTTTTATTATTGTAATAAAAGATGGGGTACACAAAAGTAAGTACACGAAATGTACTTATTTTTACATCTTTAAAAAAATTGCTAGTTGTCTGAAGGACCACCAATCAAAAACTTGAAAAATTCATATTAGAACCAATAATTTCCTAAAGAAGCTTTTCAAAGTTTGAGTTCAGAGATGGAAACCGTTCCTCTCAGCAGAAACTTGTCATAAGAATGCTTATCACAACATCATGTTGGCCAAGAATATCTTAAAATAATTTAACTTCAGTTACTAATGGAGATGATGTTCCCAGTGCTTTAGGTGTTTTGTCCTTGGTGTTTCTGACCTTGCAACTAAAACAGTCTCTTTGGAAAGTTGTATGGCCAATTACAAATTCTAATGTAATTCCTAATTTCAGGCCCCATGGACTTGGAATTTCTCCCATAACAAATGTGCAGCCCTTTCTCCTCTAGTTTTGGATGGGAGCTCTTCAAAACTGCTGTTTTAAGCTGTATCATCAGTACTTGATCATCATTTCCCTTGAATGCTTTATTAACCTGTAGATGACTTTCCCAGTGGGATAGTTGCACTGTTAGACTGCATTTTTCCTTGTGCCTCGTGTGCTACCACATATGATTACTTGTCTTCAGAGTCCTTAATATCCTTACTGTTATTCTAAATTCTCAACCCTGGTGCTATAAATATGTGAGTAGGAGTGGCAGACTTCTGTTACAAGCTAACATTTCTCTTCCTTGTATTTTGCTTTTAGAATCTGAGTGATGAGGAACATCTTATTTAGGGTAGAGGCAAAGGACTTCCAGACAGTTCTAAACCTTGGTC
Source organism: Acanthiza pusilla (assembly GCA_036630365.1). Lineage (NCBI taxonomy): Eukaryota > Metazoa > Chordata > Aves > Passeriformes > Acanthizidae > Acanthiza > Acanthiza pusilla. Next base: position 17,567,598 of record JAXCHO010000006.1, read on the forward strand.
AGAAGTTCAGTGAGGAGAAGGGGAATCAAGCTACTTCTCTTCTTTCAGAAGAAGAGAATTTCTAATATCTCCAGATTTAAATGCAGTAGATAACTTAATATGCAAATCCCTGGTTTGAGGATTTTGCATTTACTGTTAATATTCTACTGTATTTGAAATAAGGTTAGTTCCTGTTAGTTCCTGTGCTAACTGGAAGTCCTCCTTTCAGATGGAGTTTCTTCTGCAGGTGTGTTAATGAGAAAGGATGATGAGATTTTTTTTTTGACTTCTCCCACAAACTTCACCTATATTTTTATCATGCTTCTAAATGTACATAGCAAAAGGGTGCCTTCTTCCCTTTCTCCCAGCCCTGCTAAGAGTTATCTTCTGCCTACATAGTTTTTGCTTTATCTCCTTCCAGTTTTATTAATTGAAGATGCCCTTCCATTGTAAGGGGTAGGTTTTCTTTTCCACACTAATTCAGAATTTGGTGCCTGTGCTTTTGTGTGGCCTTTTCTAGCATTGCTTCTGGTATCTGGTTCTACCACGCTGCTGTATGTGTGAAGTTTGTAAGAGCACAAGGACAATTGTAATTATATAGTCATATTTTCTTAATTCAAGCTGGAGACTTTACTCAAATTATTCCTGCAATAGGAATATTTTTTTAATGTGGTGGCATCTCCCTTAACATACCCAGTCATGACTTTATATGATGGAGGACTCAGCCAGTTCCTGTTCAAGTTATTGCGGTAACTTCTTTTGTCTTGTGCTTGCTTGTTCTTCCAGAGGTAAAGTTAATATCTCTTGTGCTGCAATGTCCTTTATTAACAGAGGGCCAAGAAATTTGAAGGTTTTCTACAACTCATCAGAGCTAATGTGATTCTTTTCTCCAAACTGTCAAGACTTGGGTGTATAATTGTGTCTCTGCAGCTCTTGTAGCAGACAGTTTCTGAACTGCCTGTCTTCTCGAGGAGCCTGAAGCACTCTTCTAATGAAGCTCTCTGGTGTGGTGTGACAGCCATTTGCTTGGAACTATATATACACAATTGATGCTGAAATTACCTATTGTTTGTCATAAAGAAGTATTTCAGGAACATGCTGTTATCTTTATAGATAGCAAGACATAAATGCAGGAACAGGCCTATTTAATTTGATTAGTTTTGATTCTTTGCCAACTTCCAGTCTTTTTGGATGTTAGTATCTTGTGAGCAAGTTGCAAAGCAGTTCTGTTGTGCCATGTGATTATGGGGGGGGTTCCTTTTGCAGCTTTCCAGTCAAGAGATTGAATGCCAAAAACTCAAAAATGCCAAAGTTTAAAACTCCCTTAACCAGAAACAGCTGATGAAGAAGTGTTTTCTCAAGTGGTGTTTGTTTATGTTTTGAATGAGTCCTTATTCTTTATTTTTTGGGAGTGACGATTGATCACAGCTTAAATGTTTGTGTAAAAAAAAAAACAAACTTGCATTTCAGGGGGAAAAGATTGATGTATTTTTGTTTCTCTGAAAAACTAGCAGGACCAAATGAAACAAGGTAAATAACTCACTGGTGTAGTTTAAGCTTGCAAATTCTTCAAGTGGTCTTTTTTATGACAAGTTTTTTCTCAAGACACATGCTGCACCATATACTTTCACTGCCTTTTAACAACATTAGTGGAATGATAAAAGTATGTGTAAAACCAAGCAGCTTAGATGTCCCCTAGTTTTATTTTTTTTTTCTTCTTCTTGGATAATTTTTTGTTTGAGGTGGTGATCAGTATTAGAAATAAGGGCAGTCCCTTGTTGCAGAAACGTGCTGTAGAGCTTTATTGAAAGCTAGTAATTTTAAGGAAACAAAACAAAAGATGAAAGCACATTTGATTCCAACAGATCACACTTCTATTCTGCTGTGAGGTGACAATTTATTAGCTTGCAAGCTGTTGCTGTCAGATGGTGTGCTGGGTGGCTTGAGAGCCTGGGTCCCTGCCTTACTTGTGGAGTACCTTATTCTTCCCTGTGGCGTGGCCATCCCATCTTTTCATGCAGGCATGCTCCAGACAGATGCAAGATGTTGTCTAGTCCATACAGGTCCCTGTGCTAAGTGGTAATCTGAAAGTAACCTTGGTGAAAAGCGAGAAGCTTGACTGAAAAATTTCCCTGTGATGCTGTTGCTACGGCAACTGTGTCTATTGTGTGTGTGCTCAGCGGAGTCTGGCTCCTGGATACTGCAGTGTGGAAAAGCATTGCCTTTAGAAGTGCCTCCCTTCCCCCATTTCTGGTAGGTTTGACGGCAGCAAAGGCTGATAAGGCCTCCCTTATCAAACTCATCCTCCCTATTTTACTTTTAGTCTTGCTGCTAGTTTAGGCGTACTGCCTAATAAGACAGAACCATGCTGGAAATGGAGGGGCTGCTGATGTCTGGCTGCAGCTCAGTCTCTTTGTTGTTCTGTGGTGATAATCCAGGATGATTTGCAGAGGCAAGGCAGCAACACAGCAACAGGGCAGGGTATGTCCCCTTTCTTGCTCTGCAGAGGGAGAGGAGCCTTTTGTCTGTGACAGTGAGGCGGCAGTCGTGAGCAGTGGAAGAGGACTGGAAAAGATGTGTGCTGCACAGTGGAGGAGTGGAGAGGAGCACACAAGGGATGCCAGAAAGGTGGGCTGAAAAGACCATTCACCAGCAGGAGCCCTAATTTGTGCTTGCTGGGCAGTGAGCTGGCTATTTCTGATTTATAACCATAAAATGCCAGCATTTCTTAAACCAAAATAATAATAACAATAATAATGATGATGATGATATCCCTGTCTGCTTGATGGTGCAATTTTCTACTACTTTGAAAGGGTGCTGGGGGGGATTGTGTCCATCAACCAGATTTACCTTCTGCAATTTCACATGGATAAATATTTTTTTCTTTCCTCATATATATTCTGCAGAACAGTTAGCTGTGTGTGCAGTCCTGTTTTGTGCTAGCAGTGCTTTAGTGGCAGATGACTGAAGGGTACCAATATTGTGCCTTGAAGAGGCTTGAGAAGCAAAAAAAAAAGCTGTTGATGTGGAAGTGGGAAATAATTTTCTGTAATTAATCTAAAATTCATTAGGCTGATGAAATAGATGTCAGATTCAGCATTCCCTTCCCTCAGTTGCACTACCTTCCTGTGGGAATGTGCAGATGCAGTAATTGGATGTCCCTCTCACCATGGATAACAAACACGTCCTGCTTTGTACGTGAACCTGAAAGCGTCCTATACCTCAGTTTGATGTAAGCTTTCACCCTCCCTGCACTCTGTAGTTCACAAGGGCTTTAAAAATTCTTTATGAATTAAGAGAGCCCCAGTTTTTGCTGCTGGCTACTGGTTTAATATTGCTGAATCCTAGAATAGAGCTCTGTATATTTTTATCTGAGGTTATCTGAGTGAGAGAATGAAGGTGACGTGAGGAGATGCAAGCGACATGCCAAACAATGAAGCTGTGCTTGGACAGCATCTGAATGGAAGCCAGGGAAATAATTTTAATGGATTGCCTAGCTGCACATTTTTTCCCCCTCCAAAAGAGTCTTTTGTTATCCAAGTATATTTTTAGTCTTTTTTTCTGTCTGGTCAACATTTCATTCATGTTTGTGTTGAATACATTGTTCCTTCAGTTTTCAAGAGACTGATGCCTGTAGAGATGGAAACAATTTTCTTAATTGCTGAGGCTGAGGTGAATGTTACTGCCCTTCATCCTAACCTGAAAGAACCTTTTTCTTCAGGCAGTCTCATGCACAATTTAGCCTTTGATGTTTGTTAGCTTCCTTTTAGTCAAGATGGAGCCTGGGTAAAAAAGCATGTGAAAAAATAATTCCTTTAAAAATTATTTTAAGAAGCAAAATTTTTGTACTCTGTAGATCATAGTCTTAAACTGAAATTACTCTTTTTAAAGGTGCAGCATAATTTTGAGCTTGTTCTTATTTCTGTTTGTTTTAAAATTAGCAGTGCCTTCTGTTCTCAGGAAGGTCCAAAATAGAAACTTAGTTTCTAAGTATGGGCTTATATATGTTCCTAATAATGATAAATTTAGGGTTATGCTAAATATGTTCATCTGTATGGGTACATTAGCAGTAGTAGTCTGTTTTCTCTTGTATACAAGGTTGGTTGCTCTTTGGTGAAGAACTGAGGATAGGAAAAATGGGGAAACAGTATATGTGAAATTTTAAAAAGCCTGATAATTTTGCCAGGCAGGAGGGGAAAAGAGAAACTTTGCACTCCCCTTTACTTTCAGTCTGTATTCCCTTTCTGTTTTACGAGATCATTTTACCCTGGCAGACTACAGAGTAAAGTCCACCAGGAGAATCTGCAGAGTATTTTACTGCCTTGTTTTGACTTTCAAGTGATCTGAAAGGTTTTCACACACCATTTGCTTATCTATTAGCTCTTTTTCCCCAATAACTTAGCTCAGTTGTTCTTGTACTTGTGGGTTGCAGTACCTTCCAAGGAATGTAAGATGTCCTTTATGTGCATACAGAAAGACAAGAAAGTAGGAGACTGCAGAGGTGAAAAGAAAGGATGAATAGGAAAAGGATAAGTAGTCCAGGAAAAGAAGTCTGTATGACATTTGCAGATGGTTTGCTTCACCTCACACAAGTGATGTGAAGAATTCAGCAGTGAATGAATGGCCGGAATCATCCGACATATATGACAAATGGTGCTCAGCGCTTGAATTACAGAATGGATTGCTTCCATCTCCAGTCGTAGTCCTGTGAAATACTCTTTGAGCAACCGGAGAGGTGCAAGCGCTTAAAAAAATAAATAAAGCTTTTCAGGCATTTTGTAAGAAAAATGGTTGTGTGCTGTGTGCAAATTCGACAAACATGTAAAGATTCAGAAACACATAAAACGTAACATAAATTCCCTCACAGGTAGAAAGTATTTTCTTGGATAATGTAACATTCAAGTTAAGAGTAAGTTAATTAATCAAAATATTTTTCAGGTTGTGTGATTCTAAATGTGTTATGGCTAACCAAACTCTCCACTATCCAAAGTACCACAGTGTTTCAGCACTAGGTTGGAAAGGCAAGTTGCTTAAAACTGCTATTCCAGGGTTTTTTTTGCCAAGTAGTTGGGAATGAAGTGCTACTTTGGAACACCTCAGATATTTTTAAGGTGAAATCTGCTACAGAAGGTAATAATCCAATATCACAGAAGGTGATATTGAAATGGTTGGAAAATCAGATATTGGTCTTTTTTCTGTCTGCAGTGGCGAAATGTGTTTTGAGTAATTGGGAGTGATGGACTTGAATTGCCATCGTTACTTGAAATGATAATAGCAGAGCAGCCGTGCTGTGCAGAGACCACCTCCATTAAGAGGATGTAGCTGTTATTTAGCATGGATATATGAGAGTCTGGACAAAGAAGTAAATGTCCCATGTGCATCAGGGGACTGGGAATGTGACCTCCAGCTCTTAAGTGTTCTGTGTCCAGGAATGGTGTGTTGGCCAGAGAGTGCTCAAGTCAGTATAGCGAAAACGTTGGTTATTGACAGACTCCAATGCTCCTGATATTTGCCCACGTGTAAACATCACTTGTGGGCAGGAGAACACACAGTTCATCTCCTACCCAGGACACTTGAGCAGTAGTTATTAACCTTTTGCACATGATGACCTTCCTTGTGAAAGTAAATCACTTCTGAAGTTGATTGAGAACTCAAGGCAGATGAGGTGAGGTTTTGTTTTATGCAGTGCTGCTTCAGTTTAGTTAGGTTCAGGAATATTCAGGAAGGGGTTTCCTCGTGTTTTTATTCTTAGCTGGGCTGCATATTTGGTTTTAGGTTAAATGAGTTCACCAAATGTCTGGAAGGTTCTGAAATAGGGAGAATTGCTGCCTCTTGGTTTCCAGCAAAACAGTTATGCCAGTTGGAATTCCAAATGCACAAGAGGTGGGTGTGTTTTGTAATCAGTGGTGAAGTCTGGTGGGCTGTTGACTTTAATATAACCTGCAGTACTTTTCATCTGTTGCAAAAATGCTGCTACTTTAATAACAGAAAATCAGACTCCATTCTTCAGAGTTTCTATATTTTGTATTCTGTTAAGTGGCATACTGTTGTATCAGAAGAAGCTAAACTTTTAAAACCACGTTATTTAACTAATATTTTATAAATTGAAAAGAAAACAAATATTGTGAAGGGATTTCTGATCAGTATACTTCACAATGGCTCTCTAGTTGTATTAAGGAATGTGTTCCTGTCTTCCGGAGTTATTTTAAAGCATCGATTCCTTTTTATAATGAGTATATAGCACTGCTCATGAAAAGCTATTTGAAAAATTGTCTTGTCTGTCTTGATGATTCCTGTGCGCTGTTACAGAGCCACCCTGTGAGAGCAAAAGGAAAAATGTGATTTAACAGTTGGAGGATAGGAACCTGACTTCTGCGCACGTGGGAATGTTGTAATCTTTCTGAGCAGCAGGAAGATGGATGAATGCAGGAAGTCACTGGCAGTATCTCTGCCTTCCTCACCTTGGTTAGGTTAGCCAGCTCCCTTCTACTCTGTATCAAAGAACAAAATGCTGTCCTTTAAGCCATGATGCAACAAGACATTTCATGAATATGAATATGAATATCTATAAGGTATGAAACCTTATAGAAAATGCTGATTATTGCAATGTCAGCATTTGTGGTTACAATTTATTCAGGAAGAATCAAGTGGGTTCATAGGAGTGAAAGGGGCATTTTATATTAAAAACTGCATTACCTGTTTCTCAGTCATTAACAAGTTGGAAATAAGAGGTTTTAAGGGGTATCCAACAAGTGGAAATCCTTTCCACTCCCCTGAAATAAAACATAAGGCACTGGTTGCAGCCTGGCCTATGAGCTACCACAGCACAGAATGACCAGCTCCATCTAAGAGGGATAGGAAAGGAGCTGTGATACTGTGGGTGAGTTTGCTCTCAGGCAAATACAAGAGCCTGTGCACTGTCAATACTAAAACATTTTAAATACGTCTATTGGCAAAACCCTGGGAAGGCAAATTTTGTGTTAGTAGTATTTTCTTCTTTGCATTTGGTGGAAAAAGCAGAAGTATCATAAAGGGATGAGATTCTCTTCTCTAGACCAGCATTTTTTCAGCCTCTAGAAGATAGAATTTTAAAAATCAAGGCTGAATCTTTTTCTTTTCAGAATTTTAGGAGAGATGGCCCAAGTGCTGTATAGGTTGTTGATGTTAATAATTTTTTCCCAGAACATCAGGTAGGTTTCAGAAGACTGGTTGAAACATAATGCCCTGCCAGTATTTTAAAGGACTGAATGAAACAACTCAAATAATTTTAGGCCTGTCAACCTGGTATTTGCCTTGGCTAAGTAATGGTGTGGCTGACATGAATTTGGATCAATAAAAGTTTAGAGCATGATGATGTAGTTGCTTGTTGTGAGTATGTGACTATGGAAAATATATCTTGTCAGACTAATGTGATACCTATTTTTTGTGAGATAAAAGTTTGATAAAAGCATCAATGTCAAATGCAGGTGTAATACGCTTGGATTTCTGTCAGGCAGTTGCCTGGACAGTGTATGGCATTCTGATCAGGAAATTATAAAGATATACAATTACAATAACAAAAAAAAAAAAAAGAAAAAGCCATAAAAATTATAAATTGGCTCTGAGGGGTCATGGAAATATCACTGTAAATTGAAGTCTTTATCAAATATGTGTTTCTAGTGGAGTCACTAATATTAAAAAATGACCTGGACTGTTTATCTGCTTGGGACTAAACTAATTTAATTTCTTGCTTTTTGTGTTACAGTTACACATTGAATGAATATTTCTGGTGAATTGTCCACAGTGATGCTATATAGTTTCTCTGAAAGGTTCCAACCAGTTTAGAACTTGTCTGTATCCAGAAAGATTTATTATGCTGTAAATATATAGACCACAGTAAATTTTGTCTGTCTCAGTCTTGCCCATTTATCAAGCTTTATGAACGTCTTCTGGAGTTTTGATTCAAGAGCTCTAAATGAATTCACATTGCAGAATCTTCGCTATCCATCCTGTTTCCTTTGTAGGAAATGAAGTAAGGGAAGTAAGGAAGTGGGTCAGCAGAATGGTTACTTTGGACTTCCAGAGGGCAGACACTGGCCTGTTTAGGAGCCTGGTTGAGAGAGTCCCTTGGGAGACAATCCTAAAGGGCAAAGAAGTCAGGAAGGCTGGACATTTTTCACTAAGGAAATCCTAAAGGCTCGGAAACAGGCTGTCCCTGTGTGCTGAAAGATGAGCTGGTGCAAGAAGACCAGCCTGGCTGAACAGGGAGCTTTGACTGGAAGTCAGGGGAAAAAAATAGGTGAGTTTATCACCTTTGGAAGATGGGGCAGGCAGCTCAGGGAGACTACAGAGATGTCATGAGGTCATGCAGGGAGAAAATTTGAAGGGCCAAAGGCCAACTAGGACTCAATCTGGCTACTGGCATAAGAGACAATAAAAATCTTTTTATAAATACATTAGCAACAGGTGAAGGGCTAAGGAGAATCTTCATCCTTTATAGGATGTGGGGGGAAACAATGTGACAGAGGATGAGGAAAAGGCTGAGCTATGTAATGCCTTCTTTGCCACAGTCTTTAATAGTAAGACCAGTTTTTCTCTGGGTACTCAGCCCCCTGAGCTGGAAGACAGGGATGGGGAGCAGAATGAAGCCCCCATAGTCCAAGGGGAAATGGTCAGTGATCTGCTCCACTGTCTGCTCCAAACACACACAAGTCTACGGGGCTAGTTGGGATCCACCTGAGAATACTGAGTGAGCTCATGGCATTGCTCACTAAGGCACTTTCCATCGTTTATCAGCAGTCCTGGCACTCTGGGGAGGTTGGCAAATGTGACACTGAGTTCCAAGAGTGGCCAGAAGGAGGATCTGGGTGACTACAGACCTGTCAGCCTGACCTTAGTGCCTGGAAAGTCATGGAGCTGATCATCCTGAGTGCCATCATGTGGTATGTACAGGACAGCCAGGGGGTCAGACATGGGTTCATGAAAGGCAGGTCCTACTTGGCCAACGTGATCTCCTCTGACAAGGTGACCTGCTTGGTGGATGAGGAAGAGGCTGTGGATGTTGCCTACCAGGACTTTAGTAAAGCCTTTAACACCATTTCTTACAGTGTTCTCCTGGAGAAGTTGGCAGGCCATGGCTTGGACAGATGCACTCTTTGGTGGGTAAAAAAACTGACTGGGTGGTTGAGCCCAGGTGGTGGGAAATGGGAGTAAAATCCAGCTGGAGTCTGGTCACAGGTGGTGTTCACCAGAGCCCAGTGTTGGGCCCAGTCCTGTTCAGTGTCTTTATTGATGTTCTCAGATATCTTTTTGAATTGAAATGATTCTATGATTCTATAATACAGCTTTTTAATAAAAACACCTTTTCATCAGCAGTGTAGTGTCACTTCAGACATGGTTTTTTTCCTAATTCTTCCTTTGTCTCTAGCATTAGGGCTCAGTCTCTATCTGAGTCCTTTCAAATGGTATTCTTATTTATTCAGGAGAGCTTTCCTATTAATTTTCGCATTGGACTCCTAGCAAGTTCACATTTTATTTATTTCCAGCAAGGTTGCTTTAGGGAGCTGTGCTGTTAGTAAGTGCTGCAGAAACAGAGAATCCCACTTTGAAGAGCAGAGTTACATGATACCCTAAAGACATAAGCACCATTTGTTTTGAGTGGTAAAGGAGCGGACAGTCAGCAAAATTCATGGCTTGGTATTTTTGTACAAGGATATAGAAGCTGCATGCCTGCAGCTTCTCTGGAAAGTAAATGAACCAAGAAAATTCTGTCCTCAAGTTGAGGTGGTTGATGTATGAAAAATGTTTTTGTTTTCCTCTGTTATTTATTTTGTCATATTTTAGGAGAAGTTCTTAATGTGCTGGTGTTTTTTTGGCTACAAGTTAAGTTGATAACATTTTGGTTTTTATGTGCATGTTTGTGGGAGAGGGAGAGGTCAGTGAGTGTCATGCTGGAAATCAGGCAAAGATTTGCGTTCTTGAACAGCTGCTACTTATCTTGAGTAATATGTCCCAAAGGCATTGGGTCCAATAAGGGATGCTTCTAATGATATTACACAGTAGTTCTGTACTTTAAATAACCTGCTCATTTCTTTCAAATAGTGTAAAATATTTTGGAAATTAAGTAGATTTTTTTATTTCCTTCAGTGACACTACTTGTGTACTGCTAGGTTATACAAGCAGCAGTACACACTGAGGTCAGCAGGGCTAGCACAGAAATGAAAGCTCAATCCAATTTTGCATGAGAGCTTCCTTGAACATTTAGTGATTTCCCTGAAAATTAGTCTTCCCACATCCCAGGGCTGGAAGTTGAACAGAGTAATATAAAATTCTATCATAATTTTGGATTTACTGCTGAAAGAAGCAAGAAAGCCTCTGCACTATAAAATAAAGGTGGTATTCCATAATGACATCATTAGTGGTATTCTTTTGATAATACTGCCAGCATTTTTTATGAAGGATAGCATGGGTGAAAAGCATGTGAGCAAAGAAAATACTGTAAGGATGTTCAAAAAACCCCACATGCTAGAAAAGAAGGGTATGGAGGGTAAGCGAAGTCAGACCTGACATTGGTGGGGCCAGTTCCCTCTGGCCCTAATGTAGTGGCTGCCGTCTGGCCGCTGCCACGGCCACGCTACAGCACTTGCCCCCTTTAAGGGACAGGGACACTGTCTGCCTCTTCATGGCATCTGATTAGAATACCCTGACAGTCAGTTGTTTGAGGCTATGAACTTTATAAGAAGTGCTATTTTTCTTGTGAGCTCTGAAAAAACCACCAGGCTTTGTGCTATTGTGTAATCCTGCAGGCTGTGTGTCCTGAGTTCACTGCAGTGCGTTTGTTGTGGAGAAGAATTGTAGCGACAGGTCTTGCAGTAACAGCACAGTTAGGGGAGAGCTGAGTTCCTGAGAGAGCTCAGTGCCCATGATATGTTTGATTGCTCTCTGGTTCTCCCCAGCTGCACTGAATATTCCAGAAAAGATTCCAAATGTATTAAAAATGGTGGACTGTTTTGCCACAAGGAGGGAGATGTGAAGCCCGGATTCTGTTGAAAAACTTAAAACTGCAGTTATACATCTACAAACGAATGTGGTTGTTTAAGTGGAATTCAGTGTTTTGTTGCCAAATAATACATGCTGTCATGAATTTTATTCTAAGCCTATAAAATGATTGATAATGATATATACTTCCACAGAATGTTTGTCTGTAATAATTGTTTAACAGAACCACTTCATTAATTTCAGAGTACTAGAAATTAGCACATTCAGTTAGATAATGATGACATTTATATGCTATAGTGAACTTTTGTCTTTTTGCTGTTTTCGTGTACAATAGCACAGAAAGAAAAGACAGATACCAAGTGGGTTTTTTGCATGCTGCAAGCCACAATTCTTGACCTGAAAACATCAGAGTAATCTGATCATAAGGATGTGTGTGTTGATGGTACAGACAAATCAGTGTTTAAGGAGGTTTTGAAACTTTGTGTTTCTGTGGTCTTGGTTTCTTTAATTTCTTGTGCCAAAATGGTGTTTGTGGCCTCAAATAAAGAGCAAACCCATTGTAGTCCCCAAAGCAAACCCAAATAGATTGTAAGGTGTTTGTCTTAGTGCCTCTCATTCAGCTTAGGAGAGAGTGACACTGAGACTGCAGGGAGCTGGGAATTGTGCATGCAACGATCTAAATCAAAGTAATTTTGAGACAACTGGTGAAGAAGTTCCCTTGGGTAAAATTGTGCGTTTGCTGAAGACCCCATTCCTCTAGCTCATGTCTGGATGTCTGTAATGTTAGTGAGGATTTTGGCCTTGTGGGATTTGCACTGCATAATCATAGGTTTAAGAGTATGTACACATTAACAGGGCTGGTGTGATGAATTATTTCTTTATCAATCAGAAGGGATACTTCAGTCTTAATTTTCACAATATAATGAAGACTGAATGGAGAGCTTGTTACAGGAAACAAACTGAAACTGAATGACCGTGATTTGGTTCATTTTAAAAATGATGAAAGGACAGACAAAAATTGCTTTGTGGCTGAGGTCTTGATTAGAAAAATGGAAAATTTTGATGTACCAGTGAGGCTGAGGGATATAAAAGTGGCAGAGCTTGATTTTCCCGGAATGAAAGATGCTAATGGTTTCTGAACCCCAAGGAAAGAAGAGAACTGCCTGAAGAAGGATACAAAAACTAATTGGAAAATCTTCAGGCAAGAGAGAAGAGCCAGCTGACCTTGCTGACTTGTAAAGATTTTATCACACTTGTTTTGGCTACAGACTTGTCATTCTACCAAAACCTAATCCCACTGAGTGTTCTTACTGAGATCTCAGCAACTTTTGTATTGTTCTGGAGTCATCTAAAGATGAGGGTTTTTTATGGGTGGACACAGATCTTACTCTGTGTTGACATCCTCGGTCTTTCCATCCTCAACTTAAGGCAAACAGTCCATGTTTAATTTTTTCAATGTGACCAGTTTTTCAGTGTGACCTCACATGCCTTCAAGCAGACTTAGGATGTGCACGTGGGTTGCTGTGATGGAAACCTTCCATGAAAATGTTGACTGCTTTAAAAACTGGGATTTTTAATCATCTTTTATTTTCATTTCTTGTGCCAGATCACTAATGAGAGGGGTTTGGGGTTGTGGTGTTCCGTATCTGATACTAAAAGATTAGTTGTTTTTTGGTATGTGTTTTTTGGTTTATTTTGGGTGGTTGAGGGTTTTTTGTGCATATGGGGGTGGGGTTTTTTTTGTTTTTTTTGTTTTAAAAATTGGTGGTTGGGCTTTTTTGTTGTTGAGATTTGTGGGTTTGGTTTTGTTTTTTTTTGCTTTGTACTTAGAAATGTTTCCATCATGTGCAAGCACTTGAGACCCAAGGTGCACCAGCTGAATCACAGAAGTGCAGCTGCACCCTGTTAACCACAAGAAAGCAGTCCTGGAAGTGTGGTGCTCAGTCAGAGGAGAGTAGAGCAATTTCTCATGTGTGGTTAGTGTCATAGAGAGGGAATGTGTGCAGGGACATGTATGAATGGCACATATGGCATGGAGGGTGTAAAGGCAAGCTCTTGGTGTTGGCCAGCTGGCTTTTTGGTGACTGTAAGGCAATTGGCAGGGCAGGATATTGAATGATGGAAGATGGGACTCTGAAAACAGTGGGTGGAGAAGCAAGGGAAATGCTGCATGGGGGAAAAGTGTTTTTTTGTTGTGTGCTACAAGTGACGCAGGCTTGGAGTTAGTTTCAGGCAGGGAGGGAGTAGATCATAACTCTGGAAGCTACAGAGAGCTATAAAAGCTTCATTTGAAAGCTTACTGCTTCCTAACAACGTCTTAATGTTTCCTTTCTTTGTCCATGCTTGTAAAGGTCCACTTACATGGCACATTAGCTTTTGGTCAGGTGTGTCTTGAGGAGGAATGTTTTCTTCCAGACCTTACTAGGTGAGTTCAGCTCAAATTCTATTGTGAATTTTCTTGTTGTAGTGGAAAGTAAAACTACATAGAAACTAAAAAGCCAGCCACACAACTACAGAAAAATCTGCCTTAAGTAGAAAATAAGATTATCAGATTGATGAAAAATGGAAAATGTATTGTGAACTACAGGACACTGGGCCTCTTACTTTTCACCTCCTGCAGCCAACAGCTAGGAACATGTTCTGCATTAAACTGAACTTAGTCTTGTGCTCGCCAAGGAATGTGACTAGGTTAGCAAGCTGCTTTCTTATCAATCAGGAGTCAAATGATCCAGAAGAGGAACACAGAGTTCCTAGTAAAGGATCATTGGAAGCAGGACAGCTTTGCTAATTAGATTCCTTTTACTTTATTTTATTTTTACACATCAATAGAATTCTGCATACAAATGTAGTTGCACCGAGTGTGTCAAACAGTACAAATTGTTGTTACGATACATTAATCAAGGACATGGAAGAACAGCGCTGGGAGAGAAGATTCCCTTGCCTTACGTAAGCTTTGATCTGCAGTCTCTCGGTCACCTCTTCTCCTTCCATTAGGACTTCTGATCTCAGAAGGAATAAGATTTGCTGTCTTCTGGCAATTTCCTTAAAGTGAAATTTGTCAAAAAACATGAGATACCATGTCTAAAGTCCTGTATAAAAGTACTTATGTGCCCACCCTTCTAAAGGTTTCCTTCCCTTGCCCCCCTGCCCTCTCTCCCTCTGCAAAAGAGCCATGCTTTGGTGCAATTAGAAAGACAAACTAGGATCTGCATGTAATTTAAACATCTTCATTCATCCTTGAAAATCTTCTTTGTATATCATGCTCTCATCTCTAAGAAGCGATGGAAACCTCCACATCCTTTCATCTTTTGGGAAATAATTACACTGAAGGGCATTAACATACACTTATAGGGTGGTGGCATTGAGATATTTTTGGTGTTCTAGCTAAACACCCTGATGTTTGGATGCTTGTGATTTTTCATTCTGCAATCCGTCTTGTGAGTCCAGTTCCCTGTGCCTCTTCCTTGCACCCTCCACTGTACTGTCCCTTCCCCTCTGCTGCAGTGGGAGGTTAACTTTGCCTGCAGTTCTGATTCCTTCTTTTTCTTGTTGGGTTGCACAACATCCTCAGTCAAAGCCCTGGGGTTACAGAAAGAAAAGAAAGAAGAGCCTTGCGGTCATGGTACTAGCCTGAAACTTGGATTTTTATACACTTTGTCAGACTTGTTTTGTTGTAGTGCTCGGACGTCCCTTAGGGGGATGGTTGGCAAAAGGTATTTTTGTCTCTTAATTACCGTTTGAAATGCAAGGGAGACTGTATGTCTAAATATCCACAGGAGTTTTATCCTGTATATGCTTGTTTGCTGTCTGCAAAGGTGAGATCTCTATCCCAGATGGAAAAGGTGGTGCTCTGTCTGAACTTTCTTCCCTGGTGACATCTTTTGTAGATAACCTTCTCTTCCTAATATGCATATATATTTTGTCTTTTATATCTAGATATACACACATATATATATTGGAATGTTTATATAATATGTACTAAATATTATTTTACTTCTTCATATAGTGTTTATAAGATGTAAAAATATTTTAATCTTAAGTGAAATATTTTTTCTATTTTGCATAACCCTCTGGTTTTACATTCAGTCAATTAATTTTTGTTAGGACTGGGCCAGAACCATATAGGTAGGCTCCAGAAAGATGTTGGTGTTTTGCCCAGAGTTCGTGGTTGCTGTGCTAAGGTCTTTCCTCACCATCCATGCAGCTGATGTCTGTGATTATGCTATTTATCATACTATTTATGATTTATAAAACGCTGGTCCCTTGGCTGCTTACACCACACGTGTTAAATCTGGATGGATGGATGGATCTGAACCACAGCCATTGCTAGGTAGAAAACAGCTTGCTAGCACACAATTTAAGGGAAGAAACAAACAATTTATGTACAGTTGAAAGAGCACAAATAATAAGGTAAGTAAGCTCTGGGTGAAGCGGTCCCTAAGCATTCTTTGCCTGCCTTACAGACATTTGTCAAGTGCTTTGAGTTAATTTATACAGAGATCACAATATCCTTCACAACTCTTCTCAAATTTCCCTCCAAACTGAGAACTTTAGTGAATTGTTTTCTGTGTAGGGGGTCGTGTTTCTTAAGCTCACAGAATGCTTTGCTCAGTAACAGTCTCTGATTTGTCATTAAGATTGGTGAATTTTTTTTTCAATTAAAACATAATGTAAAATTATTGCCTAATTAGAAAGCATTATTGTGTGTTTATAAGTATCCCTGAATGTACTTATCCACTGGAAGCATGCAGATGTCTGTTGGAATTCAATTTCTCTGCAGCATGTTGGGGGTGGGGACAGAAGAGAAGTAGCCAGAAAATTATAGTTGCTGCAGTAAATACCAGACTTCTCCCAGTGACCTGCACTGACTGCAAAGCTTATTGCATCTAATGTAAGCATAAAACATCTGTTTAGCAGTGCTATTCTCTGGCTGGTCTGTATTTGTACCAGCAAATCAATCATTCTTGGCTAATTGTTGCCTGTTGTGGGGAGTCACAGAGAAAAGGGGGTGCCACATTTTAAGGTTTATTTTAAGAAAGATGTAATGAAATACCTGCAAGGCTTCAATGTTCATTAAGCACTGGCAACCTTGCTTCACCTCCATGGTGTGATCCCTCCTGAGCTCCAGAGACATAGGTGTGCAGGCCAGCAGGAATCCTGTGGGTGGATGGTGTAGCCTGTAGCTACAGGGAGCATGGATGATGAACACGGTGTTCCAGGAAACTAAATTTAGAGTACTTTCAGGGTGGTTTTTTTGGGGGGTTCCTACAAAGTCAGTCTGTGTTGTCAGGTGGTGACACCCTGCAATAAGGCAGAGGTGTGGTGAACCTTGTGCTCTAAATCAAGCAAATTCTACTTTGGAGTAGAGAACTGCTGCTGGTACCTGGTATGTGCTGCCCTTGCTCTGGGCTGTTGAGGGTGAATCCAGGGCACTGCCTTCAGCAGCTTGGGATTTTGCTTGGTTTCAATTCTTGTTAGCAAAGCTGGCACTTCCACTGAGGTGGCTTTTAGCCCACCAGAGGAGGTGTTTTTGTGCTTTGCAGTAGCTCGTAGCCCATCAGTCCCAGAGCTGCAATGTGTTCGCCATGAGTGGCTGCCCTGGGGGCAGCTCCCCAGCACTGGCCAGTCTGTGAAACACAGGAATTCCTCTCCTGGTTTGATTGATTCCCTCACAGCCTGATAGCTGGCTAGTGGGTGGCTCTGAACGGTGGCCAGAGTAACAGCTACAGTGCAAAGCTGTTTGAGATCACCAGTGTTCTTTTATCTGGTTTGCAGGCTCTGTACCTGCTGCTATTGGATGTAGGAAAAAATTGCTTCTTTGTCAGGGGAGGTTTTTTACAATCTAAATAACACCTTGTTTGTGTAGGGCTTCCCCTCCCCCCCCCCCCCCCCCTTTTTTTAATGTAGTGTTTCTGGCAGTGTCAGCCACCACCCTGAGCAGTTCTTTTGTGATAATGCTTTTGAATCTCTGCCTGTGTCAGCATATTTCCTAGGGAATTAGCCAAGATTATTCACACCTCAGATAAAATTTATTTGTTTTATTAGCAGCAACTTTGGTAAATCCAATTTTCAGCACTTGGTGAAGATGAGAATTTGCTTTTTTGCTAGAAAGCCTTTGCATGTGTTTCCATGTGTGGATCTTGTTTCCATGGCATCAGCTTTTAAGCTCGAGAAGCACAGGTGGGGGCATTAGTCAGTGAATAGGCATTAGGAGCCAGCCCTGCTCCTGTGTAGGGCTCTGTCTTGTGGTGAGGATGGTGATGTGGGATATGGCAATGATTTATGTATTTTAATGGTCGGGACGTAGACCTTTTCCTGTCTGCAATATTGTGGAATAAAAGACTTGCTGCAGTCCTGCTAGTGCTCTTGCAAAGGAATTGCTTTTCCTGTTGTTTTGTTTTGATTTTTCTGATGATGAGGCCATGCTGGAGTGTGCTGTGAATTATTTTTCTTGCCCTGTTTTCCCAAATGCTTTAATATGTTATCTAAGCACCCTTATCCTAAGGAGTCTTTTTCTTCTTCCTTGTCATTGTTGTGTTGGGATGGCTTTGCCCAAATATTTTCATATAGCAGTTGTGACACACGTAGATTGCGAGTATTAGTGATTGTAGTGTTCATTTGTAACACAAGTGCTCAAGCTATTCAGCGTGTCAGTCTTGGATGTCTCTTCACCAGTAAATACTAAAGCACAGTGAGCTGAGCACAAGGTCTGTTTTATTAACTTCTATGGTTTTATGTTCTGCAGACATGGAGGTGATTATAGCTGTTTCTCTGGCTGTAAAAGCTATAAAGTTGTGCATGCACAGAGCCATATTAACTGTTGATGGTATGGACTTCTACTTTTTAATATAATTGAGCATATATATTTTATATAAAAGATAAATGTTTTCTATTTTGCCATTGCAAATATACATTAAGAAGAATGAACGTATTAATTTTCTCCAGCTCAGTAGTAGGTGTAATGGGCAAGTAGTTGCAATACAGTGAACCAGATACAGGGTTGCTTTTATTTAAATTAAAAACATGAGGACACTCAGCAGAGTAACCTTGTGTGAAGTGAAGTCTTTTACATCAGACAATTATGCCAGTGGTGACCTTGCAAAAGGAATTCAGTGGGAAAGACAAGCCCTTGCAGTAGGACAGGGGACTGCTCTCGGTGCTTGTGCTACCATTGTTTGTGGAGAACTTAAAAAAACTCGATACACTAAAGCAGCTTCAACATCAGACATGTTCACAGCAGCTGCAAAGAAGGATGAAAAATACATTGACTATAAGTTTGCATTGAAAAGAAATTTTTAACTGATTTCCATTATTAATGAGCTAATAGAAGAGTGGCATTCTAGGGAATTTTTTCTTCATTCTAGGCAAATGACCATAGGGATCATATCATGCCAGGTTTAGCATACTGGGCCTGTATACTTTGAGCAGCTCTTCGGGGGTCAGATGGAAAAACCGTATAGATAAAGGATGTGGAGATCTTCATCACCCTTTTGATTCCCAGCTGCCTCTGTATTGCTTAATCTGTGTTTGCTCTGTGCCTCTTGTTGGATCCACTGGGTTTTGTCATGGGTGTGATGTTTTTGCAGAATTGTGACCAGTCTTGCTTGAAAGGATTGAAATGTCTTTGGTGACTGCTTTTTGAAAAGAACAGACATCTTTATTAAAAAAAACCAAACAAGCACTCACCCCTGCCACTAAGCCCCTAAGTGAGGCTACAAATGAAATTCTGTTTAAGAATGTGAGCACTTCAACGTGGATTTTGCATCCTACAACATGTAATTGTTTGTTTTAGGTTAATTTTTAATTTCCTGTCATAATTGTGGCTGTCTTCCTACTGGTAAGCAGGTTCTAATTTAGTCATTCATCTTTCTTTTTCAGATTGCATGTGGCTCAGAGCATAATCTGGCAATAGTTGGTAAGTAGCTTAATTTTATAACAAATCCTCTCACCTTTTTTCATTTTTAGTAGCACAAGATGAAAGAAAAATGTGCATATCAAACATACTGAATGATTAACAGCACTGTATGCAGCTGGAAGGAGGAAAATAACATATAGATGTAGAGGAAAGAAGAGGGGAAATTGGTGACAATGAGTGGTGATGATGGTAGTGTGTCCTTGCAGACCAGCCCATGTAAGGAGAGAGGGGTTTTATGGATGTAACAAGAAAATACATTTGCAAAGTGCTATACCCTTTTATAGATTGGAGCCATTGTAACAATTCAGGCTGCAGATTCAGAATAGCATCTAAGCTTGAAGCTGGTCAAAAGTATCTTTGTTTAACAAGATGGAAATTATTAACATGGAAATTTTCAGTGAAAAAAAGTCCTGGGTCTTTTGTTGTTCAAAGCTTGGAAAATCTTCAAAATGTCAGTCAGTGGTAGACAGGTTCTTTAGTGCGTTTTAGTATAATGCAGCTGTTGTAATAATGATGGAAGTACTAGGAAGCTAATGTCGGTGGAGAAATTGAATTTTGTGTACTAATTCCAGGAACAATCAGATTCTTGCTTTCATGTGATGAGTTGATTAGTGAAGCTTGATACATGATTGCTATTATATAGAATTACTTGTTTAGGAACATTTTTAACTGTAGATTTTCAAGTGCTTTGTAAAGGAGGTCAGCATAATTATCCCCATTAATAGACAGGACAAGACAGATGAAGAAAGGAATTCTATGCTAATGAGAGCTGGAAATGAAACAGGGCTCCATCCACATAGATGTTTGTGATTGCCATGACTGATGCATTGAGATGTCAAGTAAAGAATTTCCTTACTTTTCTTGAGTGTGGTTTGTCAGAGGTAGAGAAAAGCAGCTCTTTGATATCCAGCCTGCATTCCATGCTCTAATTTTTTAGGTTTCGTTAAGTGGCTGCTGAGTTGGCATTTTCCATATTTCCATATGTGCTGTGGTATATTTCCTAATTATCCTTCTCCAGTTAAACCTTGTGGTGAACTTGTTAAGTTCTGTTAAGTTTATGGCTGGATTTAAGGAAAGATTTTTCCCTTTGCCTTCTCTCTGCTTGTTCAGTGTCACATGCCTGTATTAATTGTCAGTCTGGTGCTTCTGAATGTCGACTGAAGAGCAATCTTGTTTCTTGCTGAATTGATGAAGTAAAAGTGTACTGCTGGCAGATTCCTCCAGTGAGCTTGAAAGCAAAGCATTGAGTTTGAACAACCTTCTCTCTGCTTATGTCCTTTTAAGCTTTCTGCCTTCTAGGCAGAAATCTCTGGAAAAAATGGGTAGAGGAAAGAAATTCTAGAAGAAAGTTACAATAAATGAAGAACTTTGCATATGTAAAGAACATCATATGCCTATCTAAGCTGTGTGCTACACTCATTGAATTCAATGGGGAAATTATCAGTGCTGGAAGCCAGTCAATTTTATTTTAAGGACAACAGAAAATGTGATGTTGCAAATTTTTTGAACTAAAGAGCTATGACACAATTTTCTCTGAATTGAATTTTTATATATGCTTTTAAAAGGTTGACTTTTTAGAACATTCTGTGATAGGATTTCTCTGATCACTCTTGGTCCAAAGATGTCAGCTGTTATAGTCCTTAAAAGATATCACATGGATTTCCATGAATATGTCTACTTGATTGCACAATTCTAATAACTTATCACTCAAGCAGGGTTCATTTATAACAACTATATCATCCATGTCTTAATTACTAAATACTTGAGTGACTGACTTTTAAACTGAAATAATTCAAGTTCAGTATGACAGGTAAACTGAAAAGCCTTTAACAGTATAATATTCAAATCACTATTTCTGGTTGTATATACAAATGTGCTTGTCCTTTTTTTGTTGCATCATCTTTTAAATAGAAGCATTTTTAGGATGGAGAGGCTGGATTTATGATTCATTCCACAAATGCTGAAGTAGTGTTCCAATCATCTTGCTGGTGATACAAGCTGTTTGATTTGTAGGGCTAGCAAGCAGTTAGGTTTTTTCATGTTACTTTATATAGTCTGCATCCATTTGTATGGTTCAGTTATTTGAATTCTCTTTTCTTGCTGTCTTCTACTGAAGTCATTACAAAATCTGTTCTCTTCACTGTGATGGCACTTACTCCTTTTTTTTGTGGCTATAGTGGTAGTATTTCAGTTTTCATTTGATCATGAGGTAAATGTTTGATATGAAGGTGAATGAAGGTGGGCTGTCTTGAAATGTACCTGCTTTTCTAAACTTAATGAGTTAAAACTTGCTATTAGTACACAGTGTAAACATCTTCACTCCTAGCTGTTGGTGGAAACATATTTTTATCTTTGTTTGGGGTTTTACTGCGATACTGATCCAAAAATTTGTAAGTGTTGTAATATTTTTATGCTTGTGTGACTTTTCACTTGAGAACAAAAATCCCTGCCTAGTAAGAAAAGACCTTGCACTTTTAACCTCAATCAAGGATTAATCATCTTTGGAGCTAGCCTATTTTTGTACTGAAAGAAATGGGTAGTTACTTAGTAAATGTTCTATAACATGTTTGAAAAACATCTTGCAACACTAAAAACTCTGTGTGTACTTACTGAGCACCACAAAAGTGGCTTTTCTACCTGAATGTGATGGCTGCGATGTTAATGCTGAACTTTGTGATATTGAGACAGGCTTTGAATGACTGAAATGCGTAATGGAACTAAATCACTGTGACAAAGCTGAGTTTTTTCCAGGTTTGGGAGTCTATAGTGTTTCCAACACTGAAAAGGTAAGGAGATTTGATTCTTACCCTAAAAAGCCTGTGTTTAAAAACAGTATTTATGGAGAAGGCTCTTATCAGGTTCCTACCCACTCCCCAGTAAGACTTTGATCCTCCTTTTTTGAAAAAGAGAATAGTCGTCTTTTTAGAAAACGCTTAGCATACCACATGCAGCTCATGCAATGCTGCAACTTAAATAATCAAGCAATATTAACTGTGCAGAAGTAGAGATGCTATAAACTGCAGCAATGCCTTGAGTGTACGGCAACCACAGGGCACAGGACAGAATGGCGTGAAGAGCCTCCAAGTGCACATGTCTTATTTTGTAAAAATTAAACCCTGAAAATTTATTCAACCCTCTTTGAGGTAGTTTAAAAAAAAAATCATTACAAGGATGACAATTCCTAGTCTGTCTCCCCAAAGCCTTGGTAATGCATAATATCCCTTTTTGGTCTTGCTTTTAGTAATTTTCTCAACCTGTATAAACTAATGAAAATCTTTTAAACAAAAGATATGGGAGGATATATAGGGAGAAGTGCTTGTTTTAAAAGCTAATTAATTTCCATTGAAGTTCAACTTTAAAGCAGCCTTCAAAGGGGAATGTGTGTGTTTGGAAGAGAAAATGTGGATCTTTCAAGTTAACATTTTCTGGTGTGGTGTTTTGAAGGGGACAAGTGTTGGGACACGTGGCTACTTCAGATATTGCAAAAAGCTTTTTCTTGCACTTTCATAGTCAGCATAGTCAGTGAATTCTGACTTCTGCTCATTTTCTTGCATGGAGGATTTAAAACATGCTTTAGTGAGATAGACCCCAGATCCTGACTTGGACACCACTGTGTGGTGGTGGTGCAGTGGTGTTCCCAAGGAGAAACTGGGCTTTGAGATTAATGTCATTGTGCAGTTACTTATTTGATCCTTGTCTCTGTCTCCTTTGGCTTTTTTCCTGTACTTACTCAGCACTGCTTTTTCCCCATGATTAATGGCAGTGGAGAGGGCACCATGTAATTAATGTTAAAACAATAAAAATGAACCTCAAGTGCTCTAGCTGGCCACCCCACCATAAATGTGTTCTGCACATGGAAGCACAAGTGACATATGAGGAAACAAGGCCCTGGCTGGTCACATTGAGTTTCAGTGTGTTCAATGCAACAGAATTATCATGAAACATTTTTAAAATCACTTCTCAACTTTGTGCTAAATCGCCGGCCCTTCTAGAAGAGGGTTAGTTTTGTCTCCTGTTGCCTTTTTCGTTTTGGTTGATTTACAACAAGCTTCAAGATTCTGTCTTCAGTGGTTCGCATGCAATCGCAGCTGTAAATATCACAACATGGGCATTCACATCCTTCTGAAGCTGGAATTGGAGAGTAAACAGCAATATTAAATTTAATGGAAGAATAGTCTTTGTAGAGGAAATTGGGATAAAACATCCCTCTGCTCAAATGGCAGCTCATGCCTCAAATGGCCTGAATTAAAGTATGCAATAGTGCTAGAGGGGCGGTAAAAGAGTTGTTATTCCATGCTCTGTTAAGATTTTCTTTTTGTATTCCTGTCCTGGAAGAACATAGCAATTATGAGCTGCAAAACAAATGTGATCAAAGTGGTCAAAGCTTAAGGAGGTAGTGATTGATACACATCCTAAAATGGTGGTGGTCTTAATGCCATCCCAAACACTTTGGTTCCATGTTTTTAATAAGGAAGCTGAAGGGCTCACACATGGGAGCCGCTGCCGCTTAATTAGCAAGGTTTCATACTTTTAGTAAAGTTCCATGATTCCAACTGAATTATTGTATAAAGCATCAGTCGAGGGAGTGCTGTAACAGATTCTGAAAGATCTATTTCTCTGGCAGAGTGAGCACCAATGGGGAGAGGAGGCTGTGCAGGCTGATGGACGGATCCCTGCGTTATGCTGACAGTATTATTTAGATGTTCGCAGCCGCCCTACGAAGCAGCAGATAGAGTCATGTGTCTGACATTCGGTCCTGGGGGACTCAGCAGTCTGTCATGAGGAGAAAAATCATGAATTCTCTCTATTGCTGTAGTGTTCGGAGGAATCTTCAGCATACACAGTGGAGGGCACTGGTGTTCAGCAAGGAGCCTGAGTCTGCTAGTCTGTTGCTTTATTTATTATGCATGAAAAATCCCAGTGCAGCCAGGGACTGTATTGTAAAGGTTTCCTGGCAGACCAGCATGGAGTCATGTTGCAGCACGCTGTCTCTTTGCATTGCAGCACTAATCACATTCTCTGCTTATTAAAGGGCACCTGGCAGGACTTCGAGTAACCATCACTGTTGTCATTTTCATGCGGGTTATATGTCGACCTTCTAAATTTATTCTCTGGCAGAGCCATTTCGTATGTCATTTAGCTCTTAATGTGGCTTTGCCTGTTAAAATAGCTCTTCAAAATATAAGCTGCTTTGGTTATATTTGTTGGAAAAAAAGCAGCCTCGTTCATATCATTACCTGAGCACCTGACTGAGCGCTTTGGACATAGCTGGATACAGATTTGACATCACAGTTTTCCTGTCATGGTTAGATACAGGGAGCCTTAACAGTGTTGTTCGAGTATCTTCTCACATTATGTTTCTTTTCTGTAGGCTGTTTGTGCTCCAGGCAAACTAATTGTTCCTCTGATAAGATGGAAGGGGAAATTGAATTTCAAATTTTGAAAGTTTGATTTTTTTTTTGTTATTTTCAGCAAGTTACGCTCACAAAATCTGATCCTCTGATCTCTTAGTGTTTCTTTTCCAAGGGCTAATGGAAAGTCAAGTTGCCAACTATCTCATGAATTTGTGGGTGTAAGGTGATGAGAAGAGAAATGAGGAAATGCTAATTTGAGCATTTGGAAAAACCTCCTGATGGGGCTAAAAATAGCTTTGTTTCAACTGAATTGTCTGAAGTCAGTGGCTGCTGGCTATAGGAAAGAATGGATGTTTTGCTGTGAAAACCTAATTAGATTCACAAGAAAAAATGGAATTGCATTGACTCCCTAGAAAGAAACTCCAGAGTTTAGGATAAGATCTGAGCAAACTGCATCTTCTGTAACTGAAATGAAGTCCAGATTTTACAGCTGCCTTCTCTTGCAGGCTTTGTCACTGTATTGAGGCATATTTTGGGTGACTTAACTCTCTGGAATGCTGTGTTCAGCTTCCTCCTTTTCTTTGTGTGGCTTGTCAATTTAGGTTGTGAAATCCTTGGAATAAAAACTGCCTCTTAGTGTATTTTAGAACTGCATAGACTAATGGGACCTGATTTTTTTTTTTTTTAGTATTGCATTGCACCTAATAATAGTTGCAATCACTTCCCTTTCCCTCAGAGAGGCAATTTTAAAATATAATTATTCTTGGTGTGTCTGTCTCTATCTTAATTTATATCATTTAACATATAAACAGGTAATAATGCAGTGCTTGTCGTATTGTTTACAGTGTGGTTTCCTGCTGTTACCAGATGCAGAGCTTGGGCCCTGAAGAAAAAAGCTATTATTTTTTTCTGTATGAAAAGCTCACAGTTCTTGTAAAATTTTTCACTGAACTTTACATGTCACCATGGTGTCAGCTTAGAGTTTGTCTGGAGTTGAGCTCCTGTGCGCTGTCAGTCTGTTCCCTTGCGAGACACTGCACCACATCCACAGGGATAAATCTGCTGCGTCAAGAACCCCTCCCAAAGATGAGGGAGAGGCAAGTGAGCAATATTAACCTCTGGTGACAGCTAAACCCATCCAGCTGGAACTGTGAGTGGCAGCTAGAGGAGATAATTGTCATGGGAAGACAGCAAACAACCAGCAAATGCTACCAAGCAAGAATTCTGCTTGAAGCAGAATGAGTAGGGAGCCCTTCCTTGCAGGTATTTGTGGATAGGCAAAGTCGTTCCACCTGGTTTTAGAAAATCATGGAGGGCAAGAATCTTCTTAAGAGTGGGAGCTGCAGTACAGGTGCATGCAGTCTTTTGTCAGAGGGTTCACTGAATGAGTATTTAGAAAACAAATCAGATTTTATGATATTTGTTTACTCGCAGGCTTTAAGCGGATCAATTACTTTAAAGTAGAAGAAAAATACATCCAATACATCTAGGGCATATTTATCTGAATTTTCAAGAAAGCAAACAGGAGTCACAAAAATAAGCACGCTAGCTCACCAAAGAGAGATAAAGCATTTGGTGGCTATAAAATGAAATAAAGGGAAGGACAAATGTCTGGCTTCAGGGAGTCATCTAGAGCATGTGGGAGAGATGCTCACCCGAGGCCAGCACGGCAGCTCAAAACACTTGGCAGGGCAACAAATTAAGGCTTCGGTGCCCTTCTGCTGAGCAGCTCTGCAGTGAGCCGTGCTGGTAATTCTGGGTTCTGTACATGCAGCAACCTCAACACTTTAAGTGTATCACTGAGTAGAAATTTTGCAGCTAAATGGCTGGCTGGCAGGAGGGCAAGGTGGTTTATATTTAGAAAGCTGGCGTGAGGAGTGCCCTGACCATGCTGTGAGATTTGAGGCTCTCCAGGAGGGAATATCTTGCTACAGAACCTTGGGTTGGCACCCCTGTGTTTGTGTGTAGTCACTATCCAGATCCTTTATGGAGCGCTAAGAAATTTTTCTGTCAGCACACAAGTAGATATTTGTGACCAGCTTAGTTTGTTACATATTCTAAGTGAATAATCTCTGAAGCTTTTTCCTTTTGATATTTTTATATGTGTGTGTGTTTTACTAACACCATCTTAAATATTCTCAGTAGCTTTCTGTGTAATAAAAAGATCTGAAGCAGGGATTTTCGGAGATTGGCTTGACTGTGAGTTGGGTTTTTCACAAATGCACATTTCAAAGTCATCTTTGCTGTCCAGTTTTTGGATTTTACAGTGTGTTTTGGTCATATGGTTCCTTCCAGTTAAGAAGGTCAGAAAAATCTTTTAAGAACCAAAGCTGAAGGCAGGGATGCTGACAGTGACATAAAGTCTGAGAGATGATGTTGTGAGGGAGGCATGGGTTGGTGGTAAAACTGGGACACTTCTGGGGCCAGCACTGCTCATTTTGGCTGTAACTGCACAGGACTGAGTGCACACATCAAAGCAGGCTTCCTGAAGCTTTTGTAAACCAAGGTGTGATGGGGAATTGTTTCTATACCTTTCCATAAGAGCAGATCCCCTTTTCCCACTTTAGGAGTTAGGACTTGGAAGGTAGTGGAAATTGCAGTGGAGAAAATCTTGAGGTGTTAGCTGGCAGGCAAGATTATTTTACCTACTAATAACAAAGAAGGAGCTGTTCAAGCTTGCAAGCCTGGAGCAAGCTTTCAGGGTAAAAATAAAGCATTTTGCTAAAAATCATTGGCTTTAGAGAGGTAAGTATTTAAGAAAAATATTAGGGGAAAAATGTCAAATGAAAAGATATTAAAAGAGATTAAAAGTTGGCATATTTATAAAAATTACCCTTTACTTGTCCTTGCTTTTTGAACTTGTTTCTCTCAAGTCCTTCTTTATGGAAGGGAGGTAAAAAAGTAATTAAAATAAAAAATGCTTTTGAGACTCATTTCGCTATTGTGCTTTTTCCTGTGCTTTTTTTTTTTTTTGAGTCTCTGAGGAGCAACCAGGCTAAACTGGGACTTCTATTATTTCTGAGAAATGTCTTCACATAATTTTATTTTTAGATTGTTGGGCTTATTTGAACTGTGAGAAAGTGTGAAGGACTGAAAGCTATATGAACAGGATTTTAAGAGCTATTTAGCATAGAATATTTAACATTTCTCATGGAACAGTGAGAAGGGTTGATATGTTCCTGATGATCAAGTAAATCACACAGGGCTCATGTCAAACGTGTTATCCTTGTTTATGGCAAGACTTCAAACATAACTGTGGTTAGCAAGAAGCTGAATGAAGTGAGAGACTACTGCATACAAAGGTTTTGGTACCTATCAGTCGTTAAGGAGCAAAATGCCTGTTTTCCCTGCATATTTGATAGCTCTGAACTTGCTAAAGATGGCAGCACATCTGTCAGTGTTCTCAAAACCAAAGAAAACCAACCACCACCACCAGAAACAACACACACACACACACACACACAAAGTGTAATGATTTTAAAAACCAGTATGCTGAGTCCTTCCTGGTAAATTTTTCAGATGAGATAGTGACATTCTCCCTAGCTTCGTTCTTGCCTACATCCTCTTCCCCTCTATACATCTAATGGAATAATTACTTTGAGAAGGTAATATATGATATATTGATCCTGGTATAAACTTTATTTGTATTTCTTCTTGCACTGATTTTCTAAATTAGATATTGTCTAGGAAGACCTTCACATGATGCCAGGAATTCATATTATAGGCTCCATCTCTCTTTGTTCAGATTTAGCATCTCATTATGTCCCTGCTCTGTAGCCTTGTATTGGAACAAATTTCTAGGTTACTATGAAGTGATTATGGTGGGGAGCAGTAGCCCAAGGCACTAGGTGCAAGAGGTGAAACTTCCAAACAGCCAATAATGAACCTGAAATCTGGTTTTAACTCGGCTCTTGTTCATGGGTCATATTCACTTGTTACTTGTTTTTATGTGAGTTTTTCAGTGCGTGTGAGGCTATACCCAGGGAGCCTGGCAACCATATTTGCCCTTTTGTACACCTTTTTTTGAAATACTTCAGGCAGCACAGGGGATGCTCTACCACAATGAGATTTCCTGTGCTTATCCCAGCTGTGAGAATGACCTCCAGTGTTCTTTATGGCCCACCTTTGGCCTTTCCAGACCCCTGTCTCTCAGGGGAATTTTGCAAAGATGTAGCACTGATTCTGTTTTGATGTTGTGTGACCTGCAGCGCTGGTGACTCAAAACCCCATAAGCTGTTCACAGGTCTCCTGTTACTCAGCTTGCAAAAGAGAATCAGGCTGTTCTGAATCCCTCAGAGTGCCACTGCCCATGGCATGTTCTGTAATGCCAGACACAATCCTTTTCTGATGAGTGAAGGATGTACATGGGTAGAAGATTTCGGTTTCCATTTTTCTCAGTAGGAAAGTATTTTTGTCAATTAAGAACTCTGAATAGAAAGGCTTCTGAACTTGATGAGCTTTTTTTGTTGTGGATGATGCTCAGAACAACAATTCAGTCAAACCTGGGAAAATTATTTTATCAGGATACATCTTTAATCATTTCCCCTTCCCGTCTGTTAGGCCTTTTATTATTAATTTTAAAAAATAATTGATCTGCCATGACCTTGGTGACAAATCTGAATTGCCGAGAGATTGAACAAGTAAGCAGCTGCTTTGCTGTGAATGTCTAAGATATTAATCTGGAGGTTGCCTTCCCTATGTCTTTGGTTTTCAGTGACACCAGCTGCTATCTTGCTGAGTTGAGACATCTCAGAAAATGGGCAGGATGACAAGCAACACAAATCATATGAATCTAAGTAGGAAGCTCACTTGCCTTGAAAGATAGTTTGCTTTGGCTTCCAAACTTCCTATTTTTTCCCCCTGAACTGTTTCCTCCCATGTGCTTTTTCTTGTAACTTTTTTTTTTTTTTTTTTTTTTTTTTTTTTTTTTAGTTATGAGCATTTCAAGGTCTTTTAAAATTGAATGAGATGAAAGGTGTATCTCTTAAAGCCCCGCAACACGTTGTACTTCTAAATGAGCACATGGGACATGTGGTGTATTATATTATGTGGTAGTGGTGAAAGATGTATGTATGCTCAAGGGGTAAGATGTATGTATGCTCAAGGGGTAAGAACTTTTTTCCAGTGTAGCCTGCTGAATTTTGTTCTATTAACAGAATCTTGGTAGCTGTTACATTTTTCAAGATGTGTATTTTTTGTGATATTGATTTAATAAATGCTCTGTGACCTTTACTTAAAGGGAAGCTCTATTACTGAGGCCTCCAAAAGGGATTATTTCAGAAATACCAGTTGCATATGAGTTTATCATGTTTATGTGTGTTTCACATTGAGCATGCAGGATAATGTGTGATGTGTGACAAATTTGTAGCACTCACTGGTTCTCTGTGATGCAGACCCAGTGCATGGAAGGTTCTGGCCTTTTCTGAGAAGCAGATGTTTGCTTAGGCAAAAAAAGTAATTACTTTATTTGTATTACCTCTGTACAGAGGAGGGGAAAAGCCTCACTAGTGTCTGTGCTCTACCATGAGTTGTTGGACTCACCACCTGATTTGTGGTCACTGAACATGACTTTAGTCTCCTTAATTATGGGACTTCTTGGTGCATAATGAAAGGTTTCATACTGGAGGCAATTTTTAGGTATGTTTGTTTAATCTGGAGCCTTCCTTTAGTCCCAGTAGTACAATTCTGTTCCTCTCCCGTAGAGAAATGCCAGGCAGGAAGCAGCCAGCTGTGAGTCTCCCTGTGCCAGCTTGGAGACAAGATCAGGGTTGTTAGTCTGTGCTGCTTTTTTGGGTGCATCTGGCCAGCCATAATCTTAAAGCTCACATGAATTTTTTTCTATCGATCCAAAAGAGAAAAAATGTTAAAGGTATCAGGATTTTATATCTTTGCTGTTCTGAGACCACGCACCCTATTTTTAAGCTTTTTTTCCTGGCCCCAAGACTCATCTTCCCACCTACCAATGAAAGGAGGCAGGAATCCAAATGTATTCTGCTTACATCCAAACCTTGTGTTGCCTGCCATTTATAGCAGGAGTAGTATGATGGTTTGCTGTCACTCAGATGTCACTCAGATTCCTTCAGTCTCACTACTACACTGTTGATCAAGTTAACTGCAAGGCAAGATTCATCCTAGGTAAATTCTGGATACCCTAAAATAAAAAAGCCTGAATGCTATTGTATAACGCTGTAGATTTGTTGAGTAAAGAAGCAGGCGCTTTAATTTTTTTAAGCACTGTAGTAAAGAAATCTTGTTCTGTTGACAAGTTCAGCATGTGTCTTGTGCAATACTTCTCTGTCTGCTTGGATCCTCCTCCTTCTCCCATCTGCCACCTTCTCACTCTAAGGAAAGGAAACTCCATTCTGTCAAAGCAAAGTGCCAGTGAAAAATGGGGAAGACTTTTAAGAGTAGCTTTTGGATGAGACCATTCACTAAAATCAAAACAAATATAACCATAGCTCAGTCTAGTTTTGCCCTGTGTACTTAGCAAAAGGTTAAGGCTGACACGTAGTAAGATAAAGTCCCTCGAGTGAAGGCTGTGCGGTTCAAAAAGGCAGAATCACTTGCTTCTGCCTGTGATCAGTGGCTCCATGGCAACATGTGTTTTGCAAGGAAAATGGCATAAATACCTATTAAGCAAAGAGATTCCTCGGCGAGTGAATTAAATGCCAGAAATCGAACGAGAGTGAGGTTGGTGGTTTTTTTCCTCTCAAGGTAATTAGGGTTGCTACCAGTGAAGTATCATAATTGTAATGGATGCTCTCTAACTCTTCTGAAGTACAAAATGTACCTCATTTTGAAACATGCTGCTTCAGAGACTGTGCATTTCTGTGTGTTCCCAGTTACTGGTTTTCTTATGCTTTGTGAAGCTATTGCTTCCTAACTTTGAGGATTGTTCCGTTCTGCAAAGGTCTTGTGGTTGCTTCTGCCTGATGCTGACTTGCAAATTCAGTGTGAGCAGTTAAAGCCTTAAGAATGATAAACTTGTATTATTACAGGGACTTTGTGCATTCATTTAAGTCCCCAGGGCTGGAGCTCAGACTTGGTAATTGTCTTGGCTGGAAATGAATATGCCAAGTTTCACCCTTATGTCCACAGCTGGTGATCTCTGCCTGGAAGAGTTAAGGATTAGAGGATTCCAGGACTGTTTTTGATAGTTTGGCTTGATGTGCAGTCACCTACAAATTAATGCTAGTAAATGTGCTTATGCTTTATAGCTGGAATTCGGTTGGCTGCTTGGGGCAAAGGCAGCAGAAATCAACAGGACTTTGTCTGCTGAGCCTTCAGGCTCCGCAGCTCAGAGCACTGAATATCCAAGGGAACTAAAGCCATGAGGTCGTGCTTGAGTCACCATGCCTCACTCCCTGCTGCTTTGGTCACTCCAGATTATCCTCATCACACATTTTTTGGGGTCCATGTGCCCATGAATTAGATGTTTTTCATTTTCTTTGTTAACAGGGTTTTCTAAATACTGTTCCTTGGCTGTCTGAAAGCTTGCTTTACTGCTCAGTGTAAAGTTTTAGGATATGTGCTTCTCTCATGGACCCTAAAACCTAAACAAAAATTCTAAGTCAGAATTTTGTGATCTCCTTGCAAAAGTGTAGTATAGGTAAGAAAGAGATTGTATAGGTGAGAACTGTGTAGGTACAACTTGTCTGAAGTCTAGTTTCTCTGCTTTATCCAGTGGAATGACTGTATGGGCTCCACAGAAAATTGCAAGGCACAAAGCAAGTGTTTTATCCTCTGAACAGCTGATTTCCAGTCTGTTATACAGCACTGTAAAATAGTCTACTAAGCTGTATTAGTGTTGGTTAAAAGAATTAAATTTGAAGTCAGGTTTGAATAATATTTTAAGTTGTTAAACACCTGGCCGAGACAGTAAAATGCTGATGATGCTGCAGTACTGCAAAGCTGTAACTTGGTGAAGAAATGCCTTCTATAGTAGAACATACCTCCATTTGGTATTCTGTACATGATGTGCAAAAATGAAAGGCATTTGAGATGCAGCAGTTAAAAGAATTAGTTTCGTTCCCTTAATTTAAGCAAACAAATGTTAAGCAGAAGTTGTTCCATCTAATTACATTTTCCCACTCAGCTTGAAGCCTATCTAATAGATACATTCTCTATCCCTAAATATAGAGAAACTCTGCTGAAGGAAATACATCCATACCATGTAATGTATTAGGATACAGTGGGAAAGTTGTTTGTGTTGCATGGTGCAATGATCCATCTGTCTTGGCATTTTAAAAAATTATTTATTTTTCCAAAGCTGTTTACCATGGCTTGGAAGAGCTGGAGTTCAGCTTTTAGGCTGTCCCTAGTAAGCACATTATCCAAAAAGCCCCCATGGAAGTGTGACAAGTAAGTTTCCCTGGAAATGAACTTCACTCACGTCTAGTCTAGTCAGCTGCCATCAATTTATAATGTGTATATAAGTTTAATACTGATCTCTTTCAGAGCTAGTGAACCTGTGTCATTTTACTGCTCTGGAATTTTTCTGGCGTACACTTCCCTGGCAAATGAGATATGTGACACTTGTGTGGAATTTGAGCGATTTCAGCCAAGCTTTTAGAGTTACTTTATGATTATTCATTTTTTGTGCACACATGTCTTTGGGCACCCAACTTCTTGGGTTCTTAAGGCAGGCTGAATTTCATCACTGTTGATGATAATCAGGCTCACTATGGTGTGTCAGAATGATCACTGTCTTTGAATATTCCTTTTCAAATTTTTACTGTTTTTGTATTCTGTTGATGCAGGATGATTATATGGTAATACTCCTCAATTGCTTCTTAGTTCCTATCCAGATTTCATCCCTTTCATTACGAAGTTGTAAATTCTCATGTCAGAATCAGGCAGACACAGGCATTCAATACTTCAGCCCTTAGGGGAAAGAACTGGATAAGTTTGTACATATGTATGGTGTATTGACCCAGGTTTGTGAACTATTTACATACACATTGATATGTCTCAAAGATGTGAAAACAGATGTACAGGAATGACATCTGAAAGTTATTTCTCTATTTGTCATTCATGTTCCAGGACTACAGTGCAAAAACTTAGGTTTTTTTCTCTTCATATTACAATAATTTTATATATTGCTAGTTAAAATAATGTTAAATCCCCTTTCACTGGAAGGCTAGGCTGTTAGTCTGGAATATAATAGAAGGTATTTTTAAGTTTTTCTGGGTCTGGTTCCGAGATTCCCCCAATTTGTAGCCATTTTAAGGAGGGTGTAAAATAGTTTTTAGTTGTCTCACTCCCTTTTGCTTTTTTCTGAAGAATCTGCAGGATGCTCAAAGTAAGAGAGGTTCTCAAGGCCACTTTTAATGTGGGGTTCCAAGGGAACTGCTAAATAACTTCAGCTTTCCTATGCTCTGTAATATTCACACTTCTTATCCACCCTGCTCATTGCAAAGTCTTGAGTGTAGCTGAATTTGATGATCTTCCAAGTTTTGTCAGTGTGATTCACTGTTAAAAAGTTCAGGTGCATTATTCTGTGTATTTTGGACAGGCAGAGTGGCAGAGAAGTGACAGGGAAGTTGATACAGCTGTTTGTATGAAACCCTTCGGTGACAGATGAGTTGCAGTAAGATGGATCACTTCTGAGTAGAGGGGGAACAGATTTCTCTGCAGGGCACAAGGAACAATCTGAGGTTCTGATAAATGCCTTTGCAGAGGGTATGAGATGGCCCAATTAATAATTTCAGTAGATGTACAGCTGAGCCTTTGATCTGAATGTTAAGCAGTTAGTTTCTCTAATGTCTTTGTGAGGGTAGTGGTAATCAGGCATTTCTTTATAACTCATCTAGTCGGAACCTCACGAATTTGATGTCTTTATTTGTGTTCTCCCAAACCTGCTTTAGTTTTATATTAACATTGACTGGATGCCTTCTTAATACTCAGCATCTCTTGCTCTTCAGGATTTGTGCTTTCTCCTTCATCACAGGCTGGCACTTTGCCATGTTGTTGCTTTGGCGAAACAAAGTCATCTTAAGGGTACTCTGAGCTTTCCTGTCATGCATTGGTGCTGCTGTTCTTCATGGTAATCAAACTGGAACAACTCTGCCTTGTGCAAATCAGTGCTCAGCTGAAAGGGGATGGAGTCTGTAATAATTCAGAGCAGTGAATGTTCCCTCAGAGCACCGCAAGCTGCATTGCACAAAAGGAGCAGTGGTCTGTAAATAAGTAGAAGACTCCAGCATGCGCAGAGCCTCTCTCTTCCTCAGTGGGTTGGTTTGCAAGAGCTGCAGCAAAGGAGAAGTTGGGAACAGCACAAAAAGTGCTTCACTTTCCTCATAAACATGTGAGACATTTTTCCTCCGAAAATGCTCCTGCCAAATTTGCTCTGCGTTCTGTCTTTATCACAGGAGGTTGAAACAGGCATCATAAAGAATGACCAAGAAGAGGAAAATGTACTGGCTTCGTGTCTAAACATGTAAAAACTTGGTGTAAATGTGATAGTTGAAAATGCTTAATTCTGTGTGGAGAAGTGAGATATGTGATTTCCAAGAGTTGGAAATAGCCAGGTTGCCAGTATGCATTTTATAATGCTGAGAAAGAGGAACATTTATATGAGAGCTCAGGCAGTGTATGCAAATCTTGGTTATTCTCCATAAAGCTCTTACAATTCATTCTTACATACCTTCTTTCTTCTGGGGCAGTTGTACCCAAATGTAATCCACAAAGGAGGACAGAAAGGAGGGACAGAAACTAGACCAAAAATCTAGGATCTTAAAGGATGTCTCATCTTAAACCAAGGCTCTCCTTAAACTCTGAATGCAGAGTGTGTCTCCATGATGATCTCCCTTATTTCTCACCTGTTTTAGAAGTATATCTGCTGCCCAAATGCAATTTAGGCATGCAATGATGAAACTAAAAAGAACATCTTCTCAGAAGTGACTGAAAAAAGGATTCAGTGACAAGTTTTTATTTAGTCATCTGTGTTATGCTGCGGTCCAAGTGCCAGTTCTGGGGTTATCCTGGGATATAGCAATGTCCAAAAAAAGAATGTAATTTCATATTTATGGTTTGTACTTATGGTGTCAGTTTAAATTTGAGCCTGGGTGCAGACCTTGCGCTGGGTTTGCTCCATACACAGAGGGCACAGCCCCGAGAGCTGCCATCACTGGCTAGTGGGAGAATTTCCCCTCTACAATCCATAGCTGAATCTGTGTTTGGGCTCTTTGCAGACCAGACAGGGATCCCATTTGAAGGGGCACATTGTCAGTGGCTGCTGCCATGGTGCAATACCTCATTATCATATAATTAAATGTATCTGTGAGTGTGTAGATCAGCTTAAACGGTGCCTGATGCTTTTCTCTTTAGCAGCATCTAATTTTACATATTTCAGAAGTATGTTTATCCAAAGGCCTCCAGAGATGCCTATCATGGTTGGATGCAGATAATTGCAAGTTGGCACTTTTCCTGCTCCTGGATGTCAGGTAGCCTTTCAGTGAACCTGGCCCTTTCAGAGGCAGCTGTTCCCTGTGGCACAGGGGTGGAAGCTGTAGCTCAGAAGTGATTTGGAAATTTCAATGGTGCTGATGGCTCTTTACAGTGCTGAGTTTTTAAGAAACCTGGCTTGCAGCCCCGAGAGGCAGGGCTGACCTTGGGTTACCCAAGGTTTGACTACATGGCTAATTAGTGATAGAGGAGATCTGTCAAATATGTGACTAATGCACAGGGATTCACCTAATGAAAATAACACCTTCTCCTTCCCAAGCAGCTCACTTGGAACATTTAGTTACGTAGCAACTACTGCTGTTTTGTGAATGAAGCAAGTGGATTCCGCAGCAGTGTTTGTGCACGCTGCCCACCCCTCATTTGACTCACAAAATTAGAATTGCATTTAGTGGTTTTGTAGACAATATAAGCAAAAATACACATGGTTTAGGTAATGTACGCACACAGGTAATACTGCTGCTACACTGGATGAAAAGTAATTTCTCATTCTTGCAGAAGGCTCCTTTTCTGTGAACTAAAAGTATCCTGTAAATGTTGGGGTTTGCCAGGAAGTGGCCAAAAGCTGGGAAGTAAATTCTACAATAATATGGTTCCATTCCTTTGTGACCATGTCTTTCTCAGGTCATGAGGAGGCAATGATGGCATATAATTTTGATACCTGGTAAAATTGTCTCACTTGGTCAGGGTGAGAATCAATTTTAGGAGCTGAGAATGCTGCTTTAAATGATGGCTCTGCTTGCAGTTAGTAAGAAAATCATCCCAAAGAGCCAAATAAGCATATAATTTTGTCATGGCTAGTCAAATTTTCCATGTAAATTTAAAAGGAGGATAATTTTCCCATTTCTATTTCAGAATGTTCCTTATTCTGCCTTTATAATTTTGTCCATTTCCTCATTAGTGCTCCTTTCAGAGCCCAAACATGTCAACAGTGACACTATTATCAGCCTGAAATAAAGGAACAAACGTTCTCATCTTCAGTCGTAGTTTGCCTATGGCAGCTATTTTTAATTTTGCAGCTGCTGGAGACAGAGGCAGATGAGGCAGATTTGCAGCTGAAGACTTGGCCCCTGTATCACACGGCCATTTTACAAGTGCTCTCAGAGGTGTCAGGAAACGTGGGGGTGTCCAAGGGCTCTCTTCACTGAAGTAGCACTTCTGGAAAAAGAGATGGAGAGAGCATGAGGCAAAACACTGGTAGCAGAAGGGAGGTATCCTGCTGATATAGCATTTGTTTGCAGATGTTCAAAATGGAGTGTGAGGTGGCAGCTGATTAATTTTTTCACCAAGTGTGAATATGAACTGACAGCCTTGCGCACTCTCCTGTGTATTCTGAGCAGTGTGAGCTCCAGCAGGTCCTCAGCCTCAAGGATTTTTCTTTCCTGGAAGAGACGGTAGTGTGACTTTTAGGCCATGAAGAGCAACTTGTGTTCTTCCCAGCCTTGACCCCTGTTTCAAAACCGGCATCACAGCTCCGAGTGGAAGAACAACTTCAGAATACACAAGTGTTGCAGTGACCTGTACCTAGCCTGATGTGGGCATTCAGGCAGGTGAACTTTGGTGCCCACCACTTGCAAAAGTGGCCAGGCGTGGAAAGCACAGTTGTGTGAGTGATTATTTATTGACATGTCACTTCACCTAACCTTGTTCAGGACTCGAAGTGCCTCTTTTGTCATTGTGCCAATATTTCTGTAATTCATTGTTTACTGTGATAGAAGTTAAGATGTGGCAGTGCATTTAGTTAGTACCTCTGAGTGGTGTGGGCTTAATAGATGTTTGGTAACAATCCTAAATTTTCTTAGATGCTGAAACAAAAGACTTTATTTTACAGCTCCCCACAGTCAGAAGATAGTGGTGTGCAGAACCGAGCCTAAATGATGAACCGGTTGAAATATTAAATAGTAAATTCTATGTTTTGGGACTGAAATATGTTTCGAAAAATCTTACTTAGTTTTATTCTGTCTTTGACCTTTAGCCCAAAATGCATTGCATGTTATCTACTCTGTTGCCAAGATTTCAGTAGTAGTGGTGTGTGTGTGTTTTCACTGAACTTTTAAATCCATGTTACTGGATCCAGGCACCTTGAAAGCTGCACAGATTTTCTTAGTGATCCATAAAGAGCAGTTTATCTAGGTCTTGGATGACTTTAGAGCTTCATAAATATAATTCTGTTTTTTTGTTTTGTTGGTTTGCAAACTTAGACTAAATTTTGACTTCTGAAGTGTGATATTAACTATAAAAAATAGTCAAGAGCGTTCAGATACTTCCACTTTTGACCACAGTGTTAATTAGGTAGTTAAATACTTGTGCAAATGATCCCTTGATTTCATGTGCAATGATCACAGAAAAGTGGTGCAAGTAGTTTATTTTCACTTGTGTTGAGCATCATTGCTTGAGTACTGTTGTTAATTATCTTGCTGACATTCCTGTTAGTTACCTGACCTATTGAATAGTCTGTTGCATGACCTCAGAGTATTTTGATCT
The DNA here is from genome assembly GCA_036630365.1 of Acanthiza pusilla. NCBI lineage: Eukaryota > Metazoa > Chordata > Aves > Passeriformes > Acanthizidae > Acanthiza > Acanthiza pusilla. The sequence goes on from JAXCHO010000006.1 coordinate 17,605,770, forward strand.
TATCTCTCTGAGAATAGACATAGACATGCACCTATAAATAGTGTTTCTAATAGAGGGAGGTTTTATTAAGTAGAAGCATTGCTGGAGAGTTCAAAAAGAGAATGAAGTAATGTGTCTTTGAAGTGCAGTGACTGCATTAAAGTGTTCCAACATAACACTTTTTTGATCTCCTAAGAAATAAAAAGGCAGTTAATGCTATAACATCTTGGAGAAACTAAGGCCTAAAAGGACATCCTGTTGAGAGGACTTGTTAGTTATGCAGTCTAAAACTGTGGAATATGCTTAATCTTGTAAAAAGTAAAGAGGACTCCATGTCTTCATTCTGCAAGGATCTTGATACCCATCTCTCTTGCATTCAGGTGACTAACAGGCCTTTCAGAAAATAAAGTGTTCATTTAAGAACTGTCCATATATGCCAGGCATCTCCAGTGTGTGACTAGTGCCCTGTGACTGGATGATACTGAAATGTTTAACATACCTTTGAAATATATGTTTGATATACCTTTCAAATATATACATGAAAAATATATATCAACAGACCAACTGTGCCTTCACCTACTGGCTAGAAATAAGAAAATTATATCTGCTTGGTTTTTGTGGGTCTTTTTTGTTTGTTTGTTTGTTGTGTTTTGTGTAAATCCATAGTCAATCCCTAGCAAGAATGTGTCAAATCTGGAGCTCAGGATGGTCAGAAATGCAGTCGGGCTGCTTTTCAGTGTGTATTTCATGGTTTTTCAATGAATGGGAAACTGCACCTTGGCTGGCAAAGCCAGTTCCCTCTTCCTTCTGTGAGCACATTTCATACATCCTTGATATGAGGCTGTGTGGTTCCACTTGTGGTGATGTATTTGAGTTCATCTTTCTCAGCTGGGAAGGCCATGGATTTCTCACACAAGTTGTGACCTACGGTGCTTCCAGCATCTCAGCAGATGACACCAGCTGGAGCTCAGGCAGAGCTCAGACTGCTTTGTCCCCTGAAGACATTGGATTTTCCCGCTGTCAAGAAAGCCCAGATTTGGAAGATGTTATTCTTAGAATAGCAGGAAGTAAGAAACTTGGTTTTGTAACTAAATAACATTAAAGTTAACGTTAATGAGCCCCTGAATCATCTGAATGGTTGAGCTCTGTGTGCATCTGCTGCATACTAAGAAATTCCCAAAAGAATTTGCAGTGATTTAAGCAGAATGCTGACATGAAGTCAGTTGTCTTTGATCTTTGCTTGGTTTTGGGGTGTGTTTGTTTAAGACTGGGAAGCTATTGAAGTAATGAAATGAAGATGCAGTAATAGCCCAGGGAAATATGCTAGTCTTTTTCTGTCTAGCTCAAATAAAACAGCAAGGACATAGCATATTCTTTATGTTTGTTCACTATCAAGCATGAAGTGGTCGATAATAACCTATTTCAGTCTCCTGCTTAGGATCCTCTAATAAGTTTTTGCTCTGTGAAGTTCGTGCCTTCTTCTCCCTTTTGAGTAGTCTGTGGCTGTTAGATCTAGATTTGCCAACTCTCTCCATGGTATGATAATCACAAGATGCTTTGGTTTGGGAATTACCTTCTTTTGAAAGAAGATGTTGTCTTTTTAACTTGTAACATTTTGCCTGATTCCCTTTTGTCTCCTGCTTTCCCAGACTTATCCTAGTGAGGGGGCTAAACAAGAAGGACTTGGCTGTTTGTCAATAGAGGTCATTAGTGCTGCTGTTGTATCACTTGTAACATTAAATCCTTTGAAAATATATCTTGCAAGGATAATATTGAAAAATATATTATAAGTGCAGGCAAATTGGAAGCCAGGCATTTATATTCATGATGCAATATAAATTATTGGATCTGGACTTAAACTGCAATGCAAGAAACATTTCACTCATTTTAGGTGAAATTGTCTTTGTCTTCTTATCCATATGAGAAGACTGGCTGCATCCCTGGCAGTGAATAAGTTAACCTACTTAGTGTTTTGTGTGTAGGCAGCATGCAGTTCTGTGAGATTGCAGTGGGCAATGAAGCAGCAGAATTCAATTTGCAGCAGTGACCTAAGAGGGACTATTTTTAGTAATAAAATAGGTCAGGGGATGTGGTAGTGCAGACTGATAGATGAACGGTCGTCCCTTCCACTTGTGGGGCAAGTTTTTGTTCTCCAGTGTTGAAGTTCTGTGATAGGGAAATGAGAGTCAATGCTGTCACGTGATTAAGAGTTTTTTTTATTGTGAAGCAATCATAGGAAAGTGCTAAGTTTTATTTTAGTGAAGAAAAAATATAACTACTTTGCTTAGGGATTCATGGAAGGCAAAACCAACCAGGGAGCAGCATGTTTTGAAGCCATTACTCAACGTTGGTCTTAGCACTGCTGGAGATCTTATTTTGCAGTGTTGTCCATGTGACAATTTGTTCTTGCTGTCTTTTTTCCTTCCACTCTACTGGCTGTTCTTATGTGCTTTTTTAGCTTGCTTCTGTTTCCAGTTTGCTTTCTCAGTGATTTATGCAGATGAGTGTTAGTTTCTTCCTCTCAGGATGGCAAAGATGAAACATAGCTTTATCCTGTTCCTTTGAGTCTCTGGGCTCCTGCAGGAAGCTTGCAAAGGATCTGTTCAGCCAGTTCTTATGACACAGAGCAATCCAAGTCTCTTTTTAGTATTATGCTACTTGACTTTTGCATTTCTGCACTTCTTTGGTCTCCTTGAAATTCTATTTCAGAGCAAACTTGGAGAACGCCTCTTGCCAGTTTGTGCCTGTATAAACTATCCTGCTGTTAATCACCAGCGTGGCAAAGTCCCCCTAAGCTCTAGTCATGGAGCACTGTGTCTTCATGCCATATAAACAGCAGAAAAACAGTAACTCTGGCCCTAAATCTTTTTTTTTAACCCTGGAAAAAGAATGCTTAGCAGGAAGCAAGTGATCTCCCCTCCTGGCTCTAGCTGCATTGGTATCAGTGTGTCACACTATGTGAGAAGTACAGTTACAGGATTCTCAGGCTGTAGCTGGAGCTATCTCCAGGAGTTAATGAGCCCTAATGAGCCCTGGTGAGATGCATTGGGATGCCCAGTTCTCCTGCTTTGGAACTAAGCAGATATCTCCCCCTGGGGCTGCTTAATGTTGTGTGAATTACATGCCTGTGCTTGTGCTCATTTGCTCATTCCTGCCCTACACTGCACTGTGAAACACAGATATGGGTTTAGGACATGGGGGAGAGATGTCCTTAAACTTTCCCTAATTTTATATCCCCTTCTAGCAAAATGTGTTTAATTTTCATGGTCTAGTTACCACCATGATGAAATATCATCTAGCAGAGTTTTTAAAGGGCTTAAAAGTCCTTGGGTAATATCACTTTGATATCATATTTATAAGGAAAGTAAGCTGAACATTGATCACTGGCATAAAAATTGTAAAATCAGACTGTCCTTGGCCCTTTTTATTTTTTTAAGATTGCAAGTTAGTTATGAATCATTCTCTAATATAAAAAAAGTTAATAAACTGGTGATTTGGATTTCTAACGTCTGTGTTTTTCTACACAGAAGGTCTGTTTCTGTACTGCAAATAAGCACTGCATACCTCAGATAACCAATAAACAGCCATGAGAAAAATACAGAAAGACTTCCAGTGGGATCAATACAGTGGAGTTATTTTCAGCAACACTCTAAGAAACTTGAGGGGGCTTTTGTTCGTGTTCTATAATCAGTTCAGTTTAATGTTCTTCTAAGGGACACCTTTTAGTATGAATACACTGCCCTGCACTTTCTAAAGAAAAGGCCAGTGTTTTTGTGGGGGTTTTTTCTTGTTAACCTGCTTTTGCAAAAGAAAGCTTGACAATATTCATCAAATATAAACTTGTTTGGTGTTTCTGTCCACCCTGCTCATCATAGGAGCTAGAATTTCATGACAGTTCACAGCCTGCTCACTGCACACATGTGGGTCAGCTCAGGTGAGCAGAGCACACTGAGCCAGGAGCTCATTTGTTAGGCATGCAAGGGGAGAAATCCACAAATACTCAGTTTTTCTTCTTTGGAGTTTGGAACACTGCAGTCCACCCTCCCCATCTTCACCCACCGTATAGATTACCAGCCTGTCCAATATCTAGTGTGCTCTGTTCTATTCCTTAAGTACCATAGACTGAAAAGCTTACACTCAAAAGGTAACTGGGAACATCCTTTTGCTGCTAGCATTTAATGATGGTTTCATATTTAGAGGGAGACTTTTTCTCTCCATTAGGAACTAATTTATTTTAATTGATTTTTGAAAACTCTTGCTTTCCTGTATTTCCTTGTGTTTTCTCAGCATGACTGAATGAAAAGCCACTTTGTGCCAAAACACTGAGCTGGAAAGATGGCTCTCTTTCTCTCCTGTGAAATCATGTTTGGTGTAGGTATCACGGGTGTGTTTGTGTGCAGTGTCTTACAGTGCCCTTGCTCCTGCATTTATTTTGTGCTTGGTGTGGGGGCATGAGCCTAGCGGGGAGACATGAGCTGCAGTATCTGACAGAGTGACAGTGGAAGGTCTGGTGGGAAAGTCACCAGTGATTCTATGACAATGCTCTGTGTGTCTATTCATATTATCCAATCAACACTTGCATAACCAGTAGGCTCAGATATGGGACAAGGAGATCCTGCTCCTGCTGCCGTGACTGGTGTTTTAGCTGTCATGAAGTAAATGTCCTCCATCATGTGTCCCTCCCCTCTTTCATTTGAAAAATGAAGATGATGATACATGATCTCCATCAGGGCTTCAGGGGGAAGGATATATATTCATCATCTCTAAGCTTTTAATCTAAATCTTTTCAAAATAAGGTTTTTCTGGGAAATTTCGGGACTGGCCTTGGCCTGGAGAGGTGCAAGAGGAGCCATGTGGTTTGGTTTGACTGTGTACTGATCAAAAGAAAAATCCTGGTTTTCTGTATTCTAGATATATTTTCAGCCAAAATCCTAGGAGTGAGGTAAGACATTTGTCATCACTCTGAAAATCCCAGGCTTCTTTCAGCTCAAAGATTTCCAAGAACAATTAACTCCCAAGATTACTCGAAGAATGTTATTGTAATCCAGAGGGTTTTCACACTAGGTGTGTCCAAAGCCAGTTCATACTTCAAGAGCCTTCTTTTTACCTTGCTTTATATGCATGCATACAAATTTGAGCAATGAGGAAACTGAGACACAGAAATCTGCCTGTTACCCACCTGTAGTTCAACAGGAATGCCAGGAATGAGTTTTATGTCAAGTCACAGGTAATTTTTGTCCCCATATCTCTCCCATATTTGCTGCTTTTTCAACTCTTTTGTGTAGGGACCGTCTGTGTGTACTGGGATGGCCATGACCTATCCCTTCCCATTGTGTTGTGGTCACAGGGGATGGATTGTCAGGAGGGAGGGGAAGCACAGCCCCACTGGGTGGCATAAGCAGTGGATTCCTCAGCATTGTTAGTAGCGTGACAGGACCTGCAAAATTAATATGCTAGCTGGAAGGTACAAAATGTGTCTCTGTTTTTCCTTTAGGCTCTGGCTCTTCTCAGGGCAAAGCAGTGCCTGCAAAGAAGTGTTTCTGGTGTTGCATGTCACTCCTTGGTGTATCGCCTGAAGGAGGCAGCCTGTGTGAGAAACAGGTGAGCTGCAAAGGGCAGCAGGCTGTGTCCTCCCAGCAAAGTCAAGTGTCCTGAGAGGACCCTTAGAACTTGTTTTTTGCTGTGCCTAAGCTAAGAAATTCTGTGCTGAACTCCAAGGCAGATGCAGCTGTATTTGCTTATACTTGAGGCATTTTGGAGAACAATTGCATCTGGACTAAGGGCGGGTCGCTGTCTGTGGGGAGCAGGGTGTCTGCAAAGGTGCAGCCATTTCTAGGGTCACAATGTGCAGGGTGGGCTTTAATGGTGCAGCAGGCTTTCTGACTTGCTTAACATAAAGTGTTTAGTAAAATAATCATTGTTGGAGTTCTATTTAATCTGTTCTGGTACAGGGCCAGTTTGAATTGAGGATGTTAGGGCATTTTTATTTTTATTATTTTTTTTTTTAATTTTTTTTTTTTTTTTTTATTGTGGCAAAAGCAGTACTGTGTCCTTTAGTGGACTCTTCCTGCTCTCCTGCTTACTGCTCTGCTGATCTGCATGGCCAAGCAGAGCTAGCAGCGGCCAGGCACGACACTCCAAGCTGCTGTTCGCCATCCTCCCAGGAAAAGTTTGAATTAGGGTCCATGTTCCTGCCTAGGTTTGTAGGTGCTGCCATGCAGTTCTGATGAATGTTGGGTGAATGTGGGCTAAGGACCGGATCACAGCAGTCTGTGCGTGCAGGTGGAAGCCACCTTGTGAAAATTTGGCTGAGAAATGGTGTATCAGTTACAACTGAGAGTTACATGTACATTTTGTTGCACACAGGGCAGGTCTTGGCTATTGTTAGAACTATTTGGGAGGAGGAAAATTTGTTTTATTGCCAGGTTTGGAGGTGACTTGAAAAGATTTATGTAAAATTAAATGTCTCTACTGTGCAGAGACTTCGATTAATAAGCTCACTCAGGAATCATAGCTGCAATAATTGTAATTGGAGGCAGGGTTTTGCTGATGAGTCACCTTGTTGAGGCTGTCTTCACTGCCCTCCTTGAGAAAGTGGAAATCTGCAAGAGAGGAATTTGTGTGACCTGTCATTACCAAGCTGGCAGTAGAAGTTGGCACAACCTAGACCCTGCTGTTGGAAAAAGTCTGGAGAATCAGCATAGTGCTTTGTGCTCAGTTGGTGCTAGTTTAGGTCACAGGTGTGTGGAAGTTATATCCAAAGGGAAAAAAGCAAACCAATAAATATTATTTCAGCATGAAGGAGTGTGGCAGAAGTGAGAATGCCAGGGACTGTCAGGCAGCTTTGTCCTTCAGTGGCCCTTTAGACTTCAAAAGTTTTGAGTGTGAACATCATTTGGAGCTTGCAGAGAATCCAGTCTTAGTAGGAGAACAGTCTTGGCTTTTGCCTCTTTCACGTAAATTTGATGATGGGGTTCTGTGAAGAGCACATGCAGCTCCTGCATTGAAGCAGGCATTTGCAAAGTTCAACAGAAGCATGATCTGGTTCTTCCTAAATTTTTTGGGAGAGCTGGAGGGAGATGAGAGAACTGTCGGGAGTTAGTGGATGAGATTTGGGGAAAAAAGACACATACAACTGAAAGGCAAAGAAGTTTGACTCGGTTTTTCAGGCTTCAGTGAAGCTGCTCTTTCTTTTCTCAATAGTCTCTTACTTTGAGCTTTTCCAGAGTTACTGTTTAATTCAGTCCATTGTTGCACAGAAAATTGAATAGTAAGTGAAAATTTCCAAAATGTCTTTGCCAAAACTTTAAGAAGTTATTCTTGTCTGTAACCCAAGGATATACCCCTTGAGTCCCTGGTGGAAACAAAGTGTGAAAGCTTCAGGCAGTGATAATTTCCACGTGTCTGTATGAAGTTTTACCCAAAAACAGAAGAGCTAGGACCCTTTCTGGAAAGCTATAGTTATCTATGCACTAATAAATTGCTGAATACTCGCAGGATTTTCAACCTGTAAGGTAAATTTTCTGATATTAGTTTCTTAGAGGATTAGAAATCTGGAAAGAATAATATGTTCTTACACAGTGTTCTTGGATGACACTTGAATTTAAAATAACATTATATTGTAAATGGTTAAGAATTAAAGAAACAACCAATTGGTAATGTAGGCCTTGAGCAAAGTACAGTATAAAAAGCACTGAAAAATGTTTCTCTGCATGATTAAGAGAGTCTGGTTTGCTGTTTGATTTATTGGCTGGCTGAATGAATTCATTAATTGTGTATGACTACTTTTACTTCTGGGTGGTCATTTTTCATTTCAGATTTCATTACTGAATGAGCTTTTCCTAGGGATGTTCTTATCATCCAAAATTAAATACATGAAAATGTTAGGGAGGCTCAGCCCTCCCTTTTTATGTCGGTATTTTTCATACTATGGTTTTAAAAACTGCAGGAAAATTCACTTAAGCTACCATACCTGAGGTTTTGTGCTCATTACTTAACACCAAAAGATTTCCTCTTATTGCAGTATATGCCATGTTCCATGTTATGATTTTCAAAATAGTGATGTGGAGCTAGAAGCCCTCTTTTTAAATTAAGTGGTGAAGAATGAGACAGGCACTTGTTTCTGAAACACTTTAGATGTATATAAAGCACTCAGCATGCAAAAACCATTGTAACTACATTTGTGGAATGAGGGGTCTGGATATTCACCTTAGTGGGAGGTAAGAATAGGTAACATTTGTAAGAAATCAGAGGACTTAGGGAGAGATCCTGAACATCTTGGCTTGTAGTTTGAACAGTATTTTTTATAGGAAAGACTCATTTCCTGGACAGCTTGCAAACAGTATGGTCTGCAAACACTCCTCTCTTCAAGGTTCTTAATGCTTTTATCTGCATGGAGAATCACTTCAAGAAGCATGTAATACCACCACTGTCTGCAGCTAAGGATACTGTTCCAGGGAATGGTACATCTTCTGGAAGGCATCTCAGGTAAACCTCAGTGGCCTTGCTGGCCCTTCCAGCCAGGGAACAGCTGTCTCTGTATGGACCCTGGGTCCGCAAGAGCAGTGGTGTTGGATTGAGCTATCAGGAATTAATTTCATTCTGAAGTGTTCTCCTTAAAGTGAGAAAAAAAGGACAGTGCAGGGAAATCCTCATGTTCTTCCTTTTCTTTCTTAGCCCCCACATTGAGGTTTTGTGTCTCCAAGTAGAAGGCAAAGCTGTTAAAGACTACCAAGTAAGGACTATGTCATCTCTTCTCCCCCTCAATTTTGGCTTAATGCTGACCCCTCAGCCTGTAATTGTGTAGCAGATGGGGTGGGTGAATCCCCAAGTCGGCTTTGTGGCAGAAAATGCTACTGTGATATTTTGACAAATCTGTTCTTGCCTGTGGGCTCTGACACTCCCAATATCGCTTCATGTGTTTTCTGTGAGAATAATCTCTGACTATGTAATACAAAAAAAAAGGTCTTGTGAGAAGAGAATGTGAATGGGGTAACTCTTACCCTCCTATAAACATATGGATGTGATAGGCAGGCGCCTGGGTAGGAAGCATTTTTCCTGCTATCTGGCTTGGTCCCACTCAATACCAGCAAGTTGTAATTATTGATGTCTTATGTGGTTTATTTTTTCTCTACTTTTACAGTACTGATACATGTCTGTAATGTCAAACTCTCATTTAGACCTGTTGTCCAGAATTGGAATAATAGTCCATGCTCCTCTGTCAGTCACTCTGGGGATACTAACTGTAGAGAGAGCTCTCTAGTGAAATATGATTGTTTCTGTGTATGTGATGTCTGTGGATGGTTTATTATGCATAAGGATAAACTCTGTAGTGGAAAGGGTGAGATTTGTATATTGCTTTGTTTCTAAAGTTATCCGATGATTTGTAGTATTTATAATTTTTTTTTTCAGGTGAATTAAATAAGCTTTACCTTGGTAATCATGTACTTAGATAGCAAAATATAGCAGAGACATTAAGGATGAAACTGATCTGAACCTGGCTGATAAATACTGTGGCAGTGCCATCCTATTTTTGTGTAGAGCTTCTTCCCACTCCAGGATCTGTAAAGTGATCTTCCCTCCATAATTTAGGAAGCATGCTAATTTGAACAAACACAGGAATGACTCTCACTGGCATAGGGCTAATCAGGGGAAGTTTGAGTCAAAACAGTATTGTCCTCCCAGCAAATAAATGTATCATGTAAAGTTAGTTTCAGCAGATGAACCCAGCAGTTGGCCTTGAAGATTGTGCAAATTGCTCTGTTCTGGGTGACAGGATTAAGGCTGGAAATGTCAAATCTTCTTTTGGAGAACATATTTAGCCTGTTTATGAACATATCTCTGTGTGTGCATATAACTTACAAACACAGATGCACATACACGCATAAAGAAGGCTCAAATTTGTGAGATCTAAGATGTATTTTTGGTTTTGTTTTTTGCCTTTTTTTTTTTTTAGTGTACATTTGGATTCATTATAGGTAAATACTCTGCTGTTCCTGACTGTCTTTTCTCTGTATAACCTGAGCTGAGATCTTCCTTGCAACTCAAGGCTCCTGTCACCCCTTGATGCCTCTGGCTTGGAGCAGTGCTGGAACACAGCAGCAAGGGGTACATGTCCCTCCTGTTCCCAGCTGTTACCCAGGCCTCTGGCTGTTTGTTTGCTGAGAAGTGTTTGATTGCTGGTTTGGGATGAAGGAGAAGGATATTAGCAAAAGAACATGGCTTTCAGTCCAGGGAAGACAGAACATGAGGAGGTTGATCAAATTTATCATATTCTGTAGCTCAGTCTTGGTACAACCAAAATTGGCCCTTAACAACAAAAAGCGCTGTTTAATGTCTGTTATTTTCCACTCTTCTCCAAATATCGGTCTTGACATCCTGAAGGATATCAGCCATGATCTTAAGGACTTGAGAACGCACATTTTTTGTCCCAGTTCTAGGCGATGTATTTGTGCAGTGAGACACTTGACTGCATTAGGGACATCTCTAGAAACTCAAGCATCTTTAAGGATGTCATATTCTGCAGCCAGAATGTGGTGAGTCAGCACCAAGGATAGCAGAAGTTTAGTTATTTCCTCCTCTTCACTGCAACTGCAGCATATCACTACATACAGTTCCCTCCTGTTGAGTAACTTTTGATGTCAGTTCTTTTTTAAATATTTGTTCAGTTGGAAGCTGTCTTTAATTTTGGACTGCTTATGAGACTTTTTTTCTTAATATCATCATACTGGGGAATCTGTAGAAATGGTAAAGATGTGGGCCTTGGCATAATGCCTTGACTTCCAAGGTTTGTTATAATGTTAGGAGAGCTGCACCCCCTCAAAGTCAGAGTACTGTAAGGAAAAATGATATGGAAAAATGGGACAGGTTATCTTCAGAACTGCCAAAATCAGTGACAGAATGGAGCCTTCAAAAATATCTGCCATATAAGGAATAGTTTTGGAGATCTTTTGGATTGTTTCTGGATAACTTATCACCTAATCCTGTGTGAAAAAAGGAGAGAGACTGGGCTTGACTTCAATTCTTGTGCATAGAGGGGTAGCTAAATGACAGTTTGCTTTGTGTTTGTGGGAGTAAGTCAGATTTATCATGTTTTGTTTGTTGTTTTTTTTTAATTGGCGTTTCTGCTACGATCTGTCTTCTTACACTCCAAAATAAGCTGTTAACCTTTATTTTAAAACTAAAGGAAAAAACTCCTAAATCCCCTGCTGCATACTGGAAATGATAGGTTTTAGGAAGGACTTCTATTTCTGCTCCTTTTTCTTTTCCTTTGTTGAAGTTCCTGGGCAAAGCTACATGTTTTGATAGTTTAGTGCTGCTGTTACTGGATTTCCCTCCAGGAAAACTGCAGACACAGGGATCTCTCTCTTCTGAGGCAGGTAGAAACACAAAAGCCACATGCTGGCTGCTCCAGGAGGGCTGGATTGCAGCCAGTGGTGCTCAGCGGTGAGTCCAGAATGGTGACAGCTCTGATCTTGTGTTCCCAAAACTCAAGGCAGAGCTTGCTTCATCATGGGAACTTAGGTAGAGTGATAAGAGGACCAAAGGGAGGAAGAGCAAGGAGGAGCTCAGACTGTTACCTAAAATGACCTCTGATTTTTAGTTGTTAAAATTGTAAGTAGGCAGGAACAAAATATACCATGAAAAATGAGATGACACCATTAAACTGTCTCCTTGTGGTGACCACCTGTGGCAGTCTCTACATTTCTACAGACAGGTTTGAATCTGTAAGAAATTTATTTGCAAACTTTAAGTAGGCCAAACAATGGTGTGTCCCTGGTGTGGAAGCCCATTCACTCTATGCTCATTTTGGACTTTAGATATCCATTATTGTGTTTCAATTTGTAACAGCTACAGCTTTGTCCTCTCCCATGCTTTTAGTTTTTCAACTGGAGCTGTAGCACACTTTCAAATGCTTATGTTATAGGTTCCATGCCATTTTCATGAAGAGCCCTGTCAACAAAAATGATGAAGATTTAAGAGTGTTACTTTTCAGTTTGTCCTGCAAGTGTATGGAGGGGAAAGGAGGGAGAGATGAGAACTGCCTCCAAGTCAGCTGGAATAAGCAACATGTCCTTGAATTGGCAAAAGCTTAATGTCTGAGAGACAGCACACAATGCCAATAATGAAATATACCAAGCCAATGCTTGCAGGGCATTAGCAATGAGTGTCTGCTCTGTAATTGCACTCAGTCTTGCCACTGATTTGCTTTATGTGAACCTAAGAATTTTAGCTATATCTGAGACTTTGCAGCATTTCCTGCTCTTTCACACACCTCTCATGGGAGGTTAGCAGCCACAGCATATTGATCATACCATTTGATTGGGACTTGCCTTTTCTCTCTTGTGCTGCATCTTCTTGTACAGCTTCAGTTGTGCCATCTAAGAAGTTAATGCAAGAACCCAGTGCAAGCTTCTAGAGGACCTGCCAAGGTTTTTATAGATCTCAAGTATTTATCTAAGATGACTGTGTGTTGCTGTATCCCCAAAACCAAATATGCCTCCTTAGGTGGAGATAATGTCTGACTGAACGAGAATAACAAGAAAACGAAATGTAATAGCATTGCAAGTAGCTCCCTATTTACAAGCTGCATTTGGCTTGCTTTATTCTTTCATCAGGTCCTTTTTCCCGGAAGTGACTAACAGGACTGGGGATCCCTCAGGTTTTGGTTATAAGAGTTAGTAATGGGCAATGAAGATACCTGATTTCAGAGGGCAGGAAGGGCCTGTCCTAAAGCTGTAAACCTTTATTAAGTCTCACCAGGAATAATTTATTAATCTTTTAAATGCTCAGTTTACTCTGGCTGCATCTAATTCTGAACTCAAATCAGGCATTTCTTTGTACTGCCCTTCATGCACACATGTGGGACTACACAAGTCGTATCTCCCCATCACACTTCCTCATGGAGATGGACTTACTTATATAAGCATTTGTAGCATCCTGTATTCTAGCTCCTTTTCCCGTGTTTAGTTACGGTATTTCTGTTTTAAAAGACACGAGTGAGGATAAAGAGGTTTGTCCTTCTGTTTTATAAATTGCATGTTTCGTACTCCCCAATGTGGCTTGCTTACTAGTATGATAGACCTGGAGAACAACAGGTATTCTTCTTTACTGTTCCCTTTAGCTTCATGGACTAATGTAATTTAACACTAAGGTAATATCTTACATGGCCCATAAAGACATAATGTGATTTTGAATCTCCCTTTTCTGGTTTTCATTTTGGAATGATACTTGTTTTGCAAACCCTCAGTTGCTGATTTGAGTTGCAGTACTTGTATTAAAGTTAAGTGCATTTTGGGTACTTCAGCGTAAAGTCTAACTTTTTCTAGATTCAAAGATTTAAAACAGTTTGTACCAAGGCAAAAATATGTCCCTTGTTATCTTCTCCCCATCTGTGGGCCTCATTATGGTGCTGTGTGTCGATAAGGTGTTCCAGAGTATTGTAGAATTATTTTTTGTCTAGATTCAAGGATCGAATTTTCCACTTGGACATAATCTTTGTATGTAAAGAAATACTTTCCTTAATAGCCAAAGGCAAACTCAGACCTGTCTAAAATGGGAATAAGGAAGCTAGCACACAAGATTGACAAAAGGATCAACGAGAGTGGAGGTCACAGAAGCCAGATCTTATCTTTGTAAAGGTTTTTCTGTACTTCAAAAGGGAAAAGCAGAAGCATGATTGGTTTTATTGAATCTCACTTTAAAAAATACTTATTTTTTGATAACTGATTCGGACACACATTGGAAGTGAAACTCGCTGTGTCAAGCTCATGGCAGAACAAAGGCCAGCAGAAGTAATTACTGAATTCTTGAGATTTAAGTATTGGAGAAATCGCCAAAGTTAGCAGTAGGGCAGTACATTTAATTGCTTGCAAAGGTTATAGGTTCATTTGCTTCTCTGGTTGGAAGGCTGGAATTCAATTTAGAGTGATGCAGGATGTGACCGTGTAAAACTCAGTGCAGGTCACTGGTAGGTATGTGAGGGTATGGGGTCTTCCAGTTCTGCTCAGAAGGAAAGGAGACCATGAATGGCCCATCCCCCTGTAAGAGGGGCATCAAAGTTGAGCATATTGGTTGCAGAATGTAGGTGTTCAGGTAGAAACCAGCCTGGAAAAGGCAAAGATTGGTTGTGTTTTACCTTTCCTTAGGGTAATATTTGAGGGTAATTGCTTTAGCTAAATCCTTCAGATATCAAGGACAAAAGATCTCTCAATTTGAGAGGATTTGGGTAGGAAACAAATGGGAATGGTGATGGAGGAGTATGGATTGAAGGATTAGGACATCTAGTGTCTCTCACTGTTCAGATGCTGAGATGTTGGTATCAGCCTTTAGTAGAGTCCTCTCTGTTCCATTCCAGCTATAATTCCTGGTTTTCACTTTTTCTCTGCTGGAAAAAGGAACGATTTCCTAAATGTCTAGCCTTTTTTTTTTTCTTCCCCCTTTGAAAGGTTATTATTGCCCATAAACTCTGAAGTGGCTGCTGGCTTGTATGCATGGCACCTTGCTAGATTGCTGTAAATTTTTTACAAGACCACCACTGTTTTCAGTGAGCTAGAGAAGTGTAAATAACTATTCACACAGCAGGACTCTTCAAAGATTCTCTGCTAACCTCTGACTTCAGATGTTGGGGTTTTTTTCTCAGACTGTCAATTTTATCATTTATATTTTGTGTATCTGCTTTTCAAATTTTGCTTGGAGACACTCACATTTCCCCCATAGAAATCTGACTCACCTAGACACCCCTAAAGGAAGAAGCACCTAAGCTAGAATTGCCTGTATTTAGAAATATGGTTGCTTGTCCAATTCAACCAACCCTACTTTCTCTGGTATTTTTCCTTTCCTTCCTCTGTCTCTTCAGATTTGCTATCATCAAGAGTTTTTAAAATATATTCACATTTCAGGCTTAAATATAAACTTAGATTAGCTACCATTTAATTAAGATAACATCATCAGGATAATTAACTTCCTAAGATGGAACAACTAAGCCCTTGTGATTTACAGCCTGTGCCTTGTGATTTTTTTGTTCTGTGCTGGAAATTCATGCGGGAGTGACATCAGCTTTGAGAGGGCACTCTGCAAAATGCCATGTCTGGTCACAGTGCCACCCCCAACCTGGCTCACTGGTGGGGGAGATGTGGGGCTGGCTGAGGCTGAAGCCATAGCTGGGGGGAATCTTAGCTGCATGGGAAGCAGGACTTTTCTGGAGCTGCTGTAAGCTCTGAGCTAAAGACTCATAAATATTGTTATTTTCCACTCTGGTTGTGGGGGGGGAAGGAAAGAAAAAGTGCCATATATTTAATATATTTTAGCTGTGTTGCTCCCTAAGCTCCTAAAAAGCTCTTTGGATACCTCCATTTTGAGTTCAGTAAGGTAACCTATGCAGGAAAAAACAGAGTAACTTTGTATGCATTCCACAGAGATTTGCTCCTGGCAACCTTTGAAACCACTTATTAAAAGAAATATTTCTGCACTTGTAACTAATTGTGTAGGAAACAGACTTTGGTTAGCAAATGTGTTTTTATGAGGACAAGCTGATTCATGCTTTTCCTTCTACTTCATAATCTATGCAGATGAATATTACTCTTATCCTTTCCATGCAGCTCTTTTAGAAATATTTCATAGTGAGATAATTTTTTTCAAAAGTAACAGTAAGTTGACTCAGTGGCTTGAAAATTAATATTTTATTCTTGAATAAAATGCTGCATGAGAAAATGAAAAATCAAGGCCCATAATAAATATAGTGGTTAAGGATTGGCCGGTTGAAAGTTTCTGTTTTAGATCCAAAATATACATTAGCCGTAGGAGAAATGGTTAGACATATGGATGTTTAGTGTATGTGGATTGGATTTTTTTCTGGAGTTCTTGATTTAGCAGATGTACAGATGAAGTCTGTAAGATAATAGTGCTGAGCCAAGGCAAAGTTGCTGAGTACAGTGCTTTTTTTTTTTTTTTTTAAACTTATGACTCATGGGTGAATCTAAACCAGAACTATGTTTAATACTAATATGAAATTCAAATGATGGCTTTCATGGCAGACACTGGAAATACATCTTTGGATAATCTTAAACCAGGCTTTTCTTTCCTCCTGAATGTTCTGTGGTTCTTCAAACAGTAAAATTTTTGCAGTGAAGGAAACTTTAGAACAAAGTTCTAATAAAATATGGCCCAAAGTTTTCACTGGGCCATATTTTTGGCATGCTTTTACATGATCACCAACTTTCTGCATTTGCTCTGTTTGCCACCTCATGCCCAATTCCCACCAGTTCTCCAGTATTCAGTGCGAGTTAGGAGTCTCAGCTTGTGTTTCCCAACCCTCAGCATGTTTTTGTTTTTCCACTGGGCAAAATCCTCCCTGCTAGGTGCTGTGTAAACACTTCCCCTCTCTGCACTGCCCTGTCCTCAGCAGCTTGCAATGCCATCGTGCCCCAAGGGACAGTGGCTGCACCAGAGTGGCCTTGTTTGCACCCACTGTGTGCCCAGCTCTTTGTGAAGCACTGCTGGCTGAGCACAGACAGTGCTGCTCTGGGCTGTGTTCGGCTGTGTTCTTCTGGATAACTCTGCTGCTGCTGCATGCTCGTTCTTTGCAGGGCGGGAGTAGGGGAAGCTCATCCTAGCAGCCAAGCTAAAGCAAGGCCAGCAATGAAACCCCAGCTGCTCTGCAGCTTTTTCGGCATGGTGCATTCACCCAAAACTTGATGGGCTTCTTAAATAATCTTGATGCATTCCAGAATGTGCTGTGCAGGCTCCGTCGGTGCCTTTGAGAAGGAGGTGATGTCTGTAATGTTACCAGAGCCCTGCCAGTGCAGTCAGCATAATGGCTTTATTGAAGTCATTCAGGTGCCTGAGCAGAGCTGTTTCCAAGCTGGTAGCAGCAGACTTCAAGGACAGGATATGAGCATATCCTGAGCCCTTGCAATCAGTGACTTGAGCTGGTAACTACTAAACAGCAAGTCTGGGAGTTTTCTTTGTTTATTACTATGTTTATTGTTATTTTATGTATATTTCTTTTTGCAGCAAAAGGCTGTGACTCCTCCTTCTTCCCTCCGACTCCCAGAGTCCTGTGGGAAGAGTTTGGACGTATGGATGCCTCCCTGCAAAAGGCAATAGTGGGTGTAGGCTTCAGCTATAAGCACCCCAGGCTGTGTTTGTGCCTGATGGCTTTGGCATTACCCAAGATCAGGGGACGTGTGAAGTGCCACAGTTTGCTTCATCCAAGGGTTGCTTTTGAGGCAGGGAGGTATAAAGGGAGGAGAGAGCTTTCCATGAAGATGCATCCTTGGGCTAAACAAATGCTATCCTGTGTACTTCCCAGCTGAGGCTTAAAATAGAGATAATAAATCGATACATGTTGTGTTTTGTTTTTGAGTTGGTCTTCAGTTTTCAGACTGGCTTTTAAGTATCTTGTTGCTATGGAGAAAGAACAATTCTCTCTATGCAGTGGGTGAGGAGAGCAGCACTCCTCGCAGCATGGTGCTGTGCTGCCTCTTCATCCTACAGCTTTTTTTCCCAAGGAAATATGGCTGTTACTGGTATGCTGCTGTTTGATCTTGTCTGTTCTTGTGATTGATTTCCTCCCCCCTTTTCCTTGTGCCCTTTATGAATGCGCTTTCACCATCTGATTTTTATCTTCTCTGCCTTTTTTCTCAAAGAGGGCTCCCTTCACTTCCAAATGACAATTAGGCTGTTAGCAAAGCTTTGTCTTCTCTCTCCCATGTACTTTCTTTTCTGTATTTGTGGTCAGTGGGAGATACCGGATTTGCAGTAGGCACAGGAAAATATTTTGCTGTGCCTACTGCAAATACATCTGTTTCTCTTCCTTCATTATTTTTTTGAAAGTAAAAATAAGCCTGGACTCTGGCTCTACGTACCCAGCAGAGACAAAGGATGTTCCTGGAGGTTGCAGCAGCATTATGCATCTGCTGGCGAGTCCTTAGAGCAGCAGTGTGTGTCTCCACAGCCAGGCATGTCAAGAGCTGAACATGTCTGGTGTTCATGCAGCTTTGCTCCGTGTTGTTTCCCTCACCTTGGGCTCCGTGCCCAGGCAGTGCAGGCTGCAATGCAGTTTGCTCACAGGTCATCTCTCCAATGATGAGATGATGTCTGTGCTTGGGGGAGCGAGGAGAAAGGCCAGGCCAAGGCAGTGGCAGGGAATACAAATGCACAACCCAATGTTCCCCCCTGTCCTTGGGACGTCAGGGGAAGCAGCAGCTTGATCAGTGCTGCTGTGTCAGAGCCCTGGAGCTGCACATTCAGATGCCTTTCTGAGGCTGTATTACCAAGAGCTTTTGTTTCTACTCTTTTCCTCCCCTGCTGCTAACTGAGGAACCAGTTAGGAACCTAAGAATGGTATTTTAATTGGAAATACACAAATGAGCAGGGAAAACTTGGAATGAACCAGAGGAAACGCTGTGGAAGCAAATTCACCTCTTTTGCTGGTGGTTGCTTGATATCTAGAGACTGTTCCAGTTATTTTGAAAGGGCTCAGCTCCCACTGGGACTCTGAAGTGAACAGGCCGTTTTTTCAAGGCCATCTGCTGAGCTGCTGGGCGCTGCTCATTTCTGGAGACTTCTGAAATGTAAAAATCTTGTTGTCTACTTATTTTGTCAATGAGAATGCCATGTGCATACCAGATTGACCCAATTTTTTCTCTTGGTTTCCCTTTAATTTGCTATATTAAATTGAATCTGTCTCCATTTTCTGAATTATCTCTGATCCCCTGCGGTGTGAAGGAAGGCTGCTCATCTCCCGCTGCTGCTCTGAGCTGATACTACATTGTTAAACTGCCTCTTGCTCACAGCCATTCCTGTGTGTGTCTCTCTCTCCAGCCAGGGAGGTCTAAGTGCTGCTCTGCCTCTAATCCTGCAGTGTCCATGGTTGCCTCATCTCCTTTGGGTTTGGCAGTCTCTGATGGTGTTTGTGTGGCCTAGAAAGCAGTTCCAAGAACAAGGCTGCATTTACCTTAGGGGAATGCAGCAATGTGTGGAGGGGAGGCCAGTGCTTGAGGCAGTGACAGATCTTGTGGCAGAGGGCTGCTCTTTGGAGAAACATGACCCAGTTCCTCTGTTGGGCTCCACCTGGCCTGAGCTCCCTGGCAGCCCTGCCCTTGTGTCACTGTGGAATGCAGTGCCTTTCTTGCTGTATTAACAAAGAAGTGGATTCTCAATGACTAATTACCAGCTTTGCCATTTTTATTCGATGTGTTGAATAACAGGGTGTTGGAGATATAGGGCAAGGACAGTGTCTGGTGTTCCCGTCTGGGGCCCTTCTGGTACTACCAGAAGAGAAATATTGTTAGTACTGTTCTGGTATGACCTTTAGGTCACAATAGATTGGGATTGGCTGAAGTTTGCTATCATGGTCATCTTGGGAGCTGTGAGCTCAGTGATCAAAGTGTGTAACTTGGCAGAACAATATCAGAGGCTTTTCCAGGATTCTCTGCTTGTGTCTCCATGCCGACACTTCTGTTGCTGGGCTACTTTTTTTTGGAAACGAGGCTCTTGTTACTGAAACAATTACATTCAGTGATACCTCCAAGAGCAGAGCCCCCCTGCCACACTCTCTTTACAAGGCTGGAAAGGGAGAAGGGAAGATGGAGACTTCACAATTCAGCTTTCGAATAGTAGTTGCTAGAAAAGGAACTGCATGCCTAGAAAAATTTTCATTCTACATTTGTGAGCAGATTTAAGTGTTTCAGAACCAGCCTTAGAAAAAATGCATATGTATACAGAGCATAAAAATAATTGGTGTATTTCTGTAAAAACAGAAATCTACTTATCTGCAGAAGGGAATTACGGAATGCAAATGCTACATCATCATCTCTGCTGGCAAGATCAACCCAAGCATGAAGCTGGAGGTTGTCAGGATTCCTTGTTCCTGGGAAACAAATTGACACAGTAAGATTAGGCCTAAAATCTCACAAATAACATAGATGGGAAGAATTTCTAGTTTCTTTTAAGGCAAATATGATGTTTTACCAAGGAGTATGGTTTGATATAACCATATTTCAATTTAAAGCTATACTTACATGTTTTGTGTATGTGTGTATATATGTAGGAGTGAGCAGGTTATCCCTTTTGAGCCTGTTCCTTTACCTATTGGAGATGACAGAAATTTTTCTTGCTGTGTTTTGTAGGTCACAGTCCCAAGTCCTTCACTGGGACTACATGCTATGAGCATGTAGTGACAAGTTGGACATGAAGACTTTTTTTCTTTCACAAGAAAAATCAGAGCTTAAGCAGCACGGTCATGAAGGGCTCAAGGTGTTGGTTAAGCCCTTGGAAATGGATGAGATACCACGGCCAGAGCCTCCTCACTCACATGTGCTTAGGCCAGTTAAGCTGGGGAAAGCAAACTGCATCCTACCATATGGCAGAGTTTTGGGTTGTTGCTCCGTAGGAGCCCAGGAGGCAATCCTTTCAGCCTTTCGAAATGGTTCCCTAGTCCTGTTTAACTCACTTAACCAGTAGGCACTTTACTGTATGAAGGACAAATGGCTTATTTTGATAAGGACTGTAACCTTTCTAACCTTTGCTTTACTGTTTTTCTCATCCTCTCGACATATCTTGCAAACACGCACAGTAAGAGACATTTGCGGACTTGCAAGTTTGTAAAATTGCAGTTATTTAGCAGATTCATACAATGTGAACTGCAGCAGTTTCATCATCAGTGCGAAGCCTGTAGTCGAGAGAAGGAAGAGGAGGAAAAGACCTTGAAGGACTATCATTTAGTGGTTCTGTGCTGGTACATTTTGAGGCCATAACCTGATGGCTCAGCAGCCAGCAAGCTCAGTCCCTCACTCCGTGGTCTCTGTGTCAGCAGGGTGTTTAATATGATAGTGCTTTTTGTGATACGAGCTGCTGACTTCTGGGACTACCAAACAGATGGTGACTACGTGAGAACACATGTAAGTGGCTGACACTGTAGATCTTGTTTTCCCCAGTTGTCGCGCTGCTCAGGATGCAGTCTTTAAGGCTGGAATCAGCATAAAGGTTTCCTTCATGAGAAAGAAAGGAAAAATAACCAGCCCCAAACCAAACCAGATCCAAACACGCTGAGACCTTGTGGTTCTGATGCCCTGAGCTATAGGAAGCTTGTCAAATCTCCCAGTTTGACAGGTCTGCCAAATTTTAGAGAAGGCAAAAATAACACCACAGAGTAAATTTCCTGGGCGGAGTCAGGTGTAAATTTCCTGGGTGGTGTACAGTACTATTGCAAAATTCAAGCAGTAAATAAATGTGAATCTGTGTAATAAGAGGACTTTGGAAATAAAACCAAGGACCAAGGTGCCCAATGTATATAAATAAAGCAATTTACAGTTTCTTACATCTTCCACTAAGGACAAAGGAAATGACAGTATAGTGTCTGCTCATGAGTGTTTGAAAGCTGCACTGTTCTGTTGGATTCCTCTTTGGCAATCTTTTCTTACTCAAGTGACTGATATCTGTCAAATTCCAATAGACAGAAACAGAACCTGATTTCAGAGTGTGTTGTCGACCTTTTTCTGAGATGGATCTCAGAATAGATCAGCCTTCTGACGTTTGTTCTTATATCAGCATATCTGCAGCTTGTGGAAATTTAAATATTAAAGCATAATGTCTGAATCATAGCAACCCTTCAATGTCCAATGAGAAAGTCAATCTGCCTCATTCACATGGTACATTTTACTCCATCTGCAGAAATTAGCTTGATATGTGCTTTTTAAAGTAAAGGAAAAAAGAGCTAAAAATCCAACCCTTTTTGAAAATGACACAATTTTGGAGCTGGCTAATGCATAGGATTTTTTGTAGAGTGACATTGAGTTTCTCAGGAAAGAATGAGCATTGTTGTCTGGAGAGAAGTGCGAGTGGAGGAAAAACAAGATCCTGTGAGTTTGGGAAAAAGGGAAATTTTGTTGAGATGAGCAAACCTTAAGCTGCCTCAGAGTACCCAGCTGCATCCAGCAGTCTCTCTGGATACTGTGCCTGGTGCAAAGTGTAAGATAGCAGTGCAGAAATTTCAAGGCATGGGAGTAAGTTGTAGTAGTAGCATTCAAGCAGAGACATTAAGCAGACAATCTCTGGAGGTCCAGACTAAATTATTCCATGTCCTGAAGCTGTTCTTGCCTGGGCTCCATGAAAGTTCTGAACAATAAGTCGGGTTTAAAATACAGACATGGAAAAAAAGGAGAGTAGTGAGGCCACACTCTGTCTTTCAGGCAATAAAAGTCATACGAATTAGCTAAAGTGTTATAACTAAAAGGAAACCTTCATCAGGAAGGGAGGCTGGGGGCACTGCACTCCAAATGTCACTATGTCATTCTCAGTTTCCCGTAAGCTGTTTGTCTCCAAAATTTCGGAGAGACAGATGGCTGGATGGAAGGACATTTGGAAATAGTTTGGTAGCCAGTGCAGATGCCCAGGCAGCAGCCAAACCCTTACAAAGTAACAGGAATGAAGCACTGTCACACTCACCTTCTGAGCCAAGGGGAACTGTATTGCTGAGATCCTGGTTTTTATTGCTGAAGGGGTAAATGAACATACTTATTTAGCAAAAAACTCAGAAATTTGGTTTTCTATTATACTGCTGATGAAACTGGATAATGATTTTGTTCAGGTTATTTTTGTGTGGTTGGAGGAGGAACAATGTGCGCGTACTTTGTTGTGACCCTTTCCAAACAGCGTGTGACTGTCCTGACCTGCTGTCCTTGGTATGTCTCCTAAGAGAAGGTGGTTAAATAATGCCAGAGTGGCATGACCGGAGTTTTGTAATGTGAGTAAATATCATCTGTTTAGCTGTAAGCAAATAAATATTTTAAAATATCACAGTGGATACCTTAGGGGAAGAAAAAATATAGCTACTGCGTAATGCTTACACAGTGGGATCCTGGTTTGGAGGAGGGCTGTGCCTGCAGTTATTATGTCTTCATGTTAATTACAAAGCCAGGAAAAGGAAATGGGAGTGTTGTTGGAGGAAATCAGTGTATTTCAAGTTTAATTTAAAAATAACCAACATCTTAAAAATCTTGTACAGTTGATCAGGAGATTAGTGTCAGGGTTTTTTTAGAAAACTTCAATCCTAAATATAACAGTGGATAGAGAGACTGCCATATTCTTGAAAGTGCTGGTGTGTTCTGGAAGCAGAGTGTGGAAAATCACCCCTACTTGATATCTCTGAAGCTGAAACCAGATAAGTCTGGCCTCTTTAAAGGACATATTGTTCCTGCTGTCACTCATATCTCTTCTGACATTGGCGCTCCTAATATTCTGATTCAAGATCTCAGTGCAGTAAAGATTTATGGTTGGTAGGTCTGAGAGTTGATTTTCTTCCTGAATGACTTGTCTGAATGGACCACTGGAGTCCTTCTACCAGGAATACTGGAACAGAGGAATATTCTATACATGAATGGAAATTAATTAAAATTTTAAGATAATAATTTATAATGTATGAGTCCTGTCCTGGTTTCAGCTGGGATACTGAATTTTCTTCTAGTAGCTGGTGGAGTGCTGTGTTTCAGATTTTGGGATGAGAAAAACATTGATAACACACTGATGATTGAGTTGTGAGTGGGCTGGGAGAGGGGGCACAAGGAGCCAGGACAGCCAACCCAAACTGGCCACAAGGATGTTCCATACCATATGGCATCATTCTGAGCAAAAACTTGGGAGGGGAGCTGCTGCTGCTCTGGGGCTGGCTGTGCATCAGTTGTGGGGTGATGAGCAGTGGGATTGTGCATCACTTGTTTTTGTGTATTCTTCTATCATCATTATTATTATTCCTTCTTCCTTTTTTGTCCTCTCAAACAGTCTTTATCTCAACCCATGAATTTTACCTTTTCCCGATGCGCTTTCCCCATCCCACTGGGGGGCAGTGAGGGAATGGCTGTGTGGTGTTCCACTGCCTGCTGAGTTAAACCACAACTCCATTAAAAAAAAATGCACCTGTTTGTTCACAGTATGGATTTCTTGTCTTTTCAGCTTTGCTTTACTGTTTTGTGACCCACAATACGGAGCTTGTTAACTGTTTATTACAGCACTGGTAGTCTTAACATTGTACTTAGTTATTTATAAAGAATGATTTAATAGATTAGTAATAGCATTAACCAAGTCTTCCTTATTGATTTCCCTGTATAATAACAAATAAGTGTACTGACATAGTTACCTGTACAGATAATTAATGGCTGCGTGTTTGGAGCCAGATGCTCTGCTATGATAATAGTGAAATAAGTGGAGTTTTGCCAGCAGATAACCTGGCCTGTTTTCTGTTTGGCTGTCTGGAAATGCATTTTTACTTTGTAAGCCCCAGTGTTTTCAAAGATCTGTCTGCAGGTATGCCATAGTAAGATGGAAGCTATAATTTCTAGGAAATAACAGATGTTTAGAGTGTCTGGTGAGTGACACCACTGGCACTGGGCTAATTGGCACATTCTCGATGGGCATATCCCTGGTCGATGGTCTTAAGACAGTAAGAACCAAAGACCTGATTTGTTGAGTTGCTATGGGGGTTTTCTTGAAGGGGGAGGTATGGCATATCAATTGATAAATTAAAAAGGACATTGCTACATGCACAAGATTTTAAATTGGGGAGCTGGTATCTATTGCTGTGTGGAATAATAATTTTAAGTAGCTGAACTAGAGAAGTACATGCTGACATTCTGTTTATGCATAAATTTATTCTTAATGTTGTAGGGCATAGTTGGATACAGGGAACATTAAAAGAGCTTGACAGTATGTAAACCAAGATTCTGGTGTCCAACAGGAGGTGAAATTCACTTTATTCTAATCATTGATTAAAATTTTATTAGCTGACTTTAAAGATATTGGTGGGGCAGCTCTTCAGGGATGAGCAACCTAAACATGTGCCTTCTTGTTTCCATAGCAACACATCATTTTCATCCTTTCCAGGCTGCCTGGATGGCATTGTGTACTTCAAGAGTATTAGATTCAGAAGAGCTGTATTAACAGCTCAGTATTTTCCCTAAACCTTGCTATTAAATATTTTTGTTTTGGATGATGATTAAAATAAAGAAAGTAGTTGCAATTATTGTGCTTTTGTAGAGAAATGAATCACGGCAGAAGAGCAGGAAATGAGAACTGGCAACTGGGGTGAAGTGTTTTGGTCCCTTTCCTTGACTGCAAAACTAGCAATTCCTGCAACCGTGCAAATCCACGTTGTCAGTAAGGACAAGGTTTTCGCAGGTCTAGTTCTTGGTCTGGTGGTAATTGTTAAAATCTTTGGAAGTGTTTTTGATTCATATTGTTTAAGCTGTTGGAGAGAACTGAAGCAATGTAGTAAAGGTTAAGGCTATAAATGGTGGCCATTAGCAAGGATCAGTTTTCCAGCACTGTGGATCATGGCCTTGGAAGCACATTTAGAGGTGGCATTTTCAAGCTCAACGTAAGCGATTTGGTAACTTTCCAGGATATTTGAGGCAATTTCAGACTGCAGCATATTCATATTTTGCTGCAAGCTTGAAACTGTTCTGTTGGATTTGGAATGTCAAACTTGTCTGTCAAGTCACAGAACTCTCTGGGACAAAGCACCTCAGTATCATTTTCACACAGTTCTCAGCTGCTATGAGCATAGGAAAATCCTTTTCAATGCATATCCTTTGGGTAGAGGAACACCTTTTAGAAAGATCTGTCTTTTGTCTTGTCTGTAAGAGATGAATAATTCAGCATATCCCTATGCAAATGTTTGTTACTCTCTATGAAAAAATCTCTCTGCACCTTATTCTTCTCTCCATTTATGTAGTGTCAGTTTCCCAGTGATGAATCTTTGTCAAATACAGCAATGTGCTACAGTGTTTTCTGAGCTGATTGCAAGTGTATCTTCTGTTTTGGCATGGTGGAGGCTTAAATCACTGTTCAAACTGCGAATTTTAAAATGCTATTTTAATGTTGCCACTATACAGTAAAAGAAGCAAATTACCACGAGGAAGTATTTAAGCAATGCATAAAGATGCAGATCACCACAATATTTTCCTTTGGCCTTTAGGATGTTTAATTTTCTGTTTCTCTAATTGTATAGTTTTTTCCACGGGGTGTTGTGAGGCATGTCAATAAAAATCGAGAGCTTTCACAGTAGTTGTCGCTATAGTTACATGGTGCAGCTCTTAGCCTCCTGCACAGAAAGTAAACTTACTGCAATCCCCTAAAATCCTTTATTGGCAGAGAAAGATTGAGAGAGACACTACTGGTGAGCAGGTACAGAGCAGATTCTATGTTGCACTGATATCCTTGCAGCTAATGCTGTCTTCACACAGAGGTCTGAAGAAATTCTGGGTGGATGAGGACAGCACGGAGAGGAGACAAAAGATGTCTTTTTAAGGGAAAAGAGGTACTGAACACAGAAAATGGGACATAAGAAATAAGTACAAAAATGAATTAAAAATAATTTCAGTTCATAGATTATATTTCCTCCATAAAAAAAGGTCTAAGTTGCCTTTTACAGCAACTGTGAGCCGTAGCCCTGCACAGAGGCAGAAATGTCACGCTCACAGGATGCTGCTGTTCTCCTGACTCCGGAATTCAGTGCTTAACTTAATCCTCAGGGTCTATGCAGCACAAATGTGGAAATTAGTGCTGACTCCTAGGGATAGCTTTTTGTCTCAACACATCCCATATACATTCAGGAACCCTCAAATGGCTTTTCACATGGCTTCTCTGTACCAAATTTACTTAACTGAGTTCTGCTTTCACTGTGTATTATTTTCTTTTCTCTTTCCTGAATGGCCATTAATTTAAGGATGTTGCATGAACTACTGCTGTAAACCATGACCTTTTTAAAAGTTCCCTGAGATAGTCAAAGGTCCCTGGCCTGTAGGTGGGGGGGAAAAAGGCACTGAGGAACCTTTTCCTAGGAAATCACTCTTTAAACTTGCCTATAAAAGTCGTCTTTGCCTTCATGAGTCCTTCCTTAAGGTCTTTTTATAACTGACTAAAGTAATATGGGTTTATTTCATATCAGTCACCATGTGAGAAAGGACAGTTAATGAAGTGCATGATGTCTCGTCTTACTTTAAATTTGACTGTTCATTTGTCAAGTGTATTCTAAATACACAGATGAATCAAATAACACCTTCGCTTCAGGGGTTTTACTCACTTCTTTTCTCAAATTCCAGATTTACAGAGTGCTGTGAATCTAACCCCATGGATGATTAAATACAACAGAGATTTTTAGAGTTTTTCATTATTTATTTTCATTACACAACATCCATGGGTTCAAGGTGACGTCCGACCATGCAGTAGACCCTTGGCCAAAAGAGATAACAATATAAAATAGCTAAAGTAGTCAAAATGAGGTGGGAAAATGTAGAAAGAGCACAGTCAGTGAGTAGCCTTTAGGCAGTAATGCCACACTCAGAGGTTTAGTCCCCTCCTGTCTGCTGCTTCTTGTGATGGTTTCTGCCATTTGTCAAAGGGAAGGTCTGACCAGATCCTTTCAGAGCTCAGGAAGGAGGATTATATTCTTGCTTTGTGCAGGGTAATTCTCTCTCCATAATGAGAAAGTTTAGAGTCACATGGCTAAAAGGAGCAAAGCGTCTGTAACGGAAACAGACAGCTGGAAATGAAGGAATTAGTCATGACACAAGGTTTTGCTTTCAATTGCACTCAAACTTTTTTCCTCGTGGCTTCTTTTCGCATTTCAAGGATAAGCAATTGGTCCCCTTGCTGTTCCCATCCAGGCTTGCCTTTGCTTCTTAAATCCTGTTAAGACCTTTGCTGATTACCAGTTGGAGAAGCAGCTTTGAATCTGTCCATGTAGTCAGCCTGAAGGAGAACTGGTTACCTAATCACATTGCCAGCTAAGTAGTTTTTGCACCTCCTGGGACATGGGTCGAGCCAGTGCACGCTGACATGAGGCTGAACTTGACTTACATTGCCTTGCGGATGGAAAGCTGTGGTCAGTATCATGTTAGTCAAATGAAACCTTCAAAAATGGAATTATGCTTTGGGCTGAATACAATGTTGTCATTGTTTAATTGTCCCCTGGAGAGCCAAAAAAAATTCTCAGTAGCAAAAGCATCTCTTGCAGAGAGAGCAAGAAATATTTCTGCCTGCGAGAGCTTTGGGAGCTTTCTAAAACAAATAAAAAACCCCAACCAAGCCAAAAAAACCCACAACACCTAATTAAAAAAAAAGAATTAAATAAAGTGCCGTGGGAACTGTAGACTAATTAATTAGAAGGATTTCCTAAGAAATTTCTGAAAAGGATAACCTTTCATGCTGGAAAGTAAACAGTTCCATGAGCAACCTTTCAGCAAGACACATTGGCTAGGAGAGAAGGTGTTGAAAATCACAGCAACTGAAATTATTCAAACCGTATTTCAACACAGTGATTTAAACTGTTCTAAACAACAGCTACTACTTAAACATAAGAATAATTCCTATTTCCTAAGAAATTACTCCAGTGCAATGTTTTTCCTCCGTAATAATAGGCATTCTCATGCAGAAATTGGTAATAAACTTAATCCATCAGTTATCTGAAAAAGCTTAGGAAGTCCCTTTGGTGTAGATTTGAATGAACTAGATACCAAAGATGCAGTAAAACTCGGAAGACAGAGCATGGTGCTTACTGAAGTGGCACCTAATGCAGAGCTCATCATCTTGCTATAGAAGGCTTTGTTAGGTGCACAGCGTTCTGAGTTTTCTGTGCATAGATGAGATTTTGGAAGATTAGGTTACATAAGTATGTTCAAAATCATTTAAAGATTTGGGGGACAGTTGAAATCTCAGTGGGTTTCTGATTTTGCCTGTGAAGCATCTTATTTTTCAGAAAGCTCGATGTCTCCTGACAGCAAGTTTGTAAAGCAGGTTGGGCTGGGCAGCTGGGGCAAGGCCTGTCTGCTTTGACTTTAAACTAAGCCTGAGCCAGTCAGATGTCTGTAGGCAGTGGAGAGAAAGATGGGTAAAAGGATGGTAGAAGGATTCTTCTGACTTCAGATATTTGCCTTGGGTGAGATGAATCCCACCCTGAAATGGCCTTTTTGTCACTTGAGTGTGAAATGAGTTAGGTTCCTTGGTGCAGGATGGTGCATGCATAGGTACATACATATCTGTAGATACACCGTGGATGTTTTGGGCTTCGGCAAATTGAATCCCACTTCCAGAAACTCATGTACTCCAAAACACTAGAAAACATCTGCAGAGGGATGTGTGCAGACACAGAAATCATGTTGTGCCACAAATCATGTTGTTGCTACAAATGCAGGGTCTGAAAGCGTGAAATCTGTTAAGCCAAGATCCCTAGCTATATGTAGAATACATGTCTGCATGTATACATAGAAATATTTTGCAAACACAAATGTTAATTGCCACTTGTGTTTTAATCCTTTTTAATCTCTAGTTTTTTTGACAAAAAAAGTCTCATGAGTAACTGTGGTCATCTTAAAATACTTTGACCTAAGTGGGTCTTGTATCCTTTGTAGTATTTTTAAGTAAAGACTATGGTCTTTATTTTTAACCTTTCTGTGTGAATAATTATAGAGAGAGCTTTAAAATGTTGATAAACACCTCCCCTGTGCCCCCCCCAAGAAAAGAAAGGATAAAAAAAAGTGAAAAGGCTCTTATTTCGAGAATCCAAGCATTTTTTAATCTTTAAATTTATTAATTGTGAACATGACCCACTTCTGCTAGGTTGATTGGATGCTTAAAGTTCTTATTCTTGCTTCATCTATTCCAGAATAGATTTAAGAATCCGTGTATTGGGTCTGGCTGAGGTGGAGTTCATTTTCCAGAATCAAGAGAATGGCATTTTGGTTCACCCATGAACAGAACTACAGTTACAGTTAGTAAGTGAGCCTGAAGAGTAAAGATCTCTTAGCTGTACTGTACAAGAAATATTTTAATGATTGGTTTTAAGGATCAAGCTTTAAGTTATTGCAAAAGCGGAGAAAAAGCAGTTTCAAAGTTATTTAAGAAAACATCTCAACATTGTCTGACTTTGTCATCTTCATGTTTGGTTGTTCTGTTTTCCAGCAGTATTAAGAGTAAATTCAGCTTCTGTCATATTCCTATTGCAGTTTAGTGAGAACTACTTTGTATTACGTTCACTTGTTTGTATGTTACATACATCGTCCTGTGGACACACGTGCACATCATCTGTTGCTTTTCTTGCTGCATACTGAAGCTTGCTGGTTCACCAGAGATTTGGGCTGATCAGGTTTTAGCCTTTTACACTATTTTCTCAGTATTATTATCCATAGCTTAAAAGCTTTTCATGCTATTCCTTTTTCTTTGAGAGTAATGATAAATATTTGCCTTAGGGCCAAATGTGGTCTTAAATTCTACCTGTTTCTTTTTCGTCTACCTTTCTTTCTAGGTTGCTTTCTGTAGCTGCTCCTGCTACGTAATTAGTCTAGTGCCAAATATAAAATGGAAGAAACTGGCGTTCTGCATGGACACAGGAAAGAACAGTGAGGCCAATACATGGAGACCCCATATTTCCATGTTTCTGTTTCCTCCAAAGTGAGGAGAAAAAAAGCTCTTGAATTCTTAATTTGTTCAAATATTATTTCAGAGATAGAGGTGTTTTGTTTGTCTGTTTTATTCTGAAGAATACTTTGTTATTCCAGGTCTCTGGCAGATACAGGCCTTCCAAAATGGTGTCAGTTATTCCTGTCTTCCATCCAGCTAGTTTCTTCTCCCTGAGGTTGTGCAGAGGATCAGATGGGATCGTGCCGAACGGCATCTCAGGGACCCAGCTTGCGTTGTCCATTCTGGTCTCCGACCTTCTGGAGCTGGCATGGTGCCTCTGAATCCCTCTGCCCATCAGCTGTTCTCCCTGTTGCTGTGCCAAAGAGAGATTTTTACTTTCCAGCCTCAGATCCCTGCACCTGATGTGTGAATGCTGTTGTCACTGTAGCTAATTTGCTAGCATTCAAAAAATGTAGCAAAGCAGAAACTTTCAGAAAACGTCTCACAGCAGTGATTGCAGGAATTCTTCATCTCAGGGCACTCTTTTGTGCTTGCCATCTTCCAGTGACTGACTTGATACATTCCCTCTGCTTAAGGAGTTACCCCAGTTCAGAATTTAGGTGCATCATAGAGTGATGGAGGCACAGTGGTGAGGAGTCCCCAAAATATACCTTGAATGTTATGTGTCAGGGATGTTGTTTGCCTTTCCTAATCAGAACAACTAAAACAGTGTCACTTGGCACCCAGTGGAATCGCGAATTCTGCCAGCGTTTCTTTCCTTGCCTTGTGCACTTCTAGGGAAGATTAGGTAAGAGGGCTGTGAAGAGTGTTTGTACGGATATCTGCCTCACAGAGGTGGGTGAAGGTAGAAACGTGAAGAAGCTGTGCTTCAGCAGGGTTACTTCCCAGCTAACTGGCCTGAGTGTGTTAAATGTGTGTTTGCACACCCAGATCTGCTCCGTGACACTCAGCGCTGTGGTCTCTTTAGCCCTGTGTATTGCTTGAAGTGCTCGTATTTTGCCAGCTTGGTATTGAAATTTAACAACTTTGTTTTTTTCAATAAGAATTATGGGTTCCTAATGAAGTAGTTCAGTGAATAAAAGTAAAAGAGAATAGAGTAAAATTTGGCCATACAGATAAAAAGTGGGAAAAGCTAGCAAGCTGTGCTTTATGTCTTGCCCAGATTCTCTGTTCT
This sequence comes from Acanthiza pusilla, assembly GCA_036630365.1. Lineage (NCBI taxonomy): Eukaryota > Metazoa > Chordata > Aves > Passeriformes > Acanthizidae > Acanthiza > Acanthiza pusilla. The sequence continues at coordinate 17,637,337 of JAXCHO010000006.1, forward strand.
GCACCAGAAGTGATGTCAAAAACTGTTTCTATCTAAGCAAACTGGCCTTTGCTTTTAACACATATTGATGGCAGAACTCTTCCTTTGCTTAATATCAACAAGCAATTCCTCCAGACCTCACTCAAGAGTCATGTATGATTTTGAAATGATGATTGGAGAAGCAGATCCAATCCTGCCTTATAGGCACTTTTCTTTTGAAGCTGTCCGCTTTGATTCTCTTTCTGACCATTTTTAATTCTTATAGTATAATACTTGTTTTTAGTTATAGCTGGCAAAGCCTGTTCTCCCACTCTTTCTTTTGTAGCCAGTATTGACCATTTGCTTACTTTTTCCAGAACTCTTAGTGAAATATAACCATTTAGTGAACTCTTGCTTTAAAAGTACACTCAAAAGAATAGAGTTGTTATTCCTGTGGTTCTGGACTTCCTAACTGTTGGTTACCTGTGAAGAAAGTTCATGTATCCCATCTGGTACACATTATTTGGCTCATTACTTTGCATAAGTTTCTTGACAGGGTGATATGGCTGAAGTTCCTGATCTTTTCAAGTGACCCCTTAAGAAATGGGAAGAGCTAGAACACTTGGGTCCTGCTTTGCAGAAATCAGACTAATGGCTCAGCCACATAGATGGAACTGAGGGTGCAGTTTGTGGTGTTAATACTTTGCAGTTTGTTTGGGGTTTTGTTGTGGGTTTTTTCCAGTTGTTTTTCTTCAGTATTCAGCTGCTTCACTTGCAATTGAAAGCTAACACCAGCCTAGCCCTGCACAGCAAACCTTGGGTAAGAGTGTTGTGTTTCATCAGCCCTTGTGAGAAAATATGACTTGCCTTTGGTGCACACGCTTGACGTAAACCTTGCTACAGTTTGTGTTTGAAGTCTGAATCATGGGATTTTTTCCTGTTTTTTATTGCTTGCTTTCATCTTTTGTCACAGCTCTGTCAGCTGTCTGTTTTCTTCTTTGAAAGGGGTCCTGTTAGTTCACAGAACTATATTGTATGAGGCAGAGGGGAAGGGTGGCTGCAAATGGCATCAGTGTTAACGTGGGGATGTTTCCAAGGCATTCACTTTTTACTGTTTCTAGATGCTCAAATGACCCAATCCTTGCTGTATCTGAGTGGATCTAGAGTTACCCCATTTAGACCCCAACACAGTGATGAGTATAAGAGTCCCTAAAACAATAGGCACAGACTGAGACAGACAGACAAGACAAGGCACATGACCCACAGGAGTTTTATTAGATGTGCACTTGCACTACAGTACAGTGTGGTGTAGGCACACTTGAACTGGATACAAGTGGGTTAGCTCAAGTACAACAGTTGCAGCGCAGAGGAAACTTGTAATCCAGAATTCCTGCCCAGAAAGGAGGGTTAGTTCACCCTGAACTCTCTCCAACTACAGCTATGCTATAGCTTGTATCAGGCTAGGTATTTTAAAGCTCTGGCAGCACACATGTAGGACAGTGCTGTCACTGTTACAGCTGCACTGTGACACTTGTGGGGTGCCATCATCTGAGCCATTGTGATATGCCGAGATTACAACTTGCAACTTTGCAAAATAAGGCATCCTAATATCATCATTGCTGAGCTGCAACTACTTTTGTTTGGTGGCGATGTTTGCGTAGCTGTGAGAAAATCTACCAATTCAATCAGTAAGATGGAAACTGAACAACTCAGTGACCACTTGTTTCCTAGATTTTTCTCTTTGCATTTATAACACTTTAGCTTATGACTGCTGGAATTCATCTCAGATTACTTATTAAGCATGGGGATAAAAAAGCCCTCACTTGTTTAATATCAACAAGCAGTTTTTTAGACTTCACTCAACAGTAATGCACATTCATATCGTGTCTTGAAACTTGACCAAAATGCAGCCTTGCAATTGCTAAGGGAAAATGAGAGGGGGAAAGTTCAAACTAAAGCCCATTTAAACACAAAGCTATTTTACATAAGATGTCCATGTGGAAGGTTTACACATTTCAATTCTTGGTTCTCAGTTGGAGAATTGTATTCTGCAGAAAAGGACACCTTCAGAGATAAATCCCAGAATGCTCACTTTTGTTCAGTGCAAACAGCCCTTCAGAGGAAGAGGATAGCAGTCAGAAGAGAAGAAATTGTAGGTAAATGGACTATCTCTTCTGCTTTTGTTATATCATAAGTGTTTTTTATAAGATGCCAAGGACCGACAGTCATCTATAGCCTGGTCTATGTGATTGCCTTAAAGCTCATGCTTGTAAATAGACCAGTGTTCTACAAAGGGTGCCTTTTGAAATATGTTAAGTACCAAAGCATTTCCAAAATATCCTTTTCCAACCTAGCTGTTCTTCCTTGATGAGAGAGTTCCTGACAGCCCAGTGGGGTCTCTTGTTTCTGACTTCAGCCAACAAAGTAGGAGGAAGCACCATTCCACCTGCATGCATCTGCTCATCTTGCTGACTGTCCTTTCTCCTGCTCTATGATTTGCTTAGTGCTTTGAAAGCTACGTGTAGGACTGGAATGCAGCTTGAGGGGGTTCTCAGATTCTTGCTTCTGCGTTCATCTGTGATTTTTCCTAGGCCTCTGCTGAAGATGCCCTTCAGTTCTAGGTCTTGGACATAACGTTGTGGGTCAGATGAATCACAGCTGTCCCCTCCTTTTCTTTGTGTCATCACTTACGTCAGTTTGCAGTGTGTGTAAATTTGGAATGGTAATGCTTTACTACCTGGGATTCATGGGCACAAATGGCCATGGCACCATATGGTCCCACGGGATACTTGAATGACTCGCACTCTTCTAGATGAGCTCTCACATCCTGCTTTGCGTGGATGACCTCTTATTAAGCACTAGGTGTAAGGTATTTTCTGCATGTTCTGTTTCACATAGTACAGAGTGTCATGAGACTGCAGCCTCTGGCACTGTGATGAGATCGTAATTGTCTAGTTCTGGTCATACAAGGTTAAAGCACTGTGACACCTTGAATGCCTGTCACTGTGAGAGGCAGGGATGTAAGTTCTGAATGAATGTCACTCTCTGCCGTGTCTGATATTCTGGTGGAACAGACATTAGTGCCACGCTCAGAGCCTCAAGACAAATCTCTCCATTAATTAATTTCTGTCAGGTATTTTTGTCCTGTACTTAAGCAAGCAAAATTCAAAGATTTTCTTGTCTTCTACAGGTGTAAAAAAAAGCATCTTTAATGCTTAATCCTCTCTGCACTGCAGCTGCTTCGTGTATGATATAATCCTCATGTATTGTCAGTGGACCAGTTACGTTCAGTCTTGCACAAAGTCGTGAGCCCAGGTTTTGTTCTGTGTTGAGTTGGAGATGCTTTCCTGTTGGGAAGGAATTGACAGGTTTGAGTAAAACCAAAAGAAAAACCTTGTGCAGCACCTGTGAGCTTTAGACGTAGTTAGTACCATTCATGTTTCCCCATGGAAACAGAAATGTGAATAGTTAATCCTTTCAGTAGATTTAGATAATCCTTGCAGTAGATTTCCATCCTTGCTACCTACAAACAGCAAAGAGACCATCTCCATCTTACAGGGCTTCAGTTCCACCACAAAAACTGCAAGGGTGCAGCAGCCCAAGAAATCTGTAGTTGCAAGTCTGTTGTTTTTAAATCCTAAGATACCGTTTTGTGAATTTATTAACTTTTTTTTTTCCTTCAAAATGACAATGCATAACTGAGAAGGAAAAAGCTAGCCTGAATGGTAACCTAAACTGGTTATTTGATGTAATGTGGAGTGATTCTTTCAAATAGATACATATTAATTTGCGCAGTGAGCCATTCAGCTCCTGCTTTGAAGTGCCCTGTGAGAACAGAACGAACGAACGACATTTCTATTGTCATTATAATTTGGCAAGATAGCATTTCCTCTAGGGGTGGGCTCAGTTATTTGCCTGATGCTTAAAACAGTGCACAGGAAAATGCACAGCATGTTTGCATGGGTCTGTTATGGCTTTTTTGGCTAAGTGACATCTTACTGTGTATTTCCCCTCTTCTCTGCATTGCTGCATGTTGGGCTCCTTCTCCTTCTCAGTTTTCAGGCTGTGCCAGATGTGCTACATTGCCCTTGGAAATTATCTTATCATAAACATGATTCTTTCCCCTTCCCATTTTGTAACTCTTGGCTACTTACATGCTGTGGAAATGAGAACAGAAAAGATTAGATGTGCTCTGTACTGGTCTTCTGTTTGCGGGATAGACACTGATATTGAAGCACAAACCAGAAATTAGACTTTCCCAGCTGAAATTTAATTGCAAAGGAGATGTGTAGCCTTATTGCTGCATTTTGCAGCAGTCTTATGCATTTGCATAAGCCCATACTAGGCATCTTGTATTCTCAATTTGATTTTCTGACTCTCTTCAGTATGTGGTAATGGATTGTCATTGGGTATTCTGACAGCTGGCCTTGAGGCCCTGACCCAGTTTGAAGTCCCTGCTGTATTACACAAGATACAAACACAGCCAGAGAGAAGGTCCTACTAACAAAACTGTGCTTCTGTTGGGAAAAAATAATAGTTCATATCAGATATTAGTTTAGAGCACCCAGTCAGAGACATCCACATAGTGCAAGCTCCGCGTATTTGTTGAGGACGCTGAAAGTTGTTCTTTCCAGGTGTCAGGATGAACTGCAGATGCATGGCCTGAAGTCAGCTGACTTTTCACTTGTGTAAAACCACTGCTGAGGAGGAGACTGAGTGGCTTAGGTCCACTGCCTGAGGAGAGCTACTAATGATGTCAAGATGTGGAGTGAGGCAGGTTGTTGAGTGGAGGCTAACTTTGAAATCAGCATGCCTTTAGCACCATGCTTTTGTACTTAATATCAAAAAGGTATGGTGTTTCTCATCTGTATATTGTGGTAGCACTGCAATGTGTCTGATTTTTGTCCAGCTTACTCACTTGAAAGCCAGACACACATTTCTGAGGGTTGAACAGCAATTGGATGGGCTGACTGCAGCACGTGACAGCTTGATCCTTGAAAATGTGGCTCCGCAGTAAAAACTGGATGTGGATCTCATAGTTCTTTCCTAGTTTTGGAGGTACAACAGTGTCTTGAGATGATGCCATCATACATTCCACTTACCAAGCTTTGCCTTTAATGAGATTTTGCACAATGCCTATATTTCCCTTTTAATATCTAATACATTTCCATGTTTTTTCTGCAGAAAGCAATTAATATCAGTCCTCTTTCTTACAATCTAAAATTGCAGATCTTTTGCACTAATGGCAGAATTGTTGCTATTTAAAATAGAAAAGTTTAGAGGGATGCTTATTGCCTTTTATTTTATGTCACACTCTGAGCCACCAGATGGCCTGAAAAAACAGGAAAAATTATTCATGTGTGTTTTGCAACTCCTTGGGAGAAATATGGTCTAAATCTACTTCTGTGTAGTGTTACATTGTTCGTTGTGAGGTTTTGAAGGCTTTCAAATAATCAAAGAAAGGTAGATGAGCCCCTTGAATTTTGTTTGTGGTCCAGCCCTGATGCTGTTTAAAGTCTTGTGACTTGCTCTGAGCTGATCTCCTGCCTACTGTAACTTTGTCTATTTAAAAAAAAAAAAAAAAAGAAAGAAAAAAGAGTAGAGTAGCACTAAGATCAAAAAGAAATAATAATTTGAAATATTGTGGAGTATTCCTCAGGGCACAGAGCCAGTATAGTAGAGCTGTACTAAAACATTTTAACATTTCCCTAAAATGTGAAGCTGTCCCTTGAATAGCTTGGCTTCAAGATACTTGGCTCATCTTTAAGGCCAGCTTCTGCTTGTTTGCTGGTTGAAAGAATGGGAGAGGAGAAACAGAAAAGAGAAGGTTTTAAAGATTTCAGTGATAAGCCTCCGGGGCACAGGCTGGTTTAGAAGCAGACTGTTTGTAGCCTCAAGCTAGGCTGCAGTGATATTTGCAGCTTCCTTGTTTCCAGTTTTCCTTGCTTTGCCTTCAGACCAGTTGTAAAGATGTGATTGAACATAACCTGTTTTCAGCTGCTTAAAACTGATATGCTGAGGCTAGGACAATCACTTGGTTTCCCTTTATCGTCCCCAAAGTGAGACAGACTTAATTTTCACACCAGTGTTTGGATAAGATGAATCTCTTGCTCTGCTGGAGAGATGCAGACATCTCCATTGGCTCTTGGGGAGAACAGAGGATAATGATCTATAGCTAAGTTGCTTGATTTTTTTGGTGGCTGAAGTGCAGTGAATCTCACCCGGAGCATCTTACTTGCTAACATTGATTCTTCCATCCGAAGATTCCATGCAGGAATGAAGAGTGACTCTAAATTCTCTTCTTTCTCCAGAATCCAATATGGCACAGCTTTATTTTATCTAGAAATATTTTTCTCCAGTTTAATAAACATGTAGATTGCTGTTGTCTCTTCAGTTACTTTGAAAAAAGCTTGGATAATTATTGCAGGCAGAAGGAGGGCAGTAGCTCCTTCTTGTGTTGTTTGACCAAAACAGATTTGTTAAAGGTTTTGTTCTCCCTATGTCTTGTATATTTAATGTTTTGGGAAAAATGCTGCATAGCATTACTCTAAACTTTGATTAGTGTCACAGTGAATGCAGCTGAAATTCCCTTGGGATCATGCTCTGTTGCCGTGTGAGTTCTGTGGGTTTGAGTTGCAATTTGAGTACTTCTGTTTTAAAAGGGAAAAGGTAAATGTAACATCTTATGTGGTTTCACTTAACCAGTAGCATGGAGTAACCTTCCTTCACCTCACCAAACACAAACCATTTGATTTGAGATCATGCTACAGTGCTTGTTCTAAATTTTGCTGGAAACAATTTGTAGCCACGTTAATACACATCATTCTAATGCTCTTTCATCCTGGGAAGGTCTGGCATAGACAGAAATTGAACTTTCTTGTGAAGGCATGTAGGGCTGCTGATTCTGTGTTTTTATCAGCAATAAACTGAAAAGAAGCAATCAAAAAGAAAACAAGGAAAAGAAAAAAAAGAAGGGAGTGGAATGTGGGAGAAAAAAAACCACATGAAATGGTGCCCTTTGTGCAGAGGCTAGCCATTAGTTCTTCCTAGGGTCTGTCTTTAAATCTGCAGGTGTTCCTTTTATGTATTTTTTTAATATATGCTTCATTTAATTTGGTTTTCACTGACTTGACTTTTGTGCCAGTGATTCCCATAGCTGCTTGTTCCCTCCTGGCCACTTTCACCACACTTATTTTGCCCAGCCCTACTCCGAGTTTTGTTAATATGTTACTGCCGAAAAATGGGCTTGGTGTGTTTTCTGCAATTCTGTTTTCTCTGACCCAAGTCAAGCATTTGGCTGTTTCGATGTACAAACCTTTCTCTGAATCTTCCATGGGCAAATGTGGTACAGTACACCTTTCATTTTCACAGCAAAAATTCTCTGCTTTTTCACTTTCCTGTTTCTGACTTGATGATGATGAGAAACATTTTTGTGGCTTGTAATTCCATATCTGTCAGCTGCCCTTTCATCTCTTCAGACTTCTGCCAGCTCTCCATGGATGTACAAGGCATTTTTGTATAAGAACATTCATAAATCCTACTTACTTTCTATTTTTCTTCTGCTAGTTTTCACTCTTGTCCCATTTCAGTAACCATAGAGCTCACTGGAATCACGTAGAAAAATCTATTTTGGCGGCCTTTCTACATGCTTGGAGAAGTAAAGGCTGGAAAAGACTCCACAATCCCTAATTTAGGGAAGATATTCTTCTGTGGGGGTTCCTACCTTGTAAAGTTTTCTGTTTTTTCAAAAGCTGTTTCACTAGATATGTTTATTAGTTTGAGAGGTTAATATCCTAATGCACTGTTTCTTTGAATATTTATTATACCATTCATGTTCCTCTGAGCAGTTTGTAATACAATGTGACCAGAAAATTTCTGGTTTCCTCTCTCTTGTCCTGATGGGACAGGATGAAAAAAGAAATAAGAAACTCGTTAAACAGATGTAGTGATTCTTTGCAGAAGCATGTAAGTTGTTATAGTAATTACTGGTGTCTAGTAACAAAAACTTTACCACAGTCATCTTATTAATGTAAGGGCATGTTATATTCTCTTTTCATTAAACTTGTAAGCTTGGCTTGCTCATTCTGCAGGGTTCACATATTGACTGTGCAAAAAAATGTATTTCCTTAGGTGCAGCTTCCTTGAATAGTTAGTCTGTGATGTGTCTCTAGTGTGGGCTTGGGGTGTCTTTTTTCTGCTTTTTAATATTTACATAAGCATCTTTACCTGGAACCTTACCAAAAAGAAAAATCCTGTCAACCTGTATGACGCTGTGTTGATATTTAAATGGGATATGTTGCACATTCTGTTTTTGGTGCTTTTTGGCAGCACATGTGTGTGCATTTGGGGTGTAGGTTGGGCTGTCAATATTGCACGTGCACAGTCATGGCAACATCTGGTGCCTTCTGAGATAGGAGTAACAGAACTGCTGTATCAGGTGAGATGTGTCTTGGCTACCGTGATGTTCTGGTGGTGTTTTGTTGTGTTTCATTGCCTAAAAGATTGTCAGGAAAATGAAATGTCATTGTTAAATAACATCTGACCTCAGTAATGTTCACACTTCATTGCAGAAGAGGGGAACTTCAATACACAAATAATGTAAAGAGAGGAGAGGACAGTGAAATGTTCTGGATTTGCAGGGAAGATGGTCCTGTTAACTTTGCAATAATTTGTTTCTGAACTTTGAAAAGTAAAATCGTGACTGGGATTAGATTTTGTGAATTTTGGCACTTTTCTTCTCATTATTTGGAATCCAGAATGCTATTTCATGCATTATATTATAACCTGCTGCTTTGCAAAAATAACAATGGCATCGCAAACATGATTGTATGGCAGGATGGCTTTCTGTTTTCCTTACAGAAAGTCACAGACACAGTCTCTGGCAGCCAAGTAAAGAATAGAAACTAGGGAAGAATAGCACTTGTAGTTCAGAATAAGGAGGTTTTGGTGGATTTTTTTGTTATGCCAGTCATTTATAGAACAAAATTTGCATAGTGTGCTTCAAAAAGAGTACTATGGGGTAATAATAATACTTGAATCGTTATTTGCGATATAAAAGAGTAGATCTTACAAAAATAAATAATAATGAGGGAAAATAAGAATAATAAAAGCAGTGAAATGATGTCAAAGCAAGCAGAAGAGGTAGGATGATTAAGAATAAGGCAGGCTTTTGAAGACTTGTTTTTAAAGGAAAAAGGTGACATGTGAGCTTGAAGCTAGGAATGAAATGCAATTTGGCTGAACTGTGACTCTGTGTTCCCCAATCCTGCAGATCATGCTATGAATGATTAAAGTCACTGCTCTTGATTTATCATACTTTTGCTTACAAGGGGAAACTTGAAAGACAGAGATTCCACATCATTTTAGGGAGGGCTTTTAAAATGCAGAGAGATTTCTGTGAGCTCTGCATAAATACTGAACTATGTCTTTACTAAGTGATTTTCAAATATCTTTGTTATTTTGATTTATCTTATGTTGCTAACAATACAGAACGGAATGGAGAATAATTCATTTGGGTTTATTTACATTTTCAAGAGAACCGGAACATTTTTCCCACCTTAGCAGAATTTCTTAGAACCTAAATAGGAGATGACTTGACAAATCTACTGCTCAAAACTAACCAAAGCTGTTATGTTTGTGTGATCTTTATTCTGTATTTTCTGTCCTCTCTTTCAGGTGGCCAATGCTTCTCTTGGGGATGGAATGAACATGGGATGTGTGGTGATGGCACAGAAGCAAACGTTCGTGTCCCAGAGCCAGTCAAAGTTCTTGGTTGTGCAAAACAGATCTTAATTGGATGTGGGGCAGGACACTCCATGGCTCTCTGCCAAACTCCACACTAGACCCAGCACACCTGGAACCATAACATCCTGGGTGTGCGTGGACATCTTTGGACTGTGTAGCTCAGAAGTGCTACAAGAGAACTGCCCGTGATTAACACAATAGTTGGAAAGTGCAGATGTTTTTCCTAAGTCTAAAAAGAGTGACAATGCATAAAAAGCTGTAATATTTTTAAAATAGTTTCCTGGGTTCTTGCCACAGGAATTGACTTTCTTGCCCACAGAATTACAAACGTTCTGCCTTGATGCAATACAACTGAAGACAGGTTTACATTTTCTTGTTCTTCTGAGAAGCCTTTGAGGAAGAAACTGACTGCTTAATGGCTTATTGGTGTATAAATTCAGTCTGAAGAAATGGTCTGAGAAGGTGGTCTTTTGTTGTTGTATCTTTACATCATGATATGTTGCACTTGCCAGCTCCAACTGGAGTTGTGAGCTCTGAGCAGCTCGGAAAATTGTGTCATGAAGAAATGCCAGTGAACGTGACTAGATGCATACACACATTTTAAGCAGAAGATTAGGATTAAAAAAACAAAAGCAAGCAATATAATTTAGAAGGCTGGCAAAAGGGGAAAATTAGGCCCTTTTGAACTAGCTTTATCTTGATTAAACTGTGAAAGGAGCAGCATTTCTCATGGATTATGTTCTGTTCCAGGCATCAGTTTATTATAGATTTACTGGGATGCAGATCTGCATGAATTATGATTAACTTGCAAACTAAACCTGAAGTTTCTGAAGCTACTGCTTAGGGAAGGAAAACTTCTAAGAGCTCTCGGAAACAATCAAAAAGTTCTTATCAGAGGGCATAAGTCAATTGTAGCTGTTGAGGACAGCTTGATCCAGCATAGCTCGTGTGTTTCCATCTGCCTTCGAATAGGAAGACATCAAAATCTAAGAAAGATTTTTCAAGTTCTCCACCCTAAAAGGCAGACCAGAATGCTCCCGCTAAGTTCAGGTTAGTTCTCACTTCTGTTTTGCAGCCCAACTGAGTTGCTGTTCACAGCATGCCCACAGTACTTTTTCCAGGTGGGTACTTGTCAGAGAGCGTAGCCTATCACTTGTTTTGGTAGAGAAAGGAAAAAGTGTAAAATGAGATGTCTTTGGATATTATTAGCTGCCTAATTTTTGGGCAAAATTTTGGAAGCTATTTATAAAACAGTTTTTTTCCACACAAATACAGTGGATGTCGTTAAAGTGGATATTTACCACCCACAATACTTATATTTACTGTGGTGTTTAACGTATTTCAAGTTCTAAATATAGAGAATTCTGCTGTGTGGTAAATGCACCTTTTAATGAGATGTACTGTTGCTAAACAGTGGTTTAATTTTTAAAACAGGCTTGCCAGGGAAGAAGCCTTACATAATTACAAAATGCTCATAGAAAGGCTCCTAGGAAATAGGGCAGGAAGACTTTCTAATGATGTATCAGCTTACATAGGAAGAGGAAAAAATTAAGGTGATAATATGGGCTGCAGGGTTTTTTTCACCCTTGGTTTTACAGCACTTATAGTTCTTAGCTTCATTTTCAGAAGTGTTTTATTTTTCTATTCAACTGATGAGAAACTTGAGCAGACTATAAAGCTGATTGTAACTATCACAAATACCAAAAGAATAACCAAATGGGTCCTCTGCAAAAAGTGTAGAATTGAGATTTCGGTTGTAAAGTGGGTTTTTTTAAAATCCATGTGTTAGTTGTGGTTCTTCATGGCAATATATTGTTCCAGGCTGTGACCTCTTGCACTTTTAATTATCTAAGTTGTTGTTTATTGACTGTCCCCAATGCCATTTTCTGGATGCCAAAGCTTCTCTATTATATGCACTGAGCAGTTTCTCATACTTTCTTTGACTGTCCTCTCTGAGGTTTCTACTTTTGTTTTCTGCCAGAATATGTGTACCAAATAAACATGTTCTCTTATTTTGGTAATCATGTCCTCTAAATAAGTCTGTTCCTTGATTAATCACAGCCAGTATGTGCCTTACTTGAGGGTTACTGGACTGGACATGTTTTGACTGTGTGTGCTGTTGCTGCAGTTTATTGCAGAGAAGTCCAACAAATTATGTAACAAATAAACGTGAATTGGATGTTTGAAATGTTTTTCAAATGTTCACACCTGTAACGCAAACAAACTTTTGGAACACAAAGAATGATTTGGGGTGATAAGGTGAGGAAAGAAGGGAGTACATCAGTTTGTTCCTGGTCCTGATCTGGTGTTTCATTTCTGCATCTGATCTTCATCTTTGAAAGGCAAGAACTGCATTTTTCTCTCCTTTGTTGTGCCTATATAGCTTGAAAACTTTGGGAAGTAATGACTTGGCTTGACGTAGTGAATGCTTTGTCGTCAGTCAGGACTTCCTGATGCTGCTGTAGTACAGAGAGTGAATTGAAGATTCATTGTAGAAGGTAGATGGCTGAATGTCAAAACCAAGTTGCTGCTCATTCTTTCAGAAATGAATGCCCTGTTTTGTAAGTCAGTGGCTTTGTTTGCAGAATAAAGCACTGTACAAAATCAGCTGTGGCTTTCTCTGTGAGGAAGGGAGCACACAGTGAAAAGTTCCTAATCAAGTAGAAGAAAACACCTTTCCATGCTGGTGTTCAGAACTTACGACTGTTGCCTGTTGATACCCTGATGGAGAAGGTCAGTCTCTGCAAGGCAAAACGCAGACCCATGCAGACAGGTGTTCTGTGATAAACAAAGCAAGAAGCCTGTTACATAAGCGTTCTGTGTTCAGGTTCAAATGGAAATAAACTGACAAAGTTTGTAAAATATACATATATATGTGCGTATATACATGTTTCTAGAAAGACACTGGAACAAGTTAAGCAAGTGTCTGTGCAGCTGCTCTCCGCTCCCATTTTCTGAAGATAAGCAAACTTGCCAGTGAGCTGGCATTCATGAGGGAGAATAAGTTGTGAACTGTTGACCTTCAGTCCGGAGAAGTTTCAGGCCCTTGGATGGAGGGGGAAAAGGGTGCCTTTCTTGTTGTTTGAAGTTCCAGGAGATCTGCAGTTTTTACTCATGCAACCTCCACGTGCACCTGCACAAGACACTCCTGTTCCATTTTAAAGAACATTGGTAGGACAATGTGTGTGTTGTGTCAGAAGTTTCTGTCTCTTGGGGGATTTGTTTGGGCCACTTGGTGGTCACTGATATTATTTGACTCGGTGAGACATTTTGAGTGACTTGATACCTTTGTGTTTAGCATGCCGGGCCCTGTGAAGTGTATTTGTTTGAAAGATGAAAGATGGTTTGCCCAGTCACCACTTCATATATGACACTGACTTCTCTATCTGCATGTTGTCAGTTCTTTTGGTGTCTGACTAGTCTTGCCACCTGCAACTGCCATAAAGGTCACTTCTGAATGAGTGACAGAAGCTTTTGCTCAGCTGCATTTTCTGAGCACAGAGAAATTGGATGGGGGGAGGGAGAAGGTGATTTGATTGTGCTTTTTATGGCATGTTTTGAGTCGTAAGACTTAGAGATGAGGATGGACAACTGATTGTACAAGAGAAAGACAACCACAGAAAAATACTTGAAGGAATGGCAATAGAACCTGATAGAGTGAGCCAAAACATAGGGAAAAGGAGGGGGGAGGCAGAGCCAAGATACAGCTCCTGAAGACGGAATAATCTCACAGCACAACAGCATTCCAGCCTGCTGGTGTGGTGGGAGTGAGATGAGAGACAAACTATTCTATTTCATGGATGTTATTGTTCCCCCTCTTCCACTGTTTATTTATAATATGTGAATTGTTGACCTGAAATGTTTGGGTTTTTTCTCATTCATAGCACATCTTGAAATTTCCAGTTCTCCTCAGTTGAAACAGCAACATCTGTTGTCACCTTGCAGACTCAGAAATATTTTGATCAGGCCTGTGATCCAGCACTTAAACAAATATTTACTATTTTTTCCATTTGATTCCATGAACTCTGGATCTGATTTAAACAAGACTTAAGTAATTTTGGGGCTTCCAGTTCCTTTTCCCCTCTATTAGAAATCAAAACAATGACAGATCTTGGTCACTCTGAGCAATTTTGATATTTTTATAGTGCATGGTGAGTCTTACATTTTTTCTTTCAGCTAAATATTTTCTTGTAAAAGACTCCAGAATTTCTTATCACTATTTGAGTCCTGCTTATGCCATTTACTACTAGCTGAAAATTCCAAAGGCTTGGAATGGATACAGCCTGGGGTAGAGAATCATCTTGTGTGGTTTTGATTGTGGTTCAAAATGTGCACAGTAGAAATTCCACTTACACAGAGTTCACTGACAGCTCCAGCTGACACAAATATAATTGGCCACTAACTTTTTACATATCAGTGTCTTGATACATGTGCAAAAAAGAGGTGATACATGCTTTGTTCTTTTCCTTTAGCTTTTGTGCTGTTCTTGTTTCCCAATGAATGCTGATCTTGCATGTTTTGCTCCATGTTGGAAAGAATAATAGCCTTGAATTTAAATGCTTCGGTTTTATGGAAATGGCCTTCAGCTGGGTGAGTATAACTGAAGATGTAGGTCTGTGTCATATGTGCCTTTGAATTTGATTTGGAGAAACTCCATGTGTAAAGCCACTGTTATTTTGTAACCCATTTAGATGCTAAAGGACTGAAAGTCAGACACATTCTTGAGCTATTTGTGCATTTCATTCAGGTTCATCAGTCAGTTGTCTCAGCATTCACCTGTTTTTAATGCAGCAGCAGTTTTTACTCATCAGTGCCTCTGTAAAACATCGAAATAGAGTATGTGACTGAAAATATTCAGCAGTGAAAATAGTCTCTGTATTTGAATCATGGCCTGGATGAACCACGTGTTTCCTTGTGGGAGAGTGAGGAAGCATAAATTTAGAGTATTGGGAGAACACATTTTTCAGCCTTACTGGAAACAAGAGCAACAAAGTAGTTATTCCTGAATAAAAGCTGGCTGAGGGATGAGAAGATTCAGGGGTGACATTTATTTTGCAAAATTTTCTCTGGCATTTTTATTTTGTGACGTCAGATTTCATCTCACTTCCAGATGAGCCTTTGCTGATTGGTGGGGGGCCGAGTGTAAGTCCAATTTCCATGTTGGCTAGCCTCTCCTTCAGTTAATTTTCAACTTTCTCATCTCTTTCCAGGCTGCTTTGCCTGTAGACCACCTGATTATCCAGATAATATGCAGTCTTGCGGGGGGAATTCTGTCTTCAGGTGTTGGGATCAAGACTTTGTAAGTGGAGATTACAGAACTTCAATTCAATATTGTTCCAGTGGTCCCTGGTCATCATAGCTCTTATGAGTGTATGTGAACACTTTGCTATCAGACTGGGTTTTAACTTTTTTTTTGTATTTAGAAGTGAGGCCGAGAATTGGGAGATTTTTAATGTTCTGACATGACTTTAGTTTTTGGCTGCAAATGTCAAGCGAGTTTAGCTTTTGTTTTGTTTTTACTGATTTGAATGCATGAAGACGTGGTACCTAAATTAGAGCAGCAGAGGAGTTGCCAATCAGTAATGAAAATGCTCTGTCATTTTAACTGTGTGGGTGCTTAATAATTTTCCATAATAATCCTCTGCTTTAAAGTACAAAAGACAAGGGATTCCTACAGGGGCATTGTGTTCTTCTGCAGACAAGGAAATATGCCATCTTTTAAATAATGAAGAGATGCTTCTCTCCTCTGGTGCCTTAATTCTGAGTAGATAGCTTATGATAACTAGTCTGTCCTAAATATGGCTTTTCCTCTTTTGATATCAGAACACTTTAGAAATAGGATAATGTCACAGAAACAGAAGTTGAGGCACAAAAAATTGAATTGCCCCAACCAAGGTAACCCAGCATGTCCACTGGGGAGTCAAGAATAAAATGCCCATTTCCTGAGTCCCAGGCCAGGGCTCTATCTTCTAGGCTAGTGGTTCTTGATGATTATTTTGGGCAAGTCTCATTGCCACTCTTTCCCTCTCTCCTTGCTCTTCTTTCCCACTCACTGCTGATTGCTGTTTCCATTGCTCCTACTTGCATAACCCATTTTCCAAACTCATCCTGTGTCCTCCTTATTTCCCACCTCTTGAGCTACTGCCGCCTTTTCTCCAGTCACCCACTTGCACTGACTCCTACTGAGCTGCTTTCCCCAGGCTCAAGCCTTGTCTGCTGTTGTGCTGCTGTGACTCACAGTCAGCAGCCTCTGCACAAGCTGTGTCATCCCTGCTAAGCCCTTTGAGTCCAGAGGCAGTGCAGGTATCTCAGAGTGACAGCTGAGCTAACACAATTGCAACATACTGCCTTTTGCTGCCCGAGGAATCTCTAACTTGGGCAGCAGGAAAAACAATGGAAGACTTGAAGCACGCGCTCTTAATACTTGGTACCTGGAGATGCTTGGACCTATGTATTTGCATGAAGTTTTTTAAATGTTCAAGTGAGTGCTGAGAGTTGAAAACCTGGCTTTACCAGGCTGAGACAGGGAAGTTATCTTTTCATAGCATTTGCTTTGTCAGATAGAGAAAGTCAAGAGATGCAGTTCTGGATCTGTTTTCTAACTTCCAGTTCAATTTGAATTCAAATATTGCTCTTGATTGCAAATAAACATTTGTATTTCCCTAAGAGAAAAATTGGGCACTTACAGTTATAGATTAATGCAGAGGGTTTGGAACTCCTGAACAGACAGGTATTTTATGCCCAAACTCAAGTGAGTGCCTTAAAAATAACTTGCATAATTTAAGCATGTTTTCATGAAGTGAAGGTAATTTGTGTGTGAGCTCAGAGGCAAAGTTCCTTCCAGGATATATACGGAAAGCAGAGAAGTAGGCTGCCTTGTTTTGAAACTATGAAAAGGAAATGCAAACTGGCAGGGTAATATCTTCAGGATATCTTTTTTGTAAGCAGCTCTGTGCTCAGTTTCTTTTTGAATGCTCTTGCCTTAGCCCTGCTTACTCTCTTCTGTATTTCAGTCTGCTCATTTGTCCTAGCAGCCATTTGTTCCAGTGGTGTATTTTCTTTTTGGCCCTGAAACTTTAAGGAGAGAGGAGGCAATTTACATGAAAAATCACTTTATCCAGATTAATGACTGCTGCGCTTGACTATTATCACAGCGCTTTTAGCTAGATTTTTTTTTTTTTTTGGTTGTTGTTGGAGTGAGAAAGCAGAAGCCTCTTCTCAGAAATTTCTTCTGTTTGAAATTGCAATCCTGGAGACACGTCAGGTGGGTCGAGAGAAAAGGAGTACCTTCATGTTGTCAGAGGAAAGGCTATATGTGTAGACGGTGTGGTTGAGCTGTGCTTTAGACGTTAGCAAGCCATAAGCCACTAATTGCCAGTGGGTTCAGATGAAGGGCCAGCACTGGGTCTTAGAGCTGGAAAATTACTGCAAAAAGCTGAGTTTACAGGGGAGGAAACACAGTTGTTCGTTTCCAGCAGGAAACAGGCAGAACTGCAGAACCAGCTTCAGTTCTTACTTACAGTGGTGTGAACTCAGAAGTAGCTGGTGGCATTATTGAAAGCCTGAAGTCAGAATCTACCCACATGTATAGTTTTAATGCTTTAATAAAGATATGTACCTCCTATAGAGAGAATGGGGCAAGCTTGAAGGAATTAATGTTTTAATCATAATGCCCCAGCAAAAGCTCCTTAACTGCAAGGCAGCTGGGATGATGTGGTGAATTTCTCTTAGGATTCAATGCAAAAGCTTCTGAGATTTTCCACTTCTCTTCTTTCCCTCTTTCCTTCTGTTGTCAGAGCTGCCACTCTTGTGCAAGGTGAACTGTGGGGTCAAACAGATCTTAAGCTTTAGAGCATCTCCTGAAGGGCAGTGGGTGGGAAGTGCAGTTCTGTTTCTGAAGGTTTTATAGAAGTCACCCAAAAGACACGGTTACCTCAAACCAGAATGAGGAAAGAGGAGAACCGAAATGAAAATGGGAGTGGGGGATGTAAAAAGTAACACAGAATGACAGTTGTACCCAGCCTGTTCTCTAAGGCTATGATATATGCAAAGTACAGTGGAAGGTGAAGACCTACATGGGATTTACAGGGCTGAATTGTTGGTATTCCTCATGGTAATGGAGAACTAACACTGGGCCCTTGAGTTAGTATTAAATAAAAAATGGGGCAGATAAATCTATTTCTGGATTCCTAATACATTATAAGAGGAAAAGTTGCTCATTAAGCAAATCCTGGATGAATCTGGATCTTACCTCTGGAGGTAAGAAATTTATCTTCAGAGGATGACAGCATAGAAACTGAGAAAAATAGTTCTTGAGAAAAACTAAAGTAGAAATTAAGTACATAATGCTGTATCAAGGACTACAAAGGAGTTTTTAAATTACGTACAAATTCAGGTTAGCCTTTCTTCTATTCCTAAAACACAGCTTGAGGTCTTCCTTGTTTTTGCTTTGGAGTAGAGTTTTGTGATGACGAGGTCCAGCTGCAGGTGGGGTTTTTTTTGTTTATAATTTAGCACTTACCAGAGCCATGAGTGTTTCTTCTGGGTTTTTTTGGGTTTGATTTCTACTTCCTTCAGCCTGTGGGGACACTATTCCTTTGCATTTCCTTTCCCATCAGCAGTTGGAGATGCTGTAGCTTGCCTAGAAGGTTGCCAGCTCTTTTGAAGTTTCTCACGTGAGGATAAAAGGTGTGTATCCTTCCTTTATAGAAGTACTTTACCAAAAATGCTCAGGCAACTGGAGTGCTGTTGGCACATAGTCCATAGTTGTCATTTGTAGCATCTAAAATGAAACTTAATCCCATTGTGTTTCTCACTTCTTACTGGTGCATGTTTTGTGTGGCAAATCAAATGGAACTCAGACACCTGGATTTCTTTCAGTTTCATATCAGGTGGACAGGTATGGTGTGGCTTGGTGAAGAACAAGTGAAGGACGGGGCCCAAAGAAGTAAGAAAAACTGAATTCATTTAATCAGCTAAAAAGACAAACATTTATTATTGTTGGGGAGGGAAAAGGAAGATACCTAGATAGTTATAGGGGTTTTTAATCTTCCCTTGTAAAATTACTAATGGTGTGAATTCTTTAGACATCGGTTGTATCAAGTGTTTGCAGGCTTCATTTATTATCTACTAACCAAAATTAGCATTGTAGAACCAAAGCAATACCAAGCTTTTCTCCTACATTTCTGTTGAGAACACTGTATTTATTCAAGATTTTA
Organism: Acanthiza pusilla; assembly: GCA_036630365.1. Classification (NCBI taxonomy): domain Eukaryota; kingdom Metazoa; phylum Chordata; class Aves; order Passeriformes; family Acanthizidae; genus Acanthiza; species Acanthiza pusilla. The sequence goes on from JAXCHO010000006.1 coordinate 17,656,257, forward strand.
GAAGCAAGTCTCTGGAAACCCCTGATTGCTTCAGAAAAGGATTCCCCTTTACACTATACAGCAGGCACTGAAACCATGATACAAAATTTATTTTCATGCTAGAATTGTTTTGCATAACATTGTGCATGCATTTTACTCAGTACTAAATTGCATACAATGCTGTTGTCTTGTTTCTTAAACTTTGAGACCATTTATACTTGACTATTTTCCTGATTTTGTACTATAAGTCCCAGTTTTAAAATAACACCTCTTTTGTTTAAAATTCATACTGATTACTTAATATGAACAATTTATGAAGGGTCTTTACGTTGGATCTATACATCAATAAAATACAACATAACCAGAGCTGGAAAATTAACCAGCTGTTACTGTCAGGTCCGAAGGAAGGTCCCATGTGTCACAAGCATGCCAACAAAAACAGACAGGAAAAAGTTTTTCTTATTTTTATACACTTCTAGTTGGATTAAAAGTTCTTGATTTCCATGTCGGTGTGATGAAGTGTGAAGGCGTGGTCAATATGACCGATGACTGCCTGATTGCACTTTTTAAAACCATTACTCTGTATCTTGTATACAAAAAGAAGCGATCCATAGCAAAGAAATGTACAGTTTTATAATGTTTTACATTTTGGCTACAACAATGTATGTAAAAGTAAAGAGCTTTGAAAGAAAATATATAACTTTGTTTTTTTTTTTTTTCTTTTTTCTCCTTAATAATACATTTGCAGTGTTTCTTTTGTGTGTGTTGTTTTGTTGTTTGTTTTTTTTTTTCTTTTCATTTTTGTCTTCATGCAAGTCATGCTATGGAACAAAAAAATAGATTAAAAAAGAAAAAGATCTTCTACAGTTTTGTTACATTTTGGCCGTAGAAAAAGCCTGCATCTCTAGTACAGCTCCAGAACCACGAAGAATCATCCATAAAACCTGCATGGAGCGAGTTAACTTTGTCCAAATGAGAAGGTCTTCTATGCCTGCACAGTTCCACAGAGATGTTTATTAGCCATCAATGTTCATCTCCATCTTGCCTTGTCAGGTCACTCTGACTGCCTCTGTTGGCATATATTTAGCAATGACTGGACTTTCTTTGCAAAGATCTGCATGTAAAGAATACAATCAGTACTTGAGCTTCTTCCCTGCGCTTTTCACATCAAGCTCGGCATCTTAGTGTTAAAGGAAGGAGGAAAAGGTGAAATAGCTACATGCAGAGGCAGCCATATTCTTCTTCAACAGGATTTTTTTCCCATGCAGTCAGCCAGACTGAGACCTCTCTACAGTGTGTCTGAGTATTGCTTTCAGCTTAAAATAGGTGCCCATGCAAAGTTTCATCCTACTGTGCTTGTTTGCTCAAACTCCTGCAGGGTTCCTATGGCTCAAAAATATCCTGAGAAAAGCAAAATCTTCCATCGTTGGCATGTTTCAGCATCGACTAAATGCCTAACCCATTCCATACAGAGCCAGTAGATCCACCATTAGCCAAAATAAGCATATACTAGCAGGATGCACCAGGAAGGAAGCTATCTGGTGCATCTACCCTTCATCCTATGTACTGATACCATGCAGCACGTATGGCCCACCAGTACTACGCCAATGCCTGCCTATTGTCATCTGAGTGCTATTTAGGAGTGTTGTCACCTAAGCATCAGAAGTAACACCGTTTCCAGCAGGTGCTACTGTGAGACATTGCATCTTCAGACTTAGTCACCTGGACTATATGCAACATCGCATAGGCTAATTGAAAGTAAAGCTTTTTAGACCATTCTCTGCTACTGATCCATGCTACAAAATAGATGGGATGGGAGACCAAGAACGTCTCACTGGACTAGGAGAGCTGTAGGGCGCAGACACTGAGGATAATCCTATCGCTTTTCCACTTATGCCAGCTATGCTGTTAAGGCTCCGTGACATTTCGTAACCTTCATTTAAAAGAAAAATGCAAAGTACAGCATTGGATCAATGACAGAATGGACTAAGAATGAGGTCAACATTGTAGCCAGTTCAATAGCATCTGCATGCATGGACATGCCGAGAGTAGTATCGCTTGCAACATGACTCAGAAGGCCGTTGAAATACAGAAAAAGTTTAAAATATATACATTAAAAAAAAAAAATCATCATTTCTCAAGATGGTCAGGCTATGTAATTGATCCTACAGGCAGCAACATGGTTGTACCCTAAAAAAAAAAAGAGTCAGTGGGAGGGATTTTCTATGTCTCTGTCATACATTCACACATACTTCTCCCACTTCATGCATTGTGACCTCAGGCAAAATTAAGTTATCTGCTATCTTTGTGGGGCAGGAGGGGGAAAAGGCAGCAAAATATATAGAATTTAATATGTTGCTGTAGAGATACTACTCCTTTGTTCTCAGCATTAGAAAAAAAAAAGAAAAAAAGAAAGAAAACAAAATTGCATGCATTCAGTTTCCCCTCCCTCCCTCCCCCCCTTCTTTTTCAGGCATGCGCGTAAACAGCTCAGCAAGTGTACAGAGAGTTGCACAAACTATGGATGAAATTCTGTTGGAACAACAATTAAGATGCTCTCAACGTGTTTCAAACAGGCCAACAATATGCTGACGTATATTACTCTTTAGCCAACCAGCCTCTGTTTCGTTCAGGAACGAGAGGCGGTTGCAGTGCATCGTGAAAACCATACATTCCCCATCCCAAAGGATGTGCCATTTGGAGTGTTCCCCTGATCCACTGGAACCACCTGAACTTGCCCAGGCTGAATGAATACGGCCAATGCTTATCCAATACAGAATCAAGTAAAACGCTTTGCTACAAAGGTAAATTTTAGAGGATATACTTTCATATGAAAGTCTTGTGGTCCTACTATATCTTTGTTGATGATAAGCTTTAGACTTATAAATACATACACTATCTATAACTGGCATTTACTATAACTATTGCCCATCATACAATGGCACATGGGAATTCTATGCTCCATACTCAGTGTATGGTTAAATCATACAATCTTTGCAGTTTTAAAATATTGACTCTATCATATACTATATACAGTACACCAGTGGTAAACACTGATTTGAAGAGAGTGCGTTCTTTTCCAATTTTGCCATTCCTTATCAACTTTGATGCATATAGATGTAACTCTAATTTTGGGTTTGTATGGTTTCCTCACGTTAAATTATTTAAACAAAACAGTCTATTTTAAGATGGGAAGGCTTTTTAAATGTGATTTTACTTCTGTTGCTAAATAGGTTATTCTGACCATTAGCAAACTAAAATGCAGTTACTTCTGAGAGATTCGTACGTGTCAGAAGTCAGAGAAACTAATAATGATTTATTTATGAAAGGATTTTAGATGGATTATTTTCCCATTTTAAGACACCTGTGCCAACAGATGTTCATGCTTTTCTTTCTCTGTTGACCTAACCAGCTATGAATATCCAAGTATTTTGTTTTAGTGCTCTGTTAAGGTCACTGAATAATCATTTCATAATTCTTGAGGATATTTTGCTTTTGTGTTTTATCTCTTCTGTCTGTCACCTGCAAGTCTGTGCTCCTCAGAGTCTGGTAAGCTCTGTGAGCTTTCTGAGTGGCAAACCTTCATTCTATGGTATGTTAATTGGTCTCTCCTTAGGGGATAGGCTAATTTAAGGACATAGTAGAACATCCTCCACTAAAGCTTTCTGCACCAGCTGGGGTGGAAGACTTGATTGCCTAGCATAGCTGCATGGGGTAGTTACAGCTCCTCAGGCTTTTCTTTCTGAAAGAAATAGGTTAGAAACTCCAAATGCAGACATCAGGTGGTGGTTTCCAGCCCAAACGTGCATCGCTACAGCAAGCGCACTATTGCGTGCTACAGCTAAGCTGACTTTCTCTTAGTTATTTAAACCAGTTGCTAACTACATGGTTACAGGGCCCCAGCTACATACCCTTTCTTATTCCTCCATCAGGCGGGCAGGGATATTCCCCGGTTGATAAGAGGAAGCAGGGTCCATATCTCTCCCGAGTGCCAGAGCGGGTAAAGGGCAGGCCCTCATCAGGCGTAATAGCCTGGTCTATGTGGGGACAGTCTTCGTTTGCCAGCGCCGCCTTGGCCACCTCACCATTCAGTTTCGAATCTTCAAACATATAAGCAGAAGGCTATTGAAACACTATGCACTGTTTATTAGAGTTGCAGCTGCAAATTAAGGGTTCACAGCTAAAGACTTCTATAGCGACACTCTAAAAGGTAGCACATCTGTCCTAGACACTGCGTTCATGTGCACTGCACCAAGATAAAATAAAGGCTGTTAAGTGGGAGGAGAAACAAAAGGTGATCCCGTTAGGTGTGACAGCAGCCACCTGTACATCCGCACTGAGGGGCCCTTTCAGAAAGGGGCGTGCAGTGGTTCCTAGTCCTGCGAGCAGAAGACTGCGGTTAGAGGTCAGAGTATGTTTTCGCATGACATCGGATGGTGCATGGATGACCTGTTTGTCATGGAGCCTACTGTCGCTCGGAGCTCTGGAGAGGCAGTGGACTGAGAGTTGTGGTTTAGTATTTGAGTATATTCTGTTTGTGCTGGTTTACACCCGTGTGCGGTATTACTGAGGGGGAAGTTCCTGCTCTTCCCCTCCCCAAAATTTACCCAGATGGTTTTATAGCATTTCCGGTATCAGTCATGCAGAATGGCTGTACACGTTTTAGACACACAGAGTACGTTACGTATGGAAATACGACAGCAGAATGTGGATTTAAAAAAACCCCAATCCATTTTCTGATGTTCTCCTCTGAAACACATACAGTACTTGCAATGCCAGCACAGGACACTACATACACAAAACACTACAGCAGGCCATGAATTTGGAAACTAGATAGAGTAAAATTTACTCTTGGCTGTAAATAATGAAAATACTTTGTCAGATTTGCCCATTTTGCTCCACAAATTCCCATGAGGATAGACTGAGAATCGTATGCTTTCTCTGTGTGACTGGTTTTATGTTTATAAAATGATTTAAAGTGCTATTTAGTGTAAGATTTGTTTTAAGGTTTTAAAGTGCAAATTAGTGTATTGAGAATATACTCGAAATATGGCACAGCTCAATATGAGTATTTTGGTTGAAGGGAAGGAAAAACAGTCAAAATGTTCTTTCTGAAGCTCCACAAATGCTGAGATACGTTAACTTAGTGGTACTGGCAGCATCCTACACCTCGGTTGCACAATGCTTATTACCTAGACATTGTAAGGCAATGGGTGATCCTGCAAGTCTTTAAGGAAAGAAACTCAATGGATAGACTTAATTTCAGTGCCTCTTCTACATTCATGTACTAGCTTGTTCTAAATGCTTTATAATATTGTCATTTATTTTGCAATTATTTTGACGCCAACTAATAAAAAGAAGCCCCAAAGGAAAAAAAAAAATACATTAGGTAGGGTTTGGAGGTATGATTTTGATCCTCTGATGGACAACAGATGAGTTAGAAGGCAAAAGTGTTTTCAAATTTGTTACTTTGCACATTCACACACACACACGCACACGCACGCACACAATGTATATGACACACACAATGCATCTATCATATACCAGTAATTGCATTCTAGGCCTTTATTTTTCTTCTATTTCGATGTCACTGGTTGGTCACAGCATATGCAGTCTTTTCTGCACATCTCACCTCTGCCTCCATTTTTCTCTGTGCAGAATCAGCCAATTATTTCCCCTGAGAGGGATGTAGTAATGGTTTGTTTTGTTCTGTGAGCAATGAAATAATTAGGTCTCTCAACACATTTTAAAAAGTGGGAAAAGCTATAGGGGTATTTTAATACTTGTGGACACTAATTTCAATAGGATTCTAAAGTTTTAAGGTTCCACTGAATTGCAATTCCTTTCTGTTCATAATAATCACTGCTATTTAATACCACTCTGCACTAAAACCTGGCGCGGCTGCCATAGAAACCGTGACACTGCAGGTACTGAGCCGTGTATTTAAAAATCACTTAACTGTGTTTGGGGAGAGCTACAGTCCTCCTGAGGATGAGCAAAGAACTGGGCTGCTTCATAAGCCTCTACAGCTACAAGCTGATGGCTCTAATCCTGAAATGAGGGAGGCAGCTGAGTCAGCAGAGCTCTGCATTGAAATCTCTGAGACACCCACTGCTGCTCCTGAGCCTAGGTTTGCAAATGAAATTGGTGGTGGTGGAGGGTGAATTGGTCCATTTCAGGAGCTCAGAACATCTCTGAGCAGAGTGGTTGTGGGTCAGGCTGCTCACTGGAAACAGCCATTGGTTCTTTTGGAAGCAGCTTGCAGGCTTTGTTGTGCTTGAATGGCAACAAAACTGACCTTCTTCAAATTAATTTCTTGAATTGTAATATTATAAATCTCTAGTAGCTTGAGCTGGAACTTGCTCTTACAGCCCCTTCAGGGTCCCTTAGCACTGATGATTTTTCCTCTATGCTTGTTAAAAATCCACAACCTTGTTATTTTATTTCCATTCAAGAGGAAGAGAACACAGTAGCTGGAGATGTGGGCAAATTACTGAACTGTTCTATTAATGTCCCTTGAACATTACAGTTATGGGCCATGCCTTAGGGACCATATTCTGGATAGCAATGCTAATCCACAATGACAATTTGGGTGAATATTTGGAAGCAGCAAAATTGCCAGCAGAGAACACTGCATCTATTGCTGGTGTATATAAGTAGAGCAGTTGTGTTCCAAGCCACTGGCTACAGCACCTAATTCTCTGGAGGTATGTGATTAGTCTGTTATGGGAATAAAGAAAACATCACTGATGCCATCAGTCCACAGTTAGAAGTTCCCATTGTTTTAACAAGCAAATTGACGTGCCGAACAATTTTAGAAATAAGGACTAAAGATGGAATGAAATTACATTGTTTCAGGTTGATTTCTCAAGTTCCCATTTGCATGTTTGCTTTTTCCAGTATTGACCTTGTGTTTGAGAGAGCTCCAGATAAAAACTATGTAAGCATTGCTGTCTGGTGACTATGTTATAGTTATACTAACAAGAACTATTTCTAGGTGCTTAAAACTTCTAGGAGTTTATTCTGGCCTACCGAATTCACATGAGTCTTTCCATCCCTGCTGGCAGAATCTGAATTAGGTTTGTACATATTTTTTTGTTCTTTAGGTTCTGTTCCATGAAGAGAAGTCAATATTATCATCATCTTTGTTTTACAGATGGGTAAAACTACCATGCAGTGAGGTGACTTGCCTACTGCTATGTAGGAGGTTATTTACAACAAAATCTTCTGACTCTCAGCTTGGCACCTTATCACCCTAATTGTCCTATATGTGAATACCTAGCTAACTGCACCAGTTCAAAACATTATCCTGCAGAGATCTGGCTGAGAGGCTAAAGAAAGTATTCAGCATATTTCCCAGGTGAGTAGTTTGTTTCACAACTACCTCATTTGTGTGGTTTCCGCTTGCTTTTTTTTTTCCTATCTCATCCCTCTTCATTTGCAGAAAAGTATATTGAAATGCCTTGTGTGTTTCCAAGCAAATGCTGGATTTCAAAATGGGGGGGAGGGATTCTGAAAAATATCCCAGCTTAGGGGAACTGCTGGATTTTGCATTAGTGCACTCTTCTAATTGTGGAGAAGCACAGTAGAGCTGCCCATGTAGCTGCTGCTCCATGCCTCACTTCTTTTGTCACAGCAAATGGTTGCAAATTGTTCTAGTGGCTTTACCAGTGCTGCTGGTTTTGATTATAAGCAAGAGTCTGACACTGACTCTCCAGCTATTTGAACTGCATCTTATGCTCAGAGTATCAGTGGACATAATTGTATGATACATTTATTGTCTTCAATCTATGCTTGGAAATGTGGCACTTGTGCTGAAATGGTTCTTACATGGGGAAAGTCAGCCCAGTCCTCTTTGCTTGAGCAAATACTGCCATTCTCCAACCAAGAAACAAGTTCCTGGTCTACCCTTCTTGCTGTGGGTATCTTCAGAAGTCATATGTGGGCCAGGGATGGTGGCAATTCCCACTGCTTCCTCTCGGGATTGTAGCTGTGCCCCCTGACCCCCACCTCTTTCTCTCCCATGTGTCTACAGAGCTGTGCAGTGATCACTCACTCCAAAGACCGGATGGAATGGAAGGTACTCTCAGAGTGGACCATTTTCAGTGTTTACAGGATCCCTTTGAGAGAAACAGGGCTAAGAGAAACTCCACAATTCATATCATGGTGCCCATGCGTAGTTACCCTTGAGTCAATATCTGAATACATGACAGATTCTTCCACATTGTGCTAAACAAGATGGGGTTTTCTCAGATCTAGATCAGAAACACAGCAATTAAGAGACATAGTGCTGTTTTTATGGTCACATAAGGTCACTGACAATCTCCTCCAGAAGAACAGAGCCTATCTGCCTCCTACCCTTGTTTAAAGATTGAAAAAGATAAGGATACAGCTTGACTACCTACAACTTTCCTGAGTAGCATTGGGTGACTTCAGGGCTTTGCAGGCTGTTACAAGGGCAGGGTTTTACAGGCAGGAAGGAGGTAGGAGCAGCTGAGTGCAGAACTGGGCCAGATTTAAGTAAGTAAGTTGTTTGAAAGATGAAGATCTTGCTGCTGGGGAGATTTTGTCTGAGTAAAGATACATTCCACACCCCCACCCCATGTCACCCCCACCCCATGTACACCTGAAAATTAACCTACCACTTCTCTAGATCTCGACTGTGCTCTTGCAGTCCTGGTCCCAAACCGGGACTGCCATTATTACTATCTGTGGATAGTCCCTCTCCTGATCAATTGAGTGTCCTTTGGTTCTTTTTCAGAACTTGAGGGTCATTTTCATTTTAAAGCTGTCACTAACCCTAACATCCTCAGTATCTGCCGGAAGTGTTTTATGAAGGAGGACCCTCCATGAGGTTCCCTAACAGCAGAGACATTTAATCCAGCTGTCTCGCTGAAGAAAGCATTGGTATGTGTGCCATGAGCTAATTATTCTTCTGTATTTCAGTCCTGTCACACTCTCCTGGTGATGTAAAAGGGTTGTTACTGTGGCAAACATTAGCTGTGTCATACTCTGCTGGCAATGGGAAACTCTTCTTGGGATGAAGGGTTTCCCTGGCTCTTGGGCTCATGACAGAAAGATACAGGAACAGGGGTGGCACGGCTGAGGTGAGGGTGGAGAATTGCTGTGCTCTAGCTTTTCTTAGCTACAAGCCTATTATCTGGAAGTGGGAAGTAGAGCAGCCGTGAGGCTGCTGGGGGACAGATTTTCCCAGCTGTCTTTATCTTAAAAAAAAGAAGGCAAAGATTTTACATTCCTTTTTGCATCCTGGTTTTGCAGCATCACTTTTGCCTGATACTTCTTGTGCTAAGCAAATTATTATGATAAAGTTAAGAGTAGAAATCCAAGTATTCAAAGATATTTACTTTGATTTGTGGAGGAGTCAAGAGCTGCTTGTCATCTGAAAATATCCATCTGAAAATATCCCTAGATTTCACTTCCCTAGTCAGTCAGCTAGGGAAGGTACCTCACTGGACCTGTTGGTTGTGAACAGAGAAGAACTTGTGGGTGATGTGATGGTTGCAGGCTGTCTTGGGCACAGGGATCATGAAATGACAGAGTTTTTGATTCTCAGAGAGTAAGGATGGGGGGAGTCAGAAGAACTGCTACCCTGAACTTGTGGAGGCAGATGTTAGGAGCCTGGTTGACAGAGTCCCTTGGGAGATAATCCTAAAGGGCAAAGAAGTCAGGAAGGCTGGACATTTTTCAATAAGGAATTCCTAAAGGCACAGGAACAGGCTGTCCCTGTGTGCTGAAAGATGAGCTAGTGCAAGAAGACCAGCCTGGCTGAACAGGGAGCTTTGGCTGGAACTCAGGGGAAAAAAAAGGTGAGTTTATCACCTTTGGAAGATGGGGCAGGCAGCTCAGGGAGACTACAGAGATGTCGTGAGGTCATGCAGGGAGAAAATTTGAAGGGCCAAAGGCCAACTAGGACTCAATCTGGCTACTGGCATAAAAGACAATAAAAATCTTTTTATAAATACATTAGCAACAGGTGAAGGGCTAAGGAGAATCTCCATCATTTGTTGAATGTGGGGGGAAACAATGTGACAGAGGATGAGGAAAAGGCTGAGCTATGTAATGCCTTCTTTGCCACAGTCTTTAATAGTAAGACCAGTTTTTCTCTGGGTACTCAGCCCCCTGAGCTGGAAGACAGGGATGGGGAGCAGAATGAAGCCCCCATAGTCCAAGGGGAAATAGTCAGTGATCTGCTCCACCATTTAAACACACACAAGTCTACGGGGCTAGCTGGGATCCACCTGAGGATACTGAGTGAGCTCAGGGCATTGCTCACTGAGCCACTTTCCATCGTTTATCAGCAGTCCTGGCACTCTGGGGAGGTTGGCAAATGTGACACTGAGTTCCAAGAGTGGCCAGAAGGAGGATCTGGGTGACTACAGACTTGTCAGCCTGACCTTGGTGCCTGGAAAGTCATGGAGCTGATCATCCTGAGTGCCATCATATGGCACATGCAGGACAATCAGGGGATCTGGCCCAGCCAGCATGGGTTTAGGAAACAGATCTTGCTTGGCCAACCTGATCTCCTTCTATAGCAAGGTGACCTGTTTAGTGGATGAGGGAAAGTTTTTTCACAGCATTCTCCTAGAGAAATTGTGTGCTCATAGCTTGGACAAGTGTACTGTTCACTGAGTAGAAAACTGTCTGGATGGTTGAGCCCAGAGATTGGAGCTGAGTGGATTCTACCCAGCTGGCACCTGGTACTACCACCTGGACAGTGGTGTCCCCAGGGTTCAGTGCTGGGGCCAGTCCTGTTCAAAATCTTTATCAATGATCTGGATGAGGTCAAGGGCACCCTCAGTCAGTTTGCAGACACACCAGGCTGGGTGGGAGTGTTGATCTGCTGGAGGGCAGGAAGGCTCTGCAGAGGGATCTGGACAGGCTGGATCGATGGGCTGAGGCCAATGGGGTGAGGTTCAACAAGGGGAAAGTGCCGGGGCCTGCCCTTGGCTCACAACAACCCCAGGCAGCTCCACAGGCTGGGGCAGAGTGGCTGGAAATCCACACGGTGGAAAAGAACCTGGGGGTGCTGCTGGCAGCAGCTGAACATGAGCCAGCTGTGCCCAGGTGGCCAAGAAGGCCAAGGGCACCTGGCCTGGATCAGCAATGGTGTGGCCAGCGGGACCAGGGCAGGGATTGTCCCCCTGCCCTCAGCACTGAGGCCACACCTCGAGTGCTGTGTCCAGTTCTGGGCCCCTCACAATGAGAAGGACATGGAGGGGCTGGAGCAAGTCCAGAGAAGGGAAATGGAGCTGGGGAAGGATCTGGAGCACAAGTCTTGAAGAGTGGCTGAGGGAGTGGAGGCTGTTTAGCTTGGATAAAAGGAGGCTGAGTATACTCAGTGATAATACTTATCACTCTGCAAGTACCTGAAAGGAGGGTGTAACCAGGTGGGTATTGCTCTCTTCTCTCAAGTAACAAGCCATAGGACAGAAGGAAATAGTCTCAAGTGGTGCCAGGGGAGGCTTAGATTGGATGTCAGGAAACATTTCTTCACCAAAAGTGTTGTCCAGCATTGGAAGAGGCTGTCCAGGGAAGTGGTCGAGTCACCATCCCCAGGGGTATTTAAAAGTTGTGTAGATGTGGCACTTTGGGACATAGTTCAGTGGTGGGCTTGCAATGCTGGGTTAGAGGTTGGACTTGATGGTCTTAAAGATCTTTTCCAACCCGAAGGATTGTATTATTCAATGATTGCTCTCTCAGATGTTGCATGGAAAGGAAATACTTACAGTTAAATTTCCAACTCTCTTGAGTCTGTTTAAGTCAAATTCCACTCCTGTTAGCAAGTTGTTTCTGTTTTAGTTGCCTGGATAGTGTTTACTCTGCATTAATATTCATTGTCCACTGATCAGTTGCATCGGTATAAATCACTCTATTCTTTTTGTTGGATTTCATGGAAACTCTGCTGTGCTTCTTCACTTATTAAGAAAGGGTCAGAGCATAATAGCAAATCAGGTAGTAAAGGAACTTCACACTGAGAAAAATATGCTTTTCTTGAGTTGATACATGGCTATAGTGATTTCTGAGTCCCTGACAATTAAGAATAAGCAATAAACTTCATGCTGTCCCTCTAGAAAATAATCAGAATATCTATCAGCTACTTTTTACCATTCTTTAAAAATAGTTTATGGGAGTAATTGGGGAAGATTGTAAAACAAAATGCGTTGCTCAGGACATCATTCAGCAAAGTAACAATTATGCTTCTGTGCCAAACCATCTTTGGCTACAGAAATCAATTTTATAGGGTACAGAGCCTCACGCAGGATTAAGAAACGTGAATCCCATGGGCAGGGTTTCAGTTTTGCTGTTGTTAAATCAGGTCCTTAGAGTGAAAGGGATATAACTATATTAAATTAGAAAAAGAATTATGGAGAAGATATATTAAACCACAGACAAAGGATGACAAAATGATGAAATGGTGACTTGGAGTGTACGGAAGGAAGTATAGCATAGAGAAGAACAGCGTAGAAAATATGGGTTTAGGCTTTTGAAAATGAGCAATGGTAAGTTGACATAGGCACCACTGGTTTTCAAATGAGAGTGACAAGAATCCTAGATTGGTAGGTTTGGGAGTGTTTTCTTCTGGAGAGTAATGAAAATTAATTTTTCCCATGCAGACTATCTGAAAAAAAAGAAAGTAATTTGACTAAAGAGCTCTATTTTCATACCAAGTACTTACTCTTTGAATTAATACCTCGCATCAGGTTTTGTGTCACAACCTCAGTGAAGTTACCTATAGTCTGTGACATTCCTTGTTCTTTTGCAATAAAGAACTGTATAGTAATCTCCTCGGCTGCCCAACATGGAGCTCAGGTTGATGGGAATTGGAGAAAAACTTCACAGAATAAAATGTGACAGTCTGTAACATACACAAGTCGCAAGCAACGTACAGTAATAACAAGTAAATGTTAACAAACAGAGCGAAAGAGAGAAAGAGAAAAAAGAGAAATGTGAAGAACATGTAAAAGAATTAAGATTCCTATATAACAACTTCGTTTTAGTTACCCCAATATTCTAAGGCCATTAAAATCAATATCTTTATCTAGGTATCTTTATTAGTTTCCTGATTTTTATATACTGCATATTAGGAAAGTTGTTATGAAGCTCTTCTGAGTAGATCATACTGAAGGCCTTTACACTGGCATGAGAGCAGAATTTAGTATGGTACATGAATTATGCAGAATCCTTCCAACCCAACCTACCTCTTCAACATTTACTCACCACCATGTCGACCTGGGTCCCTCCAGGAAGCCGTGTCCCCCAGGAAAGGCACTCCAGTGACGGTGGTGACCGTCTCTCCCCGTACTAACTTGGCCAACATAGTAACGTCACTCCCAGAGAATATCACCCTTGAGAGGTACTACTTCTTGAAGTGAGGTGACAGTATGTTGGCTGCCTACCTACTGGTACTGCTAAAGAAGTACAGGAACTCTAGGAAAGTCAATCCAGTGCACCTTGCTATTTACAGGCATTATTGGATATGTGCTTAATGCAGTGCTGAGAACTGTAGCTCCTGGAAATGCTGCATTGCAAAGAGCTCTGGAAGATCCTTCCTAGTTTCATCCTGATCCTTCTGGGGGTTTACTTATACCTATCCTGAACATCTGAGAGTCTCACTAACACCAGAGGGGTCATTCACAGGTCAGGCAGAGGTTGCAGGAAAATGCAGTCAGGTGAGTCATGTTACAATCTTATTTTACTGCTCTGACTGAGGAATACAGTATGATGATCTGTACAGTGCTGAAAGTGTCTGAGACATGGAATGTGGATGAATGAATACAAAGAACAATGACAGCAGGAATGGTAGAGTGCTCATTATTTTGGCTTTGTGCTTATAAACAGACAAGCAAGGAAACAAAAGGCTTGGAGAAAATATCCAGCAAGTATAGTCCAAGAGGGATACAAGCAAGTGGACTGGGCACAGAACTGGGACCTCATACCCTACATCTTTTTGCCCCTGGCCTTTTGTAATAACAGGTAAGTTATTAGTGTGTTTATTTTAAGATCTAGTGTGTTTAATTGTACTGCAGCAGAGGTGCACTTGTTGCACACAGCTGCCTTTTCTTGTGCCTGACCTGCTAACACCAAACATTCTCAGTCCACCAGAAGGAAGAGATGCCAAGAGTACCTCTTTCATATTCCAGGAGTGCATTCTGCTCTGGATGACATGGGAGCTGCAGTGGCAGGCATGTGCTTGAGAAAGAGGATTTACCATATTTACATCTGCTTTGTGCTGGAGGATTGACACAGGATTGGCCTTATTTGGCTGGAGTGCTTGTATCTGTGTTTTCCCATGACTAAAAGTGCCTTGTGCTCATTAGGTTATTAAGGCATGAAAAGTCCTAAAATTTATTATTTAATTCTGTAATTGTTTTTTAGCTTAGTGCAATCCTGTCCCTAAAGCAGTCAGCCCTGGCTCTGCCCCACAGGGTTTGTGGGGGGAGATTTTCTAATTTTCAAATTATTTTTTGTGTCTCACCTAGTGCCAGAGAAAAGCAGGAAACATAAAGCACTATGCTTGCTTACACAGCTCCTCCTCTTTGTTTTCAAATTACTTGGCATGGAGGATGTTATTTTTTACTCACATTCTAAAGTCAACAAGCACTGTAGTACAAGTGACACCCACCAGTGTTATCTCTACAGGAAGTGACAGATGAACAATTGTACAACAAGGTTTTACATTATATTAGTTATAAATTCTGCTTTACATGTGACCCCCAGCTGTGAGATTGCAGGAGTGCCACATGGGGCGGGGGCAAGGAATAGATCCAAAGTGCTTCCACAGGACTCTAGGCACTTAACTGAGAATATTGAGTTAGAGCTGCAGTCACCTGTGATCTCTTATGGGCAAAGATACCCCCAGAGGGCAACTCAGACCATAAATGAGTGAATTATTCTCTGAGGCTGCCTGATTCTTCTTCCAATATAAGGGAGACCTCAGGCAAATGGAACTTAAGCTAGATGAGAAGAATTGGTTGTTATTCCTTTTGTTTTGAGCTGTCAGCAATTTCTCCATTAGATCCCAAGGACTTCATCATCAGTGATATCAAGGTGTGATCATTACCTCATTTGCTATTTTGGAGTGAGGAGTTTCGGATTTTTAAAGGCTAGGAAGGCTAAGTATAGTGAGGAAAGAAAAAACACCTTCCTATTACCTTTTTCACTGCCTTTTTAGTATTTTTTATGTCCAACACATTTAAACACCGGAGCTTTTTGAGCTGAAACAGACCTAAACTCTTAGCAGTTACTTTGCCGTCTACTGTCCATCTTACAGAGAGGGGCAAAGGTTCTATGACACTAAAATTAGATGAGATTTTTTTTCTTATAATGTTCAGAGACATTTGAGCAGAGAATTTGCTTCCCCGTGGTTTGAAGGACCACCACAGCGACTACATACCCATGGCTTTAACAATGCTTTGCTCTCTTTAAAAGCCACTGAGGTTCACAAGCTACGGTGGAATGTTAGGCAGCATAATGGGGCTCTGATAAGAGCTGCCAAGAGTTCCCAGCTCCCACTGAGCATTGGCACTGGAATTACAGTGCTCAGCACACTTCTGACGTTAGAGCCGGTGTGTTGCACAAGGAATACAGGTTATTTAGGTTATGATGACAGAAGAGATGAAAAATGAAGCCCTGAGAAAAGAGCAGCTCCTTCAGAAAGCATGACTGATAAAGCTGGAATGGGTAATTCCACACGATTTCTTTAAAAGGAGATCAGCTCTCTCTCGGGAAATTGCATTGAGATAATGGGTTCCTAACATTCCCGCTTGTTCCAGTTCATCTGACCATGGAGCACACTGGAGTCACTGCAACTTTGTAGCTCCCTTCTGTCAGTGATAGACTTGGATTACTTTAACGATTCAGACATCAGGATAGTCCAGGAGTGGGTTGCTGAAAATTGGTTTTGGGGCAGATAAGTAAAAGAGCCACAGAATGTTTTTCTGAAAATGAAGTCTGTATTAGTAATGACAGACATTTTCCCTCTCCTCTTAGGTGCCTCAATTCTAGTTATTCTTTTCTGTATTTTACAGCTATGCAATGAATAGAGAATTTTGCCATCAGTACACTGTGAAAGAGGCTGCACAATACATTTGTATGAAGATATGATATCATTGGAGTACAGCTTAAGTGAAGCTGCATGCAGAGGGGATCAGAGAGGTGAGAAACTCTTAATTTGGCCATGTTAAAGTCAATATAAACACTCTGTATGCTGGTGTTGTAAATACATATATGAAAAAATAAAAGGTTGGGGTAGATTTCTGAACAAACCCCAAATAACCCATCTCCTTGGCTTATATATTATGAATGAATTCTTTAAACCATTGCTGTGTGGCACCAGACAGCGCTATAGGTATCAAATGAAGTTAGGAATTCCATTCATGTTCCAAATTTCTTTTACTGTGTTGGGAAGTTGCATTCACTGCTTCATCTAGTGACCACTCTGAGATGTGACCATGCAGTCAACCTGCCCTGCAGGTAAGCACACAGGTATGGAAGAGAGGGGCTGAGGAGCTGGGCAGTGCTTTCAAAACAAAACTGAGAACTTTTAATATTTGTTTTTTACGTTTTTAGGTTTTCTTACAAACTTTTGCCTTAAAATATTTCAGTATGTACTGAATGAAATTACTTATACCTGTAGGACAGTGTGAAGAATGGGACAAAAATCAAGTTAAGTGGTTGAGACTTTTTCTGGTTTGGTTTTTATTTTTTACTTTTGCCATGATACTCAGTGTTTCGAATACTCAAGTCTTGAGATAAAAGACACTGCAGCACAGCAGACTGTGGTTGACTGATGCTTGTTTAGTTATATTCAACCAGTGGCTTTGCTACAGACCTTTCAAGTAATCTTGCTCAATTAAGCCCTGTGTCAACTGAAAATATTGGGGATTATGTCCCTTTTCTCTTTGCTGTCCACTTAGCCTGTTGGGTATTTGATTGCAGTATAGTGGTTGTCCCCTATAAAATGATGCCAAAATGAAGCCCTGCTCTTGAACAGGGCCTGTAAACAACACTGCACCATAACAAAGTTAATCCTTTAACGTGGAGATACTAAAACCTGGTGGGTGTATGTTAAGTGAGGGGACACGTGGTCCTTTATAGACTGAGAGATCCCCAGATCAAGGAGTTTTGGTCAAACTGATCAGGTGAAATCTGCTGCTTTGTATCAGACCCAGTTGCACCAGGCACTCTTTAAGCAGTATCCTAAGAATTTATGGGCAGCAGAAACTGCCTTGAAGACAACCTTTTGTATAGAGGAAATCTCTACTTTCTTAATGCTGCTGCTGAAGGTCTGCCCGCAGCGGTAGCTCTGCCATGCTCTACTCTGAAATGCCTTTCCTCCCTTCTGCTGCTTTCCCAGCCACCCACTGGTGGGATCAGATGGGATGCAAAACAGGAAGGGTGGCTGCAGGAAGGGGAGGTATGGTAGAATGAAATTCTGACATCTTTATATTGAATTAAAATCAAGTGCTGTTAATTAAAGATACCCTCCTGCCAGGTGTAGATTAGCCCAGGACTGAGCTGCTGAGAGAGTTGGGGGCAATAAAAAAATTTAATTCAAACCTGCCAGACTTTAAATTCAAAGCATCTTTGCTTTGCCTGCAAATGACCACAGCACTGTTGGCAGCAGCTGTGCAGCCTGTGGGCAAAGCTCTGCTGTTTGCATGTCTGTGCCAGGAAAGTGCTCCTTATCCTGGGAGGAGGCACCGGGCAGAGCTGTGTGGAGCTCTCTGTAAAGCTTCCTTGGCCCTGAGGGCATGGACCAGGAACAGATGTGAAGTTGCTGACTCGGTGCATGAGAGAGGGAGTCGTGTGTGGAACTACCTCATACTCAGCCCTGTTTGGTGATGTGTTTAATCATTCCACCATAAATAATATACGGAATTAATAACTTCATGTGATATCCTTTACACCTGAGCAGCTAAGCAGGCTTTTTAAAAAAAAAATTATATATTGGATACAAATCACATGATCTTGTGGGACCTAGAAACTGTCACACTGAAGCTTTACAGTTAAAAATTACAAGAAATATGTTCGACAACTTGGGCACTATTTTAGAAACATTAGGCACCCATTCTGTGTTCCTAGTGCAGTATTAACTAGTTGCTTACAGTTAGGTGATAACCAATCCAAAGGTTTTACAGTATGGGAAACATTCACTGCTTGCAAATCTCTGTTTTCATATAATGTGCAGGTGATCGTTTCAAAAACAAGTCAGTGCCTGTGAAGGCTTCATATTACAGAAATGAAACTTAACATCCCAGACAATGCAGATCTTGTCTTAACGGTTTGGTTCTTATTATTTTTTGCTTTTCTCCTGCACACATATAGATCTTTCCCTATTTGGAAGCTAAAAGATGCAGGCAATATTTTTTGCTGCTAGTGGTGCATAATAATTATCAGAAACAGAACTCCAGCTACAGTGTTACAATTTTGTTAGCTGAAGTGTAAGTGTGCTTTGTTGCTTCTTAAAATATATATGCTTGTATATGTATATAAAAATAGTCTCTCTTAATTATTGCAGAAATAGATAAGTTGCTGCTACTATCAATACTTCACAGATATTGTGGTAGCAGCTGATTTTAGAGCACTGATGGTGGCGAAACAGTTCCACATTGAACCAAAATTACACGTATTCTCAGGATACCAGTGTGGAGTTGCACTGAACTCATAGAGTTCCTGGTCCTCTGGTTCCCAGAGGGGACCAGGGTAGGTAATGGAAGGAACTTTATAAAGCCAGGGATTTCAGAGCAGAGTCACTCTGCAGCTGCCTGCTGAAGTACCCGAGTCTGGCATCTCCTGCACCCTGTCAGGGCAGTTGGCAGATTGCTCACAATAGGAGACATGCAAGCTTGTTGTGCCCTCTTTCCCTCTTGATCCGTGATGCCACAAAGACATCTGCTTATGAGGAAGTTTGCTGCTTGAACATGAGCTGTGATAAGCATTTGCAACCTGAGGGGAATGGATGATAAAACCATCGCTTATGTGCGCCAAGGGTACAATTGGTACAGTCTATCGGTCACGTGAATTGTGATTGGCCTGTTGCAATGGAAATAGCCTTTAACAAAAACAAAATGAAAGCTATTTACCTTCTGAATGGATTATACATACTTGCACGAAAGGGAAAAGAAATAAGAAAGGAAGAGAAAAGAGAATAGAAGAGAAAGATTCCCACCAGCTCTTCCCCTCCAAAATTAGCATTGGCATTGGTGAAGTCACACACAAAGGAAAGTCTTACTTTCTTTGTGCTTCTCACAATGACATCAACATGCATGGCTATGAGATGACGAGAAAATATCTCACTCACAATGAGTAACAAATCAGAATTTTCTTCAAAGCAAAAAAATGATAACACAAGACCATCATAGGTATATGCTAGCTCTTCCGAAACGCCTCTTTTGAACTCTATGTCAGTGAAGATCACTTGGCTGGCGATCTGTCCTTTCTAATACAACTCAGGGGGATATTCTGAAAAGGCTGAAGAATGTCTACTATGCAACTTGGCTGGAACATCCGCCACAAATTAACTTGGCATTGTTTTCAATATGGTTATCTACTTTCAAATTACTCCATAGAATAAATAGTGATATTCCATGGGTAGAGGTAGATTATGGGGTTTAAAAAAATCAAATTGGAGCCCCGTAATTTTGTGTGCTATAGGAGTCTCATATAACTGAGATATTCCCATAATTAACCACTAGCCATGGGATATTATAATATATTCCATGGTGACTAGTATTCTTTCCATTTCCCTCCCTCCTCCCAGTAGAATTAGTATGGTTAATTTTGCTCTGGTTTCACCTATTGCTAACACGAATCAGTACAATTAAAAATAAGAATGAGGCAATCACTGTTTAGGCCAAACCAGCCAGTAATGAGCAGTCAGACCTTTTCCAGTTGGCCTTTGCTGCTAGAAGGTTGAAAGAGCTGTAACTCACCAACCCATACTTGCAAAAGGAGCATGTTTTAGAAAATGTGGTTCAAAACTCTTCATAGTTCTAAATGCTAAATTCTAGTGGAATATTATAGAATAGATTGATTTGCATGCCATGGAATAAACATCCTTACATCTAGTCTTGTCTCAGAGTGAGTCATTTTGCATTAGTGTCAAGAATTTGAGCTGTTGTTCTACTTTGCAGTTAATCATCAGAAAGAGACGGGATTGTCTCATGAATATGCATGATGGTATAGTTGTCCCTTCAACTTACTAGGCACCTAGTTTCTGTAATGAGATGTACAATATCTGCCATTTAAAACAGCTGAAAGGTCCCAAATGGGAACAAATGAGAAAGCATCTGGCTGTTTCAAATTCCAGCCCTGTTTTTTCAGAAAGCTCTGTAATTGCTGAGTACTTGGCTCCTACTCTGCTCTATGAAGCATTCAGCTCTCAGGAGCCTCTGAGATGCATTACACAGTCCAGCAACACAGCTGTAGAACTCTCAAAATTCTTCCACTAGATGTAACAGCTTTCCAAAATATCTTGAGACTTGTATGCCCTTAACCAGGACCAAAGTTTGGGCTCCTAGAGCGTGCTCTCATCCTTAGTTTTGCTGATCAGCCTCCACTGTACCATTTGTCCCTGCAACCTAGACTTCACACATATTATTCACTGTGTGATGGTGGGACTAGAATGGATAAATGTGCTACCCATTGCTCTAAGAAAGCAGTCTGGCTGAATCTTAAATCACTACGCGGGATGGAGGTTAACGGTCAGATGGACATTCCTCTAAGAGGTTTCCTACCTGCTCTGTTAATTTCTAAAATTTCTTCTTGGGCCAGTGGGCAAGTGTCGCTCTGAGTACTGTGGTGTGGAGAGTTTACGACAGATTTACAATAATTGGGGGATCCCAGCTGGGGTGGCCTCGGGATATGCTTCTTTTTTTTCTTTGGTAGCTTCTGCTTAGCCATAGCTAAGGAGTAATACATTCCGAAATTGTTCACAATGACAGGGACAGGCATGGCAATGGTCAGCACACCAGCGAGAGCGCAGAGGGCCCCCACCAGCATGCCTGACCAAGTCTGAGGATACATGTCTCCGTAGCCCAGGGTCGTCATGGTGACAACAGCCCACCAAAAGCCGATGGGGATATTTTTAAAGTGTGTGTGTTCACTGGCACTAGGGTCATTTGGTTTAGCACCTATTCTCTCGGCATAATAGATCATCGTGGCAAAGATTAAGACGCCCAATGCCAAAAATATGATGAGCAGCAAGAATTCGTTTGTGCTGGCACGGAGGGTGTGTCCCAAGACCCGCAACCCGACGAAGTGGCGGGTCAGCTTGAAAATTCGCAGGATTCGCACGAAACGGACTACTCGGAGGAAGCCCAGGACATCCTTAGCAGCTTTGGAAGACAGGCCACTGAGTCCAACCTCTAGATAGAAAGGCAGTATGGCCACAAAGTCAATGATGTTCAAAGAGTTTTTGATAAATTCCACCTTGTTTGGGCAGAAAGTGACTCTCATCAAGAACTCAAATGTAAACCAGACCACACAGACACCTTCGATGTAGGTGAGAAAGGCTTCAGTCTCTGCTTCCCTGTAGTGCCGCACCTGGGTGTCATTCCCGATGAATTCAGTTTCTGTCTTGTTCACAATGGGGTTAAATCTCTCATGGGTCTCGAGGCAGAAGGTGGTAATGGAGACCAGAATGAAGAACAGGGAGGCAAATGCCACATACTGTGGAAAGAAAGAAATGAGAAAAATTTAAACAGTAATTTTAAACAGTACATTAAGTACAGGACCTCAGGAAGAGACAAGAGCCATGTTAAATGTAAAGATATTGCCAAGCCTTCTTCCTGTGTGCTAAAGATGCCAAGCCCCACCTGCAAAGACAGCCTAACATTCAACCTGGGAGGGAAAGCAGTATGTAAGTGCATGCTAAAATCCATTCCCATACATACATTCCTCCATAGCGTGAGTATAAATTTAAGCAAGCATTTAAATCTCAGGACTTTCTGTGGAATTTAAGGTTAAGGACATGTTGAAATTGTACCTTCCTGAATTTGGTCTTCTGTTAATTCCTCGTCTTAAAGAGAGAGCACACCTTCCAGGGCAGCTGCTGTGCAAGACTTTTCTCGGCATGGTGTCAGTGGTGTGGTGGCTGCCCCCACTGTAGTGAGAGCTGTGGTATTTCAGATCTCAGAAAGGTGCTAGTAAATGCTGGTAGCAGGCTCAGGTGGCCTCTACAGCAAGGAGCAGGGTCCTTGGCATCATCAGACTTTCTTGCCAAACCCCGGGCACAGGTTGAGAAGAGTCACATATCAACCTGAGCTCTCAAATGCCTGTTCTCAGTTCCTTTCTCCAGATCTTTTGGGAGTGGGGGACAGGGAGGGTAAGAAAGATGTTCAGGTAAGCCTGTCAGCTGATCCTAAAGGATGTGGATCTACTGGCTTTCACCTGACACAGTTTTCTTGAAGAGATTCTCATTACAGTGTATGACTTGTACCAGAATTAGATGAATCTCATTTTAGAGGATGTTGGATTACAATTACACTCTGGCCTTGAATGTTTCCAGGGGTGGGGCATCCACCACCTCTCGGGGAAATCTGTGCCTGTGTTTCACCACCTTCACTGTAAAAAAATCTCTTCCTTATATCTAGTGTGAATCTTCCCTCTTTTAATGTAAAACCATTACCCTGGGTCCTGTCACAACAGGACCTACTAAAAAGTCAGTCCATGCCTTTCTTATAAGCTCCCTTTAAGCATTGACAGGAAGACCTTTTTGACAGCAATAAGGTCTCCCTGGAGCTTTCTCTTCTCCAAGCAGATCAACTCCAGCTTTCTCAGCTTTTCTCAGTCTTTCCTCAGCCTAAAGGAGATCTCTTGGTTGTATTCCATGATAATTGAGGGGTACAGTCAGTGCACTCAGCCCAAAATTTGCAAGTCTCGTAACCACAGTTACTCTGCTCAATCCTCCTTTAATCAATTAAGTAATTTGCATATATCTAAGTCTCTTTGTGTGTTGGAGTAATACAGTCATGGTGGTACCTCTTGCCATTCTGGTCCCTACCTCTGTTATGTTCTTATTTGTCTTGTGTGCCACCTTGACAAGAGATGTCATATAAGGTATTTCTCTGTCTTGGTGGGCATGAGCAACTGTAATAATTAAGTTTCCTGTTCTTAATAGCGTCCCTTTTTCAACAGTGTAGCCAACACAGGGCTAGAACTAGTTTCTTCCATGTGTTGCCAATGAATGCAGTGCAATAATCTGGACAGAGCTGCTGCCAAATGAATAGACCCATTAAAAATTAACATATGCTTCACACTACCAAACCTCTCCTGCAATCAGGAAGTTCCTCTTGTCTGCTTTCCTGGGTAGACCTAGTGCAGAATTACACCTGACCTTCTATATTAGCAAACAAAGTCAAAAACATGGTTTTACCACAGTTTGTGGTGAACCATTTAATAGAATACAAAGAAAACGAGAGAATAAAATCACAAAACCATTTAGGTTGGAAGGGCCCTCTGGAGGTTGTTTGGTACAACTTCAAAGTTGGACCAGGCTGCTCTTGCCTGGTCCAGGTCTGAATATCTCCAAGGCTGGAGATCCCGCATCCTCTCTGGGCAGCCTGTGCCAGTGTTTGGCTAGAAAGAGCAAATAAGCTTGGAAGGATACAGAAGCAAACAGGCTCTTCTGCTTTTCAAATTCAGCTTTGCTGCCAAAGAGATCAGAACCATTGTCACGGATTTAAAAAATAAAACAATATTTTCCCCTAAACACTTCAGGTTCTCACAGCACTGTTATGTGAGGATCTACTATACATGCTGATATGTGCAAAAATCAATTCCTAATATATCTGGGAGATAAACAATGGGAGGAGTAGGGAAATTGAGAAGAGGATTACAGGTATCTTTTTATCAGATTCTCCTGTTAAACAGGGAAATTTCTCTATGCATCCTTTTTCCATCTGTAAAATAGGTGGTGTTGGTCATGTGCTTTGTGATCCTATATAAATGCATGTATTTTCTATATGCTTTTATCTGAATGTTACAGGCTTTAGTGTATCAGCAGTCTCCCTGAAAAATAAGCTGAAGAGTCTTTTAAACGGTCAAAGCAATTTTGTGTACCCTATCAATAACACTCAGGGATTAATTGTCTGCACATGAGTAAAATGAGAAACGAAAGGCATCTTGCACCAAGAAGTCAGGAAGATGTTCCTAGCAGCCTTAGCATGTCTGCTTTCTTCCAGCCTGGGGGCAGATTGTTGCATAGAGTCACAGAGCCCTGAGAATTCAGGCTGCAGAAGGAAGTGCAGGTAGCACTCACAGGTAAGAAGGAGAGAGGGGAATGAAACAATTTTTTCATTTAAGGTGTCTGTGAAGATGGCCTCTTTCTTTATCTAGACTCCAAATGCAATCCTCCCCTTGGTGTATATGAATGTGTCTCCTGAGTGAGTTTTTCCTGCTTAGGACAACCTTCAGGCTGACCTTGTACAGCAAGTATCTTGAAACTGATGTTTTGCTGTATTAAAGGGAACAAATAACCAATTCTGGCCAGGCATTTAAGTTCTGTGCAGTGGTACAGGCTGGCAGTGTTATCGGTAGAGAACATCACACCCATAATTTCTCTCATCGTTAGCCCTTGTGTGCGCACACCTTGACTTCAGAGGGTAATTGAGAGCTTTTAGTCCCCACTTCAGCAGAGCAGGAAGCACCTCCTAAATGAATGTGAAGTGAATGCTTCCTCCTACCTGTATTTAACAGCATCCTTTCCCAGGGATGGGCATGTTTTTGTACATTTTGTGGTTTTGAAAGCATGAGTCTGCTTTCAAGATTTCATAAAACTATGTCTGGGTAATGGTATTGACAGGAAGAATCCCAGTGTTTTTTCTCCAGTTTTACTTTTCTCCAATTTAAGTGCAGAAATGCCCAAAAGTCGGGCCTGACAATTTGTTCACTGGCACCCATCTCTGATAGATTTATTACATGCAGCTTCTTGGAGCACAGAAATTTAGCAGTTTACTGCAGGTATCATTGCCATAGACTTATGTTTGTGATCACCAGTTCATATTGCTGTCACCCCTTTTTTCTTCTGAGTATTTTTCTTGGTTAATTATCTGAGGCTGTAAGCATAATCTAATAGCGCAAAAATCAGAGAGCAGGCTTTTCTAGGGAGACCAGCATTAATTCCTGCCAAAGGTGTCAAAAAAAGTAGTTCTCTCTGGCCCACCACAGAGCTCACCCATCGTGCCTAACAAGATAACTTGTCGAATCCAGAGATGGACAATGCTGATAAAATCTGGTGAAGGCTATGGGACTCACACGTTCTATTGTCTTTGGAAATAAGTCTGTCTCTTTTTATTTCACTAATAATGGCCTGAAAACTAATCAAACCAATGGATTGCTCTTGTATAATTTAGTGGTTCTTAATCTTCTTTCTCCTTGCATTTTACAGCAGTTTCTCTTCCTAGGGTCTGAATGGTCTGGGTGAAAGGAGTGAGGATTTTAAGAAGTGATGTCACATGCTGTTGAGTTACATAATTGCATCTAAAATTTTCTATAATTAAAGAAAATACCTAGGTGAAGTGTTTGAAGTGAACAAAATTCTTCTATTTGCTTTGACATGTGAATGATTTCTATTTCACTATAAATGCTGCTGCTATAATTTTTTTCCTCTGGCTCTAATACCAACAAAGAAAAATCTCAAGTTCTCCCAAACAGCAAAAGCCATAAGAGAAGGCAGACAGGAGATTTAAGGAGGGAGATCTGGATTAGAATATATGTTACATTAAAATGTTTTCATTCTGGAGAGAGAAGAAATTACACTCTTGCATAATTTCTGTTAATAACAGTTATATTTTAATAAGTTTCTCTTGAAAGAGTCTAAAAGGTGTCATGCCCCTAGGTGGAGAATTTAATAATCTAATATATGTTACCTCTGATTAAATCTGTCTGTCTGTCTGTCTACCTATCTAGCTAGCTAGTTCTTCACCCTGCTTTTCCACTGTCTGGTCTAACCCAGCCATTTTTGCCAGTGCAGTGGGAATATGAAGTACCAATTAATTCAGAACAGTAGTGTTTCACATCAACTTTGCATAGCTGTAGAAGGAGCAAGGTAATGGAATCAGATATAGCCACTCATGAATAATTAGCCAGCGTCTTTCCACTCAGCATGGAAAGAAAACAAAAGTCCAACAGCCTTAAAAACCCAAATAAACCTTCTAATACATGATGATTAGGAGGCTAGGCTCACTCAGGAAAAAGGTCTGAGGATTGGACCAGACAGCATTAAATACACAGGGTTTGCTCTTTACCTCGGGGAGTAATTTTCTAAAACAACACTTTACCTTGCATGTCTGAGATAGTTCTGGTGTTGCAGATAAGAAACCTGTTTTATGCTTGTTTCTAAACAGATATGTTGGGTAACCTGCTAGAATCCATTGATATGGTGCCTGGAATTTCCAGACTTCAGTGCAGATGGGCAGCAAGTGAAGGTTGGTGACAAAGGACAAGCACAGAAATCAGATGAGTGAGGCTCTTTTCCAGCCTCCACCATTGACATATTCTTAGTCCTCAGCCATGTGGACCTGTATCTTTTACACCATCCTTTGTCTATTTTTTAAAATTTAATTGAGATAATAAACTTTGGGTCTTGGGACTCTCTGCCAACTTATATCTGCTCCCTGTCCAGACCAATGTGTGTCTGGAGTGGGGACCTGGGAAGGGAGACCTTGGCTGAGTCTTGGCAGCACTCTTGGATCAGAGACAATAAGGGAAGTGTGTGGTGGCAGTGGAAGCAGCAGGGCTTTTGCAAGTCAGGTTTCAGTAACTCCAGAGTTTGTTTTCTAGGAAATAGCGGTGTACACGACACGCTATTCATAATTCATTCCAGATCACACGTTCAGAGCGAGTTAGTAGCAGCTGCACGCCGCAGACACGTGCTCCTCTACTTTGATACTGCTCAGAATCATTTAACAATCCTACTCAAGCTAGATGGGAGAAAAGAAACACAGCACACTCAGAGAGGATTTGCCAGCCTTTTCCATTCCATCTGCTATCAGAAATTTTTTTTAAAGTGATTCTTAATCCCTATCCTTTTATACAGAAATTCAGGAAATTCTACCCTTCCCAAAACCTCTGGATGAAAAGCGTAGAAAGGTGGTATTTTGATTGAACTACATCTGTTGAAGCATCAGGAAATTTTCTATGTAAGTGGCAAAATCTCTTTCTACTGATATATTCCAGTGAATTTTGGTTTTGATGTAAAAATTTTTTAAATCACTACATGATAACACTCCTGGTCCTGTTGAACCAGCAAAGAACAGGAACTAAGCAGTTGTCATCTCAGTCTGTATGAATGGGGCCTCTGAGTAGCAGGAGGTTTGCTGCTTCTCTCTTAGGAGGACCCAGGGCTTGCCAAGACTGAAATGGGAGGTGAGAACATACAAGTCACCATAGAACTTTGTCTCTGAAGGAAAAACGATGGTACTCTTAGTGCTGTGGAGCTTCCAGAAAAGTATATTGCGACTCTAGTAAGACCCACTGTGTTTGGGTTAGTTTGTTTTGGGGTTTTGTTGTTTGTTTTGGGGCAGCAGGACAGGGCTGAGGGGTGTGGATGGACAGAATAATGTAAAAATCCCAAGTCTAGTTATTTTTCACTTTGTCTATCACTGGTAAATACTTGCAGGAAAAGGTTAGGCTTTGAAGAGTTTCAAATCACTGCTGGCAACATAGGATTTGCTTTTCTACAAAACATCAGTAATTCAAATATACCCAGAGACTTGTGCTAGACCTGCATAAAGCCCTAGGGTTTCTATTTACAAGGTATCTCTTCAAGTACTTTACCAGCTTTCTCTTACATTAGTTCATCTAATTGAGGTTTATCTCTCAAAACTACTGCATTTCCATGAAAATGCCAACATTTGCCTATCTGTGACTTGAATCTCAAAGCTTTGCCTAGTTCTCGTTTTAATCTGTAAATGGTGCGTTAACAACTCTTAATTAAAAATTATTTTCGTTTAGCCCATGGGTCACCAAAATATTGAATGAGACAAATCTTTTTGCTGCAGCTCAGCCAAAGTATGGGTTAAATGAAAGCTGCTTTAAAGTACTTAGCTTTATAAACACTTTATTATGTCAAGACCAATTTTCCAGGCTTTGTTAGAGATATGGACCCTGATTCAAACAAATGACTCATTTTTAATGTGCAAGTAATTCTGCTGAATTTTTGAAAGTAATACTGAATCTGTATGACTGATCAGATGACTAAATGTAGGCACATGACACTAGCAACCAGCTAATGCTGTGGAAGTGAGCAGAAGCTGGGACTCTGTCAAAAAGCAACCTTTGCAATATTTCATTAAGAATCCTAATGGAAGATGTTTCAAGATACTATAAGGAATGATCATGAAACAGAAATCATTTGCATGGGGAAAAGATCCAGTTCTTTCTTTGCAGGTATGATGTAGGGCACAATCAGATGTTAGCTCTGAGCTGTTCTCTGTGAAGGGAGAGATGACCCTCTTAGCAATCTGTCATTCAGTGAGATGATAAGACAATTGATAGAGAAGCTCACATCAGCAAACATGCTGGCTTACTCACAAGATTATTCAAATTCATGTTTCGTAGCTGAGGCAAATGGAAGAAGGAGGCTTGCAGATAGACAGAGCTTGCTCTAGAGTCAGATAAAAAGTCCACTAGCAGCTCCTGGATAAAATGATTATGTAATGCCAAAAAATATATGACAGCTTGCAAAAAAATCTTGGAATGCTTTGTGGCACGCAGACATGAAACAGCGTGTTAAAAAAAATGTGCAGTCATCTGTGGAAAATATGCTTAAGTTATTCGGTGTTGACATTGCAATAAATAAATTAGGAGCTGATCTCTCAAATGTTAGTCCTAGCAGGCAGCCATGTGCTTTGACAAGGTAGTTACTGGGATAAGCAAGGCTGCATCCGAACTGAAGTGGGCTATGTACGGTGCTCCTCTGGGGCCGCTTGGCCAGCCAGGTGGTCACCAGGCAAGGGCTGGAATGGTTCTTTGTAGGTCACACGCAAGCCTTCCAGTTTCGTCTAGGACAGATTAAGTCTTGTGATTTAATAGGAACATTGACACAGAACTGAATTTATTTTGCAAGGCTTCCTTGCTACTCTCTAATCTGGTAGTGAGAGCTAAATGGGAACAGTATGGTGGGACCAAGGAATGTTTCATATTGCTCAGCAATGGCTCAGTGGGAAATTCTTAACATATATAGAGATTCCTGATCCAAAAAGGCCCCAAGACTCCTGCAGCTGAGCATATGAGACACAGCAGAAGGAGCTGTAAGTGTGAAAGTAAGCCTTCCATCTCTGGGGGACTGCAGAAACGTATGCTTGATAGGGACCTTCAAAATTGTCATTTCCCTGTCCCAAAGCACAGTCTTTGATCATTCCTGAAAACTACACTGACTGTTGTTCAGGATGTCTATTGGTGAATTTAATAGTAATTCTGCATGAAATTTATCCGAGTACTTCACCATTTTTATCTATATTTTTCTTCCTAATGCCTAACCTAAGTCATCTTTTCTTCATCTTAAGCTTGTTCACTTCTGTCCTATCCATCACAGACAGCTAAGCATTTAGAAATTTGCAGGTGTTTTCCTTCTTCTGTAAGCTAACAACCACTAAACATTCAAATGTCCCATGAGTCCTTGACTACTGTTTTCATATGCTCATATTTTGGTTGCATAAATTCATTATAATTATTAATTTTATTTTCAGATGTTGCCACACACTTTCATGCTGTCAGTTGCGTCAAAAACTTTAGGATAAAAGAAACTGAGAAAGTCATGTAACATCTCATACATGGAACATTAACATATGGCAAATGAAACCAGGAAAATTTAATTGCTCATTAATACTAGGAGTTTCAATCTTTTTCTGTGAGGCAGTAGGTAGCAGTTTTTGGACTCTGCACAGCTCCTGTTCTAAACTGAAAAGGAGAGTTTTGCAGCGATGAATGGTGGTGGTGTCATGCGTTAGGATTTTCAGGATCTCACCTCACCACCTTTGTTCTGGATTTATCTCCTGAGAAAATCACACTTCCTCCTTCTCTAATTTGCTTCTGGTCTATTTTTTTCCCTTTTTGTTACAGCTTCTGCACTGTGACTTGCCCAAAGGTGGCTTAACTCACATGCTTATGCTTTCATGGCATGCAGCCTCTCTCAAACCTACTTTTGAAGTGGTGCTAGAAGCCTTTCATAGAGCTGGAGACGTTATTTCTGCAGCCTTTCAGAGTCCACTCTCAGTGAGGTTTGATTCACCAACCTCAGCTTCCCACCAGCCCTGAGGAATTAAATTGTTACAGGTATGAAGGAGGCAGAGGGTGCTCGGTGGTCTCCTGCTCCTTAAGAAGAAGCATGCCCTGCTTACTTATTTTTTTTGCAAGAGGAAACCCTCCAATGTGTGGGAGTATCGAGTGCAAAATCTGTAAGAAAACACCTGAAATGCAGAGAGGCTTTGCTCTGAATAAAGAACTCTTTAACATGCAAGGCCAACTTTTCTCCCTGTGGCTTCTAAGCCCAGGTATTTGGAGTGTGTTCCAGACCATGTTTGTATGGAGACAATAATACTTTTGCTCCAAGACAAATTCAAATGAGTACCTGTCCAACCTTTAGGAGTTTCCCATGTGGGCAGGCTGGCTCCATAACCAGCCTCGGCCAGGGTGTGAGGTCTGTCTGCACACCTTCTATGCACACTCACACACAGCTGCTGGGGTGGGGCAGGCTGCAGGATAATGCTCCTCCATGGGATGAAGTGCAAGGTCCAGAATGCATCAAGCCCCAAAGGTGAGCAGTTTGGGTCTGCAGTGCCTGTGGTGGTGGGGTCCTTAATCCAGTTTCTCTCCCAAAGCAGTACTATAGCAAAAATAATTATCATAGAATTCCTCTACAGACCAACTTATTTCATGTTTGACCGTGGATTTTGAAACCTCACTTTCTGACTCTGTGGGATATGTTCCAAAGAGCTTTAAATTCTGGGAGCAGCTGAGTGTTTACCCTCTGATAGCTGAGTTTAGCGCCTCAGAATGGAGACACTCAAAATAACTCCTCACCCTGGAAAACTGGAAGCCCTGGGTTCGCTATAGTGCCAGTAAATGTTGAGCTCAGGATTTCCTGTTTTCACTGCAGTTTATGTGGATGGATGTCACAGATGATGTATTCCCTGAAAAGCCAGAGTTCTTAACAAGGTGGCTAAAAATAAGAATGTTAAACCTCAGGCATTTCAATGACTGCTTCATTTTGGGTAATTTCACATAATTCAAAGAAACCTTTTTTTTTTTTTTTTTTTTTGGTTATCCAGTATATGACTAGCAGTGTGTTAAAGGCATTTTTCCTCCTATATTGTTTGCTTAGCTTAATCCACAGCTACCAGTTTGTGCTTTTAAAGCATTATGGCCACGGTTCTTTCCTACCTTTGGGCAGTGTGTAGCACAAAAGTCCTGTTAAGCTCCTAGATGGCCTAAATATGTTACTGAATATTGAGACCTTTTTGTGCCTTTGCTTTACAAAACCTAAGTATCAAATATCAATATTATTATGTAATTATATAAAAGTATATCCACATAATTTGTAACTATTACAAACCAAAAAGAAAATCCAAAAACTAATAAAAAAATCAGGCAGCATTTTGGAAAGCAAAGAATGTTTTCATTCCATAGTTAGGCAGAGGCTCTTGCACAGCTTAATTTGTGCAAGCATAATGCACAGGATGGGAGTGTACAAAATTTCCACTGACAGCAATCTTTGTCAGTACTAGGTTTTGACTGGCTGTGAGCCATTTTAGATATCCAAATTAGTGACAACATAACTTATAAAACTGTGCTGGTAGCTCTTTTAGGCAACTTCCAAAATAGCCTTTGTCATATAAGAAAGATAGGGACAGACGTGTGAGCAAGGCCTGTTGCAATTACACAAGAGTTAATGGTTTTAACCTAAACGAGAGATTTAGGCTTAGATATAAAGAAGAAGTTTTTTCCATTATGAGAGTGGTAAAACACCAGAACAAGTTGCCCAGAGAGGTTGTAGATGTCCCATCCCTGGAAACGTTCAAGGTCAGGTTAGACAGGGCTCTGAGCAATCTGATGTAGTTGAAGATGTCCCTGCTCATTGCAGGGTGTTGGACCAGATCACCTTTAAAAGTCACTTCAAGCCTAAAGGATTTTTTATAGTCTGTCTTGACTCAGACCGGCAAGATGGAGGGGTTTTTTTTTTCCCTACATCAGTTCTCCTTTCTGTCTGAAGAAGAAAGTATTTATTCCTCTGTTTCTGTGGCCCCATGCTTAAATGTGTCAGCAGTAAGCAGCTGGAGCCATAAGGTGGCCCCTTGGTGCCAGTCTCCTGTTTGGGCAGTCACACACTTTGCTTCCCCAATAATTTTATTTTCTTTTTCTCTCCCATGGAAAACAGCCCATTTCCTTTGTGGTGAGATCCCATTATTTTGTGGGCAAGTATATACATGATATTTATGGAAAACATAATGTACAACCCAAACTCGTGAGGGCACCTGCCCATGGCATGAACTCCCATGTGGTATGTGGCACAGGGCAGTTGGTGCACACTGCCACGCCCTTGCTGACAGCGCCATCCTGATTTAAAGGAGAAAGTTGTATCATCCTTGCTTTCCCTGGTACAGTATTCTCTCCTGCTGTACCCAGTCTAGCCACACTAGTGCATGCCTACAGATGTGCAAGAACTCCGTGCTCCCGTGGAGGAGAGCAATGGAAGAGCCTTGTCCTCGTTATGTTTTTAAGGCTAAATTGGTGAGTCACATCCAGCACCTGTGGCACCAGCCCTGCCATCAGCTACACGTGGTGACCACCCCACCCCTGCCATGCACCGGCTCAGTGTTAGCAGCTGTGGGGGCCTTGCAGAGGGAGGATTTCCAGGGGTATTGCTGCAGAGCTGATTGCTTGGCCTTGTCGAAAGGGCTCCCAACAACCCTTCGCGGGTGAGAGCCACCCTCTCCTCTGGTGCAGCACTAAATACATCTCTCTGTTAACCCCTTTTAGCTGGGGCTACAAAAGGCTCGGAGGAGCCCTTTGAACACCTTCTGTGAAGTGTACTGCATAAGCAACAAGCAACCACTTCTGAAATCAACCTCTTGTGCAGTCAAGGTCAAAAGAAAGATGGAAATATTTGGAAAGGATCACAAGGTAAGCCATAGCCTAAAATTAGAGAAAATTTGCTTTCTGCATAAGGTGAAAGGAATGTAAAATATTCTAAAAGGTTTGCCAGCAGTATTATGTAAATGTGTTTAGCTTGTGCTCTGCAGCACACTCAACATCTTGTGGGATAATTGGATCCTCTTATCTTTTATTGTTTACTGTCTTCTGGCTGTATCATCTGAGGTGTATTTTCATTTCTTAGGTTTATTCAAGTGCACATGCAGGTATGATGCTAAGTGTGGCTGAAGACCAACTCAGTTTCTGAATTCTAACCTCAGACATAAAGGAAATATCTTTCATTTGAAACAACTCTGTTTGAATATTATGCATGTACCTACACTACAAAGAGTCCAAAATACTGTGTAGCATTTAACAGTGTGGAACTCTATAGCTTGGAATTGCTGTTGAAATGTTAATATAGGTATTAACCTCTGCAACTGTTTTGTAAGGCAAGACAATTAGGTACTACTTCTGTCCCATTGACAAGGTGATTGTGGGGCTCAAAGGTTAGAGCCTGTGTTTCTTAAATATGTTGTTTTAACTTTGACCACGCAAGTATCAGTATCAAGATTTTGGATTGGGGCAAAATTAGGCGACATTGTGCAAAACCTGTATTTTAATTTCTAAACTGCCCCAGGGATGGGTAGTGTGTGAGATTTGGAGTGCTGGGCTGTTAGGGTACTGTGTCTGTTGGCCAAGATATGGTCCCCCAGAACTTGTGTTTGCGGAGTTCAAAGCTGTCTGGTTGTGAAATTCTAGCTCAGTCCTTGAGCCATGTTCTTCCTTTTACCCTTGCAGTGCAGTGAGTCCAACACACAGCAAACGTGTGGGGTGTAAAGAATGGGGGGGGCATGCTCAAATCTGTGTAGGCTCTTGGAGTTTTGTTCTTTATGACATCAATGACTCTGGAAATGGCCACTCTGGCTTAAGAAAAGGGTGAAAACATTTTCACTGTCCTTTCTAGTGTCCTCAATACTTTGTCATGAGACTTTGAAGTCCTCAACACTAAGATTTCTTATCAGATATTTTACCAGGATCAGACTGATGGCTTATTAAAATTTAGCCCTTAAGGAGATTTTGACTTGGAGACTCAATAACTGTGAATCGCCAGAAATCATTAATCACTTCTGGAAATCTTCCCTAGCAAGTATCTATATAATAGGCACAAAACTACATAAAAATTTAAGGGAAACTGAGAGGGGACTGGGGGTGAAGTTGGAGAAGAGAGGATAAAGGCAGGACTTGTGTTTGAGCCAGGTATTCTGTTAGCAAACAAGGATGAAAAATAGCATGCACCCCAAAGGGATTATTTTCAGTTGCTCCATTTCTAATTCTTGAGTGATTTGTAGCAATTGTGTGCTGCCATAAGCCTGCTTATAAAACCAACTATATGTAATTGAATGTTGTAGGAGAGCACAAGAAGCTGTTTCCTAGGGAGGGAAAGTTAAAAGAGATTTTAAAGCACAGAGCTAGTTGGGAATCAGGAGATGCCAAAATCAAAGTTTATGATTATTTTTTTAAAATTATTTATTTCTCAATCAGAGCTTGAAATGTTTTTATATTTAACTCAGAGTATAACCTCAACAGGGTGGAAGAGGCATTGTGGCCTCTTCCTTGAATACCCTGTGCCTCAGATTAAGGTGCACAATTTTCCGGAAAGCCGAAAAAGCCTTTTCCCATCTTGGTGCATTAGGTGCAAGCAACTTCCCTAAACAGATTACTTGCAGTTTAGCAGCATTAATGCCACTCTAACCTCAGGATAATTCAGGGGACACTGATTTGAGTGCAGTAAATAGTTTCCTCCATAAAGCCATCCTTTCCAGACACAGGAAGCACATCTCGGGTACTGACTGGAGTCTGGGGAGGTGAATGCACTCCCTGTTGCCACCTCATCTACCTCAGAAACAAGAACCCAGGATTTCTGACTGCTTTTCCCATATCTCATTAAGCAATCCAGGCAGCTGCCTGTTTGTGGGAAGCCTTGGTACACAGAGGATTTACGATGTGGTAGGAGTCCATTTCTGCACCACTTTTTCCTGTGAGCAGCAGAGCTGCGTTTTGATGTGAAATGCTGAGCTGAGTATGTGATGATCAAGCTCTTCATAATCCAAGATTGTGGATTCCCAGATCCAGGCTCTTCATAACACAGTGTCTCAGTGAGCTAAAGATTTGCAGCAGAAAAATTAGCTTATCTTTAACCTGGCCTTGTGGGTTGAGAAAATTTGCATTTTGCAGACCTTTTGTCTCAGTGCAAGTGTTGACAGAGTACTAGGATTTCTTTTTTTTTATTTTTAAATTCCTTTTCAAAATAGTCACAAAAGTTGGGGAGGGAGGAATTGCCAACCGTATTTTAAAGGAGCTGTAGCCATGGTAACTGAGGTACCTTCAGTTGCCAAGGTAACAAATGCAGCTCGACTGCCTTGCTGTGAAGCCAGACAAATCTACTCATGATCTGTTGATTTTAAGATGATTTATAAATTGTTGAGCTATTTTAGGCTATTTAAATCCATAAATCAAAATGTCTGTTAAAACGACCAATACGCTGTACTATTTATGAATTATTCACCCCATTCTCATTACAGCAACTGGATTTTCTCCCCATCAATGTATCTAGGCTTTTTCCAGTCCTAGTTTTTCCTATTTATTGTTTGGAAAACAGTTTTTTTATCAGAAACAGATGATTCATGTTACTGCTTGTAAATCTTATTCATTTGAGAAATTCTAGCCCCCTCCCATACCTCCCCTGCTCAGTCCTGCAGTCTCTAAATGGAGCTTTATGTACTTCTGCCCTGAAACAACAAAATACGCTTTGCTAAAAATTTGCTAATGAATTAAATCAATACAATTTGGAATGAGTTCCATCTCAAACAATCAATACAGGCCCAGTGATGTACAACAGGCAGGCAGGTAAATTGGTCTAAATAAATTTACAATTGATTTTACTTTTAAAACCAAATTAGGACACTTACAGTCTTACCAAATACGATCAACTGCAACTTATGCAAACAAGAGTATTCCTGGTTTTGTCTTTTTTAATACTAGTAGTGAACCTGTTACTTTTTAAAGCTCAGTAACTTTTATTCCTGGGGTAATATGCACAATTTCTTGGCCCAAAACCACGGTTTGACTATTATTAAAACAGGTCATGTTTATTCAAGATTTCTCTTTCTTAGATGGTTTTTGCTAGTCGCTTGTGGTAGCCTCTGCTTGCTAATGAACACTTCAGGATTGCATAATTCAGTGTAAGTTATGCAATAGATTTGTACTCCTGTGCTCTGATATGGATGTGCGTGAGGGCCAGGACCTGCTTCTGAAGGCGTTGCGGGGTTGGGTGGGCTCACCAGCACCATTTGCCTTTGTGTTCCTCTTCCCCATCTGAATTCCTCACTTTGCCACTGCCTTGTGTGCCCAAGGAAGAGCAGACACTTGTAGGAGAATGTTTTTTGTCCAGGTGGGGCGTTGTGCTGACACTCTGAACTGCTTGATACTCGGAAGGAGGGTGTGCAGGGCCGTGCAGCCCAAGGTCATCAGAGCTGCATGTGCACAGAGGGCTTGGATCTGCAAGGAGCATAGCTGTGACACTGCCCAAGCCTGCAGGATCTGCCGTTCCTAATCTGCTAATTTGGAGGTATTTCCCCTGCACTGATGACTCATTCAGAGACATGCGGCAGGCACATCACTGGGAGGGGAGCAAAATGTAGCTCTTCAGAAATATGCAGTGCCTGCTGCGTTCATTTCTTGTGTCTCTAGCCATGATTTTTCAATAGTTACGCAAAGCTTACAGTCTGAGAC
The DNA here is from genome assembly GCA_036630365.1 of Acanthiza pusilla. NCBI lineage: Eukaryota > Metazoa > Chordata > Aves > Passeriformes > Acanthizidae > Acanthiza > Acanthiza pusilla. The sequence goes on from JAXCHO010000006.1 coordinate 17,693,187, forward strand.
CAAGTAAAAAGTCTGAAAAGCTGAGTCGTAGAAAGTTCTCTAATTTTAAGTAGTGGTGTCAGCAATGCTGTAAGAGTGACAAGGTTAAGAAGCTGCCTTTAAAACCCCATAGATACTTAGGCAGATTTAACACAGCCATTGGATTTTAAAGGTGCTTATTTTCCCTGAAAAACATATGCTTGCTCAGGAACATATACTGTCCTCTTTTCCAGTGTAATGACCATTAGCACTTGTTCTCCTTGCTCAGAAAATCTGATTAATTCTTCACATGCATACGCAACTCACATTAGTGCTAAAGATGAGCAAATCAGAGGTATGAGGTGTTGCTTTACCCCTAGGTTTTTGGCATATCAGATGTGACATCATTTTTACAAATCTTGGAATTGAGAAATACCAAAAGGTGTACATCCTGCTGCAACTGGGAGGCCGTTCCAGGGTTATTCAGGGTATTACAAGGAATTAGTTTCTCTTCCTTTAAGGGAGAATTCCAGAGTGAAATAATTTAATTTAATTCAATTTTTTTTTAGCCTCGTCATGCTTTCATTCCATTATTCCTATTTACATGCTGCTTTGTTTTGCTTAACCTTTTCCTCCTTGGTCAAAGTGCCCTTCAGATTGTTGCAAACTACTTTTTTACCTCCCTAGTCTGTTGCTTAGCAGAGATGGGAATAGTGAGTTGGTTCAATCTGTCTCCTTAGTTTCAGCTATTCCAGCCTGCAGAGGTGTCTTTTGATTTTAGTGACGATTGCCTAGAAAATAAGGATGGGGAATGCTGGGATCTCTTCAAAACTTAGTTTAGACTGGAATGTTTTCATTTTCAGTATTAACCCTTAAATAATATTGTTCTTATTGATGGGCATAATTAGGTATCTTGCACAGACCTGTTTAAATTAATAGCCTGTTATAAGGATTTTACTTCTCATTACCCCAGTTAAAAAATCTAATTAGTCTGCTGGTTTGTCTGCCTTTCTAACCTACTCAACAAGCAGCTCAAGTAAAAGATGTTCTTGTCTGCTGCAAGTGACAGATTCACTGCACTTATCCAGCCCTCCCCTCCCTGCCAGACAGGGAACTCTACTGAGATAGTCAAGCTTCCTGAACATAAAGAATATCTAGAGCGGCTCTGTGGCTCGTGGATGCAAGAAACACTATGCAATGCATTTATTACAGTGTCATGCCCTTCTAAGTGGACTTGAATCTCTGACTGACTCTGTGGGATTAAATATTTTCCACATTGACTGGAGTGTTTGTCTTCCAAGCTCTCGCTTAGGTTTCATGGTAGCCACGTGGCTGAACTTTCCTCCAGAGATGTTTGGAAAGTGGCCTGGTCTCATTAATCTCATGGGCCAGGGACCCTGGATATGACATGGTTATTAATGCTAGAGCTAAACTAGAAGGTAATTGGGTCAAAATGGGGAAGCAGAGGGGTGTTATTTTGTAACACCTGGCTTTGTATTTTTCATAAAACCCCCATGTAGTGGAAGACGGTATGTCAGCAGTTTTGAAAAAGAGACTAACTCCTGGTTTCCTGCAGAAAGGCAACATTGGAGTTTGCTTTCATGCCAGACACAATGGATTTAATAACTGTTGATTCTTCTAAGTTTTAAATGGCTGTTGAGCTGACTTTAGGCCATGGTCTTGCAAGCAGAAATTCAGACAGAGCCTCTGGTTTATCACAACCATCTAGCAACTGGCAAAAGTGCTGGGGGTGGAAAACAAGGTGGAGAATTCAAGTGTCTTAGCCAATGGTGACAAATGGTGGCTGTGAGAGATGGAAAACTCCCCTCCTTAATGTGCTTTGAGTAGATGATCTCAGTCTCCAGTGCAGTCAGTCTCTGCTTGGCATTGTCTTGTCTGCCTTATTTTGACCCCCTTACCTTTAATAGATTTGTATGTGCAGTCAGTTTCTGCATTCTGGGATCCCTTTCTCATCTGTGCCCGTGTGTGAAAGGGTTGCAGCAGTTGCTTTAAGGACCTTCTGCTGTTTCAAATACAGAAATAGACTGGAGTCTTCTGAAAAGGGAATAAATTCTTCTTATGCTACTAAGAAGAATTTACCATGTATTGCTGGGTTAAAAAAAGAGTGCTGATGCAAAGCTATCCTGTAGCTTGGAAGACAAAATCTTTTTGCTCTCTACTACTCTGAAAAAGATTACTATTGTTTGGAAGCAAAGAAATACAAAATGGCCAGAAGGTGGTGTGCCTAAATGGTTTGTAGTGGGTAGCTTTAGAATAAGGCATCTCTTTCATCCTAGCAAATGAAGTGACAGAAGCTGTGGAGCTGTGGTTATGTTTTTCTGACAGCCTTTTTTTTTTTTTTTTTTTTTTTTCCTTCTGTGTGCACTGCAGCACAAATGCTAAATTCTCTAAAATTGCCCTCAACAGGAGCTTCACCAGTACTGCAGTGAGGGTATCTCCTGTGGGAATACCTGCTGAATTTCAGCTGGCTGCTCTGGGGGGTAGGTGAGCAGCATAGCCATGCCAGATGCTTGGTTGGAAATGTTAATGTGTTCTGTGACCAAAGCTTACAGGGCGATTTTCACTAATAAGAGCAAGTGCTTTGGGGGAGGCAGTGTTTCTATAAGCTGAGTGCAAAGCTATGCTTTCAATTCTCTTGTTTCTTGCAGCCAATTTACCTTTATTTTGGGAATGTTGAGGAGCAGTGTGCATGTAAGTGGGAAGGAGCAAGAGATGAAAACAAGGAAACATGACATTGCACTAATTAGCTTTCTGCTGCTTGGCAACAACTAAATACTACTTGGGAGCAGCAGGAGTAAGAATGAAAGGAAAAGCAGGTAGCTGAACTGAGTTAGGATTTTACATGATTTTTAAAAAAATTTAAATCCTCGGCTCCTTGCTCTTTCTTCGACTCATAAATGGAAGAATAAGGATCTGAGTGGGGTTTTTCCCTGTCCTGACATGTTTTCTTTGGGAACATATAACTTCCAAATGGTGTATGCTCATAGTATACCAAGTCTTGTGCACTGAACACAAAGTGAAGCTGTCATGAGATGTGGTTTTCCTTTCCAGACTGATGGAGATGTCTAGACACATATTATTTCATTAGAATTATAATTTTGCTTGTCTTTGGATACCCAGCCTTGTTTGTTTGCTTGTTTTATTTTTAATTTTTGCAGTAAAATTAATTGGAAAAATCTATATCTTTGTGTACCTTGCTCAGAGAGAGATCTTTGCAGAGCTTTCAGATCAATCTAAAAGGGGGAAATCTGTCCTATTTTTTCTCCCTGAAAGCAGAAATGTCAGGCTAGAAATGACCAGGTGCTCTGTGGCACTTGGAAAAGAATGGGGAATTAAATATAATTATTTTAGATATAACTTGCTTGAAATGAGAGGTTGTCAGAGTAGAATACATATTAAAATAAAATCCTCATTACCATTTCATGTAATCATCTAGAACATGCCACTGAGATTTACAGGGGATTACAGGGACTCCCTGCAGCCAGGTTTGTACCTGGTGGCACTTGCCTGGCTCCCTGGAATGCCTGGAGCTGCTCCTCAGCCCAGCTCCCCTGTGATGCCCCAGTGAAGGGTGTGTGGTTGTCCTTTCACACACCTGCCTTCCGCTGATCCACTTGTTCCTTGTGCCATGGAATTAGATTAGTCAGTTTTATGCCCTTACCATTTGTAAGTGACACGTTAATTTTCAGTCTGATCCCTGCTGCACAAGGCATACTTCTGGCAGGCTTTGATATTAATGCCTTGTAGAATCTCAGATGTGTGAGGCTGCCTAGCAGATGTCAGAAACTAGTGGCTTTTTTCATCTGTTGTGATGGGCTTCATTGCTTTAAAGGAAAAAAAAAAAGTGGTCATGCCAAGGGTTCATTTGTGTGAAAAGAACATCAGATGCAAACAAACTGCAATGAAATTAAAGAATAACTCCTAGGGGCTGAAAAACAATGCATTAGTGAGGAAAGCAAAGCATCCCTGAAAGATCTGTAGACAAGTGTTAGGTTTTGGTATTCAGTGCTCTTCTCTAGAGATCAGTTTATCAGTTGCGAGGTCTCGATGGCAGCAGATGGAGCAGGAGCAGCTCTGCTGAGTTTGATCCTTCTGGACCCTTCTCCTGATGGCACTGAAGGTCACACTGTGGCTGTTGGGTTCTGTGCCTGGAGCAAGGTGTAGTGAGGCAGTGGAATTCCCAAATGAAAGCCCAGCTTGAGACACTGTGTCTGAAAGTTCCACGTTTTGAGTCCTACGAATGAGGCCTATTACCTTGCGTCTCCCACACGCTGTTAGCGGGTTCTGATCTGCTCACACAAACCCCAGTCCACTGGAACCCATTTCTACAGCCCTGAGTCAAACTGCAAAATTGGCCTTTCAGTTTCAATTAATAACTTCTTGCACTTGAATGTTTTTGACCTAATTTAAGGGGAGAATGGCAGGTAGTTGGAGAGGGGAGGAGAAAGAGATGGTGTTCTTTTCCCTTTTCCCTAGAAATCAGTGGCAAAGTAGCGTTGTGTTAAACAGCTTTTCCCAGGAGCATATCTCAAAATGATTTACAAAAGAGATAGGCTAGCATTAATTCCCCATTTGTGGCTGGGGAGGACTGAACTGCAAAGATGGAATTGTATTTGCTCACTAGTGGAGTATACGTGCTTCTAGGAAATAAATAGACACAATTCAGAACGTAGTGTGGAATGTAGATATGGCAAAAATGTCCCTTGAGAGCAGCTATTGCTTTTAAGCTACAATGTCAGTGAGCATTCAGGCATGACTAAACATGATTCATTAAGTCTGTTTCTTTGAAAATTCTGTGAAGATAGAACTAGAAATGGGGCAGGAGCCAGCCAACTTCCAAATATCGGAGCACTGTGGCTTATGATGCCTCTATTCATTTGCTGTGTTAATGGTACAGCTTAATGGAACTGTGAAAGAAAAGGCAAACATCAGTCTTTTGTAGCTTTAGCCTGTTAGACATGTATTGAGTCTAGGGTCATTCAGAAAACAAAGTTCTGTAGTCCACTTCCTGCTGGTTTAAAATTGGAACAAGAGCACTCTTACGCACCTCCAAGGATGTCGTGACTCTGAAAAAGAATAGGACTTGCTGCCTTATTTTTCCCTGACTCATTATTTAAAGAACTGGTGAGATTGGGAAAAGATACAGGCTTCGCGTCACAATTTCATGCGTAGACTTGTGACTTATTTAAAAGGACAGTAGCTGTCCAATGAGGTGGGCCAGGACAGCTTTGGTTTTTATTCTCATTATGGTTCTAAAACTAGCAGATTTCAGGAAAGAGCTTTGTGTTTAGGGCTGCATTCAGGGCACAGCTCTCAACTGTGGCCTTAAAATCAGTATGTCCACATCAGGCCAAATTATGGTGAAAAAGGAAGTTGGCAAGATAACAGGAATATTACAAAAAAAGATAATTTAGCCCCCTAAGAAACCAATTCCCAGGTAGCTAATAATATGTGGCAAGACTGGTGGGAAAGCAAGGACAAACTCTATGTGTGTGTGTCGTGTTTACAGTTCTGCTCACTGGCTCTGTTCTGGAAAAAATCAAGTTTTGCTGGTGTGCAGAACAGAACTTTTGGAAATAGGTAGGGACTTTGCAAACTGGATGATCACAATTTTCTTGTCAGGCTGTCCTTTTAACTTGGGCATCAAGATATTCTTTACAGACTTCTTTGTCATAGAGGGTTGTATTTACAAAGCACTGCACACACTTTTTTTTAAACCTTTTTACCTGGGGGAGAAAAGTAAGGTGCTCCTTCCAAAGGGGCTGAAGAAAAAACAGTGTGGAGTTTGTCTGCTTATTGCACAGGACTATGTGTTTAGAAGTATTCAAAGACAATTGAAGGACTGCTTTCTTTAGTGGTCAATTTATTCCTATTCACATGGAATAATAAAAAACCCATATATATATAATGACTTTTGCAACTTATATACATATATTTTTAGTTGTATTTCTGGGGACAGGACTTTACTCTGAAGTGATTTGCCTGTGTGAAATAAGAAGCTCCTTGAAGACTCAGGAGCTACATGAAAGTCCTTGGAGTTCAGTGCTTTAGCTGCAAGACTATTATTCTTGTCATACTTTCCTCCTTTCAGCAAAAACATCCATCTAGGCCACAGTCATGCTGTTTTTGAAATTGGTAGATAATTTGTGGCTTGCTTCAATGGTTAGAAAATTCAGCTTCTGATGTCCACAGAGCAGTGAATTGTGTGTTCTGTCCAAAGCTGTTTTCAGTCATTAGAACAGTTGTGAACCTTTCATTATTGAGCCAGACTCACCCATAAAAACTCAGTCTATAGATTTTTTCCTTACTCAGTTCCTTGTTATGTGTTTGACATGGAATTTACAGTGCATGGAATATTTATCCTATCTAATCTATCTGTAAACTATTAACTACATTTTGAAGCAGTTATTGAAGTAATCCCAAAAATGTGAGTTGCTGCAGAGATGGAGAGAGATCTTTGTGTCATGGGGGCATGCTGGTGATGGGTGAAAACACCAAGCAACTCCTCTGGGATAAACCTGTGCTTGGGAATAGGAACAAAGCTCTTGCAGCTGAAATATGCAGCAGGGATCTCTGGAGACCCCACATCTTTCTGTTGAAATGGAAATTGGGTATCCTATGAGAACAGAGCTAGTAAGTGCCATTTGTCATTCTTTTGGGTAGGAGAGCAAAAGGTTACAGAGCTATCCTTCTAAACCACTACCCAGACTTAGCAGCTTGGTTAATTCACTTGCTTCTGGAGAGTAATTGTCAAATATTTTGTTTTACCAGCCTGAGGACTAGAATATCAAATAAGTGCTGGTTTCATCCCCTTTCCACTGTCCTATTTTTCCAGGGAATATGCACTCAAATACACATAGCCAGAAATACTGTCCTTTCATGGTCGGGGAATACCTAACCATTTAAAATAGATTCCTGACTCTCATGCTGTGGGTTTCATGAGGGCAGAACATGATGTCCCATATGTATGAGGGACTGCTGAGAAATACCATCAGTGAGACAGGCAGTGAAATTCCTGGGCACAGTCAGGAGTGGATAATGCCAGTGATGAAGAAAAGCAGCCAGTTCCCAGTGGGAGGGAGGTGGGGAGTTGGCAGTTGTTTATTTTTTTGCAAAGGGAAAGAGAAGCACAGTTAAAACAAAGATACATATACAATTCTTGCTAGCCAATTCCTGCTCCACAATTCATATAGCAAGTCGGCATTGTTGTCTTAATCTTCCAAATACTGGCTTTTATGTGTTTTTTAGGTCTGTGCGACAAAGATATCTCTATCTTCCTCTGTTGTCCTCCAGTTAATGCTGAACTGTGATACCCTTGAGAGAACAAATGCCACAACAGCAGGTTTATAGTGTCATTTGGGTTTCGGTTATGCATGTAAAGTCCAAGGCCTTTTTCTTTATTAGGGTACAGCTGGCATTAGTTTTACACTAGCCAAACTAGGGCATTTGACAGCAGGTACCAGAAGGCAGAAACCTCAGAGCTAAAGCTCTGCCTGTGTACTGATCATCTTGGTAAACTAGGAGAAATATGTAAGCTTAATAGCTCTTCATGGTCTCACGTATCCCTTTTCTTTAATGAAGCACCAGAACCATCTGCACTGATCTTCCACTAAGGCATCCCTCCTAGCTGTTACATGGAGAAGTCCTGTGTTTTCCCTGCATTCTGTACCCTTGGTAATCCCCGTTAAATTGGAATTGGTGATGGTGTGGAGAGGAGGAAGGGTCATTGAAGCAGGGCCAAAACTACTGAAATTGTATGCACAAAAATTAATACTTGACAGTGGACGCAGCAGTCCTTCAGAAATCCTCAGACTTCTCTAACCACATCCCTCAACACAGAGGTTCAACTAGCTATCCCTGATCCACAAGTTCTCATTTCAAATCCCTTCTGCATGACACCATCCACCACCTCCCAGCATCCTGCATATTTGCAGATATTGTCACAGCAAATTGATGTCACACAATGATGTGAGAAATTCTGCATTCAATAAATTGTTGTGTGACTCCATTTAACAAAAATCTTCTTTCCTTAATGTTCCTTGAAGCCACAGCAGAATTCCCATCAGTGTGGAGTTTGGCATGAGGGTCGCAAAGAGCCAGAGGGCTCTGTGTAGAATTGGAGTGGTGATTTCTGTGCATTGTGTGGTGGGGGAGCAGCAGAGAAGGGTGGGCTATATACTCAGTGAATATACTCTGGAGCCATGGGCACACACAAGGGAATTGGAGTGTAAGTAAGTGGTGGGACACATTCCATTTGCTTGTTTGTTTTTAGCCTGGCTAGAAAAGGTGCATTATCTTTTCATGTGAGTCTCATGTTCATTCTCGGTGAAGCTTCCTGACAGGAAAACAAACCGTGCCTGGGCTGTGTTTTGCTCGGGGCTGTGCAATCCTAAGCGGTGCCACACACGGTCAGGCACTGTGGTGTGTACACCTGGCAGCCCATGGAGCACACTCCCATTAATCCTTGGAAAGCTGGTCGGTGCTGCTAAACTCAAGTGTGCACAGCAATACAAAAACACCAACCCTCTCCATAAGTAGTAAAGCAGGGAACAGGCAAATTAAAAAGGGAAGTCAGCTCACCAAATAGTCAAATAATAAAAGATAATCCAGTTTTCCAGAGAAATCTATGGTTAGGACATTGCCACCTGGTAACTCTGGAGAGAGGTCTTCTCTGTATGTACTGATTTTCCCTTCCTCCTCACTTTCCTGTGTTTGCTTATAATGGGGAGCACCCACAGCAGTCCATTTGTGCTCTGTGGAGTGGTTAGTTATATTTCAAGATGTTTAGGGATAGATACTTTATTTTTCCAAGAGATCTTATGTGTTATGTTAGGTGAGAAGAATCCTTACTCAGCCCATTAAAAAACCCGAACAAAACAACAGAGCTTTCATCTTGCCTACATCTTTATAGATTGGCACGACATTATAAGGGTCCAGTTGGGTACCACAGCCGTGAAGCTGTTCAGCATTTTATTGCCTCCTGTGCTCAAAGCAATTTACCCTTAATTTTTAAGGATCATTTTTAAGGATTTAAGTGAGCATTGACAAACTGATCCTTACAACTTACTTCTGAGTTTGCTGGATGACAGCTGTTACCTCATGTGACAGACCAGGAAAAGGAAACGTGAGGGGCAACAGTGAACCCTGGATTAAGGGAAAACCAGAAGATTCCAGCTCATCTTCTGTTGCTTCAGACAGCCTTGTGTTTCATTTCAGTTCCTGGTTTTAAACACCACAGAGCTGCACTTAGAGTCTAAGTACACACAATGAGATAACGTAACAGCTATTTGGACCAACTAAAATCCCAGAAAAATTGAAAAACAATCTCTAGGAAAAAGTAAACATCCCAGAAATCAGTAATCAGAAAAAATTGCAGGAAGTGCTGAATTTGCATCTCACAGAGTCTGCAATAAAAGCCGCTCTGAGGTTTGTGTTAAAGTCATGCCCTGCAGAACTAGAAGCTCTGAAGGACTCACAAGGGGCGTTTGGTGGCCTGGCCTGCACAAGTCGCACTGTCTCTGTAATTACAGTGTATTTCCCTCCAGACAGGGCACTTTGAGCATGTATTAAGTTGTGCTGCCAAAGTGCAAACTGTGATCTGTTTGTAAGTTATTTTCCAGCTTGCTGAAGGAGCCATCTTAGCAGGAGCTTGTAAATGTGGCTTGTCCTGTTGAGATTCCATTTCCTGGACCCATACAGTCAGAATTGCTTTTACAAACCAGCCGTTTCCCTCAGCTGGCACTGCTGCATTATTAATACGCTTGCCTTGCTCCAGGAAGATACTTTTCCAGTGTAAGATGAAGTTTAGGTGACAGGCTTTCATGACTGCCCTCCCCGCCTCCCCATAAGCTGCTGCTAGTAGCTGGAATTTTAAGCTTTTATATTTAATCATTAAATTTGCATCATCTGCTATAATTTAAGCCTTGATGGATGGCTACTGCAAGGACTGTATTGGCCAGGCTGCTCAGGCATGTTATCATCTTCATACATACTGCTGGGTGCTGCACTGCACATGTGTCTCCCTGGATTTAAATTAAACTTGCCTTCCAGTTGTTATTCCAGAAAAAGCCAGGAACACAAAGTATATTAAGACTGCTGTTATTATTAACAGCAAATTTCCTTTGTTATTGACAAAATAATTACTACTACTTAGTAAATGCACATGGTAATACACCCTGACAGGAAGAACATCTCTAGAGACATGACTTGGAAGAGAAGCCCAGAAAAACGGAAAGATTTGCTGAGCTCTCGCAGCAGGAGGCTAATGGCAGAACCTGCTGGTCTCCTGACCTGGCAGGGCAAGAAACAGGTGTCTGGAATGGATTCAGTTAACAGAAGTTGCACTATTTTTTAAATTTTGCTGTCATTAAAAAAGGATTTAATGTGAGGTAATGTGGCTTTGTGCGCAGGAAGGAGGGCGAGTTATAAATAACCTTGTCTTGCATTATACTGCACCTTCTCTCTGTGGATATTGAAGCACTTGACAGATTAATTAAGACGCATGACTCTCACAGGAGATCCATAAAGCATCAAAAGCTGTTGAGTTACCCAAACCCTAATGACATTTGCATGTCATCTGAGCAGTTGTAGGTGACTGGGAGCACCCTTAAACCATTGCAAATGCAAAGAAGGGTTCATTGGTCTAAATTCACAAGAGTATATTTGAATTATAAAGGTGGCTATTAATTCCTCCACTTCCAAGTGCTGACACACCAAGCTGTGGTAACATGATGGTTTGGGGGCACATTCAGATAATCACACTGTAACAGGTGTCCTTTTCCAGAGGGAAACAATGGATGCCAAGTGACTAAAGGTCATGTTCTAAGATGAGCTTGTCTCTGGTTTCGCTCTGGCCAGACTTTCAGGTTGCACCCAGAACACTAGGGGGTACTCTTAGCTTTCCTCCTGTGATGGGAGCTGAGTTTTTGCTGTTCCCTGTTGATAGGGATGAGTCATTCAGAAAATTCTGGGTTTGTCCAAATTTGCAGGTGATGACAAGCCCTAGAAATAGATTAAAAGATTTGAGGGTGTTAGCTGGGATTTTTGTAAGTGAATTTAAGTGGATTAGGAACCCAGCACTCTTCACAGGTAAATGGGATGGGACATGTGATTTCTGAAGATTCCTTGCAAAATCTGACTCTGCCTAACTATGCAAAATGCAAATAGATGCATTCAGGTGTTGTGAAATAATGGAAAACAGGAATCTAATGTGAGAATCCAGTCATGAATTTTATTCCTCTATATCTGCTCTTGCCTTCTGTGGCAGACTATGAACAGCTACTTCTTGGATGTCATTTTCTAGAGGTTCTGTGAGAAAACTGGGCCAGGAATAGCACCAGCAGACAGAAACATCAGACATCCTCTCCAGCACGTAGTGAAAGACTGAGTGACTTAGCAACATGGGATTCCAATTTCTCATGAAAGGATACCTGCTGTGGACTCAAAAAAAAAAAAAAAAAAAAAAAAAAAAAAAAAAAAAAAAAAAAATAGGAGAGTGTGGGGGAGGCTTGATTTGCCTGGGTAGCTGGTGATCAGCATTACTGGGAGCTTATGCGTGCATTAGGGAAAGATCATGTCCTGAGGTCCCCAGAGCTGTCACGAAGGAAGTGTCAGGGTGCCCAGGCAAGCAGAATACACAGAAGGGGATCTGCAGGGTTGCCGCTCTGGCAGCACGGATGACTGCAGTTGTCACTTTGGGGTAATGTGATGTATGCATTAAAAGGGGGGAAAAAAACAGCCACAACAAAAAACCTCCCTAAAACCCTTGTCAGCAGCAAACATTCATCTTTAAGCCTTGTACGCAATATGTGACACAACTATTTATTTTTAATGCCGGCGTGCACTCTCCTCTTCCTCCCTGCTCATGCCTCCTCCTTTCCTGTCTTCTTGGCTATGTCCATGGAGAACAGCACTCCCAACAGGCTTGCATCTGTCAGATTCTCCTGTCCTGGACTGCCCCTTCCCTTTCTACCATTTGTTTGAATTTTGATCCAGGGCAGTTGGAAGCCTTGCCCCTCACATGTTGTTTCAAAGTGCCAGGGACAGAAGATATGCTGCAGGCTTAGGGTATGATCCAAAGCCATTTGGCCTTTTGGATCTAATCTTTTTCTGTTTTAAAAACTGGCAGCAAGGCTTGGGACTGAGCAAGTGTGGCTCCAGGTCACTGATTTATTGTATTTATGAAGGACTAGTCCATGTAGCTGTGATGGCACTAATCTCTCAGGCCTGTTGGTTTTCTCAAGGAGAGAGCAGGCAGAAGGCTTTTTAAACAAAACATTTGCTCCCTCTTCTTCTTTCGTAACAAATTGTTTATTGAGAGAAAAAAATTAGTATCAAAATTACAGCCAGGTCAATGTGGCTGCTTTAAAGGGATGAAGAAAATAAGGAGCAAGAGTGAGGAGCTTTCGGCTCTGAGAATTTTGAGAGCTAACTCTGAGCTTGCTTTTCCCATGACTACTTCTAGGTCATTCCTTATCACAGTCCTCTCCTCTCAACTCCTTGTACTTTTACTTATTAGGAAATGGTTCATGTTTCTATTATTTAAAAAAAAAGGTTGGTGAATTTTGGCAGGCTTTTCTAGGTGCTCCCCAAAGAAGAGAGGTCTTCTTGTATGGGAAGCCAAACCCAGTTCCCAGGTTAGCAGCACCTGGGGCAGCCTGCGTGTCCTCGTCATTGTGAAGTGGGACTGGGCACATTTAATTTCTCTCTCCTCCCCAGCCCTGCTGGGATGGCCAGGCAGAGTACACCGATATCTTCAGGCAATAGGGTTACATTAGCAAGGCTTCTGGGGATTTCAAGCATCCCCTGTATGCTTTGGCAGAGCTGCAGCAGCGTGCTGTGGGGCAGCCTGAGGTTGGCTGTGGTTTTAAAAAGTCTCTGAGAGCATTCTCCTGCTGTGAAGGAGCAGGAGAATGAAGGAGCTGTCTGTGGTGCCGTTCCCCCTCATCCCCCCACATCCAAACCTTGTTACTGTTTGTGTGGCATTTTCAAGACAGAAAGAAGAGCCTTCTTCTTAATTACATTTAATCAATGTAAAAAACCCCAAAGCAGGCAGGGTATCTGCTGGATTGGCTCAGAAATTCTGCAGCCAGGCTCTCTACTGCAGTTCTCCTGCCTGTTTCTACAAATTTATCTCAATTATGATATGCAGCATTTTCCCCTTCCCCTCTGACTTTTGTACAGATTGCCTATGGTAGCAGATTTTGCAGTACTTCAGAAAAACATCTGCCCTCCGTTTTCCTTCATTCCCATCCCTCCTTTTTTTTTTTTTTTTTTTTTTTTTAATTCCTACCACTAGTTTAACAAAGACCTCCAAATCCAGGGTTCCTGAGGGATAATTGAAGGAAGAAAGTTATATTTTTTCCTACATAGTGAAGTTGTTTAGTTGTCTTCGTTTTTCCATTAGCTGATGCCCCAAAATAGACCACATAATTTAAAGGAAATAAATCTGAAATCAAATCATAGAAGTATCAGGGATAGATATTTGGCATAGGCTCTCCACATCAAACCAAGATAACAAATTGGAACAAAGAGGAGAAAGTAACTGCTTTCGTTTGTCTGCGCTATTCATATGAATGTTACAGATTAATACATTTTACAGGATTTGGAAGGCTTTCAAAAGCCAGCATTGCAGTGGGATCATCCTTATAGCAATATTTCAAAACAGCTGTTACTAGAAGAATAACGTGAAGCATGATTTCTAATTAGCTCCAAGTTTATCTCTGTTCAGCCTAATCTCCTCTGATATTCCATCTCAGTATTAAATGCTTGCTTAGACTGATAAAGGGCAGAAGAACTGAGCAATTGCTTATCTACTGAACACATTTTGGACTTCCACTCTTCTTCTTTCCAATATTTATAGTAACTCTTTTCACAAAATTAGCAGATCTGTTTCATTTTAGAAGCAGATTTTCATAATCGGTAGCCTAAAACTCTTGCAGGGCAACACGAACATTCAGTTGCTTTCCCAAAACTGATGTCAGCTCAGGCAGTGCAAGGACTTACATGTTCAGCTATCCGTTTGCATTCTCAGCTCCCAAGCAAGCACAGATACTATTTTTACACAGAAAAATGAGTCTGGTGTTTTAAAACAATAAAGACACACTAAGGCTAAGGACCCAAACCTAATTTTTCCTCTATAAAAGACACTGTTGCCAACAATGCAAGTTTCATTGGAAAATGAATGGTCGTGTTGCACACGGCCCTTTCCACTTCCAACAAAACAATCATTAAGTAGAAACCCATTTAAGAAACTGCTGTGCTACAAGACCAAGATCTGTGAACTGGATTTTATGTGCAGCAAGATGAGGCACCCAACTGGCAGGAGGAATATGTACAGCACATGCAAAAATTTCAGATTCACCTTGCTTTGTATTGTCACGCTGGGCATACACAACTGAAAAGGAATTTTGCAGCTTTTAGCCAAAATGTTTATCCTGTTAATAAAGCAGGAACATTGTGCTTCATTTCAGTATGCAGATTAGAGACCAGTGCAAATAATTTTAGATATAATTACATCATAGTAGCAGTTTAAATTCACGATTCATATTGTGAAGCTATCCTCCCTGGCAATGGGGTGTCTACCTTCATGATACTAATAAATGCACAGATATATTCTAGAGTGTTAAACCAAGAATAGGTTGGTTCTCTTAGAAAAGCAGATTCCATTTTGAAATATCAAAGCTCTTTTTTAACTTCAGAAAAATGTATTTTTTAAAAGCTTTTTAAAAATTGAAACATACATTGAAGGCCTTACTGAAAGGCACATTACTTACAGAGAAAATTAGAATTTTTTTTGTTATGAAACCAAATATGTGAAAGTCAGCATTTACTCATGTGGGTTTTCTTTTTCTGACTAAAACTGTTCTTCTTACTTTGTTTTCCCAATTTTTAAGCTGTATTGAATGGCAATTTTAGTAGTGACAGAGTGCATGGGGCATCTCTAGGTTGACACCAGTGCACCTTAATAATGAAATTGCTTGGAGAGCAAAGACTTTGGAATGGATTTGAGGAGTTCATAATCTGAGCTGGGGGCAGGGCGTGAAGGGACTAAATTATTTGTGGTTGTTTGGGGGTTTTGTGTGTGTGAGTGAGGCTCCACTGTGTTGACTTGTAGTGGTTGATGATTTGACTCTGTACAATGCAAATTTCTGGCAAAAAGTCATCCCCTGCTGAGCTCTCCTACTTTCGCAGTCTCCAGTGAGTAGGGGAGAAATTATTGTTCCCCTCTGCTGCCTCTTTTTATTCTGGAATTTTGGGCTTTTGATAAAGATACAGTGGTCAGCATATCTTGCCCTGTATTTGTTATCCTCTTTCCTTCCCTACCCTTTCCTGGTTTCCCTCGGAGGTTTTGTGCCAGTCCCCTGGGTCTGCTAATCATAGCTTTGCCTTCCCTCTCTGCTCCCAGTCAGACTTCCCTGCCTGCCACCTGCTTTGAGAAAGTGCTGCTGCTCCGTAAGAGCTTCAGGAGTGCTGTGAATTCACCTGGCTTTCAACACCTAGTTAACACTCTGCTAAACGTTTCAGAACATGCAATGCAAGGACTGGTGCTGGCCATGCTGAAATGCCTTTCTAATTAGGAGTCAGATGCCACATGGGGCAGCTGAGGTGACAACAGAGAATGGGTTTGAATGTAAACATGTACCTTTCAAATTTTAGATGAGGTCTTGTGTTCTAGAGGAATATTAAGAATTCAAACTAGAATTGATAACTTTTATCTTGGCTGGCAGGTTTAATTTTTGTGGTCCAGAATGTATTTTTAAGTCCTTGCATGGATGTCACTGCTAATAAACTTGCAGGTAGACTGTGTTTTAACAAGTTATTTATGTCAGGCCACTTGGCTGTGCTGAGGACATAAAGTTAATTACTTGTTGTGTCTCCAGAATGACTGCAATGACCTTGGTCATGAACCTCCTTAGAATGATGGAAATGAGTTCTTTAAACAAGGAAACAAACTTGAAGTCATGCCTTGCCTTCTTCCCATGAGTTACTTAGCTCAAGGAAGATACTGAGGCACAAGAAAAGTACCATTTCCAGAAGCTGTTTGACGACAGCTGTAAGTAAATAAACTGAAATTAATTAAGTGGAACTAAAGACAGGTTTTTGACTCTTGGCTTTGTAATTTAATGACAAGATCTTACTTCCTTAAAGTAGGTAGAGATGTATTTTTATAACTGTCTGCATATTTGCTTCTATATACTTTGGAAAGAAAGATAGCTTCCAAATGCAACCATATCTAGAATGTGTGTCTGTGCTACTGTATTGACATTGGCCTGAGCCTGTAAAATGTCTGATAGACCCAGATCTCTGTGGCTTTTAAAGAAATCTGTATCGCCGTCTTTTCCTATAGATGAAATATGTATTTTACAGAGAATACAACCCAGTCTATTGCCGTGCTGTCCTGTTCAAAGCAACTCTTAGGGCTGTGACTGCCTGCTATGTACCTTTGAGTCTCCTTGAGTACTGTAATATCTTCTTGCTACTTTTTGTGTCGCTTAAAATAAACCCCAAACAAATTAAAAAAAAAAAAATCCCAAAAAACTCTGATTAGGTAATGCTGTTATAAATTACCTTAGCTCAGGGCCCAAGAAGCAATGCATAATGTCCTCTTCCATGCTACCCTCCTCCTCACTT
Source organism: Acanthiza pusilla (assembly GCA_036630365.1). Classification (NCBI taxonomy): domain Eukaryota; kingdom Metazoa; phylum Chordata; class Aves; order Passeriformes; family Acanthizidae; genus Acanthiza; species Acanthiza pusilla. Next base: position 17,709,798 of record JAXCHO010000006.1, read on the forward strand.
CAAGATCCTCCTACCCACAAAAGCCTCTAATGAAGTAAGTACACAGTCACTCAAAGTGCTGGGCCAAGACTCAGATGATGGAAAGGCTTTTTCATAGCTCTGCAACAAACTTCCTTCTGGCACTGTCTTGGTCTATTTTCAATGCTTACTGGTAAAATGTGATTCATACTACTTCTGTTTTTCTTACCTTTTGACAAGCCTATGCAGACTTTAGATATAGTTCATATCTCACTGTGTCTTGCTATGCCTATAACTGCATTGATCATCTGTCTGGAGAAGACACGGTCAGTTATAAAGGCAGCTGCTAATTGCAATAAAATGTCTCATTCATGTTGGCAGAGGCAAAGGTTCATGTCATAAGCAGTGTTGATGGCAAGGGAGGAAGAAGCAGGTAAGGAGTTCAGGAAAGGATCTGCTGCTTGTAGATGGAAGTGATTTACATGCTGAGAAGAGTTTTACCTCTGAAGCTTTTCATGATGCATTATCAACAGCCCTCAAAATCACAGTCCAGACCTTTCTGCCTTGTAGTGCTTTGAGACTTCAGTACAGATGCTCTTGCAAATTAAAACCAGTTGAAGGGAAAGCTTAGGTCTGTTCTTGGCAACAGGATTTCACAAAAAACTCTCTTTCTAGCAAAAAGGGAACTATAGCCAAGAATTATAACTGCTGTCATCAGTTTTTATATTCAGACAGGTTCTATGATACTCTTTATTCCCATTCACCATAGGGGAGAGTCAATATATGTTAGTGTTTGCAAGCAATGTAAGGGTTTGGTTTTTGCCTTTTTTTTTTTTTTTTTTTTTTTTAAATATTGAGTGGCTAGGAAAAAAGGCTATTACAACAAAGAATAACAATCAACCCTATAAAACTGCCCATGTTTCTTGAACTGCTTCTAGTAGTTCTGTGTTTCAGAAGCAAAAAGGATAGCACAATGACAGTGACCTGTGACTTTTCCATTAGTCTAGCAGTTTAATGAAATTATATGTCCATAAGAAGTAGATCCAGCAGATAAATCGCAAACATGGTGGTGTTCCCTTGAAGAACAACTACTCTGGTCTTCAGCATAGACTTTGAATACTCCTGCCTCCTTCTTGTCTTCTCTCTTTTCTACAGTACTTGTGATCTCAGTATGAAACCGTGCCCTGCCACGGCTCTGTATCCTATGGTTTTGAATAGAATTGTTTTCTTCAAAAGGTGAGGCAAACAGCTTCATGTTTTGTTGAATATCTGCAGACTGCAGGAAAGACAGATGAGCTTCCTGCAGGTTGCAAATCAACCTAGTTCCACTTCCTTCAGCAATCATGATTATTTAAACAAGAGCAAGTGGCTTTTTCTCCTTAACTTTCTGTTATGAAAGCTACTGAGTACCCAGATATATTTCCCCCTCCTTGGAACAATTAGATTTACTTCAAGAACCAAATATAGAGCTAAGTCTTCAGTACAGGAGTGTATCTTGTATATTGTAATGTCTTGGTCTTTCTTTTTTCAGCCATGACTGCAAAAAGATAATTTTTGCTCCTAATTAAATCAAGGTTTTATACGCTATTCTAGGAAACTCTTGACATAATAAACTGTCAATTTCATTAAAGAAAGTATGTAAACACAGATTTTTGGGAACAATAGCAACCTGGAGTGTGTCCTGATGTACAAGGGTCCCAGCACAGTGCTAAAAGAAGTTTGGAGTTCAGTTTTTTGCTTAGAAAAACTGTCTGTTCATGGAAACCTATCTCAATCTGGGAAATGCCGTGTGAATGGGAGGCAGTAAGAAGTTGTGCCTTCTTGGAATATTTTGTCTCTTAAAGTACTCAGCATGAAAGCTGCAACTGTAGTATTAATGTTTCATTGTAATAGTAAAAAGATATTTTGCACCTTATGTTAAGATGACCCTACTGCAGATGAACTTAAATTCTATCCAGTATTTAGATGCAGAGGATTCTCCCTGTTGGAGTGTGAAGCATCTTTTGGAGATGTCTGGGCTCAGATTTCATTGGGGAGTAGCTCCTTCCAAAGAGATTGTGACATTGATATACTCAAGACACTCTGGCTTTATGCTGAAAAGCTAAGGAAGGATTCCTGAGAGGATTTTAAAGAATTGAAGAAGAAAAAGGATAGTGCTTCTTGACTAAGGAAAGACAAGCTGTTCTAGTTAAAAAAGAGAGGAGTAATTCAAGGTAGAAGAACAGACTTATGGGATGTCAGGAGCAAAGACAAGGAGATTTGGAGAAGTTGAGAACAGGCAAAGGTCTGAGCTGCAGGCAGGAAAGCCTCTGCAGAGTGGGAACAGGCTCCAAATAAGAGACTTGAGGAAGAAAAGTAAGCTTGAATTCAGTGTTGCTACTTCCCAGTGGAAAACAAAGGCAAATTAAAGTGCAGGATTAGAAGTAAGGGGGCTGAAGCAGTAGAATAAGACTTGTTGAGAAAATGAAAGTGTGCAATGAAAATGACAGCAAGACATGGGACCAGAATTCAGTGGGAGATCGAGGAGATGAAGGGTAGGAGATAGGAGATACCCATGTTGTGACAGATTCCAAGTGAAAGCACTGGAGGGCTGTTTGGAATAAAATGGGAACAGAAAAGTTGGCCAACACATGTGTCTTGGGCATGGTTGAAGATAAACGAGGAATGCTGGTACACAGATTTGGGGGGAAATCCAAAATAATATACTAGGAAGGAAACCTGTTTCCCTCACTTTTCATGAGGTTTATGATGCTTAAGATTGTTGGAAAATGTTAATGTATTATCCTAATCACTTGCATAATGGTATAGATATGCATAAAGAGGAGGAGAATGTAGAGAGCAAAGGAGAAGACCAAAAATACCTCTCTCTAAAAGTTTAAAAAAGAGAGAGAGGGGAGGTAAGGATACAGAAGAATAAAATTGAAAATACATAACTTAACACTGTATTGAAACAGAGGCAGAAACCTTTGAAGCTGCACATCTTTTCCGGGGTAATCATCTTCATATAGATGTGAGCTGGCAAGGTAGAAAATTATTGTCAATGATTCTAAAATGTTATTATCTTGTCAGACTGATTATATTTGATTGTGTTGATTATGACTATTAAAATAATTTTGCTCTGATGAAAAAATATATCCTCCCAGTTTAATTGTAAGTAACCAAAACATAGATTTAATGAATTGTATATCACCTATGCTTAAAAGTTCTCTTTTAAATATGGGGGGAGAACCAAACATGCAAAATGTGATTATTTGTTTTGAAGTATTCTTTCCTGGAGAACTTGTGATCTTCCTTGCTCATCTCTGAAGTAGTGTAGGCTATGTATCATTCAGAGGAAATAATCTTCTGTGTGTGATTTTGAATTAAAGGCTAAGCTTAGGGAGTTCAGGTGAGCCTTTTTAGTAGTTTTACCAGGAAAAAAAAAAGAAAAAAAAGAAATGTTGTGTTGGGAAATGTCTCATCTGACAAATGATTAGGGAAATAGCTAATCTCTCATGTGAGTAAAGGCTGAGAGAGCTGGGACTGTTTTGCCTGGGGAAGATGTTGTTAATGAATATGGATACCTGAAGGGAGCATACAAAGAGGAAGGAGCCAGGCTCTTGTTGGTGGTGCACAGTGACAGACAAGAGGCAATGGGCACACACTGAAACACAGGAGAACTTCCTTTCAAACATCAGGAAACTTTGCCTGAGCACTGGATCAGGCTGCTGGTAGAGGTTGTGGAGTGTCCTCCCTTGGAGAGATTAAAAAGCTGTCTGGATGTGTTCCCAGGGAACTGGCTCCAGGTGACCCTGCTTGGGCAGGTGTGTTAGACCAGATCAACATCCTGTACCTCTATATAAACACTGCACTTACATTGTTTTTAAGGTAAAAACATATAGCACTCCATTTGGAGACATCCAGAGAAAAAATCCTTAAATCAGTTCTAACTATAAGGTACAGCAGTTATTTCTCCCAGAAAAAAACCCAAAACATTAGAGCTTAGTTGTCATTCACAGAAGAAAATTTCACGTAAATCACTCCAGTTTTCCTCTGTGAACCAAGAACTTGATTTTCATGAAGGTAATCCTTGGTGGAAGCTACTACCTTCTAACATTTTTTTTCACAGACTTAGTATTTTCTAACAGTGAATGTGCTTTTTTAAAACTGCTTTTTTTTTTTTTTTTTTTTTTAATTTTAAACATGGCTTTATGTGATTGTATCCAAGATTAAAGAAGCATATGAGGTTTGGTAGGGACTGGGATTTGTGTTGCATATTATCTTGAGCACTTTGACTGCAAGCAAATGAATTTTTTTCACAGAGTTTGAAAACCAGTGCTATTTTGCAGTGGTGTCCAATAAATTAATTCAGACTGAGCTGCAGATCTGTCATTTTGAAAGGCTGGTTGCCTTCCAAACCTCACTTCTATAAAATAAAGATTCTTGCACTATATGTAGGTGTGCCTTTGTGCTGGAAATTGTGTTGGCATTTCATTTGGTGGCACTTTCTTCTAAAATTTGCATCCTATATGTTGCCTCAGTCTCTTCCTCTGGAAGGGAGGTTGGAAATAAAGATCTCACTCACATTTCACAGTATGTGCAGCGTTAGGACCGGGAGAGGAAAGAGGAAAGTCAAAACTGAGTGTCTAAAATCAAGTACCAAGCTTCAAGAAGCTGATAGCAGTTCCAGTGTGTTGTCCACTTTGACCAGTTATTGAAATTGGCATTTGTGCCTGGCAGCTGTGCAGGTCACCCAGATTATACATGGCCTGACTTTGTCCTTGGCCTTTGAAATGATTTTTATTTTCATGGGTGGAACTAAAAGGGGAAAAAAAAAAGAAAAAAAAAAAAAGAGAGAGAGAGAAAATAAAAGTGAGAAAAAAAAAAAGAGAAAATAAAAGTGAGACAGAAAAGACAGAGAAAATGATGACCTAAAAGAAATGGAAGTTGGGACAAAAAATAGATGGCCTATGGACTAAAGAACGAAAATGTAGAATATTTTTGTAGATCAGATACTATGTGACAATGTTGGCAGGAGGTGGGAGAGAGCAGACAGAACTCCTGCATGTTTCCATAATTCTTCTTCATTCATCAGTGGTTTTTCCCTGTGATTTTGAAAGTCTACAGTATTTTGTGTGTGCTTATCTTGTTTAAAAATATTAAATGTGCCCAAGTGACTCAGAAATTCAAGAGCAATTTAAAGAAGGCTATATTTCTCTGTGGAGAGAACATCTGTGGAACTAGAGGTCTGTCACTTTTTTAAAATTGGAGCTTGACTCTTCCTTTATTTCAGTGCTTATAGAAAATATTTTAAATCTTTACAGAACTGTTTGAGTTAGTAAAATGTTAGTTTGTACAGTATCAGCTTACTAAGGATAAATTAATATAACAGACTTGGGTTTTTAAATAATTTAGGTGCTCTCAGTGAGAATTGCAGGCTACAAGGGAAATTGAGCTTCTAAACAATTAGGATTTCCATGGGCAGCTAACTCCCTCCCACAAATTCAACAGGCCTAAGGATGAATACTAATTAGAAGAAAGTACTTGCCAGACACTCAGCCGGTGGAAGAGGAAATCATTCTCTTCCCTGCAGCGCTGCCAGGTTCACTTACATCAGATGAGAGTCTGACCAAATGTCCCGGAAGACAGAGCAGGGCATATATAAGATCAGCACAGGAAAGCCTAAACCTTGGGATCATAAGTAAATGCTAAATGTGGCAGGAAGGCTGCCTTCAGAATTTCGTCAGGAATGGCTTTACCACCTCAGTCCTGTACCTGAACCATCCAGGACACCCCACCATGTGCAATAAATCACTGTGGTCAATAGTAGTAAGGAAAGAAGTAATTAGTGGTGTTGAGTACATGGTGAATAGCACTTTGTTTTCCCCTCTACCCATTGGTTCCGGTTAATATTATTATGTGCATTTTCCAAGATTAAATTGCCTGAACAAATAGATAACATTTTCCTGATGAGCATTCAAGAGCAGACTGTTGTTCTAAGGCAGACAGACCTGAGACCGTCAAATGTTTGCTAATAAAAAAGTTAATTTTGGAGTGAAGCGTAGGTGTTTGTAACATCTGTGCATTCCCCTGAGTAATGCCTTGTTGTCAGCTGTTCCTCCATAGACTTTGCCAATCCTATTTTGCCCTAAAGAACTGCCTGAGCAGATACGCCCCGGCAGAAAACAGAACTTGACTGCCTATTTCACAACTTCTTTCATGGTATTGAAGTGTCTTTAGGCTGAAATTACTCAGTGTCCCCTTGTTCTTACACTGCCATTCTGTGCCATTAAGAGCGAAGGAGACTTCGGTTAGGCAGACCTTAGTCCTGCGGCAGTTTTGCCTGAGAGAAATTCCCCTTCACTCAAAGGTTCAGTCTGAAAGATTGTGACTCACTGAACCATTTAAAGTACCACAAAGTGCCCCTCTGCAGTGTAGGGAAGGTTAAGCTCTATGGCTTGTTACCAACCATGGGGAGCTTTGAAGATCACACTGGCCCCCTTTCTGTGCTGGCATTTGTAGGCTGTGGTTCAGAAGTCCATTTGAGAAATAGCTGACATACAATATGAAGGACAATTACAAGCAGCTGACTCTTAGAGTCTAGATTATTATTGTTTCCCTGGGTCTTTGATTATAAAGTGATTATTTCTTTCACTAGATATTTTATGTGAGAGATGGAATGAAAAGTGGTCAGCTCTGGGCATTGCTGTGTGGACTGATCCATTTGTTTCTCCAGTTAAGCAGTGCTGTCATTTAACAATTTGCACCTTTGAACACCAAAATCTACTTCCTTTCTAGCAGATTCCTTTCTAGATCAGTCAACAATTTAATGGAAAATTTTACTGCATTTCAATGGACAAATCAGTACTGCATAAAGTCTGTGAACACCAGTCTATACATGATGCATTTCCTCTGGGCTTTGTGTGTGTGACTTTGACATCCCCAAGACCCCTTGTCTTCTACTGTTAATCCTGGGGACAGAAGTGGTTTGGGCTGTACTGGACTTTGGTGGGATGGCATTAGGAAATGCCTTTAAATCAAGGAATTAAAGCTTCCTTCTTATTCCTTTCCCTTTCAAGTCTCTCCTCCACTGACTTCAGATACCTGGAGGTGCATCAGCCCCTGATGTGGCCTGCTAAGGAGTGCTCACTTCTGCACCAATTTTAGGGGGGGGGATGAGGCATTCACTGGCTGTGAGGCTGCAGGAGAGCTCTGCTCTACTCAGAGGAGCAGGAGGCAGTAGTGAGGAGCTATTTACTCCCTGCCTGCCTGCAGAAACTGCAGCCACTGCTGAATTATGAGTTGAATGGTTCCCAGGGAAGAAACTTGCAGTCCCAGCTGGGACCTTAATCCTAATGGTGAAACTTGGCGTCCGTCTTAAGACTATTAAGTTTGTTAATGGCCAGCTTTTCTATTAAATCACTGCTTTCCACTGCCTGAAGGCTCTAGTACTGGAAATATCACACTCCTGAGCAGCATTGTAATTGCAAGGTAATTGTGCTGTCTAGCCAGTGCATGTGTTTTTGGTACATCACCTGCCCTAGAATGTGTGTTTTTGTTCTAGCTCTCCAGAAGCACTGAACAACTGGTCTTGTAAATAAACTGATCTGTACATATAATGATAATGTATTTCTTCTAGTGCTGTTTTAAGGGAAAACTATATTGACTACATTAAAAAAACCCTCTTAATTTTTCACAGGTCATCTGATTTCTTGCACGTTTTTATGAACACTATATCTAGTAGAGATTCAGGCTTGGCAATTTTACTCAAAGACTCTGTACAAGTAAACATTGGGCAGGATTAGAAGGAAATCCTGGCCTGAGCTCTTTGAGGGCTTGCAGGGTTTGATTCATCTGCTTCCCATGGAAAATAACACAAAGTGATAATATTCCTTGTGGTGCTTTGAAAATCTTGCTGGAAATTTAGCCCCAGAGTGACAGAAAAGCTTTCAGACAGAGGAGAGCCTGAAGTTTAGAACAGTCTGGAAACTTGTTTGCCTGGGCACAGTGGCAATCCATGGTCAACAGGGAATTTGGAAACAGGTGATAAGACTTCAAAAAAGGGCTTTGTTGCAGAAAAATCATTTGTGTTTCTTTGCTTAAGTTACAGTTGTTGAAAGCACTTCATACACACACTTTCAGAAAACACAGGAAGGACACAAGCATATTGGGGCTAAATCTGACCAGCTAGAAGTTGCTGGTGTTGCAGGAGGGGTGACCTGGAGGTCTGTTTAATTCCTCACTCATCTCATCTGATGGGTCTCCGTTCTGCTCCACTTTTTGCCTTTTGTCTGTCCATTGACAAATGTAATGACTGCTGGTAATGACCACCTCTAGCTGGTATTTGTGCAGAGCCTGTCATAAAGAGTTCTCAATGCTCCTTTTGGGGCCTGTACACATTTCTATGCTGGAAATAATAGTCTTGATATGTTTCTTGTTCTGAGTAGTTACATTTCTGCATTGAGAAAAGTAAGACTCCAATTTTCTTTTTATTTAATGAGCTTTGCTTCATGACTTCTGATAATGGTACCCTGTGTGTATGACTGTTTTTTATATTATGAAGAGTGCACTAACGTGTAAATCTTATCTCTGCAGAAAGGTGCCTAATTTAGTGTGTGCTTTTAAGGAGTGGCTTTAATGTACAATTCATTTATCAGGCAGATCTATGAGACTTGTAGACCCCAATGCTACTGTGAAGGGCATGCAGAGAGGACTGTGTTCAGATTTTTTGGTGTGCTTCCATCCAAATCTTAATTAAATTACAAATTACACTAAAACTTCGAAATGGTCATGGTGAAATAAAAATAAGAATTCAGTGAGAATATATATTTTTCTTTTCCCAATTTTCAGAACTTCTAAAGAAAGGCAGTAACGCTAAAAAATGTTTGCACTTGGAAATATTTTGTAGTGTGAACTCTGGGATTTTCCTGCTATAGTGCCAATAGAGGAAATAATACAGCAGTAATTCACAATTTATCCTTGTGTTTTGATAAGGCTTGGCTAGGCCAATTAGGCACAATCTCTTTTCCAAGTAGGTTTATACAGTCTTGTGGTCTTCAGAGGATATAAGAAAGTTTCTGAATGGAGGGGAGACTGATACCAGTGCCCTTTTAAGACACCAAGCGAAGTGCCCTCAGAACTTTAGTATCTGCTGAGGAAAGGCCATTTTCAGGGAAATGCAGGCCCCACAGTACACGAAATTGCTAGAACTTTTCTTTTTTCCTCAACTGAGATACCAGGAACTTTCATTTTACATGATGTGAGCATTCCCAAATGTAGTTTACCCCTGGCTTTCATATGGCTTCACTGTGGTTTTGTTTATATAGCTTTGCTTTTGCTGTAGGGATTATTTTATTCAGATTTCAAACTAGCATGGCAGCAAAGTGGGTCTGCATTTACCCTGTGTTAAATATCCTTATTGAAGTCATAGTGAAAGAGTCTGAAAGCTTTTTAAAATCCACACACTTAGTAGTTCTAGCAGTACACTAGTTAAAGCAAAACCAGACACTGCTGCAGAGTGATGAATTCTGAAAATGCAAGTTTTAGTTTTGTAAGCACAAAGTTAAGAAATAGAATGAAACTTTGATTTCCTTCTCCTCACCCGAAGCTCTTGAATCCAGCAGTTCCTGCAGAAGCCACTTAAAAATGTTTCCACTCATTCACGGAGTGCTGAACACTTCAGAAAATCAGGTCAGTTCCTTAGGTTTCCAAATACAGATTTAGGATCCTAAATATAAGCATGTTAGTCAAAGAAAAATTGGCTTCTCTTTATATAGATTGTGAAGCTACAATCAGATTCACTTGACTTATTCTATTTTCAGCTCTTATGGAGGTCAACAACAATTGTATTTACTGCTTTAGTATGAAATTGTCCTTCCTTGCAGGTGAGTGGGTGGGATTTTCCAAGTCTCTCTGGTTACCTGCCTTTCCTTATTAATATAACAGGTTATTTTATTTGACTCCCAGCAATCAAGGAAGAGTATGTGAATTTCTTCAGCTCTGCTTACTTGCAGAAAGTGGTACCATCCTTCTCGATCCATGTCCTTCTGGTTTATTCATTGTGGGATGCCCAAAGAGGGATTCTGCCTTTTTTACTCTTCCATTCAGGTTGCCTTAACTAAACCCAAAGTTTAACAGTAGGGTTAGCAGCCCCTTTCCACCACTCCAGAAGCAGCCTTCTGCTTTTTCTCTATCCCAGTTTCCACACCAGAGATCCACTTGACCTGATACTGAGTTCAGAAGCCCCAGAAATGGTCTAGAGAAAAAACTTGTCTGGAGACAATGTTTTTGATATCCTACCTGCTCTGTGGGCAGCCTCTTTGCAGCCCCACTCCTAATGCTGCCCTTGGCTTTGTCTCTCTGATTCATACCTGAAGGAAAACTGGAATTCCCATAAAATGTGATGTACCTCCAGCAGTTTGTTAATTCTTGAAGTAACTCTGGTTACTCTTGGGTGAAATTCCCAGGGAGAGCTTTGTCCTAAATAGACAGAGTGACTGTGAATAGCACAGTAGGTGCTGAAAGAAGATGCAGATAATTTGTAGTTAATAGTATACTTAATCTCTAGCTCCTAGTATTGGAGCAGTGTTTTCTCCTGGATTGTTTCCACGTCATTTTCTTTTGCATGTGAGGGCTAAACCAGATGAATAAGAATGCCTGTCTTTTCTGTGCCATGTTTTATCCTAGAGCCTCTATCTCCAAGAATGCTTTTGTCATAAATCAGAGCACCTCTAAATGTACTCTGGTTTATCTCAACTGAGAATCCTACCCTAATAAATACAAAACCCATGTACAGCATATGTATATACAAAATATGTGCACGAGTGAATTTTCTCACCTCTGGAATCAAATGGAATGAACGTGGCATATGGTTAGCCACTGTAATTAAGGACTGAAAATTGTTAAGTTTGCTGCACTTGTGAATTAACCTGCTGGAAGAGCTGAAGTGAGCATGGTATGGCTGCAGTAACCCCACAGGGATCTGGCGTGAGTGCAGACGCTGCTCCCCGAGGCCCTTGAAAGAATGCAAGTCAAATAGCTGGGTGCTAATGGCCATCTGGGAATTCAGTTGGCAAAAAGCAGCCATGTGCTGGCACAGAGCTATTGGAGCTGTTTCCTGCACTTGCTGTCCCACTGCTTTTCCGTGTAGAGGAGAGCGAGGGCGCATGGGATGTGTAGCCTCTGTCAGGATGGAGAACCTGCTGCACCTCTCACTTCATCCTGTGGGAGCTTCTCCCCACAGCCCTCAAAGCCAGAGGCACACGAGTCACTCTCTCCTGTGGCTGCAGGAGGGCTGAGCCAGCGGCACTGGGAAAGCTACCAGGAGGTCTTTATCAATGGGAAATGATTTCTCCCTCTCTCAGCAATTACAAAACACTGCACCTTGTAGACAGGCAAGCTCCAAACTGCATGATCTGGAGCTAAAGGCTGGGCGTGAGGTTTAGTCTCTGTGAGACAGAGTGCACTGTCAAAGCAACGCAGTGGAATTTATCATGGTGCCAAACTTCTGATAATTAAAATTTCATTGTGATGTACCACTGATTCCATCTCTTAATCTTCCAAATAGGAAGTGCCTAAAAAAAAAAAAAAGCTCTCCTTGCTGTCTGTTATGTAAGTGGTTCTGTAAGATTTAAAACAAAATTAATCATTTTCAAATTGTTGAACCCACTGAGTGCAAGTCAGCAGCTTCCCCTTAACTGTTTTATAGAGACATATGTCTCTTGGGATCACTTAGCAAGGAAGTACTTTTTTTTTTTAATAAGTTTGCTCAAGGCCAATTTATCCCAAGCATTGAATTTATCCAGCTGTAACTGCAAAAGGAATTAATTTCCTGACTGCCAACTTGCAGTACTTCAGCCAATGCACATAGAGAAATGCATAGAGTTATTTACCAGAAACGAGAGGTCCATTTCTTCAATTATGCTTGCGTGCCTATCTTTGTTTTCATAAGACAACTTCTGTCTTTCCATTAGTGAGAAGAAAAGAAGAACTGGAATCAATGAGTCAGATCCTTAATCATTATAAATTGCAATAGCTTTCTAGTTTTTCAATTTTCAGCTGGCTGTGCTCTATTGACCTCAGCTCTAGATACCTTAACTGTCTGGTGCTGAAGTGATTTGTGAATTTTCAAGCTTGTATCTCAATCCCTATTTGCTTCACTCCAGCAATGGCAAGGAAGGCTTGGTTTCCAAGGGTAATGTTGATGTTCCATCTTAGTTAACTTAAAAACAAAGCTGTTTTTTTGAAATGGGGCAATCTGCAACATAAAGGTGAAATTACATTTGTCATGCCTTTCTTAAAAAGAGAATGCATTTGTCTGTTGACTCATGCTAGTCCTACTAATGGAGGAGTAAAAATAGTATTTTTGGTAGGGAGAATATGGATTAGCAGTCTTAGGAGTAGGTATTTGCTGTAGCTTAGGACTGTGTGCTGAGAGTTAACTGACTCTTTTTACTTCCTGCTCCACAGTCCTATCCTGAGGTGTGATAAAGGGAAGGGAAAGAAAGGTTTGGCTGCCTACCTCTGAGCCCTGGAGGCAGCCCTGGGAAGTGGAAGGCAGAGGTAGACAGGACCCTCACTCCCTGTACCCCTGTGCACAAAATGTAGTTGGCAGGAGCTCGATAGTGGCAGCAGTGGAGGGTTTGTGTCTGTTGTTCCAGGCTGGGTGGCAACACTCAGGAATTTTCCATTTAAATAGATTTCAGTTAATTAAATCTGCATATTCTGGAAAATCTGATTTTTATTCCCCCTTGTATTACCCCCGAAAATTTCAATTCTGTTGAAATACTTTAATCTTCTCTCAAAGAAACAACAATTGAAGTCTAGCGCTTCTGATCTGTTCAAAATTAATTAGGCTTTATATGGTAGTTCAGTTCTTGGTGGGAATTCTACTGGTGCTTCCTTTGACTCTTGCTTTTGCAGTCTACTTGGTTTTTTTGCCATGTTATGCAACAGCCCCTCTTTAATCAAGCTTTTCCATGAGTTCTTGTAACCCATATTAGTGCCCTCTCTCTCAATTTGGGGCAGAGAAGAATTGCTGTGTTCCAGCTTTGGTAAAGCTGCTCTTCTTTGGATTCTGAGACAGCAGGACATACCTCAAGCCCTCCCCACGTTTCTTGTGGTGTACCTTCATTTAGACCTGAAGCATCAGACTAATCTACTCACCTTCCTCTCTCAGGGCAAGAGTGGAAATAACCCAAGAATGCCTTTTGGCAGTGGTTTCCCTTATGTTGCACTGTGTTCATTTTTCCCGGCATTTGCCACAGCACCCCTGGAGAGCAGATGGAGAACTGAGCACTGATGAAAAGGAGGAAGCAAAGAGGAGCACTGCTGCCGGAAGTATTTCCTTCCTCTGGCTTTTTGTTCAGTGCAGTATAATGATGCCCTTTGTGCTGGCAAGGGTGGTGGTGGCAGATGGACCAGCCATGGCAGCACACAGCCCACAGCTGCGGGCACGTGGTGAGCGGGTTTGCTGCCATGCCTCATGACACAGCCAACAACCAGCCTCAGAGGTGGAGGGGGAGATACTGCACAGCTGTTCTGAAGAAAAGACACCACTGAAAACTTTAGAGAAGTGGGTAATTAGTGAGCAAGTTTTATTAAAATGACCTGTACACTTATTTCTATAGTATTTTAATGTTGCTTTCTATTTGCCATTATCCATTATTTTTGCACTGTTTCCTCACTTTTCTCTTTGCTTTGTATGGCTGTTTATGTTCCCAGTTCGAGCCTCAAAGTGAGGATTGCATAAGGCATTGAGAATGAATTTGACTCACTCGGCTGGCATCAAGGAAATTCAGTTAAAACCCAGTGTTAAACTCAACAGCATGCGATATATTCCAGAGCTTCCCAGTAAAGGTGCCTCCTAAAATCCTCAGAAATAGCTGTGTTTTATTGGGTTAGAAGTTCCATTAATGTCACCCAAGTCTAGCAGTTTCAGCATTCTTATGGAACTAACAACACAGGAGCTGAGCTGCAAAAGTATGACTAAATTCACGGCTTAAGCCCTTTTACAGGAATACAGAATGTATCTATTTCCCCTATAAATGGGGGGATAAATGGCCTGGGTTTTTCCCTTGGATAAGTTTATAACTACTTCTCACCTAACTGTTCTTTTTCACCTTGATACTTTTTGCCCCTGTCCTTGCTTTTCTGCATGGAGGAATTTTGCAGTTGGTATGGATCAAGATGGGCCCCCACCCTCTGACTGCTAAAGCTGCTTCGGCAGATTGTAACCACAGGATTAGTCAAAGGCAAATCTTGGCAGCATAGGTAGACTGTTTGGGGGGTGGTGGTATCAAGATCTTGCAAACATGGTAAAAGTTCCACTCTAGAATGAGAAGAATGCTTTTGAACTTTTAGGCCAAATATTTATAATTCCTATGAGAGATCTCTCATTACTGGAGAAAATGAGAATTGGGGATATTTTTCCCCAGACCTTAAAGGTAAAAATTGCAGCATGACTTAGAAATTATCTGATCTGTAGAGCAGAATGAGAATAGCTCTTGGACATTTCTCCTATCCCTAAGGAAGATTAAAGCCTAATGTTGTTGACAAACCACTGAGTTTTACCAGCTCCCCTGTTCCAAAAAGAGGTTGTTCCTCTAATCTCAACTCTGTCACTGAATTTCAACCAAGTTGTATATTCACTTTAATAAAATTAGTGCAGTATCTCTTATTAGTCTCACAGGCTCAAATCACTTAAGTGTTTGAAAACAATTTTTGGATTTTCAGCTGAATAATTTTACATATACTTGAGTTTTATCAAAGGTCATGTTCATACAAGCAATACTTCCCCCTCCCTCTCTTTTTACAGCAGTAACACAAAAAGAATCACTTATAGATGGCCCAGAAAAAGAAATTACTAAAAAAGCCCCCATGAATTGTGTGGTCTGATCTTTCTTCCCCTCAGTTTGTGTTTCTAACCCAAGTTAACCTCGCCTCTGTCAATTCCATCTACATCTGTTTGAATGCTACATTATGTTCTTCTCCTTTGTAGTGTTTGATCTATGGATTCCTTTTGCATGTTAAAACTGTTTCTAATTTCAGCTGCAAGTTTATGATATTAATGGCAAGTGCTCTGTGCAAGGTACATCTGTAAGAATTGTCTTTCAAAGGATCTTTTCACTTCTATCAGAAACTCTTTGACATCTTCATTTCATTTTTTTAAAAAGTATTGTTTGCAGTTGGAGGATGGCTCTGAATGTTAGATGAAAGGAGAACGACTAAGCAAACCAGTTTTTCCTTCACATTAGTTAAAGGTCAATTATCAAAAGCTCTTCTGCATTACAAATCCACGTCATAAGAAAGTGAATTAAGATAGTAATAGTAATTGTATTAGATTCTTTGAAGTGATGATATTCTATAGCAACTTCACAACCAGACAAGTTGCAGTAGCATTTATCTCTCAGAAATCGCTCTCTCTAATTCAACAGGGATCTCCAATCAGAGAAGGAGCAGCACAAATCATGCTCAACTTTCTTATGTTGGTATCTTTTTTCAGTGCAGGGCACTGAGGAATCAATTGTCTTTTAAGATCAATGGTATTTGTGGAGGAAAAGTAGCTATTGATCACTTGATAACATTAATTTGAAGTTCATTTATATACTGTACAAGTGGGGGTGGGAAATGTCCTCTAGGTGAGAATTCTTTGCAAATAGCCCAATGGCTGGACACCAGCATTTTCCTGAGCTGAACTGAGAAAGAAAGCAAGCATCCTCGGAGGCTCATGTTTTCCTTGAAGTCACACTCTGCCCAAGCTCCCCCACTGGATCCTAGTTTTGTAAATAAAAACAAAAAAAACCCCAAACCCTAAAACTCAACCCCAAAACTCCCATGTACCCAAAAGGCTGAAGCTGTCCATATTGATAAGACAGTGTGTGCCTCTGGAATAGCAACCTATCAAGCCAAACTACCTTTTAACTACATCTACCTGCAGAAGAGCTACCTGATGCTTTCTTTGACCATCAGTTGCAAATCTTCATGCCAACCTATTTGTACTGTCCTTTCCACAATGTTTGTATGTGGGGCGATACCAACACTTGTCCTTGCCCTCGCATGTGAATGTCAAGATGAGGAAAGCAGGGAGGAGCTTTTCTACTGCTCATATGTCTCTGCCAACATATTGGATTGGTCCATGGTATTCTGATTTTAATGAGACTGGAACTCAGCCCAGACTTAGTCATTGCAGTGAATTCAGATGATTTTCCTTTCCTGTGCATATTCTATTTTTTGTAACCCAGGAAAGTAGTTTAGATTGCATCCAGTCATGTGACAGAATAATTTTATTCATATGAAAACTTTTCCAGTTAAAGATGGGTGTGGAGATGCCAAGCCTGATTTGTCATTCTTTCCGTTTAGGCCCTTAAGAAAGGAGACTTGGATATTGTGCCCCATGCCTGCTTTTCATATGGGTCCCTAGTTAAGCTTTCATATCTGAACACTTCTGAATTTCAGCAGTTAGAAACTGCAACCCTTCTCTGGCAACACTCTCCTGAAGAATTAAGCAGATCTTCGGCTCCCACTAAGAGCAGTGGATAGCACATTGTCTTAGCATAAACCAAAATGGTTTCCATAAGTTTTAGAATCCTTAAAGAACAAGCGGTGCAGAATACTTTTTTCCCTTTAAGTGATGATGCAAACTTCCACTATTATATCTCAGGCTCCCGCTGTGTTTCATTTAGGTTGCATCCCATGAGCAGTATTTGAACACACACCAAGAACAAGTAATGACCCAACACCAAATAGAAACACCAGGGCGTAAACTAAGAGCCTTGGATTAGCCCATGCCACGTTGAACCTCAGTGAGTTAATCCAGTGTAGCAGAGTGAAGAGGGAAAGCTATTTTGTTCCTAACTAAAAATAAATGTATTGCAAACACTGAAAGCATAAGGCTGGATCAAGACACTACAAAAAATTCTTGAATGATGTTTTTGTTTGATTACATTGGCAGGGTTCTGAAATAAATTTTAGTCACTTTGTTTTTTTCTGGCTGTATCAAGGTATTCTTATCTGTACTGGAGTTTGTAGTGAGCAGTTTTTATGTAATTCTGGACTCCTGCCGAGGCCTTTCTCCCTGTCTGATGACCAACTATTTCTCACCTTGAAATGTGAAAAATAGAAGTTGAAGACTCTAGTTGCAGAAGAGGTGGTTCGTGGCTTGGTTGTCTTTGGGGAGCAATTTTTTAGTCGGGAATTTTTTCTTGGGTTTTTTTGTTGTTGTTGTTTGCTGGGGTTTGGGTTTTTTTGAGCATTTGCTGTGTCATGTTTTCTACCAAAAGATTTTTGTCCAGATACCTTCAGCAAACTAAGGTGCAAAGTTCTTCCAGAAAATACCTGTCATGAATGCACATGCCTGGCAGAGCTGTCATGACGTTTGGTTTAAGGACTGCCCTTGATTTCAGTGAGATTCACATCAATTCCTAAAGGCAGACCAAGTACTCTGTGAAATCACACACCTGGTAATCTTGTTTCTGCTTGTCTTTTTTTTCTTAAAACTAAACAGGGTTTCTTTCTGCTGTCTTTATCTGGGGGGCAGGGGAGGGGGAGGCAGAGCACATCTTATGGCAGTGCTGTTTGCAGCACTGTGAGTCCCATACTCAGCTAAGGAGGCCCCAGAACTGCACTGATAGAATCCCAAGGTTCAGGTTAGTTTCAGCCCTGTTTCAATGGATCTTGCCACTCCTTAAATGCATAGAAATTGTTTAATATTCGAAGTGCTTAAAAGCCCTAGTTTCTCTATTAACGGGGAAGTTACAGGGATTAGTTATCCTCATTTTGTAGCATGGAAATCAAAGGACAAAAATGAAAATGTCTCATATTTCTGACTTGGATCACTTCTAAGCAATCTGCTGAAGAGAGCTGAAGGCAGTCAAAGTGAGGATTACAGCTGCTGCCTACCTGCCAACAGCTCATGCAAAACTACATTTGCCAGAAGTTGTGGGGTTTGCATTGTGGTTTATTTATTTGTTTATTTTTAACCAGTTTTTCTTTTGTAAAAGCACATAAAAGTACTTAAGCTTTGGACTTGAAATGCAATCCCTGAATTCTTGGCTGCGCAGGACATCATATGCTTGTCCTGCTCATTCTGTTCAAATTAGAGGGAAGACTGTATATACTCTGTCTTTGACAAGTAGCTGCCAGTAAGATTAAAGAAAGCATCAGTCTCATTCAACTGATGGCTATAAAATTACTTTACATTTTAATTTGTCCAAGCCTTTTTCAAATCTCATGTCTTTAGCCGTACTTATTGGTGCTGGTTGCTCTGTTATCCTATTTTCCACCAGCTAATTTATTTTACTCTTGATAGCAACACAAACTACGTTAATTTGCTGATTTTGTGTTGTATAATAAAAAGTATTGAGACATGAGAAACATGAATTATTGCCTACTTTATTAAGTTTTCCAATTAGAAATTCCTTTTTTTTCCTTTTTTTTCTTTTTTTCTTTTTTTCTGACAGGTTCTAAGCACTCAGGTTCTGACCATTTCCTCTGCCTAACTTCCTAGCACTATCAATAGAACCATTTACTCTGGAAGGACGTTTTAGGCAATTAAGTTAAGCATGTGTTTAAAGGCGTTTTTTGGTTTAAGATGAAAATGGTCAGCAGCTGTTCGAAACAAGTCCTTAAGCCTTTATTAGAATGCATAATTAATCTTTTGACTTGATGAGAAGGGAAATATTAATTGGGTAATTTTCTGCCAGGTCTTAAGTGGCTTCATTTTGTCTAAATCAAAGTAATTAAAAGAGACTAAAAATGTAAAGTTTATGCAGTAGAGAACTGCATCTAGGCAATTTTGGTCTGCCAAGTGAATGGATTTTGAGCAGGAAGAGTGTTCTGTTTGAAAGCCAAGAAAACATTACTGATATTTCTCCTAATCTTTGAAATTGACTGGGGTTTTTCTTACCTTTTGAACGGCAGGGTTTTCAAGTTTCCTACCAGATGCTGTTGTTGATTTTGCAGTCCTGATTGGGTTCAAAGTAGGTCTTGGTACTGATGCTAAATCAGGCTGGAAGGACTCTGTGATTTGAATTTGACAGAAATTAAAATCCTGCCAGCTGTGTTTTGTGTGTTAGGGCTCTGCATAAATAAGCATAAATCTCTTGGATTCCTTGATAAAAGTAGGTGTGCTTCCTTGCAGCTTTAAATGTAGAACCTGGAAGCAAAATTATATTGCTAAATGTCAAGCTTTAAAAGATAAGTAATTTGGACTTGAGGTTCTCCTCCTTTTCTTTATTTTTGTCATTAAAGTGATGAGGGAAAAATACCTCATAAGGACAAAATGATTGCCTGGGTCAATCCAGTTAATGCACAGTAATTAAACATTAGAATTAATGCAATGCTGTGGATTTCAAGTGGTTTAATTGACTTGCAGACCCCGCTCCTCACCTCATCCTTCCTCTGGGGCTATCTACAAAATCTTGGGCTGTTCTTAAGGAAGATCCTCTTCCTTTGTAACAGCCTTGTCTCCTAGTCCTTAATGCTAAGAGAAAAGGATTACTTTGGTTGTGCTTGGGAAGTAATTGACTAAAGAAATGAAGTAATGATAGTGTATTAAAACATGTATCATGTTTAAATAGCACTTGTATGACTCCAAAGGGAAAGAATGGAGATGTGGAGTCATTCAAAGCCTATCTAGGGTTTACAATATCCTGTGCACTATTTTAAAAGGTTTACATCTAATGGTTTGGCAAGGTATGAGCATTTTGCAAATAACACTTTGTGGAGTGAGAATCGGCTTTCTCCCAAAACCCTCGGAGGGAAGCAAAGCTTACATTTTATAGAGTTGGTTAGAGCAATAAATGTGCAACAATGTTATTGCATTTCAGTGATTTTTACAGTGTTGTAATATATTGAAATCTTCTCATAAGAACACCAATATTCTTGTGCTTAAGAATAAGCAGATAAATGGTGTTGGCCATATTTCAGTGCTAGAGATGAGAACAAAGTGTGCATTTTGTATGAAATATTTACCAGGCTACAACCAGAGTTTCAGGCCTATCACTAGCTCTGAATTTTCACATTCCTATAGAGGAGCCACACCATCATGCAATCCTTACAAATTCCTTACACTAATTAAGAAATTAGCCCGAAGAAGATGTGAATTGAAATACTGACCCAGCTTCAGATCATTGAGTGCTGTCATTAACTGCAATGAAATCTGCCTTTCACTGCAAGCCTTCTGAAAGGGGAAAAATAGTTGATAAAATGAACACGGGGGGAAAAAATCCTCCTTTAATGGCCAAATAAGAAAGGGATACAGTGAACTATAGGATCCTGAACATCTTCCTTTAAAGTCAAGAGTGCAGAATAGGATGCTACTTCAGACAATGCTTCTCTTATTTGGATTTTAGGGCTCTTAGGAATGCAAGCTGGTATCTGGCTAAAAATGAACCAGCTTTTCAAAACTGTTGAAAATCTTCCCTTCTTACTGGGATCAGAAAGTCTTCTTAAATGCTATCACTGTCTCTTTAATGGGGAGAAGGGGGCCATTGCCGAGCTTTGTCCTTTAACTGATGAAATGGTGTCCAAGAAGAGCCCTATCTTTCAGAAGCTGTAGAAGAAGGTTAGCTGTAAGATTTACAGGAAAGGGGCTGGATTCCTGTGAGACTGGCAAGGCAGCTGGGCAGAGCCAGCTGTGGGGGGTGCATGTGGGAGCACAGATGCCCCTCACCAGGTGAGGTGCCCCCTGCCAGAGGTGGGCTAGAGGACTCCTGAGTTTTGTTTGATTGTCTTTGAGGGACAGACTGATGGCTTGAAGCAGTCTCTGCTCTTGGGAGGGAGGAGGCAGATGCCAAGAGTCTGCAATGCCATGCTCGGCACCTGGGCCAGCTATGCCAAAGTACCAGGCATAATGTCTTGTACTATGGGGCTACAGTGGGATAACTGAGAACTGAAAAAAAGAAGGCTGTTTCCAAAGAACTGAGGATTAAGCCTTACTTGGATCACCAGCATATAATTAAAGCAGTTTTCAAGATAAAAAGGAGAGATATGTTGTCTCCTGTTTCTGGGCCTTAGTCCAGTTAAGCAAGAACTATATGTTTAATTCTGAAGAGTGAATAACTTTGATGCCCAGTTCAAATGGGTTCAAGTTATCTGAGCCCTTAGCTAGATTGGGGTCATAATTTTTTGTTCCCCTCTCTCTAATTAGTGCAACTGCTTAGCAAAGATATTTTCCAAGACTTAGTGGTAAGTCACCACTTTATAGTTTTCTTTTAATATTTCTGAACTGATTTCTTTTCAAAGATCACTGCCAATTAGCACTAATCTTCCTATGGACATTGGTGGACTTTCAATACTTTGTGAAGTTTATGGACTACGTTGAACTGAAGTTAGTTTTAGAAATGCAAGATAAGGGACACAGGGTTGGGGTTGGGTTTTTTGTAACATCACAGTTATGTATCTCTAATAATGATTCTTTGGTACTGAAGACATTTCACAGGGTCAGAGCGCTTCCGTTATTTCATTAGAATGAAACAGAGAGTACAGATAAGTCATTAAGTTGCCTGCAAATCCCTACTCTTGCATGCAGACTTTTTTCCATAGTGATTTATACTAAGCTTAGAATAATCTCTTTAGAACTTTAAATACAGTAAACAAGACCAAATTTCACGTTACACTAAAGCTTTCAGATAGAACTTAGTAGAATTATGGAAGGGCTAAGTCTGACTAGCTCTTATGGATTCTCTGGCAGTAAGATATAAGAAGGGAAGGATAAGGGAGATCAGTGGTTTGATTTTGATCTCTTGGGACTCACTGTAAATCAGTAAGGTAATAACCTAAAATTAATGCAGTGACCATGGTAATAATGGTGTGAGAACACACTCAGATCCATTAACTCCCAATTCCACTCACTATGGAAGGGCTGGGGCCGTAGTGTTTGCTCGAAACACTGCAAAATGCATTTTCAGTTGTGGTTCATACCCAGCTGGTTCAGCCATCACCATTGGTACTCCTCCATACTCGCCTCCCTGTCTTTGCAGCTGCTATAAGAATTCAGTAGATCCCTGCCTGATACTGTCTTTATTCCCAAAACATCACTTCCTGTTAGATTCAAAGGAAGAGAGAACTCGCTTCTAACTAACTTCTCCTTTTGTGTCAAAAAATTATCCCTAAAATATTTTCAGGATTTTGTCTCTTCACAAAGCAAGTTCTGGGAAAAAATTGTTCTACGATCTCTGTGACAAAATGGTCAACCCTGAGCCAAATTAACACAGCCCCCAATTTAAATATTCTCTGCAACACATGCAGAGGGACTAATAAATGTTTTGTTGCTGCTATGTTTTGTTAGATGATCCTGGTGAGAATTATTCTGAGTTCTGCATCCTTTTTATCTTTGTGGCAAGAAAATACAGCATCATGTTATTTCCATCCTGACACAACAATATTGTTCTGGGGAGACTGACATGTAAAAGTGATAATGATGGTAGGAAGGCTGGATTTGGGGGATGCTGGAGGGAAGACTTTCTTCTGTTACAGCTAATAATAGCTGTGCCCCCTTGCAGAGGCCACCTTGTGCCTGCTTCTGGAGTGTGGCTGTCCACTGTTGAGCCATGTTTCTGGCATTTGAACCTTTCTGTCCTATGGTCCCAGGTGGCTGCTAGACTCATCTGTTTTATTTATATCCATCTGCCCTTCTGGATGGCTGCCAGACCCTGGGTCCACAGCCCCTCACTGACCAGTAAGAGGAGACTCAATGGATTGCTATTATACTTTAGTTTCTGATATTTTAGAGATGTTTCAGGAGAGGAAGAGCTTCCTTACTCTGTATGCAGTATTTCCATCCTTCCCCAGCCAGGAGGAATCAGAAGTGTGATTTCCATTTTGCAGTAATGTGCTTTTCACTTTGTGTCTTGGGGGAGTATCAGCAGAGTTTGGAGTATCTCCAGTTTTCTCTGCTACAGCATTTGTGGCACATTTGAGGGTCCATCCCCTTCGTTTGGCACATGCTGAATGCCCTGTGCCTCCATCCACACCAGGCTTTCCCTGAGCTGCCAGGGTCTCTTTACATCTGCATCAGCAGCTGTGATATCGCAACATGCAGAAGGGTTTTCCTCTCTCCTCCTCTCCCCATCCCCACACTGAAGCTGATACAAACACGATCTTCCTGGAGAGTCTTTGCCTCTGGAGGCATTAATGACTTAGAGGCCCGAGGGCCAGGCCTGAGGCGGGAGGACTTTGTGGCTATGTTCCAGGTTAGCATCCCTCTGAAAGCACTTGGTCTACGAAGGAATATCCTAAGAGGGGAAAGAGTACAAGACTCTGCCTCTTACGTTATTCAAAGGAGATTTGTGTAAATGAATTGTTTCTTGGAAGCAGCATGGTTGCACTGTCTCGCTCTGGTTTTCATTTTTTTCCGAAGGACATAGAATAATTGTTAAACAAAACAACCTTGTTAAATCAGAATGAGATTAAACCACCCTGGTTCATTCTGACTACTTTATATTTGTTAGCTGTTTTTCCATTTCGGTTGTGTGCAGTGTGCTTTTGCTCGCATTATTTTTGTTCAGCAAGAGGGTAAGCAGGAAGGAAAATGAACTCTCACTGCAAATATTTGGAAAAAAGGAAACCAGGCTGTGCAAGAGAGGGAAATATTTGAGCTATGTGATTTTAAATGTTGCTGTACTATCTGGCTGTGTTTTACCTTACATACCACAACACAAGAGAGACCTGTTAGGATTCTCCTCAGTGTTAAATAAAAGGTTTCCTGCTTCCCTACAGGCTGCCTCATTTTCTCCCAGCAGTTCATAAAGTTGTGGCATGTCAAAAAAAACAAACCCTCTTGATGTATTGACTTGATTTTTCCATTAAAAGTTAATTGCTTCCTATTTGATGAATGGTGATAAATAATGACCTTTCAAGTGTGCTGCGGTCTCAAGTGTACTTAAAGCTCTTAGTTGAAGGGACTTTGTAGGTATCTGCAAGTCATGGCTTCACAGAGGGGACACAGGGAAGAAAGATTTTTGTGGTAAAGCACCACACAAGTTAACAGTCAAGTAGCTAACTCTTACCCATAAGTTTGAATGACTTTAGTTAACAGGTCCTGTGTATGAAAGCACCATTGTTGTCCTACTTGAGTTAGTGCAACATCAAGATGTGGCATCTCTTCTATTTCCTTCCATCCTAAAAAATCTTAATTCAGTGTAGTTGAAGAAAAAACAAACCCAACCCCAAAAAATCATGCAAAAATCAAATTCCCGGTCTGGATGTTTTTCTATGGGCAAATTAAGGCCCTGACCAACCAATTTAATTCAGTTAATTGGGGGAAGCACACATGTGGAACTTGAACACACAACTGAAAAAATTGCATGTAACATTTGGTTAGGTCCTTCTGTGACCACTCTGTTTAAAAGAACAAACTTGTGGTTTCCTTTTACTGTCAACTGCAGCAAAATTACAGCAAAATTAAAAAATCAGCCATGTTCTTTTCTTATATCTGGCAGGTTGCAGGTTGTCTCATGTCTTATTCCAACCTATCCAGCAAAGTTTATTTCCACACCTGTTCTGGCTGCCCTAAAATGGACTTAAGTCTCAGCTGTTCCACACCATTGCTATCAGCTCCTGCAGCTCCTGTCACTTGTATCTTCCTCTATGTACTTACTTTTCTGGTTTTTGATTTCAGATTGAATTTGAACTAATATTTCAATTGCATTTTTATATCTTTGTGTTCCTTCCCAATCTCCTTGGGTTTTAACATTATTTTTCAAATACTGCAAAGCATTTTAGAAAACATTGAGTGCATGCAAATATTTTTTTCATTTTCTTAATTGGGCAATGCACTCAAAAGGCAAAAACCTCTTTGTTAACCAGTTTTCCTCTTCTCAGTTCTGTTCCCCCTATCTGGCTCTTTTTCTGGTGTCTCTGAGAGTTCTGCATGCAGATGAAGCAGAGAATGCGAATGGGGAGTGCAGAATGTCCCTAAGGAATCTTTAAGCATCATAGTGGTAATGTATTTCTTTTTCTCCCTTAATTTCTTGTGTCTCTGGATGACATTCAAAAAAGTCAAACCTCTTCTGTCTGAAAGCGAAGCAACATCTTTTATGTAGAGAAACTGTATGGTGGATCCCTATGTGATTTGCAGTGAGACTGCTGGGTTGTGTGCGTGTGAGGGGGGAGGGGAGACAGGAAAATCTGCATGTAGCACATCAAATTATTATTTAAACAGTTCTGGCAGAATCTGTCAAGGAAAGTAAGATAAATCAGGGTGAAGGCAAAAACAATTGTGTAAGGTAGTTTATACAAAGCAGTTGCCATTATAAATAATAAAGCAAAAAGGCATTCTTTGGAAACTTTCCAATTCATTTTTACCAGTTCTGCCTTAAATAACTGACAGTTTTTGTAGTACTTTGTGTTCTTGCTCATTCCTCTTCCTTTGCTATGGGAATCTCCACAAGTACTCTTGGCTTCTTGGTTTGGATCATAAATCTACATCTTTGTTTCTTGCTCTTGTTTGTTTGTTTGTGTTTTGCATGCCACATCCCAGGACCTAATCACTAAGGCCATGTTCTTTATATAGATCTCTTGGCATCCAAGGCTTGTTTCTAGCCAGAATCCTCCCGGATAAACAGAAACACGAAACCTTTGCCATTAATGCGCTGTTCTACTAAACGTCTTTGTTCTCAGAAAGAAAAAGTTGCCTAAGCCAGACACACAGGATAAGACCGTGCTGTGATCAGTGTCCATCCACACAGGAAAAAAGGCAGATCCCAAGGCTTTAGTACACCTGAGTGTTTGTTTGTCATTGACCTGCCTGCAGGAGCATGGGGCATCCCTGTGTGCCCTGGCACGGGTCCCTGAGGGCAGGTGGTCAGAGCAGCCTCCTTTTCTGGTGGGCACTTGCTGAGTACTTGAAGAAGGGATGGTCAACTGAACAGATTAGGGCAGCTGCGGCAGCAGCCTGCTCCTCACCAGCTCCAGGCTGAGGACCTTTCTTCCTTACACAACTCTGATTTTATGGAGGGGAGACCAGCAGAAAGCCTTTGGGGATGTTATGAAGATGACATGTTGTCATCTTCATAAATCACAAAAAACTGTGAAGTGCATCTACATTTTAAGGAAAAGTTAGACTGCTAAGTGATTCTGGCAGGACCATAAGTAAACATTGGCACCAATTTATCTTTTGGTTTAGAAGCATGCAAATTATTAATACAGATTTTTAAAACCTGGGAAAAATGATAAAACAATTAATTCTTCCTGTCAGGAGTAGTTACAGAAACACTGTCTCTGATGGCCTAAATTCACTTGGCAAGAGACAATGCTGCCAATTGCTGTATTTAGCATCGGTGCAGCATAAAAGTCCTGCTATCTCAGACATCTGTCAATACCAGATGAATTGTTTAGTTAAGTGTGGAGGACAGAATGCAGGTGAGGTCCTCTTCCCATTGCAGTCAATAATGAAATGCTTGCTGATCTCCTAGGTGCTGTAATTAATATATGGGGAAATTTTTAAACCCATGGCATCTTGAAATATTAATTAGTATCTTGAAATGTCTGATTGTTTAGCACAAACCTTGTTTCTCCCTTTTGCTTGCATTGGGCTAGTGGTCTTATTATCTAGTCTGTTTCTCAGACTTAAGTATTACCACTGTTTTAATTCTAGGTTAAATATTAGCCAATCTGAATTTAAAAATATTTCTCTCCTAAAGCAAAGTGTAGGTGATGGTTTATGTACTCAAGCATTGAGATATATTTCCCTTATAACTGGATAAAAACAGGAAGTGGTGTTTCTTTTGATATACTGAAATACTGGCTAAATAATTAGCAAATCTGTAGTTGACCTGGAAATTACATTAATTTCTTTTTTAAAAAATTCTGTTAATTTCAGTAGAATCAGAGAGGGTCATTTGTAAAAGAATGGATATTCCTATCTTTGTTTAGAAAATATCAACATAAGTTGTGCAATTAAAAAAATTAACTAGAGGATCCTTTCTCAAAAGAACAAATCTGTAATGGGATTTGTTAACTTAGGTACCAATTCCTCTTGAAATAATTACTACTTAAATTTGGGAAACTTAAGCACAGAGTGCTTTTAGGATGGTTTAAAACTCTCCTTCAGTATCCATCAGGTGCCTTAAGCATTGCCCTTCAGCATTTGCCAGCCCATTGCCATTTCATGGAAATGGGTGCCTGACTTGAGCATGGAATTCTTCACTCCAAATCAGGCCTCTGGATCTGCTGACCATCATTTTTCAAGGACATGGACTGGATCCTAGTTGCCTTCAAATGCAGGGTTATCTGAAAATCCTGAGCAGGAACAGGCCCAAACTGAAAAAGGATTGGGTCCAGATCTGACCATCCGATCTACTGAGAGATGAAGGAGAGGCTACAGCAAGGAGAAATGAAAGCCCTTGTCATGTGGCAGATATGTCATTTTGATTGATTGAAACATGTCCCATGGGGGGACATCTTTAGTGTGGCCTTAGGGATTTTGCTTTTTTTCTTCTTGCCTTTGCAATTGTGCTGAGCAGCCTTTGGAGGCTCTGGTGTGAGAGCAGCTCTGGGTGACCTGAGGTTGTCCCTGTCGGAGCAGCTGTTGCCCTGGGAGGGGAGGCTGCTCCTGCCTTTGCAGGGCCATCCCCCTCGCTGTGAAGCCGTGCTGACTCAAAGTGCTCGCAGCTCTGTAGCTGTCCTGCTGTGACAGCCTGACGTGATGTTGGAGAGCAACGACAAACAGCCAGGAGGTGACGGGAATAGCTCTTGCCTGTTGTGAAAGGAAATGCTAAAAGCCAAAGAGCTGCACTGCCCAGGAGAACTCCCCTGTGAAAAGCAACTCAAGGTCCATCTCCACTCGGAAACTGAAGTGATGTAATATTAAAGAATGTGCTGTAACAGCTGGAAATGCAGCTGTAGCACTGCTGAGTCTGAGTGCTCCAGGACGAGCTGGAAACCTCCATTACCCTGGGTGCCACAGCCAAGTAAAGCCAGCTTTGCCATGGTCAGACCTAACAGAACAACAGCTGGAGTTTGCAACTCCAGTATATGGTTCTGGGACAGTTTATTTTCAGTCATGTAACCAGTACATCAAGCAGCTTCTAGAAATAACTCCATCTTGCTTCTGCCAGTATAAATCTGTTATTGACTGCAGTGGGATTTGGGCTGCCAGGTCATTGGTATATGTCAACATACTTATATGGAATATTTGGTATCACTTTTATCCTTCAGGTAAGAAAGTAATTTAGTTGAGAATACTATGGTTATGGAAACCTCTGTGTTAAGGAGCATTCTTCAGAGCTGGACTGAGAGAAATGAATGACTGTGCCCCCCTTTTTTTTTTTTTAAGGAGCTAGTCCTGTATCTTAGTCAACACAAACACATTTCATAAAGCATATGTGGATTGCGAGAAGTTGGTAAAAAACTAGTTCAGGAGTTTCCATTCTTGCAACTTGTTTGTCTTCCATTCTTCTGTTCCTTTCATGACTAAACAAATTTGTCTGGGTGCCTTAGTTTTTACTCAATGAAACTTCAGTACTCTGTAGGAATTCAGTAAACCAGAAACACAACTTGGTGCTTGAGAAGCTGCTTCCATTTTGAGAACGTGTTTCTAGAGAAGTAGGGTGTGAGTAGATGTGGGTAGTGAAAGAAATGGCACCAATCATTGCAGTCTTGATTTCTGAAGGCATTTCCTGAGTTATTTTAAAGGTTTTACGTATGGTTACTGAAACCTTAACTCTGCATATGAACTGTTTTTTTTAAATGAAAACTATTAAGCCTGGACTTCTTTGTTGCTTTATTGCAGTCACTTGAAATGCTTTACTCCCTAAGATTAGCATGCAACACCTTCTTCCATGAAAACAGGATGGAAAAAAGCTTTACCTGCTCTTATCTTTCACATGTCATCTTCTATTTGCTAATATATATGTGCATATGTTTTATACTCTGTACTTTTATGTTTTCTGTTTTGTGGTTTTCATTGAGAAAGTTCACATCTTATTTTCTAAAGAATTAATTTTTCTATGTGGAAAAAAAATCAGAGGGGTTTTATCCTAAATTAAAAGTTCCATTTATGTGTTGGCAAAGTATGGCATGTAAAGTGTGTGACACAGGACATTTGCTCAATGGCTTTCAAATTAAAATAATAAATCTTGTAGGCATTAACAATTACCTTGCAGAAATGGGTCACAAATGGAGTCAGAAAAAGTATATATGTAAACCAGACTTGAAGGTAGCTGTTGTTTACATGCCAGTAATTTACACTGACTTCTGTGCCACCACTTCTTTCTCTGTGCAATCAGTCGTTACCACAGAAACTGCAACAACACATGGCACCAGGAGAGACAAAGCTCCTTCATTAAGAAAGGCAATCACTCGCAATAGAATTCTCTTCATCTCATCCCTGCTGTTCAAAGAGTGTAAAATGCTGTAAAATGCGGTTTCATTGCAAACAATGTAAATTCAGCCTTTTGTAGAGAAATGCTGTTGGTTAGGGCCATTGGAATGCTTTGGACAATGCAGGTTTTACTGAAAGCTTGTCTTTGTGCTGCTGTTGGATTAAGAAACAGCCCCATGATGTCGATCTTGAATGGAGCATGAAAGAATTTGGAAAGAATTAGCCACTACCTCTAGTATTCTTTAACGAATTAAGGGGAAGGTGTTTTGATTTTGTCCACAGCAAATAGATTAAAATGCATTCAGATGCTTCTGTGCAGGTCTGAACAGTGAGTTTGAGACTGCCTGGGCTCGGTTTCCATGAGAGTGCTGGTGGAGGTGACAAAAAACTAATTTTTCTATATCTTTTTCCTTAAGGCAGAACAATAGGTTGGCTACAGACTTAAAAACCTATTGGATTTGAGGGAATTTGTGGCTGCAGAAGTTGTAATCAGGTTGTGTCTCCATGGCAATACAAGGATGGACCAGGACTCTTCTGCCATTGCTTTCCCTGGAAGCAGCTGTGCTTAATGGATGGAGTAAAGTAGGCATGGATTATTTAACCTGATGTGCTTAAGGCCCTTAAGAAAGGGAAGGAACAGCATTTCTTCTGCCTAAAATCAGCACAGCCCCTTTTTCTTTTACATGAGCTTGCCTTTAGGCTTTGACTGCAGACTCATCAAGAGTGGACTTTTTAGGGATTCCCTGTGGGATCCAGTCTGCCCTCTGGGCTCTCCAAACAGGAGCTCTATGAAGAAATAGGCAAAGGCTTTTCCATGCTTTAATTATGCATCTTAATATGCAGGAACCACTTCCTATGTGCAGGAGCATTGCTATATTTTCATCTGTGCCTCTGGTGCTTGCTGGGCCCCTCATCCATTTGTAGCAAATGGTGGGCACCAAATTTGCCTCCAAGGGTCGGATTCCTACTGCAGGATGTGCAGTACAGAGTCGTGACCCCAAGCACGGGCAGCGTTGGTGTTTGTCAAACAGCAGCTCTGCTGCTGGGGCATTTGAGGTCACAGTTGAAGTACAGGTAGCTTCAAGGAGCCAGCATTACTTCTGGTTACTGTAAGGCAGTGGAATAGATTCTGACTGCAGGAGGCAGAAATTATATACCTCACTGTAATCTCACTGTTGAGTATCCTGTGAGATGCTGACACTCTTTGCTTTAGTGGGCTTGAGGTAGCTCATGTTCTTTTTAGGAAAATGATTTAGTAGATTGTATAAGCCACACTCTGGCATGATAAACTTGCATGGATACCAACAAATTTAGGCAGAATTCCTGAGCTGCTCTAGACCTCTGTCTGGTGGTGTTATATAGCTTTAAATTAAGATATTGCCATCAATCAGCTTGTCACCTTCTTCGCTACCCACTTGTATTAAATGATTTCACTATCAGCTAAGATGGAGCACACCACTGAGTGTCAGATTATAAGTGTCTAGAGAAATTAGATACTGAAATTAGATGGATAACATCCAGGCTGCTGCACAGGATCTCCCAGTATTGCAGTTGCCAATGTGTCCTGCTCCAGTCAGATAAAACTTTACTGTGCTGTGCTTCCTCACTCACTTCCCTTAACAGAGGATGTGCGAATGAGGGTTGGGTAAAGTCAGTCTCCTGAGAAAGTCCCAATATCTGTGGGCACTACATGAGCAATGTGTCATCTAATTCTCCTGTACGAATAGTCTGGTACATTGCAGCATGTGCCTCAATTCATCAGATGTCTTAGCAAGCTCTAGCCCTGTCTGGTTCATCTTAAATCAGTAGCTTCTCAATCTGTTTTTCCTTGGGCTGGACTTTGACCAAAGATGATTTAAAAAGTAATAATTGCAGTATCGGTAAAATAAAAAAAAGGTCAGCTAAGAGATCTGAAAACTGGTGAGACCCAAGATGACAGCCATCCTTGGGGAGACTATCCTCCCTGGGAAAACTGATTTTAATGTGTTGGAGTAGCATGGGATTTAAAATTGGATGCATGGGTGTTAACATAATGCCTTAGTTTCTGTCTCCTTATGATAGGAAAATACCCTGCTGAGAAAAAGCTAAAGATACTGAGAGACAGCATTTAAATTCCTGTTTCCACTGGTGGTATCCTTTTCTCATGGAGGGGCACAACCGTAGGAATATGCAAAGGGCCAGCTGGGTTGATCGCTGGACTCCGATATCGAATGTCTCTGGAGTATGGTAGAATCTATTTTATGAATGCTCTAGAAATATTCACAGATGTGTAGGGATTATTTAGTTATTCATAAGTCACACTTGTAGAAATAAGTAGATTGGTGTCGGTTCGCATTTTGAGGGATCAAGAAGAGTACGAGAATTCATTTAACCATCACAGTGAATTTCTAAATTTAAAAATGTAACGACTTAGGGTCTCAGAGATTAATACTGGGAGAGGATTTCCTCTATTTTCTGTAGAAAGTTTTTTCTTCCTAGTCACCAGCTAGGCTCCACATTTGTAGAAAAGGAAATAGTTCTCAGAGTTTAAATATGTATGTGAATGTATGCATCTATATAAATTAAGGTTATTTTGCTCATACTAATTATCATTGAAAATTATCTCAGTCTCCCTACTTAAATGAGCTATCATAGCATGGCTTTGTTCTGTAATGGGGCACTCTTAGTGTTCCTCCAAGAAAATAATAAGTAACACTCAGGACAATAAAGTAATAAAGGCAGTAGTATGCTTTCAAAATAATTTTGGGGATTTTTGTGGGAATTTTGTGTGAACTTTTCATGGTAGAAATGTTATTTTTGGAAATCTCTATATCTATTCCTGAGCTGCACCATTTGGCAGTCTTGAAACAGAATTTAGTTTTATGCGGATGGTGCCCTTAATGCATGTGTTATCTTAAAATCATTCCCTTAAATTTGTGTTACCAAGGATTGGGAAAATAAAATCCTTTTTTCTTTATATCCATTTTTTTTTTTTTTTTTTTTTTTTGGTGGGTGGAAAGTGAATACAGTTACAAAATAAAAATTTCACACCTGTCTAGATCGCAGATAAGAATTCCAGCTCAACTACACCAGCAAGTACTGGGGTCAGCTATCAAACAGAATACAACTACTCAAGAACTCCCAGAGAAGAGGTGAGCGGTGCTTTATTTAAGAGTCCTGCTTCAGGAGTTTAAGGTAGTCAGAAAGTTCAGGCTCCTTGCCCAGATTTCTGTTTAGCAAGGAGCCTGCACTTTAATGCTCTCAGTATGATGGCTGCGCTCAGCTAATTAACTGAAGTATTGCTATGAACAAATACGGGAGTGTGAAGGGATCCTCCATGTTTGGGTTTTAAAACTGGGCCATTGGGCAATCCCATGGGCTGCTGAAAGAAGGTGAAGGAGTTCTGGTATGTTTTAGTATTCTTCGTTACGGGGTATTAGATGTCTGATTATGATGGAAATTCTGCCCAGTGCCCCCGTGGTACAGAACAGAAATAAGAATTTCAGTCTACTGGCAATAGTTTTAAACTGAGCACCTTGTAAGCCAGTATGGTCAAGCCACTAAGGGAAGCATCTGCAGAGGATGGTGAGGAGGAAGGTGGGAAGGGCAGATGTTATGTTGCTGTTGAGGAGAGAAGTGTTTCCACACTCCCCTTCCCTCTTGCGGGATTCCTCTCTCATTTGCGCCCTCAGACACGAACTGCTCTGTTGACTAACATGGCACAGCTTTTCTTTTCATGGCAAATATCTCCCCGTCTCCTCTCACGAGGTGGGTCTGGCTTACCTTGCCTGATGTCTTTCTCTTGGAGGCTGCACTGGCCAGCAGCTCTTGGCCTCCTCCTTGTGTGTGGTCAGGAGGGGACAGGGACAAGTCCATGTCCCTGCCTGCACCTTCGTGGTGGCACTCAGTGACTCCAAGATATTTGCATGTTTGCTAGAGAACAAAGATGGGTATGCATGGAAAAAGACCAAGATGATGTAAGAGATGCCCATCTGCCCAGAAAATACTGAGCCTTTGCTACCCTTCTCAGGGAGAATTACAGGTTTTAGAGCAGCATCCACTGGCATTAAACACAGCAGAGAAACCCCTGGACTTAGTATTATTGCTTTTGACCTATTTAGACCTTATAACAGTGGTGTGTCTGGTGAAAAATTTTGTTAACCAGGGGGAGGCAGGACTTCTTTCTCATTTTTGTTAATTATTTGTTTTGATTAACTGAAGAAATGAGTTGTGTGAGTTTGTGTGCTGTAGATCACACATCTTGTGAGAAAATGGAAAGAATACTTGCGTATCTCACTAGGGATACTGAAAGGATAAAGTAATTTTTGTTAAGTATTTTGAATTTCTGGAAATTGCTATGGACGAGGAAAATATTATTCTCTTTGCATAAGTATTAAATGTTGAAGTAGAACGGGGATACCTAAGATAATCTAAAACTCATCTTACACATTTAAAAATCCTCCTCTTTTTTGGCTATTCTTATAGGTCCTATTTCTGAAGATGCTTACTGTCAACAATTTATAGGCAAATCACTGAAATTTTGGGATGCTCAGCCCCAATGCTGATTATTTTTCTTCATCACAATTCACAATGCTTTCTTTAAGCTCAGTGTTGAAGATCAGGTTCTCAACTGGCATAAGTGCAGGTGGCTGTGTTCAGATGAACATCTCTATGCCTTATTTGTGCTAGATAAAGGTCATGCCTGTAGCCTGATGTAGAAATGTCTCAGTTTGCACTGTGAAAACTATTGCTTTTTGTTTTCCCAGTAGTAAAGACAGTGCAGAAGAAATAGGTTTCAAAATCCTGCTGGTCATCTGTAAGGTGGTTTAGAGTTCATCATGTTCTGCTAAGACATGACATTTGTAGTGCAGGGCCTGGGGAGGGAGTGAACTGGAAGAACCTCATAGTTGCCAACATCAGCAGAGACAACTGGATGCTACTGCAGGGCTTAGCTGGTATTACTTCAGAATAAAACCCTTTCTTTAGGGCTTTAACTCCTGCTGACTGTCTGAAATGCAGCTGCTGTGCTGCAGAACCTCCTGAAAAATTGTATCATATGGGTAATTTCAGACTGTCGGCAGTAACAACAGTAGCAGGCAAGGAGACTACAAAGAATGGGTTAAATCACAGACTTCTTGCCTCTTCGGTATTCCTGGATAATAATCCACCTACAGTGACTCCACTCTGTGGGTAGAAAATGCCTACCTCTTTTTAAACATAATTTATGCACTCCTTTGCCTTTTGAAAAGGATAGACACCAGCCAGGTAGAAGACTGCTCTGCTGCATTAGGGCTCGGAATTAACCATCAAATGTGTGCCTGATGTGCGAGTCAATCTGCCAAGTCATAAATGTTACAAGCAGACATCTGACTACAGTGTGTATTTTTAAAGTACGCTTTTTGGCTATGTAGCCTTAGCAAATACTTTTCCTTCCAACCTGTGCTAAAAGGTCAGGGATACATATGCTGTTAACCTGGCACGATATGAAATCTGCCATAAACTGATTTCCCCAGGGGATTTCTTCCTGCAAGGGCTGTGTGCTATGAGGCAGTGTCTCCCGGATGATTCCAAGTGTCCTTGACTCGATCTGCGGTAAGCAGGAAGGTGCGTGATCATTTCTTCTGTGATGCAGTGGTGGCATCTGAGGGGGCTGAGGGTGTGAAGGAAGCTCATTCCTCCCTCCCCAACCCCACCCCCATGACAGAAAAGTTCTTGGGCTTGGACCTGAAGGGGTTGGTTGGTGAGAAGTTTCTGCTTCTCCAGTAAAACTCAGACCTAGAAAATTCTATGGTGGTTGCATAAGTACTGAAATTGCCACACAGCTAAAGCCTGAAAAGCAAGCAATTGACTGGGGAACATATTTCTAATATAATTGCTTTTTTACTTTTTTTTTTTGTTCTGCTTTGAGTTTTGATTAACTTCACTTTAATTATAATCAGTGAACATTGGGAAAGAAAGGGATGGTTTTGTTGGTTTGGGTTTTTGGTTTTGGTTGGTTTTGTTTTGTTTTTTGGTTGAAATTCCAGCAGCTTTCTGTTGTTATTCCATTTGGAAGAGGAGTAATTCCTGGTCCTGTCAAGAATTACTCAAGAAAAAAAAATGAACAGGGAAGTCATATTTGACACTTTTGATCCCTTGAATTAGGTATGATATGAGCAATTTCAGGCCATCCCTGTGTGCCCTAAGGAATAAATCCATGGTAAATATGAGGTAGAATTAATCCTTCAAAAGCAGTACATATTTTTGAGGAACACAATGGCCTCTGAGCAATGCCCAAGGCACCCAGCCGTTTTCTGCTCACCTATAGCAAGAATTCCCAGATTATTACAGCAGAAATGTGTTGCTCACATATCTGCAATACACTCTCTGGTGTGCATCCCAATCAAAGGGCATTTTCAGACATTGGCATCTGCAAAGCAGATGTGCAACTGTTCTAGCATCTGGCTTGCTTCCTGAGTCTCCAGGGGAATAACTGGGCTACTCCTTGTCCCAACATAATGCCAGAAGAGGTTCAAGTGTCATTCTGCCGTGTCTCTCCTGATTTCTCTGCCTCCTCCCTGATCTGTAACAGTACCTCTGCCACTTCTGGCTGAATGTTTCCCTGGGAAGTGATTAGCTCATCTTCAATATCTGCCTGATGCCTCTGGGTCAGAGGTCTTGTAATACAGCGATGATCCCGGAGACAGAGCCAGCCCAGCTGAGAAAAAGGTGACTGCTCCCACTCTTCTTTGTGCCTTCCCGTGATTGCTCAGGGAGCCACAGCATATGTCAACCTTCAGCACATACAGCATCTGCTCTGGCATCTTATTCCATAGGGTGTTGGTCTCTCGGAGGAGACCCACTTTGCTAGACACAGCTCTCAGCTCATACTTTGTCTGCCTGCTCTGGGAAGGCGATGTGTTTTCTGACAACAGCCAAGATAAAAACCAAAGGTTCATTCTCTTGCACTTCAGGGCCAATGTATAACTTGTTCCTTCCATTCAAAACCTCTAGTCAGAATACACAGATTATGGAAACAAGGGGTTAATTCACTTAAACTATCTTCTGGCTTTATGGGATTGCCACAAACCAGGGCTGGTTTAAATGTAGGGTCTGGTTAAGCATGTTAGTGTTTAACTTTATATGCTATTGTTTTAAAATGTCTATTTGAGGAGATATACATTTAAATTTTGTCATTATGTAATTAAAAGTTATTTGTTAGATCTGTCAATAGTCTGTTAGGCGCAATCTGCTGGGTGCATCTTGCATTAATTTTTTATCTGAAAGAGCAGAAATTATTTTATGTATTCTTAACTGTTGTTTTGTAGATGCAGTGTTAAATGTTACTAGATTTTACCTCCCTGAGCCACGAAAGCTTTGTTTTCTCATCTCCTGTCAATCTTATTGAGGAATGCTGAGTAACCAGAATGAAGCAAAGATAAAATTGCCTTCTGATCTCTCTGATTTATTTTGAGAAAACTTTGGTTCCCTCTGTGTCAAGGTGTCCTCACTTCACCTGCTTAGAGAAAACATGATAGTGGAAATTCACCTAGTGTCTCCAATTTATCTCTAAATTACTGTGCAACTGTTAGTCTCCACAATACCCAGAAGAGGTAGATAAATAATGTTCTATTATCCTGATCATAGATGTAAATCATTACCAAGAACTTGTGGCTTGCCAGAGGTCTCATTTGAAGTCAGATTAAGAGCTGGTGCATTTCTGGGCTTCCCACATAAGATTGTAACACTTCTGATTGCTACCTTATCTCCTTGTTTCTTCACCTCCATCACTGTATCTGCCACTGAATCTTACACATATTTTCATATTGGAGTCCTCAGTGAACAGAATACATTAACGAGCCACAGCTTTTCATTAGACAGCAAATATTCTCAATTAAAGATTGCTCATTTATTCTAGACCTTTTTTTAAAATTAATATGATCAAACAAGGGCAAAGGAGTGAATGAGAATCACCCTCAGAATAATTGCTATATGAGGATCACTGCTGAAACCAGCACAGCATCTTTTAGTCTGACAGAGCAAGTGCCTGTGGCATGCTCTCACTTCCACAAGTGCCCTATATATTTAATCCAGTTGTTCTTTTCTCCTGAAATCCCATTTCATTTTGGATTACAGCTGAAAAAAGTCTGTGTGTGTGGTGAAGGACATCATTCTGAGTGGAGAAGCTGGTTTGGCTAGGTTGGAATGCTGAAATATCCACTCTAGAGCTCTTAAGGAGATGAAGTTGGCCTCTTTCTCTCTCTTTTTTTGTCCTGCTCAGCTCTTGTGCCAGCCATCAAGGTGTCCGACCTTCACAGGAGAAAATGAGTGCATCAGAACGCGCTGTCCAAAATCCTCACGTGTCCTTACAGCAAAGGCTTCTCCAGAATTAGCACTGGGGACAATACATGAAGCTTTTCACGTGGAGCCTAACATTTTTTAAATTCTTTGGCAAACTTGCAACAGTAACATCTGCTCTTTTGACCACAAAATCTCTTACAGCAAACTCCCTTCCTCCTGGGCTCTTGTGAGGGCTGCTTTCTTGCTCGCAGCACGTGCAGAAGGTACTGCATATTGCTAACTCATTTGAATTATTCTGACTAAGTTATTCTCACCTTGCTGAAAAAGGATTTGCTCTAAGTGGCCACAGTCTGAGATTTGAAACCCTTGACAGTCTTTCTCTACTAGCAAGCTGCTGATTTGTTGTCCTGTGTTCCTTTTCCAGGGTCCTAACTCTATTTGTGCCTCAATGTCCAGTGAACGTTGAGACTTCCCTCTCCCTACAGTGATTTTTCTAGTTCTGAAGACTCCTTCCACCTCCTATTTTTAGGAGCTACATCCTACTCCAGGCATTTTCCTTTCACTGCTTACGTTGCCACCACTGTTTTCTGCAGTTCCACTTCAGGAGAGTGTCCTTCTCACGTCTGATGGTGACTGCAGTTCCTCCACTGCATAGCATCCCATTCTCTGTGAGCAGAGAGCAGCACTTCAGCAACGATTAAAATGCTGTTTAAAACCCAGAATTGGTGCCACAGCCTCTGGGTGAAAGAGGAGCTATCAGAAGGACAAGAAGATGTTAATGATTCTAAAAGGGAGAGTGGTTTTGTGTCCAGGAAAGGCAAAAAAATCCCAGTGACAGGTTGAGAATCATTTGAGGGTATTTTTTTCTGACCTATGTGGAAAGCTGTTTCTATTCCCAACTAATTTAAAACTAACCAAACAAAAAACCCCTGCCTCAAACAAGCTAAAGGACTGCAAGAAGACAGATGTGTATTTGTAAATAACTCAATAGAAATTATAAAACCAATTTGAAAAAAAAAGATCCTTTTTTCCTTGAAAACATTCAACAAGGTTTGTCATATTTGTCCTTCAGACCTCAAACAAGCAAGGCTTTTTTCTTACCTAAAGATTTTAGCAAATATTGTGCAGAACATTATTTCCTTTTTATCTCCTGGTCATTCCCTCTTAAACTTTGCTGCTTTGTTCTTTTTTTCTGAACACCATTTTCATTTTCACTTTTTTTATTAATTCAGTAGGAGGGTAGAAAAAGAAACTAATACTGGGGAAAGGGAGGGAAACTGGGATTTTTCTTATGGAGAAAAGGGAAGAACTTTGAGTAAATGTTATTTGAGAGGAGGGGGAGAAATGGGAGGAAAAAATATTTTGTTGCCAAAATGTATCTGCATTTACTTGTCCAGCTCTAGAAGTGAAATTGTGGAATACATACAATCCTGTTTCTTAGCCAAAAAGTCTGTGCATTTTGAGAAGGCTTCCTAAACGTCATCTGCAAAATGTCCAAAAATGCAAAACTCCAAAAAGATCAAGTTACGAATCTTTTCCCTTCCTTGCAACTCTCACGAGTAGCTGAATTTGAAAAACAAATAACCTTGTGCAATAAATATTAGAGGGGCTGGTGACCAGCATGGTGACTTTACTGTTAGCTCATGTCTTTGTGTGTGTTTAAAAAAAGAAAAAGAGTCACTTTTTCAGCATAATGGGAGACTGAAAACCGTAAGTGACCATTAAGCATTTTGATGAAGGCAGATGTATTTTTAAAAAAAGAATGTATTCTACCCTAAGCTGAGAGCCTGTGGTGAATTTTGTTAACTAGAATTTGTAATTTGGGCTACTGAGTTGGCTTAAAAGCATTTTTGTGGATGGTGGGCATTTTAATAGCAGGACTATACTGAGTGTTATCGGGAATTATGCAGCTTGAGAGCTTCACGCCATCCTGAAATTTTTCTTGATTACAGCTAGTACCCTATGCAGTGTAGGTAGTAAATAGAAATTTTTTTTTGTTTGTTTCTATCCAAGTCCTTATTGATACTCCTGTCAAAATACAGTTTCTGGTCTCTCAATAAACACAGTGCAAGACTTGTGAATATAGTTTTCACACATAATTTCTGGATGTACTTCTGAGCCTTTTGCCACTGCGTACATTACAGAACTTTACACTAAGCTACTGCTGTATCTGGACAATCATACAAGCTCATAGTAGAAATCTCTCTTTTATTTTTTATTTTCTGCAGTTGTCAAAGTGAGGAGCAAGGGATGTCACAGAAAAGTATTTCTACTATAAGTTTTACAGTTACTAAAATTAATGATGTGCCCACAGTATTCATAAGTGGAAATTGCATCTGTTAGACTGATATTGCTAAATAAAACTTGGTTGATTACTGGGATGAACAATATCCTCAGATATCCTCGTGGCAATTAAAATAAAGGCAGTTATTCCTAACAGTCACATCTAGGACCTCTGCTTAAATTTACTGCAATACTTGTGCCTGTAAACATGTACATCTCACAGCTAAAATAGATTTAGGGCAATTAGAACAAAAGTACTAGATATAATTTCTCACTGGTCTGAATTAGATCTTGCTACTGAAGTCAGAAGCAGAAAAAGCTTGTATTTGCAAGAAATGCCTTCAAATCAAAGAGCAGCTCTGTGTGTTGTTCTCAGCAGACATACAGCTACGTTGAAATCCTACCTGGATGAAGAGAGGACAAAACCCACTTCAGATTGGTGCTTATGAAAATGATACCTGAATGGTCAAAGCAAAAGCCTATGGATACACGATTCCCCTGTGCAGTATTCCATAACCATGTAGACCCAGGGAAGAGAGTAGCTGCCTGCTTTACCCAGTTTTATTTCCTGTCTGATAAAGGTTGTGTAATGTAAGTCTCTGTATAAAGGAAGAAATGGCTTCAATTGCTTCAAAGGAGAATTCTCTACCTGGCAGCAGAATGAAAGTAAGTATGACCTCCCCAGATTCCTACATCCGAAGCGTACCATTCCCCTATTTGCAGGAACCCAACAGAAACGTTGTGGGTACACCCCGTTCCTTTGAATTTTCTTACAAG
The DNA here is from genome assembly GCA_036630365.1 of Acanthiza pusilla. Lineage (NCBI taxonomy): Eukaryota > Metazoa > Chordata > Aves > Passeriformes > Acanthizidae > Acanthiza > Acanthiza pusilla. Next base: position 17,750,377 of record JAXCHO010000006.1, read on the forward strand.
GTGACCTTCATCCTAATTGTCTTGAGTATTTTGCCCTTCAATATTGAATACTTGCTTCAAATTCTAATCATATTTTGGTTATAGTTTGTCCTTTTTGTAGAAGCTTTGTAAAGTATTTTCATAAATGGTTGAGACTCACAGAACCTTGTTGATGCAGGCAATATCAGTAGTGGCAGTCTCCTTAGCAGATGATAAATAGATGCACAAAGCTACCACAACAACATTTTAAGTTTTTAATATTTAGAACCCTTGGGGATCAACTAAGGGACCATCTGCAGTTGTCATTGACTTCTGAAAGAGCTACAAAAGCTGAGATCCAGTGCTGAAGTTCTTGTTGTGGGGTTTGTGAACTCACCATTTATATCTAAAGGGCACTTTGATTAATATAGGATGTCAAAGGCTTTGCGAGACCACGGAGACAAGACTTAGCCCAATGCCTGAAACCAGCTTGTGAATAGCTTGTTTTCAGATGTGGTAGCAAGTCTTTTGGATGCCAAAAAGAGGGTCCATTCCTCCTATTTCAACAGCATAGTTAGTTTTAAAAAGTACATATTTAATTGCAAAATAGGCTGGAATTGTTTTCATGCAGAACATACAGAAAGCAAGGGGTTTAGGAGCACAGCTTTAAACTTCCTGGATTTTGCTCATATTCCTGTCACAGTTCCCAGTAAGATTTCTCTTTCATCTGCATTTGCCGTAGTTCCTCCTTTCTTACTTTCTAATAATTTAAGAGACAAGATGACAGAACAGATTAAAAAATATCTATAAATAATACCGTACGTAAAGAGGCATTTACCCACTGAGTCTTAAAACTCATTCCCTGATTTGGATCTATTTTTATAAGCTTCATCTCACTTGACACTGACAATGATTCACATAAATATTAAGTGTTCATTTTTAGTCCAGTGCACATAAGTGAAGCTAAACTGTAGTGTTCTTTGGAGTTTTTACCCTGAAGGTCCTTTCTAAGGATGGAAAGAGGGTTAGGAGGATTCAGTTCTTTAGCACTCTACAGTCATCGCATATTACCTAGTGTAGATATAGCCTTTTAAAATTTTTCAATGACTTTCACATTTCAAATTTTTTTTTGTGACTTTTTTTTTCTTCTGTAGGATATAAAAATAGGATGTGTTATCCTGAATTAAATTGTAAACCAGCACGCTGTGGAATTATGTGATTTCTTATTTATACCTCTCTGTTGTGTTGTGGTTATGTTCAACTCTATCACTATTCTTTTGCTATATCTTGGTTTTTTAATTAAAGCAGTCCTGAAATGTTTTATTTATTGTCCAAATATTTTGTTCTTTGGACTACATAGCAGAGTTATTTTAACAATGAAAGGAATTTTTTTTTCAATGTTTGTCACTTCTAAATCCCAATACAATTGTATTTCTGTTATAGCGGGAGTAGATTTGATAACAGATGGTAAAACTGCAAAACTGTCTCTGCTTCATTAGCGCCCCTGGCAAGTCTTCCTGTATAAGGTAAGTTACAGCAGAGAGGGATATTTAACAATATACCCTTCACAGTTTCCAGTAAGATTTTGAACTAGTTTTAAGTGTATCATGAAGGCAGTGAATGTAATAGCTAGAATGTCCATTGATCACTTCTGTGTTGGTCGTTAAAACCAGAACTAGAGCATACGTGCTGTAAAAGGCTCTGATCTAGCAAAGACTTGTTCTAATGCTTTTCCAAGTTAAATTTATCATGGCAATAGTTTAATTGAGATCACTTTCCTTTAATGGTGATAATGCATTTTTATCAAAAAGTAATAAAATGTAAGTGATCAATCTCCATTTAAATTAAAAGAATGTTTATGTTAAAATATTGATGAAAAGGCAGCCTTCAGAGATTTTAAGAATGCTTGTATTGCCATGGCATGACTGAAAGGTGACAGATTGATAGCCCTGGGAAACGTAGGTCTTTTCAAAACAAATTATGTGATGTGTCCTCACACTGACTTTGGAACTCACTTTGCAGCATGGCAGAACTGCTCAGACTCTGGGGTGAAAAAGTCCTCTCTAATTCTGCACATCATCTACTCTGCGTATCATCACCTACTCTTCTGTGCATTTTGCCCATTCCTTCTCTATAGGGACTGCAAAGAGATCCCTAAATCATTGCACATGGCTCAACCTGGAGTCCAATGCATGAGGACAACATATGGTTATTTCCTAGCAGGAACTGGCTTCCACAAAGTGAGTGATGAAAAATAAAAAAACCAGTGTTGTCACATGCCAGCATTAGACCATCTCTGATAATGCCACTACATGTATCTGGCTTCTGCTACTGATTTTGCTGAATTCAGTAGCCCAGAATTAACACAGAGGAACAGCCTCTTACTTCCACGTTATTGAGAAATGTTGCTTTGCCATCTCCCCAATATAGTGGTTTGTGAATTCCTCATGGTGGGCAAATTGGATAAACTTCACCAAGTGCCCAGATTATGCAGCTTTGTGAAGTGGGGAGGGCTCCTGAACAGAGGTGGATGAAAATTGGAAATCGTGCAGTTGGAGGAAAATATTAAATTTGAAATTTCACATTCTAAGGAAAAAAACTGTAGCCACTAGATCATTGCATCCAGGAAACTGTGTCACACTACAAATATCTCCTGTTTTTATTTGAGTATGTTTTTGAAAATAGATTATATTCAGTATGTATTTGGCAAGTACATTTAAAGGACTTTTCCTATTAGTGAAAGGAAATTATGGGCATCAACAAGGCTTTGATATAAGGTAGTTGCCAACAGTACCAAGGCAGTTCTGGGCGCAGGCAGAAACAATACTACAGGCACTGGGAAACTGCAATATGCATTTTTAAAAATTACAACTGCAGGGTTGGTGTTTCGGGAATTCTAAGTTCAAACTCGCATGGTGACACCTTTTTATGAGTCTGCCCTCAGAAGTGAAGATGTAGGAAGTGACTGCTAGCTTTCCTGGATGCAGGAGATGGAGAGGGTGGTGATGGAGAAGCCCTGCTGTCTGTGCACTGGCCACCACAGCTCCTGCACATACTGCACCTTTGGAAGGATCATAGCCTCGGGTGATCTGCTGCAGTCCAGGTTGGTTTGGAAAACACTACATCTGAGTATAGTGTAAAGTCTTGCCTTAGATGCTGTCAACTTGCTGTTTTCATAGTACAAGCATTCAGAGGTGTCACAGAAATTATAACTCTATTGTGCTAGTTACTGTAATAAACATATAGTAAGGGAGAGAGGAAAAAATGCAAAGCAAGTAACCTGAGGAATGTTGCTTTTCTATTTTGAAAATGACATACTAAGATTAAACATCTTGTGTGATTTTACACACAGTAAAATACACAGAAAATGGAAAAGGCTGAAGCATATCCAAATGATGTGCCATACTGAGCTAATAAATTGGTGTTCATGTGCTTGTGCCACATTTGCTGAGCTCTATGCGTGTGACTTGCCTTTGCACTACTGTCATGCTGCAGATGCTCCCTCTGAGAGGATTCTTCAGAGCTAACATAAGCAAGCAATTAGGACTTTGTTCAGATCTTTGAACAAATGCTCACTCCATATAAACTGCATTAATTCAGTTGCTTGCAATCACTTGCCAAATATCAGGTTTGGGGGCTTTCTTAGGGTTTTGTTTTTTGCTTTCTAGTAAATTTCCACCGTGTAGGTCTGTGCTTGTCTGAGGACATGTGGGAATGTTCTGAATGAATGTTAAAAATCACCTCATAAGAACAAAGGCTTACACTGCTGTCCTAACCAAGATATCCTTTGAGAACAGTAAATGCAATTTTAAGAGTTCCTATAGCTGATGGCAGTATGGACATGAAGATAAATTTGTGGTTTGGAGTTGAAGATGCTATAGAATTTTTACTGAATTTTAAACTTTTTATTTACCTGTAGTCCGTGCCACTAACATGGAGAAAACTGAGTTTGCTTAGCAGAGCAAGTTCTCCAAAAGATGTTTTCTTCAGAGCAGTGAATGCACTTTTGCACTATTGATTTCCTGCTGCTTAGACATAACTAACATTTTAAGTAATCTATACAGTTTTGAAATTTACATTAGGTCTTTTAATAAAATCACTAGCACCTCAGGGACTTCTTGGTAGGATAGACAGTGAACTCCAATCAAGTGAACACTAAAAAATAGGACATTAGATTTCAATATTGCTTAAGCAAAATTCCGACCTAAGCTGATCTGCTACTGCCCAAAACCAGAAAACCAAACACCACCCCACAGGAACTTCCTCAGTCCAGGTATTGGTTGAGTTATCACAGCACAGTCAGGTTGTTCTTGGTTTGTCCTTACAAGTGCTTTACTGAAAAACCCTGAGTTAAAATCAGTTCTGCATTATGCAGGACACATTCCCGGGAAGTGCTAAGACGTACTGTCACTAGATTTCTTGCAGAACTCCACACTAGAAGTGAAGGGGAGATCCGCGCTAAAAAGGGAAACGGGAATAGCACAATGTGGCTGATACCATGTTGTGGTGTTTTTAGAGTAAAGATCAAAGGCTGCTGTGAAGGCAAGCCCTTTTGCGTTGTGTGTTGTGGCAATTACACAATTGTCCTTGTCCTGAAAAGTTTTACCTGAAATAGGTCTGCGTGGGTCTCTGGCTGTATCCCACTAAAATCAGTGATAGTTGGGACAGTGGCCCTACAAGCAGGGTGGGATTTTAGTGATGGTCTGCTAGCTTCTTGCCTGTGTCCTTTTCTGCTCTAGGAACACGACCTCCCTTCTGTTGGTAGTTGTAGGTGCTCAGCATTTTAGAGATTTCTTCCTATTTATTTTGTTTTGAAATCTGTTATCAAATCTGAAGCATTCTGACTGAAGGTTTTAATTAGTAACTGGATAAATCACAAAACTTGGTCTCTACCATCTATACCTGTCAATTGATCGGGTGTAATGAAGACTGCAAGAAGCCCAAACTGAAAAATAGAACAGGGTTATTGGAATTAATTTTCTAGGAAAATCTGCAGCTAAATTTCTGATATATGTTAAATGATAAGCAGCCTGAGCTGACCAGATCTTTCTCTATTTAAGAATATGTTTTTTGAGGGCAAACGTGGGCAGCAATAGGAACTCTGCTGCAGTCGAAACAAGTAATTAAGTAACTGTTGATGTATCTCTGCGTACATTGAATTTTGTTATGAATGGGTAGCTCATCAAGGAAATTCAGAAAAGAAGATCAATTTGGTCTGGTTGTGTAGATGAAAATGTATGTTTTAGCTTGTATTTACCTCTGAAAATTATAAGACTCGGTAGCGATAGGTTTTGCCTTTGTAATTTAAAACCAAATAATCAATTTTATTTCTTCTTAAAAGGGATGTTCTTTCCCAGGTTTTCAAGTAAAAAGCCACTATGGTATTTTAAGTATTTCTTGTAGTCACAACACCTCAGTGGTCCTGACCCAAGATTTTTCAAAGTAAATCTAGCAGTGCTGAGATTTACTGCTGCTCCTGAAGTATCAACATAATTACGTAAGTGTGTGCCAGCAGTGTGTGCCTGTGTTGGTAGCTCATGTGCTGCACACACATTGCTGGCTGTCTGCAGTGCACTGAAACCTGAGATTTATTGCATTTACAAAAGGCCATTACAATGCAATTTTAACTTACTGTCATTATAGGGTCTTACATCATAAGCAATCACTGCAAAAAGCCTTGGCCTGAGATTTATTCATAATTTTTATTACATGATTTATTAACGCCTCCGTTACATTTTATAAATCTTATCAGAAAGAAATTAAAACCAATTAGGGCCTGGTCCTTTCACCTTTACCCATGTTGGGTGGTACCTTGTTCTCAGCCTGAAGGAAACGGGGATATTCCTGGAGTAAGCTATCACTACAGGAGTAGGAGTGAAGATAGCAAAATCTGGTTACTTACTGAGCACAGGAGAGAGATGTAAAAATTATTCTAGAAATGAAAGCATTTGGTTTATATTCCAGGGGGAGGAGGTGGTTCTCCATGGATTCATAGATTTCTCTGATTTCATCCAATCCTGCCGCTTCTGTGTACCATTTGGAGTGAATCATATATTTATGTAATTCAATATTCAGTAGAGAAAGCCAAGTCAGCCTTCTAAACTGTTCTTTCCTCAGATCAAATTCAGCTCATAGTAACTGAGAAGGTAATTGTAAGACAATTACAAAGATCTCAAAATGGCTTTTCTGTTAGTCTTACGTATGCGTTGAAATTTCATAAAATCAAGCTTATACAAAACGGAAACTTAGTTTTGCCATCTGTATTTGCATGAGAAAGAATTACGCACTTGATTATCAATTAGGGCTCAATTTTTCAATCTGAATACCCCTGCTTGCCCTTTTTATTATGAAACACAGCACTTGGATATGATTTAGCTGAACATTAATTGAAGTCATGTGGTTTAAAGGGGGATGTATTCTGTAGTCCTTTGCAGTAAAAAATGCCAATAAGATCATGATGAGCTTTGTCAGTACTAGAGCTCCATGTTTTGATGCAGTGTGCTAAAGATGCTCATGTCTTTAAAAGATTATGAAAATATACGTTTGAATATGTATGCTCCTAATAAATTGCTAAGACCTATTGCACTTCAGTGCTTTGGAATGGAAATATGCACCATGTCTATTAAAAAAGCAATACACAGCAATTAATTTGTTATCCTGAACCATACTGCAAGAAAATTTATTTCTGTCCTTGAAGTTGGTGGTAATTTTGGCACTGAGTTTCAATAACAGTAAGGCTGGGCCCTCTGTTGCTGATTTGCTAACATCTCTCCTTATGTTAAGGGAAAGGCAGTATGTATAGACTTTACTAAAGTACTACCATAAATATACACAGATCAGTCACGTATTTTTACAAATAAGAAAGACAAATACTGTTAAACACTAGACCACACAGCAGAAGGGAAGAACAAGAAGGAAAAATAGTTTTCCTAGGTATAGTCTAATATACCATCTTTTTGTGTGCAGTTCTAAAATAGAAATGTTATAATTGATCCACAGATCTTTTTATCCTTTGCCTCATGATAGACCAACAGAGAATACCAGTATTTTGTTGCCTTTTTTTGCCCTAACCAAAACCAAAATAGCAAATGTCAGGAGAAGGGCAAAGAAAATATCTGAAGGCACATAGGGATGGATTAAAGAGAGAAGGTACCAAATATCTTTCTGAACCCAGTCACTAAATTCATATTGATTTCAGTGGCACCACGGTTACATTTGCAGAAATATTTTGGGGTGGTTTAATTTTGAAGTCCTTCCTCATATGGAAATCCCACTCAGCATCGTAGGAGGTGGCAGCAATAGGAAGGCATATATATGTGTATGCATATGATGGTATGATCCATACAATCACAGCCTTGGCTAAATCAAGTAAATTTTGTAACCTAGAAACATTAAAATTAAGTGAGATTAAAAAAATTAAATTAAAATGGCAACAGATGCTGTTCTTTTTTTAAGGTTTTAGAATAATAGAAATAAAACTGGAAATAGGCAAATAGATTTTAAAAAAATGTCCTTGAATTAAAACTGCTAAGTCTGTACTAGGCAGCCATGGATTTGTCAGGTGGGTAACATCAACTCTCTCATCTCCTTGTGAGATCGTGACTTCAAAGAGATTGTAAGATCTTCTGGGCAGACATCATATCATCCTGTGCGTTTCTGAACAGCTCAAACTGGTGAAGTCATGATTCTGCATGGCTGTTCTGATATTTTTTTTTTCTCTGTGTGTATGTGGTAGTTTAAAAACGTATTCCTTCTGAAGTCAGACGGACAATTCCCAGGAGTTACTTGTGTACCTTCTCCCACCCTGACCAATTTGATAGGGACTGGATGTGGGACTTGGTGTGAGCAGTGAACACTTTCTAAGTGACATTGCAAAGGTTTCTTTGGTCAGGATGCAGAGAAAACTACCATGCTCACTAACGGGTTATATAAGGATTTGCAGTAACATGTTCCTTGATGGGAGAAAATAGGAATAAAATGGAATTTTAGGAACTATATTAATAATGAATGATAGAATGGTAGTTAATAGATATCTGTAATTCCATTATACTACAAGTGCAAGGGAAACCTCATTTGATGTAGAAAAATTATCATTTTTCCAGAGCTGTAATGCAGCATGCAGTTAAAATTAGGCTGTCTCGTTAATTGTCAAATACATGGTGAGAATTCCTGCAGCCAGCTTCAGTGCAGGATTAGATATGCCTCGGCAGGGGAGACCTTCCAGAAAGGCTCAAGGTGGGAAAGCAGCTCTATCGAGGCCCCTTTGAAGCTGTTCCTGAGGAAGGTACAGGAAAGTGAGTGGGGCAGGTCTTATCCTCTCTTTCCCTGTCTGCTCGTGCCTGGTGGGAGTCCCCAGACCACAGTCTGTTAGCACTCCTGCGCCAAGCGTGTCCCGCATCAGACATCTGTGGAATAAGCTCCCCTTGTGAAGGATGAGGAGTATCTGTTCCCACTCCCTGATACCTGCCTCAATTCCTGAGCTTAGCTGTGCTGGCGAGGGGTAAGGAATGAGCAGAATTGCCCCAGCTTCTAATCCTCAAGTACTGTTATTCAGGAACTAGGATCCCACAAGCCTTTTTATACCTATGAGTTGTACTTTATATAGAGAAAAATGAGTTTAAATCAACACAGCAAGGTTGAAATGCTCTTGAATGTACAAAAGGAAGATGGAAGAAATCCCTGGGGAATACCTTTTTCTCATCTCTTTACCACTATCCTTTTTCCTGTCTCCTTCTCAGTGTCAGAAACTCGTCCTTCAAAAGTCACCCACTGGGTAAAGCAGATTCTTCTGCAGGATGTGAAGGGGAAACATGAGGGAAGGGTGAGTGAGAGTTTTGCTTTTTCTCTTACAGATCAAAGCGGTACAGCATATGCCAGGATTGCAAGTCAAGCTGTTGAGGACTTTCCACGGGACCCCAACCAGCTTCTATTTAAAAACAGTAAAAATGTTTATTTGGAAGGACTACAAAAGCTTTCCTGAGGGTTCATTAATAGAGCTTAACTGTCCAATTTGAATGTGAGCACTAGCGCAGAATCTCAGCTGAAAGCTCCTCATTCCCCCAAACACTGAGTAACCCAAGGAATGTGAATTAACACAAACACAACCTTATCCTGCTGTGGAGGAGGAAGGGGAATAAATATGTTAGATACCTGCAGGCCAAACTCTCCAGGAAGTCAGTGGGAGCTTTGCTAGAGGAAGAACAGCATGACCAGACATAAAGGAGAGAGGTTGCCAAGAAAATATTTTTCACACATTTGTGTACTGAGGGATCTATGAAGTCTAGTAAGTACAGAGGGCAGAAACTCTACTATAGTGTAACTCTGCTGCTTTAGCATACCTCTGTAGCTTTCTGGGTGACTCTATTTCCCCCTTTGTGCCTACTTAGGAAAAATAAATTTACAAAGTTGTCTGACAATGCAAAGAGACAGTTCTAATGAGCTTCAAAGAAACATCTTGCCAATTTTATGTGTATGCAGTGATATTTAGCTGTCTGGACAAATGCTTTTGATGATCCTCTGGATGCTTGGATCTTTTCCATCACCCTGTCTGTTACTCTGTTCAGACCTCCAGGTACCAGACTTTGCCTCTGATACCCAAATGTGGATTCTTTAAGTTAAGGAGAAGTGTAATACCCATTTATCTTACTAGGACAGGTGTCTAAGGAAATCTGTCATTTGAAACAAGCTATCTTTTCTTATTACAGATATAGAATAAGATGTATTTTTTGGAAGTGTTTCCTCTTTTTAGAAAGAACTACATTATTCAAGAAATCAGCATGCAGAAAACTAGAATTTAATTAAAATCAGCCACTATTGTTTTAAGAAGCAACTGTTCACTATGTTGTACCTAAAGACAAATGATTAGCGACTGGAAGCTTTGTTTAATCAAGGTAAGTTAAGAAATAAACAAAATTTGCAGAGTTAGCTGATTTTGCCTGACATACACAAGTGCACTTCCAGTATTCTCTGGCAGTCTACAACGAGATCAGAAGTAATTTAGTATGAGTCAGGTGCAGGTGAAGCAAAACAGTCAAATGTACTTGTATTTGCAAGCAGTGTCCATCAAAATCCTCCAAGAATGGCTGGATTTGAGTAAATGTTGAGCTTTCCACAGACAGTTCCTAAACATTCACTGATCTAGTGTACCAGATACAGTCCAGAAAATCTTGCTTTATACAGATATGCAGATTTTCATTTGATCTTAATATTCAGAGATTGTATTCCTTTTACTTGCCCAAGTGTAACACTATAATGGTTATGTAAACTGATGCTTACATTGAGATGTTATTTTGACATGCATTTTGGTGCCATATGTAAACATAAAACGTGTATAATAACCACCCTTAGTACAGGTTCGAGTTTCATTTAGGAAAATTCTGTGATTTTTTTTTTTACAAAATGGCAATGTGAATTTAGATTTTTGCACAAGTGAATTACAGTTTGTAATTGAAAGTAGCGTACACAATTAGAAGTGGGGTAACAGTGGATGTGTTGCCTGACTCTACCAACGATTGCCTTAATATACCATTCATTTGTTAATGATGCTTTCAATTATTTTACTATAAATTAGCTATTGTGAGCTTGAGGTCCTTTCGCAATGTCTGTGTTAGGTTACAGGAGCATAAATCAAACTGCCATCTCTTTTTACAACCATAACCATAACGTATGGCTTTTATTAGGAAATGTTAAGTGTCTTATAATGTCTTCTTAATGGACAGTGTGTGCATGTGTTGATGATGAAAGCCATCTTCCTTCATGCAAAATATTAATGTATGTGGCCTACATCTCCATAGATACAAGTTAAAGTATCATATTTAACCCACAAAATATTCAGTGTACTCATATTCATCTAGTTCTAACAATCCTTTAAGGAAAGAACAAGTTAGAGATAAATCAGGAGTTGAGTACTAACAGGTATGCACAAGTGATTGTGAATAAATGGTACATCATCCACTCCAAATCCCCCCCCACAAACCCAAATAATCTTATAAAATACCTATTGCTAAATGAAGATACCCTTAGAGAATTTATATCCTCCTAGAATTACAGTCTGTGCATCACAAAGACTCTTACTATTGTTTATAAATTTTTGTCCTTCACCTAAAATATCATATTGCCTCCAAGCAAAAGTGTGGTTTAGACTCTGTAAGCTTTTCATTCGGACAACATTATCCATTTGGCTTTTGAACCACTTCCCAAAATCTAGAACAAGCACATTACTTTCATTTGAAATGTGTTTTACCAACAGATTCCTGGGTACCAGAGAGATCTGCTAGTCAAATCACCTGCTAACACTGGGCTTGATTAATAGAAACCAAGCATTTTGAAGGATACTCTCCAGCCTTGCCTCTCCATTTCCATGTTCCCTTGGCAGAAATCAGGAATTTGAAAGCTGCAATACAACAGCATCATCTTTTCATCTTGCGGTAAGTATTTTATTATTCCTTTATCATCCATGCTGTTTAAAGAAATTCATTTAAAATATGAACTCCTTTGTTCAGGGAGGAAGTCTCCAAAGGGTATGCAAACAAGAATCTTTAGAAATGCAGCAAGATATAACTCCAGGCTCTGCTCCAGCTTTCCCCATTCATTCAGTTTGCAGACCTGGTGTCTCTCTGCTGGAGATCTCTGCTCAGACCCAAAGTCTCCGGCAGCTGCTATTCCACCACCCATTCACACATGGCCAGCTCCCCTCTCCCTGTTCCTTCCATTTCCACTTCTCTTTCCTCCATCCATCCAATTTTCTCCCTAATCTGATCTCACTTCTTTGATCCTCCTCAGGAACAGTGATCATCCTCCCCCACCAAAGCACCACTCATCCCTACCGAGGGCTGGCAGCAATTAAGCTGTAACAAAGGTACATTTAAAAGAGGAGTAAAGTCTATGCAAGCAAATTTCTTTGTGAAGGCCCTGTCCTCCATCTGTTTTCCTACTTATCAATATGAGTATCTTGGGAGCTAATCTTGCTGCTGTTCCTGAAGTAAATGTTTTCATTACTTTTGATTTCAGGAGCAAAATCAGGCCCTAATTAATGTAATTATCCTCATACCACAAGGAGGTGCCTACTTAAAGGAGTCCGGTGAATGTTACTGACCCTTTTTATCCACACCTATGCTGTGAACTGCACCAGTGTGCATTCCCTTTCCAAAACAACCGCAGGCACCAGGAGGGGAGGAGTTGTCCTTCAGTAGCAGGCAAGAAACCTGTCAAACACAGTGTCCCTTCTACATGAATGAAACCCTTTCCTCTGATTAATACTTTGCATTTCCCACAAGGGAAAAAGACACAGAGTGAGGAGGCAAGTGAGCAGCTGAATTACCCATTTTCAGAGAAGCATGTTCATAAATATTTAACTTGGTATGTATGAGAAAAGAGAAAGGCACTGACTCCCTTTCCAGTCCAGGCTGAAACTCTCCAAATCCCCTGGTACCCCTGGGACTGCCTGCTCCCATAATCCTTTCTCCATCTCATAAAGGGGAGAGAGCCATTAGCTTGTAAGAGGGCTGGACAAGGTGTCTCTCTTTACTGGGAGATGTCAGACTGTAAAAATCTATGTGTAGAGGGAAATTACCTGGTATAATGGAGATCTCTCTGGCCCATGAATGGGACCCTGCCCTGAGCTGGTTTGGGAGTTTTAGGAGCCTGTTAGAAAACAAGGGTCTCTGGAGGCCCACATACAAATACACAAGCTCAGGCCTTGGTGTCTACTTGTTCCCCATGCACGGGGCCTGCTTGAAGGTGTGGGTTACATCCCCACAGCCCCCACATTTTTGTATGGCCACACACATGGATGGCTGCTCTGCTCTGACAGTGGAGAGAACCCTGGTGATGCTGGGAGGTTTGAGTGTTCTGATGAGGGTGCTGATTGCATAGCTTACCCTTGCATATCTGGAGGAGTAGGGATCCTCAAAGAGTGCCCAGATGCGGGGCTGCCACCGTCTCCAGAAGCCCCCAGACCTGCCATCTGGGGAGTCACTAAGTGCTAGGCGTTTTGTCATCTCCAGCTCATCTTCACCATCACCAGAGTCTCCGGTGCCATCTACGTCTCCGTCCTCAGCACTGCTATCCAGGGGCGCCCCACCAAAGCTGTCCAGAGCCTCTTCGGCGTCGCGGTGCTGCCGGTAGGTCATCCAACAGCAGGGCTCCACATCGGTCTCATCGATGCCCCAGAAGGCCAGCTCCTCCTCATACAGGGGCCCGCACACGTCCGCGGGGCAGTGCAGTTTGCCAGTGCGGTAGTAATTCAGGATGTGGGCGAAGACGCCCGGGTGCCGGTCAAAGAAAAACTCATCCGTGCGGGGGTCATAGTCAAAGTGGCTGTGGGCATCGGGCTCAGCGATCCAGGCCAGCCGCGTGCCGGGCAGGGTGCGCAGGGTGCTGCGGTAAGTCTGGTGCCTAGTCCCTCCCACGTTGATCACAATGCGGTCGCTCTCGTCGCCCTGGCCCATCTCGTCTCTTATTAGGCATGTCGCAGACTCATCCAAGCAAGCACGGCAGGCAGCAAGCCCGTCAGGGGACGGCTGCTCGGCGGCAGTCGGTGCCTAAGCCGAGCCCCGCTCCGGGCCCGCGGGGGCGAGGGGCCCCGGCCAGCCCCGCTCCCCCGGGGCCGCTCCGAGGCGATGCCGGTGGCGGTGGCTGCCGGCGCTGCGCCGCCTCCGTCTGGAGTCAGACGCTCGGGGTCCGCGGCAGCTGCAGCCGCGGCGGAGGGGCAGGGGCAGGGGGGGCCATGCTCCGGGAGCGCGGGCGCTGCGGTGCCGGAGGGGGAGGGCCTTTCCCTGGTTGGACGTGGCCAAAAGCACAAGGGAAAAAAAAAAAAAAAAAAAAAAAAGGAAGAAAAAAAAAAAGGGGGGGGGGAGAAAAATCACGGCACCGGCACTGCCCACAGGTGCGCGGGGCTGCGGGGCGCCGGCGCTGGCTGCAGCCCCCGCGGGGAACGCGGGGCTGTGCCCGCGCCCCTCCCGGCCGTATGGGGCGGGGGGCGCCGCCGGTGCTGAAGGGACAGCGCCGCGCTCCCGCCGCCTCCGCCCCTGCGCCCGGCCGGCCCGGGTCGAGCGCTGCCGGTGCGGGCGGCGGGACCCGCGGCGCTGCCGCTGCTCCTCCCGCTGCTCCTCCCGCTGCCGCCTCCGCCGCTGCCGAGCCGCTCGGTGCAGCCCGCCCGCCGCCGGGCACCGCCGCGCAGGCGCCGCTCCCGCCCGGGTCCTAGCGCGGGCCGCGCCCCCCGGCTCCCGCCGCCGCTCCCCCGCCGCTGCCGGGACACGGCTGCCCGCTCCGGGACCGGGGCTGCGGGGACAGCGCCCTCCCGCCCCGCTCACCTCCCCGCAGCCGCGCGGCAGTCGCACCGGGGATCCCCTTCGGGAGTGGTGGGTGTCCCGGTGCTGCCCCTCGCTCGGCTCTGAGTGACCCTCTCGAGCATCACTGGAGTGAGTCACGGCTGTGCTCGTCCTGCGTGAACCAGACTTGCTGAAGGGCAAAATTCAAGATCTCCCCAGGCATAAATTTCTTACATCAGAAGCAGGGGTACCCAGGGTTGTTGCTTCCTATCATGTTGCGCTTTTACTTGGTCCCAAACACCTACACGACTTCTCCATCTTTTCTCTGCTTTTCCTACTGTTCACTTGGTTTTTTTCGTAATACCTGTGTTGGAAGGAATTTGTGATTTGTGTTCGTGTTGTATATTCGTTTTTATTCTCATTAATTCACAAGTAATGATAGGGAAAGTTTCGCAAAAACCCCAGTTCCTGTCTTGCGAGGAGCTTGAAGAACAGCAGGAAGATGGTTGTATGGAAGGAAAGTAAGAGAGGTATGTAGATATGTTCTGTATTTTGTTTCATTTGCTGCTAGTGTCTCAGGAGGCTTGTGGGAGAGCCTGGAGAGCTGAGCCTTTGTGGATTGATCATGGGAGGTCATGTCACAGTGAATAGATAGGGTGGTGAGACATACAGTTGAAGGGTACATGATTAGGGAATGCTGATGGAGTGTACAAGTGGTAGGGACAACACGATGCTCAGCAGGAGAGGGCAGACCAGGGGAATGCAGTTAGGTTGAACTTCAAAGTATGGCAGAAATTCAGGTGTGTGGGAACAGCAGGTGAAGAACAAGTGGAAGGCTGCCAAGGAGCAATTGGTGTGCTCAGGTTTGTGAGAGGAGGTGTTTGGCCAACTGCAGCTTCCTTGCAAAGAGTGTTGCAGGGTTGGGATGCAGAGAAGACTTTGTAGTAGCCATGGTAGGGTATTCCAAAGAGGTCTAACCAGAAGATTGGTCTGTGAAAATGGTAACAGATTGGTCTTGAAGGTGGTGGGGTAGAAGGAAGGCCTGAGACCTGGTACTGTTTTTGTGCGACTCTTGAGAAAAGGGAGGCAAGACAGTGGGAATGTATGAGTATGTTACTTGTATCTGCTATGAATGAGAAATGGGAAAGTGAGGCTAAATCGAGGCTACTGTGTACTTCAGCTAGCATAAACTGATGACAAAATCTCCAGCAAGAGATGCCAGACAGCAACTTGAGCACTGGGACTGAACAGAGGCAAAAAAGGTTGATGACAGAGGGAGAATCTGAGAATCACAAGTACAGAAACACTATCTAAAATCCTTGAGAATTGCCAGCCAGAGGACACAGAGGGAGAAGAGGGCTGTGAACCCAAGCCTGGCATTAAGAAAGGAAAAGAGGATGTTGACTCACTGACAGAAATAATATACGTGAAAATTACTTTTAATCATAGTAAGTACCTAGTTTTGATAATAATAGATGTGGGGGATCAATGGGAAAGAACTGTAGGGTAGGTTCCAAGAGTTACAAAGGCTGAGAAGGACAGGTGACCTAGGAAAGATGTTACTGTCAGCCCTAGGCTAGTGTGTCCTTCTGGTCACATCCTCAACTGTAAGGACTCTTTCCCAGATCATTAGCTCCTGCCTTCCATGTTACCTTACCCCCAGTGAGTGATTCCTCTTTAGGACTTTCAGTGTTGGGATCTAAGGTGACTCTGGGGATGAAAGGGATATCATGCAGCTTCCCTTGCTTGGGTTTCCCTTCTTCTCTGGGGAACTGAACGAAGGTGGTGCAGGACCTTAGAAGTCATCTGGGAGTATATGTTAAAAGCTAAAAAGCTTGTTTAAAGACAGTTTTCATGGACTCAGGTGGGGAGGCCACGCTTAAGTGACCTGCAAGGTTTCTTTGAAGATACTAAAGCTGTAATTGATGAAGGAGTGTTGGTAGAGACAGAAGAGTTGGATATTTCAAAAGAGACATGAGAGAGCCCTAAATCAGAGATTGATGGGCAAGCGGAAGATTGTGAGATCTAGAGCAAGATAGCTGCTGAAATAGAAGGTCTTTTAGAAATATAAATTGGAACGTAAGTTTAGACGTTATTTTCATGTGGAAAATGAAAGATAACATCATGTTTGAAGTTTATATTGAAGCTTGAGATGGAAAGTGTTCAAAAATAATATCTGTATTTAACAATGATCATGGCACAAAATAACCACATATTAAGGCACAAAGAGTTTGCTTTGCATGGTAGATTACAGCATGATTTGCATTTGTTTAACTTGCCGTAGTTGATAACACCAGATAGAAGGCTGTTGGTTTGCATGGAATGAAAGTTTTTAGACAGTCTAGCAGCTGCTGTGTCTTCACAAAGTTTTGCTTTAAGCTTGCCATATAGCAATATAAAATTCTATTTAATTTTAAAAAACAATTTTCCATAATTAGAAATATTTGGATTATGATAGACAAAACAAATCTATTTTTCCAAACAAAACTAATTTTCCAAGTTCCAATATGTGGACAAAAAATTTCTATGCCATTTTGATTAATCCCAAACTTGACAGTGGCATTTCTGTCCTTCTGGTCCCATGAAAAACAACACTATTATAACTGGGTTTTAGTCTGGTTTATGTTTGACATCTTTAAGTCTTTAAAAGTGTGGTTTATGTTTGATATCGTCGAGGAGGACTTAATGTAAAAGTGGATGTGTAAGTCTAGGAGTTATCTAGTTTTTCTGTAATACTACTTGTCATTTTAAGTTAACTTATTAATCACTCTTACTAAGTTTTACATGTTAAAAAGAGCTAAACCAGCTTTAATAATGCTGGGAGACCTCTGTAGAAGGCACAGAGTTGATAGGTTATCCAAATAGTTCGCAGTCTGTTTGGAAAAGGATTCTGGTATAGCAGCAGCAGCTGCAGGTGTTGTAATCAGAAATTCTTTAAGCATATTAAAAGCCATTCACCTTGGAAATACATTTAGTTTCCTGAACTGATTCTAATTCCTGGCGAGAGATTTTGATTATTATCTCTGTTGAGCTGGGGCTGACCAAAATCTGGCATCAGTGTGGAAAATAAGCTGGTCTCTCTAAAGACCTCCCTTGTGGCACAGCTACTGCTCAGGAGAGTATATGTGCACTTTGGGCAGTCCTGTTGGTCTCCGTATAATTTTAGCTGTTCTTCTAATTCAAAATTTTTAGTGGTGGTAGTGGAAGAATAACTTTAAGCCATAGATATATTTTAGTTTCTAAACTACTGTGTAGCTGAGTTAGAGAGTGAATCCCCTTACTAATTTTATCACTGAGGTTAGGTGACCTCACTGTTCTGATGAAACAGGAAGAGTGAGTCCTTCTTTCACCTCTGTATCTGTGTACTGGGATCACCTTTGTTGCCCTATACTTCAGCATCCCCAGAGCAATCATATACAATGAAAGGTAGGTTGTCTTTCAGACAGAAGTCTAAATTCTGTCTAAAAACTAAAAAAAAAAAAGCTTAAAAAAAAAAAAAAGCTGGTGGGTTTGCATGCTATTCTTTTGTTAATCCCCCTGCTATCTACTTACTTCTTTAGCTGTGAGCTGCAGTGATTTTTGTCTAACTCCAAAGGAGCTTTCTTCTCAGTGTGGGAGATGAGCAAAGCATATATTCCCTAATACTCCTAAAATTAGTAACTCACTAATTTGAAGTGAAATTTTAACTTTTTTCTTTTTTACTTTATTATTTTTATTTTTGTATCAACATATTTTGCCACTTACCAAAAGTGCTGGATTGACAGATCCAAATCCCAGTGCAGTATAGGCACAGAAATGCACATAAGGAAGCTTTCCTGTAATGCTTTGGCGCTTTACTAGTGCATCAAGAGTACCTGATTCTGCACATCTGTCTAGCCTCTTCCTTCACTGGGGTTTCTAGTGAGGATACCAACACTGGTGACAGCTAAAGAAGCTCCCACTCATGAAATGTAAGCCTCCATCTGAGTTCATCAGTCAGTTTATCTTCAAAGAAAAAGATTGACCCATTGTAACAATACAAAGAGAAAAAGGAGATGTTGAGAGAACCTGTGACTTTGTGCACAACTATGAATATAACTGGAGAGTACACTCAAAATGTTTTAAAGCTGGAGGAGGCTGAGAGAGAGAGAATAATTTGTAAGAGTTATAATCTCAAAAGAAAAGGCAGCTAGGGTTGGAAGACCAGTTTTGCAATGCTTGAATGCTATAATTCAGCCTGTGCTCTCTTGTATTAAATTCATGACAACTCAACAGTATTTCAGTGCAGTCCTTTATCAGTTTTAGATTACATCATGCTGTGAATTGCTCTATCTGTTAGCATTGATCCTTGTAAATCATTTGGTTTGAGGTCTTCAAATGGAAAGCTGTGATGCACTTCAGCATGCAATGTACTCATTTTGTCCTTGAAAATCATTTAAAAATAAAGCAGCTGCAATTGCATAGATGTTATTACTTTTCTGAAAGGGTAGATTTACCCCTCTGAATTGTCATTAATTGGATGAAAGCCTTTCATAGAAAGAATGAGAATGGAGAAGAAAATTGTGGGTTGGTGCTTGATGTTGACTGAGGGAGTCATAGAGATGCTGCATGTCTGAAGAGCTGTGTAGCCCAAAACCTGAAGCAAAGAAGTCATGATGTTTTTAATGAGAGTAACCAGAGCAGCAGAAGTTATGGCTAAATGTTAGTTCCTGCACTTTTATAGCTGGATTTTTTATTCTTAATTATTTCAGGTTTCCTTGAATATGTACTTCATTTCCAACCATGGTTTTTCAACTGTTGCATGAGTTTTGCTTTAGGCTGAGAAGAATTTGCTGTGCTCTGCCTGATGAGTTACATTTGTTCTTCATCCATTTGTACTGGGCTGACATTTGTGAGTGAAGGTTCTTTTTGATTTGCAAATCCCTTTGGGATCCTGCAGAAAGTGCACATCAAACTATGAGACAAATGGATGCTGCTCTGGAAAAAAAATTAAAGTAATATTGTGACATGTTAGAGATCATCTTTGGTCTTTACTCACTCCATTAACTAAGAGGAACTCCTACCTGAATCCATTTGGTTTTGCTGAAAATTTATAGGAGATGGAACCAAGCAGATACATTGATGGAGATGGTGCACGCAAGTAAGGCGAGGTGGTGGAAGTGGTGTTCTGCTTGCTGAAGGCCTAGGGAGATTTCCAAACTGTTTTTCCTGTAGGGAAAGAGGAGATTGCTCCTTCCTGGCAAGAGGGACAGTAAGCACTGCAAACAACTGCTGAGTTCTGTCTCACCCCCAGCTTCTTACTGGGTGAGGCACTGTTCTTCTCTTGGAGCACATCCTCTAGACAAGGCTGTTAAATTTTGTCAGGATTTGTCTTTGATGAGACATTTGTCAAAACGAAAGTAATTGTTCCTCAAGAAATTATGGGGCTAAATCACAGCAAAATCTACTTTAGGTGTCTGAAATTAAGCATACAGCTAATGTGCCACTTTGTTACAATGCGGAGTTATGGAAAGATATAGATTTGTCCCTTGTCTTCTTCATGCTGATCTAGGTGCGATCCAGCAAAAAAACAGCTGGTAATGAGGAAAATTGAGCTGACACAATTGGAAGTTTCCTGTCAGCACATAACAAAAACACCCTTATCTAAACTTGTGTTACTGTGAGCTGAGCTCAGTCATCCTGGGGGCTCTGAATCTGCATTGCCAAAAGAGCGCACATAGGTCGGAAATATTTAACTCCTACCATACTCCAACTCCTAGCTACAGTTTCAGAAAGGGCCAGGGACTTGGCTTTATTTTATTGGTTGATTTGTTTTGTGGAGTCCTAAAAGGTCCTTCACTTTCTCAGGCTGGCCTAGTCAGCTTTTTCTGAAAACAAAACTCTACTAATGCTGTCATTACGTTTTTAAGATCTCAGCCAATTTGCAGGTGCATGAACATAGCAACAGACACAAACACATAGATACAGACATATGTATTTCACAACTACTATATACAGAATGCAGAACAGGAGGTGCTAGTCTTTTCTTGAAAAAGGCATGCAGCTCTTAGTGCTGCAAGTGTATCTTTTTCATTTAACCACCAAAAGAAAAAAATTAAAAAATAGAGTCTGTTTCTGACAGAGGAGCACAGAATATGCTCCATTTTATAAAATGTATGTGCTTGCCCATCAGCTGACTATTTCTCTAATGCATCAAAATAATTAGAACATTTCTTTCTTCTCTTTTTTTCTTCACTGAAATGAGAACTTTATTTTTGTTGAATGATTCACTTTCACAGCTGTTATTACTTCTTCAGCCTACTCTGAGTTCACAATAGTAACTGAAATGTTCTTAGACGAGCAGATGGGAAAATGGCCTGTAAGTCTTTATTGTTATAAACGATTTGTAAAACTTTAGATGTTGAAAGGTAAGAATAATTTAAATAAATCTCAACAATGCTGACTCAAAGGTTTAAAGCATTGCTTAAATCCCTTGATTAACCCAGCTTCTCAATATTTGACATGAATCAATAACTCTGAGATGTCTTTTCTGTTCTCTAGCTTTGTAAATATTTACGCAACCAGTCCCATGAAATATGACATTTAATCCTGTTAAAGTAATTATTTGAATGCTGCCTCTGAAGAGATATAAAGAATAATAGTTCCAGTGATGCTGGTTAAATAATTGACACTGAGGATGAAATCTGCTGCATTTCTTTTGTCAATAGCCAGGATTTATACAATATAAGTGTGAGTAAATGGAAAGCAAAATCCACTTGCTGTCCCAAATCTTGGCCCAGCTGCTGGGAATTCAGGTTTCTTTATCCTGTCTCATGCCTGAGCCTGTGGCTTACATTAAGAGCAGTCTTTTGTTCCAGTTAAATGAAGTGTTGAGAGCTAGATTAAAGGCAATAGTGAAGGGATGGCACCTCTATTAGCTTGTCCTCTGCCTTTCTTTTGTGGGACATACTATAATGAATGGTTCTTCTGCACTCCAGAAGCAGGAAAAAACTCTACCCAGAATTTCCAGGATCTGGGAAAGACATTCGTAGGAATCCCAGTGCAAAAGGACTACACCAGCCCTCCAGACTGTGGCTAGAATTCCTGGTAACCTGCAAGATTTGCAGCAGGTTTGTATTTAAATGATTTAGCTTAAGAAGCACAGTGATATGCTTGTTCCTATGACACTGCACTTTTAGTCATTGTTTACTGATTCAGTCTGATTCATCTGTGGATTCTGCCAGGTTTTGTTGTTGTAGTCTTTGCCTGTAGGTAGTCCAGCAGTAGAAGGAATTGGGGAATAATGAGGAAGCAGAGAAAGATCACAGTGGGACAAGATATTCACAGTCGGCCTGCAAGAAATCCGAATTGGGTCTTCCTTCAGATACGCTGCATTCTTGTACAAAATTAGACCTTTCTGTTCTTCTAGGATGGATTCTCATCCCAAGAGAATCTACAATAGCATGTTTATTTGCTTTCCTATGAAGGAATGAGAAAAAAGCAGTGCCCAGTTCTCGAATCTATAATGAAGACCTCTTTTTCTTTGAAAACTTTCCCCTGTAATACAAAATAAAGTAGATTTCTACAGGTTCTGAGATTGTTCTCCAGCTTGCCCTGCCTGTTAAAAAGTGGAGGAAAAGACTGCTTGTGTGGTAGTAATGCAGGATACGGACAAAGATGTTTCTTAATTGCTTTATCGCTCCAAAACCCTTAAGAACTTTTCATTATATGGAAAGGCCTTCATGCAGAAGTGTTGAAGTGGTGCTGTGTTTCTGTGGCTCAGTTTGACCATTGCATAATCAAAACAGAGAGATGTGTGCTCCGAAGGACAGTGCACCACAGAAAAGGTAACGTGGGAAGTCAGTGAAATTACTGTCAGTTTTCCTGAGTTTATGCTTGTACAGCCCTCAGGAGGTGTTTTGACCAATATATCCCCAAATATGTATAATTGTGGTTAGGGCAAAATCCAGATGATTGTATTTGGGTTACTAACGCAATCTTCAGCTTTGTTTCTATATTATGTTGTATTGCTTCTCTTATTGACTATTTCTCCCCTCCCAGCCCAAGACTGAGTAGGATCTGCAGGGTCCTTATATTCTTATCCGTATATTTAGGGATGTACTTTAAGGTATTTTGGGATTAAAAAAAAGAAAAAAATGTTTCTGAACAAAGGTTTGCATTTTCAGGCACACCTGAAAGTTTTCAAGGCCCAAGAGATTTGGGGGTATTTGGTCCCGTTGGAAATCGGACTAGAGATAGTATATCAAAGTATTAATTAAAACTTTAAAAGTGAAAATATTAAACTAATTATCTTGGTTAAGAAAACGTAAAATCTTTTGCTTACTCTGGCCAATTAACGTTAATGTGTAGATATTGAGTTAACAAGTACATAAATAGCAATGGGACAAATTAATAGAGAAGCCTTATGTGCACAGATATTTGCTCAGTCAACCAAAGTTCCTAAAGGCTCAGCTGCAAGTCTGAAAACATAAACAGTGGTGTCTAAAATGGAAAATGTTATTTTTAGGATTTTTTTTCTCTTTCTTCATTGTGTGTTTTACCACAAAACCAAGCAAAAAAAGGCCACAGGTAATGGTCATGGGATGCTTGAAGGGCATCTGCCTTCCCTCATCACAAAGTGAAGGTATGTCAGACACTTTTAGCTACAAAACAGACATGTAGGAATCACTTTGTACCTAACAGCTGTGAAGACTAAGTGATCTGATCAATCTTTTCTGTATCTTTTGTTAATAATAGTTCTTTGTACTTAAAAGAAGCAATAACGTTTTGGCACCCACATTTGAGGAGTAGCTTTTATTTTTAATTTTCCCCCCCCTTAGATGCACAGCAGAACTCAGAATTCTTATGGCAAAAAAAGGCCAGAGAGCAGATGAGGTGAAATGACAGATTCGGGTAAAACATGAGCAGCCAGCTCGCAACAAGCAAGTTCATTGCGTGACAATCTTCCTGCTCTTCCCTAGGGACTGAGCAGAACGGTTCAAGAAGGAGCAGATGGAAACAGCTGCCAACAGATGAGTACTGGAATGGATTCAAGCCACGCTACTTGCTGGAACTTGAGAGTTTGTGATGGCCTGAGCTTCCTCAACCACAGGTATCTAAGATTTGGAACCAGGCAGCTGTCAGTCAGTTCTTAGCTATGAGGACCAGAAAAAAACCCTGCTGTCCTGTGGTGGTGAGGAATCTTTTAAGCTGTGGTTACAGATAGTACTAAAGAGAAAAGAACCCTACTAAGATATTTTTCATTAATGTGTCTGTCTCATAATCCATTCACTCAAAATGGTTGTTTCTCACGACCTTGAGCCAAGATTTAACAAGCGGGTAAAAGATAATTTTAGGCAATCCAGTGACGTAATGCTGACACTTTTATGTCTTCTTGCATAATTTCTAGCATACCATGAAGAATAATAAATGGCAAAAGCTAAAGTGTCCTTGGCAAACAAACAAACAAAATAGCACCCTGTGATATTTTTACCTTTGTTTCCCCTCACCGCACACACTTTTTACTCCCACAGAGCTTGAAATATTAACCCAGCATGTTAATTTATTTCTTCCAGAGTTGCCCTGACCATTGCATTTAACATCTCTCTTGGAAGTACTTCAAACCAAGTGGCTGGCTCCATCTCTAGCTTTGTTAATTAGGCACATTACTTGGTTGCTTTTTTTCATATCGCTTAATGTAATTGGCATTTTTGAAGCTTTTGAAAGGCATGTTTGGGACTACATTTTGTGCAGCTGGCTTTCAACTGCAAGCTGTTTCAAGTGTGTAGTTCTGTAGAGGACAGCCTTTGAGAGTGCGGAGCATGTGTGCCTAGCACATACCATACTTCCTTTCCAAAGGGAACAAAGGGATGCAAGTCTGGCCTGTCCCATACAAAGGAACATGTGTGACACATGAACCCTCCTACATTTGTATTTCTATGGCATTAGATCTGTAATGAGAGCATTACGTGCCCTGGTTGAAGAACAGGTCTCCCTTTACAAGCTGTAGTATAAATGCTTTGCTCTGTGATGGTCTTCATTCCAACCTTTAGGCCACACATAGGGATACCTTTCCACAGAGATACAATGCCATGTTTTTTTCCATAAAAATGTATCTTTCAATATCCAAACTGAAACCATACATTTGTATTTGCTGTAATAATTCCAATAGATAAGGGTACCAATACTGTGTCAACTGCCAGCAAGAATGATGAATTTACACTGGGTAGGAATTTGGCTCATTGATTTCAGTTGTCATGGTGTGAAATGATGCTCTCTACCTGAGCTGAGAAACAGTTAGATGTGAGAGTTTAGCGGGGGGAAAAAAAGGAATATGTGCACTAAAGAAAAGATGTCAAAGTCCTGTTTTTCATGGAAAGGCTGCCCTCCGGTGGCCTGGAGAAAAGCCTACACACTGTCTGTTGGTTCAATAATGTACTTCCCTTTTACACTGCAGCAAGCAGCAGCTCTCAGATGTGGATTGTCTAGGCTCCCACTGCAGGAAACCCACAGGTAGCATAAAAACAAGTAAAGAAATTCAGGGAAAAAAAGGCGTTGCTTTATTTGGTTTAGGATTCTGAAGCAGGATATCAATGTGAAAGAAAGGAATGTTGTGTGGCCGAAGTATAAAATTAATCATAAAATGGTAGGGGTTGCAAAGGACCTTAAAGGTAATTTCATTCCAACTCCCCTGCCATGGGCAGGGACACCTCCCACTAGACCAGTTTGCTCAGAGCCCCATCCAACCTGCCCTTGAACACTTCTAGGGATGGGGCACCCACAGCTTCTCTGGGAAACCTGTTCCAGTGCCTCACCACCCTCACAGTAAAGAATTTCTTCCTAATATCTAATCTAAACCTGCTGTCTTGTTTGAAGACATTCCCCCTTGTCCTGTCACTACATGGTCTTTTAAATAGTCTTTCTTCATCTTTCTTGTGTTTTCCCTTGAGGTCACAATTACGTCACCCTGATGCCTTTTTTTTTCCAGGCTGAACAATCCCAACTCTCTCAGCCTTACCTCACAGGAGAGATGCTCCATCCTTTTGATCATCTTGTTGGCCTCCTCTGGACTTGCTCCAGCAGGTCAATATCCTCCCTGCGCTGAGGACCCAGAGCTGGATGCAGTGCTCCAGGTGGGATCTCACCAGAGCAGAGTAGAGGGGAAAATCACTTGCCTCAGTCTGGTGGCCATGATTTGTGCCCTACTGAGGGACTTTGTCACCAGCGAATCACATCATGCTCCTGCTGTTATCTGCTGTTTCTGTGCATCTTCCTCACCTGCCCTCTGGTAAGCAGCCTGTCTTCCCCAGAACCACTGCTCACAGCTCAGGCCATACACTGCCTTCAAAGACCTTCCCCTTTCTCCCTCTTTTTGTCTTTATTTTTCACTTAAAACAAAGAAAAATAGACTGGTGCCCCAAAATTTCTCTAGTGATAAAAAGGCCAAAAGCCAACCAACCATACTATTCCTACAATTTTTTCTCTCTGTTTCTGTAGAAGGCTCTTGGTAGGAAAGAGTTTGATTTTTCCAATATATTTTTCCTGATGCTCCTAGTGTATGAGGCTCCAGGTGCTGACTTGAGGACTGTGAATATTTTTGCTGTTTCTGCACCAACAAACTTTACATTATGGAAAGATGATAAAAAAGAACATGGAATTCACCAAGCAGCGATTTCAGGAAGAAATGCAGTTTACATTTTTCCCAGCAGATGTGGCTGTTGGACCAGAAAAGGCTCAAGGTCAGTTCAGGTGGGTTAGGGAGGACTGTGGAGATTGGGAGACCCCTGTTCTCTGCCATGGACATGCAGCACTAGGTAACTGTGCTGTGACACAGACTTCTGAGTGAATCCAACTCTAAACAAAAACCTTGTCATCCCAACCAAAATCATAACCTCCTTCATTCATGTGATTAAGCGGGTTATTGTCTGTTAGAGTTTTTAGTAATTTTTTTATAAATAGTTACAGTATTTGCCTCCCTATTGAAAAATGTGAGGTTATTGAGTATTACATAAAGTAGTACACTTGTTGATGATGCTAAGATGTGTGTAGATGATAAAAGTTATTGATGTAGAAAGAAAATGTGAGTTCAGTGCCATGTTGACTGTATTATTGGGAAAGCCGTGATTCCTATCACCCCATGGTTACAGGATAGCTCAGTTTTCACTATTAACTTGCAATGTTAAGGTCATTATTCAGAAGTGTCTGTGTGTGCAAAAGGGAGATTTCTGGGAAATTCACAGGGAAATTTCTGAGTTCTTTGTACTGGCCCAAGGGGCTGTATGTCAGACATGTCCCTAATTCCTGGTGGGTCCTGGGAGGGAAAGGACTATCTGAAGGTTCTTCTGTATTTATGCTAAGGACCATCCTCTCCCTCAATAGCCCTGAAATGCCAAATATTGAAAGGTCTCCACTTAATGACATTCCCAGTTGTGCAACAAGCCTGTTGAGAAGGGAGCATGCCACATTCATCAAGGAGAGGAGGTCATGGCTGTTCAACAGTTTTACTAGAGAACAAGTGATTTGAAAGACTGAGGGAGGGCAAGCTGATAGTAAATAGTGCTTAATGAGGTATTTGGATGTGCCTCCCAAGATGATCTCTAGGTCGTGCTGTCAGAGATTTGCACTCTGACTCTACAAAGACCTTTTTACCTACTGCTTTCGAAGCCAAGATTGCCACATCCAAGTTATGTGAAATGACCTTCATACCATCCCCTGCTACCACAGGCTTCATGTCAGCCACTCATTTAGGAGCAGTTGTAGGCTCTCACACTGTTATGGGGGCAATTTCTGGTTTGTAGTTTCAAGATCAGGTGAGCACTAAAGCCTGGCAACTTGTTCAGAGGGTTGTGCTCAGGGGGATCGGCACATCTGAAAGCGTTGTGACAGAAATGGGTCAGTGACCAGAGCACGAGCAAAGGGTCGCAGCAGGGAGTTTGTCCTGGCTTTGCACTCATATGTGAACACTATCCCAGACAGTATTATGTGCAGTAGTTCAAAATATTCCTACTGAAGCTGGAAATATTCCTACTGATTTCAAGGAAATTTTTAAACAAAAAGGAAATATTAATTTATTCTCATTAAAATTTATGAGGTATGAGGTACAAGTGTTTCCTTGACTGTTTTGGATGTAGTTCTTCTGAAGATAGCAGTTTTTGCCCTTTGCACACTTTGAACCTTTCAAGTATCTCTAGTAAATATAAGATGTAAAACAAAAAGTATATTTCCTTCCACTTTCAAGGGGCTTTTTTAAGGTCTTTGAGTCGAAAATGACAAGTCATTTTAGAAGAGCAGCATCTGGTGTGAAGCAGCTGCCAATTTAATATTTCTTTAATATATTTGGATACAGATAATAAAATCTTTTCAAAGGGAAAAATACACCAGGAATAGTTCATATATTTTTTACCTAAAATTGAATGTTTAGTATGTGAAATACTTCTGTAGCAATTTCAATGATAATGTAGGAAATGCTGTTTAACGTTGTTTGAAAACCCAGCAATTTTATTGCACTTTGTTGTGAAATATTGAAAGTAGGAAAAGGATCCTCTTCATTCTCATACTTGCAAATGACCTGATGAAATGTAAAATCAGAGCACTTGGTATATATGAGAGGTATAAATTTATTCCTCTTCACTTTTACAATAGCAATGGTTTGAATGAGATAAACCAGTAATACTGGGTTTGTCATGCAGCGCTTCCTTAAGTTACCAAGTCAAATCAAACATTCCTAAAAGGCACACTTATTATTATATTCAAAGACAGCTTTCCTTGAATTATTTGTATCTGGATGACTTTCCCTTTGGAGGCAATGTTCCTTAGGAAACATCGTATTGAACTGGAACCTGTGTGATACAGACTTTCAGGCTATCAGTGGATGTTCGGAGCCCATGCTGGAGTGTTTCTGTAGACTAAGGTAGGCTGCACTTTGTCTTACAGGATCAGCCCTAAATGCCTAAATTCATCTCCAGGAGCCCGATTTTAAGAACCAAAGTTTGTAAACATTGGATCAGTCTTGCCTATGCTCCTTGGCTTTGTCAGAACTATACTAATCTGAATCCAAGCATTACTAGCTTCAAAATAGTTACTCATAGACTGGGATATAATTCTATCAGTAACATGCTGTCCTCTTGATGCACCGGGATTAGTTTTAAATATATTTACTACCTTAGAAACAGACAGAAGAAATTAGAAACAGAAGAAATTGCACAGGGAACAACTTTCCTCATCTAAGTAGAAAAATAAACGTATCTGTAACCTAAACATGTATTTATCAGTGCTGACGCCCTTTGGCCTTACTCCAGTGAACTTTCCTCGCTGACATCAATGGGAGAAAGATGGGCTCTGCATAAGAAACCTATGAATATTTTTTCTTCATCATCCATCCATCTATTTTGGGATGTGCTAAATGCCTGTTCTCTGTTGTAACATTAACATCAGTATGTGGAAACTCGGGTGGCTAAAATAAATCAGTGAAATGCAATATACATGACTTCACGTGGAACTGCGTGTACATTGTTGAGCACAAGTGCCCTGTGCCCGCTCTGCCATGCCAGCCCTACAGCCAGGTACCCCATTGTGTCCCTCAGAAGTGGGGTGCAAGCAAGGCAGGCATGAACTCTGTGTTGCCAGTTGTCCAGAGCCTCTGTCCTCCCTGAGCTGGCAAAATACTTTTTGGTTGCCATTTAATGGTCCCCTCAAATTACAGGGACTACAAGATATTTAGTATTTCACAAAAGCATTTTTTGGTGCCTTTTCCATTGTGGGCCTGATTGATTGGTGAAGGCAATGAAAATGATATTGATGATGTGTGAGGTGTCCTGATTTGTGAGGCAACTCTCTCCTTAGCTTTTGTAAGTCTGGGATACAGGCTTCCAACTGGCCTGGGCCATTTTTCCGACCATAGTAGAGACCCTCCTGATTCATGCTAATACAAGTTAGGACATTCTCAAATTAGTTTGATTTTTATTTTTAATGGAAAAATGAAAGGGATAAGCTCAATCTTTATTGTCTGGAGTGTGTTCTTCCTACAGGGAAATCGATGTGAGACCTTTACAAAGTTGGACTTGGATGAAGATGCTGAGTGGCCAGTCCTGCCTCGGCGTCCCCTCCAAACCATGGGAACCTGGCCTGCTTCACAGAACGGTCCTGTGCCCCAACACCAGTTTATCATCCACGATTACCATAAGCACACGGATGAGGAAGGAATACCCATGGCTGCTACCTTCCCTGCTCCTCTGGCTTCAGATAAATCAGCAAGCTTGGAGCATGGCTGCCTCAGGAAGAAGGAGAAGCAACTGCATTGCTCTGATCAACACATGGCAGCTTGCTCCTCTCCATAGAACATTGACCTTCAAGGCCACACATGATTAAAGAAGTGGGAGACATTCCCTGGAATTAGCTGTTCCTTCTTTTTTTTTCCTGCTTCAGAGTAAGAGCTGCACAGACTCCCTCATTAATAGTCACCTAACAGAGAATACAATAACTAATCTGTCATCAAAGTACTTAGGGACGATGGCGATAGATTGGTTTTCAGTATAGTTTTTTGCTTTTGTTTTACTGTGATGTTTATACAAAATCCATAAAGCATAGATATGTGATAAGAAACAGGTTGTAGTTGCTGGTTATTCTTGTCCAGATGCACAGAAATGCCCTGATGGTTACTTTCCAATGACAACCAGCTCAGGGCTTAACATTTTTCAGTTGCACAGCCAGCTTTCAAGGTTACACATAGATACTGAATGAAACAGAGCCCACTGGTTATTTTTAGAGAGGCTCTAAACAAGAAGTAAATCCCTGGAGCAGTGCTGCCAGAGATGCATAAAGTTCAAACCCAAATTAAAACTGTCTATCTTTGGCCTAAATTCCAACTTGAACTTGAGGAAAACTGTGATCTGTAACTTGAACTTTACAACAGAAACACCTTTGCAATTAGCTTCTAATACCTGAGAATACATGAACATGGTACAAACACTTGAAAAATAGAACTTGAAAAAAAAAAAAAGTGAACATTTGTCCAAAAATGTAGTGCCTGGTCTTGTGAGATACTGTTGTATGACTTCAGGTTTCAGTAACTACATTGGAATTCGGAGAGTCTAATTTTTTGTGATTCCTAGTTTCAACCCATCTTTCTAAGATCAAGTCCTACAATGTAATTTTAACTTTTGGGGGCAGGAGGAGAAGCATGCTTATTTACTGATCCCTTTAATAATGACCTGTGATGCTCAGGTCTTGGTTTAGCAATGACCATGACAGAATATGAAGAAAGTAGACCCCTTTCCAGCAGCATATTTATGCAAAGTAGTGCAACTGAAGCATGTTCTTGATTTCTCTGCTGAATCAGAGCCTGTATCTTCTTCCTGCCAAGGCAGAGATCTAATACCACTCCTAAATTCACCAGTAATTCTAGAAGCCCTAATGAAAGTCAAGATAACACCGCAGATTTTATAAATAAGGGTCTTTATTTAGAATACTGTTGAAAACATTCTTGGCAACCACATCGTATAAATATATAAAGTTAAAAGTTTGACACAACAAACCAAGCAATATTAAATATTTTTAAATTTTCCCCCTTTTTCAGTTTTGCTTTTTTTAAATTTTTTTTTGCTCTTTTTTCTTTTTCTTCCTTTTTTGGTTTTTTCTTTTTTTTGAAAAGCAACTCTTATTTACAATTATACAAAAGCTTTATAAAAAATGGTCCACAACCTTATTTTGGCCAGAACAGGAGTAATAGGAAGGATCTATCATGCCACTACTGCCATAGATTTCTATTTTCCTCCACATTCAAGAGCCAGGCTCCTATTCCCCCACAGCCCAGATTAAACATTGGCCATTTCATGGTATACAATTTTATCTCTAGACATATTAAATAACTTTAGTTTAGCAACCAATAAATAGCTATGTGTATTTTGAAGTGATACAGGTTAGAAAAGTTATATATTTGAAGGAATTTTCAGTGATACTTTAAAACTGGAACAAGTCTTAAGAAGTTTTTTCAACCTTAGAAAGCAGGTCTTGAGCGTGGCCAAATGGAGCAAATTGTTTTCAGTGCAGTCCAGCTGGAGGGGTCCTTATAGCACTTGGTAGATGGGGTTGCTGCTGCTGTTATCCTGGGGAAGTGGGGTGCAGTTGGTGGGGGAAGGAATTTGGGCTCCACTATCATTCAGACTCACACCTTCTGGAGGGGAGCAGGGACTCCCTTCAGCAACAGTTTCCACTGGAGGCAGTATAGGGCATGTGGAATTATCTGTGGAAATCCTCTCTACAATGCTTGAGAGGCAATCAAGACTGGAAACAACAGAACTCTTCCCATGCTTTGGATCTAAAAAACAGACAAAAAGGTGCTCAGATTATCCAGTGGGTACTTAACATCAGTAGGCAGTAGACATTTGTGAACATGTGAAGACTCAGGGGAAATGAATACTGGCGTAGGACACCAATTATCAGAAAACCGATTGTAATTGCAAAATGAAGAGAGGCCCAACCACAGTGTTCTTCTCTGGGGGCAGGGGGGATTGAAGGCTTCACTGAGTCCATAGAAAGGGAAGAGCAGATTTGAAATCACTCATAATTTAGTCCAGTTTGGATCAATGACAGAGTAAGAGGAGTCTTCATGTAAAATACGGTTAAATGCTGAAAATTAGTTGCAGAGAACACACTTCTATCCAAATGTTATATTTTCCAAATAGGAAATGCAGCCATAACACATCCCCATATTTGCAAATACGCCTAGAGGAAATCCAATGCCTCTACCAGCAGCAACGGCTTGCTGGCTGGAAAGGCAGGTTCCTCTCTCAGCCCAGCCAGACACAGAGCAGGCACAGGGAAGCTGCTGCACTGCCTGCCTCGGTCTCAGTGTTTCACACCACCGTTAGGGCACGTACTCACCATTTGGGGACTCTGTGTAGTAGCTGCTGTCATAGCTGTTCCTTCTGCGAGAGCTGCAAGGAGGCCCGCTGTACTCCATCTGGGAAGGAGAGAAATCTGAGTGAAGTCAGGACTCTTACCCAAATCCCAGTAACCATCTAAATTCATATTTCAGTCTCTAGTCTGTGCCATCATTCCAGTCCTGGCTGAAATGCCATCAAGTTGTAGATTCTGTGAGTGAGAAAGAATGTAACTTGGCTAGAAGGGCATCCACCCCAGAATATTTTGTGCGGCACAGCTGTTCCACAGGAAAGTTACCACTATTGCATCAAATGCTGCAGTTTTACAGATCAGATGAGGCTTTCCAGCATTCTGATCAGATACAGCCCTATATCTTTAGTTTAAATCAGGGAGACTGAAAGGGGAATGATGTCTTTTTAGTTTAGTTTTTTAAGATTTTTCTGAACATGAATTCCTCTTTGAAAGCCTCTGTCTACCTTTGTCCCTTTGTATTTCCTTCAGTTTCTCTCCCCATTTCCATTTCGTATAGAAAATGCTCCAAACATTGACTAATATATTTGTTTCCAATACTTTAATACACAATGAAATTCCTCTATTAAAAGAGGTTGTATCTTGGAGAGGAATAATTTGTACAAATCTCTCCAATCTGTCAACTATCTTATAATCACAGATACTCAACTCAGTAACGATTCTCCCCACCAGAGTACAAAAAGCAACCTCTGGTCTGAAAGTGCTGTTCATGGCCCATCCAGAGAGCTGTCCTGGACTCTGGTCACGCAGAGTCAGACCAGAGGCTGAATGTATAGCCCAAGCCAAAAGATGTGGGGATCAGACACCCTCTCTGGCACCCACCCTTCTTCTACAATGCCTGCAATGTACAAACAGGACTGAAGGCCTGGATTCTCCTTCCCATTGGTTGTAAATATCTGTGGAGGGGATGAAGGGAGCAGGAGAAATAGAGAACCTTTTTCTTAAGGGTCAGGAAAAACAATTCTTGTTGCTTAGACTCTCCTCCTGTAGTCATCATGGTCATGATGAATGGCAGAAAACAAAACCCAGACTCTTACCAATTCCCGTGTAACTATGATCTCCTAGGGGGCCCTTCCTCTCTGCTGTCCTTAGAGGATTCAAAGGTAATGATACAGCAGAAGACAGAAACAGAGGTGCCTTAGGAGCACAGGCTGTGCCCCCAGATGCCCATCCCAGGCAGCTTCCCAAAGTCCTCCCCCAGCAGCTTTCCCCTTGCTCCTCCAGGACGTGGGGAACCTGCCTAACTTCTCATGCCAGGGATGAGAAGAGTGTGTAAGAGATTCTTCTTCTTTCTCACAGATCCTGCCATGTGGGGGCCCCACCTCCCTTTGCTGCGGGAGCTCAAGGCACAAGAAAGGCCTTTGTCTCCTGCCTGGGGAGGTACAGAAGGCAGATGCTATTGGAAAGGCAGGAAGAGGTGACTCGCCCTGCTCAGGTTTGGACTAACAGCGTCCAGGGCACCTTGGTGGCAGGGAGTCCTCCCTGGGGCACTCACCATGCCGTCAGAGCAGTTGGAGCGGGGGCTGGAGGCGTCTGATTCCCCGCTGTAGTGCTCCAGCACTGGGTAATAAGCGTCCTCCTGCTCCCGCAGAAGGGCCTGCAGGCTCTCGATGTAGCGGATGGCGTTACGCAGGATCTCCACCTTGGGCAGGCGCTGGTTGGGGTTGGTGGAGGTGCAGCGCTTGAGGGTCTCGAAGGCCTCATTGACCTTGCTGAGGCGCCGGCGCTCCCTCATGGTGGCGGCCTTGCGGCGGTCAGCGTTGGTGGTCTTCCTCTTGCACGCCTTGCAGGCCCAGAGCAGGCAGCGGCCGGCCTGGTGGTGCCCGCTGGGCGCCCGGACGTGCTCCTCCTCGTGCCCGTGGTGGTGCCCGTGGTGGTGCGGGTGCTCCTCGGGCTTCAGCAGACCCCCGACGTGCACCAGCCGGGGATCCAGGTCCTCGAAGAAGTGCATGTCCGACGTGTTGAAGCACGGGTCATCGTAGAAGTCATCGGCGGCTGTGAAGGAGCAGAGGGAGCCCTCCGTCATCTCCATGGGGCCCAGTAAGTCCATGGGGGCGGCGGAGGGAACAGCGGCTGGGCCAGAGGGGACAGCGAGGGGCTCAGAACGGAGGAGCCTTTGACCGGGCTGGTTTGCGGCCGGGCGGGTGTGCGGAGCCGAGACCCTGGCAGCCTCTCCCAGGCGATGCCACCAGCGCTGGCTGCTGCCCCGACCCCTCCCCAGCCGCGCCGGTCGGGGAGCGCCACTCGGGGCCGTATTTATGGCTGAGCCCCCCGGCGCGGCGGGTCGGCGGGGCGGGTCGGGGGGCGCGGCCGGGCGGGTCGGGAGCCGGGGCGGCGGCGGGGGGGCGCGGTGTCCCGCGGGCGCTGGGGCAGGGGCAGCCCGGGCGCTCGGATGCGCTCAGGGCTACATTTCCCCTCTTTTTTTTTTTTTTTTTTTTTCTTTTTCTTTTTTTTTCTTTTTGTCTCTCTCAGCAGCCCGCCCTGCGTGCGCGCCAGGGAGAGCAGGCGCCCCGATGCCCGAAGGTGCCGGGCGCCGCCGGCCGCTCGCCCGAGGGGACAGCGGCGCTCCCTGCACTTCCCGGCGAGGCGCACGGCGGCGGCGGCTACGCTGGTTCCTCGCAGGGAAGAAACCCCCAGCCCCGGGACAGGTCTGTCTGCGGCGGCCGCGGCTCTGTGGCTACACGGGTAATTACTGCGGGGGCGTTCGTGGGGGAGAGCCGAGAAGGGAGGTGCGGGGAGCAGGGGACACCGCGGAGAGCTGAGCCGGGAGGTGCGGGGAGCCAGGGACACCGCGGAGAGCCGAATCGGGAGGTGCGGGGAGCAGGGGACACCGCGGAGAGCCGAGCCGGGAGGTGCGGGGAGCAGGGGACACCGCGGAGAGCCGAGCCGGGAGGTGCGGGGAGCAGGGGGCACCGCGGAGAGCCGAGCCGGGAGGTGCGGGGAGCAGGGGACACCGCGGAGAGCCGAGCCGGGAGGTGCGGGGAGCAGGGGACACCGCGGGGAGCAGGGGGCACCGCGGAGAGCCGAGCCGGGAGGCGCGGGCCGGGCAGGTGGCGGTGGCGCTGCGGCAGGAGCTCCTGCAGGGGGCGGTGTGGGCCTGTCCCCGCGGGAAGAGCGCCGTGCTCTGTTCGGTGGGACAAGGAATCTGAAAAGGTAAAAAACCTTGATGATGATGAATGATCAATCCCCGATCCCTGCGCCTATGACTTCTCAGACGGGCTGTCATGATGGTGGCTGCTTTTGTTGTTATGTGGTTTGTTTTTTGGCAAAAAATGCCTAATCTGCCGTCCTCATTTCCTACTTACCTAAATATCTTTGAGTACAGATCAAGATAAGAACTGTAAGTCACATTCTATCAGTATCCTTAAAAGACAGAAGTTTTAT
Source organism: Acanthiza pusilla (assembly GCA_036630365.1). Taxonomy (NCBI): domain Eukaryota; kingdom Metazoa; phylum Chordata; class Aves; order Passeriformes; family Acanthizidae; genus Acanthiza; species Acanthiza pusilla. Next base: position 17,785,857 of record JAXCHO010000006.1, read on the forward strand.
TTAAAGGTAAAACTCTATGTTTGGGACTTCGTACAAATTCATTCTTTCACTGTATCCAGTGCTGAAAAGCAGTATGTCCCAAGGAGATCAGCTACTGACCACCCCTGCACATTTAGAAATGTATCTTCCAGCTGTTTCTGAGAGGCAGAGTGGCAAACTTGTGGAGAGACTTCACTGTTATTACAGAGGTCCTTTGATCCAGAAGGAATAGAGATACTTGGTTTTAAATCTTTATTGAACAGCTAACAAAGTAAAAATAATTTGTATTCAAAATAATGCAAGGTATACAATAATATAAAGTAAGTATAAATGAGAAAGAGTTTTATGCTGTAACAACTGAACATGTGAAATGGGATACCAAGGCTTCATGCTGGCAGTGTGACTCACTCAAGATGCTTAAACTCTCTCCAGACCACTGGCTTAATTTTTGGATTTTTTCCCTAATATTTAGTCAGTATTGTAGCCTATTCTGCCTCTGTTTGTTTGTAGCTTATATGTGACCCCAGGAAAAGACAGTCAGGGACTTGAGTGCATAGGGGTTACCTTGGGCAAAGTGGTAACAAACAGTGGGGCTTGGACAGGCACTAGGGGGAGTTTGCCAATAGTTGCCCATGAATGTGGGCTCAAGTGCATGAATTCATCCAAGTGAAAAGGTCAGGAGAAGGCTGTGACCACACAGTGAATTCCACACAGCAATCCTCCAGTGAAGGTGCCCTTGAGGACACCTTCCTTTGGGTTTGGACATTCTGATCTCCAGAGGTCCCTTCCAACCCTAACAATTCTGCGATTCTGTGATTCCCTGCTGCTGCCATCCACTTTCCAGTGTAATTCCCAAAGATGGGTTTGTCCAGAAAGATGTTGTCTTGTACAATGGGAACTGAAAAAACATCCTTGCAAAGAACAAGCACTGAGATGCTCTTCTCAGTTTTGTGTGGCCACAGTGGAGAGGACAAAGGACAGAACAATCTCCACTTGGAGACTTTTAAGTGCATTCCTCACTTTGAGAGGAGGCAACCATAGGTAGTACTTATGGCAAGCATTTACAAGTATTCGATTGTTAAACCTCTTTGGAAGCCTCTGGGGCTATAACTCATAATTTCAGTAAAGATTAGGTCATCTCAGGACTTTCAGTTTGGGTGCTGTGTTTAGGGTACTGGTGCTGCACTAGCTATTCAGAGCTGTCCCAGGTTGTGTGTTTGGATTGTTTGGGCACTGCTTTGGAAGCACAGAGAGTGTGGATCAAAAAGCATTCAGCAGAGAAAGAGAAGCTGCAAAGTTTCTGTAAGAGCTGTTGCCCTTATACCTATTCTACATTCATCCTTGATCTAATTTTTTTCAGGATGTGATTGAAAAGGAAGCTGGGAAGGCAGAAGCAGATTGTACTTCCTGCGTTGAGAAGAATGGACAGACTCATCCTATACACAACTGACAGGTATTGTTAACAAATCTGAGACCATATTCACAAGCATATGTGCCCTCTCAGCAGAAGCAGCATGTGGACAAGAAAAGCTTATTATCTACAGGAACTGATTGATTTCTCTTTTCTTTTTCAGAGGATAGAGACTGGGAAAACAGCTGATTGTGAGTTTATCTAAAATTAACAGAATTGTCTTTTCAGGCAGAGGGCCCAGAATGTGTTCTGGCAAAGGAAAAGGGAGAGACAAAGACTTAAATTCTGAGAGTGTGTGGATACATTTGGTTAGAAGATGAACACGAGAAGTCTGAGAAACAGACATGGCAGTATTTCACGGAAAAATAAGAGTCAAGTAGGTCTTGCTCTGAAACATTTAAATGAGTTCTTTGTTATGTTATTAAGGTAAAAGTTTAAGTGCTGGAAACCGTGGAGGAGGCTGTAACTACATTTCAGAAAGTCATCAACTTTTAAAAGGAGAAGGTTGTTGTACAAGTGGGTCAAACATTACCCGTAGTACAAGGAGTTTTATATGGCACTAGTTTATAATTCAGTTAGTAGCTTTGCTCTGTTCACACTTAGTGCGCTGTATTTTAATACTGAGAGACAGATTCCATTGCTCTTATTCATGTTCAGTTGCAGTCAGTGGAACTAATTGTTGAATAAGGTATGCTCAGCATGAGGATGGGTGATGGAATCTAGCCCACATGGAAATACCTTTTAAACTCCTGCTGTATTAGAGAGCAGCAATCTCAACACAGGCAAATCTAGCATGTTACTAAAAGTGCTTTAAGCCATTCCTGTGGCACATTGCAGTATTTTTGTAGATTAATACAGGGTTGTTTGGGGTTAGGGGGACACAACCACTTTAGATGTTGAACCAGATTCACAGAAAGATTTTCTGTCCCATGTTACAACACCAGCAGAAGGTATGTGGCCTTTGCAGAAAGTGCTATTTAACTGCAGCTGTGTATCAACATCCGTTTACTGAAAGTGTTTCATTGTGCAATGTTTTTATAGTAATGCAGTTTTCTGGCATTTATTTTCACTCTGTGGCATCCATCATGCAAAACCTCCTCAGATGTAGAAAAATACTGGTGGAGTTTAGTATGCATATGCAAAATCTCTTGGAGAAGAGTATCAGCATGCCTGGGTGGATTTAAGGTGGAATTAAGGAATACAACGGAGATGCAAACATGGAACTGAATTTATTTTCAAGCAAAACAGGAGTATCACCTAAAGTATTTTAGAAATTGTGAGGCAGTCTTTCAATGAATCAAACTCCAACTGCATAAAAGATGTATATAATGACAAAAAACCCCTAACTGCAGGCAGCTGATCTAGCCAGTTGTTCTTCTTAGGTGACCTTGGGAGCCAGGGTACAGAGAGGCATTCCTGTCGGAGATGAATGAGAGGAATTTGGATACCTCTGGACTATAACCAAGCTGGCTAACACTACCCTAATTGAAAGGAAAAACTAATGAGCAGCCATTCTCTCTGATGCAATTCTAGCTAAGTGTGCTGTTTTTTCAGTTTTTTCTTATGCCCCTACTTGGGACCAAATAGGGAATACAAGAAATAGCAGGAGTGCCACAATAATACCTTTACTAAGCTAGGTGAGAAAGGGATCTGTATCATAATTAAAGCAATCATCCTAGGTTAAGTCTGAACAGAGCTCTGGAGCTACTGTCTTCAGTGACACTTGCAAAACATGGCCTAGAACCGGTAAAGATCTCATCTAATGAGAACTCCTGATTTCTCTCTCATCTGCTTTCTGAGAATGAGAAAAGCCAACTAGGCAATAACTCCAGAGAAAACCAGCACGTTTTCTTCCCATTGTTGAGGAAATGTTTGCATCCTTCATCCTGAAGAAGTATACCACTAGAAATAGCTGATCAGTAAATGCATTAGGCTATTACTTAAATTGTTACTATGATAGAAGTAAGAAAACCTTGTTTTCAAAGAAGTCTTTTAAAAAAGTTCATTATGTTACTACATTTGTTAGGTATTTTAAAATACCTAATAGTAATATAAAGTAAGAAAAATATAAAACTAAATATTTGGATTTTCTGCCACATAAAAGTTTCCTTGCACTAAAGGTGCAGTGGGCTTTTTTTTTTTGTTTGTTTGTTTTTTTTTTTTTTGTTTAATAAAAATTATATACTTAAAATAATTGGCACTAACTAATCCTGTTAATCATTTAAAACAGAGAAGAAGCTTAAGAGCTTTTGGCTTCTAGAAAGAATTGCATAGATAAATGTGACAATCTAGCTGGCAACCTTGCCATCATTGAAACCAAATAATAGTATGGGCTAGATTTTGAGCTGTGACTCAGGAGACAACAGGGGGACAGGGACAGGAGGAGTGGTAGAGCATTGTGTCTCCTGAGTTCTGGTCCCAGCTCCACCCTCTGGACAGGTTTGCCTGAGGAACTGCCCCATAGCTGTGGCAGCCTCAGCATTAAAGGCTCTCCCTGCCCTGCTTCACCTTTGCTCCTGTCCCATCATTACACTGTGGCAGCATCGTAGTGCAGTGTATGGTTGCATATATTGGCCCTATGCCATTTCTGTGCTGGGAGCATTCTCTCTGGGGTCGCTTCAGACCTTCTGCAGCTCCTGTGCACTGCTGGAGAGGCGGGCAGGGGCTGCAGTGATCACTAGACTCTGGCTCTATGCTGCTCCTGAACTCTTTCTGCAACCGGTCCATAAAGTAATCCCCAAGACTATTTCTGCCATCCTGGGAACAGTCAAGCCTGCGAGCATTGGTCAGCAGATCTCCCATCAGCTTGATCTTCCGGATTTTGGGCCCAATAAATTGTTTCTTGATAGTGCTTGCACTATGAGGGTCTGCATTTTCAACACTCAGGGCATAAAGCTCTTCAAAATATCGTAGCATAGTTTTCCATTGTACCATTGCTAGTTCCAGGGCTTTCATCAGACCGACTGCATAATCACAGTTTGGTTTCTGAAAACAAAGACAGAATTGTATTTATTCAGAAGAACAGCTCATGTATCTGTATTCATCAGTGGTTTCCTGCAACTTAACCGGGCTCTCTAAACAAGTTGTTACTAGGATTTTGCAACAACTGCTTCTAGTTTGGAGCACCTCTTGTTTTTTGCAGGCTGAAAACACACTCCAAGTGGTAGAACCCAAGCACTTCTTCAAGGAATTTAGATAGCAGCAGCAATGCCTGAGGAGTGTTCTTACACCAATAAACCCAATCATAGAATGGCTGGGGTTGGAAGGGACCTTAAAATCATCTCATTCCAACCCTGTGCCATGGGCAGGGACATCTTCCATTAAACCAGGCTACTCAAAACCCATCCAACCTGGCCTTGAACACTCCCAGGGATGGGGCATCCATCACTACTCTGGACAACCTGTTCCAGTGTCTTACCCCCCTCACAGTAAAGAAGGTCTTCCTAATATCTAGTCTAAATCTGTCCACTTTCTGTTAAAAATTTTTAGCCCTCATCCTAATACTGCATTCCCTGATAAAGAGTCCCTCCCCCTCTTTCCTGTAAGCCCCCTTTAAGTACTGGAAGTCCTAAGATCTTCCTTGATTCAAACTGAGTATTAAGATTTTCATGATGGCCTTTTTCCTTTCTACAGCTTAACAACTGCTATGATGGACCAAAGAGGAGCATTCTGTATTAACTAATTTGGTAGAGGAGAATCAGCCCCTTGGCCTTAAACAAATGAGGTGGGTTATTTTTTTTCCTGAAAACTTTGAATTATTCTTTTGTACTTGTGCAAGCCAAGTTAGATCTGTAGTTCAAATTCTGTCATGAGCTGTTCTTTAGCAAATCAACTACTGCCCCAAGCTGGATGGTAGTTCTTCCTTACCACTCTTCTTAGGTGCTAATCACACCTAAGCTTCTACTTTGGTTCAGTGTGAAGGAGACAAGTGGGCCGTTTCAGCACAGTTTAAGGAGTCATAATTCATTATAGCAAACTGGAAATGGCAGTGTCCAGCTGAGTAAAAGAAAACGGGAGTACTGTCCGTATTTCTGGCTAGAAAGCAACCCCCGTAGAGTGAGGACTGTATGTCTGACAGTTTCTAGGCATCACAATCAAGAACAAAACTGGGTACACAAGTATGTCAGGTAAATTATATCTGGAAATCTAATAGTGGGTGAATGCAGAGATCTGAAGTACCAACAATATAATTCAGTACATTAAATGGATCACAGCTGCTTGAAAACTTGTTGTCTACTACCCACCTGGATGGTTTTAGAGCAGTAATGGCCTCCTCTTTCTTGCTGATACTTCATCAACGCTTCTGCGGCATTTCTCTCTTCCAGAGCTTGATGCAGGAAGAACTTCGAAATATTTGGTAGAGCCACATGTGACTGATCAAAATATTCACCCTAAGCACACAAAACAGGAGTGTTAAGATTTGCTGGAGATGGGACTCACTTGCAGCAGAATGTGGCTTTAACAGAACTTGGGAGACCCTTCCAATGGAAGGTGTTTTGTTCACAAAGCACAATCACTTTGGAGACCTTAATCCAAATTTCTACAATAAATGAAGTAAGTAGTTGTAGAATGAAATGAAGAATCTCTATACGTCTACTAGAACTCCTTCTGTCCTTTAGTATTGGTCAGGCAACTGTAGTACTGATGTTACTCTTGCAGTAGCAGTTAAGAGATCTTCAGAATATTTTATTTGTGAGTGGTTAGCATGTGTGTGTTTTGTAATTGTGTTTTGTGAAGGGTTTTTGTTTTGTTTTTTAAGCATACTCCCAGAACAGGGAACATAAAATTTATCCCTGCAGGCCAGCATTCCAGTCAAAAGTTAGCTCTCAAAGGTATGAGAAAGATGAGGCAAATACCAACAAGAGAACAAGGACAACTTTGCATCTATTTATCAGCTTTATTACGGACAATAGTATTCCAAAATAAGGGATACTGCTACTGAACTATACACCTTCAATATTATATGTAGCCATTGCCTGGGAAGGCTTGTCAGGAAGAATATGGATCTGTTGGAGCAAGTCTGGAGGAGGGATTCAAAGTTATCAGAGGGATGGAGCACCTCTCGTATGAAGAAAAGGCTTAGAGAATTGGGTTTGTTCAGCCTGGAAATGAGAAAGCTCTCTGAGGTGATATAATTGCAGCCTTCCAGTACCTGAAGGGAGCCAACAAGAAAGATTGAGAGGGACTATTTACAAGAGTATACAGTGACAGGACAAGGGGAAATGGCTTCAAACTGGAAGAGCAGTTATTTGGAAAAAACTCTTTGCTGTGAGGGTGGTGAGACAGTGGCACAGGTTGCCCAGAGAAGCTGTGGATGCCCCATCCGTGGCAGTGCTCGAGGCCAGGTTGGATGGAGTTCTAAGCAACTTGGCCTTGGGAGAGGCACATGGCAGGAAGATGGGAACCTGATGATCTTTAAGGTCCTTTCCAACCCAGACCATTCTACAATTTCAGAATCATTACAACCCTAAATCCCCTGCAGGCCTTGTTCTATTCTGTATGGGAAAGTAAGAACTTTAACCACTGCCAGTTTAATCACACTAACAGATCTAATAGCTCTTGTATTTAGAATATTTTATCCACAGTATGGCTGTCTCATATGAGAAGTGTTACAGGCAGGTAGCAAAGGAGAGCTACCAGCCTACACTGGTTTGAACACTGGCTCTGCGCAGCTCCAATGTTGAGGAGAATGAGAGGCAGCAGCTGGGACTATGCCAAGAACCAAACTGAGGAAGCGACAGCCTCTTGATCTGCTGCTGCCCTGAACATGTGTGTGCAATACAGCACAGCTTCTGTCTCTTGGACATACTCTGCACCAGAGTAAACATAACTGCTTATCAAGCTGTTGGCTGGTAGTCTGCCTAGGAAGGGCAAGCAACATGCGCATTTCGTAAGTTCTTCTGCTTCTGATTGTCTTCCCTGCTTTCCCCTATTATCGTGGAAGTATTTTCATTTCAGCTATGTTGCTGTGTTTAGGGAAAAAAATTAAGTTTGTTTTTCTCTTACATTTTTAGGGCCATCTTAGGATACTCCAAACCTGTGACACATATACACACACATGTGACCATAACCCACTGAAGAGAAAATACATGCTGGAATGTTTTATTACGAACATTCGCAGCAATATTTGCAGAGTCCTTTCCCTCATTCATTCCTCTTTCTGTTGACAGCATAGCCAAGATTCAATGTTTTATAACCAGTTCCTCAGTGCAAGTGTGTGGTGCGATTCAAGTGGAACCCAGGTTAACATACCTGCTTAACTCTTAAGGTAAATCTTTTATGTCAATCATTCACTATTTAGGAGGTTCACATTTCTAGGTTTGATTTATCCACAGTTTTGTCCATCCCATGCAGCTGCTAATCACTGTAATTTTTTTCTTCCACAGCCTTAACAGGTTTTACTGCATATTTAAATTTTTTTTTAACTTATACTTGACACCAAACCCACCTGAAGGATCTTCTGGATATGCCGAATATAGTTTGTGTTGCTTCCCAGTGGATGCTTGGCATCAGAAGGTATGGCATTGATAAATTTGATTTTTTTATTTTAATGTCTCTGTTAAGTTATATGTTTGTCTTAACATTTGATATGTAGCCAGATGCAATTTCGGCATGCAAGTTACATGGTATCAGTCATAACTTTTATAATCTCATGCCCAAAGTTCATGCCTGTGGAGCAGGAAACCCTAAGCCATCCATGACATTCATAGAGTTAACCACACACCACTACTTTACAAAGTTTGGAGAAAACACCCACTAACGCATTATACTCTAAAGCTCTTAGCATTCCCTGCTACTATCCCTTTTCCCCAGGCATAAGCCCTCTGTGAATTACCCAAAACACCCGAGCGCTCGTTGCATGGCCCGCGCGTTCCAGGCCTTCCTCGTTGTTTCCGTGGCCGTGCGGGCGCAGGGGCCGCAGCGCGGCTCCGGCAGGAGCGCTGCCGCCGGAGAGCCCCAAAACCCCTGGGTCAGGGCACCGCTCTGCCGTCCCTGCCAGACTCTAACCCCTCCTCAGCGGGACCTGCCCCGCGCCCCGGCACCTGCTGTGCCCTCCGCCGGTGGCTGCCGGTGCAGGGCGCTGGGCGACACACGCAGCGTCCCGGCCGCCTGCCGTGCCCTCCCCGCGTCCCGCCGCCTTACCAGCGCCTGCAGGCAGTAGTGCAGCTCCAGCTGGGCGCCGGTGACGCCGCAGAGCGCCTCCTCCACGGCGGGCGGGAAGCCGTGGCGGACGCGGCTGCCGGGCAGCGGGCGGTGCGCGGAGCAGGCGGGCAGCGTCACCCGCGGCCGCTTGGAGCGCGGCTCGGCCATGGCCGGCGCCGCCATGGGGCCGCCGCGCTGCCGCCGCGCCGCCTGATATAGCCGGGCACCTGCGACACACCTTGCGCTGCCGCCCGCCCTCCGACCGAGAGGGAGGAGGATGTGGGTGCGGATGCGGGGGGGCGGCGGGGGCCGCCATGGTGTGCGTGGCGCTGGGCAGGCGCGGCAGGAGCGCGGCCAGCTCCGGGCATCCCGGAGAAGCGGCGTGGTGCCGACCCCGTTAGGGAGCATCCTGAGGAGTGAATGACTGACATAAAAGATTTACCTTAACAGTTAAGCAGGTGTGTTAACTTGGGCTCCGCTTGAGTGCTGCACACTTTGGCTGAGGAATTGGTTATAAAACATTGAATCTTGGCTATGCTGTCAGCAGAAAGAGGAATGAATGACTTGAAGAAAAGGGTTCTGCAAATACTGCAGTGAATTTCTAATACAACGTAATAGTATGTACTTTCTCTTCAGTAGTTTATGATTGTACATGTGTTACAGGTTTGGAGTATCCTAAGGTGGCCCTAAAAATGTAAGAGAAAAACATAAACATTTGTTCTGTGTTTAATATTTCTTCATTTTTTTTTCCAAACAGAGAACCAGCTGAGATCAAAGTGTTTGCTGTTTAAGCAGGGTAATAGAGGAAAGCAGGGAAGGCAGTCAGAAGCAGAAGAACTTATGAAATGCATATACTTGTTGCTTGCCCCTCCTAGGCAGGCTACAAGCCTTGATACGCAGTTATGTGTGTTCTGGTGCAGAGTATGTCCAAGAGACAGGAGCTGTACTGCCCACACATGTTCAGGGCAGCAGCAGATCAAGATGCTGTCGCTCCCTCAGTTTGATTCTTGGCATAGTTCCATCTACTGCTTCTCATTCTCAACATCGGAGCTGTGCAGAGCCAATGTTCAAACCAGTGTAGGCTGGTGGCTCTCCTTTGCTCTCTGTCTCTAGTACATTCTCTTTATGGGACAGCGATACCATGGATAAAACTCTTCTGATGTAAGAGCTGAGACCTTTTCTGGGCAGTCACATTCAGCACCTCCAGTACCAGCAGCAATGTGGGAGAGTGTGTCCAGCCTGGGCCGAGGCCTGAATGGCTGATGAGAACATGCAGGGAGAGGCAATCCTGGGGAGGGAGTGAACTCTGAAAAGTCCTGGGAATTTAGCAGTGTGTATATATGTCTTGGTTACAGGGTAAATTCTTTAGCTTTTTTGGTTCTGAAGTGGTCCTACCTACACTGGTTAAACCATCTTCACTATTTTAGTAACCAGTAATCTTCAGCTTGTATAGTAACTTAAAAACTTTTTCAACTGTTTTAGCATATGGATGGAGCTTGGCATTTCTTGAGCATTTCTTTACCTTTAATAGATTCAAACCAGTGGAGTGGAAATACGAGTAATCTCAACACCCTTCGAAATCAATAATTTCCTGTTCATTGACTTTGTTTAGTAAGCTCAATGTTATGTGCTGTTTTGTGGAATATTTATCTAGCAAATCACTCCCCCACAAACCCAGGATGCTAAGGGCAAAATCGTTTTCCTTTGCCTGTTTTAATTGTTATTGGATCTGACTACTTAGAGCAGAGCACGCATCATCTGGGAGTAGTCATGTAGAGATGTGAGAATATTGCTCATGAGAAACTTAAATAATTCTTGTTCAGTGCCTCCCCCTCGTATATTGTTCAGCTCTCTTTGTTTGTTGTAATTATCCATTTTTTAGTTCTGATTCTTCATGTTGTAGTTAAATTAGATGTTTTGCTTTTAAAAACTCAGCATTTAAGCATTTGGGTAAAATTTCATGTGAATAAAGTATAACTATAATGTTTGCAAGGCTAAAGTATGTACCTGATTTCATTAAACGTCAATATATTGACAAGACACTTGAACAACATATGACCTTATTCTGAAGTTCTCAGTAAACATCGTCTTCTTCACTGTGGCACTAGAGACTTTTGCTAGGAAGATGTAGCTCTATCAGTTACCTTTTAGCTCCTTCCATTTCAACTGTGCTTGTTTCGTCCTGTAAAATAGTTGCTAGTGCTTTATTATTCCAAAATAATCCCTTGGCTGTCTCAGAGGACGAGGAAGAGCAAGTGTGGTCCTGTGTGTGTGTATACATTGACATCCTGAGCTAAATAAATACTTGACCTCCTTCTTTTGGTCACTTTGAATAACTTGAAGTGTGAAATAGCAATAGAAAGCACGTTAGTTGGTGTCCCCATGGAAAAGTTTGTAGTTGTATTTTGTTAATTGGGCATTCATTATGATTTCTGAGTATGTCAGCTCATAGAGGCTTCTTGTGTCTACATTAGTGGACTTTGGAGCCTTGGAAAACAATATTAACTTATCCCATTTCAGTGGTGGACAGCTAAGAGACAAGAGCAGTTCTTAAGGCCGTCTGTGATATATGGAGCTGATCCAAAAACTGACTCTAAAGTTACTTAATCACCATATGTTCCTTAACTCCTCCTTTTATGAGAGCACCATTCAATTTATTTTGCTTTGTGCTTCATAGAACTAAAGGAAGTACATACCATTTGTACTGTTATCAATTGTATTGTGGAAAAATTCCATTACAAAGTAATCTCTCCCAAATTTGTATTCTGCAGAGAAGTTTAGGTCATTGTAGAAGGGGTTGGTGACATCTGTAAATAGGTGACAGGCACATGCCTTGATGAAAGATGTCTTTTCATTTTTATGATTTGGCATGGTTTTGGTACAACACATTTTAAAGTGTGTTGAAAGTGGTGGAGTGAGAAGCCAAACCACCAGAGTGTGGTGTACAGATCTGCAATTAAAATTCCATCAAAATAAGCTCTCTTACACACAAACCCACACCTTCCCCACTCCTCCCCACTCCATTTCCTTTTTTTTCTTTGGCAGAGTGCAGTAGAGAGGACTGTTTGGGTCAGTGGGCTTTAGCAACCCTCTCAAAATATCCTTTCTCCTGAGCCTGCTTTGCAAACGTTTAGCTGTATCTGGCCATTTTTCTACCCTGATTCTCTTATTTAAAGCTAGCCTTTTTAGGTTGCACTTTGTAATCTGGAGTTTATATTGTTTATTCTTTCACCACAGGTAGTAAGAGTTGCGGCTGTTGCTTCTCTCCAGCTACCATCTGTTTGCCTCTTTCTAGCTGTGGTGGATTTTTGATGTGCTTTGCAAATAGTCTGTCTAATGCTGACAGACTTTTCTCTCATTCAGTGCCCATCAATAGCTATGATGAAAACAGAGGGCTGTGTGAGGAAAAAGTAATAAACAAATACATGTACAATATGTATGCCTGTGAACTGGCCTTCTTCATTCATCATTTTGTTTTGTAATTAAGTGAAACCAAAGCTCTCTGGCAGGAAATTAAGAATGATTCATGCGAACACCCATGAATTCATGATTGCTTTTATTGAACATGAAGTCCCTTAACCCATTTTTCTTATGCTTTTCTAGTCTCAACAGGTGCTTCATCTCACTGTTTTACCCAGTCCCACTCTTTTTTACTTTCTTTATCCACAGAGGAAAAGCCATCAAGAATTCTGAATTGTTTTGTTGCCTTTTTGCACTGTATGACTCATAAAGTTAAAAAAGAAGCCTGAAATTTGGGATGTTACTACTTAAGTAAGCATAGCAAAATAACTTCTTTTAACTGACTTTCAGTGAAAGTGGTCATCAGCAAAACATGAGATGGCCCAACAGTGCTGTGACAAGGCTGCGGGGTGGACAGTCTGGAAAATGCTTTTTGTCTCTCTGTCAGTGAGCAAATGGAAAGGTCCAGTTTGTATAGTGCTCTGAAATCAGCATGTTTTAGTGATACAAGAGAAGGTTTTCTCAAAAATAAAGCCTTTGAAGTCAGTCTTGTTGGTATCAAACATAGCAGACACAAGCCTGTATTTTGGGTTTATGGGTACGGAAAATTACTATACTGTGCCACATCTACACACATTTTGTATATATTCAGTTTAATAAAATGAGGTACCATAATGAAGTCCTCTTTGAAAAATACCTGGATTAACTTTTAATTTTGGAAGTAATTTTTAAGTGCCTTTTTTGGCACTTGCCTGAAATACTCCAAACGTTAGTTTTCAATTGCTTTCCTCTTCTACAGTCCCAACGATTTTATTTCTGTCGTTGATATTTTTGTGTTTGCCGAATATCCATTACAGCGGTGTTTGAAGCCAGGTGAGGTGTTTGAGGATGTTCCCATCAATGGAACCAGCCATGTATTTTTTGCCTCCACTGAGTTTTCCATGTTGCATCAGTAGCTTGATAAAGTTGCTAGACTTTTTGCTTCTGTTGTGACTTTTATCTTGGGCAGTTTGTTTCCATAGGCTTCCTTGGCACAAGTCTGCATGGCACAGATATTGAGAAGTTGGCTCATTGCCTCTCTTCTTTCACAATGAAGTTCTTCCTTAAGGAACTTTGCGAGTGATGGATAACATAAAACACTGTGATATATATAGAATTCTTTGATACGTTACTGATTGAAATCTGTCCTTCAAACAGAACGTGCCCACAGCCCACAGGCATGTATCTCTGTCGTGTCCAAAGTTAACACAGGAGAGAAGCTTGTAAGAGTTTCTGAAATACAAGCAAAACTTATCTTTAACCTTGTGTCACACAACACATATAGAAGGGTTTTCTAATCCATGCTCTTTTCTTCTCTGCAATGTTTAAATTAGATTATCTGTAATTAATGCTTGCTTCTACCATGGGACCCTCCCAGGAGCAGAGTTTGGAGACAGACAGCCTCTGCTGCTTCTCAGCCAGGAGCTGCCCTGGGGCTTTGGTTTCCAGGGCACATCCTGCCTGCGTGCCACCATCCCTCATGCTCCTGCTGCTCCCCAGGCCCCCCTCCCTTCTTCTCTCTCTCCCTGTGGGCTCTTTCCTGCTGCTGCCCAACCATAGTGCTCAGGCAGACTCATCCTCTCTGTTTGCTCCACTCTCCCTCCTCTGGACCCCGGGGAAAACTCTGTGCTAACAGGAGGTTTGGGGTCTGTGTGTAGTTCTGCAGTCAAGCCTAGGAGATGTAAGTGCATCTCAACTGCATCAACAGACTCTTGCTGTGACTCTTGTCCTCCCCAAGCCAGGTATGACTGCAGAGGAGGAGAGTGGAGCAAACTCCTCCTGTGGCATCTCAATTCCAGTGGCACATGGCCGTGTTTGTGTGACTGCCTGCATGCATGGGGCTGCAGTTCAAACTGAGCTGTGGCCACTGTTTAACTTGTGTTTAGAAGCTGTAGGTCACTATTTTCTCTTAAGCACTTATTGCTTTCTCTGCAATTTTAAATGTTGACAAATCACCCACACTGAGTTGTTCTGCCCTTGTCTTTCCTCCTTGTATTTACAAAATCATTATGTGTCCCAACTCAGCTTATCAGCTCTTTGGGAGCCCAGGCTGTGGCAGCACTCAGGAAGCTCATGGCTGGGGTTGGGCAGAGACAGCAGGAGAACTGGAGCCCAGGGGCAGTCCCTGCTCCCAGCCTGGTGGCTGCAGAGGACAGGCAGCCTGGCTAAGTAAGCTCCAGCCTGGCCAGAAGCATTGTCCCTTCCATCTCCACTTCTGTTCTCATATATACACTTAAGTTTTAAGTGGACTATTAATTTCAAGTGCTGATACTACAATATTCATTTTCAAGTGCTGGCTGATACTACACCTTTGATTCTTCTATAGAGGTTGTGCTTAGGAATAAGTTTGTATAAATTAGCAGGGTTCATCTGCCTCTGAGATTTTGCAATTTTTATTTCAGGTCACATTTTAAAAAAGCATAGGCCAGCAAATGTAAGCCTCATCCATGTAATCCGTCCATGGTATATCATAAGTCCAGTCACTAATTGCAGGTGGAAGGCACTGGGCCTCAGCACTGGAGCATATTTAAGCGGATTCTGTGGAATTTCTGAAAACATGAGGCTCGCCCCAGGTGATGTGTTGCATAAGGGAGTTGTGCAATGCCAAACTGTCTAAAGTCTGTCATAATTTGTGTGCTTTGTGTACTTGCCTTTCTGTTCTACCTTCCTTTCCACAGCTGTGGGTAAGAATCTGTACTTACTCTTGAACAAATGAGAAAATAAGACTTGACGTGTTGAAAAAGGCAGAGCCTTTTGTGTGTGTTGTGTGTGTGTGCAGCCTGTGCTATCTGAAATCAGTGACCAGGTAATGCCTTCCAGGCAGGGTAAACTTCAGTAGGTGCCCTGTATGCTCCAGGTGGCCCTTGAGGGAGCATCAGACCTGCCTCTCTGAGGCAAGCATGAGCAGATGCACTTTGTGCATATTCAGAATATCTGGGCTAGCAGAAGTAAACCGTGGGCAAGGCATGAAGATCCAGAAACCATTTATTATCTTGCTGCTGTATGCTACTGATAATCAATGTTCATAGAGTCCCTGCTAGTACCAAGAGCACCCAGTTCTTAAGTACACGTACTCTTGGGAGTTAACTGGTTTGACTGGTGCCATTTGCTGCTTGGCTTGAGAGAGAAGGAATTAAAGCCACAGTGTGGTAAGAGGAGTGTGAAATGTTTGCAGGTGAAGAGGAAATTATTCTAAATGTTTTGGCTTTTGAAATCACCAAAAAATAACAAATGAACCCTTTTCACAATTTTTGTAAAAGAATCCCTTCAAAATTTAAGTGAAACTGCTTGAGAAAAAATATATGAAAGGGTTCTTTGAAATTTTAATGTGAACATTTATCAGCTAAATGCTTGTTTTAAATTTTGTATTAAGATGGAGTCTGCAATGGTGAATCATGCAAAGCAGAAGTGGATAATTTCACTCAAACATCATGGACCTTAAAGGCAATGCTAATTTCCAGTGGAGTAATTCTTCTTCTAGTTCCAGTCACGGACCCTTCATTGCTGCTTTCTGGTCAAAGCACCTCTTTTAGACCATCTTAATTGTGTAAGTGTTGTGATTCCCTGGGGTGTCTCTTTCCCTATAATTTTCTGCCTGATTCCATTTTAATGGCTTAAAATACAGTTTAAAAATCTTAGTATGATAGGTGTTACAATGTAGTCAGTTTGCGGCAGTATGTACCAGGCAAAGTCTTCTGTGCCAATTTGCAAGGATAAAACAATTCATTTTTTCAACTTCAGTGTCTTTATGGAGAGCACTTGTTGAATTGAGCATTCTCCTGTTTTCACTGGAATTATGAGGTAGAACTCAGAGTATGTTTGGCTCCTATTACTTAAATCAGTCAGCACAATTAATTGGTAATCTTGGGAAGTTATTTATTCTGATCTTTAGGACACAGTGGCATTACCCACAGTGATGCAGTGAAATGCTTTACTTTCTGATTTTTAAATCACTCCAGTTGCTTTTTTTTTTTTTTTTTTTTTTAAATTTTGAAGTTACAGTGCTGAGTATTTACAAATTTCACAGAACATTTTGTTCTCTGATTTAAATCCTGCATACCAAATGCCTGCCTGGGGCAAAGACGAAAAAAGAAAAAAAAAGTTAGCTTTGATACTCCAAAACTGGTTGAATAAATCCTGTGCAGCTGGCCTGCGTGAAATGTGCCCAGTGACAGCAAGCGGCAGCAAGGATTCAGAGGGATAGGGAGAGCTCTGTGCTGTCAGATGTTCCAGTGTTTTATTGCTTTGGCTGGGAAGGGCAGGAATGTGTAGGTATCCCGACTGCTCAGTATTAAGGGTGCAAAGTGGTTCCCTTGGGCATGTATGTGGACAGAACTGCTGCACAAGTGGGCAATGTTGCCTTCTGTGTAGGTTTGTACATGCTTTGGTGTTTTCCAACTTTGGAACTGTGGTTAAAGCCTCAAAGGGAATGTGTGAGTCTGCAGCAGCTGAGAATACGTTTCCAGCACTGGAGGTTCCTGTGCAGTTGAGTGTCTGTCGCATCCTTGGTTATTGTCCAAGGAGTTGTCTAACCTGCACTGGGGTGTTTGTCAACGGAAATTCTTGGAGACTTATTTAAATGGTCAAGCCAATGCAGTACAGGTTATGCTTGCCTATACTTGTGGGTGAGATGTCAGGAGCTGTTATGGATTGAAGACTGTTTTTTCTGCCTGTGTTGTTCTCACTACCAGCTCTCACTACCAGCTCTGTTCATCCAACTGTCTCCCATCACTTTGATTCTCTGGTAATATAATATAACCCATCTGAGACACGGTCCCAAGGGAAAAGTGACTTAATCTTGGTCTTGGAAAGTCAAGAATTAAAAAATACATAGTTCAGGAAAATAAGTTTTGGAATACAAAGTTATGAAGGTTGTGACTTGTTCACATGAGCAACTTGCAGCAAGGTTATGTTTTCCTCTGATAGCGCATCAACAGGAATTTGGCAAGCCTGCTTTTACTCAGGCTGTGTGAGCAGAGTGCTTTTGGCCATGCTCTGCGGTGCCATCTTTGTGAATCCCGCTCCATTCTCAGGCTCCAGAGAGCTGCCACGTTCTCTAGGAAGAAGCACGAGAGTAACTGCAATGAGTGAGACTATATTTACAGAATCGGCCTCTGGAGCTCAGAATGGCAGGACTCAGAAAAGAAGAAAACAGAGAGGCTTTCGTTAATACAGGTGTTTATGAGAAATACATTAAGATGGACTTAAAAAAGAGATTGGATGCTAAATAAATTTCCAGCAAAATGAGGAGAGAATAAAACATTCCTTGGAGACAGTTTGGCCAACAGTTGTTTCTCTTTCTGGAGGTTTTTGCTTGTGTTTTTGTTGGGTTTTTTTGTTTTGTTTTTTTGTTTGTTTATTTGGTTTTTTGTTGGGTTTGTTTGGTTATTTTTTTCTTCCTGTGTCATTTCTAAGGGTCATAGCTTGAGATTATGCACTGGCCTACAGGGACCTTGACAGGGTTTAGTTTGATTTGTTCCAGAATGGGATCGCCCTTGTTCCTGTTGCTGCATGCTCATGATCTGGAGCCCAGGACTCGAGCAGGACTGAAGAATGCAAGGTAAGACTGTGTTACCTGTACATACGGGGATGGTGAAATCTGGGATGTGTAGCATGTGACTTTCAGCTGTCTGCTCTGAAGCAAGGGACAAGAAAGTTTATTTTCTTTATTGATGGAAGGTCAATGCAGAGCAAGGAGAGGAGGTGAAAACTCCTTAGGAAAACTAAAAAGAGAAGAGAAGAGAAGAGAAGCAGCACTGAGAGTGGACCAAATCTTTTGGTTGTGTATGTGAACATTACTCATACAACATCAAGAGGGTATATGCTTTAACTGAGCATGTACCAGCTGAAGACTTGGCCCATAATGTCCTTTGTAAAGCTCTGATTCCTCCCCAAATAGTTTTTCTCTCCCTCTTCAAAGGGCACCTGTTGTTGGTGGAGTTGGTGATGATGCTGGATTAGTGCACATGCGGTCAGCCTGCTTGGCCTCGGCCCTTTGGACCCAAAATGAACTCCAGCTGCTGTTGCCCGGAGCAGGTGCTTCATCCAGCCCGAGCAGCTGTTTGAATGCATGCTGCCGTGGCCAAGAGGAGGGGAGAGGTCCCCTGGAGGACCCAGAGGAACGACTGATCAGCAGGAAGGAAGGAAAAGAGAAGTGTGCCACAGAGACCTGGTTTTTATACCCAGCTGACAAAAGTTGTTCTAGCATTTCCTTGTGCAAATAGGGAACAGTGGCTGTCACCCTGCATACACTGAGTCTGCCCAATATCATAATGGGGTATGGTTCCCAAAAAGAGGCTGAAGGACCACTAAAGACCAGCAGGGCTGGTTGTAGTCACTGGTTTAAAGCTCCAGTGAGTGGCTCAGCGAAAGTGAGATTGGGCATAGAACAGTGCACAGGCTAATTGCCTGCTACTTGTGATACCTTCTTCACACTCACACTGCTAGAGGGAGAAAAACAAAAGCTAAGATAATCTGGGGTATGAAGCAGCTACAGGAAACAGTGCCAGGGAAATGGAGGCAGAGGGAATGACCTGGGGATATATGAAGATGTGATGGTTGGGAGTTTGAGGTCAGAGTTTGAGGACGGGGCATAGATAGCCCGTGTCAGAGATAAAGCAGCAGCAACCCAGGGTTAGGGTGACAGGGACAGGGCAAGGATGCAGATTTTGTGGAGTGAGGGAATCACAGCCTTCAAAGGGATGAGGGCAGCTTAGAGTAAAGGCAACCTAGACCTGCAGCAAGAGGTGGTGGGGGGCACCTTGCAGAGCAAGGAGTCTCATAGGATAAGCTGTTCAAAGTCATTTCCATCACTGACATCACAAACAGCCCCTTCCAAGTCCCTTCAAACTCCCCTTCAACTGTTGTCACTGACCTGGCAGTGGTTCCTGTGCAGTCCTGCACTTTCTGATTATTCCCATGCTATTAGCAACAGTGCTGGTCTCACTTTCCAGGAGCATGCACTCTCTGGATGCATCTGCATATGTCACTGTCGGCTTTAACACCAAATTCAATGTGACTCCTTAGGGTTCCATCCTCTTACCTTTATTCATTAAAGTTACCAGAGTCCTTCCAGTTTCTCTGATAGCCTCACTTTGTGTCCCTGTCCTGTGCGTAGTTTTTGTCTTATCCCATCAGCCAGACTTTTTATTCTGTGTATCTTTGCTGAGTGCTCAACCAGGTTTCCACTGAACCTCCATAAGGAGGGGTAAATGCTAAGCAAGGGTACTTCCTTGTACAGCTATAAAAGGATTATTCAGGCTAGATTTCATTACAGCATAGCCTAAGAGCAGGAGAAAACATGAATATTGGAGGCCTCTCTTTGTCAGGAAATGGGATTTCCGCAGGTGCTCAGTTGTAAATGCTCTGCATGCTTCTAAGGCTTGGCACATGGCATTGCTGAATCCTGATTCAGGATGCAAGAATGTCTCATGACCCCTGCCATGAAAACTGGTGTCTGGCCATGTTTGGAAATCAGCCGTCGATGATGACAGTAGATGAGTATGGGTGAAATGAGCAGCTTGGCTTCAACACTAAGCAAGACTTGTTAAACATTGTAAATACAGATGTCCGATTCATATTTTGAATAATGAATATTACAAACTTTTCTGTAGCAAGTGGTAAGAAGCTGGATCATCTTTCTTCATCTGCTCACTGCCTTCACAGAATTTGCAAGTGTGACGAAGTATTTCATCCCTTTACAGGATTAGGTAAGATTGGTAACCATAATTCATGTATAGAATTGCACAGAGGTAGTCTAGACAGCCAAATATATTGATTTAAGATCACCTATGTGGGGGCAGGGAAATTGTCTCCATTTTGGTTTATCTATTTCTTGGGTTGGTCAGGTTATCCAGCTTACTTCAGTTGTTTCTTCTTTTGGATGAAAAACTGCTGCTGTACAGGCTTGTACAATTTCTGTCCCAGTTTAGCTCTTCCATCAGGTATTCCTGCTATTTGGTTTGCTTCTACATGAAAATTAAGGAATTGGAAAAATAGCACCAGAAACTCTACATGAATGAAATTCTCAAGGCTGTTAAGGAAATAGATGTGTGAGAAGTAGGGTGTTTCTGTGCTCATTCTATTCTCACATCCCTTGGACATGCCAGTGTTTAATTTGGTATTCCAGATGTTTTTAACCACTTACATGAGGATAGGAATTTTTTGAAGCATCTGTCTTTTGGCTAATTAAAATGTGATTAGGTAGCAAGGACCCTTGTTAATTCAAGCCATTCCTAAAGGGTGTGTGGCAACGTCCAGTGCATCTGGTGAGAAACAACAGAGTGAACAGTTTGGGTGTGGTAAATCATAATTTACTAACTGCTGGGTTAACACTAAGAAAATAAAGAGCTAGCCTTTAGCTAGTTAGCAGGCCTCCACGTTTTTGGGATCTGGAGAGCAAAGGGGTTTACTCTGTATGAGGCCCATGTTACGCTGTGCAGGAATTCCCAGTTCAGGGTCAGAAATACTGAGGGTGCCCTTTCACCAGAGAGCCGACAATGAGCTTGCTGCCAGTAGGAAAAACAGCCTGTAAGTGGTGAGTGAACGTAGTGTCAGGAATGGACCTGGGAGAGGGGCAGCACACAGTCAGAGCGAGTGACATTCTTCACACCTGTTGTGGGGCATAACAGTAGCTGGCTGCCTCAGCCCGTGGCACTACAAGCAGAGCATTGTGCTGTGACACAGCCTGGACAGCGATTGAATTACACACCGATTAGGTCTTCGGCTTCTCCCTGTCAGTGTGGACAATGGAGAATCAGAGAAGTGGACATGAGAGCTTTAGCAGGCCTTGTGCTCTCCAGCAGAGGAGGATTAGTTTGTAAATGGTAAATTGTGTTGGGGCCAAGAGTCGTAAAACTGAACTCTTGCCCTGCTGCTGCCTCAAAGGCACAGGCTCTGCAGAAAAGCCCTTCTCCCCCTTTCTGCTAAATGCTGTGATTAGGGGAGGGGTGGGCATATGGAGTCTGCTCCTCCTTTTCGCTGCCAAAGAAGGAAGAAGAAACTGGTACATTTGTACAAATTTCTCTCCTCACTGTCTCTTACTATCTTTTCTAAGGAAGCGTATGGAATTAAATTAATCAGTGTTCTGCCATTTCCACAGGGATGTGGATTTGCCTCTCACCAAGGTGCTGCTGGCTGGTTTACTGCCTGCTAGAGGGTGTCTCTAAGACCTGATTTAACCTGAAGCATGCACTCAGGAGGTCTGCAGCAGGGCTGGAGGAGAGCAATCACTGCATCCCTTCCCTCCTGTCACCTGCTTCCACACGACTGCAGTGCCTGTGCTGTGCTCTCAGCTCCCTCACCTTGTGATGGTTCGTACTGAGCTGCTTCAGAGCAAACTTTGCTTTTGGTGGCAGTAACCCGTGTTCTGTGTCATTCATGAAGAAGATGGTTTTATCTTTGGCTTTATTCCACTGGGACCATCTGCTCTACACACAGGAACCAAAAGTGGCAAATCTTTTGTACCCTTTTTTAATTTTCAATTGAAGCTCTACATCACATGGACTTCTTGGGGGGTTTTTGAGAGGTAAAGACTTTTTTTTCTTTTTTAGAAACAACACCAATTAAAAACCTGAAAGCCAAAAACCAACAGACCCAAAACTGACATGAAAAGAAACAATCAAACCCCACACATTGAACCCAACTTGGAGAAACAACTGCATTGTGTGACTGATACAGACCATGGGAGTACAAAGCATTCCCGGTCTGGTCTTGCACATTCACTCCCTATGCCTATTAATAGCATTTAGGCATGAATGTAGACATGGAGACGGGCAAGACTAGTTTGTCATGCAAATGTTTATCTGGGGGCCCCATCCTGTTTTCTAGAACCAAATATTTCACTGTGATAAAGTGGATATTTTAAAGCATTGGTGGAGATAGGGGGATGTAACTGCACTAAAACTGAGGTGGGATTAGGCATTCCAATAACTTGGAGTCTGCCAGTAAATAGCAAAGTATGTGAGCAATGGAAATATGTCCTCCTTAATCTAAAAAGTAAAGAACAGTTTTGAAAATCCATCAGTCTTTCAAATCATCTTAAGGCATATTGATCCTGAATCATCACAGGGTGTATTCAACAGGGGTGTTCTGTTAATAATCTAAGAATATAAGTGTGGTTGAATACGTGGAAAACTGTATTTTGTTCCTATTGTCTTTATTAATAAATGATACCAGCTCTCCCTTCCTACAGACTTTATCTCATCTGTTTACAGTGTTGGCATTTATTTTATTTTGAGCTGAGAAACAATGCATACCTAGATACTGTAAGGTTGTAAGAGGCTTTATGGACATACCATTTAGGAAGAATTGCTTCTGCTCTGGTTACTGGTTTGAACTGAGAAAAGATACTCATATTTCATGCTCCTGAAAGAAATAGCATATTTGCTGTAATACAGCAGTTCTGACTAATCTGCTCATAAACTATGCATTCCAGAAAACCCCCAATCTTTCCTACCTATTTTCTCTAATAGGTGGCAAATCCTTAGTACCTCTCAAAAATGCTCACAAGTCTGCAGGGCATGAAGGTTTTGCTTTGGTTTATTTTTTGTAAAGCTTGGTAAAAAATATGGATGAGAGAAATTCAGCTGTTGTTTAACATAGTACTGATAAATGGGAGTTCATTTTCAGAACTGGAAAATAAGCTATTCTAAGTAGTCATTGCTGGTTTTAACACTGTGGAGTATTTCAGAGGTAAGTTTTAAAGGGAAAAATTGGAAAACCAGTCATTCACGAGTGCTGATACAGGAATGACAGAGGTTAATACCACTGACATCATACTGGAACTGTATAGCATTTTGTTAATGGTTATTAATGCCCTGCTGCTGGGAGACAGACAGTGCCAGCTGCCATTAGTGGTGCCTCTGCGGGTGTGCCTGGGCCTCTGCTCACGGAGGAGAGGGCCCTGAGGAAGGCTCAAGCCTGCTCCCCCCCCAAAACAGGAGGAGAGGAGACACTGAGAGAAGGCAGTTGTGGTGCCTTGCTCAGAGCAGGACTTGGAGAGGGAAGCAGGAGCTACAGACACCGACAGAGCCACGTCCAGGAGGTACTGAGGACTTGTGTTCAATTCAGATCTCCAGGACTAAATTTGAGATACACATCCTTTGGAAGAAAACAGCAAGAAATTCAGACAAACATGCATGGAAATGATGCCAATTAGCCTGGGGAAGAAGCCCAGGTTTGTGTAGGAGAGCTCAGAGCTTTGTACATCAGTGGAAAGGAGTCAGAAATGCTATAGAGTGAAGTAGAAAAGCCCTTGAGAGGAAGGGAAAAGAACTTTGTAATGGCAGAATTGATGATGGATATGGAACAATTAATTAGCTTTGACTACATCATATTCATTGTACAGCCAGATTTGTGGGTTTAGCTGCCTCACTTGGGGCTGGCTATTACTTTGCATAATACCTTTGAATTTCATCCACCGTAAGGGAATGAAACAGATACAGAAAAGTGCAATATGTCAGTGTAGCATATCAAATTGAGAAAGGCATTTTTAGCAGTCTGTACTGAAGAGAGGTTTAAGCCAGCATTAGATTATTCCTTAAGTGTATTGTTGTTATGACAAATCTGAGAGGAGCTAAAAGCATTTCAGTAGATCAAAAAAGGAAACTTTGATTTCCTTTCCCACAGCCTGGACCCAAAATGGGATTGCCAGCCAGTCTTACATGGCCTGGCCATGTACCACACAATCACCCACTGGTGAATGGAAGCAGAACATGTGGAGATGAGTTGTGAGTCCTGTGGGAGTAACTGGCTCACCAGGCCTCTCCAAATCATTCAGCTTCTAGATCTCTTTAGATGCTGGTGCAATGTAACCTGAATAATGCACTGAGAATATTTAGCCAAAACAAGGACATTTTGGTGATGACTACTGTCTGATGTGCCACACAAACTATTGTATTCTCTTTCATGCTAACTAACAACTAGTATATCACCACTTATGTTTTGTAAAAGGGAAAATGTGTGTTTGATTCCATGAACCTCAGGTTTGAGGACACAATTTAATTTTAAACCCCATTAATTTTGCACACCCATTGATTATTAGAAATAAATGGAAACATCCATGCAATATTGTACAAGTACTCCCCAATTATGCAGCCTAATATTCAAACACAATGATTTGTACAGACTTTATTTTCTCTGGTCACTTTTACAAATAGAGTTGCCCATACAAATAGTTTGCAGTCAGTTTCCTTCAGTGCAAAGCGTGAGCAGCAGGAGCAGCAGGTAGAGGGGAGCAGTTATTTTCCCTTGTACAGCATTCAGTGTCATCATAACTGCAGTTAAATTGTTTGTCTGATTGTCTGGTGTTAAGGATTTTCTTTAATTTTCTTTTTTCTTTTCTTTTTTTTTTTTAAATTTTCTTTCGCTAAAATGATTCATATTATTCTTTCCAGTAGCTCAGAGTTCTATAATTAGTACAAAAAATTGCAAGGAAAGAAAAATGTGTAACCAAACACATTGACTATTTTGAAGAACTTCAGATTGAAAGTAACATTAGAATTCTGTATCTCTTCAAGAAAAAAGACTCTCACTCATTAACTTTTAATTTTTGATTACTCTTTCACTGTGTTGGTTGATAATATTTAGAGAATTTAGAATTGCTGGGATTCAAGCTTGACTTTTCATTTGCATTTCAAACTGGAGCAAATAAAACAAAACAGAATAAAGCTAGAGAAGCCTCCACTCATCCCAGCACAATCAGTTCAGGGTAGCCCCTGCAATCCGATGTCTTTCTAGGCTTTGCCTCTTGACATTTTTGTTTTAGGGGTGAGGGAAGAGGAGAATTTGTCTTTAATTAACAGTTTACAGAGCAGCAATGAGCCTCTAAAAGGTGCTTTTATCTTAACAAACAATACAAGGTAATTTCTGAAGGATGAAATGGCAGTATGGCTGGGGTGGGGGTTATTTTGGAGGGTGGGAGGCTTGGGTTTCTTTGTATATAAGGAAATATGGTAATGGGTGCCTCTTATTATGCCTATAATGTAACTGACTCTTGAAGCTTGATTTATTGCTCTGGAGTTGTAGCTGGTGAAAAAGAAGTTAAAAATAATTTCTAAAACCTGATCTACAACAGATGAAGATCCTGCAGAAAAGCAGTCAGGTATATTCTGAGATTGGGGTCTTCTCGTGGGTCTTGCATTATGAATCTGCTTTAAATATTTCACTGCTTTCAGGTTTTGACTATGTTGGCATTTCCCTATAGTTGCCAGAGTGGTGTCTGTCTGGAAGTTAATCATCCTGTATTTGTGTAAACGTGAACTGCTTGTCTGGAAGCCTGGTTGGAATGGTTGTGCCATGGGCTGGTTACCAGCATGTGTGACTGCTCTGTATAGAGCTGTACACTGAGCTATGTCTGGCTGTGTCTTGGGGGGGCGGTTTGAATTCTGAGTCTGTTTATTGACCCTAATGTGTGTGTGTGTTTTTCCTTCATGGAAAGAGAACAGGACTTTTGAACTCGTCAAGACAGCAGAAACTATCAGAGATTTCTTTGTGATGTGTTTTATCACTTGTGTGCTCACTGCAGAGAAAAGTAACTCCCTAACTTGAAATCATGTGTGCCAAGTTACCTTCACTGGCATTGTGATAGCAGCAGCAGAAGGTTCACATAATTATTAAATTGACTTTTATGTGTAAAGTACATGCTTTTTTTCTAGAAACAAGTAGTATCTTACATGGCTTCACTTAAGCAGCTCCAGGAGTTTTAGAATTGCAGAATGGCCTGGGTTGGAGCAACCTTAAAGATCATCTCATTCCAAACTCTCTGCCACGAGCAGGGGCACCTTCTGCTAGACCAAGGTTGCTCAGAGCTCTATCCAGCCTGGCCTTGAACACTTGCAGGGATGGGCCATCCATGCTTCTCTGGCCAACCTGTGCCAGTATCTTGCCACTCTTGCAGTACAGGATTTCTTAATATCTAATCTAAACCTACTTTCCTTCATTTTAAAACCGTTCCTCCCATGTCATCACATGCTCTAATGAAAAGTCCCTCTCTAGGTCTTGTAAGCCTCCTTTAGGAATGGAAGATGCTATAAAGTCTCCTCGGAGGTTTTTCTTCTCCAGGCTGAGCAACCCCAACTCTCTCAGCCTGTCAGATTTCTTTAGTGCTTGAGAACTGCTGAGCAGAACTTGTTTTTCTGCCTTTCTTCCCCTCCTCCTTAAGAAATTGAGGGACTGCTCTCCTGTTACATCACGGGAGATACATTAATTCAGCGTAGGCTTTTGTATACAAACAGGTTTACACAGTTGTGTTGCCAAACTGATAATTCCAGAGGAAGGTGTAACAGCATAAGGGAAAAATGAAGTAGAACATCTTAATTAAAGGTGCAAACTGCAGATGTGAGCAAACTGCAAAGCTATTTCAGCTGTGAAGGAAATGAGGGGAGCTGATTTCATTGAGAGCTGAAGATGTTAATAAGCACCTTGCATAGAAAGGATGCTGGCAAACACTGGGGGTGGGGTTTGGCTCCTGAGGAACCATGTGATGCTCCAAAGCAAGGGGTTTTTTAAGGGGAACAGTGTAGGGTGAATGGGCTTATAAATGTGAGCACTTCAGTCATGCCTCCAAAGAACATCTCTTCAACCTGCACCTATTGCAAGTAAAGCAGATTAAAAGGGAAAGAGTCAAAGAACTTTGTTTAAGTACTTAAGTATCTGGAAACAGCCAAGTGAATAAGACTTGTCTTGCAAAAAGAATGGTGCAGTAAGTCAGACTTGTAGGCTACCATAAGCATCTGTCTCTGAATCTGCATATATGCCACCATAAAATTGCAGAACAGGATTCATGAGAACAATAAGAATTTTGGCTAGTAAGGCTTAAGGCTGAGGGCAGCTCCTTGTCTTCAGAGATTGCTTTCTTTTTAAAAGCAGAGGGCTTAGTTTCCCCTGCCACAACCCTGTGGCGACTGGCAGCACCTCGGCCTGATCTGTGAACTTAAAACACATTTGATCTGTGTGCTGGTGCTTACTGCCAGGTCCTGCCACTCCACCTGAATAACTATAACATGCTCATAAATCAGGGGAGAGCATTCCTCGCTGACACCATCCCAAATGCCCTACTGAGCTGAAGCCTGTGTTAGCCATCAATGCCTCTTACATAAACATGTCATACTTTAAAGTAGGGTCTTGCAAAAAGCACAAACAATATGCTGGTATGGAGGGGCCACACAAAGTCAAGAGCTGCTAAGTGGGGGGAAGAGGAGGAGAAGAGCCTCTTGATGATAAATATATCTACCAGACACATATGGAAAGAAAATAGTTAAGTCTAGCTTACATTTCTTTCAAAATGAAATAGTCAGATGTGGCCATGGTTGTCACATTCCCCGGAGAACTTGGAAGCTAGGAGTCACAAGAAAATAATGACGCACGATACTTTGGCTTTTGTTGTATTCACTTCAGCCTGGTTTTTATCCCCCGCCTCATGCATCAGACACCAAGTAGCCTGTGTATCTGATTAGGTAGCAAAAAAAAATGGTTTGCATTCGATCTGCTATAGAAAGCTGAGTAAGAACTATGGTTTGCTCTTGTGTGTGCATTCAAAATACTTACTAAGCCTTGTTTAAAGTCACCCCCTCATCTGGTACCAGCATTCTGGCTGGTAGTTCCTGTCTCATTGCTCTTGATCCTCACACAAGCTGATGCCAGTTTTGGGCATGCTAAGAGAAATATTAAGGAGCATCCCAGGCACACCTTTGTTATAGCACACAGCTGACTGACTTGTAAAACTCATGTGTTTGTGTCGGCATGGCCTTTGATCTGAATTGGTAAGGAAAGTGCTCTCCACCACAGCAGCTGGAACACACACAGCCAAAAGTGACACCGGGCTGTAAAGAGCATCTCTGGCTGCCCCTGTCAGAGGGTCACAAATCACAGGGCTGACAGGTGCCTGTGCTGGATCCTGCGCCAGGGTGTGCCTTGGTGTGCAGCAGCAGGTAGGAAACCTGCGTGGTGGGTGGCCAGATTGTACAAATGACTCAAATTCTCTGCTCAGGGGCAGCCTGTTGCACAACTTGGTGCAGAACTAGGGACATTTGCTTTTCCTTAAAGTGGGCTGAGTGCTGTTTGTGCTTGACTTCAGGGCGGGTTTAATTCCACACTCTTTAACAGTCATGATAAACTTAAGGTTGTTTTGTAGCATTAAGGCAAGAGGTTTTTGTGGAACACAAAACTGAGCCTAATTGCTCATACTGGGGCTGGGCCTTCAGCGCCCATGTTGCTTTCCCAAGGAGGGAGATCCAGCATACAGGAGGGAGGTGTGATCACATCCCAGAAGGGCTTCAGGGTGTTTGGGCATGCACTTTTCTTATGGAATATCTAATCTATCCCTGTGAGTAATTTCTAACTGATGAAGATGATTGATGAGTATTACTCTGCTGCAGAAGCCTGAACTGTAGTTAGCATTTGTGATTGTGATGAACCTTCCAAAAACACATGTGGGAGACATGACACAATCTTTTCCCACTGCCTGCTTAGAATTGGTTTTTACTGCCTTACCCTCTGCCCATGTGAGTAAATTCCCGAGCTGCCCTTACCCCCTCCTTCTATATGTAATTTAAGGTCTTTAGGGCTTGATCCAAAGCAAGCAGCCTGTAGCAGATTGCTGTTTTCATCCTAACACCTTGTTGGCTGACTGGCAGCAACTCTTACCTTTCGTCAGCAGTGCCTTGTGGCAGCTCTGTGTTTTACACCCCAGCCTTCAGTGAAGCAGGCGAGCTTTTGGTTAGGGGGAATCGCTTCTACATGCCTTTTTTTAGAACCAGCAGGCAAAGGCTGAGACAGCAGCTCTTGGACACGCGCTGGCCTCGGGAGAGGCTCCTCAGTGCTGTGCAGCTGTTGTGAGAGCTGGGGAGGACGTGGGGCTCCAAAGCCGAGTGCCACATGTGCTAAGCCAGCCCCTGGCAATTGGCAGCCCTGCCTGAAGTCAACTTCTGTTTAGGTGGTGGTGGTTTTTTGGTTTTTTTTTCCAGGGAGTCACTTGATAGGGTGTAATCCTGTAAGATGCTCAGCAAAGAAGCTGATACAGGAAAGTATTTCTGCAGATGCTTATTTTTCAGTGAATAAGTGGCCCTTTTATGTGGGTGGGAGCACTCATGTGCTTAAAGTTAAGCACATGCTTAAGTGCTTTCTTGGATTGGGGCCAAAATGCTAATGTGATGGAGGTTCCCTTTCTCAAGTAACTGCAGTGTTCAGGACTTCATGTGGACCCCTGGGCCTGCAGGATTACTGAAATACACCCATGACTGGCAAGTATTGGACACTTTTGTTCTTAAACTTTTAATTTTCAGCAAAATCTTCCTACGATGCTGCAATATTTTGACTTTTTTACATACAAAGAATAGTTCTTTACTAGGCCTGTGGTAGACTTGAAAAGAAACCCTGTTGCTGACTCCAAATTAGTTTTGTTTAAGAGGATAATTTATTTTTCAATTTGAGGACAAAACAAAGATTCTTCCAGCACCTTTGGCTCTGACCCCACTGCCTTATCTTCAAACTGCTCCTTCTACACTTCTGGAAGAAAATGAGCCTTAGACAGGCACCACTAAGACGTCGAATTCAAACTGCTGGGTCTCTTGTGTGATGTTGCACTTGCTGACCATAGTCTGCTTTGATGACAGCAGTGGTAACAAGCCCAAAGCACACGTGTGGGATGTGACAGGGGTGTGCACCTGTCTCGGGCAGGGGGCACCAGGCCTTCCCCGTGGCAGCCTCCTCGGTGGCTGTGCTAATCAGCAGGAGTGACACGGGAGTGACACTCGCCGTGCCCAGCAGACAGCAGCGAGCAGGGTGTTGGGCTCTAAGCACACAGCTGCTTCTCAAATTATGATGCGGAGGGGCAGAGGTCACTGCAGTAAAAGCAGACAAAATTATGCTTCCTACTGCCACCATGCCACATCAAAATGGTAAATTGTTTGTTTTATGGTGGCTCTGTCAAGCTGTTCTACCACAGCAGACACATGAATTTCTCAGATCGCTTGTAGCACTTTAAAAATAAAGGAGTTTGTTTTCCAAATATCATGTTGAGAGATTTCTTTCTGTGAACTGTTGTTCTCTGACTGTGGCTATAAAATACAAGTTTTCAGGATTTTTTAAAGTGTTTGCTCGGTGGTGAGGCTTGGCAGCAGGGTGAGAGTGTGGGGCCAGCAGTGCTGCAGGATTTGTCTGCCCTGGCCATGCTGTGTGTGGGCACGGCAGCCTGGGGCTCCCCTCAGATACCTGGGGTGTAGGATTAGCTGTGGGCAGATGGCTGTGCTCAGGATGAGCCATCTAGGTTAATGGCCTGGGCAATGCTGTCTGGCTTTCTGCTCATGGCTACTGCTTCTGTTCCTGTTTCAGAAATAGGGCAGATCTTTATCCTGCGTGCAGCATCCGCTCACTTTTCTCAGAGCTGACACCGCTCTGCTGTCCTTTCCACTTGAATTTGTATTGAACAAGGGATGTGCTTATAAGAAACTTGTGGAACTAAGATTGAGAACCAGGCTGGAAAAACCGTAAGAGTTCAAATATGTAGGGTATGTGATGCTTTCTCCAGCTTTGACTTTTTTTGGGTTACTTTTTATTGTGAATGGCTTGTTAATTTTTTGTTAAATTCTTCGACCATAACTGTGACCAAAGGGAGGAATGCATTTGACAAGTGCAATAAAGCAACTGTTCCATGTTTATGGCAAGTGCTATACTTTTATGCTATTAATTCAAATTGCCTGGATTCTTATAAAACTGGGATAGTATAGGATTACCTACCTTGCTAGAACAGTTGAAATGGATCACGCTACAAAGTAGTCCACATCTCCCTATCAAATTTTAGATGAAATAATCTTGGAGTCATAGGGGAGGCGTATGTCTCTGGAGGACAAGTTTCAGATGCATTTTTGTATCCAGCAAACATTGGGAGTCCCAAAGAGAAATAACAGGAAAATGCCATTATGTAAAATAGAATAGTTCAGTATAAAAGGAAAAACAGTTGCACTGCATGTGAGGTAATGACACTTAGGAGGCACACGTAAACTCAGAAATATGTTTTGCTACACTGCTGTAAATAAGCAGAGAAGGTTACTGCAGTACTCAGTCCCCTCTGAAGTGGAAAAGTGGTCAGAAGTGTATGTGGGGAAGATTCCTTGGAGAAGACTTCTGCTGAAAACCAAAGGTGTGTGAATAATTGGTTATTTTTCTTCAGTTTGATGGTTGTACAGGCAAGGAAAAATAATTGGGACCAGAAAACTTTTTAGAGAACGAAGAAAGCATTAATGTGTTCCAAGACCAAGACACTGCTTCAATTCCAGGTATTTTAAATTTTTTTTCTAAATAACAGCAAGAAGTGTGGGGTCTTGTTTGTCCGTTTTTGTTTGGTTGTTTATTTTTTTTCTTTTTAATTAGCAAGCTAAAATTCAGAAGTCACATGCAGCTCCAAGATACCTGTGGGAGGGAGTGTGGGCATCTCTACCTCTTTACATTTGGCCAGTAGGGTTAGCATTTATGTCACAAAGCTGTTGATGCTCTCCTGTGAGCCTGGCAGAGCAGAAAGAGGGTCTGAATTCAAGTTTCTGCATTAAAAAATAGTTCTGACCACTGAATGGAATATGAAGTGGAAAACCTAACAAGAACGACCATAGTGAGCAGTACCTGAGTTCCCATGCATGTGTAACTTGAAAATATTTCCCTTTGCTTACACTGAGAGGGAGCAAAGGGGTCGGGGCAGGCTGGACACCCTCAAATAAGCTGGGAAGGCTCTCCTAGTCAAACCTTGCCCAACACTACTTGAGTTTAGGATCAGTTCAGATAAACAATTAAATGCTAACCGTGGAATTGAAATGCACTTGAGTACATTTACACTTTTTTTGAAGCCTGGTCCTAAAGAGTTTTGGTACTGAAACAGAGATGAGCTGCTCTGCTGCCAGTGTCCCTTTCCAGGGAAGGACTGTATGTTACTCCCTGCTGGATCTCATGTCCATGGCACGCTCGGTCACTGCTGGTCAGTGACTGCAACCCGATAGGCAGTGCTAAATCCTCAGTGTCTTCTTGAAGGGACTCTATGGAAAAGGGATAGTCATCGTGGCAAGAACAGCTTGTACTTGTATTAGAATCCGAGGGATCTGAGTGGAACTAAGGCATCTGGAGTTTGGAGGAGGTTGCTTGTGTGCCAAAGCAGCTAAACCCCTCTTTTTGTCAGCTCCTCATCTTCGTGGGATGGTCTCAGCTCTCAGTACCTGCTAAGGAGTTCGTGTGCAAATGGGGGCTTTTTAACTGCACTATTTATTTGAGCCTTACATGTCACCTGACTTTGAGGGCAGTGGACCTCACTATTCATCTTGGACAAATTCTTTTTATATTGTCAGGTTTCTGTTCTGGAAATGGAGTTATGCTCCTTGCTGTCTCCTCATGAGTGACAAATATTAGGCAACCAAAAAGGACTGACCACTAATCCTGCAAAATTAATTTCATTACAAAGTTGATCATTGAACAACCAAAAATAGCTGGGCAGACAGTGTCAAAGTATCCCCATTTGGTCTGAGCCAACTTTTTCTTTATTAACAAATGTAGAATATTTTCTTTAAAATACCGTTCTTGAACTCTTACATTTTACACCACTTTCTTGATCACTTCAATGCTATGGTGTTTGCTCAGGTTCTTAAGGTGACCTCTAACACTAGTGGCAGAAAGAATGATCCATTGATGCTTTGTAAGTATAATCCTGAGGTCTGTGGTATGTCCTCAGCCAGAGTGTGCCATTCCCTGTCCATCATGTTGATTTTTTCCTTGTACATGTAAAGCAGGCTTGTATTTGATGTTTTTACTTTAGACCTGTGTTCTCTGTACTGAAAAAAATTTTATTTAGCATTTCTAGTCCCTAAGCAGTTCCTGAGGAAGCTTTTCCTCAAAGGTTTGGGTGGGTAGAGCTAGAAAAGTGAAACTGTCTACTTCCAGGGCAGACTTTCTTATGTATGTCCCTTTCTTGGAGTCCACTGTTAAATGCCCTGTGGAGCCTGGGATGAATAGGTCATCCCATGCTATGTGCTATCCTATAGCTAACACCAACTGCAATTTCAAGTGCTCCCTCCTAATCTCTTCCCCTCATGCATTATTTCCTTGTGCAGCATTAACACACCACATGCTGATCCACTGTTGCTTCATGGATTTAGAGAATAATCTACAGGCCCGCAATGATGTAAAACATTAAATATTGTTTTAAATATCGGAGGCGCCATCCTGCCTGCACGGTACTTAGGGTGGGCAGCGCGCCAGCGCCTGTGCTGGCATGTGCCTGAGAACTGGAGCACGCCTGCTCCCGGCGAACAAAGCAAAGCCCAGGACAATAAGGCAGGAACGATGACAGACAGGG
Source organism: Acanthiza pusilla (assembly GCA_036630365.1). Taxonomy (NCBI): domain Eukaryota; kingdom Metazoa; phylum Chordata; class Aves; order Passeriformes; family Acanthizidae; genus Acanthiza; species Acanthiza pusilla. The sequence goes on from JAXCHO010000006.1 coordinate 17,819,219, forward strand.
AAGGGCTGGCTCATGGCTTGTGCTGTTTGACCATAATATCAGCTTTGGAGACTATACTGTCTGGAGGGCTAAGAGTTTCTTTCTACACTCCTGCCTTACTGCCTGCACCTGCCCGTCTGAGGGCAGGAAGAATGAAAGGACACTTTCTAGAGCTTCCAGGGGTGTGTCAGTCAGTTATTGCACAGTGGGATTGCAGTGGATGCTTCATACTTGTTCTCTCACTGAGCATTGCCAGATAACACTGGGCTGAGTGCATTTCTTCTTAGTCTGCTTCCCTCTTTCTCTTGCAGTAGCAAAATGCTGGTTTGTGTCTGTGAGGCTGTTTTTTTCTGGGGCAGCCTGGGTGCTGTGTGCACTGGGAGCAGAGGCAGTGCAGAGTGGCTGCTGCACCGTTTTGGGAGAATCTGTATGCAGAAACCTCTGAGCTGTGCCTTTCTTTTTGGGTCCAGAGGAGTAAATTCCCTCTGCAGCCCTGCCCTGCCTCGCCTTCACTCTGAGCTAGTCATTCTAGTTGGTGTGCAGGGAGTCCTGATGGGCTGTTCTTCAGCCCCAGGTTTTCAGCGATGTATCCACTCCCACACTCACTATTTGGACAGGGACAACTAGAATGGAGCATGTTTTTTCTTTTCCTTGCATTGACTTGGACATGAGTAGCCATCAGGAGTCATCCTGCTTCCATTCTGAAAAGCTGTAGTGGCATGATGTCAGCCTAAAAGCTGCAGAGGCTCAGAGTGGTGTGTGCAGCTGCTCAGCCCTCTGAGCACAGCCTGCCCCTCTGTCTGCATCGGGCGGGCATCAACTGGGATATGGTTTTAGGCTCTGCTGACCTTGTCCTTACCTGGAATGTTTCCAATATTGGGAAAAGGTCAGTCACCTCTGACTCTTTCATCGCTAGCCCCTCTCTTTGTGCCCATTGGTCCCAAATTCCTTGTGAGGGAGAGCACTCAGCCTTTGCAAGGTGGACCTGCACTTCTGAATTCACAACACAGTGAATGAGGTTTTGGAAGGCAAAGCCTCAGGTACTGTTGGAAACCTCTCCCCATGAGCTGCTTAATTCAGTTCAGGGTATTGGAGTGTCTGCATGAAAGAGGCAGGAGAAAAGGGCTGCCCGTGAATATTATCAGTACCAATCGGCACAGTGTTAGTGCAGCCAAAGGTATGGTCTCTTCATACACCCACCCTTTAATGCATGTGAATGTGCTTAATTCTGTGAGAATGTGCAAAGCCAGGAGCTATATGAACTTGGCTGTCACACACTTCTTAAAGTATTATTTCTCCTTTTGTCTGTAGATCCTTCTAATGCCAAATGGCCCAAGAACTTCAAAGACATACCACAACTTAAATGTGTCCTTTATGCTTTTGCTTCCTTCAGCATCTAGCTGTGGCAAAGCCAGCTTCTCACTGGCTCTAGATTCAGGCTTTTAATGTAAGTGAATTATAACGGTTCATGTTACCTGGTCCAGCTGCACTAGAAATGGGCACCTTGTCTCATTAGAAAAGCAGGCATCTCTCTTCCACTGGATCCAAACTCCTCATTAGCTTCGAAATATTTCACTCTGCTCCCACCCCTCAAGTTACAGCTTATTTGGCCAAGTTCATTAGTTCTTACTTTCAGAAATTGCTATATCTCAGAAGACTTTGGAACTGATTACAAGATGATCAATACAGGTAAGGCACCTGACCTAATTTTCATGTAATTGGCATTGATTACTTGCTGAAGTTGCTTTTTCTTCAAGAGATGAAAGTGAGCCTTGCATCACTCCATTGGTGTGCTGTCTTTGTAATAATATATAATAATTTTCTTTATAATAATTTTATAGGATGAGACTCCTGAAGTTTCTCTCCGCTTGCTTAAGTCTGTGTAAGCTTAGCCTCTTTCTTTGAAGAGCTGCCCAAACTAGTTAAGTTGGAACACAAAATGAAAGAAAAACAGAAATGCAATTTAGCTACAAATGCAGTGTTCTCATTTTTTAACCTAGCTGACTGGATGAAACAGCAAGAGTGGAAGCAGCACTCCCCACTCCTGGCTGTCCCAGTGTGCTGCTCCTTCCCTTGCTGGCCAGCAGCAGGCAATAGAGCCCTGTCAAGTTCCTGTTCAGGTGTTAGTGGGTCTCTAACCTGGACTGCTAATCAATGGGATTAGCTCTGAATGTGTGCAATAAACTCAACAAATGGAAAAGCAAAAGGAAGATATAAGACCACATATGTTGTTGAGATATGAGCTGTGAGTAATCAAAAGATTCACATTGGGTTGTTTCTGAAAAAGATACTCCCCCATTTAATGTCCAGCATAGGTTGTTGTTTCAGCCTGAGCACTTGTGCTTTGCTTCTGGTGTACTGGAAAAATGTGAAAATGTCTAAAACTGAAAATTATGTGGGAAAGACATAAAGATGCACTAAATTATGAAATTCCATGGGTAGAAGGATATCATTAAATGGACTTAGTAGATTCTCATGAGTATAATTTTAATGTGATTTAGTTCACATGATAACAAGATATTTTGTTCCACCAGCAAAATGGAGCGCCACCTTCGAGGACTGGATTACTCATGGCACAAACATGGCTGTTATGTGCAAACTTTCGATGTTCTGCCAAGGTCAGTTTGCGGGGGTTGAGATGAAACTGTTTCCTAAACTGTGAAAGTGATCCCGGGTACCAAGCCTACTGGAATGCCTGGAGGTTTTATGGATTCCTTCCCCTTTAAGCCCACTAGCAGGGTATCTGCTAATGCAGGCTCCCTTTTCCTGCCTCCATCACTCTAGTGAGGCTGACCTAAGGGAAACCATTGCTTTGACTCATTTTGCTTTCTGACATCTTGTTTGCCTGCAGAAGGAGCATTTACAGCAGCCTTTTCTGCAGATAACCAAGGCAAAAGGGACTGGAAAAGATGAAGGTAACACTCATGTTTGAATATGGCGCCAGACCCACAACAGGAGTGGGAAGGCGTCAGGTTATACTCAAATCTACTCTCAGAGAACCTCAGCTGAGAGCATTTGTTTGGGAAGGGCTGATGGAAGGTCTTATGCCATGCAGGGGAAGGAAACAAAAGGTAGGAAAACAGGTTTTGACCTGGGACTGAGGATCTGAATGGGCTTGCTCCTCCTGCCCACTTAGAGAGGGTGTGCACTTGCAGGTCCAATGACCAAGCAGGCTGTGGTGGTGCCCAAAGGCTGCAGGAGAAGTGAGAGAAGACCTGCAGCTCCTGAGGTGCCTTCCAGAGCCCCAGGCTGTGCTGCCCCTGTGTCAAGGCTGGCTTTGCACCCTCCCCCTGCAGTTCACAGGCTGCTGCTGGTCTGGCTGTGCTTGCCCAGTGCTCCAGAACCTCAGCCACAGCTTCCCATTTCTGATGGCTTAGAGCAGAGCATCTCTGGGAAAGCTTAATGATAGAGGCATGCACCAAAATGGAGGTGTCAGAGTGGACTCTAACTGCCTGAAGTGGTGCACTTGCAAACCGTGTCTGTTTAGGAATGTGATTTTTTATGGAGGAGTGTGGAAAACTAATGGGATGAAACTGATAAGCAGCGAATGAAGTCAGAAATATGTGCTCAGGGTGAAGTGGGAGGATCAAACACAGATTATATTCCCAAATCTTCACTTAGCTGCCTTCAGATTTTTTAAATCATTCACTCTTGGCTGTGCTATACAGGATGCTAATTCAGGAGTTAAAAATCTAAGGGACATTTGACTTTGTGGGGATTTCCAGGTTTCCACAATGTCACTGGATCCTGGGAAGCTCTGTCTTAGGGCAGGAGTTGAGGATGAAGGTTCTGTGTAAGTACAGAAAGTAGGATTAAATTTCAGTCAGACACAGAAAGAAACAGTAGTGGGCAGAATGATGTTATTCTCTTTATACCTGTAAAGAGGACCTTGCCCAAATTCCTTTAACTTGCTTTAAAGTACATTTGAGGCCTCAAGTAGATCTCAGCTCCAGTGTATTTACTGTCTGAACAGAAACAACACTCTACAACCTCACCCTAATTTTATTGGAATCAGCTGCCACTACTCTGGAGCAGAAGCAAGAGAAAACAAAATTAATATCTGGATAAACAGCCTATTAATTTGATGACAACTGTTGTTCTCCATTTCAGGGTCCAGAGAGCAGCCTGGGCAGTGAGCTAATGAGAACACCAGAGCTGTGCAGCCCTGGGGGAGGTGGGGGCTAGAGAAGAAAACAGAACAAACACTCCTTTTGTAGCTCGGAGCTAAGGGGATTCAGCCAAAGGTTAATTGCTTTCTACCCTAAAATGCTGTGAAGTGTTGCTGCGTGGTGTCATACAGCTGCTTCATCCCAGCCTAGGGGTGTCTGTTTCAGTGGTGGGTGGCATGAGCCAAGATCCTTTTTTTAACCGCACGGGGGTGTTGCAAGGTCTCTTGAGTTAAGACTTCCAAAAATCTGGTAGAGCTTGGTTGGTATTGTTTAGGATATCACTGCTGATTGCTCTTCACTAGGAGGATTTTTTTTAGGGGATGAGAGTTCATTATTTCCTCTGATTCTTTGTTTGACAAACAAGTGAAAGATGCTACAGGAATCCAAAGTACAGAAAGGAGTGTAATAGTAAACTTCATCTTACTGTCATCTTTGCCTCTTAGCCAATGCTTCTTGTGCTAACTTTAATGCTCAAAACTGTTATTCCTAAAACGTTTTTTTCCATGCACAATTCTGCTCGTGCATCTTCCTCACTGTGTAGAACATAAAGCAATAAAATAACTTGCTATTAGATTAGGGCTGTTGTGACAGCTTGAAAATCTCCTGGTTGGCGGGACATAAAAAGTTTTAAAAAACCAGAAAGCTGTAAGTGGGGGAAATTACCCTGTGATGTTGTGCAGTCTTGTGACACTGACCAGGTTCCCTTGTCTGGAGATCATCACAGTGGAAGAGAATTAGAGTATTTGAGTAGGAAGGGACCTACAATGATCATCTAGTCCAATTCCAATTGATACTTGTGAGATTAGATGGAACTAAATGGAAATGGGGTGTCTGACCTGCCTGTAGAGTGGGTAAATTTCTGATTTTAGTGTTTGTAGGTGTAATCTCAATATTGCAAATAATTCTGCAATATCACTTCTCTGACCTGTTTGTTTCAGTTTCTCCTGCCTGGTAATTCTGCCTACTTCCTTGTGAACATTTTTATCTTTTACTTTACTTATGCTTTCAACACTTACTTTAGTTCATGACTCCCCAGCTGAAGTTTATCATATTTAGGGTTTAAATTCGTGACCAGCAAGCTTGAGCAAGTGTGTGCTCATTGAATGTTGGAGCTTGAGTATTTTTAGTGCCCAGCTCAGGTAAGGAGGAGCTGTTTCCTCTGTGAGTCTTATACCGAGTGACAGGATGGTCTGAGAAAACCCTGAAGGTTTCATTAGTGTCTCTTCCTATCTCAGTCATGTGTGCACGGCTCACCCTGCGCTGCTGTGTGCCCAGTCTGGTTCCACCCATCCACCAAAAGGCAAAGTGTGGGGTCACAGCACTGCCCCAAATAACCAAGCCTTCCCCAGGCTTAATCCCCCTCAGAAGGAAGAAGATGCAGGTAATAAGGGAACTAGGGGTAGATACACCTTGTGCTCTCTTTGCCGTCCACATAGGTCCCTACCCTTCTTTTTCTGACAGTGGAAGAATAGGTCCCTGTTCTGCTTCTAGAGAATAGTCCTAAGTTGCACAGGGCTCAGTCAGATTGGGAGCACAGGCAGCCCTTAGTGCAGTTTTACCATATGTGAAATGTTAAAAGCATCTTTTCAACAAGGTTTTGGGGTGTTCTGCTTTTGAAGTCCCCTATTCCAAACAGGGTGATGAGTGCACCTCTGCTTTTGTTGGAGCTGGCTATCACAAGCAGGGTGAGGCCCTCTTTCTGCACGTCAGTGCAACAAAAAACCTGAGTTTTTCTAGGAGAAGCTTGTCTGAGTCAGCAGGATTGCCTAAACTTTCAGAGGCAACTGCAACCCACACTACCAGTGGTGGAGTTGCAAGGTATCACTCGTGTTTTCTGTTCCTTTCTTGTCCTCTGGCCTAAGTGAAGGCACTGACTTGTTACTTTGCAATGTGGATGGTCACTGAGCCCAGTGGGACTGGGGAGAGGGTTTGTAATACTGCTTGCATGACTCTATTAACAACAATTTGTGTGAGTAATTTGGTAGAATAGTTATGAGCCATCTGCCTGCATCTGCATTGCTCAGCAGCCTGAAAGTGCACTTTGAAGTCAGCTTTACTGGAGCTGACCCTAGTGAGTTGTTGCTTTTCATTCCGAGAACTGCTGCTCCAAGTGATCATCAAATGCTGTCTTGGAGTCCTTGTCAGTGAAGCAGATATTCTGAATTCTGAAAGATTCTGCAGGGTCCAAGAGATCTCCAACACAGTTTTAGACTTTTGTGACTATTTCATGGGAAACAAATCTTTCCTTGTTTTCTTTTTTTCGCACTTGATAATAGCATTAAACTCATTTTCTGCAAACCTGCTTTCAACGGTCTAGCTAATTTATACTGGAAGTAATTGGACACACCTAATGAAAAGCATAGTGGAATTTTGCTATGAACTGCAATGTTCTCTTCAAGTCACTGGTCTCTTCCATTTGATAATTGTCGTAACAGCAGTTAAGTAACCTGACTTCTCCTCTTTCCCGCCAGTGATGAAAGCTTAAAATAAGTCTTCAAAACTGCCACTCTTCTCTAAAGTTTCCTAAATAAAATGGCATTTATTCTTCTCTTTATATCTTGCTGTCTAACATTAGGCTGCTGTTCAGCCTTCAGAGAGCTCTGACTGGAATACTTAACCAGGCAAGGGCTTTAGATACCCTAGGGTTACTGCTTATCTTGAGGAGTCCAAGGGGATAATGGTGATGCTGTTTGTGACCTCAGCCTCTTCTTGTGTAGAGACGACGTTCATCTACTCTCAAATCCATAGCAAATTCATGTTCCATGATTACTCACTCCTTCCATGGTGGGATTCTGGTCCATACCAGAGCTGTAGTGTTTCTGGGCAATACCTGAGTTGTTCCCTCAGCTCACAGGAGGAGGATTAGCCAGGCACTGCCTTTCCTGTGCTTTATGAGGGCTCTCAATCAGGCAGCCTTCTCCAGCCTTTGGAGAGGCTGTGCAGATGTGTACAGTAGGCACCACAGAGCTGTTAGTGAGCTGCAAATTGCTGCCCTCTGCCAGCTCACGTAGGGAATTCCCACCTGGTGTGGTGGGTGCTGGGATCTATGCCCTAGCTCCAAATCCTGGCTCCTAGGATTTGCCTTTGTCTGGGCCTGTTCTCAGACTCTTGAAGGAAATGGATGCCTCGTCTCATCTCTTCATAAACAAGCTGACCTCGTCTATAGGCGCATGCAAAAAAAACCCCCAAACCTAAACAAAAACAACCAAAAACCCAAGCCCACAACCTCCCCCCCCACCCAAACAAACAAAAATTTAAAAAACTGATGTGGATCTAAGGTTTTTAAGTAGTCACTGTCTAGTCTAACTTCTATGGGACTTCTTTATGTTGCAGGTTCCTGTCCCAGAGGGGTTTTTAGGGTTTTTTTTCCCCTCTCACCAATCAAGAGGGTTGGAAGGTATTTGAGCCACTACAGTACGGCCTGTTCTCAGCAAGAGCTTCTGCTCTCTGTTTGCTCCAGAGAGGGTCTTAGCCCATCTCTGTGAGCATAACTGTAATGCTATGAATTATTTCTTGTGGAAACTTTAGCTACTGTGCTTAGTGGGTTTAGAGGAGCTTTTTCAGTCTGCTTTTAATGTATTTGTGTTGGTGGGGTTTCTGAGTGGAATTACATGCCCAGGCTTTCAGATAACTGCTGTAAATACACAGATCCACTCTAGTCCCTTACTTCACAGCAGCAGCTGCTGCGGTGTCACAGAAGCTTCATAGCTTTGACTGCATCTTATTAGTTCAGCACACTATTAATATCCCAGGAGTTTTTTGTATTAGTTTCCACACTTAATATTGGTTCTCCTTCCTTCTTCCCTGCCCTCCCCCCTTCACATTCAGTCATTAAACTAAATTCATCTTGGGGCTGTTTCATTTAAGATGCCCTTGCTGTGCACACCAAAGAGGGCAACTAGACTGGAAGCAAACCAATTGTGCTAACAGTCACCTGGTATATTTAGTGGCAATGTCATCTAACATGCATTTATGCTCAGAAGTAGCGTCTTTCTGCTTCTATATGGAGCATTTGTAGTGCTGGCAAAATCTTTCCAGAGAAACAGCTGCTGATTGGCTCTTCTTGTCTATTTGGGGAAGGATCTGTCCTTAAATACTTAGTTATTCTGCTTTCTAAAAATGGCATCAAGCACTTGGCACTATCAGGATTGGACTTGAAACTTTACTGACACGAATTGGGTGCATTGCACCAAGACCTGGTGAATCCTTGTCTCCCCTAGAGGAATGACTGCACAAGTACCAGCAAGTGGGTGGAGGTACATCTAGGGCAAGTCAGTGCATGGGGCTCTAAAATGCAAATTACAGCCTTCTTCTGCAAGGCTTTAAAACCAAATGTCACATTATTATGGTTAAATGGCTCAGGTGAAAAGGCTGGAGGACTGAGGTACATCTCAGCTACTATTTCTTCTAAATGTAGAAATCCTGTCCCAAGTGGCAGCAATGCCTCTCCTTTGAGGTGTTGTGTCTCAGTATAAGGTGGAGAATATGAGTTGTCTTCTGAGCAGGGCATGGGAGACAACTTGCCTGGGAGACAACCAGAAACTGGGCAAGGAGGAAGACTCCATCAGCATTTGGCACGACTGCCTCAGCCTCCAAGGTCATCTGCCTGGCAGCTAACTCTGAGCGAGGCACAGGCTCTAGGGTGAGCAGCTTACCCAGAAGTACAGAGTATTTTACCCCTTTGGTTGATGCTGAGTGCTTCCTGCTGGTCCTAGAGCTTACAAGGTCAGGAAAACTTGACATCCAGAGAGCTGGTAGAGTACCAAGGGAAGGGTTTTACCCCAGAGCCCAGGGTCTTTGCTCATCTCTGAGCTCCTGCTGTGACACCTCTCATGAGGGAGAGCAGCGAGTGAATCACATAATAAATAACACCCCTTTGAAACAGAGGCTAGCTTAGGACAGCTTGAGGGTCTAGGACACTGAAATACCTTCCTGTCCAGAATAGTTTGAATTAGTTGATCTGCATGGCGTGCTGCCAGCCTTCAAGGAGAACTGGGGAGGCCTGGCTACTGGTCAGCAGGCTGGACTGGATGGTAGGAAGTTATTAATAGCTGGTCTTCCATGGAAAGAATGAGTTTGGCTTAGATGTGATGCAAAGGTGCTCACTGGTGCAGCAAGCAAATGCTGGAAGTCTTGTCTGATATCACATGAATGAGCTCATTATGCCTTATGGAGAGCCTTGAGCCTCATGGCCTGATGTCTCCTGATATTGGCCTCTGAATCTGAGCTGTGTGCTCAGGCAGCACAGGAAGGAAAGAAGCTGTCAGCTCTTGGTCAGCCTCAGGGTGTGGTGGGTGTTTCTTCTGTTCCTCAGCAAGTTTAGGTTCCCTCCAGTTCCCTTGTGCTCCAGTTCTCACCTGTAAGAGTCAGCACTTTGTTTCTGAAGCAACTTAATTTAAGGACAGAGAAGTAGGAAAGATGCTTTTCCACACACTAAAAGTTTTGGAAAGGAAGAGTATCTCCAAAACTCAGACATGACCAGTGTGGGACACAGAGTGGAGTATATTGGGTGAAATAAACAAAAATTCTCCTCTTAAGTGGAATGGCAGTGAGGAATTTCTTATGGGGGATTTAGCTGGATCAAAGATTAAAGTACGTGAGTGATAGATTTGCTTTAAACTATACCAGTTGGTCCTCCCCTTTTAAAGGCTTGTGGGCAGAGTGGCTTTAATGATGCTCTTGGGGTGTCTGTTGGACTTGTTCTTGAGCATTTGGTTAGAGTTTGGCATTCTTAGGGTGAAGGCTAGGAAAATCAAGTGGTATTGTCTTCAGTCTGAAGCTTGTATTTCCCTTTGTATCTTTCAGTTCCCTTCAGGAACAGCTACGCCAGGCAGGAAACTGATACAAGCTCAGGGTTAATACACAGAGGTCTCCAAGCCAAGCCCTGTTTCAGTGGGACTCGCATTATTCATCCCTTGTAACAACTGGTGCTTCTTAAGGGAGCTGTAGCTCCTAGAATAACTACGTGGATCAAGTTTTGTCCTTTCCCTCCTCTTAAAGTTCACACTTCTCATTGTCCTGCTTAGAAAGAGGGGGAATGAACAAGAGTTGATGGAATATCCATTTCTCATTAAAAATAGTTCTTGTGCTGACTATGGTAGGGAAACTCTATTTCCTTGGTGGCTTGCTGCCGATCTCTGCTCTTGTCTGTTTGATTTCCGCCCTGGAAAACAGGTGTAGGGATGCTATAAGTAGCAAGAAGTCTAATGCATGCAGTGAGTTCCTTGCAGACTCTAAATTACAGTTTTCCTTCCTGTGCTACAACGTCAGGTCCCTGACCTGCAACTGCAGCATATTTTCTGTGACTAACAGCTGTAATTCCCTAATTATCATGCTCTGTTCTCCTGCTGGGCTGTAGATTTTGTTACCAAGGAAGCAAACTGAGTTTCCTCGTTCCTACCCTTGCTCTGTATGCTCCCAACTGTTTTAAATCCACCATTTGATGCAGCCCATAAAGACAAATGACTATCTCTTGTTTCAAATATTCAAAGTCTCCAGAACATATTATGTAGCTCCATGCTGGAGACAAAGAGGGCAAAATAAGTCTTTCTGGCCTTTCTTTTAGTGAAGGCAGCTGGTCCAAGGCTATTCCTAGGTTAGAAAAAGTACCTTTATTAGCTGTAACCATCCTGTGTGGAGTGCTGGACTAGAGGTAGTCTCAAAGAGTGGGCCCAAGTAAATGGTACTGTTGCAATGTGACTGACAAAACTTCTGTAAAGCCCTGGAAAACAAAGGTGTGCATTAAACCCTGGTGTCAAGTTGTATGTCTGCTGTAATTGCCATGCAAGTCTCATTATTTGAGGGATGCTTTTGTTCAGTTTCTGCAACTCTACCCTTGCGCCTAAAGTGTTTAAATATTAAGTATTATATACCTTAGAATACACTTGTCAGAATATGTTAGTGTAATGTGGAAACTTGCTTTTAAGATGCATTAAAATCAAGGTTAAAGATAGAGTCAAACTTTAGTACTTCACAGAAACTGAGGTTGTGGTGGTAGTTCAGATTTTTTGCCTTCATGGCACCATGAGCTGGTGCTATGCTATGCTAGATTGTAGCTGTAACAATGCCTGATCTGTGCAGGCATGCAAACTCTGAACAATTATTTTTTTTGTTTTTTTGGGTTTTTGGTTTTTTTTTTTTTTTTGGTGAGCATTTGCAGTTTGATGTGATTGTACCTGATTTAGGTTTCTCTGGCTGCTTGCTGAGTGTACCTGTCCACACTTGCAAGGTTTCCTGTGATGGCCAGCAGGTTGCAGTGGATTTTCCTGAATCTTAGGATGGGAGAAGTCACCTGCACATGTTGTGTTACCCATCACACATTGTGTGGCCCTTCACCAGCAAGGCATGCAGCTCCCCCTCACCCCTACCACCAACAGCATTCTTTCTCATTGGTGTCAAAATCCCTTCTAAAATAGGAGCTGCATGTGTAATTTAAAACCTTTATTCAGAAATGACAAAAGATCCCCAGTGTCTTTTCCTTTCAACAAGGTCTGGAAGAAACTACCTTGTGCTGCCAATACTCATTAAATTGGTAGCAGTGCCTTAGAGGAGTTTTAATGAAGGTAGTTTCTTGCACTGAAGATGTGCACTCCTTATGTGGGAATTCTGAGCTGTTCAATGCTTCAAGATTTCATACACATTAAGTTGTTGTCTTCTCCCCCAGTGAGCTCTCATGGACTTGTGCTGCTGGTGGCCTCGAGCTGGCAGTGAGTGACTTTTGGTGGATGGCTCTTGATGAGCATCTTGATGAGGGAGTGCCACTCAGATGCTGAAGAATTCCAGAGGGGAGGAGAGTGCCCTTACCTGTTTCTGACTCAATGAACAACCAAACAATTAAAAAACCCCAAAAGCAGTGGCTCCTGGTCTCCTCAGCCCTGGCACCCTGAGGTAGAACATGCAGCAGCTTATTGTGCTTAATGGCATCTTTTGTTTTCTTTTTTTTTTTTCCTCTCTCCTTTTTTTTTTTCTTTCCCCAAGATGCAGGCTTTTACCACAGCAAATCTAGTGAGTCACTTTATCCGGGATCAACAAAAATACAGCTCTTGCTCCAAGCTTGGTTCCTTAACAGCCCAGGAGCAGTTCTGTGAGCAAGGCTGGTCTCTGCCTGCTGGGCACACATGTCCCTCCAGCGAGAAGGGAGATGTGTGACCATCAAAGCTATGCTCAGCAGGCAGGAGCTGTGTCCTGCAGCATTCCTGCTAAGGCACGCTCGCAGCTGAAACACTCAGGCTATGGCCCTGGGGAGTTGGGTTACACAGGGGAGCAGGCTGAGCTCCTAGCTGAGCATCTGCTGTGCCACAGCACAGGCACGGAGTGGTTTGGGGGCTATCTCTGACTGTTTCTGTGGAGGTGATGTTTGCTGAGAGTGTTGCAGAGTGCGCCTCCTTCTCCTGAGAGGGGAGAGAGGGTGTTTTGTTAACTGCCTTGCTGAGGTGGAGTGTTTTACTTGGGAAAGAGTGCATATACTTGGCAAATAAAATGGAGCTTTGGCCAGAGAGTTGTGAATTAAGTCAAGCAGCTTGAAGTCCACACTGCAGAGGGATGGTTGCTGTACCAAAATGCCAAGATACAAAGGCTTTTTGGTTTTTGTTGTTGGTTTTGGTGACTTGGCATCAAACAAGTGACTCAGGTAGGACATTGAATTTAACCACTGTTATTAAATATTTGGGGGAAATGAGTGTCAGCTCCAACTTGTAACAGCCTTCTATTCCTGAGCTATCCAGCTGTGTCTTTAGCCCTGTGCATGGCTTAGTGCGTACCACCAGGCACGGCATTGCCTCAAGCAAGGCTTGAATGCATCCTGGTATTACTGAGGGTCAACAGGATGAGTGCTTTGGGAAGGCTGAGATGGTCTAAGACAAAAATTACAGATGTTATTTGGTGTTTAGTTAGAGGTGATGGGCAGAGGGAAGAACTTCATCTGAGTGGAGATGGTGAGTGCTGCCTTCTCTGCTCTGCTGCCAAGGGGGAGTGTGCTGTGCTTTGCTTTTGCTTTCTGTCAGTCCCACCAGGGTAAGAAAGGAAGTGCCTGGGAAACCTGAACTGGGAGGGCACGAGTAGCACCCAGATCCTGTCTCTGCCGAGTGGGGCTGATGTGGCTTGTACCCCTGTCTGCAGCAACCACCTGCTTTGCTTTTTGTGCTTGGAGGGTGTAAGTGCAGTGCAGCAGAGGGGTCTGTGTGTTTCAGGAGTTTCCAGAGTGTGTGTTTTGTGTCTCCAGCGTGCTGTGCACATGGGGCACACACGAGGGGTTTGTGTCTCATGCACAGCGCGAATGGTGAGAGCAGTGCAAGAAGCAGCACCCCTGGGTGCCACTGCATTCCCCCACAGCTGCCCTGCAGCCTGCCCTACACCCTGACCCCTCCTGCCCTGTTGTCATGGTCAGCTGCAGCTGTGCCCTCTTGGGGTGCCAGCCAGTCCCACTGCGTGCTCAAGGCTGGAAGGGTTTTCTGTGTCCCACTCCCCCTCAGAGCACAGCCCTGGCTCTGTGTGAGCCGAAGCCCTGTCAAGGGTGGCCTGACGCTCTCCCTGCACACAGGAACAAGTTTTTGGGATGGCAGGAGCCACCCATCAGACACAGCCCTGCAGGTGAATGCGCAGGCATGGCAGAGTGGTCCCATGGCAGCAGGAGAGATGCTGAGGGTGCAGGAACATGCCCAGGTGGGGTGGGACAGAGCTGCAGCTCCTGGAGCCGTGGCTTCTGCTCTTCATCCTTGGGGATGCACGTCTGCACAAAACCTAAATCCAAAGCAAGGTTATTAGTAGTTAGAGACATTTCTCACTGCGAAAGTCTGGGTTTGTAATTCTAAGGGAGGGTCAGTCTGCCAGCCTGCTGAGGGAGAGGTCTTGCAAGCATCTACACCAGCCAGTGAGCTAAAAGCTCAGTAAAGCTTGGGCTCTGGGGCTGTTTTTTACTGTTTACACTGTTTTCAGTTGCCCTAAACACAGAGCAACAGTGCAGGGAGGCATTAAGCATTGGTTTTTAGCCCGCTCACCTTAGTATCCCAATTCTTGATTTATACCACCTCATTAGCTGGACCACAACTCTTCTCTGGTTTTGTATTTTAATTTACCTGAAAGAAAACGAAAATACGATATACATCGTATCATGCAGACAGTTGGAATTATTTATTTTTGATTTACAAAGCAGCTCTTTCGATTCATTACTAGAAATGTGTATTTAAAATACACTTTAATAACAAGTAGATGAAGCAGGGGCAAGAGGTGCTATACATACCCCACAGCAAGACAAACCCATGGGAGCAATTTCCTTCAAAGGTCTTCCACTGTTTCACCATCCACTAGAAAAGGCTGATTGGGCCTGCTGGCCACGTGCAGAGGGGATTTCTTCAGCAACATGTCTTGCACAGAGCCTGTGGCCTCAGCTGCTGCCTGAAACAAGAATCACACAATAGAAAAGCTGCAAAGATTTCACCCAACAGCTGCTTCATCTTCTGCACTGATTTAAAGCACCAGAGCCCTTTCTCAACCTGGCAATAAAGTCAGGCATTTAGATATTTTTTAACATGTACATAAATTATATCTCTATAGATATCTGTGTGTATATATATACACACACACCCAGCCTCACACAAGTACGTATATATATTTACATATGTACATTTATATATTTATGTGGGTGGAGATGGACATATACTTGACTAAAAAAGTCAAGTCATTTGGGGCAGCCAATTAACATCCAAGACTTTATTATCCAATTCAACACTGGGCTGCAATTCTGTGCACCTCGATAAATTAATGATATTAATTCTTCAATTAATTTTATTAACTAATTATTTTAAAAATAGGTTTTTGTTAATTTTATTAAATTTTAATTAATTTTATTAATTTTATTAATCCTGTGCCCAGCCAATAATTTAAATTGCAACCTTTTCTGTTTTAGCGTGTGTGACAAATGGCACGAGTGTGCAGCCTAGGGGCCAGCAGCAGCCTGCCTGCCACTGAGGGCCAGTCAAAAACCCATCTCCATCTCAGCAGCTGAAACTGTGCCCAGTATCTTTTTAAAGCCCCCATGTCACAATTTTTGAAGAGGCGACAAAATGAGATTGAGGGGGAGGACACAGCAAGAGTGGGGAAAACTGCATTTCCAGAGATACAACGGTTCCTGGTGTCTAGCAAGAGGTTACCAGTCCCTGCTCTGGAGTGAATATTCCTGGTGCTTGTGGGGAGATGGCTTCTGCCCCTCAGCTGAAGCCTGGGTCAACAGCCATCATTTCTTCCTGTGGTTTGTCCTCTTCCAATGTCTTCCTTCCCCTGCCTCAGTGTTAGGAACTCAGCTCTTGGTTAAGACATAAGCATTAGGTCGGGTGCTGTGAATTTGTAGCTGAAGTGTATTCAGCACCTACCAAAACAGCTACAGCCCTTTGTATACGCATCTATAAAATATAGGTACTATATTTTTAGATAAATAATATGTCTATAGATATGTGTAGATATACAGAAAAGATATAAAAGATCTGTAAAAAACATATCTGACATATCTATAGACATATTATTTATCTAAAAATATAGTATCTATATTTTTAGATAAATAATATGTCTATAGATATATGTAGATATACAGAAAAGATATAAAAGATCTGTAAAAAACATATCTGACATATCTAGGTTAGCATCCAACACTGCCCCAATACTTCTGCCACCTACAAATGGGTGCAGAAATGTGTCCCCAAAACTACGGCAACCGAAAGCCCAGGCACAAACAGTGCAGTGCACGGTCACACACCACGGCTGTGGTGTTAGCTTGTTGCTTGGAAGTGAAAGCATAGGGTAAGTTTCCCCACAACATATGTTTTTTTCATGAGAGGAAAGCATTTACAAAAGTTACAAGACAATTCTACAGCTGTAACAGGAGCTCGTACTGTACGTGCTTCTGATGGTGCCTCGTTACCAGGCTCACGCCATAGAGCCCTCACTGTTATCTGCAGAAAACTTGGTCTCTGGGCATTTTCTGCACCACACTTTGCATTCCTCCTCTTTTCCCCAATCGTCCTCTCCCAACAAAGGCTCTTTTTTTTCGGAGAATTAAGGCGCAAATCGTCGTCTCTGTTCCAAGGGCAGAGTGCATTGGTCTTACTTACTCTGTGAGGAGTACTGGCATTCATGGGACTCCAACAGCTGGACCTGAGCATTTCCTTTAATTGAACAGGTTTGCAGTCTCTCTGTGCTGAAGCAATTCTCCACATCACACAAGCCTGCATACCAGAATAAAATGAAAATTTAAGAGCGCTGGCTAACGAGACCGAGAAGCTCATTGTTTAAACAAGAGGCTGATTGTCTGGGTGCTCGAGTGCCCCATTCCTCCAACATTAAACCCACACGAGGGACAGCAGCCTAATCCACAGCTTGCTGCCAGGTGGTATAGAAATTAATCTTCCACTTACCCGGGCTATTAGTTGCGGTGTTCATAAAAGTTTGCAACCCAATGAGGCGAGCGACTAAAATTTTCCCCTTGTCATAGACAGTCATGGCAACGTGGTGATGTGAAATATCAGCCTCCAGGAGCGTCCCCTGTGGTGAGGAATTGCAGATGATGTGTACCAGGGAGGGGAATGGCACCCCAGCTCGTTCTGTTTTAGCAATGAGCCCCAGGCTGTCCAGCTGCACAGAAAATATGTTGGAGGGTGAGAGATGGACTGGGAAGGTCCAGGCTCACCAAGGACCTGAGCAAAGGCCACCATAACGTGCAGGGCTGAGCAAGTTTGGTGTTTATGAAGAAAGGAAAAAAAGTTATTTTTTCTGACATTTTAACAATGCCAAAACTCCTGTTTCTATTCTGACAGGCCTCCTAGGAGTGCTGGACACCCAAGACAGAGACCCTCATTAGGTCTCCCAAAAGCTCAGGGACCTGATTCAGATATGCTTCCAGGACATTTCACTTGTCTTCCAAACAGGGTGCTAGAACAGAAGAGGAAGAGAAATCCTGTCCTTTATTAGTCTGCTGCTCCCTTAAAACCCAAGGAGGAAAGGGAAAATACTCAGCAGCAAGCAGGTGATCAAAACAGGAGGCACATAAACATAAACATTTGGAAGGGTAAAGCCTCAGGAGTGTTTAGCATGATTGCTTCCAGTTTTCATCTGCTCACATTTCACTGCAGACGTAATTCGGTGCAGAGCACTGCCAAAGCTTTTCACAACACCAAGGCACGCTGAACTTGATGCAGATAACAATATTTACAAATATTGCAGCTTCCCCCCCCATCCTTCCCGAATGTTTTCCCAGCAGCTTGCAATCCCATCTGGCTTTGGCTGTTCTTACTGCCCCTCAATGACTTTCCTTGCCTCAGGAGCTCGTGGCTGTGCCACGGGGACGTGGCAGCCTCTTGCTTTGCCTGCGTGGTGACTGACCTGTCTCACTGTGCAGATGGAAAAGCAAATGGCCAGGGCCAAGTGCAGGTCAGTCCTTCGCCATGTGTTTGTGCATGATCCTGACTTGGTGCCCAGGTATGTCCCTAGGGCGTCCCAGGTTTTTCGTTAATCCAGAGAAGTGTTTTGCAAAACAACAGCTTTTCCCAAACAGTAATGCCACTGTGCCACTTTGCTCCATATATTCCTCGTGTTTGTGTCCTCACACGGCAACAATTAACACTTTATGCACCAACCACTTCCATGTCTGCCTATCAAATTTTCAGCTAGACCAAGTTCTTATTTTTCAAGGGTTTAATTAGGATAAAGGGACAAATTTTTGCAAGATAAAAGAAGAACTGAACAAATCTGAAAAGAAATGTAGAGAGTCAGAGCTGTGCTCAGAGATTCGCTTACCACCAAAGGAGCTTCTGAGAGAGCTGGACGCAGGTGGAAAAATAAATTTCCCATTCAGAACTAGACACCTCAAATTTTCTCTTTAAAGCTAATTTGAACTGTTAGTATCCACACACGCCGATTATAGTTACGAACATCAAAATATGTCCCAGAGCACTGCTCAAAGTCTTAATTTACAGTAAGACCAGCACAGACTGCCACTTTGGAACAGCAGCCATCTTAAGAGGGCACCCATTCCTCCTGATGAACCACCTTCTAATTGCACTCTGCAATGATTTTCATCACTATTTTAATAAACATTTACTACTTAACAGGGTCTTTGAGGTAATGGTCCCAAATGCTTTTCCATTTGAGAGGGTACCAATATTTTTCTTATATAACCTACTGTAGGTTGGGGCTGTAACATCACTAGTCTGTTTTCTTCTAAAAATGTTAGTTGCCCAGCATAAGAAAACAATTTTATTTGATACTAAACTTTCAAGCAAAGTATACTTGTGTTTTATGAGTACTGAGAAGTTAAATAAGTTGTGTCTCTACGTATTATAAATATAAAAAAATTATAGCTGGGTCTATTGTCTGGTAAAAAAAAATCACCTCTGCTACTTTATTTGCGTTGAAACACATAACTGAGTTGTGCTTCCTACCAGTGGTTTCCTACTCTTTATACTTACAACCTGCTTTCTAGGAGCACTTTAAAATACTTACACACTTCCACCATAGTCCTAGATGAGCCATGTGCTACTCTGAGCAGATGGAAATGAGGGTGGAAGAGTGTGTGGTTTACAGGAGTGACAGTCTTTATGGCAAAAACCCCAAACCAACCCACACTAAAATTAGCCAGTCATGGGCTTTGTGCAGTCATTGCTATTGAATACAAGTGGGCAGAGGAGTATTTACTTTACTCACGCAGCATGTTTCACCCTGTGGTTAAAACAGAGCCAGATGACTGCTGCAGGCACCACAACCTCAGAGAAACACTTTGAGCCAAATTCTGCCCTTTCAGAAATCCTCTTCCACGGCTGTGAAACTTCTGTGGCCATCTGTTCTGCACAAGCCCAGTTTGATGGGTGCACCACCTCAGCACCCTGGAAGTCCCAGCCTGGTGAGTATCTCCATCATCATTCATTGAGAGCCATTATGAGATTTTTTTTTTTTTCATCAATCTTATACACATCTCACTTTCACCCTGGCACCTCTGGCCCCATTTTTTCAAATATGTCTTGAAAATGGGAGCTCCTGTCCGCACGTGCTTGGTCCACACATGGTGAGTTCAGCAGGAGCTCTTGACAGAGCTCCCTGCTCCCAACCCAGAGCCTCCCATTCTTTTAAAATCAATTTTGAAAATGCAACGGTATCTGCCAAGCAAGCTCTCCTCTAGCAAGGACAAATGACAAATCATAAAAACATCTCCAATTGGGCACCATTACCTTTTTATCCAAGGAGAATAAGAGCACTAGATGGCTCACAAACCAACATCTGTCCGAAGACTTAAGGTCACCTGCCACTAATCCACTTACAGACACTGCAACACATCACACAGGGACCCATGAGGCAAAGCCTGGGTGGATGGAGCTGGGGAGCAGGTCCAACAATTCACATGTTACAGTTACAGGCTGAAAGATCATAAGGGAAAGAAATAAGCAAAATTGAATTTTTTTAAAGGCTTGGTATTTCTTTTTCCAGTTGTTCTCCATTTCAGAATATTCTTTATATCCTTCATCAGTCTTGTACTTGGTTACAGATGGAAAATATTAGCTCTGGTTTACAAAACATGGCTCCGTTTCCTGTAACACAGCACAGGTTGGACAAATCTGTCATTTGAGTAGTGTGTCTATTCTGTGGCCAATTCTGTAATCTACAAGCAATGTGATCCTAAACAAGGAATCTCATGTTAGCAGCCAAGATTGGAAAATCCCTGTTTAGTGTGATTGCTGCCAAAACCATCTCACTTGTTAAGGACAAGCTAATTTTCAATCTGCAGTTTGGAAGCTGTTGCTTTTCCTCTTCAGGTTTTTGGTTTTTGTTTCTTAGGGTTTTGGGTTTTTTTTCCCCAGGGAGGTTTTGGGTTTTTTTCTTTTATTTTTTTAAATAAAACAGCTAATTTTTTAAGATGACACAAAAACCCACTTGATTTTTAAAAAGTGCAAAATGGATTTAGAAGAGAGTTTAGGGTATATGAAGAATACCCCACTGTCTACTGAAAAAAAACCCTGTTTTTTACTATAATTTAAACACAATTTGAACAAGTGCTATTTTATAAATAGAAGAGTTGTAATTCAGAACAAACAGCAACGAGACTGTTGTATACAAGTAAGAGGAGAAGAGCAAGGAAGCAAAGAAAAAAGAGTGTTGTATGATGGGATATTGATCAAGGATGATCTAGAGAGAGCTCTAAATGAGAACTTGACCTCACTTTGCAAGATGGATCAAGGCAATATAAATAATGGCAATGGGGATATGAGATGATCAAAACTAAGATGGAAGCAAAGCTCAAGAAATTTAATCTATCCAGGTTGACAGACACAGAGATGAAAGGGAGAAGAAGCTCCATTAATTATTAATTATAAGTTTTCCAGTTCACAGATAGTTCTAGTTGATTTAAAAAAAAAAAAAAAAAAAAAGACACTACGTAAGTGTCAACAGTATCTCCTTAAGTTAGGTGTGTTTCAACTCAGTATTTAAGAAACGGGAATTTCATCCAGACTACCTGCAGGGAAGGGTCACAAAAATGCCATCTTGATGCAGAACTGGCCTCATTTGGTATCACGTATACTTTTTCCAGTGTTTGAATTCTTCCTTTTTTGCCTTTCTAAATGCTGCTTCTGTAGTTTCCTACAGGAAGAGATTCTTTCTGTTTTAAGAAAGTTGGGATGGGATGTTGTGGGTTTTTCATTTTGTTTGGGTTTTTTTAAAGCTAAATATTATGAATGTTAATTTTTCTTGCCTTTTCACTTCTTATAACAATTTAAATTCATACACATTACAGCATCTCACACTTTGCCAGCCCACTCAGGGGGCTGACAGCTCATCTTAGGACATGGGTGGCAAAATAGGAGAAGGAGGTTGAACTGTCAGAGCAATCAATGCCTGGAGAGGTTTCTCATGGAGAGATGTCTGAGCAAGACTCAAGGCTCTAAGGGCTGAGGTTAAGAGAGGGACTGGCCCATGTTTCCCATGACAAAGAGCTATAAAGGACAGGAACCATGATTTTCTATTATCCTATGTATTACTGACATGCAATCCAGGTGTTACTGTCAATGTCTGCCCATTAAAGGCTACCCACAAAGTGAAGGGTCACCTTGGTCCTTCCCAATTTGATAATTCGACACGCAGAAAAAGCTTCAGTTTTAATTCCTCAAGCTGCCTCAGCTCATGGGTCTTTTGTCTCTTATCCAGCACACTCAATTGCACTGAAGAAATCCCTTTTAGCAGCCTTGGGGCTGTGTTGGACTCATGATTCTCCAGCACCTCCCTGCATCTGTGTCCCCTCATTTCTGTGTGGCACAGTCTGGTCCAGATCAGCTCCCCCTGGGAAACACCACTTCTGAAAGCCTCAGGGAAATTTCTCTGGCCTCCTAAAGAGCTTCTCTCATCCCAAGCATCATCTCTACCAGAGTGCAGGAGCTAAAATTATCCCTCTGCTTCTGTAATATAGCATTTCCTCCTCTTTAACTTTTACTGGTTGCATTACCAGCTGCTCCTTTGCCTCTGCCACATGACTGAGTGTCAAAAGAAGCCATAAATCAGCTTATGGCAATTGCACATTAAAAATGAACAAAGTATAGATTTTGAATGTATGATTATGAATGTATGATATATTATTTATTCTTATCAAATTGAAAAAAAGTTGCTCTCTTAATATTTACATTAAAATGCTGTGTTGAGATAACTTCCTGAAATACTTTCTCAGCAACAGTGATTAGGTTTCAAACATTAGATGGAAATAATAAGTGATTGACCAAGGGGAAACAAAATAGAGCTAAATATTTTTTTAATTCAGCAACTAATTTAGAACAACTGAAATTTAAGCTGCTTGCATTCATCTAGGAAATACTAACAGGAGTAACTATTTGCTCCCTACTAGCACCCCGTCTTTGGTTTCACATGGATGATAATCCAGGCTGCTTTTGCCTTAGGAGCCAGGAGTTATGTTTCCCACTGACCTTCGACCGAGCCTTCCAAAAATAGGGAACTGGGAGAAGGATGGCACCAAGCGCCCATGGAGTGCTGAGGGCTCTTCCTGTTTTGTACATATAAAATTTTTTCAATGTGATGGCAAGAAGTCCAATGAAATACATGGAATTCACAAAGTATAAAAATGAAGTGACTGTTACACTGCAGTCTTCCCACCTTTGGCAAAATAGAGTGAAGACCTGCAAAGCATGGCCAGGACACAATTAAATAATACATAATATAATAGACTTAATATCATATACTAAACATAATGTGATATAACCTAATGTAATGTAATGTAACGTAACAAAATATAATGTCATATAACATAATATAATATATGACAATAAAATACAATACAAAATATTACAATAATGTCACATCATGTATTATAATGTAATAATATATGATAATATATAATAATATATAATTATGTATAATTATATAAAATATATTACATTATGATATGATATTATATGATATGATATATTACACTACATTATATTACATTATATTATTCTACATTATGATATTTTGTATCACACATATAAAATAATATATAATTAATATGAATATATATTCTATTCTAGTCTATTCTATTATTAATAGTAAGATATAATATGTATTATTTCTTATAACATGTTTTACACATGATATAATATTATGTTATAGTATAAAATTATATACTCTATTATAAAATTGTAGAGTATTTATAACATTCCATATAGTTAATAATAATATCTTATATATATGATATGATATATTATATGATATATCAAATAATATATATTATAATATTATGGTATTACATTATCTCATAGATATTAGAATAGAATAGATAATTATATATAATTAATATTAATATATATTCTATTCTAGTCTAGTCTATTCTAAATAATTAATATTAATATATTATAATACGCATAATATATGTAAATATGTTCTATTCTATTCCATTCTATTCTACTATGTACAGATAAAATAGATTATATCTATAATTGATATTAATGTATAATAATGATATATGAATTATATTATATTATATTATATTATATTATATTATATTATATTATATTATATTGTATTGTATTGTATTGTATTGTATTGTATTGTATTGTGTTACATTACATTACATTACATTACAGTAATTATTAACATATTATAATATGCATTAAAATATTCTAATCCATAATGTTCTATTATATGGATAAAAGAGATAGCATATATAATTGATATCAATACATAATAATATATTAATTACATAATTAATATTAATGTATAATGTATCATATTATAATATTATATTATTGTATTATATGTAATGATATGTAACAATATGTAATTATATGATATTACAATGATTTTATTAGATTTTTTATTGGATTACATCAGATTATATTATATGTAATTAATATTAAAGTATAATAATTAACTACGTAATTAATAATGTAATAATGTGTAATATATAATATTGTAATATTAAATCTATGTAATGGCATGTAATTATATGATACTATATTGGATTAAATTAGATTGTATTATATCAGAGGATATGTAATTAATATTAATATATAATAATTAATTAAATACATAATAATACATTAATGTATAATGTATCGTATTGTTATATTACAGTATACATGATATGTAATTATATGTAATGATATGATATTACCTTAGAATATATACGATTTTATCATATTAGATTACATGATATGTAATTAATATTAATATATAATAATATCTTAGGAACATAATTTATAGCACAGTAATGTATAACGTACCATGTTGTAAGATTACATTATATATTATATGTAATTATATGTAATGATACATAATTATATGTAATGATATGCAGTTATATGATATTATATCAGATCATATTGATTCTATTATATTAGATTTTATGATATGTAATTAATAGTAATATATAATTATATATTAATTACATAATTAATAAGATATAAATGTATAATGTATTGTATTGTAATATTACATTATACATTATATGTAATTATATATAATGATACACAATTATATATAATGATATGTAATGATATCATATTATGTTAGAATATATTCGATTTTATGATATTAGATTATATTATATGTAATTAATATTAATATATAATAATATATTAATGACATAATTAATAATATAGTAATGTATAAGGTATCTTATTGTCATATATGTTATATAATATATGTAATGATATGTAATGATATGATAGTATGTTAGAATATATTCGATTTTATGATATTAGAGTTTATGATATGTAATTAATATTAATATATAATAATATATTAATGACATAATTAATAATATATTAATGTATAATGTATCATATTGTAATATTATGTTATATATTATATGTAATTATATGTAATCATATGGAATTATATGATATTAGATTATATTCGATTTTATTACATTAGATTTTATGATATGTAATTTACATTAATATATAATATATTAATTACAAAATAAATAATGTATTACTGTATAATGTATCTTATTGTAATATTACGCTATACATTATACGTTATTGCATGTAATGAGATGTAATTATATATAATGATATTATGTTGGAATATATTCGATTTTATTGCATTACATTATATGATATATATTTTATATTAATATAAAATAATATATTAAGGACATAATTAATGATGTATTAATGTATAATGTATCATGTTGTAATATTACATTATATATAATATGTAATATATGTAATGATATGTAATGATATGTAATGATATGCAATTACATGATATTAGATTACTTTCGATTTTATTAGATTAGATTTTATGATATGTAATTAATATTAATAGATAATGATATATTAATTATATAATTTTAAATATATCAATGTATAATATATCATATTTTAATATTACGTTATATATTACATATAATGATATGTAATTATGTGTAATGACATGCAATTATATGTAATGAGATGCAATGATATGATATTATCTCAGATTCTATTCGATTTTATTATATTAGATTTTATTATATGTAATTAGTATTCATACATGATATATTAATTACATAATTTTAAAGATATCAGTGTATGATGTATCATATTGTAATATCACATTATATGTTATATGTAATTATATGTAGTTATATGTAATTATATGATATTTTGTTCGATTTTATTATATTGGATTATATGATATGTAATTAATTTTCACATATAATAACATATTAATTACATAATTAATAATATATTAATGCATAATGCATCATATTGTAATATTATGTTATATATTACATGTAATGATATGTAATTATATGCCATCATGTGATATTATATTAGATTATATTCGATTTTATTACATTAGATTTTATGGTATGTAATTAATATTAATATATAATAATATATTAATCACAAAATTAATAATATATGAATGTATAATGTATCATATTGTAATATTACATAGTACATTATGTGTAATGATATGTAATTAAATTTAATGGTATGATATCATATGATATGATATTATATGTAATTAATATATACATAATATGCATAATATATATTTATATATTCTATTGTATTCCATTCTATCCTACTATATAAATATACATAAAATGTCTAATATTATATATTATTAATATTAATGTATAATAATATATTGATTATATAATTAATAATATAGAAATATATATAATATTATACTATTACATTATCTATTATATGTTATGTTGCGTTATGTTACGTTATGTTTTATTATATTACATTACATTACATTGTATTACATTATATTATAGTATAGTATATTATAGTATATTGCAATGTATTATAGTATATTAATATAATCAATATTAATATATTATATATATTAAATTATATATTATATTGATATTATATTTACATAATTAACATTAAGATATAATATATATTTCATTATCATACTATAACATTACATTATCTGTTATATAGTCTATTCTATTACATTATAATATTTTATAATATACGTGATATCATATATAATTAATATTAATATATTATTTTTGTTATTCTATTCTATTATTTTTATTCTATTCTATATTATTACATTAGAAAATTATACATTATATTAGAAATATATATATTATATTCACATATTTAATATTAATATATAATATGTATTATATAATTATATTATAACATTACAGTATCTATTATATATTCCATTCTATTCTATTTTATTATATTCTATTATTTGTTAGAATAGAATAGAATAGAATAGAAGATAAATGATGTAATATTAGAATAGAATAGCATAATCAATATAAAACTTGTGTTGTATTCCCTCTTTTAGAGTTTCTTTCAGATAGAAGGTAAGTAAAAATACAGACTAGTTCTTCCTTCTTAATATGATTTTTAGCCCCACACTACTTGTTTTCAGTTCATGACGAAGAGGCCAAGTGGCACCACACTTTTGTTTTCAGCAGAAAAAAACCCCAAACAGCTCCCTGCTAAAATTCTTGAAAAGCAAAAGCCTTTTTTATGGAGTACTGCAATAAATCCATCTTTGTAAGTGACACCAGCTCACAAAGTCATCCATATCCACTTTTGCGAATGAGTAAATGTGTCAAGGTCTTTGACAGCACATTTTCCATTTATCACACATTCTGTTTTACCACATTTGTCACAAGTCCTACAATATGCCTTTTACTAAAGCACAATAGACTTTTTCCAGGAGGAAATATTAATTGTTTTAATTGTTTGGAATTTCATACCCTCTGCAGGTGTGAAAGGCTCTAGTGACTATTCTTACTAGTGGTGTACATTTCAGTAGTAAAACACCCCTAATTATCCAGGCATAAATTACACTTCTCCCTTATTCTTAAAAAAACCAAAAGAATCCCCAAACACCCCCCCTCACCCAGTCCTGCAGGGGTTTTATGTAGCATTGCCAGTTTTACGTGGTGAATTTCCTGTTGTTATTTCCACAAAGTAATAAAATTTATTTATAATTTATTTATTTATATTTATTTAATAAATATATTTAATAAATATAATTTTCACAAGTACTTTTATTTGTATAGCTGTTGTGTTAAAACATTTTCAGATTACAGACCCATCCCACCCAAAAAATAATGGATTTAAATAGCATAATGCTTAAGAGCATGAAAATAAGATTCAAGGCACTATGTAGAAGTCATAGTGCAGCTACAGCGCAGCATTCTGTCGAAAATCTTGGGTTTTAGCTCCTCATTAAAGTGTGCTTATATTTTATCTGACAGACTTACAGAATAAAATCTTGAACAATGGTGAAATCATCCCCACTGCAGGTTGGCTTGGCCCAGCAGCTGAGCTACCTGAAAGAAATCTTGCCTGGAGATAGGGAGGCACATTCCCTTCCCAAATGGGGGACATGTTTTTACCGTGCCACTTACCACAAAATTGCTAGAGCTGAATTCATATTTTTACACTGCTGGATTTCCCTGCAGAGGCACACACCAATCTACAGATGATAAACTAATCATTTATTCCTCTGGGTAAAGAAAAATAATGTTCTGAATACTGTCCTAAATGCCACCCAAGGATACAGGGGTTTAGGTGGTAACTCGGTGTGTGAGCTTTGCCAAGAACCCCACAGGTGCTGCAAACTGAGCCAGAGCAGAAGATGTCTTTGCACTGACAAGCCACAAACAGAAAAGCTGACAAAGAAAGATGAGTCTCTGGGGCTCACTTGAGCATTATCTCTGTTCACCCTCTGCAAATGCAGATATCAGAGATCCCTTTGTTAATACCAGGGTGGCACTACGTGACAGCAGGTATTTATGATTGCTATACCAAGTTTTTGTGTGCTCACAAGCAAAAAGATCAGATTCAAAAATAATCTATAAAAAGAAAAGAGAAAAAGAAAAAAAAATCTATACCACTTTTTATCCCCCCTACCCTCTCACCACAAATTGTGAACACAGAATATTGTAACAGTCTAGAGGCTCAAGCTAATTTTATATATAATATTCTATATAAAATGGCCAGTCTCCCTCCTTTTCACCTACTCCAAAGAAAATGTTTGAAACTCTTTATTTTATAGAGGAATTGAAATGCAAGAACTTTAAATTTTCTTCCTCAAATACTCAAATATTTTGGGTAACTGAAGCCATAGTTTGGATGTGTAGGAGAAGAGAAGGCTCCAGGGAGACCTCATTGTGGCCTTCCAATACTTAAAGGGAACTAACAAAACAGAGGAAGAGCAGCTTTTACATGGGCACATAGTGACAGGACAAGGAGGAATGGTTTCAAATGAAAGAGGGCAGATTTAAATTAGATTTTAGGAAGAAGCTCTTTACTGTAGGGTAGAGAGGCCCTGGCACAGGTTGCCCAGAGTAGTTGCGGATGCCCCATCCCTGGAAATGTTCAAGGCCAAGTTTTGAGCAGCCTGATCTAGTGAAAGGTGTCCCTGACCAGGGGGGTTGGAACGAGATGATTTTTAAGGTCCCTTCCAACCCAAACCATTCTGTGATTTTCATTGTAAATTCACCTAAAGCTATACTTTTGAGTGTACTGGGAATAAAAGTTTTCCTATCATTTGGGGAAATTATTTCTTAGCTACCTCTGTCAGCTTCTGTGAGCTACCAATGTACAAGCTTTTCCAATAGAAATATAAATGCTAAATACCAGCTGTCTCTGAATTCTACCAAGAGGTGTTGATTAGACAAAAGGCAAAACGTACTAGCCTGGATAAGCAGCAGAGGCTGCCAGCAGGAAAAAGAGACAGCATTACAAAGATGACAAGAGAGGCCTGGTTTTTTGCTAATTCATTTACAAGTACATGCATAGATTCCTATTATAGATAAATTTGCATTTAAATCACTATTTAGTGATTTAATTCCTTGCCTAGCATTTATCAAAATTTATTTATCAAAGACATTTAAATATGTTTTAATATGTATAAATTAATATATTTATTATAAATATAAATTTATATATTTAAATATATAAATATAAACCTTTAAATATATTTAAAATATATTTTTATATTTTATATATACATTTTGTATAATATAGAATTATACAAAATGTTACCTTGCTGTTCTGAGGGGAAAAAAATCTAAAAATAAAAAGCTCCAAAGGCTATTTTCATTCAAATATATATATTTGAATGAAAATAAATATATTTCCATAATATTTCAGCAAAGCAATTCTCTGCATTTTCCCGAGACTTTGTGATCAAGGGTTTTACCAATTCCTGTTATCCAAACGTGGAAAATATTGGTACCAATAAGGTGCATATAAACATCAGTGCCCATAAAGGTATTTTAAGGTGATGAAAAAGCATCGCTCCAAAATTAAAACTAACAACAGACTTAATTTAATTATCCATCTAAAATAAATTTGAGCATACAGTATCAGAGCATGAAAGATCACAGCTTTGCACGAACGTTAATCTGAGCAGAGGATGAGATTCCCAGGGGATTTCTGCATGAGGAGTCACTGACAGCATGTCAAGGATAACTTCATGTGTGTCCACAAGTCAGTGAAGTATTTGGCCTTGATGTCGTGAAGACAGCAGAGCTTGATCCACAAACAGCCTAATGGCAGCAGCTCATAAATGATGCAGTCTATATGTGTGATCAATGTCAAGAAATTATGAATTTTGTTGTAGTTTTACACAATTAATCCTCTGTAGCTGCCTGAAAACAAAGCACCCAGACCACCTCATTTCCTAACAGAGGGATCTTCTGTCACAATCTGCACTGCTTCTGTAACAGTGTTTGATGACAGGATGATCCTAAGTTTAAAAAGAGCAAGAAACAAGTTTCTGACAATTCATTAGTGTTACTGGTACCACCTAACAGGACTCAGTGAAGGTCTTACCTAAAAAAAGTTGCACAGTATTTACTGAGTATGCAGAGTTAACCGAACCACAGCTCCTCTCAGCCTTCTAGGAATGATTCCACCAACATAAGTCACCTTTTCAATTTTCCAAGACTGGTGCAATAAACCTGTGTTTCCACCACCACCTTATGCCGTCGCAGAATTTCACCAGCTTATGTCTCCCTATTACAGTATTATTAAAAACATTTGCCAGTAGTGACATTATTTAAAAAACCAGGGTCATTCTTCTGCATAAATAGGTACAGCACTTAAGAAAACTCTGCAATGCCAATGTGGGTCCAGACCATTTTCCGTCCAGGTAGCCTCAAACTCTTCACCCAAGCCCCACGCTGGGCCAAACCCTGCCCTGCGCCACAGCCACGGATGCAGCACATTGGTCCCGGGGCTGGGGGGACCTCGCAAGCTGCAAACCATCACGAGCTGTCAGCAGCATCCGCAAATCTCACAGACATCTGTGGCTTATCAAGCCAGCAGCATTTTTCCTACATTAATCTCCACTAGGCCTGCCCCAGCTTTCATTTCAAAAGACTTGGCATGGTATCTTTTAAAAAAAAAAAAAAAGAAAACCAAGAAAAAGAAAAAGAAATTCTAAAAAATTGCTCGATTTCTTGAGGTGCAGCTGGTTAGGAGCACTGCCTTTGAAATGTGAGCACACTGCAGAGATGTCGACATGCTCATTGCAGGCAGCTTGCAGCACAGGGCACAGCACTAATGACTGCAAAAGGCTTTTAGACGCTGCCTTTGGGCAATGCCTCCCCTTCTTTGGGGGGAATTCGGGGAGTGCTTTAAGTAGCTGCCATGCTGGGGCGTTCATCTGGATACAGGGCACTCGTGTTGAACACCCTCCACCAGCCATGGGTTCTCCCAGCAGCTCCCAACACCCTGCAGGAAGGGCTGCAGCACCCTCCTGCTGGGCATGCTAGGGTTCTCCCGCCCTGGCTGGGCTGATGGTGGCCGAGTCAAGGCAACAGCATTCACTGCTGATGCCATGAGAGCCCAGGAAGCTGCTCCACCACACTGCATGTGTCCACCTTGGAGCCCTCACCCTTCATTGAGTTCCCACAGCCCTGGCCACAGCGTGGTCTCCATCCCCCTGACTGCCCCTGATGCTCAGAGACACCCCAGCCTCGACAAACAGGCTCCTGGGGGCACATCTCCTCCTCACTGCCCCAGAGATGCTCCTTGTCCCTTTACGTGGCAGCTCAGGTTACACCACATTTTAAAAGGCTGAACACCACACGACTCTGAACAGACACTGAACTTCATCTTCACTCAGCAGTGAGCAATCACTAGAGGGTAAACTCCTGCCAGGACCAGACAGCACCAACCTGACCTAGTAAACCCCACAGGCTTCAGTTTTCATGAGACACTTTGCGTTAGATCCAGCACATCTCCACATCTCTGAAAAGTGCAACTAAGTCTTACTTTTTCCTGGCTTGCTTCTTTTTTTTTTTTTTTTTTTTTAATGACCTGAAGGATCTCTTCTAAGCTTTTCATAATAAAATCTTAGGGCATGAGCAGTAATTAACACTCATTTTCTTTGCACAGCCAAGAAATAAGAGCACAATAAAAGCCCAGCCACCAGTGTCTCAGTTTACCTGGCACCTTTCGATGCCCCTATAGAGCGCAGGTGGGGCAGGTAGATTTTTCTTCTTGTGAGTCTAAAAGCACAGGAGGAGAGATGGCTGTGCTCCACACAGATAAAAAAAAAAGGACTAATGGTGTTTATAGTTACAGCTCGTTTTCAGCTCCAGCTGTCTCAAAGCAGAGTGACATAAAACACATAAGTTCATTGTATTTCACAAGAGAATATCCATATCCTTTCATATCACATTAAAAATGTCAAAATATCTTTCTGTCCAGAGTGTGCATGCCAGGAAAAGGTCAGAGCAGCATTTTCAGTGTTGAGCACGTGCTCATCACTAGACCAATTCTTCTCTGCCATGAACATCTCAAACTGAGTTATCAACTCACATATCTTTCCCTCTACAGCAGTGATGAATTTAAAAGCAGAAAACATAACACTTCTCAGGTCAAGAGAATGTTAAAAATTTAATTTTCTCAATGAAATTCAATGAAGCAAGTACATTATTAATATTTTCAAGAAAAGAACTGGTAGCTCACTTGTATCTTTATACATGTTCTAGGAAAGATTTATTGCATTGTGTGTTTGAAATTCCTCACTTGAAGCAGCTTGGGGGCAGCTTTCAGTGTCACTGAATGTCCAATGGCTCTGTTAAATGAGTGGGGCACCAAGATGCTTGGCTCGTCACATCGGCAGGAAAAAATGTGACTAAAAACAAAGTAATTTAAAATGTCTTTTCATATGAAACTTTACAGCCAATTCATCCTAGTCCTGAAGTAGCTGAGCATTTATAGCTCACTTACTATCTTGAGGCAGGGCTGCAGTAAGATCTTGGAGTCCTATCCATTTAATTTAATAAAATTAAACCAATTAAATTTAATAAAAAGAGGGTTTCATTAAGAGGACTGTCAGAAACACCTGGACAGTATCTCAGGGAAACTCTGCTTACTCTTGCCTTACTAATCATTAGCAGTCACAAAATATAACTCCACACTAATTATCTGATGATTAATCTTAAAAAAAAAAAAAAAAAGCCACTAGTCACACTTGTTTAAAAATTAGATTTTTTTAATGTAGCAAAGAAGACAAAAAAAGTAATGAAAAAGTCTTATCCCTCTACACTGTGTTAGAATGTCCCATCACTTCTGGGTGACATTTACAAAGCAGAAGAAAGCCTTGGGACACTGGGATGAGTGTCCCAGGGATAATAGAATAATTTAGATTGGAAAAGACCCCTGACATCATTGAGTCCGACCTTTGACTCGTCAGCACCTTGTCAACTAGACCATGGCACTAAATGCCACATCCAGGTGTTTTTTTGACACCTCCAGGGATGGTGATTCCACCACCTCCCTGGAGAGCCCATTCCAATGCCAGACAACTCTTTCAAAGAAGAAATTCCTCCTGATTTTCAGGATCATGCATTCTTCTCCAAGTTCCATACTGCAAACCCAGGTTTTCAAATCTTATAATTCTTATATTTTATAATAAATATTAATTTTTAATAATAACTATTATAATATTTCATTTTCAGTCATAACAAAAGAAAAATATATTTCTAAATTAAATTTTTTCCCCTCAGCTGAATTGGTAGTTCCCCACTCAGACCTCAACAGACACCTTATCCTTAGGAGGCAAATTTGAAAGAATGACACCAAAATCAGTACAGTTACATTAATGCAAACACTAAGCTCATCCTTTTCACTCTGCTTTTGACACTTGCCATTCTCTGAGCTGCTGTAAATCTTTATGGAGCCATGGAGACCCATATCTCCATGCCCAGATTACCAGCCTGTATCCATTGACAGAACACCACTGAGGCTACCTTTACAATTCCAGGGCTAAACCCTTGAACCATCAATCATTTCTCTGGCTTCATCTTTAAAGGAAGCAGGGAACATCAAAGAACACACAGTTTTCACATTTAATGTGAAGCAAAATGCAACTCCATAGGAAGACACTTGACCGCTCTTAACTGAGAGATATTTTACTTTTCCTTTAAACATTTCCCCCATGTTACCTCATCTTGACCTAAGTCTTTATCCCAAGCACTGTTATTCCTAATGTTTTGGTGTATTAGAGATGAGACTGCCACTTTTTCTGATGCTCATCCATGTCCAGCCGTAGTGATCCATCAGCTGTTTGCTGTGAACTGGAGTAATTTCTGTTTCTTATTTTAAATAGCCTTACCCATGCAAAAAAGGGGACATTGCTTGTTTTATTCTTGTAATCAGATTTATAGAATCATAGAACCTGCTGAGTTGGAAGGGACCCATCGGGATCATCAAGTCCAACTCCTGACCCCGGTCAGGACACCCCAACAATCCGACCACGTGTCCCAGAACGTTGTCCAAATGCTTCTTGAGCTCTCTCAGGCTTGGGGCTGTGACAACTTCCCTGGGGAGCTGTTCCAGTACCCAACAACCCTCTGGGTGAGGAACCTTTTCCTGATACCCAACCTAAACCTCCCCCAACTCAGCTTCATGCCATTTCCTCAAGTTCCTTTGTATACATCTACTGTATATATAAAGCACATATTTGGATGACATGTTAGTTAGATTTTATTTCCTCAAGCTCTCCTGAAATTTGAGGATTTCAAGCTGAAATGGTATTGAGTGTTCAGGCTTTAAAAGCCTTCCCACTTACCAGAAGCAGCTTCTGTCTCCCAGTGCTCAGACCACTGAGCCCTAGTGCAGCTTGTCAGCTTTCCTTGGCTCTGGGTTTGCCTGTCACCAACTAAACCATAGAAAAACAAAACACACTTCATTTACAGCTCATCTGTTCTCAGGCTTGGGTTTAGGTCATGCTTTAGGAGCTCTGCTTCTTGTTCATAGCAGCTTTTGCATATAAATCGGGAAGGTTGTTAAGCTCTTAGGCTTGTGCTTCCCCCAGGTTTCAAGTCAACCCATAACAGTTTTGGGTGTCGTACAAGTGTTTGCTTTCCTAGCAGTAGCTTAGAGCACTCCTCATTTATACAAGAAATGTTCTCCAGCCCTACTGCCCTCTCACTGCTCAGAGTGCTTTACTGACATCATCGCCATAAGCCTGATGTCACCAAACCCCTCCTGCACAAAACCAAGAGGTACACATTTCCTTTAACTGCCCCAAGCCCTTTAGTGCTTCTTTGTTGTTCTTATCAGTCATCATCGAATGGCCTGTGTTGGAAGAGACCTTGAAGATCATGTAGCTCCAAAGCCCCATGGTGGGGAGAGACGCCTCCCACCAGAGCAGGTCACTCACAGTCCCATCCAGCCTGGCCTGGAGCACTGCCAGGGATGGGGCACCCACAGCTCCTCTGGGAAACCTCTTCCAGTGCCTCACCACCCTCACAATACAGAATTTCTTTTGAATATCTAATCTAAACCTACTCTCAGCTGAAGTCATTTCCCCCGTCCTGTCACTACAGTCTCAAGTCTATAATTTTTCTGCTTTTATTTTCTGTGTCTCCTATGTGTTGTATCCTTTTTTTCACTAAAGCTTTTAGTCAATTAAAGACAGTGAAGAAGAAT
Source organism: Acanthiza pusilla (assembly GCA_036630365.1). Lineage (NCBI taxonomy): Eukaryota > Metazoa > Chordata > Aves > Passeriformes > Acanthizidae > Acanthiza > Acanthiza pusilla. Next base: position 17,854,269 of record JAXCHO010000006.1, read on the forward strand.
TTTATTGTTAGCTGCTTCCCACCCCAAAAGTTCTCTTTCCCCACATCCTATTGCAAGAGAGAGGGCATACCCAACACCACTAAGAACAGTGTGGGTCAACTTCAAAGCAGGCTCCTATTGACACACTAATTCCCTGTCACCTCAGAGATTTCATGTGCCAATTTCTTCAATAATTGGGCTCTGCTAGCAAAGAGGTGAAATTATTGTTTTAATATTAGCCTTCCTTTTATCTTTGAAAAGGAGCATTTGTTTTGGCACTATCAAGACAAACCTTAATAAACTGACTGGCAAACAGTGTGTTTAGCAATGAAAATGATACCCGGACAGGGATTATAATGTAAGCAATAAAAGGGAATAGAGAGATTTAGGAAAGGATGTGATTTATAATGACTTTAAGGAGGATAAGCTTCTACATCTGTGATTGCTTGATTCTATAATATATTAATTGATTATCAGAGCCTAACAGGTTTATTTTTTCATGTGAATAAAAGCTGTTTTACTTCAGCTTTCGTTTGCATTTATTTTGCAGCCTATATTAACATGGATTTTTTTCATAAATTTTGGCTCCATCGTGTTGTACTCATTCCATAGGCTTAGAAACCTAAATTAGCTTGAGCTGGGGGAGGGAGCCAGGAAAGCTTGTGGTTACACCTGTTACTCTGCCTAGTAGTGGAGGGGGTTTCTGGGATTTTAGATGAAAAACAGTATCACTCTGCACTGACTCACCGTCCTTTTCTGCACTCTCTGCTGACAGGTCCCCCAGCAATTGTCCCTCTCCCCCTCAGGCTGGTTTTCAGCCATGTCGACAAATTCAACACAAACCCAAACAATTCAGGGAGGCACCTGAAGCCACCCAACGCACTTTTTTTTGCGCCCCACTGAAGGTAATAGGTCCAAAGCTGATAACTCCCCCCCCTCACCATGCCTCTTCTGAAACAAGTTAGGGTTGGTTGTTACTTATTTCTCTACAACCTAATCATTCTCTCACCTGTTCAAAATTCAGGGAAGACTTAAAGTGCTAAATTGTTTTAAAGATGTACAAAAAATCACAGCGCTGCTCATATTGGGTTGCTCTCATGCAGTGTTTCTAACTCACATTAAAATAAAAAAAAAGAAAGGTGGGATTTGGCAATATTTCAATGAAAATTCTATTATTTCTAGAATATACTGTCTATAAGTATTTGCAAACAGGGTGGAGGAGTGTGGAGGCAGCACACTCTGAGTTGTGCCTGCTTGTGAATATTAGGCACCTGTTTCTGAGGCTTTCAAGAAAATACTTATCTTTTGTACAGCCCCCAGCCTCATTCAACATTTGGGGATGGAGGAAATACATAGGGACCGTTATGGTTGAACTCTATGATCTTTAAGGACTTTTGCAATCTAAATGACTCCATGATGCTACAAAGTTTTGGGGTTCCTGAAGGTACCAGTCAGGACATGATAAATCCTAGGACAGCCCCTGGGGAAGAGGCAGAAACAGATGAAAGCTCAGTGATTTTAAGTAAAAATACTGGAAAAAACCATTTACATATTTTCTCTTACTCAACTAAAAAAAAGAAAACAACAACAAAAAACTCTGCCATAAGCATCTTTTAAATCTAAACAGCAATGACATTTTGTAGAACTGACATTTGAAAGCTCTTACCTCCTTTTACAAAAAATTGAATTTGTCATAGCACTGCATTTGCTTGAAAATAAGACTATATTACATTATTCCCATGCATTTCCTAGCTGGATTTTCCAATCAAGACTTTTTTAGATTTTTTATTCTCTTATTTATTCTCTTTTTGGTGTAGTTTCTCAATGGAAAGCCCTAGAAGCCAAGAACTTTAGGTGAAATCTACTCTGTTTGATTCAAGCAGCTGTGTAAGAGTGGACTCATTTGGGGAAAAAAATAACATAAGAGTCAAGGTCTACATGTAGATGGTAAACTTTACCACATAGATGGTAAAATTTCTCTAAGCAATGAACAATGCAGATACCCTAAATGAATAAGTGAAAAAATATAGGTTCAGGTCAGAAGGGTTTAAATTTCTGCTGTAAAAGCAAGAAAGCCTGAAATATCTAAGCCAAAAACTTATTTCAGTGACATTTATACATGTAGGCCAGCCTTTATATTGTCAACATTTAACATAATAATTAATTAATAATTAAATACACTCTTAAAATTCAAGACAAAACAAATGCTTACTTTTCTCTCCCTACAAATCTTACAACAACTTCTGTTCTGCTTCAAAGGAAAGCAAGTAAAGCTTTACTTTTAAAGCATGCATTTGAATTTGATTTGCTTATATGCAAGACATTTGCTTTTATTAGAACTGTCGGGGAAGAAAAAAAAGATCAGCCTTTAACTGGCCGCTGCAGTGGATATTTCTAAGGGAGTAAACACCACATTAAAATGAAGGCCATCCCATAAAACGTTAGGCAGCTCAGAGTGGAATCTGGCCCTGTGAAGGTCAGTAGGGATTTTGCATGTTTGGTCTGTATGAGACTTGTGGAGATCACCTTGCTTCTGTCCCAGGGCAGACCTGTATTTTTAGCGTCCTGCAGTGCCACTTTTACCTTTCAACACTTGATGGAGCAGTTTCCCTGGATTTCCATTTTGCCTGGGTCCCGCTCCCACCTACCTTCATGCTACCTTAGTCCAGCAGGAGCATTTCCTACCAGCTTGGTGCTGTGAAAAAAACAAAGCAGTCCAGACCGAGAGCCTTTAGAAAAGCATGCTTACACAGAAAGGAAAGTCAGGAGCTTAACATTCAATTCCTTACATTCATAGTGCTAATTTTTAATAAATGCCTGAATCCTCTGTTGTTTAAGTGAAGCCATTACAATATATTCTGACACAAGGAGAATTAAAAAGTGTTTGGACAATTCTCTCAAGCACATGGTACAATTTTTGGGGTGTTCTGTGCAGGGCCAGGAACTGGACTCGATGATCCTGGTGGGTCCCTTCCAACTCAGCATATTCTGTGATTAAACAGGGATTTGGAGAACAAGCCTTAGGGCTTTGTCCTGGAATATCTTCCAGAAAAGAAATTGGCTGGCTAGCAGACAGTATCAAGTATGGCCAACAACCTCCAAAGGAGACTGAAGTTTGTTCTTGTCTCAGTATAAGATCAGACCTCAGCATGGATTTCCCTACTTGTGTCAACATTGACAAAAATCTGCTTTTCTTTCTCAGCAAACTTCACAGAAAAAAAAAAAAAAAAAAGAAAAAGAAAAAAAAGAACCAAAACTACACAGACAACTAAAGGAACAGACCAAACCAATTACATCTCAGCAAAAGGACACCTCACACTTACCTTATGAAATAAGGTCTCCTCTTTATTAAAGATATACAGTTACAAGCTAACACAAATAAGGATACTGGGCATTGTTCTGAAGGCTTTAAAAATCCTCTGTAATCAATATACTGGCAAAATACAACTTTAGCACCAGCAGTTCAGTGTCTGGCTTCCTTACTAATCCTCTAATCTTGTCTGCTACAACCAAGCTGAGAGTGCCAACAAATGCCATGCCATAGAAGGTGGGTTTTCTCACATACTTTCCTATGCTTTGCACAATTAGAGCTTAATTCTATTAATCACAAACTTCCTGAATGAAAATGGGATTTGGGCAAATAGTCAAGATTTCATGACGACACTTGGGAATTGTAGTCTTTAACTGAGAAGCATCCCTTTAAGCACGCCATGAATCAAAGTTCCTTCCTCCCTTTTCTGTTTGCAAATTTCAGAAGTTTCCCTTTATGAAGAGTGAGTCTTACCCATTTTTTTAGAAGTGTAAGACTTGGTACAGCCCTAGCGGTAAAAGGTAATGGAGCTGATGACATGGGTGACCCCCAGCTTGCAACCAAGCAGTCCAAGAGCTGGGCAGGCACACGTACAAGATTGCTGACTGCTCAGTGAGGTCTATTTTAAAGGAAGCTGCTGCAAGTTTCTCATAGTCTTGTGATGCAAGATATTGATTACTATTTTGATTAAGAGAAAGACATCCTAAGAACAGACTACTGTCAGTTCACACCTCAGGAGTCAGGCCAAAACTTCTTTTATTTCCATCAGAGAAGACACTCAAAAGGAAGGAAAAGTCAGGGACAAAATAAAAAGGCCAGCTACAAAAAATCCTGAACAAACAAACATCAAGAAAACCCACCAAACCAAACAAAAACTAACTCCAACACCTCTGCTTTGATCCAATTTGATACAATTGCAAAGAACAAAAAATACGGCCAAGACCAGCAGGAGAGGAAGGAGGGGTGAAGATAACGAGGCAGCCCTAACATGGATGCAGAGCTGCTGAAATTAGAGTATTTGAAAATAAAAGTCAGAGAGGCTTCCTTGTGTCAGTGCTTTAGCCTGACACCTTGGCCAAGTCCCCGACTGGCATAAATCACAGCAGCTTTGCTGGAGCTGCCTGTATTTATAGCAGGTGGGAGCTGGCACTGCAGCTGTGCAGAGTCCCTGGGCTGTCCATGTGCAGCTCCTGACAAGTTCATGGCCAGGAGGGTACAGAAGCAAACCTCACGTACTATCCCAGTGGCAAAAATTGCTCCCTACTTCTTACTAAACCGCTGTAATAAACTGTCCAGGCTAAGCTGTAGATAACATATCACTTCTTCCTTTGCCTATTTCTCCGGCAGTTCTGGCACTACAGGCTTGCAAGGAGGATTAGAAATTTCTCTTGCTCAGGAAGACAGAAGGGTCTCCTTTTCATCTGATGCATGATGTGACTAAGACAACAGGAACTTTTGATCCCCATCATTCCAGGGCTTGACTGGGCACAATGTGATCCACCCTACTCTTGTGAAGGTGGAAAACTCCCTGTTAACTTGCTTAGCCCATGGGCTTTCTCATTTAGCATTGAAAAAAAGTAATAAAAACCCCCAGAACAAACCCCACCCTATGGGGGAAACAGACCAGTGAAGATTAAATAAAGCAAGCAAAAGTGAGTTTCTTCCCCCAGGGTTTTCCAACCCCCATCAGGATGACAGCAACACACACCTTTGGAACTACTTGGCTTAAAGGGTTGTAGTGAAACTAAAGCCCAAGGCCACAACCTGGGAGCACACCCTGTCCCAGCCTGAGGCAGGAAGGCACAGGCTCCCCACACTGTACATCCGAAAATTCCTGCTGTCTTAGCCCAAACTGAAATGCTCCCAGCTTTGTGTCCTGGCTTTTTATGGTGCTTTTCCTATGTTGTTAATAGAGTTCCCCTTTCCAAGCAGAAACAGCCTTCAAGCTCATTTCTGAGCAACCTTATCTAAAAGGAGCGGCTGTCCCTCAGGAACATAGTGGAAAATATGAAACCACAATGAAAGTTATATCTGGAAACATCCCGTGTGATGAGCTTAAACTTTGTTATGGTAAATATGCTGCTTCTGTTCAGCAACAACCTTGGCAGAGTTACAGTTTTTTCCCAGAAATCAAGTCCCGTATTGCTATGTGACAAAAGTAAATAATGACTCATTAAATGATCCTAAGAAGAAAAATTGAAGGCTTGCTCCTCTAAAAGGTATTTGCACTGGGAAATTTGATAATGTCACCAACCGCAGCAGCAAACATTACTTGAAGGTTTTTCTCCCTTCGTTGAGCCAGCCAGCAGCGTGCTGAAACCACTGCTCTCTGTGCTTGTGCAGTCACCTTCACGACAAGGCTTTGTTTTTCCCCCTCAAAGACTGATACAGAAAAAGTTACGTGTCAAAAGGGCAGTGTGGAGAATTAGAAACAGCGTCATAGCTGGTGTTCTCAGTGCCAGCCACACTGTGCTTAAGAGAGCACCTCTGATAACTGGAATGCTTATTTCAATTCTACTTGAGTTTGGCTAAATACTCCAAAAACAACCCCTTTAAGACCCACTTGCAGCCCTTGTACCAAGCCAAAAATTCATGCAAGCCTCTCAAAGGCAAGAGGCAGGCTCAAAACAACAACAGTTGGAAACCACAATACAGACAGTGTGCTATGGAAAGTCAATGTGAAACCTCGGATACTCCACCATGGAGCAGGGACTTGAAGCCAACACCAAAAGCATATTTGGATTTCAATAAATTATTCTTCCCCTCCATTTCACAGCAGCTAAGGCATCAGCATTGGCACAGGCAATTTGTTTATGCCTCTTAAGTTGTCCACAGCACATTGTCTGGCCTGGGGGTTTGAGGGGGAAGAGGAAAGAATGGGATGTCTCCCATTTGCAACCACCACCTTGACACTGCCTCTGCAATAATACTCTTCTTAGCAACCACTTTAGCACCTGCAGGAATGGTGCCTTGATGTTTGATAGAGACTAGAGTAGCAAAAGTCATAGCTATTAGACTGACAACTTGGTAAGTTCCATTTAAGAACAAATGAAACCCTGTTATGCATTTGTACAGCAAAAATTTGTAGCAAATTCATACCTGGAAGCTAAACTTCTTAGATGTAGCTATCTACAGTAACGAGGATAGTCATATTTGCAGCTTAACTTACTGAGATTTACACTATTTTTAAAATACATTTTCATCCAACCATGTACGTATAATTAAATCAGATACAATCTTTCTAGAACCATTTCTTCACAGTGCAGGTTTATAGCTACATTCCTTTTTCTCTAAATGGTTGTACCTTTCCATGTGCACTCCTTAGGTAGCTCTGACATCACAAGGTGCTCCCCATCACTGGCTGCCACTGCCCAGAGCTCCCTGTGCACTCCTGGCCATGCTCAGTCACAAGCCTGGGCGCTATCCCAGCTCCAGCTTGTACTCCTGAAATAAACCTGGAATGCATCAGCTTTGGGGTGGCACTCATCGTCCTTTTCAGCCTTCATTTGACAATAAGATGTGGCCAGGTCTGTTTTAGAGGAAAAAGACCCACAGAAGAGGAGGAGGATCCATCCACCCAAAGAAGAAATGTGCTTCATGTGCAACACTGGGCTAGTGGTCATCCTGAAATCAGTAGAAACAGGTGGACCCACTTTAACTGCTTGCTACACACTGCTCTGAGCCTGGATAACTTTCCCCAAGTGCAAAGCCTCTACCTTTATCCAGCTTCCATGGAATATACTGGAAATGCATTACCATTATCAGTTGGTTTTAAGCAGTTCATTTTGTGGCTGTTCCACAGTCTCAGCAATTTTTTTAAAAAATCTGCATTAAAAATACTCACATATTTTAGTCCCCTTTAAGTTGAATAAAACCACTACCTTTTTTTCCTCATCAGTTACATGCACAGAGTTTAAATACAATATTGTGGGCACTGGTCAGCTCTGAAATGTCTCTATCTTCACTTTTATTTTCTCTTTTCCTTCTGTCCCTCTCTTCCTGATGCTCCACCTGCAGTGCTGCATGCAGCTCTGGTGTCCCAGCACAGGAAAGACATGGACCTGTTGGAGCAAGTCCAGTGGAGGCCACCAAGGTGATCAGAGGAATGGAGCACCTCTCCTGTGAGGAAAGGCTGAGAGAACTGGGATTGTTCAGCCTGGAAGAGAGAAGGCTTTGGGGTGACCTCATTGTGGCCTTCCAGGGCCTGAAGGGAGCCTACAGGAAAGAGGGAGAGGGACTATTTACGAGGACATGTAGTGACAGGACAGGGGGGAATGGCTGCAAACTGAAAGAGAGTAGGTTTAGATTAGATATTAGAGACACATTCTCTGTGAGGGTAAAGAATTTAGGTAGTTTGAGGCACTGGCACAGGGTGCCCAGAGAAGCTGTGGGTGCCCCATCCCCGGCAGTGTCCAAGGCCAGGTTGCATGGAGTTCTGAGCAGCCTGGTCTAAGGGAAGGTGTCCCTGCCCATGGCAGTGGGGTTGGAAATGGATGATCTTTAAGGTCCTTTCCAACATAAGCCATTCTATGATGACTGTGAAGCATTTAAGGAAAAATCTAAAAGGAACAATCCAAATTCTTATCAATGACTACTTTGGCTAGAAATATCTAGCCAGGAAACGTTAGCTGAAAGCATGGTGCTTCCTCTGTCAAAGACCCTACCAGAGGTGCTACTAAACATTATCAACTGATCTTTCTGGTGAGTAATCCCTAACTTTCATCTGCAATCGCTAACTTTAATCTGCAGATGGCTGTGTGAGGGGATTTGTCCTGAGGAGCTTGGGTGTGTCCCCGTGCCGCCCTTCTCCTGGCGAGCTGCTGTCCACTGTGGCGTAAGGAAAACTGGCACGGCCCACAGCAGGGTGGAACTATTTTAGGGAGTAATGTCAGATACTAGAGTAGCATGAAATTCAGTCCTATCATAGCTGAAATGCCTAAACCACCCCATTAAAAAAAAAAAAAAAAAAAAGCGCTATTGCGAAACCCTCCCAGAGGCTTATAAACTGAACTCTGGAAATTGCTCTCAAGTTGTAAGCCAGTAACAATTGTGTATCTTAAATCTTTCTATTAAAAAAAAAATGAAACAAAATACATCTACCCACAGCAACAGTCACACAGTTTTATCTATTGCTTGAAGGCTGAGTCGCAGAGATGAGTTTTCAGGCCTGTATTCTAATGGCTGTTGTTGTGCACACAAAAGCAGCCACTCAAAAACAACGTGCGATCAGCAGCGCTGCCAGAGGGTTTAGCCAAGGCAGAGAAAACACTGAGGAGAAAATGCACTCTCAAAATACCTGCAAACCCTTCTTCTCCTAACACAAAAACTAGGACCAAGGAGTCTCACTGATTTGGCTTTGGTCAAACGCTAAACAGGATTCCATCTAGAGAAGTTAAACTCCACTAAAAACATGGAGAAAGGAAGAATAAGATCTGTAATGGTTCTTCATGTTACACTCATCACCCCACATAAGCAGTGACAAAGCCCCCTGTACTGTGAAATACTTAAAGCTTTTGTCTGCTGAGTTCCCCACTAATAATTCTCCCTTCCCCAAGAAAGCCACAGACCGTGTAATCAAGGACAGTCCAGGCTAGGCACACCAGGACCAAGAAGGAAAAAGTGATTTTCTTAACTGTGACAAACCCACACACAAGTGCCCCGAAACAAGAGACTTTTAACTCCTTCTTCAATGGCAGTGCCTGGAGAGTGGGATGTCTCCTGTTAGCCTGAAGGGAGAGTCAGTCACCCAAAAAGGAGGTGACCAAGGATGCCCCAAAGGATCCCTTTTCCCTGCAAAGCCAGAAGGGTACCTCTTCCCTAAGCTCCTGTGCACTGTGCTTATATCATAATCTTTAGGAAGAGATCATCTGAAGCCAAAGGCAGCACAAAATCAAACTGGGTGAGTTTGTTGGGTTTTGATTGTTTGGTTGGTTTTGGGCTTTATTTGTTTTTAGGGTTTTTTTTAGCCCTTTTCTCCAGCTTCTTGGATCATTTTTCCTGATCTAATACACAATTTTAGCTCCCTGTGTCATGAGTTATTGGTACACTCAGCCTTCGCTTAACAGTGTAAGCAGTCTTAACAGTAGCCTACTAAATTTCTTAATGGCTGTACTGAAATACCTGATTAATTTGTTATTCACTGTAAATAACTAACAAAAACATAACTGAAGCTTTTTTTCCAGAGCTGGTATTCAGCTGATGTTACTAACCATCATTTACTTCGCCTTTCTGTTGCAAGCAGAATGCTTGGTCAATGTAACTCGATAATTGTGGAGGAAAGGGCAGGCCCTTCGCTGGGGTAAGTTGTCAGAAATCCACTGGAAAATGCAGAACTGTAGCAAGACACCAGCTGAGAATCAGCCTTTAGATGCAGCTGTAGCCATAAGATGCAAAAATCATTTAGCTGGATTTTATTTTTGCATGGTAACATTCCCCATCTTAAAAATTATAATGCAAAAAATAAAGAGAAAAAAAAGCGGACTAGGCAAATTTTGGCATGTTTTTGAGAAGCAGTGACATTGCCATGGCTCAACAGATATTTGGCAAATATGTTCAAGTACAATTCAGAATAAGAGGGAAAGCTAATCCCATCTATCAGTAGAGAGAACACTTTTATTCCCATTTAGAACCTGAGTTGTGAACTAGTGAAAGAACAGGCCTGAAAATTACGCCACTTCAGAAGTGAGGGACATCACTTCCTGGGTGCTTATTCCTCTTCTGAAAAGTTTAGATGATGTCTAACACTCTGAAGAGAGTCAGGAGATCTGTTAACAAAGGCAGGGGCAGAGGACAAAAGCACTATTGTAACTCCAGGTACCTAAAACAGTTGCAAACTAAAATGAAGATGTGAAAAAAGTTGTTAGACACATGTAACACTGCCTGTCCTGCTCAAATCCAAAATATCTGACTTTAAAACTTATACTCCTCTTGGACATAATTCAGAAAGGCAAAAAATACAAGCAATAACCACTAGGAAAGGATTTTTTCAACATATTACTCTTCTGAGTTGAGGTATCTTGCTTTCCCACTCAAGAATATAGCAACATATGTCATTATTACTGACTATAACCAAGGCATAAATTAAACCCAGGTTAAGGCAGTGACACATCACACTGTGCTTTTAAAAACTTTGTGGCTTATTTGCCATTTTTTCCCTTTTCTCTCTTCTAAGTGCTCTAAGCCTGAACCTGCAAGCAGCTCCTCCCTCTACTGCCCAGCATTTACCCTCCTCACCACACACAGGTCTCAAAGCCAAATGCACAAATGCATTTTTGCTTTTATTTTTATTCTGTGTACTCAGCAGAAAAGTTGAGTGCGCAGCTCCAAGGGCAAGTATTTAGCCCTTACAGTAGTAACTGGTCCTCCATGTGCTGTGTGTGGTATTTTGGGGACTCTCAAACATCCAACAGTTACTGGAGGAACAATATAGAAGTGTTGTTCAAAAAGCATAAAAGAGGCTCCAAAATATGTCTAAGTACTGGTGGCAGCTACCTATCCAGTAAGAGGTCAGGGTCTACTTTCAGTAGATTTTAAACAGACACATTCCCTTACATTTCTTATGAATGAAGAAGCCCTGTTTTAAAAAAGCAAGAGCAGCTGTTAAGCTGAACACTGGGCTCTTTGAAAGTTATGTGACATCTTTAGAAGGAATAAAACTATTGCTGCAATCACAAAAATGTTTTGCTTATATAATTGATGAAATAGAGGAAAGAGTTGAAGGATTACTATTTTATTTTTTTTAAATGACCACGACTAATGCGAGTCCTCTTTGGTTACTTGCCACTGAAACATCAGAGTGTAAAAATATTACCCACCTATTTGGTGCCTGTTGGACTAAGTCCCTTTGCTTGTGCCACACTATAAATAATGGTTTTAGTGGCAGGGAGTCAACCCATCTAATACCAGCAGATCCCCAGCACTTTACTTGTCTGGGCAAGCAAATGCTTCAACTCCACACATCTCTAAAAACAGCAACTGTTGGCCACTAAATCTTATGGTCATGCTTTTAGATGGTGTTCTGTCTGGGGCTTTTAATTTATTTATTTACTTGTTTATGAATAACAGTGTCTGCCTTTCAAGAATGTACAGGAAAACACAATCTCCATTAAGAGGTATGGTTTCCTTAACCATTTCCCCGCCCTTCTGCAGGCTACACCCTGCCTTTCTATTTGTGTTTTGTTTCATAACACCCTTGTAACTAGATCATAGGTAGAAATAATTAATATAGGGAGAAATAATTTGCTATGCCAACTCCATAATAAGAAAGCCCCTAGGGGCTCATGACTATAAGCACAACCAGGTCAAAATCTACAAACCCAGGAAAAGTTGAAAACCCCACTTTAGAAACTGTTTCTTCCCAGCTCGTTTTCAGTGGGAAGAAGATGAAGGTTTTAAAGGTGTTCTGCATAGCCTGTATTTAACTCAGCAGTATGTTTAACTAAGAAATTACCTACATTGAAATTAATAACATTTTAGCCACTTGCAATGTTAACTTGAAAATGTTTTTGCCAAGAGCCACAGTAAGATGCTTCTCTCCATGTGGGAAGATATGTTCAGTGAGGGCTTTCAGGCCCCTTGGGGCACTGCTGGACTGCTCTGAAGCACAGAACACATCTGGAAACTATGGAGTGCTTGGTAGCATTGATAGCACAAGCAGTTGCACAAAACTCACTTTAATGGCACACTACATCAGTCCTTGGGTGAAGCTGGGTTGTCATGGGCCAGAAGAGCACCCTACAGCCAAATGTGTTTTATGGAGTTTCTCCTCTGGTCCCGCAAGGTTTTTTTCTAACTGCACATGCAGTACAGGCCCAATAAAACCAGGACCTTTGAGTCTGTATTTTATCTTCCCTGTCTCCATGCCAATCAGCTGTATGACATAGGCCACCATTTAAGTTAAAAACCTTAACAAAACGTAAACACAAACATATATTTTCACCATGTTGTATGTTAACTGCTCCTTGAATTGCTAAATCTGGTACAGCGATCTTTGTTTGAGATCTGCTTAGAAGGGCTAATACATGTAATAGAGTTACACCATCTGAAGCTTTAATTAAAGAAAAAATTAGCAGCTTCTCATTCCTGTTTCTTGTCTTTCCTTCAAGGGGTGAAGGTTGCCATGAATTGTTCTCAGCCCCATCCTTACACGCTAGGGCTCACTGTGAAGCCTTGCTCCAGGGCAAAGACTTCATCCCCTCAGTCACCAGCTCCTCACACAGCACCATGCCAGGTTCCTTTTTGCTCAGACCTTCAGAAATGCTTTGGTCTACAGCACTGCCTGGAGTAGCACTGCATGGAGCACACAGTGTCCAAGGACTGAGGGCATTTTCAAGGGTCAAACAAATATGGCAGCTGCAAGGAGCTGTTTCTGGGCTCTTACCATTGTTAGCTCTCTCATTTGCACCTAGAAATAGAAGTGCTTGAAGATATGGTGAAGCATGTGAAGGGAATTCTTTTCATCCACAGGCTGGACCTGCTATCTCATAGAATCATTTTGGGGGGAAGGGACTATGAAATGTCATCTAGCACAACCCCACAGCAATAAGCAGGGACATTTTCAACTAGATCAGGTTTCTCAGAGCCTCATCCAACCTGACCTTGAATCTTTCCAGGCATGAGGCATCTACCACCTCTCTGGGAAACCTGTGCCTGTGTTCCATCACTTTCATTGTAAAAAATGTCTTCCTTACATCACTTTTCCTGAGCTTTATCACTTCATCCCAGCACATCAAGTCAAGAGTGCACAAAGTGTCGGTTTGTGGAAAAAACCCCACCATGGCAAGAAATTCTATAATTTCCCACAAGCCACATAGAAATGCCAGGTACTGTGTTATTAAACACAGGTAGTCTCACAAGCAGTGCTGAACACAGTCTATACAGTCAGGATCAGTGCTAGAAACTCACAGGGTGCCCAGGCTGCAGCTATATGGCACAAGGCAGAAAATAAGCATGAGAAAATGGGAGAAGTCTCCAAAGGTTAGGTATTCTTACCACAAAAAATAATGCAAGGTCATTCTGGCAATGAGAAGAGAAACCATAGCTGACTTGCATTTGATTAGCAATATTTACTAGGAATATACAGGTGAAGTCTTTTGTCCTATTGAAAGGCAATGGTTCTAACAGCACTTTTATTTTATATAAATAAACATTTATTTTGAGTTAAACTTTGATTTTACCTAGATCCTTTTGGATTAAAAGCCTTCAGTTGCATATTTTTTCAATAGAACAAGGGATGCCAGATTTGATTAGTCTAATTTGTACTCTCCTCTCTGCTGTGGGTGAGGATGAACTTGCATTTCAAAGCCTTGAAGTTGTCAACACTCATTGAATAAAGGAAAACAGTTTCTTTTTCAGGCTTCACTATTCAGAGTCATTTTTATTTCAGCAAGGATTTACTTTTCTTTTTAATATAGCAACTTAACTATCTAAAAAGCCATAAAATAGGATGAATAACATGCTTGAATGACACATGCATCAGCTGCATCTTTACACTCACCTACCACACTAGACTCATGTAAATAGAGCATCCAGGGCAGACTCTACACTGCCTCCAATTACTCCCCCTCTAAAGTCCCTGCATTTGGCTTTGAATTCCTTGCTGAAGAAACTACCTTGTAATGCAATATAATTAATATTTTGCCTCAACCATTGCTCACTATGACAGCAAAAAACAGCCCCAAACCAAAACACACCACAAAACACAGAAAAACAAACTTCTAACCAAAGAAGTTACCTAGCCTTAGCAGTGATTTACTCAAAGCCACGTAATTGCCAGGTCTTGAGCTGAGCTAAGTTTTACGAAATAAATTCATCATTTTAGATGGTATTAGTATTTCAGTAAAAAAAACCAGCCCAAACCAAAACAAAATTAAAAAGATAAAGAAATGTTCAGCATCTTCCTCAAGTGCAAAGCCAATAATGGGAAAAGATTAAAAAGGAATCTTAGTGAGATTCAGTTTGAAACCCAATTTCAGTTTTCATATTGAAGTCAAAACTGCTGCTTCTGTCGTTTAAGCATAATTTACAAACATTTGAGAAGCCCTTTAAAAGACAAAGTTAAGGCAAAGTTATCCCGATACATGATATTTTTACCATCAATAATTTTCACAAGTGTACATCCATTTTCCCACTATTAAGAGATTTTATATACCTGTTGTTATCTGATGTCCTTAACAATACAGTAATATTTCTAAACAAATTGAACTTATTTTTTTAACTTGAAGATTGCTTTAAATATCTAAAGGATCACAAAAACCTGTCTTGAAAGATAGGATGAGAAAATAAATGATGTTTCTTCTGCCTACCACTGGAAAACACAGTCTGGAGTGCTTCAATGCCTACAGGATAAATTGAAAATAAATCCATTGGTTTCAGCATAGAGCCATACATCTTCTGCAGTTTAGAGCTGACTCCCCTTAGTCAAGAGGCATTAAACATTTGCAGGGGTGAGGGGTGGCCAGCTCAGCCCCATCTGTCTAGCAAAGTGCAACATCAGTCCATATCATCTTCTGGAAAAGTAACCAGATAGCTTCACCAGGGCAAGGAGAGATCATGTTTCATGGCCATGACTTGTGGAAGTGCTGGTCTTTCCTTACTGAAGGAGGCTGGCTAATACTGAGTGCCTTATGAAACATGGGTGCCTTCTCCCTGACCCACGGGGACCTGCAGCAGGCACCCAACTCTGCCCCAAGGCTGCAGCTCCTGTGCAAGGCTGAGACGAGATGGGGTAAGGACAAAGTTTTCCCTGCAACCAGTGCTGCCCTAGGCCCCTTCCCAGGATAAGCAATTCAAGAAGACTATTTCAACACCCTTTTCCCCCCGCCCCGCAAATATACCTCTCCTCAGCACTCACATGAGCCGTGGCAGTACAGACTGCGTTCAGAGCCACAGCACCTTCCACAGTTTGATTTCACTGCAAGAAAACTTAATCCTCTCTTGCTACAGGACCAGGGAGATAGAACAGAACAGAGAAATAATAAAAGAATGAGGCCATATGATGCTGCTGTTGATTTCCCCTGGATGCTGCCATCACTCACTCTGGGTATAGTCACTGCAGGAGCCGCAGCCCCATTAACACAACCCAAAGCTACATCTCGTGAGGGACAGTGGTCAAAGCCGGGAAATCTCCAGTCACTCACAAATCCTTTCCACCCCTGAACTCTCCAGTCACTCACAAATCATTTCCACTCCTCCACTCTACCTGTGAGCCCCAGGCTGTGGGACTCTGCCACCCAGGAAGCAGTGCAGGTGTTAATTAGTTCTGACAGTGAGGGTGTTAATTAGTTCTCCCCATACCCAGAGAGCACCCACAGCTCATCCTGGGCCCCCTGGACTGGGACCTCCAGCTGCTTTTATTCGAAGCCCATCAGGGCTTTTGTTGGGCATCACTGAATCTTCATATCCACCCTGCTCTGCCCTTGAGGGGAGGGCACAACCCTCCACCCTGAGAGCCCAAACAGCTCTGCTGTGACTTGACCTCCCTTCTCCCAATGGCAGAAATCACTCTGTGGGTATATAAACCTCTTGGGTATGAGCTCTTCGCATAATGTAGAAGATAACATACAAGTTAAAACCAGTGCTTTTTTTTTTCATAAGGAAGGATAAATGTGGAAGTTCCAGTAAAACACCAAAGGAAGCGACAGCTTTTATTACCATCAGGCAGACCATGAACCATCACAGTCACGTTCGAGTTTGATATTTCCACAGTACAACAAAGCTCTGGAATGCAGCTCTCGCATAGCTGGAGGCATATAAAGAGAGCAATGATCAAATAGGTGAATATAAAAAAATGACTGAAGAGTCTGAATTTCAGTCTTGGATAAAACAGAAGCCTGAGATATGCACTTGTGTAGATATGTGACCTTCTGAGCACAACTCTTCACATCTTTTAATCATGCTGGAAGAAAATCTGATGGAAATACGTATTCCAGGAGCTAAAGGGATATGGTGCCAATATTCCTCTGTGTGCCCTCTAGTAAGTGGAGGACATGCTAGTATTTCTACATAAATAGTCAAGAAAAGAAGGTACAAACTTTTAAAATTAATAAACTGATTTCAACAGGTGGAAAATATTATCATTACATTATGACTTCTCCTGGTAGATTAACCTTGAGTCTCAAGAGAGTAGAGAGCTCAAGAACATCGACTTTCACTCATGCACAAAGGTGTAAAAGGTTACTCTCAACCTACCTGACCATTTCTATATAAATATTGAGCTACTTTATATCCCATTTGGACATAGGAATAATAATAATAATGTAATTCTACAGTATAAAAATAAACAAAATATTTCAGCAATTACCTGGACTAGGATAGAAGCAAGAAAGGGAGTTGATGTGAAGGTCTAGGAGCCTATTATATCCTTCACTTTAAAATATTGCAGGCAGGTAAGTCTCAATATTTGCCAATACTCAATATTACAATAATGATCTACCATTATTTAAATACAGAACAAGAAGGTGGTTACATGTCAATTAACACTACTGACTTGCAACATCAACTTAAATTTACTTCTTATATACCTCTTATTCTCAATACTAAGTGAAAGTGTAGGCATTTACAGAGGAAAATAAACCCCACAACCGAAACCTATTGCCTCCTACCTCCAAATCAAGTGCACAAGTTGCATTAAGGGCATCAGTGCTGCATGAGTCTCTGATCCAAAAAGCATCAACTGACCTGAAATAACGAAAAAGCCAAAAGGCATAACAATGTGATTTCCCCCGTCCTCCATTTGTTACTCAAGTTTATCAGGAACAGAAAAAGGGAAAGGAGTAGCTTTCCAAATACAGAGCACCTCTAGTTATTTCTCTAACTTGTGTGCTATAAATAATTAGATTTGCTCCTCTATTGATGTTAATCCTTATAATATTGACTACCGTGTATTAATTAAAAATTAAGAAAGCATATTAAATATTAGTTAAGTATTAATTTTCCAACATTAAATTCTGTATTATCCTTAATTTAATTTACCTAAAAAAATAAATACTAGAGAGCCTTCTTTTGGCAGTCTATTGTACTTTGGAATAATTTAATTAATCTGGTCTTAGTAAAATTTGGAATCAAAGTACAGCTGTTGAGCTGTAATGATTCTTGAATCCCTGGTATCACACTGAAAATGTTTCCTTTCTCGCATTACTTCAGGATGGTCTAACATTTGCGAAGTTTAGAAAGATAGCTTTGCAGTCAATTAATATTTGTCAAAAGCCCTATTTCTTCTAGAAGTATTGATAACCAGGACTGAAATGTGCTGCCTTCCCCGGTCATGCCGTGAAGCAGCCCCTGATTGTCGTGTGAGCCCAGGGAGTTCTACAGCAAAAATAAGCATTGAAGGGCTGTTTCAATCGACAGTCTGAGGTGGTTTCCCCTCCTCCTCAGCATACCCAATATCCACGGTTTTGCTGCTGTTTGCTTGTGGCTGGTGGACTGTGCCCCCAGCACTAACAAGGCCCCCTGCGAGCCAAAGGCCACCCAAAACACACCCCACCACTGACCACCTTCGCTTCACACTTCAGCTCTCTCTGCACAACCCCTGCATTACAACTGCAGGCAGAAATGCATTTCCTCTGCAGCAGCTTTGAAAGTGCCTTCACAGTTTATCTTTCCGCTTAATTCTGCGCAGCTGTCGGGGCTGGTGGCCGGCCCCAGCCACACGCGGACCCCTCCGCAGCGCCGCAGAGGCGTTTTGTCATCTCTGCCTTTCTGCCCCTAATCCCCTGTGCTGGCTGCAGTCCCACCACCGCCTCATGAAAAAACAGATGGCAGTAACCGATATGGTCTGTAATTGTGGCCAGTTAATAGCAGAGGATAAGAGTGAGATAAGGACCAAGCGCTGGTGGCCAGCTGCTGCCGAGTTAACCCTTCCCGGCATCACCTCCGTGGCGTGAGCTGCTTGCATAAACCCATGGCTGCATTATGGCTCTTTCCAGGTCCCCTTCTCTGCTTTTTTGCCATTTCACTCATTTCAGGGCTTTTGTGCCTATCAGAATAATTAATTTAAAGCCTGATTCTTCCCTTCCACCTTCTAGTAAAGTATCTCAAAAGCCACTGTTACTATGGAATTTCTTAATGGAGCAGATAACCCTGGTTCCATTTTAAAGAGAGGTCAAAGAAGAGGAGAAAAGCCGAGTGATTTCTCCAAAACCTCAGGTCCAGATTTATGCTGGTATTCATCCAGCATAGCCCAGTTTAAACAAAGGAGTTGCTCTGTGTTTCAATCAAATTCAGCCTTCAAATAAATATTAATAGAAGTTCCTTATTCCAAGCTATGAATGCCAAACTGGAAAAAAAAAAACCAAACCTGAAAAATAAACTGCAAAAGTAAGATACACGAAACAGAACCAATTAATGCAAAAGCAAGCTCTATCCTAAATCAAACAACTGAGATACTGCAACTTTATCTTTAAGACTTGTATTCCCACACCATAAAAAACCAAACCAATGCATACATCTCTTCATGAGGCACTTGTCATGCACTGCTCATTTTGTCAGCTTCTCACTCCAGGAAAAAAAACCAACTGTTGCTAAAATTTATTAAAAAAAACTTCATCTTGTCTATCTCCCATTTGAACTCATGGATATTTTAAAGTCAAGGCTTTTGGGAAGAAAAGTAAGTCTGACAACACAGAGTGGGGTTAAGATGCTGAAACTTAATTCACATCAAAATATCTTGCTTTAACTTCCTAAGAAGGAGGATTATCTAACTTTACTTTGAAATTATACTGAAACTTCCAGTGTTACTGATCCAGACTGTATGAATAGAAAAAGGGAAACTCAAGGATAAACATTTTGAAGTTTTTTCCCAAGAACAAAATGGTTTAATAATTTACTCAAAGATTCCCTTGATAGAAATTTTAATTAATTTTTTCACTCTAAACTGAACGAGTGACTTTCCAAACTCTTAAAATCCTATGCCAACCCTCAGTATTTTCATTCTTCACAAGATCTATGACAGCCATAGCTTGCTTATGTAAAAGGCGAGTACTGACAACATTCAACAAAAAGGCCTCCTATGTACAGCTCAGGGTAGCCATAAACACACACCAGTTTTACAGATTTGCTAATCTAGACAAAAATAATCCTGTTTCATAAAGAAAGAAGGAGTAGATATGATGTAATTTCACTGTGTATCCATCATATACCTACTCTAATGTTTCACCAAACAATTTCCTTCATCGAAAAACGTCTGAAACTATTTTAGAGACTTACTAAGAAATTCTTTGGGAATTTCTCTCCGTTATGTCTGCTTGGGAGGAAGAAATGTGGTTTGTGCTGAAATAGACCTCTGTATCCTGTGCACATCCTGTGCAAAGAGAATCAGTCAGACTCACTGTTTATCCTGCAAGGCAAGTGAAATGGCAGAAATCCAAACGCTTATATTTTGGGAAACATATAAACCGAATACAGAAGAAGTTTTGCATCTCTCAAGGGGTGCTAAAAGAATGCAGCAGACTTGGGTATTCCCATTTTTTATTTGTCAATTAGTAAGGAACTGAAGGTGTGAATGCATATACTATTTACCCCTCAACCTTCCTCAGGCCACTCAGACTTCTGAAAAATGCAACTTCTTCCTTCAGCTCAGTTTGATCAGGAGCAAGTATGACCTCTAGCTATTAATGACATTATTAACTGTTTTTACCTTCACTTCTTTGTAGATAAAAGATAACTGTTACAGAGAACTGGATTCTTCTTCTCTTGATTAGCTAGATTTTTGTTAATAATTTTATTGAGAATAAGTTCCCAGATCACAGTTTTTTAATTTGCCACTTGCAGTGTGGTGGGTGTATGCAGCAACACAAAAGAGAAAGCATCTCCTTGGAAATACTGAGCTAAATTCTGCAGCGCCATAGAGGCATTTCTTGGCTAAAACACAGGAATGGCTATGGCCTGAACCGCATGGAGCATAGGAAGATTTCACCCAAGTACAGACTTCATCGGGATTAAGCCAAGTATGAGCCATACCAGCAACGGGAGAGCAACCGTCACTTGATGCTGTATAGTGCAGGGATTGTAATCATTATACATTTTCTAATCCTGCTTCCTTCTGGCAAAACAATAGATTTACTATGACTTTGTGGCCACTGTATGTCAATCAGTTGGGTTTCCATCACCAGCATTCCTCCCTCACCACTGACACGTTGCTCCCACTTGGCCATAAGCCGCACACTAAACCCTTTCGTGCTGTGGAGTTTGATTCCGGCAGGAGGAACAGCCCAGCTCACGTGCCCCTCTTGGAAGTGCAGAAGGCTGCGGTTGAACATCTTGTTTTTTCATTTGCTATAGACATTTGTTCTTGCAGCTGACCATGTGCAGGAGAATTTGCTCATGTTCCAGGAAAGGACAGCTGCACCACAAATTACCTTAAACCTCCTTGCTCCAGGGATTATCTGGGTACAGTGAAGTGTGTGTATCCTAGGGTAGGGGTCTTTTCTTACTATAAACAGAGCTGTTAACCTCTTATTTACCAAAAGTGTTTATAAACTCAGTAATGGAGACAGTACGGATATCACTAGTCATTTCTTCCTGGTAATAATTTTTTGGAAGATCCATCCATTTACACTCACAGGCTGGTTTTCTTGACTACTTCTTTCCATGAATTACATCTGCCACTACCTACCTGTCCTTAGGGGACAACATGCACCTCATGGGGCTGTCTGCATGCAGAACTTATGGCTCCAGCCCCTCTTTGCCATGTTCCCCTTCCTGGATCCTGCTACAGTAAGCTCCCAGAGGTCTTCCAGCACCCTTATTGAGACACCTCCACAGTAATTATGCCAAGCACATCTTGGCTCTCAGCATACTTACCTTGGCATTTACACAAGATGAAGGAGCAGCACTAAAGCCAAAGACAGTCCAAAGAAACATTTCCATCTCTGAATTTGTCAGCATCACTCCAGCAACACTACAACTACAGAAAGAAATGTAAGTGCAGGTGGCAAGCACTGTCACCAGCTGACTACTGACTGTTCAGCACCAGGTGAAGAAACATCAAGGGAAAGGCAAAGACAAGCTCTTGATTACAGGTCCAATGAGATTACCAGCTTCTCACAAATCTAAGTTATACTGAAGACATAGCTCTATGAATCTTCAAGACCTACATTCCAGCTATTTGAAATCTATTCCTTTAGTCTTCTGTTTTTCTCCTTTTATGTTTTCCTTTAATGCAGGCATTTTCAGCATGAAGAGGGTTTTTACATGCACTTCATGTGAAACTCTTTTGCCTGCCTCCAGCTGAGACCCACACACTACCTTTTTACTCCTGCTCTACACACAGTTCCTGCATTTTGACACTGCAGCAAGTCCTCTGCTACTACAAACAGCCCTATCCATTTTCAAGAGCAGAGGTCCTAGCTCACTGCCCTCAAAGTTCTAAAGCATCACAATAGATGAGAAGTTGACATATCTAACTCATGCACAAACACACTCATTATACAAAACTTGAATCTAGAATTAATGAAGCTAAACCAAGAATTAAAATAATAGAAAAGACCCCACCCCCCCACAAAAGTTCTCTCTTTTAACATCAACGATGCAAACATTTGCCCAACTAAAAAACGTATCTTCAGTCTGACTTCAAATAGAATTTGAGGGGAAATTTCATGTATTCTCCAGCTCTTCATTTGCAGCTGGATGCCAATAAAGAGGTTTGGAAACATGTCAATTGAAAACCTGATCCATAAGAGATACTGTGCAAATAAAAAAGAAAACTAAATTGAATATATGCTCATATCTTTTCATAGGCATCCCTCTTAGTGTGCCTATTAATCAGTCTCATAATTTTTTTAAAGACAGCTAAAATCTCATGTGTAGACATCAAGAGAGCCAAGTACAGAATAGGTTTAGGAAGATTTTTTTTACATGCAGAAAGCACAACAGCAATATCCTCCACTAACTTAGAAATTTTATTCCAGCTGTCAAGACAAAAATTAATGACAGCTTCTTTTTAAAAAGCAAACAAACAAACTATAAAACAAAACCCAAAACAACAATATTCAGCTTCTTACTAATGGAAAAAGGCCTCTAAAGTTGTGTTCAGCATTCTTAATCATAAGCTGCCCTGATAAAAGTACTTGTGACCCTCCATGGTCAGTGGCACAACGTGATTTGGCAACACGTTGATTGTCCTGTGTAAAGCCAAATATGATAATCCAGTACTTAATTTTTAGGCCACTCTTCCATTCATAATACTCATTAGCCACAACTTTGAGCTATTTGCATACATCTCATAGTTTCAAGATCTTACCTAATAAAAGTAAGGATATCACTACACATTAATTCATCAAAGCTTTTGCAAGTACAAGCTGTAGCATCTTTCTAGGAAGTGTTTCCATTTGTTCCATAACTTTCACTCTGATTCCAAGCTGCATTATCACTGTGATGCTTTTATCTAGGATGTATATTGTATTACACTCCTAGGAGTCAAGGGTTAGATATTGCTGCGAAAACTATGCAACACAAATTCCTGAAGTGTACTGGCAGCCCACAGCCACATCAAAACCAATCTAAAAATAAGTCAATTTGCTTTGGTCCAGAAAGCAAAGTACCCACAGCAACTCCTTGAAACAATCTTCCTTCCACATTACCAAAGAAGCCAGAATCTGTCAAAGAAGGAAGAAGAAATCACTGCTCTTATGAACTTGAAGGCATATTTGAAAATAAAATATCAGTTGTGCCTCTGACATTAGGTTTTTAGCCTGTTTTTATATCATCACAGTCCTGCCTTTCAGCATCTGAAGCTGTCTTTAGTGTCTGCAGGTGACATATAAATTTCTCTCTTAAGAGATCACAAAAACCAATCTGGAAACCAGTAGCCCAGATAATTTCTTGGTCTCTTAAAAAAAAGCCCACAAAAAACCCCCAAACCTAACCAGACCGCAAAAAATAACAACAAACCGAAACAAACCCTATTTTTACTAGTACTTCTTTTGTACCCATATGAGCTAGAGAAAAGTTTTCAACTTCTCTCATTACTGCTTTTCACTGTAGCATTTAGAGAAGTTCAAGACACTGGGAGATGCCAGCCCTGTTAGCATTGCTTTTTATGTTTCGTTTTTACTGGGAAGTACAGAACAGGGAATATCTTCTGTCCTGGAGCAGGACCCACCACCCTTGCCAAAACTGCCAACTCCATTCTTCCACGACCAAAGCAGAACATCTGCAAGGAGACCAAGTTGTATCTGTTCTGCCTTTTACCTTTTAAAGCCTTTTTCTCCTCAGTTAAGTTGCATTGGCCTGATGTGGATCAGCCATAGTTTTTCCAAAATAAAAAAGTTTTATTCTTCCTGATTCAATACACACCATCATCTGGGGATGGGGAGGAAATATCTGCAATCCAGCAGCCCTTTCATGGTGGTTCAGATAATTCAGAAAAGAAGCAGTAGCTTATACTATAATGGATACATTTGAATTGGAATCAATCTTTGTACAGTCTTTGTGTACTTGTACCATATATTCTCAGGCTAAGTTTTTCCGGATACTGCACTTGTGAAAATACATGTTTCCACTCATGCTAGAAATATCCATTGATCAGTCCACAGTTTCCCACAAGCCTCCGTACTAGAAAAAGCCTACATGTCTCATTCTGTCAGTCTCATTTCCCTATCCCTCTGTACAAGAAAGGGCCCCCCAAACTTCTGGCACAGACTCCCATTTCCAGATAACTGTATTTCCATACAAGTTCCCAAAAGCAGGGAGAGGGACAGAATGCTGTCAAGCTCCTGCAGGAAGGGAAAAGGCTGTATTTCACCAAGGAACTCCACTTCTTCCGGACAATGCAGAAAGAGACATAAGACTTCAGCTGCTGGGGGGAAATCCCGGTGTCTGAATGAGACTGGAAACCTAATGGAAAGGGTTTCACTTCCTAAGAAAGTCTTCTTGGGCAAGGAAGAGGGAAGAGTTGGAGACTAATTTATTTTTTTCCCTTTCCTAGAGACTTCAGAGATAAGAAGAAAACAGTTGTTCTTTGGGATGCCAAAGAGCCTGAGGTTCATGCTTTAGGTGCATTTGTTCCATTAACAGGCAGTTTCTTATTTAGGAAGCAGAAGCTATAGAATGTATAATGACTTTTATTCCCAGGAAGGAGCCGCACAGCATCAGGATGTTAATGACCTTCACAGACAGCTCTTTTGGAAAGCAGTGGTAGAGGCTCCTCAAAGCACATCCAGTACATTTCAGCAAGACAGATTGACTGGGGCTGCTTCTCCACATCTCTCAGAGTTAAACTAATCAAAGCTCAACGTCTCCATAGTGTTGATGATATTGTTTTATATAAAACAATAAAATGTGCTCCACTTGCTTTTTGCTTCCTTTTAGTCTTGCTTAGCCTGCTTTAGTTAAGCAAAGTAGACATTGTCCCACTACAAAGCACTTAAAACCACAAAAGAAAGTCCTATCAAAATAGCATCTCTCAGCTTTTATCTCCTTTCCTTCACTAGATCTAAAACAAAGATCCATTTTTAAGTGCTTAGACTCTCTGAAGAAAAAAAAAATTGGTCTGAAGGAGTTAAAGAGTTTATTGTGCTTTTACACATTTTAAGAGATCATCTTTCAACAATGGCAGTAAAATCAGCATGTAGCCTTAATTTTCTATGGTTGAACCTTGAACGTGAATCATTATATTACAATGTACTTATTGATTTCAACAGGAAGAGGATTAAGCCCAGAAAATCAGGTTAGGAACCTGAAACTGGACTGAGGAAAATGGAATTTTTCTGGTACTAAAAACTTCTTATGTTATGTAAAATACATTAGAATTTTAAATATGAGATTTGGCCATTTGGAAAATATTCTTAACATCTTGAACTCAGCAGAGATGTGACAAGGTCAGTGAACTGAAAATCCAATTAGTAACCAGTGCTTTGAATAAAAACCCCCTATTACTACACATATTAGATGGCAATATCTGATTTTACCAACTTGCACAAACATACATATATAAAATGAACAGCACTCTAATAAAATATTTAACTGGTATAAAGAGAAGACATCTGTGATCATCGAGTGCTGTTTTTTGGCCACCAGTACCACATGTACCATTGGATAGATTTATACAATCTACATGCACATAGAGTATACACAGTGTATGTACACTTCAAGTACAACCAGGATATCAAGTAATCGAAATTTATTTTTCAGTTTGCCTGTTTTCAGGAACATTTTCAGTTAGCTGCTTATTGGGAGTAGCAGGCTAACTTGGCCATAGGTTCTGCCACTTGCTCCTGCTTGTCCATCTCACCACTGCTTAACTTTCTGGAGAACAAGTAACACAGATTTCAGCTGCATATCCATTAACCCTCCATGCATTACTATTTTCTAGAGCTGGTGGCAGCAGCCCAGCCCCCAAATAATTTGCCCAGAAACCTCCCTTGTAAAAATTCTTATTTTGAGAGTTTTCAGGTTAGACAAGCAAATAATTTGGACAGAAATTTTCTGTAATGGACATTGTCCTCCCTAAATTTGCAGTATGTGCTACTGAGGATTCCACACCCAAAAAACATTTCCTACGTGCTCTCATTAAGGCGTTTCTTGTACATAGAACAGCAGTATCTCAAAGAGTGTGCTGCAAAGATCTTCAACTGCTTTGAACTTCAAATGACCTGGTAACAAAAACAAGCTCAGTAAGCAATGAGCAACACACATATTTCAGTGAGTAAGCACGCAACTCAACAAAATTTCCAACTTATTACGAATACTTAAATCAGAATTAGCTGTGCCAGAGAAGAAGTAAATTAATTCATTAAACTTCAGCAGGAAGACAGGGATGCTGGTAGCACATTGATGCAAATCACTCCTGTGGTACTTTCTTATTTGAAGCAGCATGGGGCAAACAAAAAAGGCTGATAATAATATTTTGAGCTTTACAAAGTGATTTGAGCTACAATATGAAGTACTGGGAGTGACAACCGTTTCATCAAGCAAGAGAAAAAAATGCAGCATGGATAGGAAATTAATCCAAATTCACAATCACAAGGCATCTCTCCCTATGCTCCCCTTCCCAGGCAGCCCCCAGCTGCCTGAACACTCGTGCTGTTTGCTACCACCAGTGAATCACAGAATCACAGAATGACTTGGATTGGAAAGGATCATCTTATTCCAACCTTCTTGCCATGGGCAGGGACACCTTTCACTAGACAAGGCTGCTCAGAGCCCCATCCAACCTGGCTTTGAACACTTCCAGAGATGCGCATGCACAACTTCTCCAGGCAACCTGCACCAGTGCCTTAGCACCTTCACAGGAAAGAATTTCTTTGTAATATCTAATCTAAACTTATTCTCCTTCAGTTTGAAGCCATTACCCCTCATCCTGTTACTACATGCTTTTGTCCCTCTCCATCTTTTTTGTAGGCTCCCTTTAGGTATGGGAATACCACAACTAGGTCACATCAGAGCTGTCTCTTTTCCAGGCTGAACAAACCAAATTCTCTCAGCCTTTCCCTGTAGGAGAGGTGCTCCAGCCCTCTGATCATCTTTGTGTCCTCCTCTGGACTTGCTCCAGCAGGTCCACACCCTTCCCGTTCTGGGACCCCAGAGCTGGTGCAGCACTGCAGGTGGGGTCCCAACAGAGCAGAGCAGAGCAGAGCTGAGGGGCAGAATCCCCTCCCTCCCCTGCTGCCCACGGGGCTTTGGATGCAGCTTGGGACACATTTGGCTTTCTGGGCTGAGTGCACATGGCTCGGTCATGTCCAGCCTCTCATCACCAGCACCCCCATGTCCTTCTGGGCAGGGCTGCTCTCCATCTGTTCATCCTCAGCCTGTGTTGATACTGGAGGTTGTCCTGACCCATGTGCAGCACCTTGCACTTGATCTTGTTAAACCTCATGAGGTTTCCAAAGGCCCGTTTCTCAAGCTTGTCCAGGTCCCTCTGGATAGCCTCCTGTCTTTCAGGTGTGCCAACCACACCACTCAGCTTGATGTCATCTGCAAATTTGCTGAGGGTGCTTTGATCTGTCCTTGGTGGGTCACAGGCTCTTTGTCACCACCATGACTCAGGTCCAGCTACCTAGTTTTCTACCAGCCCTCACATAAAGGTAGAAACAATTCTATTAATTTCCACCCCAGCAGTGCTTTGAAAGATCAAGGGAAATAGATCTATGGGATTCATTCTGCTTTAAAAAACACACAATGATAGGTGGTGCAAGCCTGGAGAAAGTGGTACAACCAGAATACTCCAAGTCATAAGACAAAAGGAAGATTTCTTGATAAGCTGCAAAACTTGTCTTGTAAAAGAACAGACGGCACTAAGTTGGCACAGATGACATGGAATTGTTTAGGGTAAATTGCAGTCTAAGATAAATCTGCACAAATGCCTTAATTCTGTTCCTAGTAATTCCACTGTTAATGGAGTTAATCATGTGGTCACTGGGGAATACGCCATTTTGCACTGAATTCAAAAGTTTAAAATTGCCATATGGAAATACGCAAACATTTCCACTACCCACTCCCACCAAGTAACTTTCCAAGCCTTTCCAAATAAATAATAACATAACCAACAAACCCACAATCTTCTTTGGATTTTGGCTCTCCAAGCTTAACATGACATGTTTTCAAAGCTCTAAGACACCGTATTTCACTGGGGAGGAGACACAGGGTGGTGCTGGAAGAACACCAGAAAAGGCAAGAGCCATGAGCATCCCAGCACCTCTGTGCTAGCTCCAATGCAGCCAGAATAGAGCAGGGTGTGATCAAGAATGTTGATACCAACTTAGGGCACCTATTATCAAAAGGCAGCTTGGTGCAGAGAGCAGAATATTCAAGACCCACAAAGGTTTCACCCAGGGCATCTCATCTTCAAGCACAACCACCACACACTCCTCACCAGCAGCAAAGTTTCCACCCAAAGTAAAAGGCAGGAATAACAGAGTTTGCCACCCATTACTCAGTCATGCATGAAGTGGAGCATCTGAAAAATGTTGCTGCATTCTGGAAACACACTGCTCTTATTTGATATTGCTGTATAAGCATCAAACTATTTTGTTTTAAAAGCCATGGTAAATTTATGAATGAAACTGTGCAAGAGGGATTTAATGAGAGATCCATAGCAAGTGTTCAGTGGTCTGGATGTTGCCTGCCACCAGGGTAGCATGAAATCATTTGATAATTAGACCATGGCCATGCAGGATTAGCATACCTTAAAAAGATAGGACTGCATTATTTTTATTTATTTAACAGATGGATATTTAAAAAGGTCATGCATTTTTTAATGAATGCAACATCATGCCAGTGTTGACAGAAGATTTGGAAGTGCTACAATATGACCAAATCTAACGCCTAAAAATGATACCTTCCCTTCCCCCTGTGATCCAGTCATGGAGCCAACAAAAAAATGTGCAAATGCTGTACATTTCCTTCCAGAGATCAGCTTAAGTACAGCATTTATGGGGCACTAGGTTATATTTTCTTTCATTTCATGTCGATTATAGGCAATTACAAGACTCCCATTATTAGAGCTGCCTGAAGGCCCAACACTCCTTTAGCCCTACAACATATGTATAAGAGAGGAGAGAAACTACCTTTACCTGCAGTAACTCTACACAAGGGCTGCACTCAAGCCCATTGCCATCAGTAACCCCAAAACATGTCAGTTTTCCTTTGTTATCAAGGGAGGGAATTCTTTCCCCCTGTAATATTGAAAATCACCACAGGCCCCCTTAGGTATCGAGTCCCACTTTCCACTGTGTAACAACTTCATGATAATTGGGCTTGCCAGTCCAATTTGAAGAGAAAAACCTCTAAAAGTTTTCATTAAAAGTATCATCCCTCTTCTCCTTGCTACCCCTCTTTCATGGCAAAAATGAAAAGGATGAGAGTCAGGACCTAAGATACAGGTATTTCAGCTAAGTACTTGAAAATAACGAAGTTGCCAGAAAACAATTTTTAACATTTTAGGGATTTTAACCAAAAGTGTTTTGTTTTTTTTTCCATTCAAAGTTGTCCCAAGTAGATACAGTAAGTATTTGTTTATATTTCCTAGGTGGGTTTCACAATTTTCTGGAAAATCAAATTACTTTAAAGATCTTGGAAGCCAAAAGCTCAGAGAGCAAGATCACAAATCACCTGCAAATCTGAAGCCGACATCTACACAATAAAAGGTCTTCAATGAAATGTGTTAAAATTCACTCACGTTATAGAAGTTTTCCAGCTAATAGAAGACATTGTCATGGAAATAAACACATCCCTTCTTTGTAAATTCAGCTGTGCTTTTCCATCTTGAAGGTCTGGCTGACGACGATGCCTGTCTTCAGCTCTAGAGATATAGGGATAGTTTTATAGCTGTCATACAAAAGAAGCATACTTTGAGACATACAGGGAAAACCAAACAAGACAAATGACACTCCATTCAGCTTCATGCAAATCAAATAATACCATTAATCACCTCATATGAGGTGGTCAGATAAAATATGACATAATTACTATCAGTGTAGCTGATTTTTGAGCCTACTGAGATATCTTTAACAATTAAAGATTAATTTAATTCCACCTAATTTTATCAGTTCAAAAGCGAGGTGCGGAACCGTATTTTGCCATCCAGGTTCTCTCCACAGCGAAAAGGAAAGATGATACATCTGGAGGATAAACCACACATCAATCTTGGACACTTATTTTAGGATGGGTTGAGTCACTCTCTGGATGCAGCTCTCTTTGGTGATGGATGAAGCCTGGACACCTGAGTTAATTCAGAGATCTACATTATAAACAGCTGATGTAAACGGACATGATCAAAGCCTTGGTCAGAAGTCCATGCAGAAAGCAGATCTGAGGGGATGGCAGTCTGTCAGGTACTGTTTCTAAAAAGGTTAGATGTCTTCATCACACTAAGAGGGGATTTTTCTAAAAAATCACCATCTGCACAGCAGCTGTTACCTCATTTTAATTATTCACAGCTAGCCACTTGTACTGGGGAGAGAGATGATGGTGTGGGCAGAGATAAGAGTGAGGGCAAAGTTTTTTGAATGATTTTGGTCTGACTTCATGGGCTGCATACTTGAGAGCTGTCTGAGGGGGTGTAAGTTATTTAACTTGTGACTAATAGTTCATGTTAAACTGCAGCCCAGCAGATGCCAATATCTCAGATTAATTCACCAAACCACCAGGCAGCACTATCACTAGTTAGAGGAAGTATTACTCAAGAGGCCATTATCCTGAGACCATATCATGTACTAATAACCCCAGCCATTGAGCATTTAGAAAACATAATTGATATAATTATATTTCTTTGGAAGACCTTTCTCAAGGGCCAATATCCATAATATTGAAGAGTTCAGCTGCCAAATCTCCTATATTTTCCTGTGAATCAAGGATAGGCAAGCTTGCTCAAGGTAATGCAAATAAAGTGGATTTTTAGAGGAGATGAAAATGAGCAATCAGCACCATAAAAAACAAGTAACATTTCCATACTCAATACTAAACATTTTATACAAAGATGGAAAACCACTGAGCATTCGAAAGATTTTAATTCCTAGATTTAATAAAACACAAGCCTGTGATGTTTCTTTCCCTACATTAGGAATTGCTTTTGTGAAGAAACTCCACGCATGCAAACACATATGAGGAGAATAGGGTTATCGGGGTGGACCGAAGTTCCGAGACTTGCAAAGAAATGTTAAGGAGCCTCAGTTTCAAGCAAAGGACTTAATAAAAGGAAAATAAAACTGTTTTATGACTCAGTCATTGTTGCAGCCTAAGTATCTCCAGCATGGAAGGGCCAGATGAAACCTACATTGAGGTCCCTTTGGTTTCCAGAGAGGTGAAACTACAAATAAGGAACAATCTTCTTCCAGCTGAGCTGCTTTGTGCACATACAGTATAAGGTGAATACATGGTAAGGGCCTGGGTGGCTTTGAACCACCACAGATGGGCTGAGGACGCGTGAAGGAATTTAACACAGACACAGGGTTAAAGTAGCTTCCTCTGCCGAACCAGAGGAAGTTTGAATCTTCCCCCTCGTTTCTCCCAGCATAAGCCTAATGTTTGCAAAACCAGAAGTAGGGACTTACCACGATGTTTATTATTTTACCGCTGAAGTAGCAGCAGCAGCAGTGTGTGATTATGGTTATTGGATACACTACTGTTGGCTTTCTACTCTCGCTGCCTGCCCTAACATTTCTCTTCAACCAAGAGCAGAAAGTTTGGATCTCAAATGCTTTTCAGAGTTACTGCCTTGAGCTGATAGAAACAATGAGCTCTGTGCTCAAGCGGCAAGAGGAGGGACCATGCACAGCAGAGGGAAACATGGTCTTTGGCCTAATTCCTGCTCTAGTTCTCTGTCCCTCATGGGCAGTGGTTTGGCACTTCACAACAAATACCATCTTGGTTGAGAGCAAAAGAAACATCTTATTAATTCCTGCCCTCTAGGATGGTAAAGGATGGATGACAGCTGGTAAACTAAGGAAGGTTGAACTTCTTTGAAAAGGCAAAAGCTTGAATTTTAGGCATGTGGCTTCAAGGATTTAACTCTGCTCAATGTCTTATAAAAAGCATTTTTTTCCCCTCTGGATTTCCAAAGGATGCAGTTCTCTCAAATTCTGTACTTCCTTGCTATTTAGGAGACAACTTCGAACAAGGAATATAGTCTGCAAAGCGAGCAGGGACTGCACCAACAACAGGCAGAGCTTAAAGACACATTTGGCCCTACATACTGAAGGGTGATCATCACTACACAACAATTACTCAATACACAGTCTACATATTGGAATCAAACTGAGAGTAAGTTTAGAAAAAATGTGGAAAGGGAATGTGCAGAAATTCACCTTCTTCTTCCCGTTTTTCCAAGACGAACAGTCTGACAGTGCCAGAGTTGTGTTTTTACATTTTGATGAACAAGTGTTTTCCAATTTCTGTTTTTAATAAAATTACATAGATGAATTTTGCATTTCTGAGGACGAAAGTGAACTGTGGTGAAATGAGAAACATACGTAGATTTTTAAAAATCCAGATGCAGGTCTTCCTCCTTGATGTAATACTTGTGATATCAACAAACCCTAAAATTACCCATGTGCACCGCTGAAGAAAAATATTAGTAAACATAGTGTCATCACATGACAGTAAGCTGCTTTAGCAATGACAGCAATATTAACTGTAACAAAATAAGACTTCCTGTTGTTTATTAGACATTGTAAGAATGAAATGTACAGTATACAAAATTAATATCAAAAATGTTCACATGATTTATTTTAACAACACATTTTTCTTTGGATTAACCACAGACAAGCAGCTTTTAAAGTTGTGCCGAGATCTATTTACTATTATAGATCTCTAGTGTATCATTGCATGCTATCTATAATGTTAATCTACAAAACAAAAGCTACTGAATTTTTGCTTAATCTCAGTGGCATTTGTTAAAGAAGAATAGAATAGTAACATCAGCTTAGACAAGAGATTACTTGATTACAAAAAAAATTAATTTTTCAAGTTCATAAAAAAATTGCTTTTGAAATTTCAAACCTTACAATTATACATTTTCAGTTTCAAGCACTTACCATAAAAAGTTGCATCTACTATACAGGTGACAAAGATTTTCAAACTTTGTTTTTCTTTGAGGCAGATATATAATCCTCATTTTCTTTTTCCTAATGAACTTTCACATCTTTAAAATTAGTTTTAAACAATGTTCTTTCTCCTAAAGAGACAATTAAGTATGGTTCATTTCATAAACTGAAGGATTTAAGTTGTATCTATACAAACAAATACAAAATAGTTTTCATTTTTAAAATCTGTGTATTTTCAGTTTATGTCATACTGTTTAGCAGAAAGACAAAGTGACTAATGACTAATCTAAATAGCCTAAAGATAACTGGTTTGTTCTATAAACAAATGCTTGCCATAATGCTTTTCACTACAATATAAAATACACTAGAAAAAACTGAAATTATTCCCAG
Organism: Acanthiza pusilla; assembly: GCA_036630365.1. NCBI lineage: Eukaryota > Metazoa > Chordata > Aves > Passeriformes > Acanthizidae > Acanthiza > Acanthiza pusilla. The sequence goes on from JAXCHO010000006.1 coordinate 17,887,428, forward strand.
GGAATGTTACATACAGTTATCAGTATTGATAATGTTTCCCTGATTTAAAAAAAAAATCCTAAATTGAATTTCTTACATATGCTCTACTTAGCAACAGGAATATGATTTAAACTGAAAATTCTTCTCACATTGTCCAAAGAATTTTTCTTAATAGACACTAAATGTATTTGCACAATTACAATGCATTCAAAATAGTGACCTGCTGCCAGGTAAGCCAGGCAATGATGAAAAACTGGAATGGGGGCTTGAAAAGACTGGGCCAGCCTTCCAGAGCAGAACAGATGGTGTTCTTTCTCTTTAGATGTCACTACTGTAAATCACCTTTTACATTGGCACGTATCACAAGAATCCTTAAAACAATCCCTGTGAATGCAAATGAAGACAAATCACAATACAAATGATGCAAAGCTGTTTTATCAGAAATTCAGGAGAGTCCAAATGTATTTGTGCTCTCTTTTGCATTAAACAGGTGAAATTCAGGGGATAGGCTACTGTACTTTTAATAAACTATTAAAAATATTTTTAATAAACTATTAAAATTACTCTGTGAACAGCTGGGCTTGCTGTTTTCTTTTAGGTCTTTTAAGACCATTGGCAAGAGCAGTCTGTGGGCTCTTGGATGGAGTAGCTGACCCAGGTTGAATTGCTGGTGCAATACAACTGCACAGTCCTTCTCTGCAGCCCGAGCTCCCTGCAGCACTTGCAGAACCTGGCGTAGGTGTTGATGTTGTAGTTGTAAATGCTGGCAGATGGGCACTTCCCATCACACGAAACAATGTTCACCTGGCAACAAGCACAAGGAAGAGTTAGCAAATGGAAGCAGGTAGGACAGTTACGGATTCTCAAGGAACTCTGAAGACATTAGGTACCCAAACCCAATGGCAAAGCAGTGGAATTTCCTCTATCCCCTCTACCCTACTACATCTGAAAATAACCTCTGAAGTACATTGCCCAGACAAGTCTCAATTCTTATATTACTAACATTAACAATGACTTTTCTGTCAATTTCAGTAACAGATTTTGGTTATTAACAGACACAAAGAAGCAATTTCAGTTTTGAATTTTAAAGTACTCATAACAACCTTGGCCTGAACACAGCACCAAATGCTCTTTCCACAACTCCCTACAGTATTCATTTCAGTGATACACTGATGCCGCCTTGCTACACTGGGTATCAGCAAGGAGGAATAAAAGAACCAATCCTTTGGAAAGCCAAGGGGAATTACTACTAATGATACCAAATGTGTAACATAGACTGTAAGACAAAGAGGCTTTAAAAAATGATAGTTTTTTTCAAATTTAATAGTCAGGATTTGTGTTTCTGTTCATTGAAACACTGAGAATAAATTTCCTGGCTGCTCAACAGCTTACTCTACTAAATGTACTCCCAGAGTCATTTTAGAGGCTACAGCTGTTTCCCTCCTCTCCTTTATTACAGCTTTTCCAGGCGCTCTTACACATCTCACATGAGACGTCTGTCTGCACCCTTGCTGCTGCTCTCAGCCTCACTGCTCAGCAGGACATGATTGGTGTCCTCCAACACTAAATCCTTTGATAGACACACAGATAGTGCCTCATTCTTCCTTCACATTTTACAGTGTGCTCATGCTGCTGCCTAAAAAAAGCTTTCAGGACCCAGGATTCCTTTCTTTGTGAAGTTGGCATTTAAACCCTTTCTCTTGGCAGATGAAAAATTATACACATCCGCAGCCATTCTAACTGTAGAATTTCAGAGCAAGATTCAGTTATATTAGTTATTTTGCATACAGAAATTGCATTATAGGGTGAAATGAGACTAAATCAACATGCACCTTAATGCATACAAAAAGAAGTAACAGCCTCCATTTTTTATTATTGAGAAGATGACTGCTGAGAACGTAAGGAAGCAATAAAACAGCTCTGTGAAACACAGAAATCTGTCTCTGTGACAGAGATGGAGACAACAGCCTTGTGCAATTTGGGTTCCCTTTCTTCCTTCTTTTTATATCTCTTTTTTTTTTCCTCTTCTATTGCAAGAAATCACAATAGCTATTTACTCACTGGTGTGTTACTCCTGCAGTCGTTCTTGCGGATGGTCATCCTAACAGTCACCTTCTTACAGAATTTACCATCTTCCTTGCCTGCAAAATGGGCATAGATTTAAAAATATCAGCTCAAATTTCTAAGCATTTCAGAGACAAGAACACTCCTGACCATTTCATGGGTTCAGGAGACACAAAGAAGAAAACACCCAATACATCGCTGCACATACAAAACTTTGGTGAAATGACATTAGCTGTACATTGAATCACTTTTAAAACTATTTCATTTTATAAAGCATCTGTCTTTTTTTATCTTTAATAACAAGTATAAAAGGTTTATTCTTCACTCAGAAGACTTTTAAGAGTAAGTCCACTGTTTTCAAAAACTTTTGTAAAACTGATCAAACTCTCCTGTGAGGAGGGGCTTGTTAATAATGTATAAAGTACATTTTCTATGAAAGAAATACAACTTTCATAGCAGCAATTGCATTCCAGTAGTATAAACAAAATTCAAAATAAATAACAGCAGAATCTAATTAAGAACAGGGTTTCAAAGAGCTTCACATTTCTGTATGTTTTTATTAAATCAAAGAACACCAGAGAACAAACAAAACTTTTTATTTATATTTTCATTAACATTACTTTGACAATTTTTGTCATAGAATCACATACAAAGCACATGGACCAAATAAAAGAGATCACAGAAAATCATGAAATTAAATGAGTTAAATTTAATTTAAGAAGAGAATTCTGAACATTGGAAGAAAACCCAAGATGTTCAGTCGAAAGTTCAGTTGTAAGAGAACAGGAAGAACAGTATCTTCTTAGGATGATCCTCTCTATATGGAAGAAACCACATCACATTGCAGATCTGTAAGAGAATGAACAGCCCATTCCAGTAAAAGGATTTCCACTGTTTCATACCAGATTTTACACATCGTGATGCAGCCCCCAAAGACTCTCCACTTACAGAGCTGCAGTTTCTTTGAGCCAACAAATCCAAGGATGTTGACAAAAGGTGAATACCGTTAGCTCCAGAAAAGCAAGGACAATAAAAAATTCATTGGTTTGACCAATACCCAATACTGAAATGTGACACAGTTCAATTACATCTTGTGTAACATCCAGTTCCCTGCTCTAATCACTGTCAAACTAGTAATACTGCTCCTAAGAGAAACATTTTTTAAATGTTGTTTGGTTTGAGGTTTTTATTTGGATTTTTTTTGTTTGGGGGTTTTCTTGCCTTTTTCTTTTTCTTTTTCTTTTTCTTTTTCTTTTTCTTTTTCTTTTTCTTTTTCTTTTTCTTTTTCTTTTTCTTTTTCATTATGTAAGCCTGATACTGTTTCTGGTACTGTTTCTAGACATAGCAGAGTTTCCTACCACCTGACAAAAAGGACAGCAATAAATCTTCTTGAAAATAAATAAAGACCTACAGACAGAAATGGCTGGCTACTGTTTGACTGTCATTGAATTATGTCTGCTTAGGGAAAAAGTAAATTAAGAAATGAAGAAAAAAAATTGTTTTTAAAAAAACCCAACTCACCGTTATTTCATGTTTTTCACAGTTCTTTTCATGGTTCTTTCTTCTTTTAAATTATACATGGTGTGTAGGGTGGAGAATTCAGTGCAGCTGTGACTATGACTTCATCCAAGCTATGGTGAAAGTACATCGTATCTCATAAAAAATAAATATATAATGTATTTCCATGCATGTATTTTAATATCCAATGCTGGTTTTATGAGCTTTACAGCAAAATATACTTTTACATGATGAACCTTACAAAACATGGGAGCATTTTATATGTCATAATATAATGAGATTCTTTTGCACCATCTGTATGGTTGAAAATCCTTGCTTGGTTTTTGGGTTGACTCATAACACTGTGGTTACTTCAACTGACATCAATATGAAAGAGAAATACAAATTCTGATTTAGTAGCCTCACAGTCGTAAGTGTAGTTTAATGTAGGATGTATCACTCAGTGGTGTGCAAAACTACACTCAACATAATTTCTCTTACAGAAATGTGGAGAGTTTTTTTCACAAAATAAATGCCAAAACAAGTGTGCTCGTACTGTGCTCCAATTCAAAGAATTAACATGCTTTATGAAAAAGAACAAAGATAATCCCCAATTTTCATGGAGTACACGCAGGCTTGCTGTTTTCAGTATCCTGTCCTAACTATGGATGGGAAAGCAATGACTTGCTTCTACTGTACATGGCACTGGAAGCAAAACTGTACAACACATCATCTGCAAAAATGTTGCTTACATAACAAGCTTTAACAAGCAAAGCAATTAGTCTCTATGTTCTAGTGCACTGTAAACATGATGGAATTAGTTAACCTTTTTAAACACAGCAATTTTAAACATGCAGCAAGCTAAAGACTATGCGAGTGCTTACTACCAACAGTACATTGTTGGCTGACAACAATGCACCGCCCACACAGTGCAAAGTGAAAAACAAACCAAAATGGGAGCCACTCTGAACAACCATGAGCAGTTGTGCTACACCGCAGCTTTGGCAATAATTGGGTAACGTGAGGTCTGGTGCTCCTATCAGGGAGTACATTGTTGGAAATCAACAATGATGCTGTTTGGGTTGGTCCTACTTATTTCAGGAAAAGGTACCTGTGTGACAGCCAACATAGGCTGTAGGAGTGACTGGGCTAACAAGGAATGGGAGGAGCACTGACACTGAAGAACCTGGTAAGAATATTGCACATTGAACAGAGCACGTGTTACAGAGGATTTCCTGCAGTATGAAAACATTTGGGAGTTACTAGATTTTGGAAAACAGAATTCAGCTTTAAGATATCAGTATATTACAGGATCACAGAATGGCTGAGGTTGGAAGGGACCTCTGGAGGTCATCTGGTCCTGCCTCTCTGCTCAGGCAGGATTCACTGTGCCAGCAGCTGAATACCATGCCCAGGCATTACTTGCATTGCTAAACCTCATGCGAAAACCAGCAAGAATCTGATCTATGTTGGTATAACCAAGCCAATCTGGTATCCTGAGTTTACTATGTCCTTTGGGGCTACAATAAAGAAATAGTGTAATTTCCTCTCTGGGTTTTGATGGAGCTGCTGACTCTTAATTTTCAAAGACCAATTAAAACTGAAAACAAAAATCACAGTTGTTGCTAATGGCAAAGTACTTAAAAAGAAAACAAAATGCTGATAAATCCTTCTCATAAAATGTCTCCCACAATTACAACTGACTGACAGCTCTCGTGGCAGGTTTTCTTGGAGTCAGAATGAACTACATGATTCACAAAGGTACTATGTTTTACACAAACAGGTGTGAAACCAAAACTGTAGGAATGTACTTGTAAATGCATCTCAGAAGTCACTGGGTTCTTCATGGCTTTAATTTTGCTTTGTGAGGCATGCCCCAGCTTAATTTACTTTTGTCTTTAACAATTAAAGAGCATAGTTATAATCTTTCTCTAAGCACAATAGCAAGATCTGCCCTGATGAAAAGTAGCTTAATGGATATTTAACTGCCTTACTAAATTGTTCAGAAGCTGGTTTATTTGGCTGCTAGGGCATTGAAGAGTAATGTCAGATAATCAAAAACTGATCCCAGAGAAGCTACGGAGAATTAGCCACAGAACTAGGACAAGTGCTTGAAACACATGTCCGTCAGAGGGAAAAATCTTGAGTAGATATTATCACTCCCTTACAGTGGGAGCCGGGAAAAAAGCGCCAGACAAAACTTGCACAGTTTCAGTAAACCTTTGACTAGAAAATTTAATACCAGTGAGTAACACCAAAAAATACCTCCCAACTGGCAATATATAACTCACTGCAGCAACGGTGCACATGGTGCCATGCCAGGTAGTTGTGACTTTTCCAGTTCCATCCCACCCAGCAGGAAATACCTGCACTTTTCTCCAGCTCTCTCCCACACTTTCAGGTCACTATTTCAGCCACTTATGCAAATTAAGTCAGACTTCTGCATTTTTCATTACAGTATTATACCGCCCTTAATATAAATAAATCGACTTTTCAGTTTCTTCTAATAGTATCAACTTCCGCCTAAGCCCTTCCTGAAATCAGCCAAAATGTTTCAGCTATGTATCAATATGTTAAGAAAAAAATGTACTTAGCTCTTGATTTCCATTAAGAAATTATATATTTCAAACCTATTCTGTAGAGAATTTTTATTACTTTTTTTCCCCAGAGAATCTTTATTAACTCTTACAGATAACCAAGTAAGGGGGGATCTTTTAATTGCAAAATCTTTTAAAAGATACTGGCTGAAGGTTTCTGAACTATGTCTATTAATTACCACATTCATTATTTATAAAATTAATGTACAAACCACACAGATCAATCTTCATTTTTACCAGTTATCAAGATACTAATGTAGATGAAGTATGATTTCAAGGTGCCTTCTAAAATACAATAGCTTTTATTATACGAAATGCAGTACCTAAAATTTTAGTGAGTTTTACTCAAGAACTACAAGATACTTGAGGTAGGAATTTCAGTGACCTGATCAGCTACAATCACTATCAGTGGAGTAAATGTTTCAATGCTAAAGTGTTTTCTTTTGATTTAGGTCTAGTACTTTCAGTGTTATGTACATGAGTAAAACCAGGAAAAGCACAGCCTTTGAGATGTGAAGCAAGCTTTTATAGGAAATAATCCACCTTATTTATAAGGTAATATATCAGAGAGACTTGTGAGGCAGGATTTGTCATTAATCACTTACAGGTTTTGCAGCATCCTTCTAAGAATGGCACAACATAGCCTCCGACCTGGCCAAGAGATAAAATAAAGAGAAAGAAACTTGATTTTTTCAAAAATTCATTCCCATATATCTGCACTATTAGAAATATCTTTCAGATAAAGCTTTGCATCATTATTCAGGCAAATGCAACACTGGTGAATAGATGAAGGTTTGGCTACGAAACTGGGACAGTTCTGAAGAACCAACCCAGTATTCGTGATGAAGAACTACAGGAACCCAGTTCCTTCAGGACGGTTCCCTGCTTGTGTAACATCATTCACCATGGAAAGTATCTTTCTATCCACATGTAAATGTAGAATTACGGAGAGCAGTAACAGAATTCTCCTTGCCTACATTTCCTGGCACTTAGTCCAATCTCATTTTGCAAATTCGAATAGAACTTTTGTTCTTGCTCCAACACTAGTTCATACAACCTTATGGATTACTGCAGAAAAGATGCTCCTGATTTTCAGGCAATCTTTCCTTTTATTCAGTGTTTTTGATCGTTGTGCTGAATCAAATTGCTATACATGGAAAAGGTTAAAAAGGAGAAGTGCAGCCCAGAAAAGCATCCGAGTTCAGACAGTTGTATGAAGACTAGTTTGATATTACAAGCCTCAACTTAAAAACAAAAATAAATTTTAAGAAAGAGAAGAGGCGTGTCCAGCTGTGCAATTCAGCAGTCTGATGGCACAGTAGTCTGGTGTGCGGTTATACATTTTACCTTTAAATGTCTGGGCAAAAATACAGGCACTGCAAAATTTTATACTTCCTCCCTCTTGAGGTGGAAGTGTCTTTTGTCAGAATTAAATCTTTCCATGCAAACATAAATCACAGCTGGAATGCAAACAATTTTTTGTACACTGACCTTCACACATTCAGTTTCATTAAAGGGTGGGCAGCCAACTGCAGAGGAAACCAGAACTGGTCCTATTGCTGTGAGAGTGCATTCATATCTGATGCAGTTTGAAATCCAAACAGCACCAGGCTGTCAAAAATTGTAAAACAAAAGCTTTACTTAGCAACTCAGCAAAAACAGTAGTTCAAGTCATTAAACAATTCCACTGAACGAGATCTCACCTGAATCAACAGTAACACTTCCAGCAAAATATAATTTAGATCATATTAAAGTTTAAGTACTGCATTTGAAAATCCAGTAAAAAGATATAATGGTAAGCAGATTCTAAATGAGATGAGTTGATGGTAATTTTCTGATGTATATCAGAATCCTTTAATTTTTGTTGACAGCTATATAGTTGACTCTCCAAGAAATTAATGTTCTGTACATGCAAAACTATTCAAAGTATTTGGCCAAATAAACCTCTTTTCTTCACATTTTATATGGCAATACATGTACAGTATTTCATAATTTTTTGTTTGCTCCTAAATATTTTGGGGGAATAAAATGTGCAAACTCACCTTAAAACTGGTAACTGTGCCATTGCCAAAAGTATGGAGACAAGACAAGTTCTTGCAGCTACCACAGCAAGTTGTTAAATCTTTTGGAGGCTGATAGACTTGGTTCTGCCAAAACCAAATAGATTATTCCTTGTATGAGACCATCTTGCAGATCAACATTTTACTACTGTAATAAGCAGAGTTTTTTTCAGGCATTTGATTTTAGGGATATTTTTAAAATAACTTTCAAAATCACATAGCTTACATTTGCCCACACCCTGCATTCCCAAGGCTTTTATAAAATACCTTTGATCTTAATTGAAATAAAGGGGAGGAGCTCCAAATCCTCCTGAGAAAATGAACAGGTCTTTCTACCATTTTAAAATATGACAGCTTGCTTCAGGTACCACTGAAATTTTGACTTTTTACACATTAGACATCAAGTAAGTATAAAATCAGGAACAAAAAACCTATGCAATGCTCCCACAGTTATGTATCGTATTTTGTAAAAAGACCACATAATATATGCTTATTTTATAAAGCTCTTTTCACCACATTTAGAATTTTTCTACTTATAATTATTTTCTTCCTAATTCTTATTAACATCTGAGATCTGCCAGGAATTTGTACCAGTTTGCACATAATGCAGCTGAAGTTGTGCAGGGAAGCAAGGAGGCAGCATGCCATTGATCCGAGGAGGCAGTCACTACATACTTTGGTTTGTGTAAGATTTACACAGTAGAGAAAACAGTGGAGGGAGTGAGACTTTCATAAACTTCCATCAGAATTGTGGTAGCACATCATTAGAGGGAGATATCCTAATTACACTTTCCAAAGAGTATGCTCCTATGACTGTCATCTGCTCAACAAAACTCATCCCAATGTAATGCAGGCCACCAGTCACAATATACACATCTAAATTTCTGAATTTCTTACAGCTTTGCACTTGACAGCGCAGTCTACAGAAGATGTGTTTATTTTGTAGTATTTAGTGGAGGGATCAATCACATTTGTACAATAAGAAATATGGCAAACGCCATCTGCACTGTGTTCCACAATTCTCTGCCCAGGAAGCAGCACACCTCTCTCATTACTCAGGCAAACTTTGTCTCTCACTGCAAGAAAACATAAACAGCTTGCTCAGGACAATCAACTAGGCATCAAAACTCCACTAAAAAGGTTTTAAACAGTGAAACAGGAATGGAAAAAGCTACTCTACCTGTTTTAGAATTGTGGGCCACATTTTCAAACAAACTGTTAATAGTAAAATCTAATGCTTCACTACAGCCACCAAATTGTTTCCAATACAGCCATGCATCAAATCTAAATAAATATATAATACTCTATTAGCTGCACCCAAATGACAGTGCAGGCTTCTTCAACTGTTTTGTTTTGGAAGTCTACTTCAGGACAGGAAATGTATGTGAGGAATGTCTATTTTTCCCACAGACAAGAATTAGCACTATTTGTGAATTATGTCAGTTAATCCTGTCCTCTTCAGTGTCATGTTCAAAGTGAATACCTGATTTTTAATTCCTAATTTCCCTTAGCACTTGAAAGGCTATTTGTTTGAATTAAATTATTTTCTGACTTACCACATTTGTACTTCACACAGTTACAGACATTTTCTGTACTGTTCTGAAACAGTTCGTCTATCTGAAGCTTCTGCCCCTAAGGGTATAAAAGCAGGAAAAAAAATTATTATGTATGAAACAACAGTGTTTTTTCTTATCTATGCAATCTTTTCCTTTTAAACAACTTTCCTTCAGAATTTGGGTAGCAGTTTCTCTTGAAGGTTCTGCTTAGTCAGCAGCTTGAGTGCATGATATCTGTTGGTATATTCATCATTAGCAAACAGTGATGCTTTAAAGCATTTAGTTTTAACACTTTAAACCCAAATTTTTATCCTGAATTATCCTCTGTGCATGAAAGCAATACTACTTTACCAATATACCGGGGCAGAATATGGTAATAAAAAGCTCTGGAAATATCAGTGCTGTACAGTCGTTTTATTCTGCAAGGTATTTAGACTTAGCTTGCTTCTTAAAACTGAATGTATCTTACACTAAAATAATTTTTTAAAAAGAGAATGGCATAGAATTTCATATTTCACTGATAAAATTATTGTTCAGATACTAATAAATTAATTTCTCAAGAAATTAATAAAAGAACACTGACAAAAAAGATAAATTTCATACCAGTTTGCACTGAGGTTTGGGGATTGTTTCGCATGCACATTCTAAAAGAGAACACAACACCAGAAACAGTAGTTTAGCAAGTTATATGCCATTTGCTTACAACAGAGCAACAGAGAGCACAGAAATTCCAAATGTAAAAGTCAGCAAACCCCGAGGTCAGCAAACCCAATACACTAACTCTTACAACATTTTCAAGAAATCAAGCAGTTTGGACAGACAAATTCTACAGGATGTAAGAAAAGCAAAACAGGCAGATTAGGAAGTTCTGTACCATGAAATGACTTTTCTGTATTATCTGTTCATGAGCAGATCACTACAGTGTAATTGGCGGAAACCAGACTCAAAACCAAGAGGCCAAAGGAGTTGTCAGAGTCCTATTATCTAAAGAAACTATAATGAAAATCAGTGGTTTTACCACATGTCCGGAAGGGGCAGCACTTCTCTGGGCTCCACACCTCCACCAGAGACATGCCAAGCATGCATTTGAACTCAGGACAACGATGTATTTCACAGACTAAAATTAAAGGAAAGAAAGTCCAACAAACACAATGTTATAACGTTTAGATGAATGGAAATACTAATCAGGATATAGTAAGTTACTTGTAATAAATACATTTGGAAAACATCTTAACTGAAAAGACTAATAGTAGAAATTTAATTGTATGCTACCAGGTAATAGTAACATGGAGTACAAATACTCTAGACAAATATTTAAATAAGTTTACATATCCAGAATTTGAGGCCTGAAACTATTCACTTGTGTCCATGATACAGATATTCAGATAATGCTTTGCACACATGAAGTTTTAGAAGTGAAGATTATTTGTTCAGGACTACAGATGATAGTTTCCTTATATGCACAAGTGGAGCTGTATCTCTAATCCACCATTTTTGACACTGAACATCCGCATTACAAGATTTCCCATGTTCTCTGTTATTTAAAATATTAAAATCAAGTCAAACTTACTGCACTGGTATGTAGGGCAACACCTGTCAGTAGTGTTGCCATCCACAATAAGAGCTTCTCCTTCTTGACATTTGGGTATTTGATCCGAGCAAGCCCCGCATGCTGGAAAAAACAATTATTTAAATCTAAAACATTGGAAGAAATTTTACTACTGCCTAGAAAGCACACCTGTAAGTTTGTCACAGACTCATATGAAAGAGAACAGAGGTGCTCTGCATTCACTGCTTACAGACCCTTTACAAAGAGCTAATTGTCAGTGCAGCTTGCCTTTTCCTTTTCCCCCTCCTATAAAGATTTAATACATTTTTTGTGAGCAAACATGATTTTCACTCCCTCTCCCATTATGAAAAATTTTGCTAGGTTTTCTCTCCAACTAAGTCACACTGTTGTTTTTTTCAGGAATATTTGATTCCAAATAAAGGGCATCTCCTGTGATCCCAGTGTTATCCTCTCTCTTGAACATATATAACAACAACAGGAACTTTTTAATACGCGCAGTGCAAAGACTCATTTTATCAAAAAATAGTCAAAAGGATGTTCTGCAGGCAGTGAAAAGAGCCAAACACAGCCCACTGCTATCACATGATCAAAGCAATTCCCTGATAACTGTAACAGAAGCGCAATTCATGTTTGCTATTAACACTCAAATTTTTGCATGGGGAAGGGCCTTTGATTCACAGATACCTGATCAAAAATAGAGTAAACTCAGTAGCACCTCATTATCACATTGTTATCAAACAGAAAACTATGAGAAGATTGGAACTCCTACAGTAATGACCAAAGTACAATTTTTTTATTGCATTAAGACATTAAAGGCCAAAACCCAATGAAATTAATAAATATGCACAATACTCTAATATGGGGTATTTGTCATCAATTAAGATGGGCCATAGCTGTTACAGGCAGGATATAGGCAGTAACAGCATATATAACTTCAGTCTTCTTTCAGATAAAATATTCATGCATCTAGTTCACACACTGCACATGGAGAATGTCACAAAGGCCCTGAATTCCCTCATCCATGGGCCCCACCACCACTCCTCTACATGACCCAGGAATACCACTCAGTTGCACAAAGCTGATCTATGGTTCTTGATGGCTGTTGCCATTTCTTATGTTTTAGAAAATTAATGCTAATTTTTTAAACCACTTTCAAGCCTTACTATGTTGGGACAGCTAAAGGAAGGACAAAGAGCTCTAATTGGCAAGATAATAATAGACATCATTGCATATGCAAACACACACTTATAATCTCAACCAGTCAGGCTACTGTACCACATATATAGGAAACGCAGCAGGTATTCTCCACACGAGCAGCAATTAGGGTTTGATCATCTTGACAGCTTGGCATGTGCTCCAATGTTTCACATTTTTCTGGATCACATTCTGAAAAAAGTGCAACAGATGTACTCCTTTAGTTGAAGTTCAGCATTCCTCCTTTGTTATGCCATATCCCGAGGAAAGGCAGCGCAGAGCAGAAGGGTACTACAAGCTGCTTTAGAAAAACTTTTACCTTGTATCACAAGATCTTGCCTGAGCATTTAACACAAAGTTTCACCACATCTGCTCAAACCGAACCACAGACCAACCCAAGCTTTAGACAAAAGTGTATTTTGTAAATGGCCACACTAACAGTGGTATCTACACTAGCTGCTCTTTTCCTTCTAAATTGATCCATTTAGTTTACTGAATGCTTTTTACAGGGTGCACTTTTTTTATCTTTCAAAGGACACCTACCACAAACGTAGCTGGGACAACAGGATTCTTCATTGTAGTAGGTGACTAACTTTTCCAAGCTGCTACACTCGGGGATTAAGAGTTCACAGAGGCTCTGATTACAAACTGTTATATAAAGGGGAAAAAAAGAAAGAATAAGCACCTTCTAAACTATGCACTTATAAGTCAAGTAGAGCAGTGGCAAGCAGTATTTGCAGTTAGATACCCCAAAACTCCACATCACAGGCATATGAAAACCACAGTGAAGCACCAAAATCCCCATGCGGCACTATTCAGAAGTGTTCATAATTTGCAACACTCTACATGGAGCCAATGTTAAACTTGAGCTGAGTCCTTGTGAGAATTAAAAAAACAAACCTCCTCTGGAAAACTCACTGCAACACCATACTGGTGGTCAAAACATGAAAATTGCTTGCCATTTCTTTTTTGAAAATTGACTTTTTAAGATAGGTAAGAATTCTATAAGTTTTTACTGCTCACTTTGTCAATTAGATAAGCAATCATTTGATATTTTTTTTCCCCTCAGAAGTACCTAGATCATTTGTTTGTATTTGGATATTAAAAATAAAACCGTAATCTTTACACTTGAGGGAAACGCAGTTCATATTCAAATAAACACAGTGCTATTTCTGTCCTTCTCCCATTCCTCTAGCTCTCCCACAAGACCTACTGGATATTGAGTCAAACAGTACAAAATTTCTACAGTTTTCTATATAATCTGTAAATTCAAAGTAATTTCCACTTGCTTCAAAAGTAGCATGTCTAATGTGAAAACAAGCCACAGAGAAAGGACATCTGCATTTTACAGTGGGCAGTATTCATAACCATGAAGGAATACTTACTGCAGATCTTCTGAGGACAACATGTCTGATCATCAGGAACAAGCAAGGCCACTTCTGCAAATCGCTGACAGTCTGAACTGTGGATATTTGAACAGTTGTGCTCCACTGGAATAATGGTCTCACTGTCAACGCATTTTTGCATACAGCATCCACTCAAAGAAGTTTTCCAGATCTCACCCACAGCATGAGGTGTTCCTGAGCTGTCTGTACAAGCTAGATCAGGACAACAGAAAACAGAAGTAACTCCTTTTTCATTCCAATTTTGATCACCTCTTTTTCCATAGTGGATGTTGATCGATGAAGCATAAAAATCCCAGAGTTTTAAAGGCTTGACTATGTCCATCACCCCACAAAAAAGTGAGAGACAGTCTGCAACTGAATTTGTATAGGAAAGCAAGACACTCCGCACCTTCCAGAAGATCCAGACCTCCAATTTATTTTGTGTCTCCATTGCAAGGCCAGTCACTTAAAATTCCAACCCAATCCTCAGTTTTTAAAGTAATGGTCTGGAAAGAAGTTACTTTTGTATTTCACACATGTCAAAACTATTACTAATTTACAGTGCTTTAGTCATCTGGTTTATCATAAACTGCATCTTTAAGGTTTGTGCTGCTAGGGAGAAGAACTAGTGTGCTCAGCTCACCATTATTTGGTGTGCTGAGGGAGAATTGCAATGAAAATAAACATGAATGCTGGCAGGACATGCACAGATATTATTCAAGACGTAATTAACTGTTGCTGCATGTCATTTGAATGGCATTGGGTATCAAAAGGTGGGACCCTTGGCAAAACGCTTGGGTGAAAAGAAGGCTGAGACTAACACACTTGGAATACTAGAATATATAAATTTAAGCAAAGACTTTGAAGAGCACCCTCCAGCTGAGAGAAGGTGAGCAAAACTGTGTGTCTCAAGGACATCCCCTGCTTGCTCACCTGCACTGTTAATGCTCACTCAGTATCTACAGTCCTCAAATTAATGACGTGTTCAGGACTCAGAAAACACCAAACCAGAACTCAGATTTATGAGTAATGAAGTATCTGACCACCAACTTGCACATAATAAAGAAGAAAATCACATCCAAATATACCACATTTTTCTTCAGGAATACAGACAGCAGTATGAGTCCGGTGAAGGATGGTCCCTCCAGCACAGACGCAGCCTTCTGTCAGCACTGAGCAGGAGTCTGAGTTCAGAGAAGCAACCTCTTTATTCTGACAGCTCTCTGGAACCTCACAGGCAGCTATGCAAGGCTGGTAAGAGAAGTTTTCAGAGCAGGGGAAGGCTAGGAAGGAAATAAATAAATCAAACATTGTTCAAGTTGTAATCGCACAAGGCAACACCTAAGAAAAGACATTACTGTCTTTTTGTCAACTTCCTATGCTTGCCAATTCAATTGGATCTACCAACCTGAAACATGAACACAGACCAGTTACCTACAAAACAAATTTAAATATAAGGAATCTGCAAGCACTTTTACTTCTCGTCTTCTTGTAATAACATTTTCATGAAGCTTTGGTTTGTATTTTGGCAGCAGAGATATCAAACCATGCAAGAGTGTTGACACAAAATAATCCAAATTTCAAAAACATTTTCAAATACTACACAGATCAGTCATGGAGTGTTCTGAATAATTTGCAGTGGCCAAAGAAAATGCATCATTGTGGTATAAAAATAAGTGGGATATGTCCCTTCATGATGGATGGAATACATGTTTACAGCTATATTTTCTAAGAGCTCCTTTTAACAGTTACTTGCTAATAAAATCCATACAACTGGAGAATTTTAAAAATTGGCTGTTTTAAGCATTAGACTACAAGACTATTATCTGCAAGGCCTGATGACATGCCTGCATGGAGCCTGTACACATACACACACCTTAAATCACTTTAGAAAAGACATCACTTATGATTTCTATGTACAGCGAGTTCTCTTATTTTGGGGGGATCATGTTTCATCAGTCAGTCTTTCCATTTTCAAGCACCAAACCCACAGACCTTCCTATGTTATCCCTGCAGGGGGATTTTCCTAGGTGATCATGGACAGCATAAGGAAATGCTGCAATCCAGCTACAGATCCCATTTGACCTTACATTTTAGTGTCACTATGGAAGAAGTCTTCTGTCAGGATGGGCTAAACTCTCAGGTTTTACTCCTTAATCTCCATCTAATCTCAAAGGCGTTTTATTTCTCTAATCCCTTCTCCAAAGACACAGCTTTCTGCAGCATCATCAAAGTACATGAAGACTCAAGAAGCGTTGGTGTTTTCAACTTACAGTAACTCTTAAACTAGGTGAATTTTGTCTCTGTGAGCACTAGAGGTGCACACACATACAGGATACTTACGGCAGTAATCAGAGCTTCTCCACTCTATACAAATATTGAATTTGTTGCACATTGCCACATAGGCAGCTAGTGAAACACATGGATTTTGAATGTACTCAGTGTCTTGAGCCCATATATCACAGAATAGCTCAGGTGGAATCTAACAAAGGAAGAAAAAAAAGAGATGGCACCTTCACAGAGCTATGCTAGGTAGGAAAAACACTGACCTTTTAAAGTACCAGCTACAAAGAAGCCAGAAGTTCTTGGTTCACGGTAAGCCTTCATTGGTGTACAAAGATCATCTACTAGCATTTAGAAGTAAGACTTCCTGAATGTTGACATGATTATATTCCTTAGTTTCATCTCTTACAAGTGCCAAGGTAAGACATAATACAGTTTTTCTAATAGAAGGCACAATTACTTTGTTCCTTCTTACCTCTATATTTTTACCTATTTTTGGCCTCCTCTTCATCAAAATCAACTATATACAAAAGGTCATATGGTAAATGTACTCATATGACCACAACTAATTTATTTGCACACCAGGAGTTTGTTATTTGCCTTACGCTTGCTCTCAAGGGTCTGTTCTACCTTCTCACATCTCCAAGATGGAACTCTGTCTCTAGAGCCTTTGAGAATGCAGGTTCTCAGATTACCTATCACAATTTGGGACTTGTTAAATTACTGCAGGCTTAAGGATTAATTAAATCCTAAAATTATTTTCTTTTATGTTTTTCTACCTATTATTGATACAGCTGAATTATCTGTGACTGGCTTATGAATTATGTGGTATTCCAAAACTAAAAGAGATGAAACTCTGGAAGTTGCTTATTGCAACTGTCCTATCAAGCTGCCATATTCTTCAATTACTTTTACCTTGCAACTGCAGACACACACAAAAATACATATCTCATTCAACAGATATAGTTTCATGTGGTCTCACATTAATGAAATTTTCAAGTATACAATATTATATCTGAACTGCAACTCTCTCAAAATGTAAGCTTTGAAATAGTTAACATACATAAGGGTGACAGCTGCTGAAGGTCTGGTTCAACACCATTCTTAAGCACTCTGAGCAGTCCATGACTGAGCAATTAGTTTCCTGATGCCTGTCTTCTCCGACATACTTTAACGTGTCTGGCACTTGCCAGCTGTCTATAAAAGTCGATGGTGAACTGCTTTGGCTTAAAACTGTCCTGTTGGGTAGCATCAAGTCATTTTCCAAGCTTCTGTCACAAAACCCTATGAATTACCAGAAGAGAAAAGAAAAAAAAAAAGGGGGGGTGGAGGGGGGAAGAAAAAAAAGAGCAAAAAAAAAAAAGCAGCTTAAGACGTGAAATATATGTTTCAACTGGCATATTCAAGAACGTAAACATCTTTTCAAAATCTTATACAACATGGCAGTAACACAACCTACAACAGATGTAGAAAGTCTTCATTAGGATCAAAATACACAAAATTCAGAAAAATTAAGGAAAGCAAAAGTATAGATCCATCTCTGAATAGAAATCTACTGCATATCAAAGGGCTGTTCAGAGAGACCAGCTAAAAACCTGAAACTTTGCTCCTCAACTGCACAAGCACTAAACAAAAATGTATTTTAAAAAAGATTGCAAATCACCTCCATGTATAGCAGCAAATTAAGACTGTAAATATTATCAGAAAAGGGAACAACCAGGATGCTGATGAACTCTACTTCAGAAAATACTGTACATTTCTACCTATGCTTCTGAGCAAACTTAAGCATTTACTGGCTGAAGAGCTACCATAGAGCTGCAGCTTTCCGCACTTCCAGCCATACTTACATTACCACTCATCAGGAAAAAAGAAGAAAAAAAAACTTCTAACTTTTCTGTAATTACTTCTCAGAAGGCAGCATCACATTTTTCTGTCTGTTTTAACTACAACAGTTGGCAATTTTGAAACACTTTGGAGCAAAAGAAGCAACTAACATGGACAGTCACTCTGGTCAGCAAAGAACATCCAAGTATTGCTATAGTCTCCTCAGAAGGTCCTTTAAAAACCAGCAGATAGAAAAAGGCAGAATTATGGATCAGACCCCATTCTTTCTTCCTACTCAAGTTTCTGAGACTTCTGTATCTAGAATGCTTTCTTCTGATGTCTCCACAAGCACAATCCTAATTCTTTATCAGTTCAAAACAAGTATTTGTGGATTTCACTCTCTTCTAAAGAACTGGTCTGTTTTACTGTTTTTTGCAACTCCTGATGACAATCAGTGATACAGAAACAGGCATTCAGATAGTAAAACAGCTTTCCAAACAGTTTCTGATTGAACCTTTTGAGTCTGTATTTGCAACACAGATAGGAAGTATGTGATGGTTCTGAAAGACTTCAAAGGATTGCTGTCATGTCAGGGATATCTTTTTTCACCTCTTACACATTGACAAGGAGATTTAACACAGCAAAACTAAAGCTTCACTTTTTTTTTGGCAGGATCTGGTTGCAAATAGAACTGGCATGCTTTAAATCTTTTTCACCGGTTTTGATATAGAGTTGTCCATGTTCCCATCCCATGTCCCTGATCTCCCATCCCAGCTCTTCACCAGCTGCCATGTTTGCCCAGTCCTTGAACTGTAAAACACACCACTGTCTCCAAGTCCTTCCAAAGGATGCTTGTGCTACAGATCTGTAATGCTCTCTTCAGTCAGCATTTCCATGAAGCTGAGAAATCAGGACCTACCAACACTGCAATACAGTTAAAAGACAACTGAGAAAGCCCAAATGCAAGCAGCAGACTAACACAGAAAGCACAGGAGATCAGGCTAGACTAGCTCACCCTGAAAAGATGCAGTACAAAAAGTTCATTTGAGCCAGGCTCTGTAAAGGGCACCAGACAGCACTGTACAGGCACACTTATGCAGAGAACCTCCCAGAAATACATAGCACATTCCCTGAAGAAGTTGTACTTGCAACATCATCCACAGAAATATGTTGTCATCTAGTCAAAATGCTTTGTAAAGCAGGAATGTAACATCCCAAATCCTTCCTATTGCAGTAATCAAACAGGTAAAGGCAAAAGAGATTTTCTGGATAACTTGAATCAGGCTTATTATAAAAACCTACTGTCTTTACTTTCTTGTTTCTGTTTGATCTAATTACAATAACAATTAGACCGAGTGAGAACAATAATGAAAACAGAAACTAGGGCAAATTACAGGTAACAATCACATTTCAAAATGGCGTAAATTCAAACTCTCTTTGTGAGAAGCACATTTCTGTCAGCAGGACTGGAAAGCGGATGGAGCTATTCCTGGCATTTGATACTGAGCTACAGGCATTTGCCCTTTCTGAAACTGGAAAGATATCCACTCTAATTATATGATCTCTTTAATCCTGATTTCCAGCTCCAATTTACAGCAGATAAATTTACAGATTCAGCTATCACTGTGGGGATTTACATCAACAAATACATGCTTGCAAAAACTATAACATACCTAGCTTATTCAAGGCCATGCTTTTTACAAAAAAAGAAAGTAGGTGAAACTATTAAACAGACTTAACAGTGTGTAACATTATTAAGAAATTCTCTCGGAAGTATTTGCTCCAACAGTTAAACTAAGAGTAGTTCTCTCAAGTTTACATTTCCTGGGAATTTTGACCTTTAGAAACTGAAAATAGCACATATCACTTCTTATCAGATGGATATCAAACACTAAATCTGTAAATGACCATATTTAAAATTATAGACTTAATCCTGTCCTAGTAGCAGCAATCATGCCTGTGATTTAAACATGCCACAGACAGAAGCAACACTGTGGGCAAGAAGTGATCACAGGGATAGATATCAAATACAACTTTAACAATTAACAAAATTAGTGATCCATTTTAACAGTATCTTTGCAATGATACGTAATTAGGAAAATGTGTCTCCCTAGGAAAGCATCTGAAAGCCTTTATTTCTTGCACTACTCTATACTTACCACATAGTCCCAAAGCTCTTGGTTCTCTCGTACTATTGAACTCAATAATCATCACACCTGTGCTGTGAAACCACTGAATTCTGATTTTTGTTGGGGTCTCAACTTCATACTTGAACCCTGAATCTTCAATTTTGTATCCATATTTTCTAACAGTAGGCCAAGCAGATCTTGAATTTACTGTGATCTAGAAGACACACAGAAGAGAGGTTAATTGTCAGGTAGAAAAACTAAGACCAGATTCTTGACAGCTTAGGAATCTAAGTCCTAACTAATTTCAGAAGCTGCCAGGCTTTCCTCCACAAAGATAACACAGGTACCAAAGGCACTAACAGTTTTTGTGCCTTGGTCTGTGACTTACTTCAGCACCTGTCCTTGAATCACAGTTTGGCTCTATGAATTTACTAGGAGAAGTTTACTAAATTACAAAATTGGAACATTGAATCATATGACCTATGGTGCTCTACTCTATTCCTCAGTACCCATGTGAGGAGGCAGTTGATTACAGAAGTGTTATCTGAAAGGAAAATAAAATCCCTCAAAATACTTACTTTTCTACTTAAACGATTAATAATAATTTGATTTGATACATAGGTTAGATTCAACACTGCCAGGCACAAAGAAGTTGAATTTGAATTGCTCTGTGAAGAAAGCAAAAACATATCACCCATAACCATGATGTGCAAAATCTGTATACATTGGTTGCTTACTAGTTTTAGGTACTGGGATATTAACGGTTTTGGGGGATTATACTATTAAGAGAGGAAAACCATTGCTGATTGCAGTTTCAAGTCAAGACTACAAAATTTATCACAATAAACAAACAAAATACTATGACCTTGTTGTTTTCAGCAACTGTGCTATATCAGACAATCTTTGAAATACAGGTTTTCAGGGAAAAAAATGTGATGGATTAGCTGTTTAGACACCACAAAATACAAACTACATATTTGAAGGTCAGCAAGAATGAGACAGGGAATGATGAATCTGTATGATATGTACAGCACAGAAGTAAAAGATCAGGAATAAATGCGTACTTCCTGAGCTACATGGGGATGAACAAAACAGAAAATACTGAATACAACAGGAAAACAAATCTGTAAGTCACAAATATACCATCTTCATATCAGTCATACTGAGCTTCTGAAATTAATTTCCCTAAGGTGAAACTTGGGACCAAACTTTGCAATGGACATTTATATAAACGTCGAAATTACCGACCTTTCACAGAAGAGACTAAAGTTTTAGGAGTTTTGTAAAGGCTCATAAGAAATTAACTTTTCATTACAGAAGCCAATCCACACTATCCATTAGGCAGGGGGCCCATTAAGCTTTTTCCTCTTACTAAGCTTTTTCTTTTACTCCGGTGTCAGAAACTTGGTATGCACAGGGGGGTCCAATTCAGTCCGGCATTCCTACAGTCTTTTATGGCTCTGAAGATGGGTGTTTCCAGGGCAAGTTTCTCCATATGAACATAGATAAAAATCCTGCATTCTAAGAGACTGGTGATATACTGGTACAACTGTGGTGGTACTTATAAGACAGCACTCACAGAAGTGACTAATAATGTAAATCCACACAATCTCTCACCATCTTGTCCATATTACACATACCGTAAGACAGTGTGGACCTACCTCCCATCTTCCAGCTGTTTCACAAGGAACTATGCACATACAGTCAGGTGTTAGGGTCTTATACAATTCCTAAGTATTGTAAAATGCAAGTACAATTCATAGATATTGCACTTAAGTGAATAAAAACCACAATATGAAGTATTTACTATGCTCTTGCTTTTCAGATACTTCTTATGAGCTTCACCAAACACCTTTTATTAGCTGATAAATGTTAGTTACCATTCTACAGTCAAGGACATGGATGGTTATAGTTTCATCTTGAGTTTGACTAACAATGTAGGATGCTTCTTTGAATAAAGCCAAATTATTTCCATCATAGGTTACAATGCTCAGATCAGAGAAAATGGTGCAACGACCTAAGGAAAAAAAAAAAGTAAATTTTTTCTAGCTTACTTTAGAATTCTGGTAAATCTTACAAAATATGAAGATAAACCAATAAATTTTATAAGATGAACTAGCTTACTAAGAGTTTCACATATGCAGCACATATTTTCACGTATTTGATATGGTTGCATCTTTGTAAATGGACAACAGAATCAAATTCTGCATTTTTTCAGTGGGACAGCCTGTAGACCTCTGCAATTGGCTGTTTCCTTACAGTTCTTGCCAACAAAGGTTTGCAATTTTAACAAACCCCAAACTAGGAAAAATCTTGAGTGACAGCAGATCATGCCAGATCCATAGTTCCCTTATAGTCTTGCTCCTAAGGTGGAAAGATTCATTTTTCCTCAGTCTTACTGATAAATCTTTTGTGTTTCAATGGGTTTGGAGTTCCACTCTGAGTTATTTCAAACTCTAAAGCCTAAGAAGAAATTCCAATCGCTTATCTCCGCATACTTTATTTCCTACTATGAACAAAATAGAATTTTCTTTAAGGTTTAGATTTTTCCTGCTCAATTCTAGGGAATTGATGGTGGTGACTAAAGTACAGAGCCCCCAAACCTTTAACAGAGCTAGCTTACAGTCTAGTGAATCTTCTTGTCCTGAAGTAGATATAAAATGAACCAAAAAATCTGTATTGATCAGGTGTCCCCTGATTAGAGAGATAAAAAGATGTATCTAAATCAGACTTGGACATATCCACTGCAGATACCTGAAGCTGAGTACATTAAAGGAGCATTTTTATTTATTTCTCTGGACGTAAAATTACAATTACAAATTTCATCAGACAATTAGTAACCCATACAATGTGCATCTTGTATTTCTATACTATGATATAGAAGTATCAGTCTTTAGCCTTCTTACACATGCATT
The DNA here is from genome assembly GCA_036630365.1 of Acanthiza pusilla. Lineage (NCBI taxonomy): Eukaryota > Metazoa > Chordata > Aves > Passeriformes > Acanthizidae > Acanthiza > Acanthiza pusilla. The sequence continues at coordinate 17,910,481 of JAXCHO010000006.1, forward strand.
AAATTGTTACCTAAATGCACTTCAAAAGTACTACATAATTAGAACTTACATGCACACTCCCACTTTGGGCAGCATTTGTCACCATTCGTTTGAGTAGCGAATCCTAAAACTCCGCAGCTGGGCTGAGTAGCATTGTATGGGCAGTTCTGTGACTTATTAACTTGGATCAGCTGTCCATCCAAACAAATGTGTTTTATGCACTCACTCTCCGTGATTGGCTAAGGCAGATTCAATAAAAGGCAGAGGTTACCATTCTTACCAAGCTAGTGTCACAATATTGTAGTTTTTCTTGAGAAAGGGGTTCACATTCTTCAGGTACAGAATACTTTTTGATACCCGTGACACTGACAGAAGCTACAAGCAAAAAGTATGTTTGAAAACCTGACCATTGTGAGGACAGATTAACTCTGCTGTCCTGTTGTAAAGATAAGAAGAGCCCGACTGAATTTTTAACCTTACAACTAATAAAGATGAAAAAGGAAAATACGGAAGGAAACAAGCAAGAATGATAACAGAGGTGCCTGGAAAGATTCACCTTAAGGAGGGCAACATGACAAAACACTGCCACTGGACAGTATGAAACACCATATTTTGCAAGAAAAACTATTCTTGTAACAGTCACACTCAGAAAACTGAGGCCTGAAACACAGTGTAGCATAACATCTGGAAAAAAATGTTATGCGTAATGAAGTTATCCAAGGTTTCAGACACAAGAGATAACATAATCAAGCTCCCTTGTTTGATACGAATAGTTTAAATCCTAAAGATCAGGGCAGGGCTCATAATTTTATTTTTTAATCTGTGTGTAAAAGTAACTATAACTAAGATATATTCCATATCAGACAGGTATTTTATATCTACTCACTGTACAAGTTTGAAGAGTTGCTGTTTCTTGAGCCAATGTAAAAGGTGATGCTGCAGCTCCTGACATGGCTTCAGCTGCTGCCAGTCCCTCAGAAAATGTTGCGGCCAGGCCATGAAGTGGTTTGGTAGACAAAGAGACAAATGAGGAAACTGATGGAGCTGCTGTGTCATTTGGATGATCAGATACCATTAACAGTGAACTCATAGAAGGTGTTTGCATCTCAGGTGTTATTTCAAGTTTTGAACTTTGAGTACTCCTGACTGATGATGGAGCTACAGAAGATTTTGATTCAGAAGATGAATGTACAGTGGACAGAACTGAAGTTCTGTTTGTGAAATATGGAGGGTAAAATGTCTGAGGTGTAACGGCAACACCCCGAGTAACCACAGCTTGGAATTCTGTTGTTAACTCTGACTCCTCAGGTTTTACTGTGTGGAGGGGCATGGCTCCTTCTGCTTCTGAAGTAACAGAAAGAGAGGTGAGCTTCACAGTGCTGGTGGTGGGCGCTGTGACTGCTGCTGCTCCATCTGAAGCTGCAGATGACGAGGCTTCAGTCAGCAAGGCTGTACTTGGTAGGGTCATGGAACTGTATGTGGTGGCTGAAGGTGTGACCTGCTTGGGCAACACCGCTGTTTGCTCTGTATCACTTCTCCTTGTTGATGTGGATCCCAACACAAATGGAATTTTTGTTGTTTCTGGTAACAAAACCACTGAAGAGGTTGGTTCAGTATCTGGTGAAGGTGACATTTCAAGTGTTTGTCTTGAATCAAGGGATTCAGTAAATGAGGCATGGTGTGTGAGTTTTTTATCTGTAGCTGCCTTTTGAGTGGAAAATGAAGGAAATGGTTCTTTTTTAATAGTGGTTGAAGAGGAAGTAGCAAGCACTTCTGGTGAGAAAGTGGGAATTTTGGTGCCAAAAATCAAGCCAGCTGTTGCTCTAGCTGGGACTGTGGGCTGCAAAACAGAAGTTCTTGGTACAAGTAGCTGTGTGACTGAATCAGTTAAATGTAAATATTTTTGAGTTGGTAAGATAAGTTTTGTAGGACCTACTGAGGTAGGTAATATACTTGAATAAGTGCCTTCAGGTAGTGAGGTCGTTAAGGGGTATAAGGAAGTCTGTTCCACTGTCGCTTCAGTCGTGCTAAAGACAGGTTGTGGCTGACCAGTGGATTTTTTTAGAGATTCTGCAGGATACTGGTGAACTTGGCTTGCCAATGAAGGTTCAGAGGTCTGACGACCAAGTTCAGTAGTCTTCTGAGTAGAAGAAAGTGGTGTAACTGCGGTCACTGTGGTCTGTACTGAAAGTTTATCTCCTAAAGATGTTTGCAAGGAGAAGGGGCCTGCTGAAGACAGAGGCAGGGAGGGCTGAACTGCAGCTGCTGGAAGTTTCACTGCTTCTGTTATACTTTGGACTGTAGGTTTGAATGCTGTCGAAACCATTTTAGTTTCTACTGAATATTTTGGCGTGGTTGTTACTTCAGGTATCAGTTGTGTTAAAGAAGGTGAAGAAACTAATTTATCTCCTAGATACTGAGAGGTGGAGAAAGTGTAAGAAGACTTTGTTATTGGAAGTGCAACAGAAGGGGACAGAGAAGATTTTTCTTTGTCTGTCATTATTCTTTTGGTTGTTATAAGCTGACTGCTAAATTCAGAGGATGAAGAGAATGTGGCATTAGTGACATTCACTAGTAATTTTTCACCTGATACTGTTGTTATTGAACTTGATTGTTCTAATACTGTAGATAAAAGAGAGGAAGTCAGGACTGGAGAAGTCTTTTCTGTTGTTAACACAGATTTTGGTATAGTTGTTCTTGGATATGAAGAGATTATTTCATGGGATGTATGCATGGGACTGAGAGTTGTCAGAGCTGCTTCTTTTCCATCTGAAGGTAGTGAAGGAAGAGAAATATTTAAAGAGATTAGAGAAGATGGTGAAAAAGTCAAAGCAGATGGCTTTCCAGCAGAGATGGTAGTACTAGTTTCTACTTTTGATTCATCAGGCTGTCTTGTCAACAATGTGGTTTCAGTTCCACTAAGGTGAGCAAGTGGAGATGCAGCAATGGATGTTGTTTCAGATGATTCTGTAGCTACAAAAGGAGCTATGGTCGTTTCTTTGGTTTTCACTGCTGATGTGGTAACACTACCTGAATATGCTGGAGTGCTTGTCTTCACTGTACTTGAAACCAGAGCTGACTTGAATGCAGTAGATGTTTTTCCAGAAAACAAAGTTGACTTTGTTGCTAATTCAAGAGGGGATGTTATTTTGGATGTTCCCTGAACAGACAAAGGTATCGTACTGATAGTCTCAGCCATGGCAGGATATTTAGTGTATAATGTAGTCAGGAACTCTGTTGTGTTTAGAACTGTGTGTAAGGGATATCTCGTAGTTGAAACAGTTTTAAATGTTTTTTTAAATTCACCTGAAGCTGGAGAAGCAGGAGTAGGAGCAGACACTCCAGGTCTCCTTGTAGAAAGAATGAAGGATTTTTCAGTACTAGAACTAGGATGTGGTGAATAGGGAGAGAAATAGGAGCTTGACATATGTTCCACATGAGATGTAATTTTTGATGTTTCCTTTTTATGAGTTGTAAATGATAACAAAGTTGTTTCTGAAGATCTCTCTTGAGTCTGTAGAGCTGTCATCTTTGGACCTAGAGTTGTAGTGAAAGGAACCTCTAGAGTACCAGTCAGGTGTTGAACCATTCCAAGAGGAGGTTGTGTAGCTGCCTTTCCTAATGAAATAGGTGGCATGGATGTCGATGAAATTGTAGTCTTCACACTCTCTTCGGTTAAAACAGCTGCTGCTTTTGTTGTTGCAGAAGACACTGGCTTTAACAAAGATGAAGTAGTGAGTATAGGAGAAAAGGATGTCACTGTAACATTAGCTACTGTGGCAAAAGGCTGTTCTACACTTACTTTTGTCCCTTCTGAAGTTCCTGTTAAGTTTACTGGTGGTGCATACGAAGGCACACCCAGAGGTGGTGATGCAGGTAACTGTGGTACATATGCAGTAGTTTTTTCTGTTATTGATTCAAATGAACTGGGTGCTAATGCTGTAAGTCCTTCCAGTTTTACTTGTGGTTCTTTTGTAGGAAGCGTTCTTGTGGGTATTTCTGATAATTCCATTATTTTAGTTTTGTCTGGCATTTCTGTTGTTCTAAGTGGTGCCCCAGGAAAAACAGAAGTACCAATTACTTTGCTTTCTGATCCTGTGCTTGTAGTCACTTCATGTGTAGCAGTTGCTGTTTGAGGTTCTGTAGCCCTCAGTAATTTAGTGGAGCTGCTAGTGATCAGCTGTATCTCTGTGGAAGTTTCCAAATTGACAGTAGATGGAAACAAAGGAGAAAAGTCAACAGAAGCAGACAAGCTTACATTAGATTTGGTTGTCCCAGTCATTGATGCAGTGCTTCTCCCAGACGTCATTTCTGTTGACTGTGAAGAAATATTTGGCAGTAAGGTTATGGCTGGAAGTGTTTTATTAGATGTAATAGCTGAAAATTCCATCTTCCCTGTAGTTACAGTGAGCTGCAATTCTGTGGCAAGTGTTGTTTTGATGTCCTTTGCTTCAGGTAGAGGAAATGAAGTTACCTCTTCACTGATCACTGCCAAACTTGCACTTGGTGTAAGGTGTGGAACTGCTGGTGTTTGAGTGGGCAAAGGTGGGCTATCATCTGCAGGTTCAATGCCTGAAATCAGACACAAGAGAACAGCCTGAAATTTAGAAATAATTACAGTGATGGAGCCAGCAGAGTTGTAGGTTAACTCGTATAACTGATCTTTTCAATTGTCTTTAAACTTCTAAAACTCATAAACAAATAAAAAAATTAATTCATTAAATTAGTTGTTTGGCATCCAATGTTACCGAAATATTTTATTAAGAACACCTTTTTTAGTTTAAAATTTGTCTCATATTTTTGAGGAATAAAATTATTTTAACCAAAGTGTATGTTTAATAAGCTCAAGATTCATATAACTAAGGTCATGGATACATAAATGTAGGCACTGATATTGGAAATGATTACTAAAGAACTAATAAATTAATAAGCTAAGTCTAATATATAGTAGATACAATTTTTCAGACATACAGTCTTCAAAATACACGCATCTTTGAGTGATTTCATCCAACAACATGTTGAGAGGACAGGCAGGGATGCATCCTTCCACTCTGAAAGAAAAGCAATTCGTATTAACTAGTTGAACAGTATCTTCTGGATCAAGCACTCCATTTTAGGAAAATAGAATCCATCTACAAAGCATGTTTAAGTAGACAGTCTGGTTCACCTCAGTGTACTCCTTCAAAATGTCATTGCCATTCTCACTGAGATCTAAAGTAAAGCATGAAGTCTGTGACACTCAGCCTTTGAAATGAACAGTCAGAGCTTCAAGAGTGAATACTATTGCTTGAGAAATATCCAGTATTTTTACATGCTACAATCTGAAAGTCAGATTCACCAGACTCAGCACAAATTCCAGCTGGGAGGGAAAAGTAAGGCCAGTTATGGCTGTAGCAATGGCATAATGGAAAAGTAGGAGCACAACTGTTTGAAACGAACTTGTAATAACCTCTCTTTATTAATACTCCCAAAATGAAAGCTACAAATACACCAGTCATTCCAGAACCTGATAGCACACTAAAGGCTGAAATGTCAGTTTTATGAAGCTGCAACAGCACGTTTTATTCCATTTCTCTTCCCTTTCACTTACCTCCTTACACAAGAAGATAGTCCTGATATACTAAGTGCCCATTTGGTCCTTCATATTCCTATTATCCTGCTTAAGTATGTTGCCCAAATTACACACTTTTCTATAAAAATACAGACACTTACTTTGGCACTGTCTGACAGTTTTTTCCCAAAGGGTCCCTGCATGTCTTGAAACAAGGGCTTGTGCAGGCATCATAACGCCATTCACAGGTGGAATAGGACAGAAATTTAAATTTGACATCTGAAAAATAATTTTTAAGAATCTGTTATTCTCATATAGTTCTAGAAACACACAGATACGTATCACTAAGAAGAATGCCTTACATTCACTATAGCATCTACACAGACAGTGTTTATTGACAGACTTTCATATGACATAATGGAAACATAAAGTACAAATTCAGATAGAGGAAGAGTTAAACTTCCAAGAGAGAATAAACAGAAATAAGGATCAGCTATTCTTCCAGTACCTTCCAGAATATGCAGAAACTTAATAAAATTAATGTAAAAAAGAAACTGAGTGAACATAAAATCTGAGAAACAAATTTATTGCAATAATCATTTGGGTGACACACATATTCAAATTCCATGTTCAAATGCACCATCATACTTTCTTTTACACTCCAGCCCTCCCTCATCTGCATGCAGAATGCTTTCCTGCACCATGCTAGATTAGCCCAGTGGCTTTTCCAATCCCTGCAAGATTTACATGGTTTATCTGCATTTCAGAACCTGCACTACAATAGCCCACCTCAGCTCCCTGCAGCAGCAGTCAGGGCAGGGCAGTGACGCTTCCTGTACATTTATGCCTGCAGAAGACCACCCTCATCATAGGTGGGTCCCCAATAAATTGGTAAACCCGAGCTTGGAGCAATGTTGTTCAGAGCCTACAAAGAGTAACTGCTCTTAAACTATGCTTACGTTAAACACCAGAAAGAAAATGCTAACTACTTAGAACAAGTTTCCATTTTTAGTCTTTTGAAGTCTTTTTTCTTCTAAGTTTTCCTGATCTTTGCCTGACTGAGATACAAAGAGAGTCTTCTTCTTGAAGACTGTCAACTAACTCTTCCATGAAGATCATAAGAAAATGCTCTTCTTGCAATTTAGGGAATCTGTACTTAGTATCTCTCCGTCATTATTAACCATTAATGTTTTCTTTTAAAATACAAATAATTCTCTTAAAAATACAAATCGAACTCAGACAAAACGGTGTGTATGTTGCCATCTAGTGTTACCCCTTTTACATCTCATTTTATCTCAGGATGCAACTTGTCACTACTTTTAAAGATGCAGTACTTAAAACAGTAAAAAATGCATTTATTATGTTCTTATAAGAAATTACGTACACATCACTGAATTCTTCTGTGACCTCTTCTAGTGAAGCCAATTTAAGTAACGTAAATCTAAAGGAGAACGGGAATTTTTTCCATACATTTTGGTGACTGATGTATGGGGTTTTGTATGCACTGAGTCATCAAGTGGTAAGGTTTAAGGACAAAAGAAAATGCATGGCAGAAGTATAAGGTTTAAGGGCAAAAGATACATGGCAGAAAGAGAAAACATATCAGAGACCTGTCGGCACATGCAATCACCAACAGTAGCAATAACCAGCAATAAAAATAAATCCAAGATGAATCTAGAAAATCTCATTCATTAGTCTACCCTAGATTAAGTATGGGGACAAATCCATAACTTTTAACTGGCCACAAAACTCACCATAAACCACAGAATAATTTTCAAATACAGTAACAGTTCAAGCTTGCAGAAGGCAGACTATAACCTGATGAAGAATGACAGTTCTGCAATTTAGCAAAACATGAATTTAGTGAACATGAATTATCACTTCCAAGTGCTGGGATTAACATACCATCTCCCATTCTCTAAATGAACCTAAACTTTTATGAAATGATAGCCACATTTTCCTCAAGCTTTCCTACAGACTAAGCTCAGAGTTTGGTGGTGTTGCATGCCTTGGCAGGAATTAGGGTGAATCTCTACATAAAGGCATAGCATTTGCTGAGTGGTTCATAAATGCTGTTTTCAGTCAAGACTGAAGTAATGTTTGTCTGCAGATTTTGTCTCTGCTTCTGCAGAAAGAACTATGAACTCATGAAAGATGAATTAATGAACCTGGTCAGAAAAACCACTTTCAAAGAGCTGTAGAACCAATGGACATTTATTTTTCCAGTCAAAGGGTTTTAGAGAATTGAGTATGCCAGGCCAGGCTGTATCAATGTTTTTAGTGTGCAAACTACATTAAAGAGCACACCAAATCACCCCAGCAAGAGTTGGGTATTTGTATGAATTGGTTTCCTCAGAAAGCTTTCAGGATATCTCTGTAAACACATAAGGTAGAGTGAAATCTGTGCTTTGCTATGAGTAATGGGAATATATTTTAGAGCAGTAAGAAAACATCAGTCATTCATCATATTTAAATTTTTCACTATTATCAACCTAACTTCTGGAATGCCTGAGCATCCCAAGGATCAAGCCACTGTAAAGCAAAACAAAAACAGCGTGAAAACACCTGCTCTGCTCTGCACTGGTGCAGCCTCACCTCAAGTCCTGTGTGCAGTTTGGGGCACACCACAATATAAAAAAGACATTCAGCTGTTAGAGAGTACCCAAAGGAGAGCAATGAAGATGGTGAAGGGCCTTCAGGGAGCCACATGAGGAGTGGCTGAGGTCACTTGGTCTGTTCAGCCATCTCCACCACATGCTTCCCATTTTTTCAATACTTAAATTCCCCCTCCAGCAACGAGCTTACTGTACCCTGTGCAACAGTAGAGTTCGCTCACAACAAAACAATGATAAACAGTTTACAGGCAATGAATCAAGCTCCTCATATCAGCCATGTGTTCCTCAAAAGGATTCGTCATGGCATTTGGAGATAACCATGTGTCTCCTTGTCAAGTTTACAGCATTTGTCTCCTGTTTGGTGACACAGCAAAGCCTTTACAAAATGGTGACTTATGTCCTGGGTGACAGTGGCTCCAGCTGACGGGCCAGCTGAGCCCACAGCTCTCTTATCTAACAGGAGCTGAGTACATCAACATGCGGCAGTACTGCAGAAACCTCCTGCAGGAGCACAGCTGTGCACATTGCCAAAGAGAACGTATTAAAAAATATTCCCAACTCCATTGCTTTGTCACTTTCTTGGACACCAGAGAAGCATTTTCTTCCCTGTAATTTATGATTTTCTTCTTCATGGCTTTCAAAAAGAATACTGTGATACCAACAGTTGCTATCATTCAATAAAATTTTTAATATTTTATCACTGACAGACCATGAGGTTCTGCTGAGTCACAACCATCTTTCTTAGTAACTTGGCCCCTTTTTTGTGTGTTGACAATTCATAATGTTCACAAGTCCACCCCACCTTAATTTTCTATGCTGACTTTTACCTCACAGGGACAAATTTTGCCATAGTTAGAACCTCTGTATTATGAATAATTCCAAGTTATGCTCAAAACTGGCTATTTACTTAAAAATAAGCTCTAAAATTTGTAATGTTCAAGTGTTAATAAAAGGTTGTATTAAAAATAAAGTTTTAAAAAATAATGAAAAAAATCAAGTATTTGGATATTCATTGTTATCTGAAGCTTTTTTTAGTTTTTCACTACCTTAATCCAAAATTTTTAAAAAAATCTAGAAGGCACAAAAAATGCTTTTGAATTAGTTCTATTTATAATGGTAGCAGAACTCTGCTTGGTAACTTAGATTGCCTGTCTCCTCAGTTACAAGTTTAGAAACATGAAATCCTATCTACCCACTTAATACACACAAACTACTAACAAACTCTGCTCATGACTTCCAAGTTTCTGCAATGAGAAATGTAAGCAAATATCACTGGAAAAATAAAACTTTGTGCCCAGCCAAAACATCACTGAAAGCAAAGTATAATTACCTACCTACTTATGGTTCCGTTTACTATTACAATGTTAGTACAACTATTTAATCTCCTCCTATTTATTCAGCCAAAAATGGTAGGTCAAATGTTTGTGTTTGCAGTATAAAAAGGAAAGTTGTTATTCTACAATAACGTCAATCTGATTCCGGGAGCTACCAAGCAGATGTGTCCAGTGACACACACAGGATTTTCAGGTACAACAGCAGTTGCTCAGCATTTTCCAGTCCCAGGGTCCATGTCATGATCTTTTGGGCCAACAAAGCACATGAGCTCAAATTAAACTCAACAGCAACTCATTAGGAGTGAATCAGGACACTAGAAAATTAACTCTACTGATGAAAATGCGTAAGAGTGAATTGGAGTTAAAATGCTCAGTAGTATCATGTGTAAAACTGACTTAGGGTAAAAAGATGGTTTTGTAAAAAAAAAAATTTAATAAAATGTATTTAATGTTCAGTTTTGCACCATGTTTCTGAATGCAATTCAGTTAAGTAAGATACCAAGATTAAAAGGAACCAAAAGTGCTCTCTATCAAACTCAAAACATTGAAAAGTGCCTCTATGCAATGTGCCTATATTTACTGCCTCTTGAGACTTTAATTTTAGCTGAAAATTCTCTCTAAAACAGGCATTATATTTACAGCAAGTTAGCTATTAAAGCATGTAAGCAGTATTATAAAAAACTTCATTGCAGAATTTATATAGGGCAATTCACATTTTTGTAACATACATAAAAACAACTCACAGTGATCCTAAACAGGTGATAATTGTGTGAAAGATGAAAGGTAACTAATCTAAGCACATTATTTTAAAAAAAGGTAAGAAAGGAGCAACTATGTCTATAAAAAGATCATGAATTCCCTACATACACTGCTTTTCCAATAAATCTCAAATGGGAGTTTATTGCTCCTACATGACATCTCTGTGTTTGTCCATCTGGTAAGACTAAGGGTATTCTTTTTTTGATTGAATGCATACCAATTCATTTGCTGGCAAAAATTCCTGAATAGAATGCAAAAATGTATTTTGCAAGTAAGTACACACTACATATGAAAATTCAGTTTTCTACTGCATTTCCTCAAATGTTTGTGGGAACAAGACAGCAGACAAGTCACAGTATAACGAAAATAACACAATTTTAAAGCTGAAGTGACTTCTCATGGCAAATACTTCACAGCCTTAGCGTATCCCAATGTGACAATATTTATTGCGATGAAACTGGAAAAAGTGACTCGTCAGCTGACTTTAGACGGATATGTATCTATTGCTGTGGTGATCAGGTCACTTAAAATTCCTCCTTTTGAATGTGCGTCACAGAGCATGAAGAAGTCTCATGAGGAACTTTCTGGCCAAAGGGATTTAGTGGGCCTATTATTCTGCTCCTGATATTTATCCTCCGATTCCACAGGAATAGCTGTTCCCGGTTCAAGGGTTTCTGATCTAATATGCAAAGCATTTACAACAGTCAGCAGGAAACTCAATACGCTTTTGCCTGCGCACTCTGGAGCTGGTGTAACTTTTCCATTAACTTAAACAAATGCTGTTGTATTTTTAGACCATGTAATTACCCTACATCAGCAGGCTGGCCCTTGTGAAAGTACACTGGAGAAAGATTGGAGCCCTATGCTCCTCTGCTTATAAAACTCTGAAACCCAAGCCCTCGGATGTGGTGATTAATGAAATACCTCTTGATCATTTGATCTGATCCCACTTGCTGAGGTAAATTGTTTTAGTTTTCCATTGGCATAGATAGGATTTTTTGGTATAATGACTGAAAGGTAAAGACTTCACACTTGAAAAGACATACCATTCTGTGTTAATGGATGACCACTGAGAATTGGAACATGTTTTAACCTTCTCCATTCCTCCCTCAAAGATAAAAGACTAAGATATTTTTGTTAGGTCCAAAAAAAGTTCCTTGCTTGAAATGCTGTACGAACATCCTGGTAATAGTATTAGCTCTCTAATTCTGCTGTTCAAAAACCTCAACAGCTCTGTGATTACAAGCATTTGTCAAGAGGCAACAGGCATTTGGCAATGACAAAATCTGTCATTTTTCTGAGGTTGGAGTGTGCCAGTCAACAGCTGCATTAGGCTGTCAGCATAATGTACTGCAAAACATCGGCAGATTCACAATGACACCATTAACACTTTAATTCAGTGTTTTGATAACAAGAAGCTCCACGAGGCATACGTTGGCCTCTTCTGTTGCAGAAGTCAGAGGCTACTCCAGGTCTGTCTGTGCCACAATTCAACATGGTCACTATAAAACATGGCCAGGCTGTGCTTCATCTGATACAGTATTTCATTTTCTTTCTTTGCTTTTAAAACACATTTCAGTTTCAGAGAATGAAGAACTGATTTTAAAACACGCTATTTCCAGGAACACTTATTAAAATATTTCTGCTGCCCAAATCAACAAATTACTAATGTAGTTAAAACTACAATACAATAAAAATTTTAGAACACAATCACTTGCGGTGATTTTGGAATTTTATATACCACACTTGGTTTCAGCATGTAATTGTTGCCACTGAATATCATAAAGTGAAATGATTATGTTTGATGTATCTAATGTGTTAAGGCAAGTAAAAACTAAAGCAAAGAATAGTTACTTGAATAATCTGCTTTGCTTTATTTTATAGGCCAATATAACTTCTTGCATGTTTTTCCAGACCTGTAAGACCATCTTCGTTTCAGTGGATGGTTCCACTTGTTTAAGAATACATAAAAACTGTTATTCTTATTACTTCTTTTCCTTTCTAATCTAAAAAAACCCAAAGAGCTTAAATGACATGATTTTTTAATGTGCTTTTTGTCATCAATTCACGTAGGAGCAGCATCTGCAGCCAGCTCCTATGAAGGGGTCCTCAGAGGGAGTATTTTCTTCGTTTCTGATCCTAATGTCTCAGCGGAATAGAACTATTATGGGAATGGGAATCCATCAAGTAGGTATAAGCACCCTCACAGCAGTCTATGCTTTGTATTCAAGAGCTGAAGCTGTTCAAGAAACATTAGGGAAACGAAAGTCTAGATCCCCAAGAAGAGGTGAATACCTCCAACTAGACGATGACTGAAACACTGTGGGTTTAACATCCCAAAAGATAGAGCAGTGGATAAAAGTCAAGGTGTTTTTTTCAAGGGAAAAATGAGGCTTGAAAGGTGTAACCTCCAGGCCATGTCCTTAGCACTGGATGGCATTACTCCTGAGGAGGCCACAAGGTTTGCAATAAGAATTCACTGTACAGAAATTTCTCTCTTGACAGCAAAAGAAAAGGAGAGAAAACATTGTCCATAGACCTTTAGAGTTCCATTCAATTCTTTTCTATTCCCTTCATGAATCCATTATTTATAAGCATGAATGTTCTACTCCTAAAGAATTTTCTTACCACCTACATAGCAAGTATTGCTCAGAAACTATACACTAGGATATGTATTTCCAAACCCATTTGGCAAATAAAATAAAATTGTGTGTCAAGCTATTTAATGGCTTTCCACAAGAAAACAGAATCTCATCTTCACTACAATGATCAGGGAAAAAGATTTTGAGCCTGTGGGTCCCAGGATACCCACAGCTCCCAGTAATGTAGGGGAAAAGTAAGCAATCTAATCACCTCTGAAAATAACAATACCATTTATCCTCCATTTGCACAGGGAGAAAACTGCTGTTCTTAAAATTCCATTATAATTACCTACCTACAAGTTTAAAAAGGGTTGACAGTCTGAACTCCTCTGAATGACAGTACTTCAAAAGCTCTACTGAAGTGGCTGAAATGTGGATGAAGTATCCTGGTTTTGCAAATGACTCAAAGGAACTGTATCCTGAAAGCCACGTATTCTTGTGAATGACAAATGTAGATCTGTTGTGAAACTCTTCTGATTTTTTCCATTTAGAAAGAACAAGGGTATTATTGGAGGCCAGCTGAAGAAAATAGTTTGGTCTCTCAGCTGTTTCAAATGAAACCAAGTTGGAATCTGAAAGAAAACAAAACACACAGAATGCATTTACTTGCTGATATATGCTTAACAACCTAAATTAATTCTGATGTACCATTACTGATACTAATAGCATGAGGAATGAAAATTAACTTTGGCCTTACCAATAAAACAGCCTGAATATTCTAAGAAAATACACTATGAATGGATTGCAGAGTGCTAGATTGCGATAGTTATTTTGTTTTCAAAATGCTCTACAGATTCCATTAGGAATACAGATTAAGACATTTGCCCACACCAGGATAAAGGAATATAGCCCTGCAGTCAAGCTGAGCTTAATTTACAGTCCTTACTAAGCCATTTATTTAATAAAAACTTAAACTCCTTCTAACTAGCTTTAAAAGTAGCCTTTGCCATCAGGAGTTGATAGCTTAAAAGCTCAGCCTTTCATTAAAAATAAATTTAAAAAGTGTATTTTGCATTCAGCTCTCTAGCTCTCGCTCTAAGAACATTACAACACAGTCTTTTTTCTGGCAAATGTTCCCTCATGATATCTTACCCTGCAGTACTGCTGATTTCAAGCCTCTGTACAACCAATTGCAGGGCAGAAGATTTTGAGCCTGTTACAGGCATCTGTTGCTCACAGAACTACTTCATTCTATTTTGCAGTAAACTCTGCTATTCTCTTGAAAACAGCCATTAATCTACTGTAAAATCAACTAACCCTCCAGGACTGGGTAGCATTTCTTTAAAAAAAAAAAAAAAAAAAGCATAGAAAACAAATGATCTCTAATAAAAGGATATACTTTCACATTCTGGTATATAACACTTCTGGAAGACCACCTTGTTTTCTGAGCATAAAAGCTTCAGTTAATCTGAAAAACCTAGCAGTACTAGTGAATGCCTTTTTATGAATTGTCTGTAGCAAGTAGCTCTTTGATAAGTAACAATGGACAGTCAGTGTGATATTTAACACCTGCTGTATAGCCAATCAGTGCATTAATGCCCCAAACTCTCCATTATCCAGGAATTGCCTGAAACTGATTTTGCTGAGGTACCAAAGAAAAAAGAATTTTCTATAAATGATACATCATATTGATTGGTCAAATTCCTCATGACCAAATGATGAAATGCCATTTGCTCAAACCAGACTATAAGGCACAAATTCTATTCGCCAGGTAAAATTCCGAGCAAGAGATTTTTATAGGGGAATGGAAGAGTAGGATTGACCTTCCCTTTCCAAACATAAATTGAATGCAATGTACAAGGTGCCTCAAAACTATGACTAATAAAAGAAATCTGTTCCTAGATATTCTTTTACATGAGCTCTTCTGTCAGTTCTCCCGACAGCAGTATTAGTAATCAAATGCTTATCATTTTTTCAAGTGACCCATATCCCTCCTTTGATAACACAAAGACAGCACCTTCAGGCCGTCAAAAGAGCTTATCAGGGAACTCTGGGCAGTAAAACTCTATTGATAGCCAAGTGCCCTGTGGGCATTAAAGTTGCGTATGCAGACAACTTCAGCATTTAACTAATGTTACAAATGCTGGATATACTCTTGTAAGCTTTCTCCACATGTCTGAAGGTGTGCAAGACATCTTTCATCTGCTGAAGAAGCCACATGTTCCTTCAGGGGAAACTTAAGCTGGGACCTGAAGGAGACCCTGGGAGGCACCCACCCTTAGAGAGCTCAGTCAGTGCCAAAGGGCATCTCTGTGCTCGTGGGAAGACAATGAGAGATGGTGGCAGAGCAAGGGGAAGTGGGGGGCACTTTTGTTGCAACATTTCTCTCACATTCTTTCCCACTTCTGCCAGAAGAGAGGTAAAGGGAGCAACACACATGGAGCACTAGGCTGCATTAGCAGTTTGGTGCTTCTCAAGGCTGGGGTGCACTGAGGCAGTTGTTTTTCAACTGTTTAAAAAGCTACAATTTAACTAAAACCAACGAAAGGAAATTTTGTCATACATTAAAGTGCATATTCAGCTGACTGATAAAGGTTTTTTTTTGACCCAGGTCTACTCTTAAACACAGGCTCACATTCGAAGACAGAGGTTGCTCTGTCTTGTTTAAGATGCTAGGTTATTAGGACTTTACCATGTGCTTTGGGTTTATAAAGTCCTGAAGTCAGCATAAAGCTCACTACATGTCCAGGAGCAATATCATCTTCTTTCAGTGGGAAAACAACACCATCCACCAATTTCACTGCCATTACAAATTTTCCATCCAAATAGCTAACCAGTTTGTATGGGCCCTTTCCCAGAGCTGTGGAAGAAAAAAACAGAATTATTTTTCATGTCAAGTGTCACAAATGCTTGAGCTGTAAACATTAGGGCAGAGCACGTAAAGAAAAACACATCTCACCACTCTGAAAATAGATGTAGGTGCCATGCACTAAACTATAATAACAACCAAAACAAACCTTTTCAGAAAATACCTGTTCTGAAAACTGTCAAGAATACCTACATTCAATTTTCAAGATTTACAATTAGCTTAGCTTTTTCCTCCCTCTCATCTGCTTTGGTTTCATAGTCACTTTAATAAAGTTAGCTGACCCCTCAGTTATTTGATTTAGAAGTAAACAGTTTGTCTGTAGACCACCCTAGGATCCTTCTAAACTGTTTATTTGTAGGGTTGAATTGATTATACACTTCTTACTATTTTTTAAAACCTATTTTATTAATGTCCAAAGCACGAGGCATTTTGCAGGGAAGAAAAGTTTGTTGTCAATAAACATAAAAAAACTCCTTGAACAGTGAGGATACAAACATAACCACTGAGAAGTAAGACAGGAAGAAATAAGCATCATAAGCAAAGAATGGTCATATTTTATCTATAAGTAAAAAAAGCCAAAAGCATGTAAAATTATAACTTCACAAATCTTAAAACGCCACACCTTCTCATTTAGATGAAACTTCACTGCAAGAAAGTTTTTTCATTTATTTTTATATGTTTGAAACTATTTTTGTTAGGTTCCCTATTAAAATTGGGCCAAAATCTGACCCTTAAAATCTGTTCCAAGGGGCTAAAAGTTTGGACTTCAGTTTGCAGCCTGCCCTCATAGTCTGGTTCTCCATAATCTTGAAATTTATAAAGAGTTTTGAAACCGTAAGGAGACTGCATTACAACTAGAGCATTAGATTCTAATGGCATGAAAAGGTAGCCAGTTAGGACACAAGTCCATGCCCACCCAAACATGCACACTCTTTACCTTCAGCACAGGGAGTTGAAAAAACATTTTAAAAATTACTATTTGAAACATCCAGTGATCTGGAAATATCCTTATATGTTTAAGTCTCCTGTCTCAGGCCTATCTAAAACTTGAGAGACCACAGCTACCAGCTGAAGATTTCCCTTGAGCAAGGACAAAAGGCTTCTGCTTCTAGTAGGATTGGAACTATTTCACTCTGGATTCATTACGAAGTTACATAGAGAAAACCTCTTTCTGGTCTAAGACAATTTCTTAACCTCTCTGTCTTCAAAACTAAGTAATTCCAGGTCATCCTACTGTAAAAGATAGGTAGACAAGAAAACCTTCAGCATGGAGATGATTTTTTCCCCACTGACAACTCTGAAACATCTTATACTGAATATATACTGAATACTGATGAGCTGGATTAGTGAACAGTACAAAAATACCAAGGAAGAAGTATACAATAACCATGTTTATTGCGAGGCTGGTCACACAAACAATTCTCCACTATTTCTACTAATTTCTGTCAGTGAGAATTCAATAACAAATAAAGCTAGCAACCCACCTTAAAAGCATGCCTTGTCACCTAGTTTCGCTATTGCCACAGATGTTAGAGGCACTGCTCTTTCAGTCTGTTGTAACTGCACTAAGACTATCTAATATCAGACCATATTTCTTTTATGAAACAAACATACAAAAAAGAAAACCTTGAAACTTCAATCACCTCTTATATTCAACTACCCTTTATTTAAATGACATTCTTAAATAGTGATTTAGATAAAATTCACATGCATTAGTGATTTGACCCACTCAAAATCTTTTCAGGAGTCAATCTACGAGCAAATACAAATTTCTTGGCCATATTGTTTGGGCCTGGTACAGTGCACAAGTCTCTCCTAATTTAAACTTGGTCCCTTTCTGAGACCTTTCCAGGAGTGAGATGCTGCAATAGCCAACAGAAGACCAAAATATTCCACACCATGTGGATAGACAGGCTTCTACATGAGCTTGATAAAAGGAGTTACAGCATAAATAGCAGGAGCCCTCACACCAGGTTGGCTTGTGTGTCACAACTAACTGTGCAGATACTCTCAGGGTAACTTGAAAATAGTCTGAACTTCGATTCCAGGGCTAACACAGCACTACAACACCCAGGGCAGGTTCCTACAAGGTTTGCAGCCCTCACTGACAGCCACTCTAATGCAGCAGCAATGTTGGCTGCTCAGGAACTTAAGGCTAGGTCAGACAGACCTAAATGGAGGGTTATTCCCCATTTGGGGACACAAAGTTGTCATTGCTTAACAGCTACCTCCCTCTGGAGGCTGCACAGGCGACCATGAGTGATTTATCAGACTTGCTGGGGTCTGTTCAGCTTTGAACTGCACTGTGCCTTAAGCAAGCAGCGCCACTAGAACTTTTTAATTGATATTCTATTAATTACTTATCAATTTAATTGTTTAATCATCATCCATAACTGCAACAAATATTAGTTAGACACATGTTCTTGGAAAAGGTCCAGGAATTAAAAAAAATATGAAATTAAAAGCCTTTGAAAAAGCAAAATAAAGCAGTAAAACAGAATCTTGGCTAGTTAACATATCATTCACTTAAGACTTAAATTAAAAAAACTCCAAGACTCTATTGACATTTTGTCACTTCTTTTAGGACTTACCTTTGTTGAAATATTCACAATCATAAGCTAAAAAAAGAAAAAAAAAATGCAGTTACAGGCATTCTACAGATAAACAGGTTTTCTATTCCCCTTTACAATTAAGATGTGAGCCAAATTTTATCATGCACAAACATTTATTAAAAAGTCATTGCCAAATATTTACTGTACTACTTTAGATAAAATACTAGTTTAACCTACACAGATTTAAAGCACTGCTTCCTAGCAGGGAATACTATGCTAACATACCTACAGCTGTCTTTTTGTGACCTCTAGTGGCTCTGACTGAGCTTTACCATTTTTCCAGGCTCACATTAAAACACATGTACCTTTTCTAGCAAAAGTTAAGTGTAACCCCCTCACTTCGTAGCCAGTTTGCTGTGTGACCTTGAGAAAGCTGCACACTCTCCCTGTGCAACTGCAAAGTTAGAAAAACACTTGTTTCCTTCCATTCTTTGCATCTCCCCCTTTTTTATCGCATCTTTGGGGAAATGACAGTCTCCCACTGCTGGGCATTTCCACTAGGTGTTATAGAAAAAGGCCTTAGATTTTTTTTTTTATAATTTATAAGAATTTTTGGAGAAGGTTACTAAGGTAATAACTATGCCCTGCTTAAAAACCTACTTGCTCTTCTTCTGAAGAATTTTGCGTCACACTTGCTTTGGGGGCTCTAATAAGGTACCCATGTTTCCCAGACCTCATTAAGAAGTAAAGTCCTCCTGAAGATGGAAATTACTTGAGTTGTTAACTCTGCACCTTTGGTTTGAGGGATGCAAGCTGTACCCTGATATAGACTTCCCATGCCTTCTCCTTTCACATCACAGGAGAAGAAATTAAAAGTAGGAAAGTACCACTCATAAACATGGAAAAAACACATCATCCAGCTAGACCAAAGTGGGATCAGAGTGAGAGGCACCAACTCGTTTTCCTACCAGTGAGGCTTAGATTCAATTCAAGGCCCCAGGTAACCTGGTGTGACTGATTTTTCAGCTCTGGCTCTCATGAATACAGTGCAGTGGCAAGGCTGGTTAAACAAACTTACGACACACTCTAGGAGACCTCCAGTCTACAGCAACTCCTTGCTGGCAGCACTGATGGGCATATGCTGATACACTTGTACAGAAACACTCACAGTCACCACCTTGGTTACAACCACAAGTATCTGTCAAGCAGTTGGAGTAAAACCAGGTGACATCAATCTGGAAATCAAAATATCACTTATTAAAAATACTCCTGTAGACACTGCCAACCAGCACCTCGACACAAAGCTATGGCTCTTTCAAAACGCAATATATCAAACTTTGATGTGTTAAAGTTTTCACTTTCAGTGCTTCCTGAAAGATGAGAAACAATGTTCACTAGCACACCCATAAAATCTTGTCCAGCACTTAGTAACACAATGAAATCAAGGACCCATTAAGAACAGGCATGCTAAGATATTGATGAGAGCTTGTGTTTTGTATAATTTTGTAATATTTATACCCTAATAAACTGCAGAAAGCCTTATGAAAAATAATGGACTAAATTGATCACAAATCAGTAAAACTCCAATGTTAAGAAATTCAGATACTCATAAAATGTAAGAAAACAAAGTAGCTGGAAAACTCCTCTTCTGAGTGGTTCATATTCTCTTCATATTATCTGACAATTTCACACAAGAATTTGTGATTTTTCCCTTAGAGTATTTTCAAGTCTTGTCTTGTGACAAAATTTCAGAGAAAACTGTCAATGTTCATTTGTTTATTGAAATGTTACACACTCTACATGGATTTACATTTGAGTAAGTTTTCTAGGAATGAATTCATCACATCTGACACTGCCTATCTAATGCATTTATCTATACATGCATGAAAAATGTGTGTGCTATAGCACACTTGATGAAAAGCAAACAAGTATTTATGCTTACAGATATAATGCTTGTGATGAAAAAGAAAATATCACAGTTTGGGTGTACTTTCATCTGCATTAACTACAAAGTGATTCCGTTGAAGAGTAATATTTCTCTCTAGCAATGCATTCGCTTTCGCTTGTTTATATACAGAACCACAACTCACCACTGGATGGCAAGCTTCAAATGCTTCACTTAGCAGTATCCCACATTCCTTCTTGGCAAATGGCTCTCTTAGAGGATTCAAACTGCATGGATTTCGAATGTCAGAGCTGTCAACACACTAAACCAGAAAGCAAAGTGAAGTTGAGAAACTTCCTTCATAACCACTTGGTGTTTGAACTTGCAAAGCAGTTTTTTGGCTTTTTATTTTTTTAGGGAGATGTAAAATGTAAAATGCACCATTTATGCAACTAAAGCAGGACTAAGATACAGAATTAAAAGGCGATGCTAATGAAGAAGGAAAATGACACAATTTGAAGAAATGTTTCACTGGTCTGAAAGCAGAGAAAAACACACATGTTCATATAGGTCTAATCAGAGGTGCCACAGAGTCCCAACCTGCAGTCCTTACACTTGAACAGTCTCACATAAATAAAAAAGATCACTCAAAGACATTAGGAGTGTCAGAAATCACATTATTTTACTCTAACTACTAGGAAGGTACATTTCTATGAACAGCATTAGATACATTAAATTTTTTTTTAAAGTTCAGTTTTTAACTTTACAGCATAAGGAAAGAAATTTTTCCTACTGTTGCTATGATTGCACATTTAAATGTTTCCTAGCTATGAAAGATCAGATTAACTGGCAACACAGTCTAAAGTGAACTCACAATTCTTCCGTTATGCAAAAAAAAAGAAAAAAAAAAGAAAAAAAAATACTACTTTATTGTTCAAATGTCTTCAAAAATATTCAGAATATTGCTCAGCATTTTTCTCTACACTATAGCACTCTGTAGGAAAAAAAAGGTGATCATTTTCCTTAACAGATTATGACATCTGTAAGAGCCACTGATATTGCTGTTTGCCTGACTGGTGTTTACAGGAATGAATTTGATTTCATTCTAGATGAATTTTATTATATAACAGCAAAAAATTTACTAGCAAAATATACTGGCAAACACATTCTTTTTACTACATACCTCTACAGCCGTCCAGCTGTTTCCAAACTCTTGTGAGTTTGTTAATTCAAAATTATCTGGAGTCCTCAGTTCATTTACTGTCTTCAAATCAAAATTTCCACATAATCCAGTCAATTGTCCCTAAGAAAAAAAATTATACACACATACATACACACACATATATACACACATATATTAAAATCTATGTTCACATGACAAAATACTATCAGTCATTAACATTTTCAAAAATTGTATCTTCAGCTGTTTAAATGAAGATAACATTTTGATCCTTTTTGAGCCAAATTTCAGTCAAAACAGTTTAGTTTTTTGTAGTAATAAAGCTACGGAGAGTATTTTACTTTGCCAATATTAGTATTATTCCCTTCAACTATGTATCCCCAAGGCTTTGAGGAAGGAGCTGATCTTTTGTTCCGATAAGGGAGCTGTTAGCCAGTTATGTGCTTTTTTTATGCTTCAGGAAAATAACACCTTCTTCAGTCACATAAGGAATGAGTACTGAAGGAGAACTTTGCCCCAAAGACAATGTCTCAGTTGTTACAGAAGTTATACAGAAAAGAGTAACTAAAAAAAGATAAATGCAAATGAATATTTTCATTGACAAGGTAGCTGAATACTTCTTTAATTTAGATTTCTGACATGGTCTATTCTCTGAATAATTATGTCTTATTTAACAAGATTTACATAAGTACCTTAAAGATACAGCAATAATAGTGTTGACTTCCACCTACCTGCCACTGATGACCCATCTGCACATGAACTGTTGTTCTCTGATCCCAAAGAATGGTGATATGCTCATCAGGAAAATGAACAACAGTGAAAAATCCAGCTTTCCATAACTGCATTTTTTGTAGGCCATCTATGTAACTAGATAAGCTCTGTTGAAAATAACACAAGAGAGCTTATAATGGAAGCAATGTCTTCATAAAATATTCACTTGACAGGAAATGAAACACCTAAATAAAATTAACAACATGATTCTCAGACCTAAGTCCAAAAGCAGACAGAAGGCCACAGAGGGATAAGTGCTTAAGCAAAAAGGGCCTGGATTTTGAATGTGAATGGTATCGTATTTTATGATTTTCCTATTTTATGAGCTGATTTTATAGCAAATTTTCAGGATGGGTAATGGAGTGAAGATTAAAACGTTACTGGTTCGCCTGGGAGTAGATGAGTAGTCTTAAGGTACCCGATTATGATTTTCACTTAGTTATAAGTAATTCTGTCTCAGTCAGATGCTTTTTTTGAATATGAATAAGTAAAAGAGATGCAAGAAGCAGTCTCTGGAAACAAGGAATTGTCTAAATATGTCCGCAGATTACAATCTTATTTGCATAAAGCATTTTTCTCTCTATGCACTAACAATCAGATTGCAACTTATTTGTAGCACAGGCTACAATGTCTGGTTTAACTATCAATACCTCAAACTTCCTTTGTATAGCCAGTATATAAACTGTAAATAATATTACATTAAAACTACTAATATACTAAAATACCATATGATTGCAGAATAGAGTTTGCAATTTGGCCCAAACAAAAATGAAATTCAGGCTGTGGAGGATATACAAGGGGCTGTAATTTGGTGGTGCTTTTTTAGCTCTGTAGAAATATTCCTCCTATACACTCCAGACCTGACTAAACTCTTAGTTCTAGTGGAATTAATAGCAAAACTCCCATTGACTACAAAGCACCTGCATTTCTCCTAAGATATTAAACAGGAATTAAGTCTAAATAAAGAGCTACAATTATCTAACAGTTTTGTCAGTTATAGACAAGATTTTGTTTTTAAAATTTCCATTAAACAATTCAGATGTGATCAGTATTCACAGTAAAGATATTTACACCTCTGCTACTAAAGTGGCACAGTAAGTTTTCGGTCATGAAAGGGAAAAACACCCAGAGAAGTACATATGCTACTTTTGGATCAGCAGTAAAAACTGAAACTTACTGGATTTCCAGTTTCGTCATCAAATATTAAAAAAGATTTTCCAACATTAATGAAAATGTTTTTTCTGCAAATTATTCCAGTACTAAAGCAGTCAATATTCTCAATAATGACAGAAAGGCTGGTTGAGGAAGCACCCTAAAGAAAAAAAAAAAGAAATATCCACTTTAAAATACACTAATATAAATACACATATTGTTACATAGTTCAATTAGCATAAACCTTGGTGTATGTTTATGTTATGTATGGTTCAAAGCCTAAACAACATCAAAAATGAAAAAAATAGGATGTAGGACTCAATAAAATGCAGTGATAAGAAATAAGTACAATGGTAGACTTTAACAGGTCGTTTTAAATCCAGTTTTAGAGAGGCTTTACAAAGAAGTCTCACCTTAACTAGGTAAACCTTACAAGTTCCAACGAAGTCAAAAGTAAGTCCATCGAAGGTTCTGTAGTGCCGGTCCCCGTACGCTGTACACATGGATGGGCAAGGGTGGAAGGTGCACTGAAATGATCCATGCTGGCAAATGCTGAAAAATGTAGGACCAATAATGGTAATATCAACTGCAAGACCAGACAAATTACTACAGCTATTGTGCTGAGAAGCAAAAAATCAAAAACTGCGCAAATGTTGAGGAGCGTGGACATAAGCGTTTTGAAATGTTGGCTAGAACCAGCACACATCAATTAATCCTCTGGGAAAAAAATGTACATATTGAACTCATACGATCTATGTTTCTTCTTCCATTAGAATTTAAAGACTCCACAATACATAGAAACCACAAGAAGATACAAAAAACCCCCCAAAAAACCCAACTAAAAAACCAAAAAGAACCCAATTCAACATAACGTGATTTATTCTCTAGTGGCACGTCAATAACATGCCACAAGGACAAAGCCTTCTTTTTCAGTTTTCTACGAAACATTTGTTTCTATACAAGCTGAATCTTAGAATCAACATGCAACGTGTCCTGTTACTAGTGTCTTCATGCATTCTCTGCTTGAATGACAATTTCACAGAATTACAAAGGAAACATTTCAGTAGCATTATTTTGCTACTAAACATTTTCAGTAGCATTAAAAGAACCACACTGCTGGATTTACTCTTTTCCAGATATCATCTGGATATTACTACGTGTTATCACCCCCAAACCACGGTCTAACAGTTTAGGAGCTTCCAGAACAGTTCAAGTTTTGTCTATGGCCACCTTAAATTTCAAAGGCCTTTCACCACACATCTACTAAGTGACTGTTCAGACCTTGCTGAATTCCCTTTGCTTTATAAGTGGCTTGGTAGCATTGGCTATTATGCCTCTTCCTGAATCACCCTCTTGCAACCTAAATAACATTTTCAGAAATTATTTAAGTTTTACAAGTAATGGATAGAATTTAATTTCCTCTATCCATAAGCAATCTTTAAAATGTTATTATTACATTCCTAAATTACCCAGATACTGAAACTTTTCTTGATAAAGACAACAAAACTGGTGCCCTGGCACGGCTTTAGTTACAAGTACCTTTATAAATGTAGTTTAAACTAACTGCAGCATGTGATATAATTTTGGTACATGCTTAATTTTACTTTTCTTAAAAAATATTTTTAATTTCCCTGTTAAAAGAATGTTGAGTATTTTACACTTAATTTGACTTACGGGAATATTGGATAAATCTCTAACATTTGACATCTCCTATACTAAAATTTGTTCTCAATATAGATTTTTGTCAGTGCAACTTCTCCTTCATATGTTTTCAAAAGGGCAACAAATATCTAAAAAATCTAGGCAGCTCCAAATACTAGTAGCACCAGGTTTCCTCCAGTTCACTTATCAATTAATTTGCACCAACATGGAACCATTATCCAGACCTTCCAAGCCTCTGCTTATCCCATCACTGATTTGGTCCACTGCTTGTGTTTTGCATCACAAAAATATATAAATACACAAAGCACATGGCTAAAATCAGTTAAAAGTACAACATGTGAGAAATGTTTGCTGTACAAAAGCACAAGAAGATGGCAGTAGGACTTGCACAGCTAGCTCCAGTCACCTCAGTGCAGTACCTGAGGAAGGAACCTCATCAAGCTAATGGAGAGAGAAGCAAACAAGAAATTATATTTGGACTGGACGACTAAGTGCTGCTTCTCATGTTCTCCTGAGACACTAGGATTTAGTTTCACTCTTGGCCTATTCAAATCCTTCTCCCATCTGTTAAGGGCCTGTGCAGAAACATTTCTTAACATGTAAAGAGTAGAGAGTTCCTTCACACACTCTTTTTTTCAGAAGCCTTAACACATTTATAGACAGAAGGCAGGACTTAAGAGGTACACAATGTCTTCAAAGTCCTCTGCATCAGATTTGTTTCATCCTGAGTGAACTAGCATTTAGTTATATGAATCTAGAGAGCCCTACTTGGAAAAGCAGAGCTATCAGAACCTTTTGCATTTCAAATAGCTTTTTATAAAGCGTATTTCCAGGAAGTATTTGTTTAAGAATACAGGAGGCTCAATTCAGCAGCCCACAGAGTGAGCAGCAGCTGCTCAGTGGTCTCAGCACGATGACAGCAAACCAGCACATCTTACCTCGCACAGCACCTCACCCAATTGCTGCTCCGATGCCCTCAGCATTAGAGCCTTTTGTGTTTAATGTCGCCACTATGGGCTAAGTATTTTGGGCACTTGCACTGAAAACAAAACTTGGGAAACCTAGAACTAGTTCAGTCAGACTCCAGAGGATGGGTTGAAAGTTCCTGGTATTTCACTGGCAGTTTTGCCAACTTAAGAAATTATTTTGACATTTTTTCTATTCAATAGATAAACCAGATTAATATTTATGTTGTTAATACTACATCAGATATGAGTAAGATTATTTTTAGTATCAATGTACACTAATTCTGTGCACTAAACCCTGCTATATGGTAACTTCTATGAGTACCTAAGTGGGTCTGTTCGCACAGAAGCAGTCTCCTGCTTTGCACACTTCCCCTACCATTTCAGATACACCCCTGCATACACACACAGCAGACTCAGAGGTTTTATATGTTTGTATCAAGCAGAGTTTGTTGCAGCCTCTCCTCTATTAGTGGACAACTGATTGCCAAAAAGCCATTATCACTTAATCTGTGTTTGCTTCTGGACATGGAAGACTACAAAAGTCATGATAACCTTAAGGATTTGTACAGGAATTAATGAGCCTGGCCTCAGAAAAAAAACAAAAAAGAGAAGACTAAATATCCAGCATCTTTCTGCCTGCACTGCTGCTGCCTTTGGTGAAGTCTCATATGGATTAAATTGGGTAAATTAATTCTCTCTGATGCAAGCAATCCCACACCAGGTCCAAATGGAGAGGCCTTTGGAAACAAGGGGGTGAACAACCCGGGTCGCTTTACCTGCCTGCCCAGTGGAGATGGCTTGTAAGTCGCTTCACCAGTCGACCAAAGGGCTACAAATCTCTTCTAGAGCAGCTACTGAGGACCTGACGAGAGGCAGAGGAAGGCAGTCAGCACAAGGCTGGAGGGGGCACGACATCCAGACAAGGCAGAGCCTGGTGCTGACTGGACAAGCCTTCCCTGGGCTAGGCTACCCTGAGCTGTGCTGGCCAGGAGCAGCAGCTCACCAGGGGACACCAGTTAAATGGCTCCTGGGAAGCTTCAAGAAGGGCACAAAAGGAGGGAACTGCTCTGCTGAGAATCTGGAGGCTACACCACTACCTCAGCATCTTGGTGCTTGGCAGTACAGCTGATTTTTCTGAGGCTCTGGTAAGACAAATAGCACTGCTCAGTGCCAGCTTGCAACCCAGAGGTTAGAGAGGAAAACAGGCAGGGACCATCAAGAAATGAGCTTGTTTCAGGATCAGGTAGGTGGGATATATTTTCACACTCCTGTGAAGCTCATTAAAATGGCAGTAAAACACATCCTGAGAGTGCTCAAGGAAACTTGGCAGGGTAGCATAGCTGTAGGGTATATGCTGTATTTACAACACTGGACAGTAAAAGGAGTAGGTTTCTGCATGTATTTGAACGATCCTATCAACCCTTGCCTATTTGAATTCTCCCTTTAAAAGCTGATTGATTAATCAGTTATCCACATACATAAAATCAGCAACCAATTTATCTGTTACTTTTCTCAGTACATGATGTTGCTCAGTACTCCCCTTAATTTAACACAGTAGTGGGTGCATACTTATGGACACAGAGTTATGTTCTGGTCTCTAGACTGCTCAGATTCAATGCTAAACAGAAAAATGAGTAAGTAAAATGCTTTAACAAATGTCATTCAAGTGTACTTTTTAAGGGATTTTACCTGTACTTTAGGAATACTAGCCATGACCTTGAAAATAAATTTCTTTTTCTAAATAGAGATTTTTAAAAACTAAGAATATCCTAAATAGCCATTATTACGTTATGCAAAGCTCTTAGAAACAACAAACCCAAAACCAATTTTAATAGCTCTTTGAAGAAATGTAAATACAAAGTAAATGATTTACCATAATCTGCTGTGAAATTTATGATTAAAACACATGAAGGAAAAATGTCAACCTACAAATACACAACTAAAATGAAACAATCACTTAAATAGATCACCACTTACCATGTATGACAGGAAGAAACTACTTTGTCACCTGGAAAATATTCCTTTCCTTTCCATGAGCATGGGCATTCATCTGCATCCAAGCACATATCCCCATGTTTAACAAGACTATAAAAAAAGAACAAAAAATACACATTCAGCAGCAGTATAGCTGTTATCCAGACACAAAAAGGTTTTCCTCAACTTTAAAGTTAGTATCATCTTTGTTAGTGAAACCCAAATAATATTTAAAATCTTCTGAAATTGAAAAGGCACAATTTTATTAATAATTACATATGAACAATTTGGTATCCTTTCTTTTACAGGTATATGAATATTTTATCTTTACCAAGTGCCAGCATTTTGGGCACTATCCATGTAATCACTAAACCTGTGAAGACTTACTCATTAACATACAAATTTTTAAGATCAGAGAAGCTAAGAATTTTTAGAAGTCCTCTAAACTTCACCAAATGACTTTATCTCAGCCAAATAACTTGCATTTAACTTAAGCCAAGAGATCATCCATGAGATGTGGGAGCCACCACAGCCCATTGTTCCAGTGGTATGCTCTCCTACTATCCAAAATGAGTGGCATATTTACTCTAAGGGTTTTTAAATGAGGTGTCCTTCTTGTCCTCTTTGCTTTCCCTTCCCTGATTCAAAGAGTTTTAATTTGCTGCAGTTTCTATAGCTGTAGTTACACCTCTTGCTCCATGAATAATTTAATAAATATCAAAAGAGCTATCCTGGTTGCATGAAATTATTATATTAATTAATACATATTTATTTCTGCATGACAGGCACCCTCATGCAAACAATTACAAATACACTTAATTTGATTGGCACAAATATCCTCACAGTCTTCAAAGGAGATTTTCATAACATGGCTAACCATATGCATAGCTTTTTACAGTTCAAGACTAATGCTATGAATTTGTGCTTATACTCAACTCCTAGAGTAATTGATAAACATGGAAAATTATTTAAATGAAAAAAAAAACCACATGGAAAAGATTAATAGAGAAAGAACTGAGGAATTCTTGCCTGGGAAGACTAAATGGAGCAGCTAGTTTAAATTTTAAAGTAAAACATTTGTGGCTTTTAATAATATTCAGAAAATCTGAAATTAGAAACAGAAAGATAAAGATCTCAAGCAGATTCTACAAACAAATATGAGGAAATATACCAGAAGTATTGAGTTATTTTATTAAATAAGCTATCATTTAACTGAGCCCAGCAAGCTGCATTTCTTCCAAAAACTGATTCATTTTTTTACAAATATTGTAAAGCTATTGTGATGCCTTATCAGCTGGTAAAAATATGAAGCAGACACAGGAGTAAAGGGGAAAGGGAATTTACCTCTGTTTAATAGGATCTTAGTCGCTCAATTAATCAAAGGTGGAAACATGCTGAGAAGCACAAGAGAGTGCCTCTGTACACCGCATACCGTATTTTTATGAACCTCACAAAATTAGCATATCTACCTAAAATCCCCCAGTAAGAAACTGAATAAATGAATAAATTGTCCCCCTATTCTAATTAACCCCCCCAAATAAGACTACAGCCCAGTTTACAAAAACACATTCCAGAGAGATGGCTCCATCCAAGGTTGGAGCCTCTAGTTGAGACAGTAAAAATGTTTGGTCTTCTTCGCTTTGCAAGACCCCAAACTAAGTTAAATATCAGACTACAAGAGTTATAAACTGTTGTGGGGCTAAAGTACAAGGAGTGTTTGTGAAGGTACAAAAAGTGTGTATAGATGGAACCAGGGAAGGGAAAGTGTATAAAAATGTATAAAAAAGGTACAAAAAAAAAGACAAAAATCAATTGCATGGGCAAAGAGATACCAATATGGGACCTGAGGTTCCAATAACAGACAGAACAGCTGTGATTACAAATCAGTCTCTCAAATGAAAGTTGTGAAACCTGAACTCCTGACAAGCTGCAGCAATGTCTTTCACTCCAGCTGCTGTAGCTCCAAGTTGTTTTCATCCTATACAGGATCCCATTCCATACTACAGAAGAAACTGGAGCAACTAACATGCCAGTTCTATATTAAAAGGATTCCTTACAGGCACCATGCAGTCTATGATTGTCCTTGTTTCTAACATTTGAAGCGTATTTGTATTGAGAAATGAACAGTCTCTTATAATGGTACTCTTGGGCTGATATTTTTTTCTTCAAGGTAAATTTGTTTAGCATTCCAGTACCACTCTGTAGTAATACAAATTTTATACAGGTTTTCCTGTGTTCCTAACAGATTTATTGTTCCTGATGTTTAGCACTGTAATTTGGGCAAGATACTGCCCCATGGGCAAGACATGATAGGTGTGATGCACATCCATGACAAACAGGGTGACAATACTCTTTTGTTTCCCTGCTATCCAAAAGGAAACATTTCATTATTGAATTTACCACAGAATGTTTTATTTGCTCGTATTAATGAGCTGGTAATTTGTATTTTACGAATTATACTGTACAAATTTGTAAACTGTATTTGACTTAGACTCTTCAGTGTGTTATTTATCAATGTACAGCTCTGTAAGGCTTACGAATGGGAACATGCAGAACATCATAAACCCTCCTCCCCCATTAAACTGAAAAACTGTCATTTTCCTCCAGGGTAGGTGAAGTGTTCTTTGTAATCCATACTTATTTCAAGCATTGCGTCACTTGGAAACAATCAACTGTGAGACTGAAATTCCCAGTGGTTTAATGCTGCTCAGAACTGAACAGGGCACATTCAGACACAAACAGATCACACTGACAAGGTAACACTAAATGCAGTTTTTTCCTCACGTTATTACACTGGATTAGAAAAAAAAAGTGATAACAGCTTTCTCTCTTGTAAAGCCAAGTAAATGGATAGATTTCAATGATCTAAGAATTCACCACAAATACCCTACAGAGAGGCCTTGCATAGCTTCTCTTTGAAGTATCAGACATTTTTCTTGATGCTTATACTTACTGTCCAGCCTACAATCAACTGCAAAGACACAAGGACAATTATCACACTTCAGCTTGCTGAACATTCACTTTCCTTATTATTTTGTTATTAGCTACAGCTTTCTGCATTCACGTACACAGAAATATGTAAACAGTCTTGGTAAAGGCACCATTAGAGGCAATATGTCACCTGTGAATCAACAAACACATCTTTACTTCTGCAAAGCTCACACATCTGGACCAAAACCCTTAAAAACAAACAAACAAACAAACAAACAAACAAACAAACCTATCTCCCAGCTTCCAGCAGAGCAGTTTTCATCAGGTTGTGTATTGCACAAGCTCCTTGCCCTCTCTCCTGCAATAGCCTCCCACCAACTGAGTTATGCAGCCACAAATACTTTTGCCACAACAACAAATTTGCTCTCTGAGGGTTTCACAGATCTTCCTACAAAGGTCTCTAATAGAGTTTACAGGAAGTTAAAAAAAAAAAGAATAAGCAGCAGGGAGCATTTCTAGTACCAGAATTCCACCAACACCCATGACTCGTCTAACCACAAAACAAGATAAATTTTGAGAGAAAATCCGAAGTTAGTAACATGTAGCACCTAATGGCTTCATTAGAGTTCGCTCACTGCCTAGACAGGAAGAGTTAATATATTTCTGCTGCCTGTTTTCTTTCTTGTTTAGGGAGCTTCTTACAGCATACCTCTTCTTCCCTCTTTCCCCTGCTTTATTATACCAAAATATTAAGTATTTTGCAGAAATCCTGGAAGGTTTTCATTGTCCTCATTATACCCTTCTATCCTTCTGTGTTAACAAATGATTTTGATGCTTTAATTGAGATAGTCAGACCCCTGCACTTGTGCAGCTTCACCCTGGATTGGAAATCCCCCTGCAATCAACTCTACCACCAGCACCAGAATTTCAGAAAGGAACTCCAAACGTAACGGAAGTCTTCCTTTTGAATTAAGCAACAAGAGTTTAATGTTTCTCTTTTTAAAAACAAGTTAGAAAGCAGAAGGTCACATGAAAAGGTGCTCAAGAACCTGAATGAAGCTGCTGAAGTTTAATGGTGAAGTTTTACTATCCATTGAGTACAAATACGGGGAAAAATAATAGAGATTTGTTTGCAGCTGGTATAAACTAGAAAGTAGGAAACCAAGAGGGTTTTGTAAGTATTTCAAGACGAGATAAGGAACACTAAAATATATCAAGGAAAGCTGCAAGTCTGCGAATCAGAAGAGGATGGAAAAGAACCAGATTGTCTTGCAATAGCACTGCAATAGATGTTTTCTTTGGAAATGAGCTCCTGCACTTTTAGCATGGTGTGATTCCATAGCTATCAGAAACAGAAACCAGCATAAAATCCAATGGGGATAAACATTAGTTCCTGAAACACCCAAATACAGGAACATTGATGGAGTCTTTGTAAGAGAATTGTATTTTTCTGAGGAAATAGTCAAGTGCACAGCCCTAATGGTACCTCCATGAAGGATAACCCTTATTTGCCTGGAAAACATTAAATATTCTTGACAGACCGCTCCAAAATTCTGCCTAAACCAGGAGATGAAAAAGATTAAAAATACTTAGCTTGAAAGCAGCAGCAGGGCCATTTACAAGAGAGGCTTGGACAGAACACAGTTCTTATTTTCATGCTAATAATACTGGTAAATTCTGAGTTTAAGCTGAGGAGCAGTAGATCTTGTGAAAAATTATACTAAACACACTAAAAGCACAAGGCTGTGATTTCATTTAAGGAGACTTATTTTAAAACATAACACAGTCAATGTAATTGCATCAATAAAGATTAGTTTTCTAAAAATATCTGAAACTCAGCTGCATTCTTCCCCCATTAATGGGTTGGTTTGTCCATAGGTACATTTTTAAGATGACAACATTCATTGTTTTCTTTGTGAAAACTAGAAAGTGATGAGGGTTTGGTTTTGTTTTTCCTTTTTTAAGGAAAATTTCCAAGAATGTGTTTAAGCTCCTTATGTGTCATTTGACACAGTACACCACCACAGAAATACAAAGATAATTTAGAAAATTTTGGAAGGAAAATCTGGCATGACATTTCTTAGCTACAAACTTCATTACAATTACAGGATAGTAAATTCAAAGCTGTAGTATCTCCTCATAGCTCTATTTTGTGAGAGCAATAAGTGATGCAAAAAAGGAACAGACAGAAATTCTTAATATGTTAAATTGCCTCAAATTTAGTAGAGTCCAGTTTCAGCACAAAAGATATTCTTCTCTGTCATAAATAATAACCGTTGTCTCCAATGGGTGGGAGAGGGCAAAAGGAGGACTGATTTTTTCTTAAATGTACATAAGAAAAATTTGTCAGACTTTCAGCTTAAAAAGGTGGCTCACATAATTATAAAAAATTAAACATATAGTGGAAGGAAAAAAACCCTTCAATACAATTCTTGAGGTTCAAACTGACTCATAGGCCATAAAAATAAATACATATACTTGGAAAAATGGAGCACACTATGTTCTTAGTTATTCTAGAATGGTGTTGCTTTCTTTTTAAGGTCAGTCTGTTGACACTCAATAAAATATCAAGTTGGGTATTGGATGTTGCTGAGCTGTGAAAAATTAAGTGACCTCGATGTACAGATAAGCACTACTAGCAGCCAGCTGAGAATTAACTTTGTGTTCCCTTGTAGTACTAGCACTGAGGTGAAATAAAAAAAGTCACTGAAACAAGAGAAAAATTACAGCTGGTTTTATAAACATGATTAGGAAGAGAAGTTTGGTTATGATTTACAGTCCAAAAACAGAAAATCATGACAACCATTTACTGAAGTTTCAAAATACTGCAAAGTTAGCAGAGATTCTCTGATTTAGATTAATTGTATAGTGGTTAGTTTAATTCACATAGCTTATAGAGGGAACAAAACCATAAAAGGGAAAAAGTGATGAAGATCTATTAGGAAGATGTAAGAGAAGCAACAGAAGACATTACTATTTGCATTTGGGACAACACGTATTTCAAGCTATTGACATTACTCTCAGAATTTGTATTTATTATTCATATTTAGAGGCTGGAGTGTCTTGGTTTTTCCATCAAGACTGAATTAATATAAAATTGACATGGAAATTGCTAAATACTTCAGTTAATGGAAATATGAGTGGAGAACGATCTAAAATAAATACTAATGTATATTATTAAACAATCTGACTGAGTCAGACCAAACAAAAGGATCTGTCTTCAAAAAGCTGACATGGCTCTTTTAGAATCATAGAACCATTTAGGTTGGAAAAGACCTCTAGGATAATTAACTCCAACCATTATAATACCCCCACAAAACTAAAAATATTGCAAATACAGTACAGATTTTATACTGTACACTCTATAAAGTACAAATCTGTTACATCCAACTCATTTTGCAGTCAGAGGGCAAAAGCCTATCAATGGGGGAAGTGAGAAAAGACAAGTAATTCCTTTGGCAAAGTGACTGCTTTTCTTGACAGCAACACTAAGAGCAGGTTGTAAGCAACAATGAACAGAAGCTGATTCAGAGATCATTACTGATTGGACTGGAGACCACGGAAAACTAATGGAATAGGACAGGCACGAACCAGCATTATGTCCATTGTCCCATAGCATGCAGAAATAGGGAGAAGTAGGGAGATACTACTGTTTTCCCCCATCCTTTTCTTTTATTCTGTCTTTTCTCCTTGTTTCTTTTGCAGTCTGATTAAAGATTCTGTCTCCGTGTCAAATCATGAACATTTGGTATAGCTAAGGAGGGAAAAATCATTTGAATCAAAGAAACCCAGAAGCAGAAAATGTAATTCAAATACTTTACTTGAAAAAGTATGCACTGAGAGAATATTACTTATTTTTTTGAAATGCAACATAAAAATATAGAAAATTTCCATTTAAACAGTGACAGATGAAAGCCAGTAAGAAAAAGTATAAATAAAGTCTTAAAAATTACTTAGTATGTCAGGCAAAGTAGGGTGAGCCAATATTAGCAAGTAAGTTCCAGGAGAATGAATGTTTGATTTCAACAGCTTCTAAAACAGACAGAAAGTGTATCATCAATTTTTGTACCTTAAGAACTGTAACCCATAGAATGATCTCCTGTAAATTTAGATATGTACTTAAACATGGTTACTTGCATCTCGTTTACTCACTGAAGAGGAAAAAGAAGGTCGAATGAAGCACAGTCATATTATAAGCACAAAAAAAAGAAGGAATGCTAGAAATAGTGAAGCATTTGGAAGAATATTTCAGACTCCAGATACTAGAAATATAGACTGCAGAATAAAATTAATGGCCTTTTGGAATTCTAACACCACATCTCTGAAAACAGGTTCTTTTCTTCTTTTTTTTTGAAGTACCTTTCAGGGTCTCACTGAGGAATAATCACCCCACTAAATAGATCAGAGTAGTCCTTCCTCCTGAATAAAATGTAGCTTCCTACACAAGTTTCTTAGTTGTGATATATTCACTTCATTCACTTTTTTGTTATTAGTTTACCTAAATCAATTAATCAAACACATTAAACTGATTTCATTACTACTTTAATCAGTTTAGCTTACAGGTAGCAAGGTAAAACAATGCAAGATCTCAAAGAGGAACAAAAGCATGAATAAAGGAATGAAACATTATTTCAGGTAAAGAACTAATGTTAAGATCAAGGACATTCAGTTTGCCAAAGTTACAGTAAAGACAAACTTCTCAATTTTGTATTTTTGTCCCTAGGCAATCATAACACTTTGCCTCTTATAACCATAAAACCATATTATCAGAGCTTTGGGGTCACCAACACCTGACAGTGAGCCTTCCAATGCTAAAAAAAAATATAATTGCTTACATTCCAGACTAAATTACACCAGGAAGTAGTAGAGAACGCAAGCTCAGAGGTTAAGCACAGCAAAATAACAAAGAATAAAAAGTTGATATGATCTGAGTTGCCAGCCATATAGTGCTGCTGAAGGTAGCCACTGGTTCTGAAGGGCATCAACCAGGTCCAGGATGGTGAATTTTTGCATTTCTGAAAATATCTGCCTTTATTTAATTTCAAAATCCACCTTAGCACAGCACTTTTTCTCCACAGTACCATACGGTGAGTTCAACTAATTACAAGTTCTATTTCATGTGAACCATTTGACATTTCATGTTTATGAGCGTTTAGATAAAACCCCAAAATTATGAGTAGCAGTATTTTAGCATGACACAAAAATATCTACACATCACTCAGTATGAGCCCACAGACTCCAACTGAACTATTTCAACCCACTTCAACTGAGGCTATGGCTTTTACCCTTTGTTTTAAGGAGGTTCTCAAGGTATAAACAATAATTTCCTAGTTATAAAACTAAAAAACTTCAGGCTAGGTACTTAAGGAACTAAATCCCATTTACATTCAAAATTCTCTCAACAGTACACTGCTTGATTCCAAAACAGCTCATCTGCACATTACCAGTAAAAATCCCCAAAACTTAAAAAGATCATTTTGAGGTAAAGAATACTGAAATTATGCCTATGAAAAAAGAAACTGCTGCATCAGCCTGACATTGAAATAAGAGGCTAGATATCTGAAAAAAAATCTAGATAAACACAATTCTGCTGTAACACAGGGATTGAATCAAATTATTTTAGTGCCATTTCTATAGTCCCATTGTTTTGAGTTTATTGTCGTGAGGTATTAGACATTGACTCCACTTGTCTCTTGGCGTAGGGTTTATTATGATTTCAACAGCCAGTTTCGTGGGGCAAGCCATCACAAGCTGCATGCTCACCCTTTGATATCTCCAATTCTCCCAGTGGGATTCTGCTGAGTAAAAATCCTCAGCAGAATGAATTACTCAATCATTACTGAAGGGAATCAACTATGTCTGTGCACCAAAAGAAGCAAATCTGTATATACTCACCCTGGTGGGCAGACACAACCTGACACACAAGGAAGGTGTGCTGAGAAAGTGAGGTTTAGCAGCTGATTCTCACAAGTTCTCTCTCTGCTGAGCTCAGGATCCACTTGTGGATTACTGCAGTTAATATAAATCTGTCCAACTGGGCAGCTGTGTGCTGGGGGAAAAATTAACAAATGCTTTAGTCTTTGTACCTGAAATTCTATATTTTGCAAATGTGTGCAATAGATTTACATTAAGCATATGTAACGCAAAAGTATAACATCTAGCAATACTAATAATATCCAGTTGCCTCTCCTGTACATAGTTAACTCCATAGGACACCTATATTTCTCATGCAAAATAGTTAAAAGAATAAATTCCTTTAGTAAGGGATGTGACTTTCTAAACTGTTAGTCAGGAATTGGTCCTCCAAAACAGAAATGCAAAGTACTACCAACAGAGATACAAAAAAATCAAGAGAAAGCAAAACAATATCAAGAAATTTTACTTGCCATGCTGGAGCCACTGACTATGAACAAAGCAACTCTATTGCACTGCTGCTTTTGGGCTGCACTGAGCATACTGTGTGCACAAAAAGGACTGTCAGTGTTTTAAATTGATTTTGGCTGCTTGCTGGAGTTTTGCTTAATTAGTTAAGGAGAGAGGTTCTGGAAAAATTGTAAAAATCAGTAAAACCACCACCTTCAAGTGCATGGGGAACAGATTTCTAGCCAAGGAGTTGGCAACTCCAGAATGGGAACCTCAAATAAATGTCTTTCTCACTGAAATGAAATGAGAAGCATAACACGAGTATGAACTGTTAATACTTCATGACTTATGAAATCTACTGTAATGGACAAAGCACTTGTTACATTGCCTTGCAATGTATGAAATTCCTTTTTTCATATTTCGGTTTCCCAGGATTTCTGGAGGGAAAGAAAATATATTGGTGAAAAATTACTGCCAGTGTTCAACTCCTACATTCATGTTATTTGGGGCAAAGCCAACCTTTGTTTGCCCTACTGAACGTCTGCTCTTTATCATGCAGCTAACCTCATCTGCATTAGCAATCTAAAAAAAAAATAGTATTTTAAAATACTCGGGGGAAAAAGTTGCTCAGATTTAACAGTATTTTTAACAGTTAGGCTGGTACAAAGCAGGAGCATTACTTCCAATCACAAAAAAGCATAATTACGGATCCTCTCCTGGAAGTTAATTTGTATACATTGCACTATCTTTTAGTTCAGACAAGGGGTTCCCCAGAGATTGGAAGAAATGCATGCATTGAACTTAATGTATCTTTTCCCTCTCTCTTCACTCACCTACTATGTTGTTATCGCAATTCATTACTCCGTCTCTGCAATGGCTGCAATAGATAAATACACAAAGATGCTGTGAGAGCCAAGAAGATCTAAAATCATTATATGTTAATATTCTATTATATACTAGAAAATATTCTATTTAGTAATGCAGTATAAGTCAACACAAAATAATTCTGTAAATGTTTGCACTGAACATTAGAACTGTGGATATAGTGGACATTGTCTTTACGTATGAAGAACATTAGTTAAACTTCAGTCTTTTGCTTTATGCATAATGTTATGATGACTCAAAATCCATGGGCTGACAAAAAAATATATACAGGAATATACCCCTATACTGCTCCCAAAACCATGTTTCCCCTACATGAAACAGTTCAAAACAGCAGAAAACTCTGAGAAATCTAACACTGCCTGCTCCTGTCTAATTTGAGCCAAAATAGTCCAGTACTTTTATAAAATGGTAGCAGCTCCTATTGCAACTCATTGTCAGGGTAAACTGTAGAAGTGTTGGCTTTGTTTCAGGTCCTGGTCTTCACTAGAGAACCTGAGCCCATGAACTATTCTCCCATTCTCTTTCAATGGTTAAGGCATCCCCAGGACCCCTACGGCTAGTCAGCAGATTCAGAATTAAATTCTGTGTGCGCTACAGCCTCTCTCTCTGCAAAGACATTTGGAGTTGCGTATGGACCCCAAAGCCCTGCAGGAAAAGTGCTCAAGGACTGCACAGTATCACGCAGGCAACAGGAAAAGGAGCACCAAAGGGAACTGAGAAGGAGGCAACTCAAATGCTGATATAATATCCATATCACAATTAAAATATTTTAAAGAACTGGTTGAGAGCAACAGAGCAGAAAAACTATTCCACAGACAAACAAAGAGAAGAAATTCCAGTTTCAAAGTGGAAGTTCCAAAGAAGAAAAAATAGAGAGGAAAAAGGATGGGGAGAATATAATAAAGATCATAATTGTTTCTAATTTTAAAAAAAGGCGACAGATAAAAAAAACTTCAACACATAGTTTGGTTTTTTCCAGTTCATCCACATGTATTCCTACATGATTCCTAATATATTACTTAGCACAAGGCAATTCAGAGGTGCTGGCAGCCTGTACCTCTACATTTGAAAGCCTTTCCTCCCAGCAGATCTGTATATAGCCTTATGAAAACACCTCAAGTAAAAATCATGACTAAATGGGAGACACAGACCTCTAATTCTATCTAAAATTCTAGTAGTTATAAAACAGTAGATTTTATTTTTGTTAACAAATACAAGCTGCCAGATCCCAAACAATTCCACTGAAATCAGCAGAAAGAGGATTTTTGTCTACAGTAATTTTTTTTAAACTACATTTTTAGATTATATGTGATTTTCATTCAGTCATATATCCACCATAGGGCTCAGAAAAATCAACTAAACTAGATTCTTGAGGAGGAGGATTAAAGATTTACCAGGAGAAGCCCCTTCCCTTGACTGCCAGTGCTGTTTGGCACATGCTCTGTGACTAAAAATACCCAGGGAGGGCAGGCAACAGCACACCCAGCCTCTGCACAGCCCCAGACGCAGAATGGGCTGCCTGGCACCCTCCAGTGAACCTGCCCTAAGGTAAAAATGAGCTAACTTGACGAGTAAGGTATTGATTTATAATAATCAGTATTTATAGACTGCTGAAAAGTGTGAGAATGTGTTTGTGTGTGCTTACCAAGTGCCTTCATTGCAACAGGTGCCTGACAACACCAATCTCTTATATGGCCTTTACAACAAACTAAAGTACTACACTGATTTATCACAGACACGATTTGTTCTGCTCTGCTTTTAATTAAGTGCTGTAACAACTGATACAGGCAGTGAGAGCTCAGATATTACTTCTGAAAGCTTGTTATTTGCAGAACTTGCTGTCCACATTATTTAACCTTCTCCAGACAGAAAGATCTGTTGAAAAGGATGCATCTAGCAGCAGCCAGGATCATTTAACAAGCTTTCTTCTCGAATGTCATGACTGATGATGCAAATGGAAGAGCAAGAGGACAAAAACAAATGCCAAATGTAAGGAACAATAACAGAGATGCTTATTTACCATTGGCTGCAGTTGACAGTTTTTTGTGTTGTTTCTTAGTTGATAAAAGCCACATTGCTCTTTTATAATGATTCTATACTATTGGAAGACAGATTCTTAATAATTCTTCATAAATGGATTTAGGATCTGGTAAAGGGAAGGAGAATAGCAATGAAGATCTACGGACAGTCAGGAAACGTCTGAGCTTTTCTGGAGCTCTCAACATTAGTATGGATATAAGAAATTTTTGTGGCTTTTCTCTCTGTTTTGCATTTCAATAGATTGCATTACAAAGCACAGCAGCCTGAAAAGTCTAAGTTCTAAAGGACATTTGTCAAACATGTAGAAAACTGATGCAGGTTTATTCTGTACGTTTCATTAAAAAGTAACTAAAACAACCAAAAGAAAATCCAACAAGCTAGCCAGAGTGATTTGATAGAGCTCTTTTAAAAGTGACACAGCTCAGTTAAGTGAAAACACAGTTTTGTATCTTACCATTTGCCTAAAGATGTCATGACGTTTTCTCCAGGGGGATAGTCAATTCCTTGAAAATAACATGGGCATTCATTTCTGAGTAGAGAAAAAAATTGCAGCTGATTAACTCGCACTGAAGAAACAAAATTTCCACTGACTTAACTTCCATCCAAATTTCAGTTGGTTGCTTTGTTGGTTTTGGTGAGGTTTTTTTGGTTCACTGGTGGTTTTGGGGTTGTTCGGGTTTTGTTTTTTAATGCAAGAAATTGATCTCACTACTGCTGTGTAAAATCAAAAACACTCCAAACCAAATCAGTAGGAAAGTAGAAGATTACATTTTGTATCTCTCATGTGCCAAAACCCAGACAGGATATAACAACTAGTGCTAATGATATTGAGTGTCCATATTATAAAAAAGCTATTTTTTATTCAACCCAGACCTCAGTTCTATATAATTCTAAGAGACCTGTCAAGTTTACAGATGCATATCATCTACAGGGTACGTGCTTATTAACTTTCCACCCTGACTTGCAAATGTGGTCGTCTAAAACAGTGAGTGTGACTATCAGAACTGCAACTTTACCCACCTCTGTACACATTGGTCAGTCTTGGAATCCAAATACATTCCAGAGGGACAAGCACAGCCTTCAACACAATCACTGCTGCATGTCTCTGGCACAGACAATGCTTGGCAGGTTCTGCCACAGGTAGATACACAAGTACTGTACTCCTTTGTATCTTCACATGAAAGAGCTATCCAAATGAAACAAATCTCTCAAATTACGGTGCAAGAGACTCAAGTACCCCCAACAGTCTTCCGATAAACATCTCCATTCTTTCGTTCCCAATCACATTAAATTCCACTAAAATTGCTATCTTGGCACTGTGCTGTGTAAACTACACAGATGTAAATCCACAGTAATAACAAGTGCAATGAGCCTGGGCAGTTAATCCAGATTTACAGTGTGGAAACAAAACAGCTGAAGCCTTTTTGCCCCTAACTCTGAAAATACTTGGCTTTTATGCATGGATTTTTGGAAATGTAAGGCATCTTTAAAAAATCCTTAAAAGCATTAAATAAAACACGTACTTCACAGATGTTGCACAATATCATATTAAGTTTTCATATGTATATATATATATAAATAAATATGTCTCCTATAAAGCTCTACTAAAAAAAGTCCAAAGCTCTTGAAATACTAACAGATTCACATACTTTAAATGCTTCAAGCATGACTTTTTAAATATGCCGTAAGAAAATTATACTTGCTTCCAGAAAAGTAAAATAAAATCAAATGGCTTGAATAACCCCTTGAGTCTTAAGTAGACATTCATACCATAATTAATGCAAGCAAGCCAGTCTTTTCAGATACACATATAGAGATACTCCAGCTTGAGATGCTTAAGGCTGGACCAACTTTCTAAAAATCCTCTTTATCATGCATTACAACATGGATAATTACATGATGTGATGACAACTGCTAGATGTTAAGTTCTTGAACATTCCTTAGAAAAGATTTTCAGACTTGTTAATAGAGCCAAACCTACAACAGGGGTGTCAGTTTCAGGTTGTTTTATAGGATTTCCAATTCTATACGTTTTTTTAAATGTATGCGAGGGCACTACCTGTCCTATTAATATCTTTTGCATCACTAAAAACTAATATAAATGAAATAATTTAATATTATCCCACTCCTTTGCTCGTGAAGCTTTATGGAGTAGATAACAGATGTCACCTTTTGCTATCTATTTTCTTCTATTCATTTTAAACTAAATATCAACAACACCAATTCTCAACATTTGCTTCAGCACTTTGTGTATTTCAGTGTCACAGAAAGTAAGAGAGTAAATTGAGATTGTCAGACAACAGAAGTTGTCAGTAATCCAACTAAAACTGCTAAACACCATCATTCTTCATCTTTTTAATTTAAAGAATTAGATAAACCTAGCATCTACAAGGAATTTATTTATGCTGTTCATGAACAATATCTATATGGTATGAGATATGCAATGCCATATTAGAAGGGCAGAGATATTTTGAATTGTGTATATATTTGAAACTCTCCAACTACTTAAAAATATCTTTATAATGCTTCACAAATCAAGGAACTAAAGGAAGTAAACTTTTAAAGGAATAATCCTCTAAGAACACTGTGACTAATTCTATCTTGACAAAAAAAAAAAAAACATGTCCTATATGCAAAAGATCATGTTAGAATTAATCCTTTTCTTATTTAAAAGACTGTATTAATTCAATTTTATTTGCTGATTGTCTCTGAAGTCCTCAGACAGTAATTATTTAAAACCAGAAGTGAAAGGGAACTCACCACAATCTGGGACAGCTCCTCTGAAATCTATTACAACTCCAAACCTTCGGCAATGATGAGCGTAATGGGCCAGAGCAGAGCAAAAACAAGTCTGTCCACATTTGCAAGTGTCTCTTCTGCACTGCTCAAAATAGGGAACAGGACTCAAATAGGGGTAGCATGGAGCAAAAACATCTTTCGTAAGGATGCTACAAGCTTCCGCTGCATAAGAGGCTACACAAATAACAGATTAAAAACTGTTTCAGTGAGGGAGTTTAAAAGACTTGGAACAGAAAGTGTCTTCTATACAATGCAACCAATTATGGTGATATACTAGTGCCACATAAAACTTTTTATCTTTGATTTCTATAAAGAAGGAGTAACATTCATGTCCAAATCTGTTACCAAGAAGGCAGCTTTTTAGTACTGCACACTGTACAAGTACTCAGAGAGAGAGATGCTGTAGCAGGAGACATGACAATTCCCTAGCACTGCTGAAATTACAGGCAAAACCTTAATATTGTACCTCTGTGTCTTTCCGAGTGTCTGGTGTACAATACAGGAAGTGGTAGGTGATCTACCAAGTTCATCATTAATAAAGGACAACTTAGTGACCATCTGTAATCCTCATAGCATCAGCCACTGCACATTACCCCAACTGGACCCTTTCAGATAGATGCTTATGCATTGCCAGCCTACAGATTTTTCTCTTACTCCTTGTCTTCCCTATGAGACAACTAAATCAAGTATTTAGTTCTTTCAGTATTTTCAAAAATGAATACTGCAACAGTTTTGAGTGTCCATCTTAGCTAGCAGCATCACTAACTTAGACATACTACCAACCTGTAATGCATACCTAACTTAACACAGTGTAACCGCAAACCAGAAACAAAAATTAGGTATATCAAGTGTCCCTGCAAGTATTACAAAATCCTAAAACAATACAAAATGTGATCTCTTAGGGGTTGAGCTCAGCAAATGCTACCTGTAAGAACTAAGTTTTTTAATGGGCAATTATAATAACTCATTTAATAACTGGTTATTACTGTACCTGATCCAACTAGAAAAATGGGCACAGAAGTACTAAGTAGAAATGCATTTGTCAATAAAAATTTGCCTTTACTGCCCACCTGCCTGCAGATGAACATCACATGGATCCACTTGGGAACTATCATGCACAAGAACGCA
Source organism: Acanthiza pusilla (assembly GCA_036630365.1). Taxonomy (NCBI): domain Eukaryota; kingdom Metazoa; phylum Chordata; class Aves; order Passeriformes; family Acanthizidae; genus Acanthiza; species Acanthiza pusilla. Next base: position 17,954,460 of record JAXCHO010000006.1, read on the forward strand.
CGCCGATGAAGTTTTCCATGCGTTTCCAAACAGCTCTGGAGTGCTTTCTGTTACTCCAACTGGAGATCTTTTACAAAACAGAAGTCAGTCAGAAAATGTATAGTGAATTTTCAGAATGGTGTCAATTCTAACACCCTCTGATTCAAGCTGTTCTTTCACTATTCCATATTCGCATGCACTCGCCTGTAAAACTGCAATCATAAGTTTCAGCATTCCTCTTTCTTTCAAGATAAGGGCCCAAAAACAAAAGAGAAGATGTCCTCTAGAGACTTTTTAAGGAAGAAAAGATCAAAACATACCAAATTCCATTTTTATAAGAGAGCAGGGACCACCACTGTCCTGAAAGTCAGAACTCCCTTCTTTGTACTTTCATTTCCTCAGTGATACCTGATTTATTTTTATCTCTCCTCTGCCTATATTTTCCTGACTGTTGCTAGATAGCTGGCTTCTCAGGCCCTTTATTCCTTGCAGGAAAGAGAAAAAAAAGAAATTCAAGCATTGAGAAATGTAAGTGCAAATTGAACAGATACCCATGAGGCCCAGGTAATAGAAGCTGAATGATAAAGACTTTCATCAAAACAAGTAATATCATACAGAGAGAAAGATCAAAACTATGCATTAAAACAAGGAGTGTTACACTCACTTGAGAAAAAAGATTGCATTAGGTACACAATCAGTAGCATTGCCACTGGTAAAGCAGCTGGGAGTGAAGGTATTGCAAAAGACACCACCATCTATGGCAAATCTCCAAAATCTGGCATGGATCAGGCTTTTCTGTGTATGTATCAAGATACTTTTACACCATGGTCTGTGCCATGTCTCAGCACAATTCACAAATCCCCAGGTCTGAGGGCCTTTTTCACAAATGCCAACTATTGAACAACTCATTTGCATCAGGACAATCCAAAGACTGTCATCAAAAATAAACTACAAAACTACTTGTAAAAGAGAGAAATATTTTAAGTTTTATATAAATAACACCTCTTCATTCAGAGCCTGCCTATATATTTCATAGCCTCATTATAAATAATAGTCTGATAATACTTTCTAACCTGTAAGATAAAAATTGTTCCAAAATCCACTGATATTCTTGTGTGCATACGTGCCTTTTAAAACAGGAACTATAACAGAAAGCTTTTCCATTTTTCAATTAGTTTTGAGCTAGAAAAATTTCAACTGTCTTGAGAGAGTAAGTTTTCTTACTCTTTTTTTTTTAATTGGTAAAAGAAATGTCCTGTCAAGTTCTACATTTATGTTCTTCTCCTAGTTCCATTAGGCTACTCTAATTCCCTGGAAGCCAATTTGTTCTTTAGTGTCTGTGAGAAATCTGTTGCAAAGAAACTGGGCAAACAGAAATTTTGGGCAGCTCTGACCATCTCTCACTGCATCACAGCAAAGGGAAGTTCAGGCAGCAGCCAGGTCCTGTTGCTGGTCTGCAGGCACTGAACAATGCAGGCTCTGTCAGAGACAGCAGATTAGAATTTACAGCAGAAAATAGGAGCTGGAAAGGGATAGAGGCTTGCAGAGAGGCAAACAGTTCCTTACATAGGCCACTCCACATTTTGGACATTTTTCTGGTAACATAGCCCTTGCGCATCACATATATTTCACCAGACTTTTAATATAATTTATTTTGAGCAAAACCTGGCTTGGTATCCTGTAGCTGAATCTACAGATCTTCTGTTAGCTAAATTAAACCCTACTATCTATCTCACTAATGCAAAGATTCAAAATAAATTATTCTTGGTATCTATTTTTTCAGCATCAGTAAACACTTGATCCACCGTTCTAACTGTGGACATTCATATGCCTATAGATTGAAATAAAAAGAAACTGGCAGATTGAAAATTGAAAAGAAACTGGCAGATAAAAATCTCGCAGCTATGCGTACAAAAAATCATCCTCTGTGTTTCCATTGAAGGTTCCACAAAGGCCTATGGTGTCGTCCTTCCAGCGTTCATCCACCTGAAGGTAAAGCCTCAGTCCTTCTCTGTCATAGAGGATCTGTAATCCAACGTGTGTCTTCACTTGCAGAAATACAGAGGAGAGTTTCCGTATTTCAAATAACTCTGGGGAGTAGAAACAGAGATTGTTGAAAGGCAAAAGAAATCTGTTTGAAATTTGTCATTTCACTGGTTTTGGTTTATATTACTTTTATGTAAGTTTAATGTTGTTTCTATTAAGGCTCTATTTTCCTCTAATCATTGATTTCTCATGAAAGGTTATACTCATTCAAATTTGAAGAAGAAAACAAGGAACTTGTGAGAGTTACCACACTTTTAAAAATGCATTCAGAGTTCACTGAAACATCCATAAAGGTAAACTAAATGAAATCAATTTAAAGATATAAACACTGCAGACCATTTCTTGTAGACAAACTAATCCTAAGACCAGGAACATGCTTCCTATGTTAAAGCCTTCTTCGTGAAATTGCCAAAGAGCCAAGGCCTTGCAGATATCAAATATTCTAATGATTTGCTTATTAAACTCTTGTAAAAGATAACATTAAATCTCACAGTCACATATTCCTACATAGAATGCCAGATACCTTCAGGCCAATGATTTGAAAACTCAAAGCAAAAAGAAACGAAATAAATTTATCTGGAAATCTGTAGCTCATGTCTAAGGGGCAATAGGGCTCCTTCTGCTTACATTCATGTGAGCTGCTTACAAAAATGGGTTCAGTTCAAGAACCAGAGAAAAACATTTCCCCTCAGGCAAGAACTAACAAACCTTACATATATGAGGGATTTGGACTTGTTAAAATAAACAGAGTCCTAACCTAAGAGACAACTAGTCCAATGCAGCTACTGCACAACTCCTACCATTGGTGTAAAATGTACATCAAAAGTTAATCTGTGAAGCATTTAATAAAAAATTAACAATATTGATACTAAAATATGCCTTTTAACTTCAGTACGGTAGCAATATTGACAGTACCACAACATGCACGAATGTTATTAAAATAGTGCTCTGGTGTTTGATAAGATTCATATGCTTATATATTATTCCTTACCATCTGCATAAGGCAGGTTAATTTTGTACTGGTCATAGATCAAAACATCTCCTGAATGAGTCAGAGTCACTTGCCTCTTGGGGTCCTGCTTAAGAATAAGGCTGACAGATTGGATACATGATCCATCCTGGTTCTACAAGTGAGAGAAAAAGAAGAAAAACTATACTTAGAGGGGATTGAAAATTTTAAGATATACCTTGCTTCTTAGAGGAGTGGACTTATAAAACATGTAGCTTTATAACTAAGTAAGAAAATACAGTATTTTGAACGATTTCCTATATATGTTTAATAATAACACTAACCTGCTATACAAATACAGCTCAAAAATGGGATTTAGAAAGAGAAGTTTAGGCAATTCTTACATAGCTTAGTACCAAGACGCCCACAATTCATGAGACACCCTGATTAAAGACCCACTGAGTCTGAGTTGATGCTCACTAACAACACTGCATTATCTACAGAGCAGTGCACCCTGCTCCAGGCTTGCACTTTAATGTGTTCTGATATATCCAGGTTCTTTTAAAGCATATTTTATGATATAAAATTCTTTTAAAGGCAAACATTAATGAAAGACAGAAGATATTGTGATTCACTACTAAAAACAGCATTTAAGTTCATTATTTCTGAGGGGACTTGTAGAGCAGAGCATGCTCATAAGCTCCCTGGGTGAATATTGGTATAAGAAAGGCAGCATGATGACAGAATATCACAACATCCAACTAACCCAGCTTCCTCTTTGCTGCTACCACTGCTTATTCTTATTTGCATTTCACTTCTCCAAGTCAAAATGCCATAAAGAAAAACCACGAGTAAGAATATCACATTGCAGTCTGGATGAAACATTAAAAAAAAATCCTAGACCAACCTTGTTTACTTTTTTTACACCCACGCTCCTCAGTGAAACTTAATTGTCAGCCATACCGAAAGCAGTTAATTAACTGAAATTCTACAACAAATCCACCTCTACTAAGTAACATGGAAACAAGTCAGATAGATGATTAACACTAGTCTGTAACACTGAAAGCTTCCAGAACAGGATTTCCACCTTCCAGAGTAACTACAGGTACTTTGGCTTCCAATACCAATATGGAAAGAATGCTTGTTAAAGCATGTATATTAACTACAGCAGATTAACAGATTTTTTGTAACAGGATGAATTTGATCACTACTTAGTTTTTTAAGAAGAAAAATGTTCTATCAAAGATAATCAGGCACAGAGGTGGATCAAGAGATGACTTGAACTTCACGACGTCAGCATTCGGTAACTGACCTGGCTAAATGCTGAAAGACAACAGAATCCCAGTCCACATTCTGCTTTCTCATTGCTCTAGGATGAAATCAGGTTTCTGTCACTCCTGCTACATTGAAATCTCTTTACTATAGCCTGAGACACCAGCTTATTTACACTAGCTTAGTGTGGCTGGATAAAGTTAAGAGGCTGTCCATTCCTTGCCATCTACAAATGAAAGGGGGAAGCACCCAACTGCTGCTCCTTCTGTTCAGCCTCCTTCACTACAAATCCTTGTAACCATCTAACAGGTCCCAGAGCAATGACAAAAATTGGATCCAGTCACTTTTGTTACACTATTTGTTCATTTTACTCTCATCTCAATTACGCATCTTCGATGTCTAATAATGTCGTAACAAAAACATCTTTCTTACCAACACTGTTTTCAGCACAAATTCAAAACAGTCTTACAGACCAGAACATATTTCAGACATGTCTGTGTTACTTGATCAAAGAACTGTTTAGGTCTCACTGCAGAAAATTCCACATTGATTGGATCTGGAACTGTGCTGCAGCCAAGAAATAACCACCAGAGGTGTTGGAGGCTGCATTATTCAGCCCCACTTCCTCCAGTGAAGGTGTGACTAATGATGACACCATTAAGTTTTAAGCATCTTCAGTGCTGAAAGAGGCACTGAAAAAGATATCGTTAAAATGACCTTTGGACAGCTGCACAAACAGCAGAATTACACAGTGAATAGCACCAATCACAGTGTAAAGATGAAAAATGTTCAGTTCAAAGTTTTGCACTTTTATTCAGCTACCTCTGACTTTTACTGGGACTTGTCTACCACAGGTAAATGTTGTCCTGCTTGTTAAAAACTATTCCTAGAGCTGCAAAAATCTCTGGACATTACCATGAGGCTCTGAGAGATGCTGAACTAACACAGAGCAGATCATCTGTCAGCTCTTCAAGTACGATAGACACAAGTACACACATTGATATGTAAGGATTAAAAACTACATGCAGAATTTCCCTGTCTCTATAAAATAATACAACAGTGATCTTTCATCAACAGATAAAATGATAAAATGAAACTTGAAAATAGCAAATTATAAAAATAACTAGAGATATTTCGTCAGCTCAGCCAGCTCTCCTGGACTGATAGTGAAGACAGACATCTGCCTCGTGAAGCCATGTGCATGTAGCTTGTCTTGCTGTCTTGCCTCTTTACTAGGATTTTAGGTTTCTGTGCATTTCATTGAGCAACAATGGCTACAAATTGACAATACCGTTGATCTTTTAAGAAGCCGAAAATAAAAGAATGGCAGGTGCCATGCAGAACAGAACTGAGAAAACCACCCTCACTAGTATATACATTATTACACAGTATCGACAGAAGCTTTATTATTCCTTCAGGCTTAAACTGAAGGAGAAATTCTGCCTTGTTCTCTGTTCCAATAGACTGATTCTTTCACAGCACTGCCCCTGCCAGCTTTTGGCAGGTGTTTTCACAGGAATGGGCGTTTCTCTCACTAAACACTTTAAAAAAAAAAGAAAAAAAACAAAACTATATTCAGAAGACCTTCTCATCATACAAACTACAAAGCCAATGAGGCTGTCACCTGAAACTCAGATAAGGTTAAGCTGTGCTGATCACTTGACTGATTCTCCTTCCAGAAAGTGCTTAAACAAAATTTCACATCGTTTTGAAATAACTTGTTGCCTGATGACTGTTTATGTCACCAACTCTAAGGCTCAGGGATGACTGGATTCTTTGTGATTCAGAAAGCTAAAATCTCCCCAGGTATTTTCTTTCCACATTTTTCAGTCTGCTTGAATGAGATGAGAGTGATAAGGCTTTTTTAAAGAAGCACATAAAATCTCAAACTATCAAGAAATATGAGATTCCACATTACAAATCTTTTAGCTTACAATTTCAATTCATTAATTTTTATAAATGGGAAAAAAAGATAATGGAGGGTGCCTGGGGAACTGAAAAGCAGCTCTTCTGCCAAGTAGTACCTGCTGGTTGATAATTAGACACTTGAATAGCTGCTCTGAAGCCCCACATTCTTGCATTATACTTTGCAAACTATTCTCACTACCCTCCTACCACTGTACAGCAAAAATTAAATTAGCAGCATGTAGCCCTGGGACATATCCCATAATCCTCTGATCACCCACCTGATTGTTAACATCCAGAATGCTTTACTCAAACCTCTGTAAAATCTCTACCTGTTGGGGACTGATCAGGCTACCTTTGTTAAAGGCTTGGTGATGTATGAAGTCCAACATACTTCAGCTAAGAAGAATCTGTTTTTTCACCTACAAACCACCTGGACACAGAGACACATTAAGCCAAGTCACTCAGTCAGGCTGAAGAAGAATGCAGAGTTACTGCAAGGCATTTCACAATCTCACCAGCACTGCAGAAAGCCTACTAGTTTGGTTATCTCTTTCCCCAACAAAAAGTAACGACAACAATTAAACCAAAAAGCACAATTCTGTTTTGTACAGAGATAAGTGTCCCACTAACACAAGGGAATGAGACTCACATACATACCCTACACATTACCACAGCAGATATTTGCTCTGCTGTCCATTGATGGGGTTTTCAACAGGTCAGGCTGAAGGTACCTTGCTGTGAGCTTCTGCAAGAAGTCAGTTAGGCCTCAACTCTCATCTGATAAAAAAAGTTGCCTAGACAGTTTCTCTGGTGATTTTCTTTACTTTTCTTCCATGATATAGTACAGCTATACTATACACAGCCACCTTTCTTACACTTCTTGGACTCTGCAAAATTCTAAGGTTATGACACTGACTGAATAGATACATGCCTACATTTATGCTTTTTTTCACAGCCGTTCTTTTTATTTTTCTTTGAGATGATGCTAACTTAAATCCACTCCTCCAAGGTTAGCGCAGTATGAAGCCAGCCCAGTTTGTTAAAATAAAACCAAGTTAACTCAAATGTCCACTTGAAGTGGGGAATTGCTACAACAACCAAATACATCTTGAAACAGCCCCAATCGTCCTATAAACAGGAAATATTAGCAGGTCACCAGATTCTTCCCAAAATGAAGAATAATGCACACAGAGGTTAAAGCCTAGAAGTTTTTTAAATGTGCATGTCCTTGCTAAGATATCATTTCACAGCCCCCACTGTAACACTTCTATCTCAATGAGCTACAGGCTAATAGAGCATTATACAGCAATCGTATTTGCTACCCAGGAATCCACTTTTTCAACAGTGGTAACTAGAAGGCACATATCTCAGGTGGTGTCCTGATACACTGCTCCTAGGAACCATAGAAGAGACATTTATTTGTGGATCATCAAGTTTCAAAATATATTTGGTCTCTATCCAGTGAAGCTGTTTTTCTTACTTCCCAACTTTTACCACTGAGATGAGGGAACGCCCCTGCACTCAGTCTCCTATCTCTCAGCTGGATTGCAAATGAATAATTTTTATTATAATAAACTTGAAAATTTAGTATGAATTCCTTCTTAGAAGTATTTTCTGTCATCCAGAGAAGTAGGTTAAAATGCAGAAATAGAAAACGATTACTGAAATATGCCTTTAGAATGTGTAGCATGACAACTTATATAACCATTTCTTCTCCCCAAGGAAATCTCAAGTGCAAGAACAATAGAAACTGCAGAGAAGAGTGATTGCAATCATTCATGTAAAAGAACTTACAGAATCATACATTTATTTAGAACACCAAAGAAAACTAATGTAGTTACCTCTACAGAAGTATGAAGCAATGGTGCTGAATCTGATTTTATGTGAATTATGTAATAATATGGGCCTAATATCTATAGATAGTCTAGAATTACAGCAAAGTCATATTTAAGGCTATATACACTTCAAGTGCCTGTACAGTTGCTCCTAAATAAAAATTAATATAGAAAGCCATTGGAGACAGAACATAAATCTATTCAAGACAGAAAGTCTTTCTCCTGCTGTGAGTTCAGAAGGTTGGTAATCGTGACCTTAAAATAAACGTGGGCTGAATCATGCCCTTACACACACATGTAGGACCAGTGAGGAAAGGCTGATTCCAGAAAACAGCTAAACTCTGTCAACTACACTGCCCATACCACATATGTATTTGTAAGATCTGTTCTAACTTGACATGACTTCCATAAAATTATAAACCCTATTAAGACTGTATTAAAAATTAAAATCTACAGTCAAAAACCTTACCAGTGTTTCATGCCTCACACACAGTTTTGTAATAAATGCTCAGAAATTCACATACAAAACAAAGAGAATGGGTCTTGGACATAAGGCAGATGAAATATTTGGTGACCTCTGTGAACAGAATTAGAAACCCAAATATAAAGTTGGAGCTCCTTTAGAATAACCCTTAAGAGCGCCCTTAATATCAGCTATACACATGCACAGGCTTTTAGCTTGCTTTTTATTTTAAATGTTTTTTTCCTCTCAATTAACTCACCCCTCAGGATATAAACATTACAAAGTTGCAAGTCTTACCTGTCCACAAGGAGCATTTTGCAAGGATATGGTAAACATTCCAGATGTGCGGCTCTTTGCCAGAATATATTGGCAGGTAGCTTGGAAAGTGTATTTTCGCCCATCAAAGGTCATGAAATGAGTGTCTCCTGAAACTGAGCATTCAGCTGACAAACATAATAAATAATGCATGTAAGTATGTAGTAAAGACAGCTCACTCTCCACAGTTATTACTGCTGCAGAGTACACACACTCTGATAGATTCTATAATTTATAAAATTGTATTCATATTACAAGCAGATATTAGGAACATGGTAAGGAACTGAAACTTACCCTTGATTTTGTTGTCGAGTTCCTACCTAATGCCAGGCCAGGATAACTGAACAGCTCTTCCCCCAGAAGGAAGCAACTGTGTGTGTCACCCCTACATTATGGGTATTTTATTTGTGGTTCTTAAAACTGATTTTTAGAAACATTAACACAGTTAACTGATAAGCCAGACCATTTTAATATTTAATCTACCGAGCGTGTAGATAGAAATAAAAATGCAAGTTACATAACGAAATACCACAGTAAGGTCTAAAAGTAATACATGAACTAAGTTTCCCTGAAGTAAGAATTATCAAACAGTTAAGTATTCAAGGCTCTCTCATACCTGGACATGTAAGATTTGTACAGATCCACTTTCCTCCAATGCAGGTGCTGCAATCAAAACAAAAAGTTTTCATACTTTTATTTTGTGAACTGTGTACAATGGTCCCTCAGTTATTCTTCCTGGATTCCTTCTCTATGGAATGAGCACCAAGTGTCTTGAGTCTTACAAAAGGGTACAGAGTTATCACAGTCTTTAGAATGCCTGGAAACTTGTCATGAGGACATGAACATGTGAAATTTCATCCATGCATTCAGTAACACTTTAATTTCTTTTTAGCTCCTTAGTAACCACTATAAAAGTTAAGGATTAATAACATTGAGAAGAATAAACACAAGCAATTTGAATGTAACAACTTTTAAAGCTAGAACTGTTGTGGGAAAAAGAAAAAGTTGCCTATCTGCAAGTTTGTCCATTTTCTTCAGTTAAGGTGGTCCAATAAAAGGCACTCGCTCTCTTCCTAGAAATTTTTCTTTCCAATTTATAAAATTAACTTAGAAATTCAAAACCAGCAGCTTAGTCTCACAATCACGTTAGGCTCTCTATGTCCAAGTGAGACAATACAAACAGGAAACAAAGTCAAAGCAGTTTTCCTGGTAAGACTGCGAATTCTAGATTATTTTTACTTGTAAAGAGAGTTTAAAGTGAAAAACAGCACTACATATTATAGTATTCTCTGCAATATTTGTCATTTGCTGTTCTCCGACATTAATAGCTTAATAGTTTATCTTTTCCTTAATTGCAAAACATATACATAACAACAGGTTTTGTATGTAGAAACAGTGAATACTTATCAAGTTTATCCAATTTCTAAATGAAATAGGCTTTGAAGAAGCTGTTTCTTAAGATCACTAAAGGATTTGGTGCACAGTGTAAAAAGAAAAATTACTAACCAGTTATTACATTCTTCATAAACCACTGAACCCATTTCAAAGAAACTTCCATGGTAGTCACAAGGACAGTCCTTAGGCTTGACGCACAATTCGTTTTCATAAATTAATCCTAGAAGAAATAAAACAAGAAAAAAAGGGAAATGGCCATACAAAGAGCATTAACATGTATATTCAAGAACAACACAAATGGTCATATATGATAATAAAACTCTAGACTGTTCGTAATTTTCACCCCAAAAAAAGTGCATTTGAATTTTATTAAATAAATTATATTACATGGATCAAGTCCCTAAATTTCTTGAGCTATACTGAACATAGTATGAATAACAAATATTTAATACCAGGTGAGAGGGAGAGGAAACCACACACATAAAAAATAACAAACCCAAATATACAAGCTGCTCTGAGTACCTCTGGGTTATTTTTTAAAACATTTACAAATCCTTGCCTCTATGGTTGTTATTTTACTGAATTTTTTGGGGTTTTTTTTTTCCATTATTATGGTAATTATTTTTTTAATGAGAGAACCAGAAACAAAAAAGCCTTTACCAAACCATAAAAGGCAAAATTTATTACAAATGCAATTAAACTTATAAATTATCAGGGTATATATAAGAGGCAGGACTTGAAGATCCATGGCACAACTTTCTCTGTCCTCTTTTAGATAGAATTATGTACCCTAGAGAAGCCAATAACTAGAAGAGAACTGGATATCAACATCTATTTTGATGATGAGGGCAAGTTTTTGCTATAGGCCACACTGGTAAATGCTTGACTTGCCAGAATCATACCACAGTCTAAGAACCTCAGTATCAAAGCCAGTTTCTGGCCCCACAAATGAGTTTAGTGTCATATTTTTGATCTCTCCTAAGCAACCTAACTAGGATAAAAACAAAACAAAAACGCCCCAAGCCACCAAAGTCATCCTCCCACCACCAATAAAACGCAAACAGCAGTCACCATAAACAGGGGGATGGCTGCTCTGTAACAACAGAGCAAACCCCATTTTTCACTCAAATTGTGTAGCTTTAAAGCTAGAATGTGGATCTGTGCTGAAACCTGTTCTTGCTTTTTATAGGGAGAAAAAGACTCTTGTCAGTTAGGAAAAGAAGGTCAGTTACCCACACTCTGTTGGCACCTGGTTTATAATGAGCTCCTGGAATTGCTTTAATCTAATCAGGTCATATAGGGATGTAAACTTGGGGAGGAATCTGAAAGTTTTATGGAATCAAATATGGTTTTAAGAAGCCCAACTCACCATCAGGACAGTAGCACCCATCAATGCAGTGAAGCTCACTGCCAATGCACTGGGATTGCTGGTGACACGAAACAGGGCAGCAGTTGACGCACTCATTGTAGGTCAAGGGTGCAGCACAGGCAATGACTGAAACACAGAAACAGGCAGAGAAATGAAATGGTGTTGTGCTACTGTCAGAGGGCTTAAATGGACTGCACATTTCTTTCAGGTATTTACTTTCTGGCAAGTCACTTGAGTACCTGTTCTCTAGATAAATATTGTCTAAAACAGTGGCTTTCATAACACACAGAGAATTGATACATATTTTCATACATTCACATTCTCTCCATTAAAGGTGCATTTAGAAGGAATAATCTTAAATTACACTTTCTCACAGCAGAGCTATTTAGATACTTAGACTATCATCAGAATTTGTCAGAATGCCCATTAACAGAGATTTTTTGGAACCACAGGGGAAATCTTCTGTCATGGATGACAAAACAGTTTTTGTCCTGTGTTCCAGACAGGTGAACAAATTAGATTACTTCTTTTAAACTTCCTTTATGTGACTTGTAAGATGAAGTCTTATGTAAGTGCAATTTAAATTTAACACTCATGACACACATTTTATATATCACAAAGCCATGAAGACTTTGACAATATTTGGAAGAGTACCTCCATGAAAATAAAAATGGTTAATCTTAAATAATCACATCGCAATAAGCTTAGTGCTTTAAATAAATTCAGTATAAACTGCACATATTAAAAAGAAATTCCATTGCATTTACATAGCCTTGAAGTGAGTTTGACTCATTTAATAGCTTCATTAAGAATTACATGAGTCCAAAACTGGAGAAAGGCAAAGAAGTAAAACTATGAAGAGCACCCTTTTTAAAATACAACGATCAAGAAGCATTTCCAAGTACAAGAGCATTGGCATTACCACACTGCTGGAAGTGCACACGCCATCCATGAAGTGGCTTTCCTGCTTGGGCACATGCTCTGGCATACTCAGTGAGTGCTCGACACCAAGTCGCATCATCAACTGCTGACCTTACACAAATAAAAAGTGACATATTATTTTCTACCTACATTCAAACATACAGTCATAACCTCATGAATGCTTCCGCACTGCATTCAACCACTCTGTTTGAAACTGTTTTAATAATGTTATAAAGTACTGTGCTGCTGGACTCAGGTTAAAAGTCTTAAAAGGAAAAAAACTTTTCTGCCACACTTGGAGAACTCATCAATATAAATATCAATACACTTGAGACCTGACACTATTTTCCTGAATAAATCCACAAAAAACAGAAATACAGCAGTATGAAGAGACTTCTGTAAAGGTCTTGATTTTAACAGGAGTAACATCCTGCAGAAAACTCACAAGAAGGAAGTCTAAAATTTCCATCAGTGAGCCACCAGAGTATAAGAGATGGAAATTATCTTCTGACCTGCCTAATTTTTTTTATTTAGCTAGTCAAAACTACCCAGACCAGGAGTATAGCAGGTTATGAAATGTCAGGGTTAAGTTCAAATAGTAATCAAATTCCTCTTTTCAATGGATTACCATAGCTTGTAGAAGCCATTCTGACCTATTGATTATGATCTTTCCTTACAGTAGGAAGGCTTTAGAATTGCAGAAAGCACTTTACTAAGGATGCTGCACACTCAGAATCAAAACAGATGACATGTTCAATGGAGACAGATTAACACATTATGAAAATATCTTGGCCTGACTTTGATCATCCTTATACCAAAGAGAACAGGAACAACTCCATAGCATTCCACAGTAGTGAAACTAGAACAAGTGAGAAAAGCAAGATAATATAACAGTGTTAGATAAAAACAAACACGTAGAAAAATACACAAATCAGTTCTGTTAATATTTACAATTCATTCTCATGATAGAGGGACCATGGGTGTTTTGTAATAGCTTTGGAATTAGGCAAAAACATTCACTTACATGCAGAGATCGTTTGTGCAGCTTGCCATAAAAGAAAGAGGACTCACATACTCATGACATTGTTTAAATGGGGGATGTAACAGGATATCACACAGAGTATATGCCCTCTGAAATGAAAGAGACAGCTGTTGTAATGAGGTTTTCAAAAATAAAAACAAACAGAATAAAATAGAATGCTGTGGAAAATCAGAACAGAGATCTGTCTGTGACTAGGAATCACTTTCCTCTCACCAACTAGAAGCAGTGTTAAGCAACATACTGCTCTCCATGCCAGAGTTTCCATAACATTGAATCTTTTATCCAAGGTCATACCAGTGGTAGTAAAACATATCTCTTCCCCAAAAAGACCACAGATAACTCTGCAATTAAGCCAAGATGACCTGAAAAAAGTCTTCATTTTAATTAAATTACACAGTAAAAGGCAACAGAAATAAACCATGCCTGGCATCAGCTTTAGTTTCAAAGCACTCTTTAATTTAAGGGTTATATCCTGAAAATATTAACTAAAAGGAAAAACTACTTTAATGTCATGGAAAAGAGCAACAATAATTCTTTTTTTAAACACTGGCAAATGAGCTCTGTTCTGACTCTGGTTTTGCTTTGCTGCTTTTTTCTATCCTTCCAAAGGGAAGGAATGGGTACTAGTTTTAGAACGCTCCCCTATTTTACAACTTTTTACTGATTTAGCTTCATAGCCAAACACTTCTATTGGCTGCTATGCAGAGAGTGTAATATTTGAAAATATCAATAATTAAACAGAGAAGAAAAGGGATGGGGAGGGGGAATGATGGATTAGAGGACAAGGGAAGATCTGCTGCAGTAAGCATTTTAATTACTCTCTCCAAAAAAGAGTTGTGAATGTTTCCAGCGTTCTTCAAAACTTAAATTTGTCCAAATCTGTCAAATTATTCATTGAGCATTCAAATTAAGTCAAATTCTTGCTCCAGTTAGAATCACCCACTATGTTAATAATCCTTTTATGTTGATCCACACCTGTAGAAATTCATGGCTTTGTGTCAGGCACGGTGGTTCATTGAGAAGCGATTTATCCCAATCGGGTGTTCCTTGTGGAGGATTCTCTTGCCAGCTCTCCACAAATTCTGTTACATTGTCTGTCAGTTTTCCTAGGCAAGACACACACACAGAATCACACAGTGATTTGGAAGAACAGCAGTGTTTCTATAGGATTTTCCAGGGAAACATTTCAATTATCAAAGCAGGTCAAGGAGACAACACCTAACCCTTCCTACTACCAAAGGAATCAGCTGAAATCAATCTGGTCCTTTCACGAAGAAAAAAAATACTTTTAAAAGGAGCAACAGAAGTGGGCTTCAGGATTGACAGAAAGCACTTCCTCAGGAAATATGGCAAGGAAGGGCTTTAAAGGAGAAGGAACTGTGCCTGCCTTAGTCCATCAATGGAATAAAGGAAAGAAAAGCTTTAATAAACTGTATATACATAGGTCTGTGCTGTTACTTTATATGAAATTCTCAACAGGGAGTCAAAAACCCAAGAAACATGAGGCATTCCTGGGTCACTACAATGGTACAAAATGATTGCCTCAATTAGCCAAATACAGGTGTGACTCTTTCATTTCAGTAGAAATGTCCATACTAGGGTTAAACTAGCTAATCCACCATTACTATTACCCATTATGGACAGGGGTGACATTGATTACTGCTTGGATCACCCACAAATGCATATCTTGCCATATCTTTATTACTACTGCTCCCCAAGCTAAGGTAAAGCTCATGTCCAGAGAATTGATTCGGGCTACAAATGCAGCTTTAAGAGACTGAGACACTGAGAAAGGTGCGAGGAGAGAGGAAAGCCTCTGAGGAAATGAGCTTGGTATTAATATAAACAATTTGGTTTCATGAACAAAGTATTCAGTGGGGGTAAATGACTGTTAACAGTGCTGGTGCTTTCTGAAACTGAATGGAATGCATGAACAACAGAGGAAACCACATTCACTCCAAGCTTCAAAGCAGTGCTCTACAGAAATATCTTCATGTTACAGAGGAGGAGCCAACAGTTAAACAGCCCAAAGCAACAATTTCCAGAACTTTTTACAGCCTAACCTGAGATACTTTTTAGGGGACCTGATTTTTTTCCCTCGTTGTTTTTTTTTTCTTATTCATTTTATAGATAACTTCCCTCACTGTATACTGAAAGCCAAGACTCTTGGAAGTGTCTGGACATTGAAGGATCCCTGGTTAATTCTGAAAGTGTTGGCACAAATGAAATGCCAGATCAAACAGGATTTGACAGTTTTCATTGATTTGATTTACTGATTATTGATTTATTTCCAATAGCAATACACAGGCTTCCACAGGGTGGAAAATTTCCAGAAGGGCAGTGAACATTTAAAAACAGATTCTACATTTCAAGTCCCAAGAAACTGAAATACAAATACCATTGTAGGTAATTGAGTAAGACAGCTTCAAGATCTTCCTCCCTAGAGCCCCATCTATATTGAAATTGGTCCTCTTCACTAAATATCATTTAGCAGAAGTATTTCTGTATCATATTTGCCACTTCAAAAGTTGCCCATCTTAAATTCAATCAGCATTACAACTAAAAACTAAAAGCACCTGAAAAAACCAAAAAAGCAACCAAAAAAAACCGTAACAAAAAACCCACCAAATTACACAACAGGAAGTATCTTAAATACTCACCATAACTAGTTTCCAGATCATCCTGCAGGATAGCATTGTTATTTCCACACAGTCCATGGGTTTTGCCGAGGTACTCTGGGGCCATTTTGATATACACTGCAGATGTACCATCCCAAGCCAGAGTAAATGCATACTGGTGCCTGACTAGGAAGTATCCAGCTAGTTTCTGGATGTGTAAGTTTCCAATAACATAAGGTAATTGTACTCTGGAATGACATAGAGCCAAAAATAATATTATGTTGGAAAATGTAACCAGTAAAAATAAATTACTTGCTGATGCAATGACTTGCTCATACAACTGAAAATCCCTGATATAAATATTGAATAACTGCACTAAACCAGATAAATTGCAAGTAACAGCAAAAATCATGGATGCCAAAGATTATAGTTAATTCTAGATACCAGTAATTCAGGTATCACCTTCCTCAGACACTACTCTGTAAATGGGGAGTAATTATTGCAGCTGTGGTCTGGATGCTTTTTCAAGCTACCAAGAAATAAGTTTACATCTCGGTTATCAAAATAGTAGCATGATATTAATTCCAATGTAACTACAGCATTAGAAACGAAACTGCAATTACCCAAATCCTTTATAGGTGACTTCACTGCTCATCTTTATCTGTTCATCTCCAGAAAAGAATAAACTAATGGACCTTTTGCAGGAATAAGGAGAAGAATGGCATTCAGGATCATTATTCACCTGCCAAATAAAATCACCAGTGTCAAAGACAAGATTTTAAACAAATTATTTGTAATTCACATGTAACACAACTAATACCCCAAATCTGCACTCAGCATGGGAACAAGAAGTTTGGTCCCCCTCTTGTGGAAAAAACTGGGAGGTGTTTTCATAGTCATGGAGTGGCCTTTTCACAGCTTTGTGTGAACAAAGCAAACTTTGGAAGGAGACACATCAGTCTTATTCCAGCTGTTTAAATTTTATGCTATGGTAACTGGTAACCCACATCACGTTAAACCACATCTAGATCACATTCTACAAGCCCACACTATCATCTCAAGTTATTTTTAACCCTGAAAATTGCATTATTAGCATGTACAAAAACAGCTCAAAAAATGTAGAAGTACCATTCCCTACCTGTATGGAAAAGCTCTGCTCATCTAATTCAGCATGTCTCACAAGGGCATATGTGGATTTCCCAGAAAAGTAGTAATAAAGTCCATCAAAAGTTTCAAAATTATATTGGCCCCATGTCCTGCATATATGATCTCTTTCAGCACCTGTGTTATGCACTAACAAAAGGAGAGTCACTTGAGACATAGCACTGGTTTTTTGATACCAACATTTCTTGAGATAGGGCAGCGTATGTGGCATGCTGTGAAATATAATGACAGAAAAGAAAGGAGGGAGAAAATGCTACAGCATGAAGGGAGCCTTTAGGCAGAGAGTAGTCATTGCAGCTGTGGGAACCACAAGTAGAATCCCAGAAAGCCAGTCAGATTTCTCTCTCTACATACCTGTCTGGCATCTCGGTCCCGTGGCATTAAATCGACTGCAATTGCACAGCTCTCTGTAGACACACTCACCTCCATTAAAACATGTAAGTGAATCTGTGTGGCAAAAAACAAGGCATGTTAAAAATAAATTATGATAATTATCTTAAGACCCAGTTATTTCACAGAATGTAACTGAAAATGGCAGGAGTTGCTAACTTAGCATTTAAGCGTCCCAGACAATCCAAATGGCCCCACAAAAAGGAAACACACTGTGAAAGTTTCACCTCAATTTATACAGCCAGATTTATTAATCTATTGCACATTTAGAGAAGCCAAATCAAAATGTCTGTGACATCTGTTAGTCTGACATGTTTTTAGTGCCCTAAGCAATGAATAGAGGAAGTGAACAAGTACTGCACCACAAAGAAACCCAGTGCCTAAATCTGCACACAAGCAATACCGTGTGGGTAAGTTCTAAGGTAGTCTGCTCTCATCCTGCCAGAAATACAAATGTTCAGATCCCAGCTGTGTATCTTTACCTGCCTGCCCTCCTATCTTACAGCCTTCAAGTACACCAACCATAAAGGCACAGATCCCTGGCATGTAATGACAGGTTCGGTCTTGGGAGAGGGAAGTGTTGGCTTTTTTAATTTCTATTTTCCCTGGGAAGATCTCTATTAAAATATGACAAAAGTTTTCAGTCCAAACAAAGATGTGCACAAGCAGAAACAAAGTTTCCTGTTACTAAATTTAAACTTTGTGATTAAACCTTTTTTTAACAATTGTGATCCATTCTCTTATTTTGCTAATATTTGCTCCTATAAAGTTAACGTCTGTTTAAGAAAGGATTTTAATAATTGGCTATTATGCAATCCCGGTAGTTTTTGTACTTTAGAACACACACAGAGATTGCATTTGTTGCAGACAAGCAGACAAGGTGCTCAGAAGAAACCATTTCAGGAAGAGACAAATTGAAGGCTCAGCTTTCTCTTCTTTACAAACGCATTACTCCTGAAAAATAATCATAGAATGGTTTGGGTTGGAAGGGACCTTAAAGATCACATCATTCCAACCTCACTAGATAAGGTCTCTCAAAGCCCCATCCTACCTGGCTTTCAACACTTCCAAGGACAGGTAACCTGTTCCAGTGTCCCATAACCCTCATAGTAAAGAATTTCTTATTAATATCTAATCTAAACTTGCTCCCTTTCCATTTCAAGGCATTACTGTTAGGCATTATCCTTTCCATTTGTAATCGCATTATAAATACTAAGCAATTACTCGAAGACTTTCAAAATAGCCAATTAGTTTTGACTCCTTTGTTTCAACATGCACTCTCCCACCCTCCACCCAAGAAGAAAAAGAAAGAAAAAAAATAGAGGTTATGCTCCAAAGAACAAGGCAGGTGGACAAAATGAAAGGCAATGCTTCTTTTCCTGCTAGCCCAACCACCCAGCTCTTTTTCCTCCATGGCCAGCATGAGGCCAATAAAAAATAATGCAAGCACCGTGCAGAAAGGTCCCTACTTACACTGACTGAGCCATCTCATTTACATGCCCACAGTGACCAATCTTGTCAATAATGCAAAAGCCTGTTCCTCTTGTCAAGAGAGGCAGACATTGATCTCTTTCATCTTGAGCGCTGTGAGACCTGTGTAACTGGAGCTCTGGTCTCTGTTCTTTGCTTCTCTAAGATTATGCCCTGTTACCTGTTCAGTTACAATAATGTACAATTAGGCTGCAAGTCATGTTCCTCTGCATTGTAGAGGAAGTTAGCCCCCTTTTGATGTTTCAGGTTGAATGATTCCACTCTATGCATGGCTCAGGTAACCTGCTTCAACCATTTTTGTTCAGATTGTGCAAACAGTCAGCTGACCTGGGGACCCTCACTGTCACTGGGAAGGATTTCCCTTGCTCTCCTTTAGAGAGATAGGGTGTTAGTCAAATCTGAATCAAAAATCAAATTACTCAAATCTGAACCAAAAAATCATAAGCATTTTCTTCTTTATGAAGTTTCTCTTCTGTGTGTGCATGATTCTAAGAAAATGTGATAATCTCAGCTGTTGTATTTGTTTGTATCCCTTTTTACATCACTGTAAAGTGTCTTCCCTTACACCGCACAGAACAGCTGTGTATGCAAACATTAGTTATCCTTAAGCAGGTAATGAGGAAAGCAGCATTGTTTCAGATCACATTTAATGCTCCTACTACTGTATACGTGGCCTCCTTTAATCATGCAATTCTGCTCCATTAACACAGAAATACTTCCTAGGGTATCCAGAATAAATATCCTGTAACAAGGGGTTAATTCTAATCCTCATCATTAAAGGAATATGAGCTCTCTAAATAACTAACCCATATGGGCAAACCAAAAGTTTGTATCTCCCCTAGAGATGTGAGAAACATTTTAATACTTGAAGAAAGGACAAAACAATCAAGACTAGCTGAAAGTTAAAATTAGGAAAAGTTACGGAAGAATGTTGTGTCCTTCATTGTGTGTGTCCTGTTCAAAGCAACACTATTAAAAACTACTCAGCTCCTCCTTCACCTTTGACATTGTGCCAGTTGAGTGCACTGTGTTGGAATCCGAAATTAAAAAACCGGTGAGACTTTTCTAGCAGAAAATGGGAGGCCTAATTACTTATGTGGTTTGACTCACAGAAGTAATAATGGGATTTCTAACCAATGTTGCCACTACAACCTGCAGATAACCCTGATAACACCATCGTTGTGACGAAGCAACCAGCGTCAAATTCTTTCTTTATCAAATAGGGTGAAGACTTGGGATCATCTTGTAACACAAGTCTGAATTCTGCTATGCTGTTCTCACAGCTTAAATACTCTAGCCCCTGGTAATTACTAAATAGGCTGCAGCCCCACAGGGTTATTTTAGTCTCTTGAGCACGTGGACCTCCTTTTCAGTTCATCCCCCTTTTAAATTCCATGAACAGTAGCAGAACCTCAAGCTCATTATGTATTACAGCCTTTGAAAAAGTGTGACTGTAATAGAGCCTGTTTGCACATCACTGCAAGGGGCCCTGCAGAGCACCATCGAAGCTTTGGTCTTCTGATCCAACATGCTCATTAGGAATAAAATCAGTAATTTATATTGTCTGGAGCCCTTCAGCATGAAGAGAGATACAGTCACTAAACAAGCCCTCTCTTCTCGGAGCACAAGGAGGTAACTGCAAAGAAGTCTTGTCTATGTATTCCACGCAAAAGATAAGATACTAAACCAAAGACATAGCTAAATTAAAGCTTTTTCACTTTCATTCAAGAACACATCTGACTACTCAGATTATCATACACATCAACTCTGAAATACTTGATTTTTGCTTTAACTGTCATGTGAATACAGATGCTCGAGCTCAGGTTTGACCTCACTGCAGTACATCATTATCACTAGTACACTATTAATTCTTGAAGATTTGTGCCTGATGTGTACCTTCCTATGAGTATTTCTACATAAAATATTAAGTACTTCCTAGTGCTACTATTTAAGACACAGCACCAAAAAAAAATTGCTTAATGCAAAAGAGTAGACACAGGTTTCTTTCAGGACATTCATTACTGGATTCATTTGTATAGCAAAGTTTATGAATGAAAGATTAAAATAGAGATCTGAAAGCAATAAGTTTTATTTAACAAGACACAGCCCATGCTCTCTGTTCTTATGCTTCTGCCTATATACCAACTTTAATACAAATATTTTCAGAGCTCCAGAAAGTCACTTGCAGAAATACACAGGAATTAAATATTTCAGTACTCTTTAAAAACTAGACATTTTAAAATAACTATGCAAGAGTTGAAGAGTAATTCAGTTGAAGAGCCTGAAGCTTTTGCTAGGAAGTTTCCTGTCTGGGTGTTGGTTTTCTTTGTGGGGTTTTTTTGTTGTTGTTTTTTTGTTTTGTTTTGTTTTTTGTGGTTTTTGTTTGTTTGTTGGTTTTTTCTTGTTGTTGTTTTGTTTGGTTTTGGGTTGGTTTTTTGTACATTTGTTTGTTGTTCTTCTAATTTTGCATGAAAAGGATTTGTGTGGAAGGAAGTTAAAAGTTTAACAGCTGTGTAGACTACATGTTAACTTTAATTATTCTGATAAACATTTCAAATCCTATGTTCCCTGGTGGCAAGAAACAAACACAGAACTTATCTCTTGGCATTTACTTGTGCTATACCACCTTTTTTGTTCCACTGACAGATATGACATGACTTTCTGAAATGTTTTCAGTTGACTAATACAACACAAAGGTAAAAAGATGTCTTGCAGAATTCATACATTCATTCTACAAAAAATGTGTTGGTTTATTTTTACAGAGTTACAGAACACAAGAAAAAATGGTTTGCAGCAAGAACTGACAAGTACGACAAAATACAAGTTTATTATAATCAGTTTTACAAGTGTTTCAACAAGTAATTTTCCTAGAGACATTGCTAAAGTAGAGAAAGCAGCTGTCAGCCTCCCTTGCTGTTTTGGTTTGGGCCTGTCATTGACTCGGGTTTCTACGTGTTCAAGTTTTTTAAACATAAAAAGGTTTGTTATTTCACATATCCCCTGATGTTTGTGAATCCTACTCCATGGGCAGAGTTATAGCAGTTTCCATTTCCCTTTAAATTAGAGAGACCATAATGAAAACTATTCTCCTATGTATTTTGAGCATCGTACAAAACAGATAAGGTTATTCTTTTATTTTGTTTTTTTAATGTGTCTTTCACACACAAACAACAATAGATTCCATTTGCTACACACTTTACTGGAATTTTAAAAGGAAGCTTCCAAGCCTATGTATTCCACTGTTTATAATAATGTTGATTTTATTTCCTTCAAGTA
The DNA here is from genome assembly GCA_036630365.1 of Acanthiza pusilla. Taxonomy (NCBI): domain Eukaryota; kingdom Metazoa; phylum Chordata; class Aves; order Passeriformes; family Acanthizidae; genus Acanthiza; species Acanthiza pusilla. Next base: position 17,976,893 of record JAXCHO010000006.1, read on the forward strand.
TAGACAGCCATTAACAATTTTTAAGGCGTCTTTAACAGCACGGTCTTTCCAAAAAGAAGTACGTCAGAACTGGAAAACCCATACGGAATATTTTTGCCTCACAGAAATATAAATTAGAAAGAAAACAAAAGGGGTGTCCTATTACATCTACAAACAGCAATAAAACCTAATTCTTGCTATCAGAACTACATACTCTTTTAGAAGCTTAGCCATGTGATGAATTAGCTTGAGATATTTGCAAACATTTTGTTCTGCCTCATTCTAATTTTTTTAAATATTAGGCCTATTTAAGAGGCAATAAACTTGCACATAAACTGTCGACAAAAGCTCTTTAATAGAAGTCTTGCAAATTGTTTATGTGCATGGTTTTTATTGCACACTTCAACAGTAGCACAATACATCTTAGAAGCTTTTTTCCAGAACTGAAACAAAAAATGAAATCTACTAGTCCTATAAAAGAAATTTTCACTAGGCTAAAACTAAACCCACAGAATCAAACAATTATTATTACAACTAATTTCTCAGCATAACCTGCATATCTTCTCTTTGTAAGCTGCTTTATTTAGTTTGAAAAAAAATGGTGTAACTGTCAAAACCAGGAATTTTTACTAGTATAGACTGCTATGTTTCTAAAGCAATTTTATCAAGCACAATATATCTATGATTTTTTCATACACTGGAGAGAGATTCATAGGTAATAGTTTTTATTTGAGCAGTATTATGTTTCTCCAAACTCTTGTATCATTCCTCCACATTCAGCTATACCCTTCTCAAAAGCTTCCAAAAACAATGTGTACTAAAGACGTTAAAAGCATTTGGAGATGACACAACCCTAATCACAATTTATAAGAGTCCATTCCACACCTCAGTCTTGCCTTTTGTGCTATAAAGCTATGGGACACAGATGCAGGCTACCCAATGCAATCAGGCTGACTGAAGAGAAACCAGAGGGTCTGCATCACTGTCTAAAACTACTCTGGGTTATTTTGCCTCATGTTTATCCTTTGTACATGACAAGCATGACACAGACCCTTGTGCAGAGTTAACACAGAGGATCTTTACCCTTCAGCAAAGGTATTTCATGCCCATCCACTTCACTTCTGAAAATCAGATTAATCAAAAGAAACCACAGATGCACATTCCTCAAGCAAATGCCCACCAGGACCTTATCCTGCTAACACAGAGACTGCACACACAAAAAGCATCTGTAGATTAACTCAGCAAAAACAAACAAAAAACCTCCAAGCACAGAAGAGGAACTGGATGAACAATTTAATGGCATCCAGACAGCAATCCACATCTTTAGGTATATCACACAAAAAGAGCAGATTTTCCTTCTGAAAGCTGTTTATTACAAAAACTGCAGTTAGGGACAGTCTTTCTAATTATCAAACCAGAACCAGATGCAAGCTTAAAGCTAGGCGATGCAAGCTTAAAGCTAAGCGAAAGCCCACAACAAAAATTTTAAACTTCCGTGGACCTTTGAGACCCATCAAAGTAGAGCCTCCTTAACTGAAGGCCTCTGTTACATATTTCATGAATTTCTTCTTCCTAAGAATTGATTAAACAATGCAGAAAATAAGGGACAAGAGGAGGCACTTTATGTATAAACATAAATAACTTACTGGATGGTCCACATTTCATACTGTGAATTCTCCTGTTCCGAGACAAGGACATTGTCGTAGGTGAAATGTTATAAACTGCCATTCCCGATTCCTTTCAGAAAGAGCAAAGAAATCAGCAGCTATAACCAAGGCACTTAAACTCTTCAGTCTGTCAGTAAATACACTGTTTTTAGTAAGCCTATTGCTCCATATTGGCTTACTACAAAGTTCCCAAAAAAAACCCTTCTAAATTAAAAAGTACACTCTACTCAAGACTCCAATATTTTTTCTTTTTCCTTCCTCCTAAGCGTATTTCTTATTGACTTCTGCTCAGTAGACTAGCCCAGAAAGAAACAAAAACTGTGTTACTCTATCTTGAATTCTTGGTGGGAGAACATAAATCCCTGAGCATTTGCTGTTATTGATAGTTGATTTTGTTACCCATTTGCAGTTATGTGACATTTTTTCTTTGCTGAGCTTTTCCCAGAAAGACCAGGGAGAAAGCAGAAAGAAAGGTGACTCCAAGGAGCCACAAACAAGGACTACAAAGCAATCTTTCCTTTTCCCACCCTCGAACAAGGGAGTGGGAACCACACACCCTAATTACATTTCAGCAACGTGCCATGAGTGACACAGTCGAGTTGCCAAGATAAACCACATCCAAAAACCTGAGTGCTGAGCTGTAGTGACCTGATACTGCCAGCTCGTTTACCTCTACTGAGAAGCAAAAAGGCTCCCACAAAGTGATTGTTGCTGATGAGCCAGATCAGACCTCAGCTTTTCCTCAAGCAAGGATGCTTTGTACAACACGCAACTTCTTGAACAAGCTGAAGCTCTAGATAGAGTCATATAATCGTCTCTTGTTGCTTCAACATTAAACTTTCGTTCAGGATTGACACACCTTGTGGCTGGGATGAAATACACACTCGAGGGCAAGTCCTGAATGACCACCAAGGATAGAAGAGCCACCAGAAATACTGATGGCATCCCAGCAATACACAGACACATCGAGGCAAGGTCTGAGAAGCACGTTACCCTCATGAAAACCAGAACACCCATCCCCCTGTCCTGCGCCGGCAGCCCCCCTCAGATGGGTCTCCCCGGGCGGCGGCGCTGGGAATCCTGGCACCACCCGAGGTCATCAGCCGCGTGAGCCCTCGTGGCAGTGTGGTGGATGCTCTCTTCCCCGCGTCCCCCCTGCTGGAAGCTGCGCATCCCGGTGTCCCGGTCTCCCCAAGCAGGTGCCGTGGCGCTCGGCCCGGCGCTGCCCGCCCGCCGCCCCACCTGAGGCCAGCCCGTGCCCTCACCTGCGCCGCCGCGGCAAGGCCGCCCCTGCTCCGTGCTCCCGCGGTGCTGCCTCGGCTGAGGGGGGAGGAAAAAGCAGAGTTAGCTCAGCGAAGGCAGTGCACACAGCCGCACATCCCCGGGGAAGGAACCCGCTGTGCCCCGGGCGGCTCTTACCTGGGGAGCGGCGGATCCCTGTGGAGTGCGAGTTGTGCCCGGGCACGCCATGGAGACAGGGCTGCAAGGCAAAGGTGGCAGGTCAGCGATGGCCAGGGCTGCCCCGTCCGCCCTCCCGTGCCAACCCACGCCGTTCCCTGGCCGGCGGGACACTCACCCGAGGGCAGCCAGGCGCACAGCAGCGCCCCGAGGAGGAGCCGGGTCTCCATGCGGGCGGCAGCGGCTTCCCGCAGAGCTCCGGCGGCTACCTGCGCCCCGCACTCATCCCGCCCTGGCGGGCGGGGCGGCCGGGGGGTTTATCCTCACCCGCCCTCCGCCCCCGGGCCAGCCCTTTCCCGGCACCCACCCCGGACACCGCCCCTCGCCGGACAGCGGGTTCTGGGTCCGGCCCCGGGCCGCCGGTCCCCGCTACCGCATCTCCTTCCCTGGCCGTGCGGGGTGCTGACCTCGCCGCCACCAAACGCTCGCTTCCACTTTCGGGCCCTTCGGAGCCTTGGGAGGCGATTCGAGTGCCGAGGTCTCGGCAGCAGCTGCCGGGACGGCTCTTGAGCACCCACTCCTACAGCTCCTGGGGACGAGCAGGGGCCGAGCGCGGCCCGGAGCCGCCCGCTCCTGCTGGGAAGGGGCAAATCTTGTCCGTGCTCAGCACGGACCATTGGCCCCGCTGAAACACTTGCGGGGACTTGAATAATGACGGGCATAAGACATATAATGAATGTAGTATGCAGCGATGGATGGTTTCCATAGTTGCTGAAAACTTTGTTATTAATATAAATTCACACTCTGGAGCTCTCTGTGGAGCTTTTTCCATGTTTATTCCTCTTTTTGTCTCTTTCCTTTTTTCACCCCTTGTGGTTAAATTAGCTTCTTTCCAGTAGGTTTCTTCCCTTTTCTCTCCTCCTATCACTGTTACCTTTCCTCTGTTATTTTCCCTTTCCCATCTGCTGCTGTCTCTCTCCCCATCATTCTTCAGGTTTGCATATCTTATGACAGAAGCTTTAGAAGCTGCCCATACCAGGTGAGAAATTGTCTCAGATAAAAAGGGGCCTTTTCTGACTGCTTTGGGAAGTCTGTTAACAGTAAGTCATTAAAAAGATCTCTTTTCTGCCTTTGTAACTTGTCCCCGTGGATTGTGTTTCTTGTGTTTCATTTCTAATGAAATGACGGAAAACCAGTGATGTTTTCACTGAGAATTCTATTCCCTCCTGTAAGTGTTGGAGGGAGAATGTGCATGAGAGAAGAGAATGTGAGAAATAAAAGATATTCTTTAACTTTGACACAGCCTTTTCCCAATAAGCCCAAACAGATTTTTAGGATTATGTGCTAGGCTCAGCCTATAGCAGAGCCCATCTGCTCTGAGTGCAGCATGCACTCAGCTTTGGTGCACCTTCTCTGATCCAGGTTACACTAATGGAGGTAGAGAAAGTAGATAAAAGCAATAGGAATCAGGTTACACAACAGACACTTTAATGTATTTCTTTGCCTACTAAATGAGCTGCTCACCTTATTAATTTGCCTTAATGCCACAAGTAGCAAACAAGAATTGAAACTAATTTAGAGCCAATTTAGATGCAATATTTTTTCCTAGAAAATATTTCATTATCTAAAAATACTGGACCGTCATAATTGTACCATCTTTTAATATGGTGCATTTGAAGCAATGAAAACCTTGAACCATCTCAGAAATTTACTAGTTATCAAACTTCCAGTTTTGGAGTATGAGTTAGCTTTGTGGATTTGTTTGCTTTGAATTTATGCACAGGAATTCATGTAACAGCAGATGAATGGCCTACCAGGTGTGTCATCCTTTCTGTGCTGTGTCCTTTACATGATGATTCAGAGCAGTTTTCACATCACCAAGTGAAGTTAGTTCCACAATTATTTACTACTTGGAGAAGTTTCTGACTCCTGGGAAGTTTATTTGTATTATAAAAAAAATTGCTTTCTTTCAAATGCACATAACTTTGAGCTTGTATAAGATCTATTCCTGTAAAGCCTTCTAGAAATGATTGATAGATGTCAATGATTGTTGTAGGCTATATGTAAATTTAAAGGTGACATACATGGTTTTAAATGTGTGCTTTAGATTTTTGGTGTCTCCTTTCTCTTTTCAAATATAAGGCAGTTTATTTTTGTTTTGCATGTGCATGGAAAAAATTCTATATCTGTGTGTTTAACACTTGGAGAGAATAGCTTTTTGATATTGTGGAGTACTGGAATTTAGGTAAAAGTGATTTATGTATTAATAGTCGACATTTTAAAAGAAAATGGTTTTCTGAAAACAATTGTATTTGTTTATGTGCAGGCTTAAATCCATTTCTCTCTCATTCCTGATGCCTGGTAAGAGAAATGGGTAGTGTACACACAGTGGAAATGTTCCAATACAGCAAAATCATCTTCTGAAAGGAGTAAGGACAGTTTCTAAAGGAGCTGGTGTTGCTTACAAAAGTTATCACACAGAAATAATAAAATAGAACCTAGGGGGGATTGGCCCTGGGATTTTTTTCTTTTTTTTTTTTTTTTTTAATCACTCCTTTATATGTATTCATACAAATTTCTATTCTGGTGGAAGGAGGAGCAGGTAAGCTACCTGTGCTTAAGTGAGTGCTGCTCTCTCTGGAGTTATGTGGTTAAATATGTGATTCTGCTTGGAGGCTTAGACTTAGGTTACCAGGTGTCCTCCCCTTGCTACCCTCCTGACTGCAGAAGTCTATCATTTTGTACTACAGTAGAGAAAGGGGGAGAAGAACCAGCTCAAGACAAAACAGTATGAAAGAGATTAGTCTGAAATGGGTTCCTTTCCAGATGCTCCGAGCTTGATTCTTCTGCAGTTACTCACAGTAGCCATGTCAGAGGCTTTATTTGTAAGCAGCAACATTCTGTTAGTGGGAAAGGCTGGGGGAAGTCAGATTTAGATAGTGAAGGATGTGTGTTAATTTTCCTTTTTGTTTCTCCGCCGTTTCGGCCTGCAGCAGCCCGACCGGGGGTCGCAGGGAGGGTATCGGTGCCGGCTGCCCGTGCCCGGCGATGTCGGGGGTGCCGGAGGCGGCGGCGGGCGCGCCTCCCACCGCCCCGGGGCGCGGTCTCGCCGGCGCAGCCGCCCCGCGCAGCGCCCGCACCCGCGCAGCGCCCGCGCCGCGCCCGCAGCCCGCGCCATGGAGCGCCGCGTCGCCCGCGAGTTCCGGCACAAGGTGAGGAGCGGGGACAGCCGGGGCCGCCTCCCCGGCAGCAGCGGCTGCGGGCAGCGCAGCCCCCCTGGCCGGGCACGGCTCTGCCCCGGTGAGCCGCGGGGGAGGAAGGGAGAACTCGGGGACTTTGCACTGCCCTGCCAATGGCGCGGGTGGCAGCCGCCTGGGAGGGGATGGGTGTTAAAACTCTTAAAAACAGAGGGAGAGAAGAGAAGGAACGTTCCCCGAAGCTTTTCCAGGGCTTGATACAATTAATTTTCGTTTAGTACCCCGTGTCAGGCGGTGCCGCTCGGGGCAGGGCAGGTGCTGGAGTCCAGGCGCTGGCAGTGCCCGCTGAGCCCTGCGAGCGCCCGGCCGGGGCTCGACCCGCTGCGCTTCCACCTTAGCATTCCCCGGCGCAATTGTGCAGGTGCACTCATGTGCGAATGCACTTGATACATGGAGCGGCTTGGGCCGCCTGGCACTGCCGTTCTGTCATTTACCCAGTTAAATAAGTGCTCAGCAGAGCGCAAAATTGTGTGAGAGAAGGAAGCTCAGAAAGCTCTAATTAAGGAGGAGGAAAATAGTTTATGCGTGTAGAAGATGTTTTTGCGAAGCCATTTAGGACTCTCAGATTGAAGTTTTCTGTAGTAGTTTGTGGGGTTTTGTTTTGTTTTTTGAAGGAGGTTGTTGTTGATTTGGTTTGGCTTTTTTGTTTTGTCAGCTAGGACACACGATATCTGCAAAGTAATGTAATGTTTTACAGAAGTATCTGTCACCTGGTAATAACCACATTAACTAAATAATTATTAGGATGAAGCAGAGGGACTGCAAAAAAAAAAATCTGTATGTCAAACTAGAGTTCAAAAACATGAAGGATATTCCTCGATATTCCAGAGTGATGACTAGCCATCTAACACATTATTTCTGCCTTGCTGCCTATTACTGTATAACCCCACAGTGGGTTGTGCAACATATCTGTAAAGACTCTGGTTTCTAGGTGGATGGTTACTGTCTTGAACTTTAAACCTTCTCTCTTTCCTTGCTGCTATAATTCATGAATCATTCAAGCCCCACCCCTAATAACGTAATATGTATTTTCAATGGTGCTGCAAACAGCTGGGATGCAGATATGAGTGACAACTTTATCTGAATTAGAAGGTATTCAAACAGGTCTTTTCTTTAAATTATTTTGTATCATCCTGCTTCTAGTGTCCTCTGTGGCATCCAGTCTTGGATGCTTACTTTTTCTGTGACGTACTAGTGAAGATGCTTAGGTGCAGGATCTTAATTGCCTCACTTAATTGCCACTTTCTTTATTCTCTTTTTTCTTAGTTTCTTTCTTCTTAGCAATTTTAGTCAGTTACCCTATCAACCAAGAAGCAATGTAAAATATGTCATATATGCAAATACATTGACCAGCTCTTCATTTCCTGCAGGAGTTTTTCAAAATCTGTGTATTTTAAATAGGACTTCATACTATTCTTTGAAACCTGACAGATTGGGCTAGTGCTAACGTAGTGCATTGTTGTAATCTGAACTTTTTCCACAGCAGAAAGTGTTTTTTCCTCCCCAGTTTCTATTCTACTGAATAAACTTACGTAGAACTCTTGACAGACTTTTTTTTGTGTGTGTGTGTGTGTGTGTGTAGGTGCAGATTTTGTGATGACTTCTTATTAATTTCTATGAAAAGCAGTGCAATGTATGTAGTAAGAAATAGAGCATAAGCAACTCTTTGTATTCTAGGATTGTAAATAATGCAACTACCATGAAGACTTTAAATAATCACAGAAGGGTTGAGGGTGCAAGGGACACTTGGAGGTCATCTCCCTAACTCCCCAAGCTCAGGGCCACCAAAAGCAGATTGTTCAGATTGTTTTTCTTTGATGTCCTTCGTTTAAAAGGGGTGAAATCACCCATCCCCTGACTCTACAGTTATTTTCTTGAGAAATTGATACTAAAGTACTCCTGTGATCCAAGTTATAGCATGTCACCACTGATTTTTAAAATTTTTTTTTCTTTTCTTTTTTTCCTAAAGATAGTGGGGGAGCCAAGATATTTTAGAATATTTTATTTAGACTCAGCTTTTAGAAGCTGATGATAAGCCCAGGTAAAGCATGTCTACAGTAACACTCTATCCCAAGGAATAGGAAAATCCCAAAGAATTAGGAAAATGGCAAGAGATGCAGGTGGCTGTGATGCAGTGATAATTGGTGAAATAGAAGGCAGCGGGAGGAGAATGACCCATTAGTAGGTGTGGCCCAGGATAATTAACCCAGCTGTAGCATTCTGAATATATTAGAAGTCATTGGGTGTTAGCTTTCGTCAGGGGATGAGGAAGTTGCTGGTGCAGGAGTCAAACAGAAGAATGCTTTGTGAGAAGAAATAGCAGAATTTAGATGTGGCTCTCTGTTTTCTGAGAGGAAGTGGGGATGTATCCACCAGCTAGCGTATGGGGAGGAAAACAGAATGTTGTTACTCTGCTTTCTCTGTCAGCAGAAGGTTTTGCCCTTTGCTGTGTAGGGTTGATGCACTTAAACATTTAATGTTTTTTGTGGAACACTGCTCATACAGTATCTTAGCTAGCACTGGGGATTGAGTCCTGTATATCAGAACCAAAATTGATTTGTATGTTGTATTTTACCTGTCAAGGAAGCAAAAAATGGATGCTGGAATTAATTTTACATGTATTGCCTTGCCTTGACTCTGTGCACAGTATCAGTGAAGTTTTGGTTGCAAACATTTTATTTCATTTTAAGGCAGACTTTATCCTCTGTGTTTTGAAATTGACTGTGAATAAACTTGTTTACTCCCTGGTATTACTGTAAAGCAATCTTGACCTGCATGTAGCTTTTTGGCCTTTAGGTGTTTTGAAAGTGTCTTTTTCCAGAGAAGACAAGTAACAGAAAACCATCTGTATGCAAAGTCTTGCTGGCTTTAGAGAGCTGAAAGGTACAAGTAATAGAAAACCACTGGTATGTGAAGTCTTGCTGGCTTTAGAGAGCCAAGTGGGACAAAAGGAATATGAAGCATGTATTTAGTTTAGAACATAATACAAACCATTGCAAACCTAGAAAGAAAGGGCCTTTCTTTAAGTATTCAAATTGCTTCTCAGTCTTCACGTCACAGTAATATTACCCTTTAGGTCGGATGTAAATTGTTTTCCTAAACATCGGGCTTGTCCAGATGTAAAACTAATGTGATGTGACCTCTCACTACAAGTAAGATTAGTGGGGGTCTCACTTCACTGAATATAAATTGAACTCCTCACGTTAGAATTCGTGTTTGGTTTTCTTTTGCTTTAATTTACTGTAATTATCCAAGAGCAGGCATAGTAATATGACACTGGTTTAGGTAAAGGTGCTATTAGTGGGGGAGGAAAGAATAACTAGCAAGTTCTATCAGTTAAGAGCTGGAGCAACGAGCACCAGAGGTGTAGCAGTTTGCATAATGCTATAAGTGAGCTCCTGAAATCGGTGGTTTGGAGGACAGGACATAGATTATATCAGTGTGGTGGTTTTATCTGTGACAGCATGTGCTACATTAACGAGTGGCCAAAAAGGTTTCTGAAGACATTTATTCAACAGTACAGTGATTATCAGGTAAGACAAATATTGTAATAGAACAGCTGCTGAGGGGAAATCTAGCATGCAGAATATATTAGTATTCACCACCTTGTCTAACTGTTGTAATACTAGTTTTAGAAAGTATTGTTGTAAGTGTGACACTGCGAGGTAATGCTCTGTTGCAAAAAACATATTTCTCTTAAAAATTCTTTTTCCTTGATGAAATCTTTGCTCTGTGGCTTAAGAATCTGTGAAAATCTCTTATGTTCAACATTTGTGGCTATTAAGTCAGATATTAAGGATAATGTCTTTGGGTTTTCAGGTCAATCTGTTAATTGACAATGAAGCAGAGAAGGATTACCTTTATGATGTGCTGCGGATGTACCACCAGTAAGATCTAGCTTTACATATGTTTGTGCACAATTTTGTTCATATTTTTAAATTCGAAGAAGTAATATTCAAGATTTTAAAGGTGTAATATTCACGATTCTTTGAAGTCTTCCTACATGCTACTATAAAAGCAGTTGAAATGAGAGGCTTTTATTCTGTTCAATGAAATCTTGTGGTTTCACAGCATAACCTGCAGGTAAAGAGGCAGCATGTCTGTAATCACTTACAAAGTTACTTTGGTTGTATGACTTGGCAGTTTTGTAAAAGAATTTGGTGGATTCATATTTGGGGGGCTGTGTGTGGGGGGGGGAACTCCTGCATGATAAAAGTGTTCTTATGAAACAGGAAGAGAGCATTAATAGAATTCCTTAATATTTCCAAATAATGGTTATCTATTTGATACAGAAATTTTCATTGACATAGCTTTTCAAGATCTTTTGCTAACTTTTCAGATAAAAATTTTGCAACTGTTCTTCAGAAAGCTGGCAAAATTTAGTCTTGGGATCTGTTTACCATGTTTAATGACTCTGGCTTATTACAACACAATGGTAAAAAATTGGTAAGGATAGGCCTATTACCAGTCCTTTTGCTGAGCTGATTTAAACCACAGTTGCCTTGGACTTGTATCATTGGAAATTATATCAGCCTCTGATCCATTGTTTTTGAAAGAAGATGAGAATATATTTTCCACTAACCTGATGGACATTGTTTCCATTCATGTCATAATTAGAAGCATCTCAGCTGAGTGAAATGTAGATGTTTCCATCAGCTGTTTGCACCGAGCTATAGTTATGGGGGTATTCAGCTGCATATCTGATTCAGTTTCACTCATGTCTGTCTAATTGCTTTTCCATTCATAAACACTGTTGTTTGGAAAGCCAATTGATGCAGTAGGTCTGAATTATTTAAAATCTTCTTGCAGTTATGAAATTAACAATGCATATAGTAACTTTTCTTCAATTTCCAAAATTGGGCAGTGACTTGGGCAAAATTTTCAATATTTCTGTGAACATATATTGATGATATATTACTTCCTGGGAATACGTTATGAAACATCCCGGGGCAAAAATATGTGCAGTTGCTGTTGGAGTTAACACTTAATGTCTGCTAAACTGTGAATAGCATTTCCAGAAGTATTTGACCTCTAATCCTATACAGGTATTCCTGATCTGTATTTTTACTCCCTGTGCCTCAGAAATATAGCATGCCAGGAAATGTAAATTGAAAGAAATGGAACAGCAAATAATACAGAGTAAGTTTAACTGGATGTTGTATAGGAATAGCTCCACTGAACCTTAGGTAGCTGTTCCTCCACTCCTGCAGCTGTACAACAAAGTTTATTTTCTAGACCTATAACTGCCTCAGTGCTGACAATTTCAAGGAGACCACTCCATGTAGCTCTCACGAAAGAGATGTTCACAGCAGTTTAACTGCCGTAGGTTTTGTTTATTAGTTGATCACTGTTCAAATTTGATTTTGAACAAAATTGAAACTTAAACCAAGTCTTCGCTCTAGCTGTTGAATATTGTGATTTTTTTTCCCCCTATTGAAACAATTTGTCAGTCCTCTAGGTTCAGGATAGGAAGGGGCATGTAGCCTAGATTTACTTGCAAGGATCCCTAACTAGTAAGGAAACAAAAATCCAGTAGGCAGGTATGTCTAATCTGGAAAGTTATTTTCAAATAGTTCCATAAATCTTGTGAGTATTCTGAGAATGAAATTAGAGATGTCCTCTATAAATGTGATATACATGACCTTAAAAGATAAAGTGAATGTATGGAAAACTTCAGATATTTTGAAGCAAATATTCTTTTTTAACAGGTTTGCTTTCTCAGAGGCTATTTTGCTTTGGTGAAACCAATATCTGCATAAATATATTTTTTGGTAGCTTGAAAGGGCATGCAAATATTGAAGCCACATGTACAATGATTTCTGGAATGAATCTTTTTGTTGTTGTGTTGATTACCTGTGCTTGTTTTGTCACTGTGTTTTTGCAGGTCTATGAATCTCCCAGTGCTCGTGGGGGACCTAAAACTCGTGATCAATGAACCAAGCAGGCTGCCTCTATTTGATGCCATCCGCCCACTCATCCCGTTAAAACACCAGGTGGAATATGATCAGCTTACACCCAAACGATCACGGTAAGAGAATGCAGAACAAAAAAAAAAACCAAACATGCAACTAACTTAAATACAAGCAGGAAATACCAAGTTTGCAGGTAAATCCAGAGTAAAGTATTGTTCGTCTCTGTAGAGCTGGGCATAGTTATTTTACTTTTGCTATATTTGCTAGAAGTATAGCTACCTGAAATTGTTTGTCAAGTAGTTTAGTAAAAGCAGGGTAAAGGAGTCAAAAAGAATCTTTTCTCATTTTTCCTGCATTTAATAACAAAAAACATTCTCATAGGTCTAACCCTCTAAAAGTAGCTTCAGTGATTGCAAATGTTTTCATATGAATAAACCTGATGGCTTTAGTTAACACACGTCCGTTCTAACTTCAGTCAACTTGTTTTTTGTAATGCCTAAATTAGAGAAAAATAGTGTCTGACTTTCATATGAGACATTATTGACACAAGGTGTTATGCAGCTGAGCACTCAAGTGTTTTCCATTTTTGCAGAAAGCTGAAAGAGGTGAGATTGGATCGTTTAAATCCTGAGGGGCTTGGACTAAGTGTAAGAGGTGGAGTGGAATTCAGCTGTGGCCTCTTCATCTCCCAATTAGTTAAAGGTGGGCAGGCAGACAATGCTGGACTTCAGGTAAGAAAATTACACTCATGTAATGTTAGGCGCTAAGGATTGTTCTTTAACATCTAGGAACTGCTTTTGCTAAACTGCTTGTTGTCTCCTAATAAAATTCCTAAGATGTGTAAGTCAGTGCCATAGTCAACATCATACCAGTGGTGAATCAAGTATTAAAACTCTCCACTTCACCTGTTTTTGTGATATACAGACATTTCCTTTTTTGGGATGTGATAATTTTGGAAGATTACAGTTTTTTCTGGAATGTTTATACTTCATGAGTAGCAAGCAGTCGTATGTAAGCACATGGAAAGAAAGATCTCTAGACTCTCACAGTGTATCGTGTTGCGCAGTTCTGATTAAATGTAGAAGAGAGCATATAAATACTAGAAGTGTTAATTCTACCTTGCACAGATATAATTTGTGTAACAAAATGTTTACTTGAGCTTCATGTATAAATTGTGGGGGGTTTGGGTTAGGTAATAAAAGAAAGGACATATTTTTAACTATTCCCAGCGTCTTCTGTACTGCACAGAATTGCACTCTCTGTGATTAAATTTTAGATACATGAACTTGCCGGTTGTTCCTGGGCTGTGGTTAGCTCAGTAGAGAGATTCCATCTGCATCCTTCTTCCACTGCTAGAAAGTTGAGAAAAAGACCAAGACCAGTCACTTTATATGGCTTTTGTAAACATCTCCTGAAAATATTGGAAGGCATTAATGATGTTGATCAATAAAGGACTTAACGTCCACTGCCTTAAATTGCCCTTCTAGCACAGACATTTGAATGCTATGTTGCAGTTCTGCTTCTCTGCTTGTTTCAGACTAACATTTTGACACGATCACTGGATAAGGAGTTATGTTCAGCTGTTGTGCTCCTATAAGGATGTCAGTTTTCCTACTTTCTCTGTACACAAAAAGGCCCCACTGGCCTTCTGTGACTGAGGTCATTGTAGCACATGCTGGTGTCAGTGAGTGGGGTTGTAAAGGATCTTTGGGCTGGAGTGTACAAAGCATTGCAACTCAGGACATGGTTAGAGTTTGGCAGACAAAGTAGGGTCAATAAGGGGGAAGTATGTTTGAGACAGACTGTGAATTTGTTAGGGTTAGATTATATGAATTAATATGGGCAGATGGTGCTTTGCAGCTCCTGTAAGTGCCTGGCTTCTGTTTTTTGATATGTGGTGTTAAGACTCAGCCTAAAGTGCCTGAATAATAGGTGGCACTAGGCACTTTCTGAACCTCACTGAATAACAAGACCTGACAGGCAGCCCATTGTTCTAAATTGCTGTCTCACAGTAAAGCCAACTGCTTCTGAAATTTCACCCACCTGCTTTATTTAACAAAATCTCTACATGTTTTCTATCCCAAAAATGCTGAGAAAGATATCATGATTTTCTATTATGCCATCAGTTTTACGTCCTGCTGCTTTTAAAATTTCCAGTTCATATTGCATGATTTCTCCTTGAAGTACTTTCCAAGTTACATTGAAATGATCAAATAATCATGAAGGCTCACTGTGTCACGTGTAGTTTTGACCCTTTTTTGGCTACAGTTTCTCTAAAAGGCACAAGTGTTTTGTTCTTCCATTAAAAAATGGACTTGATCTCCCCCCACACACACACTGCTTTTTGATACTTGTGTGTGAGGAATCTGCTGAATACAAAGAGATTGGTGTGAATGATGAAAGTGGAAGAAGTATACAAAATGGGAAATTTGAAACAGTTGATGTTACTCTATGAACCCCTTCAATTTCCTAGAAGCACTAAATATTATATTTCCAATGTTAAAAGTTACAAATAATAGGCATTTTACTTGAGAAAAGTCAGGTTTGCATCTTCTTTCTAAAAAGTCTGTCATCTCTCTGTTTGATAGGGAAAGGGGAAACTGTGATATAATACCAAAATAATTGCTACTGTTCTATTCTGCTCAGTCCTGCAGACTTTTATCTCTACTGCTCTGATTCATTAGGTTGGTATACAGTGATACGAGTACAAAAGTAACAAAATACATGAAAACAGCTATTATTTACCCCAATATTAGATACCTTTGTTCAGGAAAAGCTGTTCAAGTATCCTGAAGAGAAGCAGCTTGCTATATGCCTATACATCTCCTGTAGTTCAACCTAGATTGAGTTATTTGTTAGGCACCATCAGTCATTGTCTGTCAGTAATACAAATGTCATTAGGTTGGGCGAAGTGTGTTGAGTTTCAGAAATTAAATTACAGTCTAGTAAAAGAGGAGTGTTAAAAATATCTGTATGGGAAAAGCTCATTCCCACACTGGAGGGAAAAATAAAATGCGGTCTTGTGTGCATTTATGATTTTGCAAGCGCCTCTTGAGGAGATGGTAACAGGTATGACTTGGTGAACACTGACATCCTCAGAACAGCACCAGTTCTGCTGATACAGAAGCCTCACGATGGCATTGGTGTTTGCAGCCTTAAAACTGGGGGGGCTTCTGTGTGTCAGGGCATTACAGTCAATACCAGTATGGTAGGTTACCCTTTTAAAGAGTTGGTTTTGTGCAAGCCTGGGCTCCATGGTCTGCTGTAGTCTGCGTGATGTGGAAGATGTGAGTAAATGAGGGATCTTGGACTGAACAAAAACCAAACAGAAAGCCCCCACCACCGCTGCATATGTAAAATGAACAGAAAATGGATGGGGTGGATGGATGTGGTTTTGACTCTTTGGAACAAGTTGGTTAAGTGAGAGCTCTTTCATAGCAAGAGCTATCAGGGGTATAACTCTAAACTGCACACCCCATGTGCTTTTATTGTCAGATTCTGTATTTTTACCACAGGTTGTATGCTCAAAAGCCTTCGTTATTGACCTATTTCTGCTCTTATTTAAGGTTATTTTAAAAATCCTGCTGGCTAGAATAAAAACTGTCAAGCTCTTAAGAGTGGAGGCCATAGCCCTGGATGAGATTTTTTTGGATGCCCAGCAGAGGGAGCAGATGTCCCACTAGTCAGGGACGAGGGACCACAGTCGTGTTTTGCCTCTGCGAGTGTGTTCTGTTCTGCAGGACAGTTTTCTTTGCTTTTGTAGCCTTCTGACGCTGTGTTGTCAGACAAAAATCTTCCGTTTCAGTGGAAAGTGTGATACATGAGCAGTGCTGGTAGAGTGGACATGTTGTTAATGTTTTGTGTAGTATTGCAGAGCCTGAGGTACTTCACAAAATTAGAAAAGCTTGTGAAGGGAATAAAGAAGATACAATGGTGGTTTTTTTGTTTGGTTGTTTGCACTTTTTTTTTCTCAGTTGAACAGATCACAGTAGGAAGATCAATAGTCATTATTACATATGAAAAAGGCAGAAGGTGGCAGCATGGCCAGTGTCCTCTCACCCAAGGTGTGAGCTCACTGTCACCCATTGTCTCTGTGTGTGTTAGACAGCCCCTAGAACACAGGCTGTACTGAGGAGTTTCTACTTCCAGGTCCACTCACTGCTCTCACATAAATGCAGTGATGCAGATTTAGGCCTTCGATGCTGAGCTGTGCAGTGCCAGAGGAGGAGTCTCCAAGTATGGCCTTTTTTTTCATCTAAAACTGTTAGCAAGGTATGAGGAATCTAGTCCTCAGTGACCTAAACTGTGACTTGGCTTTTTTCAGACACAGGTTCTCCCATCAGCCTTGTGTGATGGAGGGAACAGTGGATTCCTGTGTGATTTAGTCTGCACAGCCCCACTTAGACTAAGACTGGTGTCATCTCTGGTGGCACAGTCTTAACAAATGCATTAAAGACTACGATATTTATTGTAATACCATTGTGAATTCTTTATGAAGTCCCTGATTCTGGAAGCAGATAGTGTTTTTCCACACAATGGCTAATTTTTTTACACCACCTTGGTGGGTAGGGCTGAGTGAAGCTTCTCATTTCCTGATGAGTATGCTGTGCCTCTGGCATTCTTGAAGAGCCAACTTTTCTAATCTTTTGCAGCAGCAGTTGAAGGTGTGTTTACACCTGATCTTGGTACGAGGAGCTGATGCACTGGCAGTCTCAAAGCAATAGGGTGAAAGGGAAGTTTCTCCCAAATCAGAGCTAGTATAGCCAGTCTTTATATTATATAACTTTCACCAAATGTTTTATGGTGAACCTGCCTCTTCCCCTAAACTTTAGTCGATAAAGGTGTGCATTAAGACTGCAAAAAATAGTGCTCTTACTTTGCAGCATAAGGACCATTTTCAAACCTAATGTGAAAGCACAGAGCCTCTCCACAAAGTAATTGTAGATTTCTTTTTCATGAGCATGATAATGCATTCCACCCAAATTTTGTTGAATAAAAATAGTTGCTTTAGCTTTGCTGAAAGTTGAAATCAGCCTAATGCAGATACCAGCACAGAAAATTTAAGCCTAAAGTGAAATTTGGGAGCTTGACACTTGAGTCTTTAAGTGGAACTTCTCAGGCAGTCATTAACTTGGGATAATGCTGCCATGAAACCAGACACATTTGTGAGGAGGCAAACAAAGTTTCATCAATTAAGAACAAAACCCTCTGCTGTTGATGTTAATGAGAAAAGTCTCATCAGATAGATTTTATGTAATAAGTATTCACAGTAGTTCACAGGAAGTGCTACTGGAGAGCAGTAAAGCCAAAGTATTTGGCTTTGTCCTTGTGGAGATCAAAGTATAGAGGTATAAGGTGATACTGTAGATGGTTTGTTAAGGTAATTTCCTGGTAATCATTTGTATATCTTAATGTGCAGTGGATTGATCTGTGTTGCCTGATGGAAGAAATCATGCACTGATTTTCATACAGCCACGTCACGTGGTTCATGTCAGGTGAAAGTCTTTGCTTTTGAGGCTCTAGCCAGGACCTGGCATTTTTCAGTAGTCTTGAGCAGCTAATAAGGTATTACCTTAAATCTAAGTGGGCAATGTCTTCATCACTGATGCCTTCTCAGCCTGCCTGGATAAGAGGATCATTAGGCAGAATTTGTAGAAACTTTGAAACTTCTACTCTATTCATTGTAGCATATCAAATTTCGATTTTTATTAGAGGAAGAGAAGCTTTTTGATTGTATTCTGATAAATAAGATTTTAAGTTTTATAGAAGTGGCTGAGAGCACCCTGTCTGTTCTACACCAGTAAATTGAACACTGCCAGGAACTGTTCTTAGGGTGCTGCTGATAAATGTTAGCGTGGTCCCCAGACAAAGAGGTAAAGTCCATTAAAATAATGCGTTTTCTTAATCCAGAATCAGGCAAGATAAAAAGACCAAGTTTAGTTTCCTATTGATCAAAAATAGTTAAGAAGGTATCTCAGAAAACATATGGTAAAAGCAAACTTAAACTGCTGAAGTATGAAAGAAGAAAATAACTCCAAAATTATTTGGATTAAAACACAGGCTCTTGTATTTAAGGTAATCTGTGGAGTACAAATCTGACAGGACTACCTAGTATTTATAAAATTGTAATTTGGGCATTAATCTGGCCTTTTGGTGTTCAATATTCAAAACAAATACAGGTAAGTCTGATCTGGACATTACCTGAAATTCAGCAAGTATTCAGGAATCAACATTATTAACCTTTGCATCAAGTGACTGCGAGATTGTATTCAATCTTAAAAACTTTTGGAAATGTTAGCTCTTAGTTATTCTTTTCTCTCTTCCATTTGTGAGGTTGGAGATGAGATAGTGCGCATAAATGGATATTCCATTTCATCGTGCACACATGAAGAAGTCATAAACCTCATTCGTACAAAGAAAATCGTGTCCATAAAAGTAAGACGTAAGTAACACACACAAGAAAATCATCTCTATCGCCAAAAATTGCTATTAATAGATTGCTGGTGGTCTGTAGAAACTTAACAAAATGTTTTTCCTTTTCAGATATTGGCATGATACCTGTCAAAAGGTAATTTTAGTTATTCATTTGGAAACAAATCAGATTGTTCATTTCCACACAGCTTTTTCTATCCAAAGAATCTGTGTTTAATTACGAAAATGTGTGAATGCTGATTAAAATGTCACATCCTTTGTGATGAACAGGCAGATATCTTGTTTGATGAATCTGACTTTATACCAGTTAAATGAAACAATTTCTATTTCCTCATTTGTCATGGACATCTCCTGGAAATTTAATTATCAATGCACATAGTTTGATGGAGAGCTCCACGGCTTCTCTATGTACGTAGCATTTGATGATGGCTTCAAAGAAAAAATGAAAATTATTTTTCTCTTCCAAGTTTTGTTGAAAAGCTGAATCTTTAAATGGAATGTTTGAGATATGTTAGTGACAGGAGGTGTCACTCTGCATGGACATTTGTCTAAGATGTTCGACTGGTTATGGTTAGTTTCACAGTCTTTCTTAAAATCTCCTAAAATTATTTCATTTGTGAGGGTTTTATCAATTTTGTGTTTGACCAGCTTTAGTGGCCCAAATACTTGTATGCTTGTTTGATGTTCTATTGTGATGTGAATTGTATCGAAAGGAAGTTGTGGATGCAGAATAGAAGGCAGCATTCTAAAGTTGCTTCTGGAATGCACTGCCATTTATTTTGTCCCATTCTTTTAAATTATTTTTCCTTTCAGTTCAGCAGATGAGCCCCTTAAATGGCAATACGTGGATCAGTTTGTGTCAGACTCAGGGGTAAGAGATCAATATTTTGTTAAATGTCTTCTGGGGAGTCTGTAATGGTTCTGAAACACTTTCTCTTCAGACCTTATCAGAGAAGCTATTCAATGCATTACTATAATGAAATATCTTGTTGAAAGTATTCTGTAAGAAACATCTTTTGTGATATGAAATTGTTCTAGAGCTATTAGGTAAGGAAAGGGCAGGACACAAATGAAATAGCTTTTGCTCATGATTTGGTACTTTTTTTTGCCTGAGCTTATTAACTTCCCATGCTTTAGTTCTCCTGCATAAATCTCTATCAGATTATTTGGCAAATTTTAGGCATATTAGTGGAAGAATTACTTTGAATGCAAGTGACTTCTAAGGGTTGCAGAAGTGAAAAGAAATACCACAATTACTGTTCTTTTGCTTTCAGGAAGAAAGACTTAGTTAAATAGTGAGCCTTATCATGTATTTCTCCAGCCCTTTTGTCAGGGAATATCTAAATTATTATTTTGCCATATCACTTTCCTCTAATTTTCCTTCACCCTTTTCTGAAGACAAAGTTTGACTATTTAAGTAATCTTGTTGAAATAGATAAGTTCAGTCTTTCACCTCAGCCATGCAGCTCCACTGAAATGACTCTACTTCACATTCATTTCCAGCAGGATAGGACCTTGGAGTCTTGAATAGAACCTTGAATCTTATCTTGATGCTGGCTGGGATTCATCTTGACTAGATGAAATTGTATAGTAGTCTTGTTAATTCTGTCTTGAACTCGTATCATCTGCAGCGTTGTTTAATCCCTCTACAGGGAGGAAAGGGCAGTGTTGCTGGGCTCGCTTCTTCTGGAGGGAGAGACAATAAAGAGAAGAAAGTCTTCATTAGCCTGATTGGTACAAAAGGCATGGGATGCAGGTGGGTACATGTCTTTTATTTAACATCACTGCTCTGTTAAGTGAGACATTCAAGGCAGTCATTTCCATCCTTCTTGGATATGATATCAGGAAAATAAAGATCCATGCTGGATCAGGAAGGCAAACTGCAACAGAAGAGTATCTGTGGCACATATTGCGTATTTTTAGGGAAAGCATAAGTACCTCTGTTAAAAGTTCTGTTTTAAAGAAAAAAAATGAAAAATAAGAGCAAGCTATAAGTGACTTAGTACAAGTTGTCATCGAATTGGATCTTTTAAATGCTTTGATATTTTTAAATACTTAAAAATACTGCTCAGTGATGTAGCAAATTCCAATACTATCCATGGTCAGATTCACTTTCTGCACTTAAACTGCTTTCTCTGACCCTTTTCAGAGCTAAGACACCATCACAAATCTATATCCAGTTCCTAAAATTAATGGTTGAATTTGCAAGAGTTTTTAGAAATATGATTCTGGGATTCTTGGACTCTTGTCCTTGCTATACTTATGGAGGTTTTGGAGTAGAAGGGATATTGTATGGTTTCTTATATATTTAGGAATATGTAGTTGAAATTATAATTTTTCTCTCCTGTAATTTGGAGGATGTAAAGGTTTTTAAAAAATTATTTGCAAAGCTGGAGGTTTGGTTCAACATCACTTGTTGAATATATAATCTACAAATGTACTTTCTTTATTTAGGCCCAGCTTAGATGGCAGCTTAAAATCCCCGAGCTAGATGTTGGCCTCTGGATAAAGCATCCTTCTTGCTCCTAATAAAAAATCCCAAAAAAATAACATTGTTGTTTACAGAGAGTATGCTGCATTTCAGTGAGTAAATGTGTAAACAATCAGTAATTTTTAATGGTGTTACTCTCTTCCTTTCAAATATCATTAGTGTCACAGTCCCTTAGGCAGTGCAGGTCAGTATACCATGTAAGGCAAAATCCAGAAGCTTGAATATTTTTCTTCTAGCTTTTTCTTTAAAACCAGTTTTGTGGTATGAAGAATAAAAAATAGGATGATAAACCATTGTGTGGGTACTGGCAAGTTTTGGTGTTAGTTTCAGAGTAGGCTAATACCAGAAGTATTCTTTAATTAAAAACAAATTATGAGAAAACAACTAGAACTACTCACTGTTTTAAACTGTATTATTCCATAAATATTATTTTATAAATATTATCCTATTAATGTTTGGGGTTTTTTTACATTATCAGTATTTCCAGTGGTCCAACGCAAAAACCGGGCATTTTTATCAGCAATGTTAAGCCAGGCTCTCTTTCAGCAGAGGTGGGCTTAGAGGTAAGTTTGCTACCTTCTGAGGTAGGTACCACAAGGAATTCTTATTTTGTATTCACAGCTTCAAGGATTCTCTAAAGTCACTGGCTGTGTGGGATTTATTGTTTGATGGGTTTTTTCTCCATGGGAAAGAAATACCTTGTGTTTACATTTCAAATGAAGCTCATTTCCTAAAATTTTGAGAACATGAGTGACCTGGGTCAGACCAATATTCCTTCAAGCTCAGGATTTCATCGCAAGCAATGGCACTAGAAAATGCCAGTGTAGGAGGATGTGCAAGCCTGACCAATTTCCAGTCTGTTCCCCTTGCACTCTGCCAGTACCCATGATTGTTGTTTGAAGGGTGTTAGAGAGCACTTCTCTTTCTGTTTTCATTTAATATATGTTCTAACTTAGCATCTGTACTAAAATGTGTATTGATTTCTTTAGGTTGGTGATCAGATTGTTGAGGTGAATGGAGTGGACTTTTCTAATGTGGATCATAAAGAGGTAAAATCAAGTCTTTTTAGTCCCCTGAATTAGTAATTGTTGTCTTATTAAACATCTGTCCAGTTTTTCTGTCCACAAAAAGTATGTTTTGATACTGGACTACTTACACAAGGGGTTGTGTATTAACATGGGAATTTGGAGATTTGCATACCTCCCACCCTATTTAGTTCTGGAAGTTCCAGCCTTGACAACCAGCATTTTTTGTCCAATATATACTGGCCTTTTATCACTTCATTCACACTGATTTTTGTTTTGTTTTAATTTGCAGGCTGTCAGAGTGCTCAAGAGTAGTCGTACTTTGACTATCTCAGTGGTAGCAGGCGCTGTAAGTAATGCATTTGTAAAAGCAGAACATTTGTGAAAATTACTGTGTGGGTAAATAAATGGTAAAAATAAATGGATAAACACAAAAGCTGTGTTTCTTTATACGATCTATAGCTCTGTCAGACCAGGACAGTTTTGAGGGACTTTTGATTATTTCATACCACACAAAGTATTCTCAAATAAAACATGACTGTGGGCCAATGCAAAACCATTCCCTTGACAAGAATGGAAATTAACTTTATTGTAATGATCTCTCATGTTTGAGAGCTTCTGTTCTAATAGATAGCTGCATCTGCTGAAACATGAAAGGTAAATTGGATTGGAGACGAATAATATTTAATCCTGAATAGGTGCGGTCTTTGTCTTGTTCAAAATTAGTTCCTTTTGTAACTGTTTATCTGATCTCATTAGTGTATTGACACACTGAAAATTGCTCAATTTTTCATTTCCACTGTTCTGTGCAGCAGAACTATAAGCCTTTGGGGCCTAATCTAAAGGCAGCTGAAATTAATTAAATCTTCCCTCTGACTTCAGTGTGACTTTCAATAAATGTTTTAATGTTTTTACTCCTTTAATCCTTCTTATAGCAAAGTGTCTAGTTAGATACAAGAGGATAATCAAGTTCTATAGACTAATCAAAGACTGTGTTTTCCAATTGCCTTGTAACTGAATTAAATAGGGAAAAAAAGATTTAATAATTCACTTCAGCTACTTCCTAAGGGCTCATGTATACTGTGTATCTACATTCAGGAATTGATGGTTTATTTGATCTACTCTTAGAGTAACAAAAGATGAAGTTGTCCAAAGGCACTGTAGACATTGTTTAAACAAATGTTCTGGGCTAGTTGATTAAGCTCCAGAAATTCAACATCCTAAGGACTTTGTTTCAACTCCCAGTTATGTTAACAACTGTTAAAAATAAGAGATCTACCTCAGCATGCATCACTGGGGTGGTATCCTTAAAATGGCAAATTGTTGCTATGGAACTCTTCTGTTCCTCACTCCTTCACCTTGCATGTCTCTGCTCAACAGACATCTTTGTGCTGGAGAACAGATAGCAAAAGGGAACAGTTTCCCTACCATGGTACAAAGGCATGCCTCAGTGCCTGGTTTTGTTCAAGCTGTCTACTTTGTGCTTTAGAGAAGAAAAAATCCTACCTTCCTGATTAACATGGGATTTTAATTTCAAAAATGAAAATTAGATAAATGTTATCAAAGTGTTCTACCTATAGCACTATGGAAATATCATTCTTGAATAGAAAATAATGCTGGTGTCTTCATTGTAAAGCAAATGAAACAGGTTCGAAACCAATGGAAATACATAAACTATATAGTGTTTTGGAGATGTATATTCCCTTGTATTTGGGTTCCCTGAATGATGACACATTTCTGCAGCAACCAGGCATAAGTGCATTAAAACACAGTAACTAACTGTGTAGTTGTCTTCACACTGGGAATCATTCAGTGTTCTGTCCTCTGGCACTTCATTGCTCAGTAAGATTTCAAGAAAGCATAATGTGAAGTTTTTTCTGGGTGACACACTGAGCATGTATTTGGCATGACCTCTACAGTGTTGTTGCTGACTTTAGTAGTTGCAAACTTCTTCTAAGGTCTTAAGCATGTAATGACTTTGAGGCTGAAACAAGAATAGCTCCTTGGAGTAAGTGGTCATATCTTTGAGGATCTTTAATATGGTGTTCCTCTGGAAAAGCAATGTGAGGAAATGGCAGATGTGCTAGTATGTAGCTAGAAGAACTGCATTCTTGAGATTTTTTTCACAACTGGTGTGGTGGTTTTGATTTCAGGGAAAGGAGCTATTCATGACTGAAGAAGAAAGGCAAAGAGAAGCACGGCTCCGTGAGCAGGAGCGCCAGGAGTTAATGCATCAGAAGCGGCTTGCACTGGAGACCAACAAAATCCTGAAAGAGCAGCAAGAGAAAGAGAGATTGTGAGAACTCTCTATATAGGACAGTTTTAAAAATTTAGCTTGCATTTGGAGAGGGCACAGAAGACAGGAGCACGTAATTCTGTGATGCTTCTCACAGAAGTGAGAAGATTTTCAACTTAGATTAACTTTTTTTTACTGTTGCAGAGTCTCTGTTCATAAAATGTTTGTTCTGTGATGCTCTTGATGTTCTGGGCTTTTAGAGCTGATATCATTCAAAGCCATCTTGAGTAGAAGGGTCTCTCTGCTCCCTGACTGTCATACCCCAATGATTCAGTGTGATATTAGTTGTCTTCCTGATGCTATTCACTCATGCTTTATTTTTAGCAAGACAGTTGGAAATGTTATATTTGTACAAAAACACACTATAGACCTATCTCAGAAGGGGGTAGTGACTTAGAGTTAAGCAGATGATATCCCTTATTATCCAGATGATCAGGAATGTCCTCAGGGCTCCTGTGAAAGGATATCGAACCTTTGGTATCTTAGAGACGACTTTTAAAAAGGAGCATTGTCCCCCAATACATATGTATTTACTGTCTATATCTTTTACTAACTATGTGCTGACACAATTTGTTCAGGTTCTTACTCAGAAAATACTATTTTTATCATGGTGTCCTAATTCCTCTTATTATAGAAGAAAGCTGGAGATTTCCCAGAAGGCTGCAGAGGAAGAAGAGAGATATCGCAGAGAAATAGAGCAGTGAGTAAAAACCTTGCATAGGCAATATGCCACCTGGAAAAGGGTGCTTGTGTGTTATATCTGGCTGAAAACATTCTGCATGTTCCTTTTTTAATAAAATTATGTCATATTTCCATTTAGCTAAATGTAGGATCCAGTACATATCAGGAAGTACACCACAGTTGTGGAATAGGAAACTGATCTGAAAATCATCACCTGAAAAACGTGAGGCTTATGGAGATAATAAATTCAATGTAAAGTTGAAGTTGAGCGCTTATTTTCAAAATATGTTATTAATATATAGAGAAACTTACAATTAAGAAAGTTCTGTGTCCCAGAACTTCTTTACTCTGTTGTCACTGAAACACAACATTTAATTCTAACAGCAAAAAATTAATACTGCTAAGAAACAGAGCAATACTATATTTTTTTGTAGCTTAAGCGTTCTTTTACTTTGGAAGTTTGAAATTAACCAGTATTACCTGTGTAGTTGTTATCACGGTAATTCTTCCCTTCTAAATGATGCTGGGAAATTGCATGGGAATGCAAGTTGCACAATAATATCTGTTTTGATTCAGCCTTTTAGGGCTAAGATTGACCCTCAAGTCTTCATCTTTGCCCCTTCGACGCAGTAAGGGGGTTTTAATTAATTTAATTCACTTAAGTCCCTTCTCATGTAGCTGTATTAGCTAAAATTTTCTGATAGAAAAAGTGCAGGGGTTTCCGAATTTTTAAGGTGCAAAAAGAAATATATTCCCCAGCTGTCACAAGAGAAAAATCTTCTGACAGTCCTGCTGGGGGGCTCTACTGCAGCACATGGATGAATTCTTATGCATTTCCCATTTCTTATCCTGGGGAATTGGTAACATCCTGTTCTTTTTTGTGGCCTAATACAGAAATTCCTGCAATAGCCAAAAGCTGCTATAAGAGCAGGCCATCACAGGTGAAGGATGATTCTGTTCTCCAAATCTGGATTGCTTGTCTGTTTTAATGGATGTTGGATGTCTGCCATGTTCTTCTGAACTAAGAGCATCTTTAGTCACTCAGGGAGGGCTTCCATGCCTTGAGGGCTGCTCAGTGTAAGGTCTAGCACAGCTTTATACTTTCTTGTATGATTTTCAAGCGTTACTCAGGCACTTTTAAGCTTTTCCATATCACAGTCCAAACTGTTAAGTCAGTGTCAATCTCCTGGGTGAGGAGGAGGGAGAATGGTAGTAAAGGAACCAAGATAAAATCTAAGGCTGAGATTTAATGAGCAATTGTGGCAGGGTAGAATACAGTGTTTTCTGTATTAATGGCTTGTGAGGATCATGCCTTGCTTTGCTTTAAGAATCTTTCTGCAGAAATTCTTTGTATAACGTCACTGTGCCCTATTTTGGTATCTTACATGTGAAAAGATTTCAAATGTGCCGTAATGGCAGAGGTCCCTAACTCTGTGTACTGCAAGTTTCATTGTATGAACTTTTTCTCATTAAAATGAAATGTAAAAGCATTCTGTCCATTGTTCACTGACAATGCCTCTAAATTTAAATAGTGATGTCAGCTACAGATTTAAGAGTGCTCTGACTCCATATGAATATTTCTTTCCATTTACTTAAGCTAATTTAGAGTTGCAGAAGATAGTCCAAGGATAAATAGCATCATAAATATCTAAGACCTGGTAAATTTTGGCACCACATTATCAGTTCAAGGCCAGCTATAGTCAAAAATAGATCTTGGATCACTTAAAGCAACATATATGAAGGTACAAGTTGTTAGGTTATTCAGCACTGCTGTTGTGACCTACATAGTATTTGCTGATTTTTGATTTGAAATGTCTTTCTGTCTGATCATGACGCCATTCTAGGTGCCTTCTTGGTAATTTATTTGCTTTGCATGCTCTTTTCCTGAAGTGACACCCTCTGCACCACCCCTGTCCTCTATCTCTTCCCATCTATTCATCTCTCTCATCTTTTTCCCCTTTTTTTTCCTAGAATAAGGAATTTAATGTGATTTGTGTTTTAACAGTGTTTAGTTCTTTTTGGGAAGAGTAATTTTTTCGTGCAACCTACAACTATGTGTATAGGAAGCAATTATCAAAATAGATTTAAGATGTAGAAAGACATACTTTTTAGGTATAATTTACCATTGTGACATCTGATTGAGGTATATGGTAGATGTTCTGTCACTCAGTGTTTTAGTTAAAACTGACAGTTTTTCTAATAAGTAGTTCCAGTTCTAAAAATGAAGTTACTCAAAAAATGAAATATTACTAGGTGAGAGATTTTTATTTTAATTTCAGTTAAGGTGACAGTGCTGAGAGTATCACTCATGGCTTAGTATCTGTGTAGGTGTTTATATAAATGGTCTCAGAAGTCTCAATATTAAATATCTTAGTTACACTGTATTTTGCAATTGATCTTTGTTGCTTTTTTAATGAAGCAGACTGCTGAAAACAATTTGGTTATGAGGAAGGAGCAGTTTATTATGCTTTAATATAAAGAGAAAAAACAAATGTGCTGAATACTAAATAATGGTAATGAATATATACTGATGCTGTTGGTTTTGTACTCAGAATATTTAACTGCATTTGTTTTCTCTAGGATAACAGCAGAGGAAGAGAAATTTAAAAAGGAGTGGGAAGAAGACTGGGGTCCTAAAGAACCACCCAAGTCTCTAAAAACTGTAACTGCAGAAGTGCACTCTGCCCCTCGTTCCAAACACAAAAGTAAGTAATTGAATTCAACTTGCCTCCTTGTATTTGTGTCAGACACATCACTGAGCCATGTGGAATATATCACCTGTTTGTGTCCATCCAAGCTAGGTATGATTTGGTTATTTTCAGAAGGATGGAAGCATATGATAAATTAATTAAATAACTTAATTAACAAGTACCTATCTTGCAAAATCTACATCCACTCCAATAGTTGTGGTTTTTACTGATCAACAGCAGCAGAAAAAAGAATAAAGGTCACTGAGAAATGGCCTGAAGTATTAACCTCTCCAGCTTGGGGGTTTGGTGCACTGTTTTTTCCATGTTCTTTCTGTTCAGTGTTTGCCTGTCAACCTTTTCACAGTTTGAGCTGGAAGGGCTCTTAAAGATCACCTTGTTCCAACCCCCTGCTGTAGGTGGGGACACCTTCAGACCAGGTTGCTCAGAGTCTGATCTAAATTTGGCCTTGAACGCTTACCGGGATGGGACATCTGCCACCTACCCTGGGCGACCTGTGCCAGTGTCTCACAGTAAAGAACTTATTCCTAATATCTAATCTAAATCTCTTCTCTTCTGGTTTAAAGCCATTCCCCCCTGTCCTATTACTACATGTCCTTTTTAAAAGTCCCTTTTCAGCTTTCTGGTAGCCCCTTTGAGGTACTGGGACACTGACCTAAGGTCTCCCCACAGCCTTCTCTTCTCCAGGCTGAACAGCCCCAACCTTCTTCAGCCTTTCCTCATGGGAGAGGTGATCCAGCCCTCCAATCATCTTCATGGCCTTCTGCTGGACCTGTTCCAACAGGTCCACATCCACCTTATGTTGAGGGCCCCAGGGCTGGATGCAGCACTCCAGGAGGGTCTCATGGAAGCAGAGCAGAGGGGCAGAATCCCCTCCCTTGCCCTGCTGCCCACGCTGCCCTTGATGCAGCCCAGGATGCTGTTGGCTTTCTGACTTATGTGTCTGAAGGGAATTTAGACAGTTGGAGCTTAGTTGGCAGTTAAGCTAAACTGCAAATTCTACATGTACTAAAACTGTATTGTACACAGAAAAAGTGGAAAGTGCTTGTTGCATAACATATAGGAAACCTGGGCCAATTCCTACCCTGATGTTACATTATTGTATTCTTTTGTGTGTGACTTTAGGGAGTCTGCTTGTGCTTCCATTACAGGAAAAGCCACCAAATTCTGCAGGCTTCCCTTCATCGCAGAGCAGATTAATTGTCCACATGCAGATTCTAACTGCTCTTCAGGACTGGAGGAGGTTGGAGATTTGTTAAAAAAAGAGGCCCTACTTAAATCACTTTGTAACAAAACATGCCATCGCTAACTACTCTTTTTTTTTTTTTTACATGGAAACTTCTAGTCACCCATTGCTGACCTCTTTTTCATTTCATGAACCACTATTTAGACTGTCACTTGTATCTCCTCACTCCTTTCCACCTTTGTTTCTCTAGAAGATTTAGAGGGAATTGCAGATGACCAACTTGAAACAGATGACATGGATGAAGTGAACGTGAAGCAGGATAAACAGGTTTGCCACTCAGACCTAACTAGCTGTCCTGATTCAGATTCTCCCTGTGTCTCACTTCCTCCTGACAGTCAGTCTTGACATTGAACTGGTCATTTGGTTTTCCTGGGGCAATATGTGTGGTCCTATGGTAAATGATGAAAGGTTTTGACACTGCTGCTGTCATCGCATTCAAAAGATACCTTGATATGAAATCTAACAACCCTACAGAAATGTGGACTATATTGAGTGCTCTGTATTAGTAGTGTTTCTTATTAGTAGTGTTCTAAGAAGTTATGGTAATGTAGTCTTTTGTGTGTTTTCACTTAGCAGTATATTTTGTAATATTTATGCACTTGGCTTGAAATGTTTGTCCTGGGAAATGGAGCTTTTTGTGTTTCCTCAAAACCCAGTGTTCTGCCACAAGCTTGAATGAGTTTGAGTATCTGTTTTATTTTCATAAGGTTTGCTAAAACTGCTGTAAAGTAGGACTGTGACCATAGAAATCTTAGCAATGCACATGCCTATGTGGTTCTCTATGAAGATGCATTTGCTTTGTTTGAGATAAAATGTGTATCATTAAAATAAGGGAAACTTAGGACTAGATGTACTAGAACCATTTATCAAGAATTTGACTAAGAGCTTGTCATGTAATAACAAACCTCTTGTGTTGCACCTTCAAATAAATTTTAAATGGTTACACATACCAGTATGTATTGATCTGAGTATAAGCCAGTCCTTGGCTTTTCTTCAAAAACCAACTGTTTCTTTACCTTTTGTAGCTTTTGGATGGTTTTATCGGTATGAAGGAAAATTTCCCACAATCCGTAAGGTACAAAGTTTGAACTGTAAATTTGTTTGCTGTGTGTGTGTTTGTATTGGTATTCCTCATTTTTCTTATTTTGTGTTATTAGTAAACATTCCTTGTAGTCAAATGCTCCTTCTTTTAGTGTGTGCATAAATTAAGGTGCCTTTGGGATGCATGTGTCTGGGACTTTGTCCTTTTGAGTCCTTCAGGCTCGGAGTTCTGCCAGCTGCAGAGGGAATTGTATGTCAATATTTTGCAGGTGTTCATTACAGGTGGGCAGTGAATGTCTTCGTGTTCTTCAAAAATCCTCAGAATCATGTGTCTATAAAAACAATACAGAGACAAAAATACATAGTTATACCTTTGCAAATCTCCCTGTAGGAGGAGTGCTGAAGGCAAAAGGCTTTTAGGCATGTACCTATGAACAAAAAAAAAATTAACAATCTTTAAGCTGATAGAATACTTCTATGTCTGTAGAGATGCTGCTGAAGTGTTGCAGTTTCAATTTGTGAGAGTTTCAGATACTGTTTTATACTTGCTGTTGCTTCCTTCTCTTTATTTCTTGCAAGGTATATTAACCATATTATAGGGGGGTTGCTATCTTTTTTGGGCTTGGATGCTGATTTTCTTGGTAACTAACTGTGGTAAAATTGCCATGAAGACTTTGTGTATTTTCTGAGAACTCAGGGTTTCAGAGGAGGTCAGGATTGTTTCTGGCAGATGAAGTATTTGTGTCACTGTTTAGGACTATAACCTTCTGTGTGCCCAGGATATGCCTGCTCTCCTTAAAAGAGATTAGGAGGAGGTAGTGCATTCCAATACCTTTTTGTACTGCAAGTGACTGTAAATCATCATGGATCTGTAACCTGTGTGAAAGCCAGGGCAGTTAGGATTTTTATCTGAAAATTTTAAGTGCATGTTATGGAAGCTCTTCACACAAAGAGATAGTCTTTTGTATTGCTGCTGACAAATATAGTTTATAGAATGTCCAAATACCTCTCCATATAATAATGAAGATCTTACACAATTCCTTTTGAACTTTACCACACAGTGTGCACTAGAAGCTTGAAAAGATGTATTTTTAATCATTTGCTTTTAGAAATGATTTTAAATCTGGCAGTGATGAATTTTCATTCTACTCCCTATTGCTAATGATTTTTTTGTTTGTTTTAAAAACAAAATTTCACTCTCTACTAAAAATATCTGTTATAAGAAGTAAACTGAATCCGTGGGGAAAATTGTAGGAAAGGATGAATCATCCTGTTGTATCTGAACACAGTGAATGCAGTTAAGATTGTCAGATATATGTTCATGTTCTGGAAGACTTTGGCTTGTGAGCTGCTTAGCATGCCTTTGAATTCAGTAATTCTTCAAATATTGGTACCTAGCAGGTTGGCCTGCCTGATGTTGCATTTAGTAGACAGAGCTAAATTTATCTTCTAATTTTTTTAGTGGATATTATTGGCAATTGTTTTTAAGGTAAAAACTAATTATCCCTGAGTAAAATATGCCACAGAATTAGGTTTATGCCAAAATATTAGTGCGAAGAGCTAGTTTTTTTTTTTTTTTTTAGTGAAGCTGTATCTCCAATGTTTCTGGCGTTTCTTTTCCCCCTGCTCCTCTCCCTATGCCACCACCACAATGTAACCATGAAGCAATAGACAATATCCCACTGAGCTCAGCAGTACAAAGTTCCAGTTAACTGCTTGACTGGGGGAATTGGCTTTTGTAGCTGCCAGGGAAAATGCCTGTTTTCCAAGGCTTTGTTATCAATATTAACGTGCAAAAGGTGAAAGGAAGACAAATAATGCTATTTAATGTGAAGCAGTTCATGGTGGTTTTGGGAATTCAAAGCATGAAAAGTCAATAGCTGCTGCTGATGAGCAGAACAAAATCAAACCTGAAGCGCAGCCTTGCTGGCAGTGGCAGTAATTGACAATAAGTGGCCACCTGCTCCTCTGTTTTACTTTTCATAAATAAAAGGAGAATATGGGATTTCCAATATGAACTGAGTCCTACCTGTACAAATGTGAAAGGTTAGCAGAAATGTGAAATCATTAAAGTGGAAATAAGGAGCAGTGTGTGTTTTGAAGAGGGCAGGAGCAGAGGCTTCCAAAAGGCTGTGTAGCTTTTCCTTTTGCTTGTACTCCACATTT
The DNA here is from genome assembly GCA_036630365.1 of Acanthiza pusilla. Lineage (NCBI taxonomy): Eukaryota > Metazoa > Chordata > Aves > Passeriformes > Acanthizidae > Acanthiza > Acanthiza pusilla. The sequence continues at coordinate 18,009,192 of JAXCHO010000006.1, forward strand.
AAAATTTTAGAGTCTCTTTGCACTGTATTAGTTAACTCCTCTGAGTAGATTTTATCCAGTGCTCATACGAGCTACGTGGTCTTTCTGATGCAGTGTTCCTTCTTGGAAACAACTGAGTTTCTGCACTGATCTAAGCCTTTCCTTTATAATTCCTTAATCCAGTTTTATTAGGGGATGCAATCCTGGTTTTAGGACATGTGCATGAAGCTGTTGTATGCATGGACTAGTCACATCTACCTATACATGAGCATCTGTCATCTGAAAACAGTCTTACATATATACAAATGCCAAAAATGGCAAATCAAGACCCAACCAAAACTGTTTGAATATTCAAAGTTTTGTACTGGGTCTGTGTGCTCTAAAGTTTTAATTTTACAGAGGAACAAAAAAATTGAGTTCTCTGATCTCATCCAACTCACGTTAGTGAGCACAAGCCCTCCAAAAAGTTTGAATTTCCTGCAATTTGCTGGATAAATGGACTTTGGATTTTCTTTTAAAAGACCAGCCCCAATACTTGCAGAGACTGGAATTAAATTTTCAAGGCAGGCACTCATGTACCAAGACTGAAGTTTGTGGTGTTCTTAGCTGAAGTAAAAATTTTTGTTAAAAAACCTTCCCAGAAAGGGAAAGAACGAAAGAAGTCAAAAAGTGATAGCTTTTGTGAACAGAAGAAGAACAAAAAGGAAATGGAGTTTGAGCAAAAACTTGCTAAAGAGAAAGAAGGAATGCTGGAGAAAGAAAAACAACTGAAAATAAATCGTCTTGTGCAAGAGGTATGTTGTGATCTATCAAGTGCAAAACTGTATTGAAAGAAAATCAGATTTTTAGTGAAATTATTTTAGCAGGACACTTGTTTAATTATGTCAAAGATAATGAACTTTTAAAAGCTGTTTAAGTGCAAAACCCTATTCCCATATTTACTTCTTTTCAGTCAGCTTTTGCCCAAATGAGGATAGCTCTGCAGTTAGTGAGTGTCCATGTGTAGTGATGGATTTAATGAAAGACAGCAAAATAAGAAATCCTTCTTAAAAGACTGATTAAAGCTATTTTAAGTGACATCTCATACTTTTGAAAAATATTTCTATTGTGACCATACCTCTAACCTTTTCTCCTGCACCAATGTTATGGTCAAGGTATCTGAGACAGAACGAGAAGACCTGGAAGAATCAGAAAAGGTGCAGCACTGGGTGGAAAGACTTTGTCAAACACGGTTAGAACAGATTTCCTCTGTGGAGAATGAGTCTCCTGAGGTAAAATTCTGGCTTTTCCATATGTTGCATGATCTCCAAATAACTGGAAGTTGTCTCCTAAAAGCAACAGGTTTCACAAGTGAAAAAATGTCTTTCCCCCTCAGCCTTCTTTCTTAGAGGCAGGGGTAAAAGTCAGTAATTGATGATTTACAATCTATAGAACTTGCTGTTCCTTTATTTTGTGAAGATTGAAGCATTATTTTAATGAGCTGATTGCATTTTGCCCTTTTAAAGTGTATTATCAACCCTAAATTAACAGTTTTATTGTCTCATGAAATGTTTGGTCTAGGTGGGATCTGCTACCAAAAATGAAAGCTAGATCCAGCTATATTTATTAGTATCCTGCGAATATAAGAACATCATTGATGAGCTCTTGGAAGCTTCCTTGTATTGCATGAAATAAAGGTACAGGTTAAGAAAATCACAAAAAGATATGAAACTCACAAGGAATAGGGTTTGGGCTTGTGCTTTAAGTAGTCCCTTTAATTAGGGGAGCTGCAGATAGTGATTGTTCCTTAGAGCCTGATGGTTCTAGATGTGGAGCGAGGCTTTCCCACCATTCTGCTCCTCTGGCTGTCTTCCAAGGAAAGCCACTTTCAAGAGGAACACTGCAATCTGCTGAGCTCCTGTGGGATCCCTGAGAAACTGCAACCACAAAAGGGGCCTTGGGGAGCACTCTCACATGATTTTCCTTCAGGTCAATGTGGAGCAGCTCTGAAAAAAGCAGATCTTCTGTTCCTTATGGCCCTAGGCTCAGATCCATGTGGTTTTTCAGTGCAGGTCTTTAGGACAGTGGAATGATTATGCAGTTTTCTCTCAATATCCAAATTTGGCAGCTTGTGATCTGCTAGAACTTTGTCCCCCTTTCTTTGTAAAGTAAGAAGGAGCATTATAGATTACAAACATTGTTATATTTTCAGGGCTGTACCTAGACTTAAGACAAGCACTCTGTGTTGTATTTGCTCCAATGATTCTTCCATTACATTATATATAAGTGCTCTATTACAATTTTTCTACAAACCTACCCAAGCAGTTAAAAATGTAAAACACAAAACCTGAGTGCTTCTTAGGGGTAAATGCAGCTATAAAAGCAATATTCAGGTGCTACAGGCTTGAACTGTTTCTTGGGAACAAGAACAGTAAAGATCTCTCAACCTCTGCCAAAGAAATAGCTATTTTTCAGTACAAAGGGGTGAGCATGTTAGATAAGAAGAATGCGAAAAGCGTTACCCACTTCCTTCAAGTGTTGCCGTACTAGACTAAGATGGATGTGTTTGTCAGACAGCTTACCTGTGTAATGTTTCTTCAGCTGAGTCTAAAAAATAGCAAAATGACTGCATTTTCTCAAATACTCCAGTTTGATCACTGATAAAAGGAATGTTAGCAACTCTAACTGCATATGTAGAATCGTTCTTCACACACATCCTTAGGTTTTTAGATGAACTGCTCATTGTGTTCAAATTCTGGAGTGGTTTAGCACCTCAATAGGTCTGGTATGGATTAACTTAAATTATTAGGTCTGGAGCCTCTTGAGGATGTGCATTTCATAGCACACTATTGTGTGTTTTGTTTTTGTTTTGATAGCTGCATAAGCTTCGTTTCCTTTCTTGTATTAATGTGTGGTTATGTTTACACAACTTTAACCCCTTTCCCTTTTTTAATGACATAGAATTTCAGGGCCTGTCTTTGATTACTTTCCTTCAGATAATCACCTTTGCAAGGAGTAATTCTTGCTTTTCCTCCATAAGAGCCAGAGAGGCAACACTTGTGTTGTTGTGATTTGTCTTGTGACTTTGCCTTCTGAAGACTTCATGCTATTGGAGTTTTGTGGGATTTCTTTTGTTGTCACCCCTACCCCAACATCCAAGGCTACTGTCACAGCACGCCCATTTTTATTCCTTTTTAAACTAGAATCCCAAGGACTGCTTTTAGAAGACTTTCAGAGAAAACATGGTGTATATTCTGTGTAGGAGAAGCCAAGAGCAGTGAGGCTGAGTGGTGTTCCAGGGCTGGCCATTAATCTCTTCAGGACTGATGCAGGCAGAAGTGGTGAGGCAGATTTCTCTTCTGTTGCACATAGCTGGCAGGCGGACGTCCTTCTGCCTCTCCCTCTGCCACATCCATGCGTCGCTTTGCCGGGGGCCTGCAGCTTCACACCACAGATCTCGATGACATCAACTTAGATGAAGTTGACAAACCCAAACAACGCGCGCCGCCGCCTCCACCACCACCGCCGCCCACCGTTACCCCAGCACCGCCAACTCTTCCACCTCCTGCCTCAAATGTTCCACTTCCCAGAGCTCCAGCCCTGTCGGTAACACTGGCTCCCCAGGTGACCTTGGGATGTGTTTGGATGCATGTGCCGTTGCCATTCCCCTGTGTGTCTCCCTGCCCTGACCCATCACCCTCTTTCTCCGCTGGATCTAACCTTCTGCCACTTGCAATGTTAAAGAGGGAATGAGGTGATTTCTTCATTTTTGCAGTAGTGAATGCAGTCCAGAGGTGGTTTCATTTTACCATTTTCTAAATGTAAGTCAGGAGGGTTTTGCTCTCCTGCCTCCATATGCTGTAACCCTATCACCTGCAGACGTATTCGGCTGAATATAACAGCTAAACAGGTATCCATGTAGGGAAAATGACTTGTGCAAGTGCTTTAAATGTGTCATCAAATTGTGTTGTTAGGTGAGGAGAGTGGACTGAGAAAATTGGTGTAAAATCAGAAGGTCAAAATCGTGAAAGGTCAAAGCTGTGTCAAACAAAACAGCAAGAGCTGGTAACCTGGTTTGAATTTTTGCACTTTGAGAAAACACTGACTTTCTCCTTTTTGCAATCTGAGTCCAAAAAAGTATCAAATATAAGAAATCTTGTGCCAAATCTCACTTTAGGAAAGAAACAGCATCTGATTCATCGTAGCTCCCTTTGCTAAGCACTGTAGTGAGATTCATGTACTTGTTCTTCTGGCAAAAGATTCTTACTTGTTTCCAGCAGCAGAAGAGGATGATCCCATATGGTCACTTGTTTCCTGCACAGTTTTTTGCATGGGTTGACTGACTGCATTGTTGGTTTTGGGGGGTTTTGCATGTTTACTAGATAGTCTTCATATTTGCACAATTCTGGTTGGGGTGGGGAAGGATATGCAAATTTATCACTTTTTAGTGGAAACTGGTATTCTCTCTATATGAATAATTGCCCTTATGTGACCCAAGAATCTCTCTTAAACTTATGTGGACCTCTGATAGTGCTTGATCTATGTGGTTTATACATTTGAAGAGCCAAGAATGTGTTAGAGCTGCTGAAATGGAAATATTAAATGTTCTGAAAGATATCAGGTTTCCCAAGTTATTTGCTAAATAAAAATTATGTGGAATGACATGAGTGTACAAAATACTAGCACTGAGAGGAGAAAAACACTCTTCTAAAGATAACAGAAAATATTCAGATAGGAGTAATGTAGGAACTGCCGTACTGATCTGACCCCAAATCAATATATTGCAATATGTGTTTCCGGCAGTTTGTCACTGCTAAGTATTTCAGAGAAAAGAAATTTATCATTAAGAAAAATACATCAGGTAAAAATAAATAATGTAGCCATCAAAATGAACGTCAATTTTCACTGAATATAATTAGTGTAGATGAGGAAATAACTAGGCTCTTAGTAAAATTAATTCTGAGGCAAAGCTGCTTTGTTTATAAGCAGATAACTCAGTATTCCTGATGCCATTTCAGAAATGAAAGAAAAATCCAAATCTTGACAATTTGCCCTTGGTACCTTTTACAAAGTCAGTCTTTAACCCCACAGATAAGCAGAAGTAGTGCATTTACATGATTTTATGGATTAAGACCTTGCATTTATGCCTGCTAAAGCCAAAAAATAACACAACTGTAGTTGTTCCATAAGCTCATTTTTCTAATATTACTCAAGCTGGTAAATCTTCTCTACATTTTTGTTTTTAACCCAGGTAATTTAATTTCCATTCAACTTGAACAAAACCCAACTAAAGGAATAAAATCCTGTCAGAAACATTCTTGAGAACTAGCTATTAAAATATCTAGTGTTTCTTGTCTGTTTCTGAAAAAATTATTATTAGCTTTACACTTTATATGAACCCAGTACTGAATGTGTTGCTGTTTAGGTTGTGAGGAGCACCTCCCATGTCGGCAAAGCGTCCCCTGTGTCAAGCAATCCATTGGTATGTCACCTGCTGTTAATAATGGCTGTGGTTTCATGAACTTCCCATGTCATGCTAGTGGCAAGGATGTGTCGAGGGCTTCACTCTGCATGGCTAATTTATTTAGAGTTCAGCACATGGAATGATGTGTGCGGATACATTGCTGTGCTGAAAGCACAAGTAGCAGAATTGACTCCTAATGGTCAAAGGATTTCATGTTTCAACAGTTTAGCAAGATACAGTCCATATTTACATGTTGTGAATGCCTGTATGTCACAGAGCGTGTACTTTCTTCTTCTGTCAAGGCAAATTTGCTAGGTTCAAACTACCTTTAAATATGATGGGTACTAAGAAGCAAGTTTCATCTCAGAAACACCAACATTTGTTTGCTATCTCTTTGCACTGATTTTGAGTCAGAAAGGTCAGATGTCCATTCTGCACTCTAGAAGAAAAACCTGTTGCTAAACTGTGCAACTCCAGGAGAAATCGTCCTGTTCCAGTGCAGATTTAACAAGCTAGATCAGTGAACCTGTTGATTTTGATTCTTCTAAGTTCAGAAAGATTACTAATAATGTATTTTGCAGTGTGGAACAACATTAGTTGAGGGGTGTCCACGGGGACTTTCAAATATCTGATTCAAACTTTTTTAAAAATTATTTAAGAAAGGAAAAGGAAAAAAAATTTTAAAAAAAATCCCAAAAGAAGTCCCAAAAAATTTGTTTGGAAACAAAACCACACACACACACACAAACAAAACAAAAAACAAACAAACAGAAAGACAACCAAACAAACAAAAAAACCCCCTACAAATGCAAAACCAAAAAGTGGCTTAACCCATTTGTTTGAAGCAAATAAATAATTTTAGAGGATACAGCTTGTACTATAGGAATGATCTTGGAATACATCATGTTTCCTATGAGAAACATGGAGAAAACTGTCCTAAGAGTTGCTGGGGTTAAGTCAGAAACTGAACCCACAGGGCTCAGTTTTGAATTCTTTTCATGAGTAAAACTGTGCTTCATGTCAGTGGTAGTTTGGCCTGAGTGAGAAGTGTAAGGTTGGGCTAGGACACGCTGTATGATTCGCTCTTAGATGCCTCTGGGTATCTGTTCTTTGTGGAGTCAAGGGCAGGGAATTAGCCTAGCAAACCTTTGCTGTTAAATCAAGTTAATTTAACTTGGAATTCTTTATGGAAAGCTATTTGCTGCAGCCCTGCTGAATTTCACCTTTAAAGATATGTTTAGGCATGGATTGGTTAAAATCTTATTTGGGGTTCACTGTGTTCTTACACCAAACCTAAGCAGGGTTTGGTTTTCTTTTTCCCTCTAGCGTCTCATTCAGTTTGTTGCCTTTATGGGAAAAATGCCAAAAGCAGGGCTGGGGTTTTTCCATAATCTTGTTAGTGAAGCCAGAATTTAGGGGAAAAGCTACTTCCTGGATGTGAGAAAATTGTGTTTTGGTTTGTTGACTTTGTAAGCCTTAGTTAAAATAATTCTGTAAGCTTTTTCTTGTATTAGTGTCGATAAATTCATTGTGATAAACCATTTGAATTGAGGAGTCTTGGTGAAATGATGGATTTGCAAAAATTATGTTTTGAACTGTAATTTTCTTAAATCAACTCCATAGCAACTTGCTCCAAGTCCACCTACCCAGCGCCATCCAGGGGTACCAATAGTCTCTAAACCAGTTATGCTGCATCCTGACCCAAACTTCGTGGTCAGGCCAACAATCAAATCAGAGGCCCTGGTAAGCCTTTTCATGTTATTTTACTGAGTGCTCTGGTGCTGTGGGGGTTTGCTTTTGATGTTGCTCTTTGACACGTCCTCAAAAAATCAATATTTGTCCAATTTTCTGCTAACTAAATTCCTGTATGTTTTCAAGCAGTCACCAGTGGTTAAGTACAAAACAGGTTTTTTCCATTTTTTTTCCCATGGTGGAGAAGCCACTTCTAATGACAATTTTTGTACAGGGGTGCAGTGTAGAGCCCTGCAATTGTTACATCTTCTTTTTCATTTATTCACATGCTGGGTTTTATTTTTGTAAATTCTGAATTCATTTCTCAGAAATGAAGTAATAAAAAGTCAGCTGCGTTTTTCCTTTTTAAATAATCATGAATTGAAGATATGTGCCTCATTATATCATTGGTCATATATATATATAATTTTTTTCTATTTATATATATTTTAAAAATTATATATATATATATATTTTTTTTTTTTTTTTTTTTTTTTTTTAATTTCCAGGGGAAAAGGGGAAAAAGTGTGTTTTTATACCAGATTCTAATGTACTGGTCATGCAGTGTTACTGCAAAGTTGACTCATAATCAGCTTCTTTTTCTTATTTCTTTTCCATTTCTGTTTCAAATGTAAATGAAAAGTCAGAGACTAAACATTTTATGACCAACCATGTAACATCCTTGGGAATTGTAGTATATGAGCAAAAGTGAGCCAAGGCTTACTGAACAAAAAAAGAGAAATATTGCTCAGATGGGTAATAACTCCTGGCTTGAAATTCACCTAAAATAGCTGATGGACCAATTAGTAGTTTCTATTCTTCAGGTTCACTGTGGCTCATGCTGTTAGTCTTGGAGTTCTGTGTTTGTTGCATGCCTGTGTGTGGACGCACATCTATATATGCATTTGTGAGGCAGTAAGTTACAGAAAAAACATCAATTTTGCACTGCATTTATTTAATTAAAAGCTATTTCTGACAGTAAATTATGTGCACAGTATTCCTAGCTGTGTTTCATTCAAACATGATGGATTCTTTTTAATTTTTCTGTTTAATAATTGAGATACTTTTGTTCCTTTATTTTCCCCAGTTACACTTTGCACAAATTTAAGTGATACTTAGTAACCACATTTCCCACAGCCAGAGTCATCTTGAATCTTCTACATTATAAATGAAATGAATAATAATTGGGAGCAGTTTTTTAAAGTTGCTTAAGAGAAGGCAGGCACATGAGCTAAAAATAAGTTCAGATCCCTCCAGTGTAGATATTTCCTTCTGTTGGAGCTCTCATTTTGATTGTGTTCAGTAATTTAACATCTCTAAGCAATATGAAATTCTTTACAGGAGAAATGAACAAAGTCATAATCTACAGTTAATATCATCTAGCTCTTGAAAAAGTGTGTATGTGTGAACTAGTTTGCAAAATTGATAATACCCTTAAGTGTGATCAAGTCTTGGTACAAATTTTAAAAGGCACTTCTTTTTTTGACTACATACAATTAGTTTAAGAAACTGGCAACAAGATCCACCTCCATAGGCAAATGTCTTACGATTTGTTATGCATGCATGCACATTTTCCAAATCACAAGTCTGCTAAAATCTTTTCAATTCAATCAGCTTCCTTCCCAAACTGCCTTATATTAGTTGGAAAATCAAAATTTCAATGGGAGCAATATCCTGGTAGGACCTTGAGAGGAAGATCAGTCTATAAATTGGTTTGATGGACCTTATGCCTTTTACTTCCATTGATGGCTTGCTGCAGTAAAGGATATTTATTCATCCTTGCTGCAATCAAGTCACAGTGGTGTGTCAAGTAAAACTTGCACAGATACTGAAGAGGGAGATCACTTCTCTTAGTAAAAAAAAGGACTGTGTGTGACAAAACAAACAAGACACTACATGCCTGTCTCCCGAAGTGTGTAAGAATTATAACTAGATTCCATGCAGAAGGGGAGTGGGGTTAGATTGGTTTGGAGTGGGGTGTGTGTGTTTTTGTGTGTGTGTGTGTGTGTGTGTGTTAAAGTTCATGGTTCAGATACAGGACCGGTTCAGCTTCTTTTAGTGGAGGAAAGTATCACCAAAGACAAAATATCATTTACTATCCAGTTTCTTGTCTTCCTAGATTTCACACTCCTTATGGAACTCCAGCTTTTTTGTCTTAATGCATGTAATTTTTTCTACCTTGTTTTTTGCTGAATTTAACTGTCCTGAGTACCAAATACTAGAAACTGACGTTGATGGATTTATTTGATTCAAGCAGCTAATCCAATTGGCGTGTACTCGAGCAATTCGCTAGCAAAGAATATGAAACAGCACTTAAGAATAAAATAGGCATGAAAGAATGAGTAAAATGCTCTGGTTACCTGGAAGATAGTTGGGCCAGATAGTCTCTGTTGTGACTTAAATAATCTTATTAACTAAATTCAGGTTAGAATTATCAGGTCTTGTAACAGTTGATGAAAATGAAATTATTTTCATTTATAAATAGGGATATTATAGGAGTTGTTTAAACTTTAAGCATGGCCTTGAATGCTGAGGGCTGCTCTGGGTCAAAATCAGTGTGAGCTGTGCTGGAGTGAACTGGAATACACTCATGGCAAAGCCAGTTAAATTTTGGCTCATAGAACAGGAGAGGATTGTTACGAGTTAGTGGTGAGATTTTCACAGGAGCAAAACCATGAGGAACATTAGTCTCTGCTCTCCCATCTATCACATCCTGTTGAGTTACAAGGCTCTGGTGCACTTGCTGCTGCTAAAGATTTTTCCTCCCTCACTCCTTTGGGGTTCGATGAAGAATTCCTGAGGGAAAAAAAATAATATTTAAGCTTTCCTCTAATTTCAAGATTTGAAGCCTGATTCTGCAGGACTGAAGTCAAGACAGGTGCTTAGATACTATGTGGCAAGATGTATGAGGATTGGAAATTTCAGCTAGTATCGGTTATAGCTATACCAAAACAATCTCTGTTGAAAATGATTTTTTTTTTTTTTTTTTTTTTTTTTTTTTTTTTTTTTAAAGAGAGGGTCTAAAGAGGCTTGTGGAAACTCTTTCCAAACTTGCCCCAGTCCTCCAAGACCAAAACTCATAGTTTGTATTAATTGAACACAAACCACATTTCATTAACTAGAATGTCTTTTTCCAAGTAATGGTAGGACTATAGGACACTGAGAGAATTAGTTGTGAAGCTGATACATAGCAATTAATTTTAAAGCAATTGAGTTTGAAAAGGTAAATGCCGGGGTCTGTAGAAAGTTGTTCTTGTTTCAGAAGACTCAGATATGTTACCTGATTTGCTGCAAGGTTTTGAGTGGAAGCTGGGGAAGTGTCAGTAGTGTTTTGTATAATAATTTGGTGGTTTAGCCCATTTAGTTTTTGAAAATTTTTGTAGACTAATAAGATATTCTGCATTTTAAGTGATGCCAAACTACAGCAGACCATTTTGTTAGAATAATGGAAGTGACAGAAAAACAGAATGAATATGAAATTTAAATCCTTGGAGCCAAACACAACAAAATAAAATCCAGTTAATAATGGGATTTACCTCTTCAGTATAGGAAATCCCTGGTAGGAAAGCAAATCTTAAATGCATAAACATATACCTATCGTGACTTTTCAATATTTTGAAAATTATTGTCTACCATTTTGTCCATGTTTAGGGTTGGGGTTTTTTTCAAAATTTTTTTTTTTCCATATATCATGGATGAGAGATCTAAACACCTTTTTGTAGAAATGAGTTGTAAAAGAAGTCATGGAAAATATTTTTAAGAAATCTTATGGTATGGAAACGTGCATTATTTATGTCATTTCTCTAGAATTCTTTCCACTTTGCATTTAGTACTATTTCACTGTGTGTGTTTTCTCATTTTGAAATGATACTGGGAACAAGCACCAACAAGTGCAAGTGTGATTCAGTCCCTAGGAGAGCAAAATAAGCAGTAAGGTAATTTATGAATAGGTAATACTTATTTACAGCAAAAAGTTAATACCTAGTTTGGCAATTTTCTTTCTTTTGCAGCCACAAGAGATGTTTAAAAGGATGGTGGTTTACAATTCATCATTTAGATCTAACAAAAAACAAGTAAAATAACATTTTCCGTGTTTTGTGTGGTACTTCTTGTTTGCCTGATCATAGATTTAAAACTTTCCTTTCCAATCCTGTTGCTCAGTTTCTAAAACAGAAGATGCAAAGCAGCTCTAGTGCATGAGATCTGCTAGTCTTTGTAAGCTTTAAGTGTGTGCCTGTGGCTTCTGCTAGTCTAGGCAGAACAAGAATAAGAGGAAATCCCTCAGGTTGAACCATCTGTAACAACGTACATGGTTAAGTGCAACTTTTAAGATAGTTGAACACTCATAACTGATCTGGTACTGATATTCCTACGATTTCCTTTTTTCTCTTAGTATCCAGTTGCAATGCTTTCAGTAACAAAATACTTTATGAGTTTAACAAATAGAGCTATCATCATAACATAGTTACTGGTAGGAAATTATAGGAACTGCTGGTGGAAAGCACTTGCTCATTCAGCCTTCCTGTACTGTGTAGGATTTTCCCGCTGCATTTTTATGTTTGTTGCTTTCCTCTGTCATAATAATGAAGTTAATCTCTTCCTCTTTGGTTGGCTGGTTGTTCAATAGATGGTTCCTTGAAGAAGTGAACTTCATGCTTAACCTCTCTGCTGCTGTAAAATGAGCCAATTTCTGTGCAAAAACCCTTTTGTTAGTGCAAGCTAAGTCAGATGCATTGACTTGTTACATGAAAAGTTGGCACACAATACTGAGCTCACAATGTGAGGTTTCAGTTAGTAAACGATTAAGATCAATAATTTTTTTCTTTCAGTCAGTTTCAATCTAGATATAGAAGGGAGAACTGGATTTGACTGAAAAAAATCCAACTTTGAGGTTATTCATTTGCCAGTAAATGCCAGTATGTTCTGAACATATAACAGTTGTGTTCTCAAAAGAGGTGGTTTGTTGCTTTTTTAAAATTTTGTTATATCTGGTCATGAATTTCTCTTTCAATTTTTTTTTGTTGTTGCTGTTTGGGTTTTATTTGTTTGTAGTTTGTTGTTATTTCGATCAGGTCTCAATTGTTCTTGACTTGTTGTTGTTAGAAACCAGTGAAATAGTAACATTGGTATAAGTGCTTGTGTTTCAGAGGTTGTTTTTTCTTTAATTAGTAACTTTAGCTTTCACCTGGAAGTCCAGACAGTTGTTTCAGTGCAGTCAGATATTTTAATGTTTCATTTGCAGCTTATACTCAGTCCTGTGAATGTTTTTGTAAGTCAGGAAGGGATTTCAGTGCTCTTAACTCTTTCACCTGAAACGTCCTGATTATTTGGAGGGTAGGCTTAGGACTGTGCTTTCCACACGGTGTGGCTTGGTTCATTAGTCCCTGCTTGGATATGAAGTGCACTCCCTGATCTCTGAATCTGTGGTGCCCATTTCAGGGAAGATTTATTACAGTTCAGTGAGTGTCTTTTTTCTGTCTTTGCAATGTTTGTACATTATTGGATCCACATCATGTCTCTGATACACAGAGATATGATCCCAAGGGAGCAACAATTTAGACTGAGTATTAGGAAAAGGTTTTTCACCCAGAGGGTGGCTGGGCACTGGAAGAGGCTCCCAGGGCAGTGGTCACAGCACCAAGCCTGACAGAGCTCAAGAAGTGTTTGCACAGTGCTCTCAGGCACACGGTGTGACTCAGTGCAGGGCCAAGAGTTGGACTTGATGTTCCTTGTGCGTTCCTTCCATCTCAGAATGTACTATGTTTCTATGATGTTTGCTTGCAGGTTGTTTCTTTGCTGTTTGTTTTGGTTTTGGTTTTTGGTTTTTGTGTGTGTGTGTGTTTGTGGGGTTTTTGGTTTTCGGGTTTTTTTTTTTCCCAGGATTATTTTCCCAGGAAAAGTTCCTTTATGGGCAATGTCATTTTTTCATGAGGACAACCTGGGACAAAGATTTCACTGATTTCGTTTAGATTACATAATAACTTAATGACTTGGCTGTGATTTGAGTTCTTTTCTCTAAATTGCTTGCTCCAAAACCATAGATATCTACTTCAGCCATGATTCCAAAAGGCAGTTCTAATTCAGTTATTCAAAGTATTGATTGTTTAGATAGCTGTCATTGTAAAATATTTCTCTTGCAGTTTTATTCAAATGGTTCATAATATTAATACACTTTGTAAATTAATGAATGATTGATTGATTGATTGATTGATTGAAGTTTTTCCCCCAGGATGAAATTCTACCCTTGCTTATGTCTGTGATGAAATTCATATTTGTTTGGTAAACAAATGTAATGAAGTGTAATAAACCTAATGTAAGGCAATGCTGTTAAGGGTGAGATCAGACCCCAGAGGATCATTCATAGTCACATCACAATTAGGCAACTGGGAGAGGTGATATAGAGTGTAGCAGAGAAGGCATTAGTGTTTTCTGCTGCAACTTTGCCATTTAAGAGCCAGCCCTTAAATATACCACAGGAATCTCAAGCTGTGTGTCTGGTTTACAAGTGGAGAAAGGCTTAGCTGAATCTGAGAGTGGAATACACTTTGTTGTCAAATGGACCAATAGAAAAGAGGGCAAAAATGAATATATCAGGCTTGATCATGCACTGAACCACTGGTCTGTGTCAGATACTGGCTTGCCTTCTATGTCTGCAAAGGCTTTTGTGGTTCTGTGTTCCCCTATCAGGTTTTTGCAGCATGAGGCCACAAGAGTGGCAGCTAGGTGCCTCCATAAAGATCTTCTTAAGTCCTGAAGTCCTTACTTTAACATGGAGTTTTTATAAATCTCCAGCACTGGCCATACAGGCTCACCCAGCAGCTACTGATCATCCTCAAGACACTGCCACTCAAACACTCAAATTGACTCCCAATTGCTGATGACAGAGCTCCCATCCTTGCAGAAAAGATTAACTCTTGCTTTTCCCTGCGGTCTTGGTCTGACAAGGGTTAAGCCCTATGTTTTGTGGGCTCTCTCAAAGTTTAAATCTTGCCGTGCCTAACTGCAGTGCTATCTTTTCTGCATTTCAGACATTCCCTGACAAAACTTTTAAGGCCTTCACGGCCATATGAAAACAAAAATCATATTGTCCTGCAAATTGCAAATTGTCTAACAAATTGTTGTCCTGCAGTTGCTTGTGGCACGAAGCCAATTCCCTGAAACTTCACATGAAGAAGGAGAGAAGGGGGCTGAAAAAGAATTCTAAAACCCAGGCAGGGTGGAGTAATGCTACTGACAGTTGAATTGGAGCCTGTCATTTCTACCTGTTTCCATCCAACATGTTGATAATTCCAAGAAATGTTGCTCCAAAGAGTGGCAGAACATTGCCTGTGATGCTTGCAAGATTTGTTTCTGTTCTGTCAGGTATGGAGAGGAACTGCAGAGCTCACAGGGTGGTAAATGCTTCCTCAGAACTGCTCCATGATATGACCAACTCAAATTATTGATCTGTCATGAAGTTTTGAAATGTCTGCTGACTGTCAGGATGGATTCTTTGCTGTCCCTCTGTGCTTTTCTCCAGTGACTGCCTTCTTTCATAACTTACAGAATCACATGTTCCCTCACTAATAAATAAGATGGAGTTTGTGTGTTGTGTGTGTGAGTTGCTGCTTTTGCAATTAAATATTGTTTTATTCTCAGGGTTTCCAGAAGTATGTGGAAGATTTTGATCCATATTCAATGGTAAGGAGAGAATTTAAAAATGCCTCTCTGTTTAGTATGAAATACACTGGGGGAAAAAAAAGCCAGATTCTTGATTTTGAGGGCTGGGAGTGGTAAGATTCTTGCTTGTTGCTTTGCTGGACCTTGAGTATTTGTCTTTTCTAGTCATGTTGAACAGGAGCGTTCTTGCAGGAAAAGGTGATGTGGTGTTCTGATCTTCCTCTAACACTATTTTAGAGGAGGGAAAGGTCTCTTTTCCCCCAGGAATGACATAGATCAGCATAATTGTTTAATGTTTCCAAAGAGGAAATGATTAATCATTATATCTTTTCCTAGTTCACCCCAGACCAGATTATGGGAAAAGATGTACGGCTATTACGAATTAAAAAGGTAAATACCGTGTTGTTTGATTCACATTTAAAGGGTTCATGTAAGCGTTTAACGTACAGCATCATTTACTGGGAAGAAGGAAAGACTAAGCTCCTGTTAGTGGCAAAAATCAACAGCTTTTTCTGAACTAAAACTATTGTTTTCATAGGAAGGATCACTGGACCTTGCAGTCGAGGGGGGTATTGATTCTCCAATTGGAAAGATAGTTGTTTCTGCCATCTATGAGGATGGCGCTGCAGACAAACATGGTGAGCAACAATGGGGAATTTGGATGCTGCTGCAAAGTGTGTCCTTACACTGGCTGAGAATGGTTGGCTGATGTCATAGCCTAGCACTGAAAGGCTCACTTAGATTGTCCAATGAGACAAGTTCTGTCTCAAGTCTAAGGGCAGCCACATGGTTTCAAGAGGGCTTCTTATATTAGTAATTACGTAAAATCTATTAAAACCAACACCTGATTCTTTGGTGTATTTTTTAATCAAGGAATATGTTCTCCATTACTTCACAACTTCCAAGCAATGACATTTGTAGTACTTGTACATACAAAGCAATTACCTGATGATAGCTACACTATGCTCCTTAATTTTGTTCTTTATACTGCTTAAATAGTAATTTGTCTAGTTAAACAGCTGGCTGTACTCTCAAAACCCAACTAAAGGCCAGAGCCTCTGAATCTTACCTTTCTGAAGGCCCAAGAAGGTGTTCACCAACACATCTGGGCTCTGCACCTGGTGGGAAGTATCTGCTGTTCTTTTCTTGAGAACTCTTGTAATGACCAAGTTGCAAATGAACAGTATCCCCTTACACTGTCTTTGCTGCCCTTCTCCCAGCCTGCACCTAAATTCAAGTCACTCTTGCTGTGAAAACATCTCAGCTATTTGATCTCCTCAGTGCTCTTTTTGACCCTTCACTCTCTTTAGGATCTCTCATAACTGAGGCTGTCCCCTTCAAATCCAGTCCCAGTTAACTGGTTGTGCTTCATTCCAGATTAGCGAGTCAAAATCAGTTCTAAGGAACAAACATTACGCATACACTTGCAAAGGAATGACAGTCATGCAGACCCTTGACAGTAAACCAGTTTATTCCTTCAGGAATTTAAAAATTCCATTTTTATAGAATCATAGAATCACAGAACTGTTTGGGTTGGAAGGGACCTTACAGATCATCTAGTTCCAAGCTCACTACCATGATTTAGGGCACCTTCCCCTAGACCAGGCTGCCCAAAAGCCCCATCCAACCTGTTTTTTGAACACTTCCAGGGATGTGACATAGTAGTAGCAGCCTATAGTCAGTCACAGTTTGTAATATAAGTTTAATATAAATTCCCAAACAGGCAAACTCTGGAAAATCTTGTTGAACTATTTTCTTACTGGTCATGATCAATAAGAGATTAGTTTGGCTTTGCCATGCCTAAAAATTCCTTTTGTGTTTGCCTGTAGCAAACTTCCTACAATTTTTAGTATAGACCTTTACATCCAGTAAGAACACTTTTCATTGTAGTCAGTACTGCACAAATATGGCAAAGACTCACAGAATTTTGCTTATGTGTATGTATAACATACTGGTCTTTTCCCTAGGAGGCATAGTGAAAGGGGATGAAATACTGGCCGTAAATGGCAAGATATTAATTGACAGCAAGCTGGCAGAAGCACAAGCAACTCTAGCAAAAGCTTGGAACATGGGTGGGGTAAGTAACCTGGAATACTGCTTCATTCTACCTATGGAGCTCATATGAGAAGTACTTTCCTATCATGACATTGTCATGCCAACACAAGGTTGCAAACATCAAAAGTAGTGGATATGTCATGTACTACCAAAGTGAGCTAAAATCTGCAGAAGATATTCATATGTAGCATCTCTGAAAACCATGTGTGTGATTTACTGGGAAATTTCATGGCATTTAGCCACATGTCAAGATCGGTGAAACAAGCACAGTAGATTCTGAGTGTTTATCGTACATCTATCTGTACAATCGCTCTTTGATACTGAAAATTACTTGCAAGCTGATTGGAATTTTCTGATAATACCTTATTCCTGATTTCTTTTACAAGTAACACTGCACTTCAGCTGCAGTGTTTCCTCAACAAGGAATCTATTAATGACTCAGATGATCAGAACAGGATGATTCTTAGAATAATTTTTTTTAAAATCTTGTTGCAACAGTAGATTTTTCTTTAATTGCAAAGTACAAATAGAACAGCTCAATCTTTAAATGGTCTTCCTACAAAAAAAGTTTTTGATAGAGACCGTGGTGCTGCTCCCTGTGGTTCTCCAGGAATAGATTACGCCCCTGATTCACACTCTGACATTCCATGGTGGTCCACTGGCCACCTCTAAAAGCAATACTCAGCAGCAGATGTTTGCCTGTGCTTTTCTTTTTCAGGATTGGATTGACTTAGTCATTGCAGCATCGCCTCCAAAGGAATATGATGATGAAATGTAAGTGCATAAATGTTTTTCTTTGGGGATTAAAAGCTGAGTAACAATAGCAGTTTGCTTTTTTTGTCAGATATTTTTCAAGTATCTCCTTCTTGTGGACTGTATAACCTCCTTCTTTACATGGTTGCTAATTTGATAGCTATAAGTAGCTGTCATGCATTACAGCAGTGGTTCCCAGACTGCAGGATTGTGATTCTCAGAATTGGTTGTACGTGACTACACACTCATACATTCAGTTTAAAGTTTGAGGATTTGGGGTTGATTTTTTTTAGAAGTTACACTTCACTTCAGTCTGAATCATTTACTGTATCCCCATAGATTATAATTCAGGGAAACAAACCCCCATAAGCATTCTTCATCACAACCAGACGTTTAATTCTGTTGTTTGATTTTGTAGTTTTTTTAATTAGATTGCCGTTACTGTCCTTGTCTAAGCAAGCTTACATGTCAAATTTTCAAAAAAGATTAAGTGATTTGGGTGTTTTGGCAATTTGTGAGGTTCACAGAATCCTTGTTTGAAAGATAATCAGCACAGGTATGAAACAGAAGAATCCATGGCTACAAGTGTGATAGAGGTATCAAGTCAATACAACTTGATTTACTTTGGACAAACAGTTTCAAAAGCAAGACCCATGTTTTCTAGTTTGAGTGAAGGAAAAGATTTGAAGATATCCCTACTACCCAGTAAAATGGCAGAGTAAGGTTTTGTAGTCACTGTTAACCTGGACTCTTGTTACATGCACAATACTGGAGTATGAGTTGCTGTAAATCAGTTTTACTGTCTAACACCAGCTGTAGATTGACATGAAATTTTGTCTAACACCTGTGCATAAACTAACGAGCAAGGAAATAACTGTCACTGTTATTTTTGTTTCTATGTCCTTTGTATTTAGCCCTACCATTCCCTCCTCAGCAGTCAGTCCCAACACACACAGAAAGGTTTTTGAAGGCAGTGCACCCGTGTACAGACAAGGGTATCTCCTGCAGCTGTAGGCACTGCAGTGTCCCTCATGGTGAATAGCACAACTGGCTTAACATGACTGGCCATTGTGAGGCTGCGTTTTTTTCAGCATGTGCCTGCCCATGCATTGCTTGCCATGCTTGCTTTTGTTCCTGGCATGCTGGAGCTGGAGTGTTCTTTGGGCTTTTGCCATGCCTGCACTATTAAAATATACATTTTTAGTTTCTACTTCATAAAGTCCCTTAGAGATCCTCTGCAGAATTGGTTTATCACCTGCCAGACTATTACATAAATGGGCCCTGTCTAAACAATTAGGATTAAACTAACGTTTTTTTCCTTATCTGTGGACCACTGCTGTGGCTTTGTGAGTTCATAAGTATATAAGCAACTACAAATTATTTTCTTGTGAAGGCTTGTCCAAAGAACAAGTTCCCATTTGTATTATTCACAGTGTGTCTGTAAACAAGTATTCATGAGTGTTTGGTTTTCACTGAAGTTTGTTTCTGTTAAATGGGGTTTATGGGTTTATTCTGAAATTATCCTTGTCTCAGAAATGCACTTTACTCTGTATGGTTTCTCTGTGCTGTAATCGCTATAAGTACAGTCACCGATCTCTAGAACTACCAAGGTAAGATTTCTTCTTGCATGTGGGTCTTCTCAATTATTACTTACAATACAAATCAAAATTACTTAGCATCCAGTTACAAAACTGTGCCTACTAGAAAGACAAAAAGTTGCATGAGGAGCTAACAGCATGTTTCTCACTATCTTTTTCTTTTTTTCCATAGGACCTTTTTTTAAGGAAGACTACAACTGTTGAAATGGAGTCTGTCCTCTCCAGCAGAAACCTGCTGCTCAGTAAATAAATAGGAAATCAATAACCCCATGAAATGCATCCTTATTGACTGACCTGTAAATTGAATTAGAGACTTCAGATTCTTCAGATAATTTGAATACATTACTATCATTCTGTAGACATACAACAAAACCTTTTCTGCAAGGTGATTGAGAAGAACTGCTGACCAGCCTAGTTCAGTCTGTGAGCACTCGATCTCTTTTTGCTATTTTGAGGGGCCAAACTTTGAAAATTATCTTTCAGTTTTCCTGAAAATAGACTCTAAAATGACAAATGAAGATAGAACACAGATGTCTGTTCCCACATGCAACACTTGTAAATAAATATTCACAGGCTAGTTTGGGTGTGAAAAGGATTATATTTTTACTTTTAAGACAGTGATTTTCCTGAGAAAATGGGAAAGTACACAGGTAACTTCTGTTCTTACTCATGTTCTTCTAGCTCTCTTAATGTCAATTTTTGTGTCTCAGTTGTGAGTTTTTTTTGAATATAAAAGCCCTGCTGTTGGAAGAACTGGGAATACCAGGATTGCTAGCATTTTAAGGAATAATTTTGATTGTGTTGCTCATGCAGTATACAGAATCTTTTGTACCAGCACAGTAAAAAACTAGCAAGTAGTTCAGACAAAATCGTTATGCATAGTCAAATTCAGACTACCGAGTATTTGTATTGGTGGCAAAAATTATTTTAAAGGCAGAGCCTGAGGTCAGCACATGGTCACAGCCCAGAACCCCACATGGAGTTGCTGTCCTGCCCCCGCTGCAATGCTAGGAGGTGGTAGGGAGCTCTGTGTGTGTTTCTCTAGATCTCTTCTCTCCTTCTGTCTTCCTCTCTGCCTCTCTTTCTTTTCTTGCTTCTCTTGGCGAGGAACTTTTGGGTAACATAGCATTTCATAAGTTTCATGGGCTAAGTTTATGCTAGGTAAATGCTAAATTAATCCTGAGTACTGCTATGATAAGTGGTTGAATGTTGAATTTTATGTTGTATTTCACTCTTTGCCCAAGGTGGTTGATTTTTGTGCCTTTGATTTTGATATTTTTGCCAGTAAGCCTCAGTGTGATTTTTACCTCTTGACTATATCTGCTGGGGATTTCTCCCTTGTGCTAAGAGAGAGCAATAGAACCTTGAGCTAAACCCCTGGATCTAATGATCCAGGGAGCTTAACAGGTGCCTCCATTGCCAACTGTGTAAAATTTGGGTGTGATTCTCAGCACTGTTTTACTTTGTGCTCAGTGAGCCTATATACATGACTAAACTATGCAGGAAGCCACCAAGTGTAACGTTCTGCTCTTGGTGACTATGTTCCTTAGGTTTGAGTAAATTCCTCAAGACCCTAAAATTGATACCAACTTGGCTTTAAGTAACATACAAGTTCTAGACTTAGTAACTATAGCATCGAAATACCTCCTTAGAAGTGCCTTTTTTTTTCTTTCCTTGTACCTGCCAGTTTGTATTCTGGTTTTTGTGTTCTGTGTATACTTTTCTTCTCTTTTCTAATGAGAGACAGCTTATAGTTCATTGGCATATCAAATAGTCTCTGAAGTCTTGCTTTTTCAAGGTTTGGAAGCCCTCCACCAGCACATAAAAATAACAATTACATTCCTGAGATCTCTGTACTTATATGCAGATGTTTATTTATGTTGACTTTCTTTATTTGCTGTATTCTTCCAGTATGCCAGCTGATGTGTGTGGCAGAGTATGTATGTTGTAAGAATTAAACATTTTAGATATTCTAACTAGTCCAGAAATAAAATTGCATTTGCCAAATGGAAGAAATCTAGTTTCCTCCTGTTTGTCTGTGGGTTTGTATGTCACGGTAATAGTTAATCTGCTAAAGTACACAGATTTCTGAGTTTTTCTTAATAACAGACCCATGTGCCAGATACTACCACCCTTGTGGAGCTCAAAATTCACTCTGCACAGAAGGGAATTGTCACTTGACTGAGCTGCACTAACCTTCTGTAGAGTTTTGGGGGCAAATCTGGTCATTTGATAGTTGGCAAGCTACTGAACGCAGTTGCTGCAGTGTATTTTTTTGCTACGTCTTAGTCTGCATCTACCCAGGCCTGTAGACATCCTAACCAGCAAACTAATCCAAATGCTGAATCCATCAAGATCGGCACCAGAAGGAACTTGCAGCAGGATGTACTCCTGCTGCTTTGGTTCCCAGTTTCCTACATACTGCAACCATCTGGACTGTATGACAATGCATCAGAGAGATGAGTGGTGCTATCAAATGTTCTCTCCAGGGCTGCTTGGATATTTTGTACCAACAGATACGAGAGCCCCAGTAATGCACCAGTAAAGGACTTCAGCCTACAACCAGTGCTTGATTGTGCTGAACACTGTCTCAGCACACTAAGAAACATAACAAAACT
Organism: Acanthiza pusilla; assembly: GCA_036630365.1. Lineage (NCBI taxonomy): Eukaryota > Metazoa > Chordata > Aves > Passeriformes > Acanthizidae > Acanthiza > Acanthiza pusilla. The sequence goes on from JAXCHO010000006.1 coordinate 18,031,028, forward strand.
TAGAGGTTAGATATTAGAACTATTTCTACTGGTGTTATTTTTCAGAGACAGAAGGAGTACAGAAGACTGAGCTGGGAAATCTGTGGGAGTATCAGCAGTTGAGTTGTAGCCTTGCTTCTTAGTCACAGAACTCTTTCTTCTCGCCATCTACCCTGTTAACTTGATTTGTTTGGATACAGCTTAAAATGCATGAGAAGGCAGTTGAGGAAATAGTTCCTGCTCAGTACTCCAGGTATACTGAGAAAGTGTTTCTTTGAGAATTTAACCTGTGATAGGATAGCAAAGTTGCTTTAGGCAATGTAACGAGGTGGTGTTAGGAGAAAGGAGCCTGACACTTCTGAAATCTTAAAATGATTTTAAACTATTAGCCAGGTAGTTTTTACTGTACTTCTGACTTCCAGTGCCCCAGAACTGCATCCCATCTTTCATTTGCCAGCTAGCTCAAGGGGTTGGAAAATGCTACACAAAAATACATTTTTAAAGCAACTTTGCTTTCAGTTACTTTGATGTGTGAGCAGAGGGTCTCAGGTGTAAATAATTTAAACAGAGGTGCCCGTTTTGAGTTGCTACTGCATTGTCTTTTGGTGGCTGTAATAGTCATTACATGTGCCTGTGCTTCACCCCTGTTCAACAAGGCCAGCTTTGAAAAGATAACAGTAAGAGTAAATGGGACTTTCTCTTTTTCAGCCAGCGCTCAGTTTCCTTTGGGAGTATGGAAATTCTGACCTGATGCACGAAGCAGGAAGAAGTCCAAGTACTTCACTGACAGTATCATGAACACTTAAAACCACTTTTAAGAGAAGATGGTTTTTTGTTTTTCATTTACTCTAATCTCAGAGGGAATAAGTGTAGTTTCTCAGAGCTGTTTGTTTGCTTAAGACCGCCAAACCCCCCTATCTCTCTCTCTGGGATAATAACCCAGAGGAAGACTTTCTCAGAACTGTTAACAGCCATTCTTATTCTCTCAGGAATTTCTTGGCCACGTTGTCTTTAGCATACCCCTCACTGTTGCTGAACTGGAGCATGAATTACGTTAGAGACTTGTGACTTTCACATCTGCTCTGTGAGCCTGTGCGTGCCTGTGTGCAGGCAAAAAATGTGAGGCCCTATGGATCAGAACCACGACATGCATTGCAGGATAGGAAATACCACGGTTTATTACTCATATGGATATTAGCATAGGGAACTCTTTGATCTATTTATTACTGCCATTCTGCTAATTCATAATTTAGCTACTATTTATCACATGGCCATGGCATCTTTTAGAAACTGTGCATACATTTCAGAGAGGTTATGGTTTTTAAAACATGCTCTATTCACAAACAAATGTACAGCATAAGGAGGGGTATATACATGTACATACACCAGTAAGGTTTTTTTAAAGCAGCTTAATTTGAGGAGCACACATGTACAAATAATGTCAGCACTTCTCAGACATGAGATAAAACCTCTGAACATAAATAAGGTGTTATAAACTCTCTCACTGTAAAAATAATAATAAAAAAAGGTGAAAAATCATGCTTTGTGTCAAAAGATGTCTATCTGGTTGTAAGGAGCTTGATATACAATAGTTGATACAGGTTCTCATGTTTGCTTCAGCTATCTCTTGACCCTGATAAAGAGTGGTCAGACTTTGGACAGCTGCAGTGGAATTCCTAGCCATCATTTCTTTCAGAAATATTCCCCTGGGATCTCTGTTGATATGAACAGACACCTTTACATCATCTAAGGACCAGGTCTAGTGTAGAAAAGCTAGTGTCTTAAACGCAAGGACCTGACCTTTGGGATTGTAAATCAGATGAGTCCCTTGTAATCAATTTATGATAAGCTAATAAGTGCTGATCCTCATACTGAGTTTGACCTTCAGTGTTTTTCTGCATACCTGCCAATTTTATCTTTCACTGTTGTCCTTGTTCTCAGGAGGTTTCTGTTTTTCTGACTGAGAGAAATTTCTGGAACAGATTTCCAAGCTGCTTTTCTGCAGCCTTAAGATCTGAGGTGGCTCGTGGTGAGCTGTTCACACGTCATGCAAACCTTTTTCAAGGAGATTGACTAGGATGCTTTCTTTCCTTCTTCCTAGGGAAGGCAGCTTAAGGTTTGCTTCTACTGGAATACTGGGGCCTCTGCTGGAATACTACTTCCTCTGTTACTAGATCTGCATTTGATGTGTTATTGAAGGCCACAGATAATAGCACAAAACCTTATGCTGTTATTGTAAGGGTCTGCTTATATTTACAACAAGGTGACTTGGGCTATTTCTACTCTATTGAAAGTATTTAGCATGAAAGAAGAAGTGGAAACAAACACAGAAAAAGCAATCAGTAAAATTTTTGTTTTCTAGAAAAGAAGTTTTTGAAATTGAAGCTTCACAGGATCATGGCTTACAGTTAAGAAAAAAAAGTGTTCTCCAAACTGTGATGCTGGATGCATACCATAATATCAATGATTAGTAAAAGCTACTGGAAGGAAGTTTTAAGGAATTCATTTTGAATAAGTAAGTTACAGACTCACAGCTCTTGCATATGTAAGTCTGAATGGCTGCTGTTGAACTCAGAATGTTTGTTTACGTGGAAAAAACATGGAGTCTGATCTCCTGCAGAGAGCAGCTTCATCAGTATCGCAAAACCTGCTGCATGATCAGCAATGGGTGTCCCTTGCACAGCAGAATTGTGCTTGATAGATGTTTCCCACTTAGAAGGTAACCACAGAATAGAAACAGCTAGGCTCTGATCCAGCAAAGCCCTTAAGTTACATTTAAGCATAGGAGTCAGTCCCATTGACATATGTTGGGTTCAATAATCCTACTCAGGCTTAAGTATTTTGCTGGATTGGGGCCTGAAGTCAAAATCTGAAGGCAAAGGTTGCCTTAGTCCTAGAAATGCGTAGTATGGAAACTTGTTAGCGCTGAAATTCTAGTATTCATATTGAATTTTAGTTCCTTCTCATTTTCTCAAATAATCTTTAAAGGTTATTCCTCCCACCAGCTCCCACTGCCCATTTTCTTGGCTTGTCCTCATCTTATCTTTTCTCACCATTTCTCTTCCAAACATCAGTAAAACTCATTAGTCTTCAATAGCTATAACAGAGTTTGTTTATATGGCGCTCAGAGGAAACTTTGGGAGAAAGAGACTGAGATCCTCCCAACATAAACTGAGTAAGATAGAAATCAGGCAGCTTTTTTGAGGACAAGGACTTTTCTAAACAGTAAGGAAATGAGAGGGAAAGTTGCTAATGGTTATTCTTTATACAAAGCTAAACACACGTACAGTACTACATAGAGCCAAGAAAGTTTCAAACTACTTTTTCTGAAATTTTGTTCTCTGCCCTTTCCCCTGAGCAGTTCTGGATGCTTTAGCACTGAGACCCCATGTTCATGCTGGCAACAGCTTGAAGTTCTTGAGCATTAATGCCACTTAAGAGAGTGCAAAGAGCACTAGATATAAAACATTTTTAGAAACACTGGACAGAAAATTAAGCTTTGACTAAAATATTGCAGTAGGTATTTCCCTGACAGAGGGAAATAGCTTTTCACAGTTATCCTTTTTAATTAAGTAGATTGTAATATTTCAAATATTCAGTATTTTTGTTATTCTTTTTCCCTCTCCCAGTATCAAATGTGGACTTTTCAGGGGAGAGACACCCAGGAACACATTTTGATTAGCAGAACTTCCAACTGCAAGGAAGGACAGAGGGAAAGAAAGAGAAGAAATTCATGTTCCCATTTTGAGTATTCACAAAGAATTGTGGTGAAGCAGATCTCTGAATGTTATTTGCCTGGTAGGACAGAAGAAATTGCAGACTCTTCTTCAGTGAAAATCAAGCAGCTCCATCTTAATGCAGGGGAGTGACATACATAGCAGGAATCCAGACTGAGAGAAGTACACACAAGTCTTTTCTCTAACCAACATATAAATTTCTCATCAATCATTTCAGAATTTACAGGTGGGTACGACGTAACTTATATTGTTGCTTTTCTTCTTGGAGCAGAGAATTTGATTGCAACAAATTTGTGTTAATACTCATAGAGCTGATTGAAACAGGGCATATTTTGTGGTTGGATTGTTCACAGTGAAAAGTTAATTGAGTGTATTAAGTTGCTATTAAGTTGTAATGATTTGTCCCAGATTGTACTGCTGCAGGAAAGCTGTGTTTGTTTGTTGTTAACTGTGACAACATTCATGTTTCTTTGCCTCTAGCCAAACAGATGCAGAGATGGGGGGGGTTTGTTATGCTATTGAAGTACATAAGGAATAGTATAACTTCTCAATGATAAAATTACCTGGTATTGCCTTTTCTATTGGTTTCCTTAAACCCATGTATGCATGGACAGATGTTTAAAATACCATAGAAAACAGAGGAAAGTGGCTAGATTTATAAATGACACAGAGGGACTAGTGCTTACTCTTCTTTGCACTAGGACAGTGCAAGTGACTTTTGTACAAGGGACATCACCATTTTCCTAGAGAGCAGATAACACCAGAGGATTAAATCTCATCCATTCCTTCTTTAATATTGATGAGATCTCTTAAGCACAGGGCAATGATCATTACAGCCACCTGTGTTCCCAATAGTGGAAGAGAGAGGAGTTTTTATCTAGTTGTAGCATGATCCATTCCTTATCTTACCATATCTTGATCCTTCACGGCCCAAACTACAAGCAAGTGGGGAAATGACAAGTGTTCTTTTATGGTGTGGTGAAAAGAACAGTCAGTTCAGGATTTAAAATCAGTCTGTTAAAGAAGCCATGGCCAGTTCCAGCATTGGAAATACGTAGCAAGCACTTTTTCTGCCCAGTTACTTTGAGTGTGTGCTAAGGATGTATCCCTGGCACACATGAGAAAACCATCCCTTGTCAGTGCTCTCCAGCTGGATGTGATCGTTCTTGTTGTCTCCACTGCATTGCTGTTCTGCTGCAGATGAGAAGCAGACAGCAGATGATTGCACGTGAAAAATTTCCATGGCTGAGCCTCAGCACTTGACATCCCTCTTCACATTCGGGCTGCCAAAATGCAGACGTGCAGAACGTTTCCACTGGCTCGTATTGCTGCCTTATCACAGGAGACAGATATAGCCTGGGGAAAGCATGCTGAGACAGGCTACCTACAGCCATGAGAGAATGAGAGGATCAGGGATAATTCCATGTGGGAGGGAGGATCAGTGTGGGAATTGTGCCCCGCATGGGTGGTTCTGACACATGCCCTTGTAGTGCCAGCTGGGCAGTAGAGGGTGTTTGTGCCTGCCCATGGCTGCCCCTGTACCTACTGAGGAGCCATGGCTTTGGCTGAGAATACCTGCGCTGTTGTAGGACATGAGTCTCCACCCAAAGTGGCTCTGCAAACTCTCTACAAACTAATTCCTGTAAAGAAAGGCATTTCTGTCTGATATATTTTACAAACTTGTCTCATAAGCTATTTATTCTAAAAACTATAGGACCCTACACAATGTTCACTCATGTTTGCTGGTCAATTCTCATTATAGCCTCAGTTCTATCAATCACGGTTGTGTTTACAGTTTTAGCACACTGCAAATTGACTGCTGCACTCACTAGTCAGGATTGTTTTCATTTCAAATGCTACAGATTGAAACAGTGTGACATATGCTGTTACAAAACAGCAACATTCAACTTTGAAAAAAAATTTTTTTTTTTTTTTTTTCAGAAAATGTACAACAAAAGAATATGGATTCTCTTTTAAGAAGAGATATACCATATAAAACATTATCTTCAGCCTTGTGGTATTGCCAGTCCGTAAAAAATAACACATGTTCTGAGGGGAGAGCTACTTCTGAAGGAAAAAGAATTATTCTCTTTATAACCATTGTCAGGAACACAAGGAACTTTTCCAACTTTTTTTTCCCTTACCACAGCAATGTAGATTTTGTTTTTAATTATGTGAGTTTTCATAATAGGCGCATCACATTCCTACCAATAGCTCATACTTTACTCAGTGCAGTTCTTACAGAGAGACCTGCAGCTGCTTTACATCCTGCACTGATGTGGGTACCTGGAATAGTTTGATACCACTTGTATCAACATAGTGCATGTAAGTGCCACTCAGCATTGGATTCCTGATATGTTTTAAACATTGTTCCACCTCTAAATATTCTTGTTTTCAGAGAGAGAATAATCCTGCATAGGAATAAAATCAGAATCACAGAATTGTTTAGTTTGGAAAAGATCTCGCAAGTTATCAAGTCCAACCATTAACCCAGCACTGCCAAGTCCATCACTAAACCATGTCCCTAAGCACCACATCTAAATGACTTTTAAATAACCTCAGGGATGGAGACTCAACCACTTCCCTGGACAGCCTGTCCCAGTGCCTGAAAACCTTTTTGGTGAAGACATGTTTCCTAATATAGCATCTAAACCTCCCCTGGTGCAAGTTTTGGCTGTTTTTTGTCATCCTATTGCTTGTTACAGGGAGAAGAGACTAAATCCTGCCTGGCTACACTCTCCTTTCAAACAGTTGTAGAGAGCGGTAAGGTCTCCCCTCAGCCTCCTTTTCTCCAGGACAAACACCCCCAGCTCCCTCAGCCACTCTTCAAGACTTGTGCTCCAGATCCTTCCCCAGCTCCATGTCCCTTCTCTGGACTTGCTCCAGCCCCTCCATGTCCTTCTCATTGTGAGGGGCCCAGAACTGGACACAGCACTCGAGGTGTGGCCTCAGCGCTGAGGGCAGGGGGACAATCCCTGCCCTGGTCCCGCTGGCCACGCCATTGCTGATCCAGGCCAGGTGCCCTTGGCCTTCTTGGCCACCTGGGCACAGCTGGCTCATGTTCAGCTGCTGCCACCAGCACCCCCAGGTTCTTTTCCACTGTGTGGATTTCCAGTCACTCTGCCCCAGCCTGTGGAGCTGCCTGGGGTTGTTGTGACCCAAGGGCAGGCCCCGGCACTTTCCCCTTGTTGAACCTCACCCCATTGGCCTCAGCCCATCGATCCAGCCTGTCCAGATCCCTCTGCAGAGCCTTCCTGCCCTCCAGCAGATCAACACTCCCACCCAGCCTGGTGTGTCTGCAAACTGACTGAGGGTGCCCTCGATCCCCTTGTCCAGATCATCAGTAAAGAGATTAAACAGCACTGGGCCCAGCACTGAGCCCTGGGAACACTACAGGCAGCTGGATGGAATCCACTCAGCTCCAGTCACTGGGCTCAGCCATCCCGACAGTTTTTACTCAGTGAGCAGTGCACCTGCCCGCTCCATGGGAAGCCAGTTTCTCCAGGAAAATGCTGTAGGAAATGGTGTCAAAGGCCTTCCTGAAGTCCAGGTAGGAAATTTCAGTAGCCTTTCCCTCATCCGCTAAGCAGGTAATTTTGTCATAAAAGGAGATCAGGTTGAGCAAGCAGGATCCACCTTTCATTAACCCCTGTCTGATCCCCTGGTTGTCCCGTTTGTGCCACATGATGGCACTCAAGATGACCTGCTCCATGACTTTCCTGGGCACTGACATCCAGACCTGTAGTTCCCTGGATCCTCATTCCCGACCTTCTTGTAGATGGGTGTCACATGTGCTAACCTCCAGTCAACTGGGACCTCCCTGGTGAGCCAGGACTGCTGATAGCTATAGTATTTTATTTTAAATGCTGCTGGAGAGTAATTTCTCAATTACTTTCAATTTATTCTCTACTACACGAAGTTTAGAGGGATGCTGTGGCTGTACAAAGCTTTTGTTTCTATTATTTCCTCTTAAAAAAAGGCAACTTGTAAATGCACTGTGTACCACATTAAAACTAACCTGAATATTCACTACTCCCACTCACCCATTATTTCAGCCACTTCAGGAATTCGTAGTTGTAAGAGTGGAGTATGTTCAAAATACCAGGGCACGATCAGTCCGTGAGGTGATTCCTCTGTGCTATTCACAGTGTGAAGGACCTGTGGCATTTGCATGAACAGCTGAGAGACTCCACGACCCTGAATCCTAAGGACAAACTATTGGATGTCCAGAGACTGGAAACCTGGCCTGTCTCAGCAAAGCTTATTTCCTGTGTGCTAGCATGACTGCCATAGTGTTATTTTCTGGTATTTGCTTTTGCTCCTGTTTAGAATTTTCTCTCTGTTCTTTGGCTAAAAACACCAACTAAATGTGACACAAACTTGCAAATAGTTTTAGCCCCCTTGACACTGCATTATTTTGCCCACCTTAAGGAGGTTTTGTAGTGCACATTGTTTTGAAGTTTGGTACCTAGCTTGTCTTATTTGTTGCTGTTACAGATTTGTAACTTTCCTATATAAATTTATGGACAATGTTAAAAAAATACTTTTCTCTTCCTATAGAGAGTGAAAAATAATGCCAAATTTCAATAGTGGAGGGAGTTGTACAACTATCTCTTATTTTTTGACCTTTTACAGAAGCTACTTGATCCTCCTAAATACTGACAGTATAAAGAATAGCTACCCAGAGCAGAGAGTCTCTGGCTGGTTTGAAGGCTGAGGCTGTGGACATGTGAGGATATTCAAGAATTACTGCTGCCAGGTAACAGTGTCATAGACAATTAAATTTCATGCAGAGCTTCACACCTACAAATCCAGGTAACAGCACTTTGCTGTACAAAAAGCAACATTGTACTACTCCAAGAAATAATGAGCTTCAGGTTAAAATCATCATGAAACTAGGAAAAAGAGAGAAAAAATACTACTGGCTGGAAGTTCAATTACTAAACTATTAAATTAATTTTCTTTATATTTTTATGGGTATTGATTAACTCCCTTGAGCCTCTGAAGATCCCAAATGTAGTCTGCATGTGGGCTGAACTCAAGAGGAAAGCCTCCTGAAATAGGCCTTTTAAAATTAATTAGTTATATGATAAATCACAACAGGGAATTAACAGTGTTTGCTATACAGGAACAAACCTTTTGTACGTATGCATGATTTTTTTTTTTACAAATCCATAATATGATTTTTTTGTCTTTATTTTAAGAGCTAGAATAAATGCCACATTGCAACCTATTAAAAATAAATAGAAGAAAAAATTGTAGGGCAAAACTTCATTAAACTGCAACATCCTTTTTGTTAATTTTTTGTATAATTTTCTCAAATAGCAGCACAAGATAAACACATTCCAAATCCAAATCTGAATTGATAGCTTTGTTTCCCTCTAATTGTTGTGTCGATTTTACCCACTGGATCAATTGAGTGTAGCCTAGAAAAGACAAATCAACTAACTAAAATTCTGTGTGCCTGAGCAGAAAACTATTTCATATTCTGAAAAGGGAAGATGATGCCTTTGATTTGTTTCTAATAATCTATAAGAAACAACTCAAATGTTAGCTTTCAGTCTAATTTCTGGTTTTCTGAAAGGGTTCCTAGAAAGGCCAGTGACTTTTAGCTCTGTTATCTTTTGGAAATTAACGCTGGACATTTGTTATGGTTATTTGTTAGTGCACGTAATTCTTTTAGTATAAACAGGCAAAATAATCTTTTATATACAAGAGCCCATACACAAGGCAAGCATCGTAACAGCACTTAACTGAATCAGTAACTAAAATAATATTTTAGGGAGAATACCACACTGGAGCCAGCACATGAGTTGTTTATTGGCACGGGTTAGTTCACAGCACTCAGTGTATTCCCCTGAGGAAAGCACAACACTTGTACTACAAGTACTACACAGGGAGTACTCAAAACATTAACCATTTAGATACTGGAAAAGAAACTAAGGTATGAGGTGATCGGTGAGACCATGCAGGGGTTGTGAAAGTACTTCTGTCCACAAGGATTGTCAGGAGTGAATAGAAAGTTGGTTTAGCCTTGTTCTCGCTGTTGTGAAGGATTCTGGTGATGCAGGCAGGCAGGGGAGCAGCAGGGGTATCCTTAAACCAGGCTGGTAAGGGAAATAGCCTGCAGCCCTTCAGGTGATTCACCCTGAATTGTGTCAGGTAGCCCCAAATGTGTCAGTGTTTGTTTAACACTGCAAAGGAAGGTGAATGAAAAGAAAAGCAATTTTTTCACCAGGTTTCAGGTGCCACATGGCCAAGTCAGCAGTGCTCTGGCTCTGTTGAACCAGGAAGCTACTGTTGAACTGAGCAGCTAGTTCAAAGCGAGATTAATTGCCTGAATGTTATATTGGATGTTGGAGAACGTGCTTCATAAAATTACTTAATTATAGAGGTCATGGATGTGGCTGAAGCCGCAAGATGTCTGAACACACTTAAAGATAATCTGTTCCAATCTAAAACACTTATCAGAGTGTTTGCCTGAAGATGATTGTCCAACAAAGAGTTTGTACTTTGTTTCCACTCAAAGATAGATCTGCTTACTCATAAGTTCTTTCTTCATTTTTAATGAGGGACAGCAATTAAAAATTAATAAGGTTTATTTAGAGAAAAACAGCTATTTCTGTGAATCTCTGCACTATTATTAAACTGAAAGAGGGCAGGTTTAGTTTAGCTGTCAGGAAGAAATTCTTCACTGTGAGGGTGGTGAGGCACTGGAACAGGTTTCCCAGAGAAGTTATGGATAGCTCATCCCTGGCAGTGTTCAAGGCCAGGTTGGATGGAGCTCTGAGCAACTTGGTCTAGTGACAGGTGTCCCTGCCCATGGCAACGAGTGGAACAAGATGGCTTTAAGGTCCCTTCCATCCCAAACATTCTAGGATTCTATGATTATGCTTATTGCATGAATTTTAACAGCACCACCTTAGACTATTTTTACAAAGAATTTTTTGTTGTTGTTGTTAAATGATGTCTTCTATGAAATGATAGCATGAAGTTCTTTGTTCCACAAGAATAAAAGAACAGTTTTCTCTGGAGGTGATTTTCTCCAATTTTTTTCCTCTCAACCTTTCCCAATGTGCTTCAGAAAGGGATTGGTGGCTTCCTCCCACACATGCATATTGCTTTTACTCTCTTCTTCCAAGAGCAGAATTTAATAGGAACCAAAAGTCATAGTTTAATGCAGCTGGTTTAGCTAATTCTAAATCACAATGAGAATTTGGTTTATTAGCAGTTTGTTTCCTAAGATTTCCTGTTTATTCTTGGTCTCATTAATGACTTTAAACTACACAGAAAAGTGAAATTTTCCTGCTTGATGGCTATATTTGTATGCCTAACTATCAATTTGAATATGGGCTGTGGCTGTCTAAAACTTTCAAAACTTTGGGGGTTTTTGTATCTGTGTTTCTGGATGCAAACAAAAGCACAAAGCTGCAGAGTGATCTACAGTAGCATACCATAATTTTTAGGAAGAGAGCACTTCATTGATGAGACAGAGAGGTCAGTGCAAAGTAGCTGAATAAGAGGAGCGAGAAACAAATGACAAAGGTACAAAAGGAAAATTAAGGCTTCCACATAAATTAGTATCTTTTAAAAATATCTGAATTCTGAAGTATCAGTGCTTTACTACAAAACCAAAACCTGTTTGCATGTGTAGACAAAGTAAAATTCCAAGACAAGCGTAAAAGGTGATTTTTCATTGAGTGAACAATATTGCCCTTGTCTCTCTGGAAACCAATTTTACATAATCAAACTGCTTTCAAAATATTTCCTATTGAATGTGCTAGTGGCTGCCAACATCTAACTGCTGTCTTATTTCTAATCGATATACTGAAATAATTAAGTAGGAAACTGACTTCTTGTGACATGGAAATAGTCAGGAGTAAGAGAAATAGGACCTAAAGGGACTTAAAGTGGAAACTTTCCTAAAGTGGAAAATTGGGTTGCATTTGCAACATGCATATAAACATGGCCATCCACCTGTTGGTTTCCTATTTTCTTTGCATTTTCTGTACTTTGAAAAGTAATCTTGCTCTCAGAAAGCTTCATGAAATTACAGCTTTGAGAAAGAAACTATTCCTTTGCGTGCTGCTCCAAAGCCCACAGGACCAGCAGAGATAGTCTGGGTAAGGAGGTTCAGTTCTTTGACACCACAGTCACATCTAAGCCTTTCCTAAGAAAAGGATCAACTATGTCTTAGCAATATTTTGTGAATAGCTGTTTCACTGTTTGTGTGAAAAAGGAATTGTTCTTTGATGCTTTAGTAAGGAAGACCAGTATTGGTCCAGATTGCTCACTTGATTTCATTGTAACAGTAGGGACAAAATTAGAACATAGTTTTTGGAAGTGTGAGTTATTGAAAGAGTTTTTGTGTGTATGCGTGTCTCTGTTTATTGCTATGAATGCTCAGCTTACCAAATTCAGTTTACCAATTGTTTTGATTTTTGTCAGTCTGGGATTTTTCCTATGTTTCATTAAGTAGTTAATGATAATCCAAGATGCTTCTCCATTTAATCCATCACCTTTCTGTTCCAGGTGCCAACACATTTCTGACTCAACTTTTGCTCTGTGACAGGTGCGGATCTCTTGCAGAACCTGAACTGAGCCCACTAATTTTAAGCCACCATGTTAACTATGCAATCCAGACTGTGTCTGAAAATCATTGAAAAGATAAATTGCAAATTCAAACCCATTATGAATGATGTTTTGTTGTTTGAGATACATGTTTTTTAAAATGTGATTGATGCCTTGTAGTAAAGGAAGATGGTCTAAAGGTTCAGGAAACATGCAGAGGTTGAGCACGTGAGCTCAGTTCTTGGATTTCTTTGGAGATGTTGGCAAACTTTAATTTCTGTGTTAAATTCTCTGGCCACAGTTACTTCTTCCCCAAATCTTAACCATGATTTCAGCCTCCAGAGTGTAAACTGTCAAGAGTTCATTGTTGCTCTTCGTTCATGTGTAACACAGAGATCTTGTGTCACTTGGGGACTCAGGAAATGCTAAAATATAAATGACTTTAGAATTATCTGCATGTAAACTGTTCATACTGTTTATTAAATAACTATTAGGATAACAGAGCTGAGCTTGACCAGAAGCTCAAATGAATGCTGGATTCTGTCCAAAACTTAAAATAATTATAGTCTTTCCAGTGTGGGTGTAACATTCACATTTGAGAATACATATACGCAGGATTTGGCTTGAGGTTTGTTTTTTAATTTTTATTCTTAACCACAATGCTGTAGTTCCAAAAGACCATATACACAGAATAATGTTCCATGCAGAGAATTGTTATTTCTTTCCTCCTGTCCAACAGCAAGATCAATAAAAACAGCCTGACTAAAGTAATTTTCAGGTCTATTAGTGGAGCTGTCTGTCCTAGAAATTGAATGTGCTCCGTTATGTGAAAGGAAGAAGAAGGAAATTTTTCATTTATGGGGTCATTTCCCTTCGAGGCATTTAGCCAACTTGTAGCTTTTGCGTTTTGAAGAGTGAATCCTGAATATATGGGCATAATTGGTTTGCATTTCTCTTTGTAGGATGTGGCAAGTTGTGTTAGATACTCAGCAATGCAATGGAAAAACTTGACTAGGAATGGGAAAGGATTTGGTTATGAATATTTATGTTGAGTATTTCATGGCTACACCCCAGAGATATTTGAATCTTGGATTTTGATTCTGCCTGTGCTTGGAAGTGTGTGCCAGGTGCAGATTTCTGTTGTATATCGCATTTTACTTTCCAGTGCTGTCCCCCAGCAGGGATGTATTTGATCAGAGTTTTTGTTTGGCTTTGGCTCAACTGAGCCTAACTTCTATTCAAGAAAAAAACAGGTTTGGAAAGTTTGATTTGTAGATTATTTTGATGCACATAAAAATGCTTAGGGAGTGATATGGAGCCCACTTAAATTAATGTTCTGATTCCCGGAGGCTGCAGCAGTCTTGGTGGAGGGGGAAAAATCAGTTAGTCTTGAACTTATTTTAGGGGTAGGAAAAGGTAAGGCATGCACTCAACAGCTGTTCAGGATATGATGTTGAAGTCTCCTTTGAGAAGAGGGTATGGCTGAATACATGACTTAGTCTAATAATATCTTTATCTTTGTGGAGAAAAAAGCAAAAGCTGACAAGGTCGAAAGAACACACTTCCTACAATCTATAATTCCTCTGTCATCACTAATTTAGTGTTGGATTTTTAATTTTCTGTCATATTAACGATGCATAAAGCGCTCCGTACCGAGCCCCAAGAGCCCTGGAACGCTAGGTTTGGCGCTCCGGGGTGCCGCGGTGCGCTCGCATCGGTCCCAGCCGCGTCAGGGAAGGGACGTCCCGCCCCCGCCCCCGTCCCCGTCCCCGCCGGGCGCTCCCCCAGCGCCGCTCGGGGCTGCTCGGCGGCGCAGCGCGGAGCGGGCGGGGGCGGTGCCGGGGCGGGGCGGTGCCGCGGCGGGCGGAGCGCGGGGCCGGGGCCGCGGCCGGGCCGCCGCCGCTCCCGGCAGGTGCGGGCAGAGCCGCGGCCGCGCCGGCCCCGCCTGATGTGCGCGGAGGCGGCGCCGGGCTGCGCGCAGGGTCCCGCCATGGCCCTGGCGTTCTGCGGCGACGAGGGCAACTCCACCGCCTACAACGTGGATCACGGCGTGCTCAACAACGGCTGCTTCGTGGACGCGCTCAACGTGGTGCCGCACGTCTTCCTGCTCTTCATCACCTTCCCCATCCTCTTCATCGGTACGTGGCCGCGGCTCTCCCTTGCCCTGTCCGCCCGTGCTTTTCCTATTTGCCCCCGTTTTCCTCCTGCCCCTCCGTCCCCGGCGGTGCCTTGCCGCGTCCCCCCGCCCGGCTTTGTCTCGCCGTGGGTTTCCCTCCCCCGCGATGCCACGCGTGTGCCGCGGTCCCCCCCGCCCGCCTGGCCTCCCCTTGCCGTGTCTCTCGGCCTGGCCCTCCTCCCGTGCCGTGCGGGGAGGCTGCGGAGGGTGTTGGGATGCGGAGCGCGCTGCGGGATGCTCCGGCGGCCGCCTCTCCGCGGGCTGCCCCCGCACTGTACCGCTGTCCGCCCCGGCAGAGGGGCCCATCTCTGTCTGGGGGCAGCCCGCGGGGCTCCCCGCAGGTGAAAACCCTTGCGCAGGCAGGGCAGGGATGCGTGATGCTGGAGGAGACCGCAGGGTTTGACCTGCCGGTTTTGACCAGCAGCGCGGGAAGCAGAAATGAACATGCTGTTAAAGCCCAGGAAACCTGACAAGTTGCGTTATGAAATATATACCCCAGCAATTACTGCGGGGTCAGAACTGCCGGGCAGCCCCCCTCGTTACGAGTCGTGCCCGGCGGCGGTGGCACCTGCGGCGGGGGGATTTGGTGGCACAAGCCCGGCGGGGCCGGTAGGTTGCCCGGTGGTTCAGCGCACGGGGCTGTCACTGCTCCGGGTACCCTTCTGCTCAGCCCGGGCCAGGCCCCGGAGAGCCGCGGCACGGGCTGGAGTAACTCCTGTGCATCGTGAAAGGTCCGGTGAGGAAATAACAGCCGACCCGGCTGTGAAAACGGGGTCAGCTGAAGAGCTGCTTACGGTCCTTGTGTTTATCTGGAATCTCTCAGTATTGCTTATTTTTAGCGAGGTAAAGCTTCACACCTTATCTTTTTTTCTTTTTTTTTTTTTTTATTTTCTTAGAGAATCAAAGGAAAAAGAAGTAGCGCCTTTATAATAGTGTCTGTGTATATTTGTCAAAACGTTAATTTGTTGTTTATTTAAGCTGTGAATATATTTGAAAAATGTTAAGTGCATGTAATTACTTGATAGTAAGTTGCTAGAAGTATAGGAGTTTAAGGCTGTGTCCTGTCTGAAATATTGATTTTGTTCCAAATGAAGTGATAAGAACACAATTCTGATAATATTCAAATACGTGTGTGTTTAACAGCACAGCTGTGTTAATGTTGGTACACTAGGTTCTTACATATGTGTTTGGGGGGTTTTTGTATGCAAGAACTTTGTGTGTCACTCTTGTTAAGAAAACTCTCTATAATTCTCTTTTAGGATGGGGAAGTCAGAGTTCCAAAGTACATATACATCATAGCACATGGCTTCATTTTCCTGGCCACAATTTACGCTGGATACTGACCTTCATCCTCTTGTTTGTGCTGGTGTGTGAAATTGCAGAGGGCATAGTGTCTGATGGGTAAGTGTATGTCTGCCTTCTCCTGGTAGCACTAAGCACTTTAAAGGTTTCAGGGTTGATATTTTCTCCCTGTCTAAAATCTCATCTAAATCATGTTCCTTGTGGTTGTGAACATATAATCTGTTTTCTTAGTGATTAACCTACCAACCTTGTATCAGAAATTCCATAGACCTTGCCAAGTGATGTGCACACAGACAACTGACCTTAATAATTTTTAGTTCAGCTTAATGACACTATCTTTCCAAAGAGTAATCATAGATAAATCCTAATGATTTAAACAGATGGTGACATTTTCGTGATGTATTTTATGTCCAAGGACCCAGTCCCACAATCCTTCCTCAGGAGGAGCTCCCATGTGCACAGTAGGTCATACCAGTCCCCCCCAAATAAGTTCTGTTCATGTAAATAGAAGGAATGAATCTACTGGGCCTTATCTCACACCTCACAGAGTTTCTTCTGTTGTTTGTACACTACATCTTTTCTGTGACCTGGAGCAGAGCAGCTCCTATTATGTGAGCATGATCCATCATCTGTTATTCAACTTAGGATGTCTTTAAACAGAAATCTGTGGAGAAAAATTATTCCAGATGGAACAAGTGTTACAGGAGAGTGATTTATTATGAAAAAGACTAATTATGTATAACAATGAATATGATCTCTTCCTCTGAAGAGAGGCATGATTTTTCATAACGATTATGAATTTGAACCCAAGGATTATGAAATCAAAGCTCCTTATTAAATAGAACAAAACCTTCCTGATTAGCCGTCTATATAATGAGTATCCACCAACCGGTGTGGAAGGCACTGCAGTCTTCTGGTGTAGAAGCTGATATCATCATTATTATTTTAACTTCTCTTAAACATATATAAATAGGATGTTTCTCAGTGCTAGGTTTGTTTTTTTTAAGGAATTTTTCTCTTGCTTATTCAGAGTTATCAGGGTGTGGGATGCTCAGAGCAAAATCTCCTGCTATGAGTTTTCTCTTTTATTTTGGTCTTTAGCAATGCCTCTCGTTGTGTTTACTTGCTGTTTGACTTGACTCAGAGCACTGCTGTTAAGTAATAGGTGTCACCTGATGAGAATCAAAGCTCGGAGCTCTACTGGGGGAGTGCCAACCCACAGTTGTGCTTCCCGAGCACTCAGCAGCCTGGTGAGTGCTCCAGTGAATAGAAGAGAGTTTTGAGACTCATCAGCTTTCTAAGAACCAAAATGGATCATGCTGGTGAGTCCTTTTGCCAGCAACTGGGTGCTAAAGGCTTTGGCATCTCAGCAATAGAAGCGGCCTATTGGAGGTACAGTTATATAGGGGAATTCCAGCAACTGTGAAATAAATAGATTTAGAAAAGCCTCCCACTGCTGCAGTGTTACCTACTGAAGCTAAGGCTGTCTGAAGAAATCTGTTTCTGTTGCTTTTTTTTTCTTGCTGAGAATTCAGCCCTGATGTACAAAACCTCCTGGCATTACTAGGAATTTCAGGGAATCTTTTCTCATTTTGCTGTATTGACATCCAGTTGTTGTCAGGAAGAGGGATTCAGTGTTCATGTCACAGGCTGTCAGCATGGCTCCAGCCAGCTGTAGGGAGTTCACCACAATCTTCACTGAGGGAGGGCTTTCCTTTCCTAAAGCAGAGGTGCCTAAATGGTCCTCGTGGGCTCCTATGGTTCTGCTAGACATTTGGGGTGTTCTGCTCTCAGAAATGTGATGTCCTGTGATGATCTCCCATCTTCCTTCCAGCACAACTCTTTGTCTCTCCCTTGCTGCAGCAAGAAGAAATCCTTTAGCTTCAGAGGACAAGGTGTCAATTTCCCTAAATGTTTGTGTCCTTAAGTTGTCTTCTTGGTGCCTCTTCTCCTGAAGCTGGCTGGGAGACAGAGGAAATTATAGCTCTTGATAGCATAGGACACTTAATTCCTTCTGTGATAAAAAGAAAAGAGGAGGAAGAGAGAATAACAAGTAGGAGGAAAGAGGGGGGAAAACATATTTCTACCCAACTCTGCACAAGCCAACAACATTGCCCAACAATTCCATTATTCCCAAAGGGCTGTATTTGGCAGGACCCCTTCTGCTGCTATCTGAAGCAAAGCATCAGCACAATTTTGCTTTATAGGACGAAACGTAAGGGTGTATAATTCTCTTATAGAGGTTTTTTTGTTGGCTTGCAGTCACTGAAGACAGATCTCACTGTAAGTAATTCGTGTGCTGTGGTGCTGTTCCTTCTTCTAAACTAAAAAGAATTAAAAGAATGAAAAAGGCTTCTCCAGAAAATCTTGAACTGTGCTGTCAGTTGGTCTTATCTGCATATTTTGATGGACAGCTCCTAAACTAGTTTAGCTTAAATTAACTTTTCTCGTTTTGGAGATGAGATGCTTGTTCTAATTTAAACAATGTTCCAATTGATTTCAGTAGGAAATAGGAGTACACACCTTTCATTTTCAGCACAGGGGAGGAATCTGAAATCCAACTGTGTGATTTAGGAGCATAAATTCAGTTAAAACTTTAAGAGGTTTGCATCCATAGCTCATTCTAGAAAATCTTACATCAGAGCTGGGTACAGGGTGCAACTCATGAATTAAAAGGGAAATGTTCAAATAGCTGAGAGGTTTGACTTTACCAGATGTTTTTTCTTTTGAAGGGTTTCCGAATCCCGCCATTTACACCTGTACATGCCAGCTGGAATGGCATTCCTGGCAGCCATCACATCAGTTGTCTATTACCACAATATTGAAACATCCAATTTCCCCAAGCTGTTAATAGGTATGTCTCAAAACCTCTGGACCTGGAAGTGTGACTGTGATGTTGTGTGTCTGCTTGGTGAAAGGTCACTGCAGTTTTGTATGACCAAAGCTGCACCTCTATGTATGCTCTAACAGGTCATTATTTTTAATGCTTTTAACTTCTAATATACTCTGTTGTGTTCTTGGGGATCCAATGAGCCAAAGGCTTCTCTAGGAAAAGCTGCATTTATGGGAGAAGTAGCATGGCAAATTGTTAACTCTCAATCCAAACCCCCCCTGCTTGTCAGCACATTGTGTGTAAGCATGATGTGAGAGTGAAGAAATCTTCATGTGCGTGGTCTGGTGAAATATGTAAGGAGTTAAGGAATGACATCCCTGACTTTCAGTCATGGATATATTACTTTGCCTGCTTTTTCTTGCTTCATGTTCCTAAAACTCCTTTGAAAACTGCTTTAAGGCCTTTTGGATGCAAGTTGCTATGTATGAGAGCTACCTAGTCTTCTCTGTATTTTTTTGCGAGATTGTGAATAAGCTGTAGCTATAGAAAATCCATTGCTGCTGACAGTCACGCAGTTGGTGATGTGTTCTCTTCTGTTTAAATGGACTGCAGGCTGGGGATGTCTGCATGCTTACTCACATTCCTGTTATGTCTTTGGTGGTCCTGGCTCATCAAATTTTGTTGGAGCTGTATTACTGTATCAATAGATCTTGCTAAAGTTTGTCTTGTGCCATTGTAGCTCTGTGTATCAAAGTTTTGTTCTAGTGGGAAAAAGTCAGGAATAACTAGAACTGAGAAGGCTTTTAAATATTGAAGATTATTTTGAACTGCATGTTGTGATAAGTGAGAATCCTGTACTGCAGAAGGAGGCTGTAACTCGTGTTAAAAAAAAAAAAATCCTCTCCAAAGTCTTAGATTTCTATCCAGACTTAGCAACATCTATGTCTTCTCATTTTGGTTTGCTTTTCTACTTGTACCCTTCTTTTAAGGAGGTTTTTTTTTCATCCTTTATGAACAGGTGAGGTCATTTAGTTGTTTTTTAAGTAAGTCAACACAGTCTATTTAATGCCTTCTCACAGGAAGGCATTTTCCCTCCGGAAGCATTGCTAGCCTGTTACAGATGCCTGTAAAGCAAGCAGTGATTTTTGTGGTTTTGGTTTTTTGGTTGTATTGTTGTTTGGGCTTTTTGTTGTTATTTCAGATGTGTAATGCCGTGTTAAATAATTTAGTGTCACTACTACATTCCTGCTGTTAAGTCTTTGAGAAGGGTAGGACAAAGTTACAGCTGAAAGTTGATTACCCCTTTTTGCATAATTCCTGCTCAGTAGAAATTTCTCTTTTATGATAATGTTTTTCAGTGTTTATAGTGCTGATGCTGGATAAACTCTGGACAGTACTTGAATACTAAACAGTTGTACCAATGAATACCAACACTTATGTGTTATGGATGAATTTTAATTTTGCAAGAATTTCCAAGGAATAGAATCCCTCAGAAAATATTATTTTAATAGCTCTTGGGCAAAAAAGAAAATTAGACCATCACTGTCTTTCCGACTTAGTTTGTCTGATTTGAATTTTAATCCAAAGTCTTCACAAGCTGATGGTCTTTGATTTTTATTTTGTGTTTTCCTTTGGGTTTCTTATATTTGTCCTACGTTTGTGAGAGAGCCTAAGATGTTTTTGGAAATCTCTATCATTTGTTCTTAACTGCACAAACTGTGAGGATTCAATCTTAATTGCAACTACTCTGTACTGACATCTGGGACAAGGCAATGAGCACTTTAGGCAAATGAGCCCAGTATGGGTAGCTAAATTACACCTTTGCTCAGCTATCAACCCACTAGAGTGCAGTGTGGCCATGAAGCTGCTCTCCTTTAGAGCCTCATTTTATGAGGTAAAGGAGAAGCAGAAGGCAAAGCTAAAGTTGGTGATAAACGTTTTGCTGAGTGTATGGGAAGCAGGGCTTGTGTAGAAGAGATCTAATATTGCACACACATGCACACATGCACACACACAGGGTAAAATAAATGAGCTGATGTGACATCTTGCTGCTTCTGAGTATCCATGAATTTCTGGCAAACTGCAGGGCATCATCTGCACCAGCTGTAGGATGAGTGCTCACAGTTGCAAAGAGTTAGTGGCTGTTTAAAACACAGCCTAACAGAGCCTTATCCAAAATTTATTAGACCTAGCAGGGGAACTCTGATGCAGTGAGTGCAGTGGACCCTTAAATGTCTGTTCATTAACTCTGAACAGGGTGAAATTTTCCAATGACATGAAACTTTGAGATGTGTTCTTTTTTAAAGATCCTTTTCACTCTGTACCTTAAAGAAACCAAGTCCATTTGTAGCTCTTCATGAACAAGTAAGAGGCAGATACCATGACAGACCTGGGGATTAGTGTGTTTCCTTGCAGTGTGCTGAAGGAGGGCTCAAAGTTCCTCTACTGATCCTGCCTTTCAGCTTTAGCCCAGGCACTTGGCTATTTTGAAGTAGTAATTTTTAATATTTCTTATTTAAAAAGTTGACAAGGTTTGGAATATTTATTCACTGAAGCTAGTGATTGAGTCCATGGATGCAGTTAAGTGTCCCAACTATTGGAACACATTGTTCTGGTCTGAATATGTTTCTCTCTGTATGATTTTGGCCTGTAATTATATTTCAATTATATTTTCAAATGTAGCTGTTCCCATGTAGTGCTGTTTACCAGGGAATTCTCATCATAATGCTAATTTTGATGCTCTTTGCACCACATGGATGTATAATATTTGTACAGTTAAGCAGGACACATTTTAGAATAGTTTTCATAATGAATTGGGAAATCTGCTGCTTTCTTGTTGTTTAAAATACGCAATTGAATGGTAGCATCTGATTCTGCTATTTTTTAAAGTCAGTTTCTTTTTTTCTTGTTTTATAGATAAATCTCAGAAATTAACAGTAGGAGAAAATTATGAAATAGGATTTTGAGGTTTTAATCTGAAATGGATGGTAGTGTGGCAACACATTAATTTTTTTATTTAAGAAAACTGTTCTTTTTTTTAAGCAATCTTAATTATACAACAGCCTTACCACTACTAGACAGTGATCTATTTTTGTAATTTAAAATTCTTTCCCCATTGCATTGTAGTTGCTTCCCTTGGAATTAGTTTATTCTCTAAAATGGAACTTCCTATATAAAAATAGCACCTGTTGCTTGGTGCACAGAATTTCTCTCCAAACAGGCACAGTTTAATTAATAAATCCACTTAAGTGTGTGGCTTTTTGGATTGGGCTTAATTCAATAAAGGTGTAGAAGGATTTGAGTTGCATGTTGCCTTATTTTCAGAGGTGTGACCCAGGTGAGAATCTTCGCCCTGGTGTCGTGGTTTGAGGTATCTTGCATGGCCCAAGAAAAAGCAAGATCATTTAGGCATCTAGAATAGATCTAAAGCAATCCAGTAAATGCTTCCATGGTCTGATCATTTTGTCGTTCAGACCACTGGAAGTTCTCAGAGATAATTTCTGGAAACTCTCAGCCAAGATATACTCACCAACGAGATGATAAAAACATCATCCATAAAGAAAACAGCCATAATTGTGTTTTCCAAGGAGCCTTATCTTGAGTGGCCTGTGAGCATTCTCCAAATACACTCGTATTCAAAAATGACAGGCTAAGTAAATTCAAATGCTTCTAGGGAAGTGTGACAGCGAGTAGCCACTTACCGCCTGAGAATGTTGTGTTGTGCACTTTTTAATACTTGCTAGATAAAAGATAGATTAATGTTATAACAATAATAATAAAAGATCATATAGACCCTTATTTAAACCATAAAGAAGAGAATGGCTCTGCTACTTCTTATTTCTAATTCCAGGACGTACATAAATGCCTGTTGGCTTGGTTTGGTTTTTTTTAAGTCCTCTGCAGGTGGATATTTTCAGTGTTCAATGTTTAAGTTCCTTTTATTCCAAGAGGGTTGTGTTCTCAGCCTGTTGTTAGGAAGAATGAGACAAAACAAGGATTAACAGATAAAAATGATTAAGAGTAGAACATCATGGAATGTAATTCTTGGATGAAGTGAGACTTTTTAGTCAGAAGTATTGCGAATAGGGAGGAATAGTGCCTCAAGGGAAGGAAGCAGTTTGAAACAGGATGAGAAGCAATCTAAGTTGGGAAGATGGTCGGAAGCCTCACATTAAAAAAGCTGAAATTTTATAAGAGAAAATTGGTAAGTATATATCTTAAATCTTCTCTACAGCTGCATCAGCCACTGAAGTACAGTGTGTGAATACCTGACCATTTAGTGCTTTCTTCTTATGAACCAGCCTGTTCATTTTAGAGGAAGATAGGACTCCCTTGACAAATATCCTAATGCACAGTGTTCCTGTAGTGTTCCACTCACTGTCCTCATTTAAATGAGAGGTTTTCACTTGATTTCTTTAGAAGCAGGACTGGCAGTCCCAAATCTCACATGGATTCTCTGCATTGAATTTAGCTTTGCTTGGAAAGGGTAGCCCCAGAGTACATCTCCAGAGAGCTTTCTGGTGCCTCAGAGTAGCTGGAACACCACCAATTCTTTGAAATTTATGCAACTTCCTGATGATTATCCATATTTAAGCTAGACTTACAGTTGCTAATGCCTTGGTTGAAATCTTTCTCTGGTGTTCCAGCAAGACGCTTGGAAAGCACATCCAAGCTTTTCTTGGCAGTTAGAGCTCATTCCATCTGTTGCACCATGGCAGATACAGCAGCAATGAAAGATTCATTTAAAATAATATAACCCTGGGAGGCATTTCCTTAAGAATGGGGGACAGGAGCTGGCTTATGATGTGATGAATGGTATGGAGAGTGCTTCCAAATCACCAGAGCTTATTCGAGGGATTATTTATCTATAGCCAATGGTAGCGCGAGCACTTTTAGACAAGAGGTTTGGTAGAACACTAAAAAGTACAAGTTTTGTTCCATGATTGGCAGAATATCCTTTCTTGATGCAACGGTTTTATCTGCATTGTGAATTACATATATGGAATTTGTGTTGAACAATAGTGCAGTAGCAGTTTGGACCAAGTATTTTAATATCTTTTCCTGACACATCCCAGAGATTTGCAGGGAATTTTCCTTCAAGCCACATTCATAGCAATCTTGTAGCATTAACCAAATCTGAAGAGCATCATTCACAGGCACCTTCACTTGTGGAGCAATGCCCTCCCTTAAGCTCATGTGGACAAGTTTGCAGCAGATGAAATTTCCTTCAGGAGACTTCATTTTGCAAAATGTTTCAAATGTCACTAAATCTAATAGAAAAGGCATTTAGAACTAACATTATCTTAATATTTTAATGTTTGTGGAATTGAATTAAGCTTCTGTTTTGACGTGAGAAAGGCCACTCTCTGGTTTTATATATTCTGCTGCATTCTTCCTGAATGAATATTTTATAATGCCATTGTATGTTTGTGCAACTATGGAGCTGATTAATTTGTCTGGTTTCTTTCTCTACAGCATTGCTGTTCTACTGGACTTTAGCTTTCATAACTAAAACCATCAAATTTGTAAAGTTCTGTGACAATGGGGTTGGATTTTCTCAGCTTCGATTTTGCCTCACAGGACTCTTGGTTGTTCTTTATGGAATGCTACTAGCTGTAGAAATCAACGTCATCAGGGTGAGGGTAAGTTTGCATCATGAAAGTCTCCTTCTGTGGCTTTTATTGCTGGTTTTTTTGTTATTGTGGGTTTTTTTCTTTTTTTATTCCCTTGTCTGGGAACTTGGTGTAAAATGTGTTACTGAAAGAGAAAGAAAATTCCAGGTAGAAATAGAAATCTATTTGACAATCAAAGGTTAATACTATTTTACTAGGCCGGATGAATCTGTAATTTAAAAAAAGGACACACTCTGTTGTTGTTAATTTAAGATCAATTTCATCTGTTTGAATTTGTTGTAAATTTTTAAATAATTCTGTTTCAGTCATGACAGCCAACTATTTCTGATGCAAGGGAAGACTGGTAGAAATTAATTTTCTGCTCCATCAGAGAATATCTTAGACACACAAATAACATCTCTTGTTTTCCGGGAGACAGTGGCAATAAGTGATTTATATGAGTAAGTGGGGTTCCTCCCAGCTATACTTCTGGTTTTTCCTGTCTGCAGTAATAATCTAAACTGAGAGTTTAGTTTTGGAGACTGCTGGATATATAAATGCCAGAGTTCCCTTCAGCTGACACTCACCAACTGTGTGCACAAATTAAGTTTAGGAGGGAAAAAAATATTTCCATGTAAATTTTCTTGCTGCAGCACCAGTAGCTCTCTGTCCTGAGCTCCCAAATGTGGGGCAGTGTGGTGTGGGAGATGAATCCCAGTGATAACCTCAGGCTGTGCCTGAGCTCCTGTCTCCTGTATTGTGCTGCCTGGAACTCAAAGCAATGCTGGGGCTGTACTGTTTAAATAATTGCGGGGCTCAGTCTCTTCTGACACGTCTCAAGTAAAAGAACAAGAGGAAATGGCCTTAAGTTGTACCATGGGGGTTCAGATTAGTTATTAGAAAAACTTTTGCACTGAAAAGTGGTCAGGCACTGGAATAAGTTGCTAAGGGAGGTGGTGGAGTCACCATCTCTGGAAGTGTTCCAGAGGTGTCTGGATGTAGTATTTGAGGATATTGTGTAGGGGTGATTATGGTGGTGTAGGGGTGATTATGGTGGTGCTGGTTTGGTGGTTGAACTTCGTGATCTTGAAGGTCTCTTCCAACCGTGATGATTCTGTGATGCTGTGAAATGTAAGGTCGTTTCTTCTACAAGTGTGAAAATTTTTGCTCCTTAAGAGAAGTGGTAGTGAATGATAAGAATTATTTATTTCTAGACTGGATGCCTCTGATTTTCCTCAGTACCTGAGGAAACTGGATTGCTGTATTGGTTGAACTTGAATGTCTTTCAAGAAACCAAGACTGATTCATTGATAATCTGTATGTCCTTATGTATTCTTTGTGTGCTTGTATTTTGTATGCTTTTATTCTGATTCTGCTGGTATTTTTCTGGATTTCAGAGGTATGTTTTCTTCAAAACTCCTAAAGAAGTCAAACCTCCTGAAGATCTCCAGGATCTCGGGGTCCGATTCTTGCAGCCCTTTGTGAATCTGCTATCCAAAGGAACATACTGGTGGATGAACACATTCATCAAGACTGCCCATAAAAAACCAATAGACTTGAAAACCATAGGCAAGCTTCCCATTGCTATGAGAGCTCTGACCAATTACATTCGCCTTAATGAGGCCTTTGAAGCACAGAAGGTGTGCAAAGCATGTATTTCTGTCTGTCTGCTTGTGTTTTTCATTACTTTTAGTCATATAAGAATGACACCATGAGATACAAACAGACATGATGCAAATGAAGTATCCATTAGCATAGCTGCCCGTAGACTAAGAGACCACGTACTCAGTTGTACCTCATGCAAATAATGAAATTTCTCTAACCAAACATGCATATCAAACACATTACTGGTTAAATGTGTGTAAAATGCATACGGCCTCTATTTTGATGTGGAAAGTAATCATGGACTGTGTTCACTGAGCACCATTATTCTTCCTAATAAGACCCTGGAAACATTCAATTACAGAGGCAGTATTAATGAGGCCTTGCAGGGCTATTTTTTTCCATGTTATTTCAGTTACAGTTTGTCCACAGGGGAATTCAGGGCTGAAGCTATCTCAGCTCAAATTAATTTTGACTCCTTGGTGGGAGCTGAGTGTCTTCAGGATTTTAGGAAAATTGTTTGCATCCTTCTAAAAAGTATAGGTTTTTGGTCTCTGTGTTCACCAGAGAACAAAAAAACTGTCGGTTCCCTCCATCTGTTTTGTTTTTTCTCCTTCAGCAGGCCACAAACAGTGCACTTATTTGATCCCTCTTAAGGGTAGGAAAGAAATCATGGTTCTTGTTGTGGAGGGAAGTGCAAATGTATGCTTTGCTCTGGCTCTATCAAAAGAAATGAAACAATAGTTGTAGTTCCTGGGCTTTTCTAGCTCAGAGATTGCAAATGGTTGTCAATGAATTAAAGCAGTGATAAAAATACTAATGATTTATCAGACCTAAGGGTAATGTATCACACAATTCTTCCTAATTTTAATTTAATTCTGAACAGAACAAAAGATCATCATCTCCACAAGGGTCCAGATCCATCTGGCGTGCTCTCTGCTGTGCTTTTGGAAGACCCTTACTTCTCAGTAGCACATTCCGTATTCTGGCTGACTTGCTGGGATTCGCTGGGCCGCTCTGCATCTCTGGGATCGTTCACAACGTTGGAAAAGGAAATAACACCATCCGCCCACAGGTACTGTCAAAATGTCATCAAGAGAGAGGAGTCGAAAAAGTAATGCTGTGACTCTGTATTGTTTGTCCTCAGTAAGGAAAGTGACTCTGCACTGTGTTTGTGAATGCTGGAAGTGACAGAATCAATGTAGTGCCTGAAATCCAACTTTTGCTGTGATGGAGTGGGGCCAGTGCATTAAGATTAAGGGACTGGAGCATCTCTTTTACAAGGACAGGCTGAGGGAGCTGGACATGTTCAGTCTGGAGAAGGAGTGACTGGGAGGGGATCTCATCAATATATCTTGTATCAATCAATACATCAATGCATCTTGTATCAATGTATACGAATATCCAAAGGGAGGGTGTCAGAGGATGGAGCCAGGCTCTGCTTGGTGGTGCTAAGCAACAGGACAAGAGGTAATGGGCAAAAACTGATGCACAGAAGTTCCACTTGAACATGAGGAAGAACTTCTTTACTGTGCAGGTGACTGAGCACTGGAACAGATTGTCCAGAGAGGTTGTGGAGTCTCCCTCACTGGCGATACTCAAGAACAGTCTGGATGCAATCCCATGGATGTGATCTGGGATGACCCTGCTTGGGCAGAGAGGTTGGACGAGATGACCCCCTGTGGTCCCTTCCAACCTTACCCATTCTGGGATTTTGTGGTGGGCAAAATACATGACCTGTACATATACTCAGCTTTGCGTTTTGGAAAATAACCTCATTCAAAGTATCAGTGAAGCATATTCAGAATGCCATTGATTTCAAAAGGAATTTAGGTACAGTCTTGAGTAGAGATTGAATCAAGTATGTGACTGAGTGCTTTTCAGAAACGAAAAGTGTGTTTTTAATAGGCTTGGCTTTTCATTTCCAAAAATGAGGGATGTCTAAGAGGATTAAAGCAGGCTTTTGTCATCATAATAAAATGCCAAGTAATTTAACTGTGACAAAGAATTTCCTCTAGTGCCTCTGGGGAGGTTAGTTTTGAAAGATCAACTGAAACATATTTTTAAAGGATGCTATTTAAATGAATGTTCTCCAAGAAGAAGCAGACTTACTTCTTGATTAACTAAAAATAAAAATATAACTCAGGAAGCATCTTTTCATTATAAGGTGAGGTCACTTAGGCTGGATTTCTATGAGATAGATCAGTTTATTTCTGCAGCTCACTTAGTGTCTGATATAAGACTTTATTTCTAAAGTAAGTTGACACTAATGGAAATACAGCCATTCACTCAAGTACAATTTGGATTAGGTCCACTGTAAATATTGAAGTCCATCAGCTGCAGTGCAGAAAATTTAACAAAGGCCTCAGGCTAAAATTAACTGTTTGTCCATTTTGTAATACTTATCCTAATATTTGGAAACTTTAATAAAGCAAGTAGGTTCAATGGAAACCAGTTTAAGCAGGAAATGAGACTATTAAGACTATAGGACTCTGTTGCAGCAAAGTATTATGGAAACTGTTGAGCTCTTCTTCTCAATAATTTGTTTGGGACACTGTTTCAGCTGGAATTGTGGGTTAGTATAATTTACAGATTGTCCTATTTAATTTTCCTGTAAAAGTGACAGCCAGTATTTCTCTGTGGAAAAAAAAGCTGAGGTCTGGTCCTGATATGCGCTAAGCAGAGCTTCATCCAGCCTGGTATCCTCACTCACTAGCTAAACAGTAACCTCGTTGTTGTCATTTACTCCATGTTGGGATCACCTAACTGCAGTACTCACTGATGGTGCTAGTCCATGAGTGACAGTTAAGGGTGTATTTTAGATTTGCTAAATGTCTTCAAGAGGCTTTTCCTTCTGTTTTGACCTGGTTTATACACATTGTTTTTTCTGGTAAAGGTCTAACTACGTTTATGTTTGAAAATTGCCCTTTCTAATGAAGGGTTTCTATTCAAACTATCTGGAAGCAGACTGGGATGTTCAGAAAGGCTCCTGTGTGTGTGCACATACCTTGTCAACTTGGTCTGTTTTGGAAAGAAATACACCAGTTCTACTGCTAGGAATATTATCCTTGCTTGTAATGAGTCAAGAGAAGAGAACCTCGATTTATTGTTTGCCTTTGTGAGCCTCACAGGTATGAGAAACAAGCTCTCTGAAATGCTGTCATATCAAGGCAAGGGTAAATTGGGAGAAACAATGTTTGTGCTTGATGTGCTGCTGAGTTTGAGGGCACTGGAGAGAATTGCCATGCACTGGGACAGAATCAGACAAGCAATATAAGGCATGGGTACAATGAAGGGTGTTTTACCCATCTCTTACCCATCTCCACATGAAATAGTTTATATTGAGATGTTGTAATGAGTCAACTGTATCTTTCAAACAGAAATTATCTTTGTGAAACTGAAGGCAAAGAGAGAAGATAATTGTTCTATTCCTCAGGTCCTTTGTGACAGATACAACCCACCATGGAGCTGTAACTCAGATCACATGGATGTCACAGGCAGTATTAACTGCTCTAGTTAGTGCTGTAGTTAGTCAGAGCACGACACAGTCTTAAATTCTGTCATGCTCTTCATGTTTATTTATAACTCCAGTATCAATATTTATGGCCACCCCAGAACATTCCTATGACATGGATTTCTCTGAGCGTTAATCATTTCACACCGAAGAAGAGACTGACAGAATGATAACCTTTATAATTTGCTGCATCTTCCACATTGCAATGTTAGGATTAGCAGTTCCAGTATTAGGAGTAGCTGCTGACACAACACATTCAGAGATGCACCAAACTCATTATTTAAAAAGCTCTAGAAATCATAGAACCCAGTGTAGCAAAGAACTCAGTATTGGCCTTTAAGATTGTGTGAATCTAGAGGCTTTAGGCATTTAAATAGCAGCTTTTTGCTCAGCCTTTTACTGGTTAGAGCCACTTTTAAGACTTGGTGTTACCCTGAAGTTGTCAGAAAGGTGGGACACTGACTATTCCCGAAGCCATTTCTGAAAATAAAACATCTAATTATTTCCATCAGCTTCTCAGACAAGGTTATTTGCATTATATGTGAAAGATTCAGTAAGTGTTCAGATATTTCTGTGTTTCCTGCAGGCTGACAAGTGTATGTGGACACCTTTTGTAGCTTAAACACAGGTATGCTTAGTGACTTTGTAAGCCATAATGGCCTGATAATGCATCTGAGACTTGGCAAACATCTTGGTGCTATCACCGAGTGTTTGATCTTTATGTACATATGTTTGTCCTCTTTTTCTCTCAAGGGAGTATTAGAAGAAAGAATGAGAATATTCGTCTCACTCTCCTTCCTTGTCTATTTTATAATGTTTTTATGGGAATCAGTGCTGCACCAAAATCTCATTGTGTGATTTGTCAAACATGGTTGTGGAAGAAAAATGTGGTCTTTTACATACAGTAAAAGGTGGTATTAGCTGCAGAAATTATCAGTACTGGCCAGATGTATATGTAGGACAGCACTAAAAATCCGAACGTGTAAGGCTGTAAATAATCTAGAATAGAAACTCATTTTTAGTGTACTATAGACAATTTGTAGTATAAGATGTTGCTGTAGCCTGTTTGAATTACTGTGACATAAGTAATAATTTAGGGCTTTGAAATCCCCTTAGTGTAAATAACTAAAATAGTTAAATATCTCTTTATCCCAACGTAATTGAACATGTACCGTAATTGTCCGGGGTTTTGCATCTGATACAGATTGAAAGAAACAGGTATGCCCAGTGATTACTTACAAACTATAGATTTGATTTGGAGGCTCTGGGTGCTTGAATGCTTTCTCTGAGGGCTAATTCCTTGTTTAGTTCAGGGGCCCTACAGACTGCTGAAATGTTTGTGTACATTAAGTCAAAGCACCTAGCTGAAGTGGAAGTATTATCACGTGGCAATTTACCTTTGAGAGCAAGAAATAAGTTACTGAATAGTTTTTATTCCCCATTTTCAAAGTGTGAAACTCAGCACTGTTGAGCAGCATTGATGGAAGCTTTCCACATGCTTTTGAGTTCCATACACACATAGTTCCATAAAAGTAGCGTATGACTTTCAAGGTGCTTCCTTATGGAAATAAGGAACATTTACCTGAACAAAGCTTTACAGGAATGTGCTTTTCTTTATGTCCAGCCTCGGTCTGAACCTCAGTGCTTGTAACAAATACCACAGGAGTGGGAAAAGGAAGTAAACCTAAGAAATCCACAGAAATCTATCTGTGTTGTATAGTAGACACAAGACCTTTGACAGCTGCTTAGTTTGGCCAATGTAACAAGAAGAGTTAACCAGAGTTGGAAGTGATCAGATACCGGTAGTGAGGCGTGAGCTTCCAGTCACCTCAACAGGTGCTTAGACCATAGTGTGGGCAGTTCAAACAAGTTTCTTCTCATAAGAAAGAGCATTGCTATGTGAGGTGGGAGTCACTGTCTCAGGAAACTTGTCCTGGATGTGTTACTGTATGCCTTCACTCTCCTCATGGATCCTTCAAGACAAAGGATCCTTTCAAAACCTCTTTTGCTCATCATTTTGTTTATTTGTTTGCAAAGGTAAGCATAGATTTCTCTGCTTTTAAACCTAAAATCCACCCTACCGATGTGAAAGGGATATAGTGTGCCTGCTACAAGCAGTGGCGGGAGAAATCATGAATGCCAAAAGATGGAGTAAAAAGAGATTGAAAAAATACTCTAAGACTTCAGTTGCTCAGGGAGATCAAGTCCCCCTAGAGGGTCACCACTGCTGAATGGACTTGCTCTTCCTCCTTTTACATTCCTTGTCACCTCTGCTCCTGTTTTCTCCTTTGCTTTATCTCTGGCACTGGCTGGGCACTTTTGTGGTTCGTTTGGCCTATTATTTTTTTCCTGGGCTGCTTTTCTTTTCTCGGTGATTTGAATTGTCTCAGGAAGGAATCCAGTTAGCTCCCCAGCTAGTGCACAGTAAGCAACAGAAGCGTGCAGGTTGGAGCAACTCAGGTATAAATAAAAATAGGGAGGAGTTTGTTACTTTTCCAGCTGGCTCAGCCAAAAGACCAGCTTTAAAAACTAAATTTTGCCGCTGTATGAACTTGCCATATGGGGGTTTTATGAAGTTAACTGCAAGGTGCAGATGAGATCTAATAAAATGTACAGACACTGAGAGTTTGTGAAATATAGATGATTAAGTGTTATAGGAGTTGTGAAAACTTCAACAGCAAAGAAACTGTGTAGGCAAGAAGGAATGTGCTGAGCAAGGAATACAGCAGGAGTGTAAATGGCAAGAAGCCCTCTGAAACGGAATAGAGTCATCTTCCTAATTTTGCCTTTGATGGAAACACAATGCAGCAATCAAAGTTTTGAAGAAGCCAAGAGGAGAAAGAGGAAGATGGAGACATTTTAGTTTCAGAAGGCTTCCCATGGTGAGCCAACCTCTCAACTTCTTGTGCCACCAAAGGCATCAGCTTGTTAAATATAATCTGAAATAAATGCACTGTTTTCCCACTAAGCACTAGACATGCTTCAAAACACATTTTGGTGATCTCATTAACTTGCTAGAAGGTAACAACCATAAATAAAAGTGAACAAGATGCTGTAGGCCAAAATAATTTTGCATGGTTCTGTGAATTGTTTGGGTTTTTTTATAAGTTCTGAATGTCATTTTTAGTGTTCAGAAACCTGAGGTGTTAAAATAATGAGAGTAATTTTTCCCAAAGGCCTTTGACTTCCTTTCCGATGATGGGCAGTGCACATTGTTTGATAAACGACCATATGGAGTTACTCAGTGTCCTAGAGTTTTGGAAGGATATCAGAAATCCTATAAAAGTCATTTTGCATTTAAATGAAACATACTGAGTTGGCTGTTATGAGACTGTTTATTTGAATTGATAAACTGTGAGGTCTCAGACAAGGTTGGGAGCACTTTCAAAGTAATAAACTGTTATTACTCTCTGCTTATTGATTATGCAAAGCAGGTAATTAAATTACTATTTCACCTGATTTCTAACTCTCTTTTTTTTATAGACTAAAATTCTCGGTGTTTTCTTTATTTCGTCGCAAGAGTTCCTGTCCAATGCTTATGTTTTGGCTGTACTCTTATTTTTTGCCCTTCTATTGCAAAGGACATTTCTGCAAGCATCATACTATGTTGCTATTGAAACAGGAATCAACTTGAGAGGCGCAATACAGGTACTCAGTATATTATTAATTAACCTTTTCACATCTCATAAATATGTATTTGTAAATACAAGTTAAAATTGTAGTAGTTACATTCTGAGATGCTTCTTTCCTGAAATGTATTGAATGTACCATTGCTATCAGAGATTGCGTTAGCCCTGCGTTCTGTTTCCTTTGCATCTTATCTTGATGATATTATATAAATATTTATTTTTAGTATCTAATGCTGTATTTCTGCTTACCTTCAAGCAAAAATTTGCTGAAAGTAAAACGATGTAATTTTTGAAATAATTTAGGTGTGAACTACCCTTTTCCCATCTCAAAGGCATTTTTTGTAGTATGCCATCCCATGCAAATAATACAGCTTTAAAATATCTTGTAAATATACATTGGGCAGAAGGATAGGTTGTATTCCCAATGCATAGAGTGGTGTCTTATTCCATGGGTCATGCCACAAAATCTGCCAGGCCCTGCAGAGTCTATAAGTACTGAAGATAAGATGGCAAAAAATGGGGTCTGTAATAGTTGTGTAACTGGGAGCTGCAGATCAAAGTTTGATGGAGCATGCAAAGCTCTGTGCCTGGAAATGAGAGAATTTGGTGTCAGATTACAATGTGGGATTGCCAAAGGCACTGGCTGAAACCTACCCTGTGACAGCCTGAAAACCAGCCTTATAACTCACACTATTTATCCACTGGGCTGCATGGATCCTGTGGGGAGTCTCCGTGATGGATGGATGCTTTCAATAGCAGCATAATTCTTTAATTCTCTTTTGATCTTACACTTGGAAGCACTTGTCAGCTGCCAGACTTCTGGATTCCATCCATTGGTTTTCCCTTACTAGAGTGAAGTAGAAAAATCCTACAGGAATTAAAAATTTGACCCAAAAATATGAAAAAAAATTATAAAAAATAAAATAAAATAAATGGAAGAGCTACAACTGACTGAAAAATACATGGATCAAAACAAGTGTAAAAGGGGAATTGGTGAGAAATAATGCTAAATTAGTTTTTGTTTCAGAAAAGCTTTGTGTTCTCTGTACTGGATATTAGAGATCCAGATAAAGCTAGTTGGACTATTCAAATTGGAAAATTTTTAGTCATTACTCTAAGCAGCAGATCAGAGTTAATGGCAGTCTCTGTGCCAGTATTTTCATACAATTTGTTCCTGTGCTTTTTCTTTAAATCTTTTTCTGTGCCTTTCCTGTGTAAATCTGCCGCTGTTCAGTGTGCCCTATTTGACTTTTACCAAACCAGCTGGTAAAAGTGAGCTTTCATTATTGTGTACTAAGTTATTTTTATACCTGGTGCCTGATTCTGCACTGAGGCAACTGCTTAATTCAGTACAGAATTGTACCTGTGACATTCGTTGTGAATGGAATTGTGAAATGGAGCTGAGTTCTCTAAGCAAAATGTAGCAACGTTCTCAGCCAGGAACATTGTTCTGAGGTTGGATGGGACCTGAATCAATTGCCAAAGAAAACTAACAGGGAGGATTGAGGATTATATATTGAATCTAATAGTATCTTTGTTGCAGGAAGAGTACTCTGTGGAGATGCTGGAGGCATAAATCATAGTTGCTAATGTGGTTCTTGGGCATTTTTGGGCAGTAAAGGTTTCATTCTCTTATTAATGCACAGGGATCCAAAATCAGAGTCCTTAGAGAGCCATGATGCAGGTAACTGCTCTGTGCTTTGTGTCAGTGAAGAATAGTAGCTTTAAATTTTATAAAATAGCGTAAAAGGCCAAACTTTATTCTCTTCACTCAAGTTACAGGAAATGTAGTTTTTTCTCAACATGCTGGACCTGTGGATGGAGCTAGAAGTCTCAATTTATTTCTATATGCTAACACCTTTTGATCTCTCTTCCAGACAAAAATATACAATAAAATTATGCAGCTTTCAACTTCCAACATGTCTATGGGAGAGATGACAGCAGGCCAGATCTGTAACCTGGTTGCCATAGACACAAATCAGCTGATGTGGTTCTTCTTCCTCTGCCCTAACCTTTGGGCTATGCCAGTACAGGTAAGGTGATTGAATGTGCTTTTGTTCTTAATGCAAGTCAGTCTGTAGTGGTTCATTGCATATGAATTTTATGGAAGTGGAGATATTAAAGAAACTAAAGAATAATTTTAAATAAAATTTCAAGCTACTAACATCTAGAAACATTGCCTGTAATAGATTCCACATTTGTGACTGGACTTTAGGTGTTTGTGATTGTATTAGGATCTTGGCTGCTGCCAAACATGCTTTGCATTTGTAACAAGAATTTATATGGTGCAGCAGGTTGCAAGTCTATTCATTTATTACATCAGGGAAGTTAACTGGAAGATATTGCAATCATTTGTCTTCTGAATCCCAGCAGAAGCTAGAGAAGTAGCATAAATATGATTGCTCAGGGATCATCTTTTGGATGTCCCTTGAAACTTCTGCTGCTTCTTGGATGACAAACCGCACAGTTTGTTGTTGTGGGGTTTTTTGGGTTTTGTTGGTTTT
The DNA here is from genome assembly GCA_036630365.1 of Acanthiza pusilla. NCBI lineage: Eukaryota > Metazoa > Chordata > Aves > Passeriformes > Acanthizidae > Acanthiza > Acanthiza pusilla. The sequence continues at coordinate 18,066,487 of JAXCHO010000006.1, forward strand.
TTTGTTTTTGGTTTTTTTGTTGTTTTTTGTTATAATATTTCTGTATGAAATGGTTTTGCTACTTTTCATCTTGTGTCTAAAAAACCTGCCTTAGCTATTTGCCCTGAATTTTTTCCCCTCACTGAGTAAAATCCTTGGGAGGAGCAGTGCAGGTCCTTTTTTATTGTCAGTTATAGTGAGTCTTTGAATTCATTTTGTATCTTCTTGTGTAGACATGGGGAGTCTTCATTCTCTGAAAAATCAATATCCTGAAATACTCTGAGTCTTCACACTTTTGCCTTGTGTTTGAAACCTGCTGTGTTACCACAGATTTTCGGGTATCTCTGGCAGTGGGGGTAGATTGCTTCTGAGACTGCAGTAGGATGTGGAGGAAGAAGTAATCTGTCTGAATCTCTGATAAAACTCCTGGTAGCTCCATGAGACTTGTGTAAAGCCTCAAATCAGGATAACAAGCCTATTAAGATGTAAACAATCAGCAGTTTACTAAATGATGGCTTCTTTTAATTGTGATTTCTAGGTGGGTGAAATGTATAGAACTGTGCCTGTTAAAATATTAAGATTTAAGGTGATTGTAGTCACATTTAGGTCATGGTGTGGCTGTGTTTACGCAGTATAACTGCGTTTTTCTCTTCCAATGCAGTTACTACTGCACAAGAGGTATGGACTAGTTTTCCTCATCTACTCTGGAGGAACTTACATGGCAGTTTAAAATATTTTGCTTTCTAGAATTAAGACGGGTGATGAATATAGCAGTTATCATCTGGAATTTTTCAGAAAGCAACTTGATTTATGTTTTTGCATGGTTTCCCTGGAATTATGGGTGAAGGAGGAAAAATGGGAACTAGATTATTTTAAAGTAGGGGGGAAAAAACAATGATCAAGGAGTATGTGCTGATATTGATGTCTAGAGGCAAAAGAGAGGACAGCTATAATGAAAACAAACTGATGGGAAGTACCATATTAAATATGGTTACATATTGGCAGTTTGTTAGTAATAATTTGGATTTCAGGGTATTTTTATTCCATTTATGGGTAGCACCACAGGGAGTCACTCATTGTATACTGCTAAAATGATACTGCTGAAAAGCTGTGAAGTGTTAAGAGGAATCCACCCCCTTAATGATGTTTAGGGTATCAATTATTATGGACAAACTATGTACAAGCTACCAATCTAATGTATACTATAAGACCTATCTGGCAGCTCAGCATAGAGAGTTCTTTAGTGCAACTGAGAATTTATCCAATTTCATTGCATATTCTCTAACAACATTTTGCTCTAATGTGCCAGAAGTCACGGACTCATAAAGACTTCCTGACAGTCTGCAGAAAATATGATTATATTTGCATTAAAATTCCCCGTGATGCTCCTTACCAGATGAAGATGATCAGTGCCGGAGCATGCTCCTGTTTTTGGATGGTGCACTCCTTGCCAAAATCAGTGAGTCACGTTGGTCACAAAAGCTTCTTCAAAACATTTTTTCTATAGCATTCGCTCAATACCTTGTTTTATGAGGCAGTGAAAACAATTCCTGGGTGCTTGAAAGATGGCTGATACTAAGTTGCAGAAACTCCATTATTATTTAAAACAGGTTTTTAATCATTTGTAGCTCTTAATCTGGCAATCAGCATTTTGGCATCTGTCGTGGATTTTGTAATAGCCATTCACGACAAGTTAGGTTTTCTATACAATCCAGATAATTTGAGCCCCATCTTGCTCTGACTGGAGTCAGTGGGAGCTTTATCATTGCCTTAAGTTACTATTTGAATGCTATTGAAATCCATGAGAAGAGGCCCAGGGATGCCAATCAGTTGAAAGATGCTCTCAGTAGGTTTGGCTCAAATGCTGGGAGCAAAATGAGGCCTTATAAAGGCCTTTCCCCCATGCCTCCCTTTTATAAACACCCTTGTTTGATTTCATTGTGGTTATTAAAAAATCCTGTATTCTCATATTGCTGGCTCATTGGCAGGGATAGCTTACACTTGTAATGAAAGGACATTTGTCTCTTTCAGAACTGCCCACAAAGCAGTTTCTGGCTGAAAGTATTTGCCATCCTCAACAAATAATCAAGACAAAATAACCAGAGTTATTGGTGAGCTTCTTGCTCCTGATACATATCTCTGGCAGAGAAGAGCTTTGGTATTGTGATGAAAGGGAAGCAGTGTTTCATTACACAGGTTGGTTTTTTTTAAATATGATTTTTTGCCTTCTGAGGAATATTAATGAGAGCCTTCCCATCTGCCAGATACTGTCCTCCAGAGTTCAGATGTTATCTGTGTACTCTTTATTCTTGACTCTGTACTTTGTGATGTGATACAGAATTACGTACAGTAAGATTTATAGATTTCAGCTTTTTTCAGATGCAAGTCTTTGGGTTTTTTCCCCATATATGCTGAATGTATTTTAACAGTTCGTCTGTATTATCACGTTATAAAGAAGATGAAAATGGGATAATTTTTAACCTATTAGAAACATGGGATTTTTATTGCAAAGGCTGACCCTCTCATAGTTAGGGTGAGGGGTGGAAAAGCAGCTGTGAGCTAGCAACTCCCTGAGGATCCAGCTGGGACAGCCTTCTCCTTCAGTGTGAGAAGTGTGACAGCCTTCAGTGTGGGAAGCTGATGCTCTCTTGTTAGAACCAGGTGGTCCCATAATGTCCTGGACAGCCAACCAGCAGTGAGGGAAAGCTGGAAAACAGAGAGTCAGTGCTCTGCTGTGGCTGCTCAGTGTTCAGTGCTTTCCTGTATTTTGAGTGCCCAGAGTGTCTGCCTGTGATGAAGCAGTTGGGAATTAATATCTTCATCTGTAAAGACCAAGACCATTTTGTGTTTGGAGGAGAGCCCTGACAGGGGTGTCTGGCCCAGGCCTTGTGTGTTTTGTTTGGCTTCATATGTTCATTAATTTCCTGGCTTCAGATGGAAGCGGATTGCTCACTCGTCACTGAAAAATATTTTAATTTGCAATTTAACCTTACCTCTTAATAGATTTGTTGTGCATATACAATGGTATTTTACTTTCATGTCACTGGATATTTTCTAATATCTGTGGCTCATTTTGAGACTCATTTTAGTTCAGTTCAGCTCTAGAGAGGCATCAGACAGTTCCTAAGAAAAAAAAAATCTGTGTTTTCTTTCTCTGTGCTTTAAATTAATGGAGATGTCAAGATGGAAATGTGGAAACTACAGACTGCTTTTCTTCACGTAAACAGCCAATTCTTCTAAATGTGTGGCAATAGGCATATGACTATTGAGCTTTGAAATGATGGAAGACTCTGAAGGTTATGAGAGTGTGCAAACATAGCAAGAGTAGTAGATAACACTTTAAGGACATTTCCAATTATTGGGCTTTTTTAATTAAGGGAAATGATGTATGAAATTAACTTTCTATCACTGTGTCTTCTGATTGATTTATCAGCTTACACTGTTAAATACATAGATGGTCCATGGTGCAGATTGTTCAGTAGTCAGTCATTAGAATAGTGATAATTAACTTTGGTATCTTGTATATATTGTTTGCGTTTATTGAGCTGCTTACAGTAAACCCTCTCCATCCAGACGATGGCTTTTTCTCTGCATTCTTGCTTATCCAAAGACAAAGCTGCTTTTTTTTTTTTTTAAGCAGTTTCTCTAACCCTTTTTCAAAAGTAATTTTCAGTCTGGCGCTGTAGATCCTTAAAACTGGTCCTTGCCAGTTTATGTCAGAGACTGCTTGAGGTGGATGTTCTCAGTGGTATAAGGTGTTACTTGTAAGTATTTTTAAATTAAATTTTATTTAAATTTTTAAAAATTTGTTTCTTTTTAAATAAAGTGCTTTTAAATAGAGAGTTAAATAGATTTAAATAGAGAGTTAAATTCTAGAAGATACACAAACCTGTACAACCTTCTTTTACTGTGTGTGATGGAGAGAAATACAGCAACAGAACCACAGAGAATACACAGGCTGGGGAGGAGCACTGGCTGGGTGTCTGCTCTCGGAGAGAAGCCCTGACTGATGGCATGGGCTGTGCCAGCTATGCTGAACTTGTGACATTTGGGCTGGGTGTCACTGCAGCTGCTGTTGGTTGAATATTGTCCCTTACCCTGTCTGTGGTGCACACCCAAACTAAAACCAAGACCTTTTCCTCACCTTCTTTTCTCCCAACAGATAATTGTAGGAGTTCTTCTGCTCTACTACCTTCTTGGAATCAGTGCCTTAATTGGAGCAGCAGTAATCATAGTCCTTGCACCTGTTCAGTACTTTGTAGCAACAAAACTCTCACAGGCCCAGCGAAGCACGTTGGTAAGTGTCTTCAAACTCATTAATGATATAAATATCATATCTGGTGATTATGCATTGGTCTGTGCTTGGAATTACAAAGCTCACCATGGATGCTGACCCAGAATTCCTTCTCAAACATTTCATAATGTTCAAGAATCCACGTTCGAGAATGTGAGGTTGTAAGTGTAAGCAATAAAAACATATTTTTTAGGGTTTATATTTTTCAACAAGTATGGTTCCCTAAGAGCAAAAAAAAAACCTTAAGAACCTTCTAACTTGTAGATATAAATAGTCAGTAGTCATTGGCTGAAGTAGCTTTGGCAGAGCACAAATAAATGAGTTGTGTGGGGTAAGCTCCCCAAGGGGAGAGGAAGTAGGAATGCTGCATCCAAACTCAGACCCCAGATGTGGAAATCTGTCAGACTGATTTATTTAAACAAATTGTGTGCAGTTCTAACTCCCACAGTGTGTGCCTCAACTGGGGAGCTTAGGGATCTGCTAAGTCCCAAGCTGATCCTTGATCCCTCACTTGGCTTGTCTATAGTTTGAATCACCTGCATCACTGCTGAGAAAGTTGCCTTGGTTCATTGGAATTCCCATGCCCAGCTGCTCTGGACCTTATTCTGCCTTTCAGCAACTGTTGCGCTGCCAAGGAAGCCGCAGGAGCTTGTAATGGAGCCAGAGCTTGCTGAAATCTCTTCCACCACAGATCATGGGTAGTTATGAGAGTTATTTGTGCATCTTCCTGTGTGGAAAGGAATTCCTTCCCATCAACAGTATGCACTCTTCCAGAAATGTGGACAGCATTCATCCTTGCAGCATCCAGTCGTACAGTCAATGTCGCCTAGAAATTCCTGCAGATGGGAGCAGTGCTGTTTGTGATAGAAACGTCTGCACTGTGCAAGGGGGCTGCTCACAGTTTTTGTGTCATCCTTATGCTTGGGGAACAGCTGTTTTTATTGTACTCTTCAGGTAAATGTGTGTGTAAATGTTGCAGGAGTACTCCAACGAGAGACTGAAGAAGACAAATGAGATGCTTCGAGGCATTAAGCTCCTTAAACTCTATGCTTGGGAGCACATATTTCACAGCAGTGTGGAGGAAACCAGACAGAAAGAAATGACTAGCCTCAAGTCTTTTGCCCTTTATACCTCCATATCCAGTAAGTTTCTTTCTGCGTTGTAATCCACTGTTCAGCTGAGTCTACTGAATTATTAGCAGCTAATGAGTTTACCATTTCTCTGTCGAGATTATTTCAGTTGCTTTAGGCTCTGATCTGTACTCCTCACTTTCCATTTAGTCAGACCCTTCATTTAATTCAGTAGAACTTTGCTTGTATGGGAAATATGCCCAAAAGAGGAAATCAATGCTTTATAGAATTGGCTTTTTCTGGAGAAAAGCTTTTAAGGGACAAATGTTTCAGAGACTATGTTTAGCCAGCAATATTCTCTTCTAGAACACAGCATTCAAGAGGAAGCTGATGTTGAAATTTATTTTTTGGGGTTTCTTCTCCATTTTGCACAATTCAGAGCATACAAATAATATGTGACAGGCATTGTCTTTGCACTGAAGTTCCAACAGACAGTACTTATGTGTTCTTACTCAAAATTTGGATTTCTTGTTAAAATAAGTGATTCTTAAAACCGTTTCTATATCCTGGAAAGAAAAATACGAGCATCCTGGCAATTTCATCATTCTATATCCAGATTCTTTCCTCTCCTGTTATTTTTCAAGCTGCTTTAAGACTTTATTGTGCTTTTAAAAAGACCTACAGCAAATTGAACTCTGTATTTGAGGAAATTATATGCAACACCTATATAATTGCTACTGTAATACTTTAGAAATAATCTGTAAAGTCACACTTAAGAATACTGTGTTGTTCATATAATTTGTGAGATATTAATGAAATGGAAAATTTTAGTCAGAAGTTTTCAAATGCTGCAAGGTACCTGTGCAAATACCGTCTGGAATAATAAGGAAAACTAGTCCTTATGATCACATAGGTAATGCACTCTAAGGGAAAGATCGTGATCCCACTGAATTTGACTGACATTAATTGAGGTATTCATTGACTTCTGAGACTGGAAGTTCTCTCTGGGGATCCTAAGCTCTGTGGGCTCGGAGAGGAGTTTCTGCTTCGACATAAAGCAGAATTTAACTGGAGTTTGTGAGACTAGAAACTCCACCTTATACCCAGATCAACACAGACGGGTTCCCTTTGTAATCAGTGCTCCATGTGGCATTAAAATCCATTTATAGTCAGGGCCATGGCTTCAGCTGTAAGGCTGGGAAGGCTTATTGGATTTTAAATCCTCACAGTGTCATTTGTAACAGCTAGGAAAAGGTGTTTTCATCCCAGGAGTACTGATTGTTCTGTGAAGCAATGGCATAAGAACCTGTATTATTAGAAACGATTTAAAATATTTGCTAATACTTCTTGAAAAATTCCAAGTTTGCAACAGCATTCTTGGTTTGTATTATGTGTGATATTTAGGTATGTGCAAGACACAGGAGATACCTTTGCAACTTGGGGTAAAGCAGTGCAGCTTTATGTTGATGGTGCATATAATTTTGACTTACAAAGGTTCTTAATGTTTCAATCTAGGAGTTCCTTACACCTTCTGACTTTAGCACAAATTACCCTTATCTTTACAAATTTGCATGTTTGCAGACTAAAAAGGGAATATAAATACAGGAGAACTTGCTCTTTTCTCTTATCATATATATAATTAGAATGAGAGGCATAATCAGCCCAAGGCATGTTGGCTAATATTATAGTGAACACATTATTTAACTTCTTTAAGGAAAAAAAATTAAAAGGCTGGAGAGGACCAAGATTTTAAGTGTTTGTGATCTAGAGGAAGGCAGACAGTTGCTAGAACACTAAGAAAGCAGAGAAGAGATTTTTATATATGCGTTTTTTAACATACAGTTTTGAAGAGACTCTGGAACTCTTTTCTAAGTATACATAGCTATTAACAGAAATAAAGAGAGCTTGGAGCTATTTTATTCATAAGGAATAGATTTGCATTGGATTACAGAAAATATACCCACAAGTTTCTGGGCAGTGTTGGCCAGACCACAAGAAAATTCCGTTTCAAGACCGCATGGAAATTGGATCTCATGTGCCTTGCCCCTGTGCCAGGATCCAGGTTATATGTGTATGGAATTGTTCATGTGTACTAAAAGGGCTATGATAGAAATTAGCTCTTCCTATATTTTAATGAAGTGCCCCCACCAGAATCAAAACTGGGCTACGTTTTTACAGGGTTTAGTATACGTTAAAACTCAGGAAAGACAGAGAAAGAAAAGGGTGGTTTTCCTACTTCTATGGTGTTTTGCCTAATCTGTCAGAAGGAAAATAACTCCAGGTTTTCTTACAGGAAAATAACTTTCTTACAGGAAAATAAGAGTGGTTAAAATATCCAGAAATTACTGAACATTTTTCACAGCTTTTAGTCCGCCTTTTTCCAGTAACAAAGTCCTTTTGACTGAATTGAATTAAACATACAGTCCTAACTGCAAAATAGAGTATTTTTAGAAAACATTTTATTATTCTTGACACTTGCATAATTTAAAAAGAAAAAAAAGTAAAACAGAACCCAAATGTCAATGGCTTTTATTTGTTTGGTTGAAAGAAGTTTGAAGTCCTTGTATGTACTGGTGATCTCAAATAATAGCAATATTTAGATCGGTTTCTTGGGAGCCACCAAGTACCAACCCTACAGGATATTTAATCCATCCAGCTTCATATCAGACAGGTGTGATCTTGTACTGTGGGCAGGAGAAGAGTGGGATCCATCTCTGAGAAGTTTATTGTCTTTGCTAGGTCCTCTCAGCAGATTCATTCCTAAAAGCAAACTGATGTACTGCAGCAGTCTCAAAGGCACATTGCAAAGGCAAGGCTTTAATTGGATTCAGAAGGACAGAGTTGCAGGCAGAAAGTTTCCTTTCTTTACAATTTCTGTGCTCTAACTACCTCGAGCTGATACAAACTGTGAAAACTGGTCAGGATGTAGAACCATTAAGGAGACATGAGAGGCTGCTTTGTATTCCAACACAGAGAGAACATTTTCCTCAGAAAAATATAGGGTTATTTTTCCCTAAGGTGAGGTGTAAACTATACATTTCTAAATCTTAATACATGAGAGTCTTTCAAACCCTAAGCTTTAATTTTGCAATTACACTAACATGTTTCAAATTCTCCTCACTGCACAGGAATTAGAACTACATGAAATAACACAGCTATTTTGTACAAGCGTGAGTACAGAGTTTACAAATATGTTAGGGGATTCATGTTAAAGATCATCTAAATGTAGGCAAGAGAAATATCTGACAGTGTATAAAGTCCTTCAGGAGTTTATGCCCAGAAAAGGATGGCCAAACAGTAAACCAGCCGTATTTGTGAGTCAAAAAATGACACTTCAGATGAAGTAAGTGGGGAGAGCTTTTACTGTTTGAACATTGCTATATCTGGTAGGTGAAAAGGACAGGCACCGTTTAAACACAAAAGAAGTGTCTAGCCTTTTTCTGTTACACCTGCACCAATGCTTGAGTTCTATTTTAGCTCCAGAGTCTATATTCTTTCTCTGTGTTGTTTACTTACGTGAAATAAAGTTGAGTGAAGGTCAAAATGAAAAGGTGATGATTAAATAATATCCTCAGGTTGTGATAGAGGGCCAGACATGCAGGGTAGGAGTCTAGAAAATACCATTGTAAACCAGTGCCGCTAGTATTGTAGCATTTGGCATGTCTGAATGAAAATTGTTTCTTACTGTTCCTATGTGTTTTCCTTCACAGTCTTTATGAATGCAGCAATACCAATTGCAGCTGTACTTATAGTAAGTATGGACTTTTCTAAATAGTGTTAATTACAACTGCATTTCAAGTACAAGTGGTGTGGAGTTAAGGAAGGAAGAGGACAGGATGCAAACCTGCTACACATTTGCACTTCCTCTGGGAGAGAATGGAAAATGCCCACTTGCCATCTGGGACCAGAAGCAGCCCAGAGCATGCAGCACTCCCCCAAACTGTTAAGAGAGTATAAATTAAGATTCTGTAAATGAAATGCTTGTGAAATATGAAGTCTCTGTTTCCTTCTTTATGGCAAAGCACTGACAATGATGTTTGTCTCTTTGTAGACGTTTGTTGTCCATGCTCATCTGACCAGAAAGGCTGACTTCTCCCCATCAGTGGCATTTGCCTCCCTCTCCCTGTTTCATATCCTAGTGTCTCCGTTGTTTCTGCTCTCAAGTGTGGTTAGATCCACTGTCAAAGCATTAGTAAGGTGAGAACTGTAAAATTAATATCTTTGCTACCACCTATCCCATTTTTGAGAATTTGTCTGTTGCTCATTTTACAATTTTAAGTTTAGAAATAGCATGGTGACGATTTATCTGTTCTTGTAAACTGCTTCCCAACTATTTTTCCCCTCCGTCAAGCATGTAGAAGGGTAAAAGGTAATCACAGAAGAACATGTGTTTCAGCATGTATCTCTTGTTTCTCAGCCTCTGCCTGAGAGGCTGCCTGTTGGGGGAGAGTTAGACTCAAACAAGCAAACAACCAACCTAAAAATCACTTTTAGGAGTCACAGTAAGTTAATGACTTATCTAGACTTGATGAATTTTTACTTTTGATGAACATGTTTTTTGAGTGTTCAAAAACTAACCAAATAACAACCAAGTAGAACTGCTGTTTCACTGGGGCTTTTGAGTATCAACAGATTAGTATAAAAACCTCCTAATGCTTTTTCATAGGCAGCATAACTCTGACTGATAGGGGAAGCAGAGCTTGGGCTTTTTCTTTATTAGGACAACTTTATGACCTCCAATGAAGCTGTCTGACAAGCTTATTTAAACTGTGGGACATATACTGGACATCAGCCCTTGCTTAATTGCCTTTGTGGTGCTTTGGAGATGGAAAGGGGACTGCAGCAGGAGGCTGAGGTTGCCCTCAATGTTTGAAAATTCCCTGACATTGCAAAGTCACAGCTGTGTCCTCTCTCCTCAGAAGTGTGAAATCTGAGAGCATCAGCAGCTGGCAGGAAATGTTTTGCAGCCACTGTGGTAGTCCCTAGAGCCATGGCAGATTGTCATGAAAAGATTGCAGCCAGCAAAGTATCCTGGAGCCCACACTGACACTGCCTACTACCAACAGGCATTTATTTTGGGTTGTCTAAGGATTTCTTTGCAAATGAATTGTGTCTGTTACTGCTGCAGGAACAATTTGAAAGCAATTGGTATCAGCAGAGTATTAATTGTTGCTAGCTGGTAGTTCTTCATGGGTTATTCTGTAGATGCTTCTTGCTGGCAGGCTGTTGCCCTGCCATTTGTAGTGCAGACAGGAGTCAAGCCCTGTATCAAAGCTGACATGATCCTCGCCTTCCTGGCTGTCTGTATCACCCAGGTAGTGCTCCAGAGTGCATTGTTCCATAGTGCTGCTGCTGCTGCCGCTGCTCTGCCTAGAGTACCTCACCCTTCAGAGCGATATTTTGGGAGCATGTGCCAGAGCTTTTCAAGCTATGCAAAGATGTGCTTGCTTGAGTAGTTCAGGAAATGTTAAAAAGCAGACAGGTGCGTTTACAGCGAGGACAGCTATTGTTTGCTTGCTGTAGCTGTGTCCTGCTGCTACACCTTCCTGCTGGTCAGTAAGATTGGGTAAAGGTGACCTAACTTGGCAAGGTATTTCAGCTTTCTTTAGGCTGAGATATTCTAACTGGTTTTAGCAACTGTGCAAAGGCAGCTTCTCCTGCAGTGACAGAAAGGGACTAAGGGGAGCAGAAGATGACCCAGCAGTGAAACCAACACGTAAAGGATAGCAAGAGGCTTTGCATCTCAGGCACCTCACAAACCCTGCTCTGTTAGTATTCGCTGCAGTCTCTGATGCCAGATGCTATCAAGGACAGTAGTATTGACCAATAACCTTGTCAGTGTCTTTAATCATTACACATATGCCCAGTTGCAAAGCATCCCCATAGATGGTTGCTGACACTCTCAGAATCACTGTGTGATTTACAGATTTAAAGCCGTTGCATGTAGGACCCCTGAAAACTTCAAGTTGTGGGGCTTGGGTGTCTGCTTCTGAGAGGGAGAATTGTTGAAAGACTTTAGAAAGGTGAGAAATTCTGATACCTCTTTGAAAAGGGGTGTTTTGGTTTTTTTAGTAAGTGGAGTGTTTAAGCCATTGAAAATTAAAACTGAACTGTGAATTGATATATGTCTTAAATGTGAGTCTTAAGGACAAAGGGTGCAGTGTACAATTTTGTATCAGCAAAGGTTAAGCAGCAAGAGTGGCATTATGTACCTTACTGGGTTTAATATCAAAGCATCTTTCCAGTCAGCTGTGCAAATACCCATGTTTTAATCAATACGTCTGTTCTGTGGCTTAAAAATAAGTTCCCCTGTGGAGATATTGGAATATTGAAATTGTGCTGTCAGCAAGAGCTCTGCAGAGAACGTCCTTTTTCTATTCTTTAAGAGTTTAGAACAGTGTGACATTCTGAAATATGAGCTATTGCCTCTAACAAAGGTTTTTCTCACAGCTATACTGTGTTTCTTCAGTAATTGCCTCAGGAGCAGTGATTCCAGAATTATGCAGAGCATTGGGCAGGGAGTTTGTAGAGAGCACAGGCACCTGGATGCACAACTAGAGAATAAAATCAAATTGTTGAATGGCTTAATACAGACAAAATCTTCTTTGGATATGCAAGGTCTGAGAATGTTTGCTGTCTTCTCTTCCTACCTCTCTAGACCCTGGGGCAGATACATGGGGGATTTCTCTGTCTGCTCCTCCTACCTTCAGAGCAGTTTCTCAAGTATCAGTGTAATTTTCATATAGAGAATATAAGTGCAGCTGCATGTCAAATCCATATAGGTAGCATCTAAACCATCATTTGGTCCATTTAGAGACATTTGAAATGTCCTTTTAAATATCTGGTTGACTGAACAAGAAAAGGTAAGATTCCTAGCCCTGTTTTCCAGAGCTTTGTGCAAATAGGTATAAATGTCTATAGCAATGGAGCTTTTAATCACTTCCTTTGAGATAAAAGACCTTCCCATGAAGGAATTCCTGTCCAAAATTGTTCCTGAATTAATTATTATTCCTCTTATCCCATCCCAAATAGTTATTCTCCCCCTTTTTGTTGCATAGATTATAATACCTGCTCGGTTGCCTCCACTGAATCCACTAAGGGATCCACTGATCTCAGCCCTCAGCTGCCATTGGCAATTAGGCAGGTGGACAGAAGAGCTGTACAACCAGAGCTCTCCTAGGGAGCCCCAGGTGACTTTGATCTCTGCTTGCAGGACAAGTGTTCACGCTACAGGCAGTCTGCCTCGGGCAGTGCTGTAATGCCTGGCTCCAGCAACGTTTTGGCATCAGTGGGGTATTTCACAAGCTTCTAAGAAGAAATTAAGTTTCCTTCTAAAGAAGAAACCCCTGGCAGTGAAATGCAAAATAAATGCTGGCGAGTTTATTTTTATTTTTTAAGATTGGCATCCTAACGGATCACCACGTATCACAATGCTTCCGTGCATTGTTTGCCTCTTTCTCCCCAGATAGCCTAAGGCTAAAGATTGAAATCAATTTTTTCAGCTCTTATCCATAAATTTATTTTTAGGAACCCAAGGCCTTCTGGCACTTTATCGTTTTGAAGACTGATAGTTAACTTATTTCCAGCTAATTGAGCTCCTTTGATGTTGAGTTCATGATTCAATCCAATTCTTTCGCAAATTTCATTTGCTATCCCTGTGAGTAGATTAGACATACATTTTATAAAGTCAGGTACAGAGATAAAATTGATGCCCTGATCTGTTAAATGTCTTAATAAAGGCACATTATCTCTTCGCTAATTAAATCTTAAAGCAGCTAGTGAAAATTTTATGCCTCCTTCTTTGTCGCTGGTTGTCAGGATTCTTTTTATATCTCATCTGTTGAACACTTTTCTGTTAAGGTATATTCCTTTATCTAGTTACCTTGTGCACATCATATTTCATCCTAGCTGGTTGGATTTGGCTCACAATGTACAGGTTTCATCAGACTGCCAGTGTTCATGAGACTGTTCAGTAGGGCTGACTTGGGCCACACTTGATCAGCATAAATGGCATTGATTCAAATTGGGCAAGTGGTTTTGAAACAAGCCACTGTTGTAGCCCTTCTGTGTCCCACCAAGTGCCTGAAAAAACTTTGTGTAAGATCTCTCTGGTGTCAGAAGAGACAAGACTTGAGAAAACATCTGCACAAACTGTTAAAATATCATCACTGTTAATAGGCAACAGGACAGGCTGCGAAGACTTCCTTGCAGCAACTTCCCGTTGCACATTTCCATACACCTCTAACAAAACAAGAACAAACTGTGCAGCAGACACAGCTGAAGTACCAGAAGGGATGCTCTGTAATAAACATTGCAGTGACCCAAAGTTTTACTTCAGACGTTGAGGTGTGATTGTGCTTTTCTTCCCTTTCAGTGTGCAGAAACTGAGTGAGTTCCTGTCGAGTGAAGAAATTGGAGAAGAACATGATAAATCTTCAGAGCTAAGAAGTGCAGATAATCACAGCAAGTACCAGGCAGTGGTGAGTAAAGCTGTCTCATTGCCAGTGAAGTGGCTGCAGTAGTTTGTACCCAGAATAAATTTTCCACTTCTCCATTTCCTACTGATTATTTCTTACGATTGCAAGACCTCTATTTTAATACCCTCTACTGTATCGTTCACACTGTGGTTGCTAGGGTTTGGGACATTTTGCTGATGCTGCCACCAATTAGTGCTTATTTCTGTCTTTCTGATTTTGCACAGCCACTCAAGGTTGTGAACCGCAAGAGGCCTGCCAGGGAGGACTGGAACAATTACAGCTCTCACATGAGAAGACCCATTAACATCACAGAAGCAGATGATTTCTGTGTAAAGGTGATATGAAGGTCACTCTAGTAACACTTATACTAGCTCACTAATGGTCACTTTTGTATTCTGATGGCAGTTTCAAGTTGAAGAACCAGCGTTTGGTGTGACCTGTCAGACACTTGTGCACTTGTCAGAGATTAACCTGCACCTTTCTCATCTCTGTCTTCCTCTTTAAAAATTAACTACAAATCTATAGGTTATGATTAGTTGCAATTATTCCTCTAGCTTTCACCCAGCCATTTTCTATTTCAAGTGCTTGAGTCATTAGCCCTGTTCTCAGGTCCAAAAATTTAAACTCGAAACACAGAACAGCCTCGACTGGAAGGAACCCCAAAAGATCATCTGGCGCAACCTTTTATGTATGCCAGACTATTTCTCCCATTTCCAGTGTCTGTACAGAGTAATGGGATGAAGAAAATAGAAAATAATTTGTTCTAGACATTCCCAGAATAATCTCGTCATGGATCTTCCCTTTCTCTTCTGAAATTCCTAGTAGCCTTCCCTAGCCGAAATTAAAAACTCACTCCCAAAGACCTAACTTTTCTGAAAAAAAAAAAAATTAAAATTAGCCATGCCACTTTGAGGACTGATTCTCTTGATTTGCTGTGGAAATGGCCAGAAGCAATAAAAATCCTGATGGTTGTTATAGTGATGAAGCTGTTTATTTAGGAAGTCTGCTATTACATTTGCATTTCCAGCAAAAGAGGATGAATAATTCAGTTTCATGGGAGTGAGGAGGACAACTGGTAATGCTTTCAGCTTTTTTTTTAGACATGCTGAATTGCTGCAGGATCCTTTTTGAACAGACTTCCAGGAAAAGAGGAGGAATATTTGAAAGAGGGTTTTGGGTGCAGTGTTGGGTCAAAAGACAGCGTGGAGTGCTAACAGAGGAGTTTGTCACGGAGGACAGGCCAGTGCAGTAACCTCTGTAAGGACAATATTTATAAGGCTTGAACAGAAAGCCAGGACCAAGGATAATCTTTGGCTCCATCTGCTGACACCATTGTCACCGCCAGCCCCCGGGTCAGGGGACTTGTGCAGGTCCTGTGTGTCTGCAGCTCATTGCCCAGGAAGGGGTGTTTGTGGAGAGAGGATCATCTGGCTGCCTTTGGTAGAGAGAGGAGCACTCCACTTGCTTTTGCTCAAGATAGGAGTGTCAGTTTTTCTCAAGGATGTGATAAAAGTGGACCCTTCTACTCTTCTTACTTGAAAAATTGTTGTACCTTACATAGCTGAAAGGCTTTGAAGGCTTTAGTGGCTCTGAAAGAGTGAGAGAAGAGGGTCCTGTACAAATGTAGGTCTTTTAAAATTGTCTCCCATTCCGTGTTTTTCACAGTATCCGTGGAAATCTCCATTTAAAGTCTGAACAGGCTTTGTTTCCTGGTTTTAGTCTTTTCCAATGAAACCATTTCTGTATCTAGCAAAACCTAGATTATCTGAGAATCTTGTCAGAAATACAAAGGAAAATGCTGTAATGGGCAGCAACATCTAATTTCATGGAAGGTTCTGCAGGTCTGCTTGGAATTTGGGTGCTGTAATTGCTGTATAAGCTGCACTGTGTCTCGAGTGACATTCAGGGCTCTGCAAAGAGCAAACTGGGCATGTATGTAATTTAATTGTGCTGTAATCATTTCAGTTATTGCATGTACCTACCGTAATAACAGAACAAGAGAAACTCTAAAGGGCAACTTTTCTTTCCCTCATGAATTCTCAATAAGTTTCTAATTGTGCTTGAGTTCAGAGGTTTCTGCCCATTGAAATCCAGCCCTTTACAATGTCAGTCACTTGAAGATCCATTTCCTGCATTGGGCAAAGGCTAACTCTGTTCCTGTGCTCAGTGTAGTGCAAAAAGAAGTATCTCTGATGTTAGAAACAAACAAGTGAGTTTTAAAGCTGGGTTTCTGTTTATTTTTTCTCTCCATCTTTGTATAGATCACAAATGGATTTTTCACTTGGACACCTGAAGGTCCTCCAGCATTGTCCAATATTGATATCCGAATCCCTCAAGGTAAAAAGTTATATCAGATAAACAGAATAAGATGTTTTTCCATAGGCATCTGATAAATCAGAATCTCATGTATACTTTGCTCTCTCACAGGTCAGCTTACAATGATTGTGGGACAGGTGGGCTGTGGTAAGTCATCTCTCTTGCTGGCCATACTTGGTGAGATGCAGAAGATCTCTGGGAACATATCCTGGAGCAGGTAGGGCCATTTAATTTAAAATTCTAATTTAATTTAAAAATTCATCTTGCATTGAGTAGTAATGCAGAAAAAGCCCAAAATATATCCTGGGAACTTGTGGAATCAGGGATTTTCTAGACACACAGTCAAGAAGAAACCTTACCGTAACATCACCAGGAATCCCCAGCTAGGGTGAAACAAGCTGTCTATTCCATCATTAGGAGTGGACAGCCATTCTTGGGCATTCTCCACTCCAGCAGCATCACCTGAGTGAAATTTGTAACTAGAATTAATTAGCTTGAGGTGTGGTGCTGCTACAGAATGGCGTTTGCACTGTTTGCCTGAGCTCGTGTCTTTTCATGGACCTATAAAGGGCTGTTCGCTCACTGGGAGCAGTGCCTGGCTGATGTGTGCTCCATCCCAGCACCAGGCTAATGCCTGAGAGACTGAAGAGTCTTTCAAGTGGCAGTGACCTCAGAGTCCTCCCCAGTGCATCCTGCCTGATCTGACAGGAGCGAGTCAGTCATATCCTTCCCTCCATTCCCAAGGGGACACAGCACCTGTGCTCCGATAGCCACCTACAAATTCCACTCATGGCTAACTTTTGTACTGGCCTTGAAGGGAGGGGAAAAAATGGTACTGAACTCCAGCAGTTTCTGCTGGGACTTGTTCTCTTGACCCTCAGGCGAGGTGACAGATGGTAAAATATATTGCAGCTCCTGTTTATGGTTTCCAGTAAATTCCTGCCATCTCTAATACATAGTTTGATCGATGTGTGTGAACATTTTGGCCTGTTTATTTTGCGGTACCAAACTTCCTACCCATACAGACTGCACTTTGCCCTTTGGGCTGTGATTATTTGTAGGTAAAGCTCAACAAATTGTAGAAGAACCTAGAGAAACAGTGAATTTTATTTCCAACTGATCAAGAATTAAGGAAAAACAGGGCACCTGTAACTCAAATCCACACACTCTGATGGACAGAGGGTCATTGTTGCCCAGTGGGGTCTGCACTGATTTTGTGGAACAGTTCTCTAAATTCTTTGAGTGTTTGTAGAGAGATATGATTTATATCCAGCCTTCATGCCAGACATGCTACTCAGAATTGCACGTGCTTTAATAGCAAAGTACAAGGAAGGAAAGTTGTCTATTTTATGGGTGGAGAAAATGAAACATAAGAAGGTGACCCTTTCAGCTAGTGAGAGAAACAAAAACAGAAGCCGAAGTTCCCGAATTCAGTGATCTATCCATGAGAATATACTTCCCTAAGCAGAAAATCAGACTATGGTGAGGAACCATACAGAATCCTTGCAGCCTTATTAGGTGAACTAATTTCATTTCAACAAGGCTGTAATTTTTTACAGATGACATAACATGATTAAGAAGTGTAATTTGAATGTCTGATGCTAAACTAAAACATGACATGATGTTTCTGATCACAGACTGTGCTGTGTTTTTAAATAGCACTTGTTTAGAAGTATGTGCTTCACAACAGTGGAAAGGTCAGAGCTGGTTTTTATGTCTTCTATATGTGCCAAAGTATCACAAGGTGAAATTCAGTTGTTATCACGTTTGCTCTGCTATCTGTCAGATATGTAGAGAGGGACTTGTGGCTGTTACAATCTGAGCACTGTAAGTGCTGGCTGCGCTGGGACAGATTATGAGTGGTCTCATCTTTCAGAGCTGCTGCCATGTGCCCTGCTCTGTTCAGAGTGATGGATGCAGCCGGTGGGGGCTGCACACCTGTGTTGTAAAGCTATCAGATGAAAGCTCCCTTAATTTGATAAGAAAATACTAATGCCTGACCGGGAACATGCAACCTTATCCCAGGTTCAAGGAGAGTAGAATTATCAAGTAATCACCAGGGCTCATAGCCTCAGCTCAGGCAATGAAAACTGTCACCCAAATCAGTAAGTTCCTTGTTAAAAGCTCTTTCTCTGGGTATGCTTGGCTTCAGTCATTCATGTTACAGAATAGACCTGAATTAGTTCATCCAAGTTTCCTTCCCCTTCCCTTCCTCCAAGGTCATAGCTATGAAGATGAAGGATGTATCCTGCTGACATGTCACTCAGGGCTCAGGAAATCTGAATGCTATTCCTGGCCCTTCCCTTGGTCTAATGGATAACAAGTCATTTCCTTATTCTTTGCCCCCATGCTTTATGAATAAAACAGGATTAACTGCATATCACCTTTGCCTGTTTCTTATAAAAATTATTTGTTTCAAACCCTTAAAAAGTAATGTAATTTATTCCTGGTCTAGCAGGGAGATAATCAGAAGTGAGCCATAGCTCATTTGTGATTTTTTGTTGTTTGTGTTACAGTGTGTGTCCAGAAGATCCTGCTCAGATTAATGCCTCTTGTCCAAAGCAGGCTGAGAGCATCTCAGTATAAATATTTTATAATAGAGTTAGAGATTTAACAAAAACAGAGAAATTATTATTTACATTCTGCACAGGTGGTGAATGGTAATGATTTGACCTGTTATTGTGTAAATAATCATGGTATATGCCATGCTAATTTCTTCTGGGCAGTATCTCACTTTTAACAGTCCCAATTCAAGTCCTGTTGGAGTAAATAATACCAGAAAACTGATCTAACTGAGAAATATTTTGCTCAAACATAATTATGTCACTTGTTTTAAACAGGGCATACATACTTGCATGTGAATCTTGAGTCTGTATAATGTGAAGGAATATAGAGATTTAAGGTTGTTAACAGTAGGCTTTCACCTTGATGTGGAGTTGACTGTTTTCATCAAATGAAAGAAGTTGGTTTTATGCCTACAAAGTAAATTGGTTTTAAAAAATACTTATTCGCTGGAGTTTTCATAAACTTCCTGGTACTTAATTTTATTTAAGTGGGAAATTAAGATCTGAAGGCTTGAAAATCTCAGTAGGCTCATCTTTGCATCGTTAGACATCTAAAATACCTTGACAAATTAGATCTAGACCTCATTATCAAACATATGTTACTTTGGCATTTCGGCACTGGTAGGAGATCAAGGCATCCTTAATTGCCAGGAGTATGCAGGAAAAGAGGGAAAGGAGGGATAAAACGAAGTGGGGGAAAGTGCATTGAGAAGTTTGAGCTAAAACTCCAAGTGGAGAATTTTTTTACAGGTAGAGAACAGAAACACAGATCAGGCAATTGATACACAATTGGTTCAGGGTCCTTGTGTTGTGCATGGAAGGGCTGGAAAAGATTTTCTATTTCAGCCTTTCCGTAGTTTCTGTTAAGAATGTGAATGTGTTTCTACTTAATGATATGCATCAGGCTCATGGGTTTTTGGAGAAGGTGCCACTGAGTTCACATGGTCACTAAAAACCAGTGGAGTGAAAGTTAACTGTGGAAAAGCTTTGCTCAGTACACAGACCTCTGGAGTCAAGGTACTAGTGGCTGGCTGGTGCTCTCAAACTGTACAGTAAACTCACTTCAGATATGGTCATTGCTTATTATGCATAAACTTTATGGAAGTGTCTCAAACCAACCTTTTAATCTGCAGGTATAGTTTTCTCTCCTGGGTATTTATAAGCAAATTGTGTTGGCATAAAGTTAATGAGACTGTCCTCTTTAAAGCATGAAAGACTTTGTTCCTCCTTGATTTTGTTTTTATCATTTGACACACAGATCTTTCACTCTTTTGAATGGAACTGAATTTAGCATCCGTAATAAGTATGCCCAGTCATCCTGTCAAAACAACTCTGAACATCTTTGTACACATTCAAAAATAGCAAAACCAAAACCTGTCTGTCCCTTGGACCTGCCCACATTTACAGAGGCACATCCCCCCAAGGATGGGGCCAACACAGAACACAGTATATGGCAGCTGAAGGTGGGATTTGGGGTTCACATTAACCCATTATATGCAGCAGAGGTGCAGTTATTGTCATGGAAAAAAACCAGTATAACAAATTATCACTTTGTTTTCCCAGAAAATGAGCTTTTTTTTATGGAACTGCCTTCTTGTCACAGCAGGACTTCTCAGTTCTGCTAGCACCTCCAGGGCAGGGTGGAGGTGATTTTATTTGTTGAGTTAAATTAATATTTTTAAGGAGAAAAGGGTCACCAAGTCTTTTTGCCTGATGAAATCAAGTCAGTTTGTGTAGAAGGAACAGATGCTGCACTGCAGCCCTGTGATAAGTAATGTTTGCAGCCTGTGCACTAAGTGGAATTTAATAGTTTTTCTTTCTGGGGCAGATTGCTTGGGCTCACTTAAGTAAACAGTCTTTGCTTTCTGTTTGTGATGCAGCTGCCCTTCTGACAGTGAGACGGGGGAAGATTTCAGGTATGGTATTGTTTGCAGCTATTGGTTTTCCTGCTAAATCAATTGCGGTAGAAAAAACCAAATGTTTCTAATATCTTTGCTTAAGAGTCAGAATTCTGAAAATCAGTGACATTTTAACTGCATTATCTCAGGGTACAATTTTTGAAACCACTTATGAAAGTTACAAAAGTAAAAGTGGATTTCTGTTATGAAAGCATTGCCATTTGGAGATTTTGAATATTGTATCCTAATATGTCTTTGAAAATCTTTCTCTAAAGGTCTGAACCAGATTATGCTATGCTTTAAAAAATAGTACCAAGTATTTAAAGGTTTCATTTATTAAAGCAAATTCTCCCCATTACCCTTCTCTTCTTTTTTTTACATCCTGTCATAAGTTTCTTTTCTCACCTACCGTTCTTCAGGCACACACAGAGAAGTGTGGAGAGTAGCAGATTAGTCCATCTGTTGGCAAGGAAATTATTTTTACCTGATTAACATAGCTCAGCTTGGATTTTTGGAATATCTACCAACTAAAATCAACTAAGAACAAAGCTTTCTGACTTCAGCGTGCAAACCTCCAGAACAGTAATCCTTGTAAAAGTGATGATGCTGTTCTTGCTGGAATCAGTGAGAACTTTTGTTACTGAAATCAGCAGTGTCATATGGCCTCCCTTTCCTTGAATTAGGCTAAATTGTGTGGCTTCTACTGACCAGGATATTTTCTTTGTTCTGTCATTCTCCAAGTACTCCACTGCCTTTTCTTTAGATTTCCCAGCTTCTCCTCTCCCAGTTATCATATTTTTCAGACTTTTTACCTGGTTGTCAGGCTGAGTCCTGCAAAACTTCTGCTCCCCTCTGTGTGTAGTATAAAGAGGGAGTTTCATGTACCTCATGTCTAAGTCTCATGGTAAAGGATACTTGGAAATCTCACAGTGCTTTCTGTATTAAGAAAAACCTTTCTGTATTAAGAAATTTCTGGGTCAAGTTGAAAGGAAACCATTTAAACCCATTGAGATACAAGAGAAGTATGATCAGAATTAGATATTCACATGTTTGAAACTTTCAGAAATGGACAGCAAAGGGTGAGATAACATGCACAACAGGATGGCAAGAGTATTAAAAAGTAGGAGAGAATATTAGGCTGGATGAAAGTTAGCTACATTATCATATGTTCTGGGAATCCTAGTTGGTTAAGTGCTGTAAGAATATCTCTGCTGGTTTTGTTGCACTAACATCCTGTAGAACATTTTTGGTGCTCTCAGAAATGTATTTTGGGCCAAAGGCTTTTGAGGTCTTGAGCATTTGCTCATAGGTGTTGAAGGCTTTCTACAAGGTTGTTTAGCACTTCTCAAAATTGAATCTTAACCATATCTTTTTTAGGTCAGTATCATGTAGCACAGAATTTTAGCATAAAAAGAGTTTTATTTCTATTATGCAGTCATTTTGCTGTATTTTTAATTATAGCATAGTGATGTTACTTTGTGGTGTTATTTGCACTGTCTGAAATAATTTGCTTTTTTTTAAACCCTTGTGCTTATTTTTTGCAGCCCAGAGAAAGAATCTCCTGTTGACATGGAATTCAGGTACATTTTAGAAACTAATGGTGAAGATCCAGAGGTCCCTTCCAACCTCAGTCATTGTTCAGAAGTCTCTGCACTTAATGAGTTTCATGTTCCCCCTTAGAAGACAAATAGGATGTCTCTGTATGCAGCTACTGCAAGATTTCAAATAAAAACAAGCAAGTGACCCTTGAAGTTTAATAATGGCAAAAAGATTTATTCCCAAAAGCTCAGGACTGGCAAGACCAGAATGCTCCAATAGTTTCCTTCAGGGTGAAAAGAAAAGAAGCTTATTTTTTGCATATGCAGTGGTAATTCAGAACAGTACACATTTCTCTCATATCAGGAGAACATTTGAATTTGAGTAGACTGATGGTAGAAGTTAATGAATTGTGCAAAATAGTCAAGATGTAACTGTAGTCAGCAATCCCAAAACAGACAGGGAAGGCTTTGCAATGTATTATTTCCTCTACCATCATAATCCTAACTCCATCGCATTTTAAGTGTGTCTATTTCCTTTTAAAAATTGCCAACATTTCAGATTTGGTAGGTTTATTAAGGCATTGATATTCATATATGGATGTCCCTTAACTAGTTGTATTTTCAGTGATCTTGAGGATATACTGGGCCTCCTGGACTTAACAAAACAAAATGTGAAAACAGAGTTGTTTTTTTTAAAGTTGTTATTCTATCTTCACAACATCACAGAATCACTGAAAGAGTAAGGTTGAAGGGACCACAGTGCTCCTCTGGTCCAGCCTCCCTGCTCAAGCAGGGCCATCCCAGAGCACATGGCACAGGATTGTGTCCAGATGGTTCTTGAATATCTGCAGTGAGGGAGACTCCCCAGCCTCTCTGGACAATCTGTTGCAGTGCTTGGTCACCCGCACTGCGAAGAAGTGAATGTTGTTCCTTTTGACAGTGTTGTTTCTGGCGAGTTAATGTGATTTATAATGAGTAAACAGGCTTGATTCTATATTAGACAAAGCTCAAAGTCTCCAGGGAGCTCAGGGAAGGTTTTTCCTCTTTATTTCAAGGCTGAATTTTTCTGTCTGAGTCTCTGTGATAATTAAGAGGCTATGGGTAGTCTGTTGTGTTATCACAGGGGAAAAAATACACTCCGTTGATGAAAACACATGGTTATTTATGCAGTCTGGGGACAGGAATCAATCACTTCCACCTGCAGAATAAATCCCTCTTAGGTCTTTGCTGAGCCATTGGTTTGCATTCTGTCGAATAACTGTGAAACTTTCTGTATGTTCAAGGCAGACTTTCAGGGCAAGTCTTGCACACTTCACTGCAGAATATTTGGTTCTCAGTTTTTTTAGCCGTGTGCTTCTCACAGTTTCAGCATTAACAATTGTGCTTGATTGTCTCTTTACTGTAAGCAGCACTGTGGATGTGCAATGGATTTCACATATGTAAAAAAGAAGCTTGCAAGCACTTGCAGGCATTTTGTTTGTGTCAAAATATGATCTGTCCTGATATGGCATCCTAGTGTCAGTTTGCAATTAGGATTAATTTAGAGGAACTTACTAAATCCTCAGTCCATAATCAATTTTGGCAAGCTCATTGCCTGTTCCCAAGTTCCTTGCAGTAATGAGTTCTCACTGATGCCCTAAAAGCAGAATGTAGTCCAAATGTGAGTGATATTCCCAGACATTGCTCTGGTTCTCAGCATGGAGTGCATCACACTGGCAGGGCCCATATCTTCACTCAACCCAAGAACACTTTTTGCAAAAGTTGTAAAAGCTTTTTCCACAAAAATTTGCTGCTCTTTTTCAAAAACTAAATTAGAAGTAACTTTTTGATCACATTGAGAATTAAGAGCTGCAAAGGCACAGTTTCAAGCAATGAAAAGGAGGGGAAGGGAATACATCTTCATCTTGGAATGCTCAGAGCAATTTTTTCTCAATTATTGGGATGAAAATTTCATACTAATTGAAAAAATGCTTCTCTCTTGAGGCAGACCTGAATGTTCTTTGAATTAGATTTTGGGACTGCAGGCTGGGCTGCCTGGGGGATATTTTTTGTCTTTTCTTTTCTTTTGTTTTGCTATTTGTTTCAATTTCCAGTAAAGAAAATTCATAAAGCATAATTTAATTCTAATGACCCATCATAAATTTCAGCTTGGAAGCATGTTAGCAGAATAGTGGAAATGTGTGTTCCTTTAGGTCATCAACAAAAATTGGATCCTATCATGGTTTCTAAACAAGCTTGGTAAAAGCCTGAAAAAAAGGAGCATGACAAACATCCTTAACTTATCAAGAGAAATAAAATGTACTTTGTCAAGTCATGGCTTGAATTGCTTTCAGGTCCTACTAGAAATAGGCTGCCCTCATGGCTGTCTAGCAGACAGAGGCCGCATTTGGGTGAGAGGTCCTATCTTTTTATTGGGTTAGCTGATAGAGCTAGAAAGGAAACAAATATGCTTTTAGGCATATGATCCCTGTTTTGGCCCTTTTCTGGAGAAAGGGTGATACAACAGGAGCTTTCCACCAGTATCAGTTGCTCTGATAAAAAATGTTGCCTTTCTCCCAGCTCTGCCTTACTGAGGTCCTTAGTGCACCACAGACAACAAAAGCGCAAATTCTCCAGTGGGCAGGCACTTTTCTTTTTCCACAGTAATAATAACAATAATTTCTGTGAAATAATACGTGTATGGTGAGTGAGATCCTGCTGACTATACCTGCTAAGTTGTCCCTTCTGATGGTACATTATGAGGGCAATTTCACTAAGGGAAATTCAGCAAATATTTTTCTGTCTGTGTTCTCTTTTCTTGCCTTTATAAGCATAGAAATAACCTACTCATTTACCTTCTATTTCTCTTCTTACAACGGGAAAAATAACTGGCAGAGGGAATTGCCTTTGTGCATATTTGGAGTTGTTTGGACCTTTTTCAAACACATTTAAAATATCTTTTTAGAATGTCCCTCCTGTAATGTGTTGCCTGCCTAGTGTTCTGCTGCACATTTAATTTTTTTTGTTAATCTATCCAAACAGAGCTGGGATGCAGTCTTAGTTAATTTTCTTCCTGCCATCCACTCTGCTCAAGAGGCAGCTTTATTGAGCTAGACTCTCCAAATCCCACCTCACAGTAGAAGAGGGAACAAAGTGAAATTCAGTTGGGTAAACAATTTCAGTATTCTGTTGGAAATGTACCATCCTATGTATTTCCTTGATAGAAGTGGTCCTAAAGAAAGAAATTAAAGCATTCTTGAAGATTAATTACTAGTTTCTTCATTTACAAAAAAATAAAAAGGTTTCCAAAACCACCAATTGCACTGGTAAGCTGGCAACTCTTGTGTTTGTTTTTTTCCCAGGAAAAGAGGTGCAGTAGCTTATGCATCCCAGAAGCCTTGGCTGCTCAATGCCACTGTGGAAGAGAATATCACGTTTGAAAGCTCTTTTAACAAGCAGAGGTAACAGGTTCCAGCACTGCTGTGTGTTTTACTCCCCTTTCCCATAAATACTGGGGTCGTGTGGGTCACATATGGGGTCCCCATCTCCGTGTAGGAACAAACCTACTGCACCTGCCTGAACACAACAGTATCCCCCTTTGACCATGATTTTCCTGAGGGACACAAGGGACAGGATTTGTCTCACTTGAGCTCGAGTGTACAAATGTTTTCATTTCCAAGGACCATGTTTGTTTAGCATGCAGTGTTCTCACACCTGACTGGTCTGCCTCTCGTGGAAGGACATCACCTGTTTGGGAGTGGGAGTGTTATTTGTAAAGGATTAATGGGCTGCTTTTTTATTCAGAATAAATGGCCACCAGACATTGTAAAATACTTAGAAATCAATTGCTGGTATTCCATTCCACCACCCTTAAAAGAAGTGGTTGACTATGTATTTACATCCTACACTCATTTTTTTATGTCATCCTTGGGTATTGAAACAAGAAACAAAGGCCCTGGGTGTGAAAAACAATTAAGTGCTAAAAAATAGCAATTTACCTTGGAAGAAGTTATGTTGGTTTTTCCTGGATTTAACAATTTAACATTTTTAATTGGGAAGCTGACCTAGGATCCTTTTTCTTAGCTGAAATATTATTTACTTGCCTGTGATTGAAAGAGATCCCATTAGAACAATTAGTGGCTGGCAAATATGTTTTCCACCATGTGATTTTTTCCAGCTGGTTGATTTTTGTTCCTCTGTAGGTAGGAAATGTGCTTCTCCAGCAGTATCTGTGTGGATTTTGTTGCCTTTTTTGTTTCCACAGGTACAAAGCAGTAATTGATGCTTGTTCCCTCCAGCCTGATATTGACATTCTGCCTCACGGAGACCAAACCCAGATTGGAGAGAGGGTCAGTAAACAGATACAGGCTTCTATTTTTGGTTTAAATATATAGAGGGGAATTTATTATGATGTTGGTTCCTAAAATCTTACAGGTTATTTGGCAACAAAGGTTATCTTTTAGTTAAGTGTATGTTTGGGTCATTAGTCTGAAAGCTCATTGCTCAGTAAACATGGAAACACTGTCATTTATGTGAGGTGCAATGATTTAAATGTGCTGCTATCAAAATGTTTAACTATTCTGCAGCTGCTGTTGCAGATATCCTGGCTTAACAGGGCATTTTTTTGTTTCTTTAGGAGTAACATAAAAATCAAGAATAATGCTTAGTTTGTTTTGGTGGTTTTTTTTAAGAAAAAAGGGCAGGTGTTTAATCAATGGCTTTATCACATCATGGAGGGTTAGGGAGTGACAAGAAAGGAAACAGAAGTCACAGATTTGTAAACAAATAGCATATACTGACGCTGTCACAAACAGGCAAAAGAACCTCAAAAAAGCCCCCTAAAACACCACAAGGATCCATTGCAGGCCCACATTTTGGAAAAATTTCTCTGGGCTTCTTTGCCCAGAAAGTCTTCTATGGATAATCCAATCAGAATATGAATATGAATATTCAGTCAATGTTTTTTTAACTGTCTCATTGCTCCTCTCCTGCTTGTCTCCAGGGTATTAATCTGTCTGGAGGGCAGCGCCAGCGTATCAGCGTGGCACGAGCGCTTTACCAGCAGACAAATGTTGTGTTCCTGGTGAGTAGGTGCCCTTCTGTTTGTGCTCCATGCAGAAGCATGAGATGGGAGCATTCAGAGTATTTCATGGGTCACACGCTGAGCACTGTGTTTCGCTGAGCACAGCCAAATGTGCACTGTGTATTTCAGAGCTGCTGTCAGCTAGCCTGCAGGTAAAGAAGCATTTTGTATATGCTGCAGAGAGACAGACAGGTATTGAACATTGAAATGCTGATGCTTGTTCTCTCAGTATGTTGAAAATTCACTTTGGCCCTTGTTTTTATCTTTGGGTCTTAGAAATTTAATAGTCTCAACTATATTAATGAAATCCTGAAGCTGTCTCAGGCCTGAAATTAATGTTGTCTCGTGTCTGGGGTGTTTCCTTTCTGCAACAAGCTAAGCTGCTTTTGCGCCCAGAACTGCCTGTTGCATATCCTGTCCCAGCTATGGAAAGAGAGTGACAGCAGGTTCTAACAGCTTCACAGGTGGGAAAACAGATGCATCCTACACACACGCTAGTAGTGAGCTTGCTGGCTTTCTGATTTAGGACTTCCTTCTTTAGCTCATCTTTCCAGAAGGTCTGAATCCAGCTGTTGGGACAGCGAGACGTAGATCACGTAGGATTAGAGAAGCTGTGCACATTAGATGTCATCCCTGAAAGAAAGGGAGGCTATTTAGACCTTTCCCTGTAATTAGGCTAATCAATCTGTGCTTGCTTCATGTGTAGGACATTGCCAGGTAAAGATCAGAGTGCAGGAGAGTAGGGAGCAGTTGGTCCAAGTGCTGCAAATCAGCAGATCCAGTATTGGGCTGTAACTTGGTTTTGCCCTTTTTGACCTTCTGTGAAGGGGCACTCAATAATCTCCTAACAGCAGCAGGTTCTCTTATGGTTTTATAATGTAAAAACACTTACAAATAAACTTTATTTCCTGTTATTAATATTTCAAAAATAATCAGAAATCCTATGCATTAGTTTTGGCAAACACTCAGTTCTTTCAAGGCTGGTTTTGTAAAGAAATGCTTATGAAACTTCTCTCTCATAAGCATAAATGACAAATGGGTGATGTTTAGGTCTGTGCCAGATCAGAAGAGTGCAGCAGCAGAGCTGACAACCTCCTTGCTCAGTGAGCACCGTGCACACACAGCTGCACACACGCTTTTGAGAGAAAATTATGGATCACAAAGTTGCTGTGTTTCAAAAGCAGTTTCCAGGTGCTTTATGTTATGATGCTCTGGTTTATTAGAATTTAAGTGGTTGTATTTATCTTACTGCTAATTTCAGATATTTTTGATTTCTAGTAAAGCCTGGGTTTAGTGCAATATTATAGCATGAAATAGTAACACTAAGTAAATCCTACAGCCAGTATTGCTATTGCAAGCAGAAATATCAAAACAAATCACAAGGTTTGTGATTCCGTATAAATAGGGTTAGGTAAACAAGCTCCCCAAAAGATGGTACAGATTAATTTATGCCTAAATGAATTGCATATAATTGATTCAATAAGATAATCTAGGTCAAAAATCAAACAGCTGAGCCATTGAAATGATCAATATTGTGAATTTTGTGATTTTTTTTTTGGTGAGTCTTTGTTAATAGAGTATTGATTTATGAATAAAAAAACAATCTAAAGGCAGTGATGTACAAGAGAAACAAAACACGCTCATTGTCGCTGTCCCTGGAGCAGTTATGCAATAAGTGCCATAGACCCACACTGGGACATTGTCTGGAGCCTGACAGAAGCCATGTGCTCCAGCTGTGCAGGCCATGAACACATCTGGGGAGAGGAGCAGGTCCCAGAAAACCCCACAGAATTGTACTATTGACACAGCTGGCATTACTGTATGCCTGAGTCCCTGCAAAAACAGCTCAAGATTTGGTGTTCTGTAAATTAAGGAAACCATTCCTCAGCAAAGTTCTGATCTTCTGATGGCCTCTTTTCCATGTCCATATTAATCTAACTGCTATTTTTTACGGTTTTACTGCTATTAAAACCTGTCAGTTTCCTTGGAATCCCCTAAGCTCTGGCTCCAAAAGCTGACCCCTTATCCTCATGACAGGATGATCCTTTTTCTGCCCTGGATATCCACCTGAGTGACCACCTCATGCAAGAAGGGATCCTGAAAATGCTGCGGGAGGACAAGCGGACCATTGTGCTGGTGACTCACAAGCTGCAGTACTTGCCCCACGCTGACTGGGTAGGAAAGCTCTTCCCATTTTTTCTGAGGAGGCAGGAATAGGTCTTGCTGCAAACAATGCTTTCCCTTCATCTCTCCACCAAGTAATAGTTTGGCGAGGAGATATATAATAAAATAAAGATCTTTTGAAAATTAGCCAGTTAGAGGTGCCATAATTTTGAGATTCCTATCATAGAACAACTAAATAGTTCAGATTTTCATAGAGCTGATACTTAATACTCTTATGAAAGCAGCTTGCATTTAAAATATATTTACTATCCAAAAACATGAGCTACATTGGAAAATTTTGGCTAATTTTTTAATCTCAAAATCGTGAAATGTTTGAGTCGCACATTGGCCTCTGCTGGGATGTTACTAGGAATTTGTGCTATCACAGAACAAGGTGCATTTATGCAAGGTGGATATTGAGGTGCATGGAAGTATAAGATTAAAAACTCAGTATTTCCTTGTGGTTAGTACTAGTATATAATATATCAAGAACATCTTTGCCCTTTGTCTGTTGGCAAGACTTTAAGAAATGTGTAGTATTTGATTGTTTTGTTAGGTTTCTTTTTTATATCTTGTACTTTACAGAAAATAAGAAAGGATGTATGCTTTCTATACCAGTTTGTAATTGGAGATATCAAAGATGAAGAAGGAATTTCTGGGTTTTTGATGGTTTTGTTTTTTTAGTTCATTGGCTCACGTGGCCTTGCACTTAGGTCTACAATTCTCCAGCATCCCAGGTCTCCTTGCCCAGTGATTGATGACTGCAGTTATTCCTCCTAGCAGGACTTCTCTCTTTCACATCTTGCACAGGCTATAGCAGCAGTTTCCTGGTCTCAAGAAATAATCATATTTCAGCTGCTTCCTGAGCTTCATATTGGCTTGGTATAAAGTTGCAAATAGACATTCATCTTGTTCTGATCAGATTTTTGGTGAGCAGCATTTGTCCTTTAAGGTCTGTGCTGTGACCTTGTCCCTCAGTTGTTTGCCTTTAGGAGTTACCACTGTTCTCAGCACAGTTCTGGATTTCTGGTTAGTGTCTCTTGGGATACAGGAATTTTCTGCTTTCTTCCCTTTCTTATGAGGTTCATCTTAACTACTTCTTTTTTATTGTTATATATTTGCAATTGGTTTTTCAAGCATACACAGCTATGACCTTTTGTCAGTATAATTGTTTTAATTTTCTTTGTGAATGTCAAACCCGTTTCTAGATGTTGGTGTTCTATGAGATGTTCTATGAAAATTACTTTATTTGTATTATCTTCTAGTTGTGTAATTTTTAATGAAATATATTGTTTCAAATGACCTGTAGCTTAGGAAGGATCTGTATGAACTTTATAATTATAAAATATTTATTACAAAATAGTTCATGTTTTTTTCCATAAGTGTAGGTTTCATTAATCCTTAACAATTCTGACCCAGTGAAGTGAAGAGGGAATATTTATTTTATTTTATAAAGAAATTTAAAATGAATATATAGTTGAAGTATATGTCATGGTCCCCCTAAATCTTTTTAGTGAAACCCTCAGAAGAATTCAAGGTCCAGTGCAATTGCAGGTTTCCTGAGTAAATTGACCACAGAGAGATCCTTGTTTGCTCTATTTTTACCTTTCCTCTGGTGTAAATTCTTAGCAATAAGCAGAATAGGTTATTTCCCCTCCCCCTGCCTGTGGAAATTTCTGAGTTTCCAGGGAGAGAGAAAAATAAATAGTGCATTAACTCTTTTGTAATGATGTGGGTTTGCAATCTGCATGCCTCATTTTCCAATTGTCCCTGTCAGATCTAGAGCGACAGTAGTTAGATTGTGTGTATCGCATAGCTACGCTGACACAAACCTGGAAACCGCTCCCTGCAGACTTTGTCTTGCATATATAATTATTTTTTCCAAACTGTGTCCAGTGTTTATGCTTTTAAAGCTTTAGGGATTCAAATTCCCCAGCTCTTCCTTATCAGTCCATGGTATCAGAGAGGAGCCAGCATGCTCATATCTAATTGCCTGAATGAGGGCAAAACCTACTGCACTCAATGTCTTGCTAAAAGCTTTTTCCTTTTAGGAGGTAAGAAAACTCTAAAATCTTATCTTGCTAATGACTTGTATTTAGGAAGAGTAGTGTACCCCCCTGTCTGCCGACAGGGATCCCATTCTTCTTTGTTAAAAGCAGCCTTTTCTGAAAGCACAGAGAGCAGGAAGTTTCTGGGTTTTCAGCATCTTGAATGAAGGGGGATAGAGACAGGAGATAAAGTCACTGTCTTTGTAGAAGGCAGATTTTTTTGCAGAAATATTACTTATTTTGAAAAAGAGAAAATCATGTCAAAGCAGAGCAACATAACTTTAAAGTAAATAGATGTGCCCAGCCATTTGTCTCACCACTTGTGTTTCTGACTTTTTAGATAATTGCGATGAAAGATGGTAACATCCAGAGAGAAGGAACGCTCAAGGACATTCAGAAATCAGAGACTGAGCTCTTCGAACACTGGAAGACATTAATGAATCGACAAGACCAAGAGCTGGAGAAGGTTTTTAATGGGCAGGGCAATCAATATATGCAAGAAAATGTTGTCTTTTTTTTTCCTTCTTTCTTTTTTTTTTTTTTTTGCCTTAGGTTGAAAGGATTAGCAAGAAATGACAGGCTGTATGTGATGTCTAACTTAATATGAATGTAGTATTAGTATTACCATTATTATTTATCTGTTAAGATAAATTCCTTTGTCTGGACATCTCATATTTCTTTGATTCTGTTCTAATCCATTCTTGATAGGAAGCCCTATCAATATATTGTCATCTAAGGAATATTAAATAGGGCCATTTTAAGAAAAGCACTGCTAATATTGACAATTGGTTTTTTATATATGCCTGAACTTACTCACTGCTTTGGGTAGAAGCTTTTCTGATATGCCTATATTAAGTTCCTTAAATGATGAAGATGTTTTGTCTTTCATACTATAACACAGGAGGAATGAGATATTAATCTCATTTCCTATTAATTCTGGGATAACTGTCCAAGTTACGATGCCAAGAGGGTTGGGGTTGACATCCTGAAATTAATGTTAGATATCTAATTTATGTCCTTTGGTTTACACAGAGGTAGCAAATCAATCATTTATGGCTGCCTGCTGTAAGATTGTCGCTTCTATTTTTCACTGAGTGCAAACAATTTTATCACAACCAGTAATTTTTTTTGTATTAATTCTGTGGTTGAAAACACATGAACTTCCCTTTTCTAGGAAACAACTATTGAGGAAAACCCTGTTTTGGAAAGAACAAATCTCCGGAGGACGATGTATTCCCGGGAAGCATTGCTGAAAGATGATGAAGAGGATGAAGGTGACGGGGGCACCCTTTGAGCCCATTGCCAGTACATTACTGTTTAACAGTTAAATTGTATTAGAATGAATTAACACCATTCAAACTGGCAGGGGAAAGATAATTTTTCACATGGGTCATGATTTATAAGAGTGCTGTTTCCATTGCTTTGACCTCTGGGCTAGAGTGATTGCAAGCATTCACAAGTCATCACTTCCTCCAGACTTTTGAGGTTTTTTTTTCTTATGTGAATATGATTTAATAATGAATGAAGGATAATATTGAACAATATGCTGGGTGAACTTCAGCTGTCAATAGCTAAACCTTCTTGCTTAAGGTTTTACATAGGAAAAAGTTTGCAATTCATTTTTATCGAGCCAGTACTTTCAAACTGCAAAAACATGGTTGAAGAAATTGATCGCCAAGTGTTGAGGTTTTTTTATCAACTTTTTAGTGCACATTACTGCTAACTTTAGCAGGTTAATACATGCAGGCCTGAGCAGGTACTTTCACCTTAAAGCTATTCTTTATCCTGGATGGTAAGACCTGGTTTGTAGCCACCACTTGCCAGTCCCTTTGATATGTGTGTCAGCACTCCTGTCCTTTTCTCTTGCACGTTGCAGAAGAAGTAACAGAGAGTGATGACGAAGACAACCTGTCTTCAGTGCTGCATCAGAGAGCCAAGATGCCCTGGAGAGCCTGTGGCAAGTACCTGAGTGCAGCAGGGATCCTCCTGCTGCCCCTGCTGCTCCTGTCCCAGCTGCTGAAGCACACGGTGATGGTGGCCATCGACTACTGCCTGGCACTCTGGACCGAGCATGCCATTTCCATCAAGATAGAGCCAGAGACAAAAAACTGCTCCCAGTGCATGGTAGGCAATGCCTTGTTCTCCTTGCTCTTGTGATTTAACTGGTGGGGTTCTCCCACTGTCAACCTCTGCCCCAAGATTTGTATGCAGTGTGCTTTTTTTCTGTAAAAGAGCCACTCCAGAGTGTTCTGAAGGTCAATGCATTTTTGCATGCACAGTGCAGTAAAACAAAGTTAAGTTTGGTGTGTTCTTCTCTTTTTGCTAGATTTGTTTTGTTTTTGTGACCTAGCTGGTATACCTAAGCCCAGGTCTCTAAAGTAATTTTGGCATGATAGTTCTCTTTTATTTTCCTTGTACTGTTGCACTCTCATAGAAACCAGGGCTTTTTGCAGTATTCTGTGATTTAAAATTTCTGGTTTATCTCCTATTTTCATGCAACAGTTCTCTCTCCAAAGGATAAAAAATTATGATTTAAGATGAGTGAAAATCATGGACAGTTGAATTTAGGGAGCAAAAAGGTTATACTCTTACATTTTTTTCAGTCTTGTGCTTGTGTGTTTACAATAATTTTTAAACATAAAGTGAATAATTGCGTTACTCTTTGTTTCTTAGGAATTAGACCATTCTCCATATTCAAAAGTTTTCAGCATTCTTTGCTGCCTTGGCATCGTGTTATGTCTTGTCACATCAATAGCAGTGGAGTGGACTGGCTTGAAAGTCACCAAAAAGCTGCACTCTTCTTTACTAAATAAAATCATTTTGGCTCCAATGAGGTATTTCTCTGATATTAATACCAATTGTATTGTAGTTGTTTTGTCTTCTTTACTTCAAGACAGTCTCCTAAGTGCAGTTTTTATTAAAAAGTGACTGTGCATCGCATATATTTTAAGATATCATTGGAAAATCACCAGGTGTCAAATTTCTGAGTAGTTTTTGAGAATGGTACCCAGGCTGCTTGAGTTCCTAGACACGAGTGAAATGCTGTTTCTGCCCAAGTGTGACTTCAGAGATTTACTTCCTTGCATGTTTAATTTCTCTTTGCTGTTTATAATTAGGGAGGAAACACAATTATTGATCAATATGTTGTGCAGATAATTCATAGCATGCTTCATCATCTTAATCACTGGAAATATTTACTGTCAGACAAGTCAAGGAAAGATAATGAGCTTAGACAAGTGTCATTACAGGCACTGTTAGAGTACACTGGGATGTACTTTGTTCCAGCAAAGGCCTTGGTTGTCCTCCATAATCCTTTTTTCCCAAGCATGACGGGAAAGATGTAGCTTGATTCAAACCTGCAGCTCTAGGAAAAAAGCCTTGTTTTTAAGATAACTGTATTTGACCCACAAATCATGGAGGAATCACATACATGGAAAACATCAGATTTTTTTTTTTAAATTTTTTTTTTTTTCAGGATAAAATTAGACTTCACGTGAGTTATGGAACAGCTAAAAGTTGCAAAGCAGTAATATAGTTTGCACTTTACATATCCAAATGTCTTGTAATATATTATTCCAACAGCTGCTGTTCTTGTTACAGTTTTCTGTTCCCAGAAAGATGCAAGGCTTGACAATTTAACTTTTTAAAGAGTTTTAATTAATTGAAGTGTCCTCAAAATCTGAAAGGATATTTTCAAGTGTAATCATGTGATGTCTATGGCTTAGGCAGTAGAGGGAGCTGAGGACATGCTTGCAGTTGTAGGGTTCTAAGTGGTTGTAGGTTCATGCTTGTGGTTGTACATGCAAGAGATTTCCATTTAATGGGAAAGCCACAGTTACTGGGAAAAATGACAAATTTTACTGTGGCTGTCAATTTATTTGTTTGTTTCTGTGATATAGAACCTAACTTAGGTAAGACAAAATAACAAAATTTATCAATTCTAATATCAGTAAAGTAAACTTTGCCATTCCTTGTCCCATTTTAGGTTTTTTGAAACAACACCTCTGGGAAGTATATTGAACAGATTTTCAGCTGACTGCAATACCATTGACCAGGTACTGATTAAATATTTTCAAGCTCCCACGTTATCCTATCTTAATCTGAAAAAGTGGGGTTTCATTTATTACAGACTTATCTAGATGAAGCTTACAGATGAACTATAATTTTGACTATATCAATTTGCATCATGATTTTCTGGGTTCCAAATGAGTTCCTCATCTTAAATGCATATTGAAAAAACATTTCTTTTGCAAAGATGTCCTTTATAGAAAAGGGAAGCAAAATTAGATCAATAGTGATATCCCCAAATTAAAGAGTATCTACTTTTTTTGTAAGTGGGTAAACAAACATTCATTTGAGCAAAGGAAATGAGAAAAAAGCAAATGCTATTGCCCAGAATAGAAATGACTGAAATTCAAATTACCATTATTTATCCTGGACTGCACTGCCAGTTCATAGGATTTATGCAGATGCTAAAATCATCTATCGCATCCCATCTGTAATCCTCTGACACGAGAGGATGATGGAGCAGTGAGGGTTGTGCTCCACAATGCAGACATGAGGCAGCCCCACAGAAATCCCCTCAGATGTCCCCAAAACCCAGCAGTAAATTCAAGACCAGACCTGTACGCTTAGTACTTCAAATCCTCACAAATTTTATTCCTTGTGTAACCAGCAGAAAGGAAAATGAAGTAATGCTTTAAACTTGGCACATTATGGAAGATCCTGTGTCCTTTTCCTTCTCTGTACAGCACATTCCAGCCACCCTGGAGTGCCTGAGCCGTTCCACCTTGCTGTGCGTGTCTGCCCTCGCCGTGATCTCGTACGTCACGCCCATGTTCCTCATTGCCCTGGTTCCCCTGGCCATCATGTGCTACTTCATCCAGAAGTACTTCCGAGTGGCATCCCGGTAAGGGCACAGACTGGGGTCATTCTGGCAATGGGAACATCCCCTGCAGTGCAGGAGTGCACTGCAGAATTGCAGTGCAGGGGAGCTTCATGGTTAAATTTGGCCCTGTCAAGGCTGTGGCACTGTCTGAAATTGGGGCAAATCCACTACAGTGGAAGTGGGCCATTTTAGAAGTGCCTTTGTTGGCAGCTCTTCAAGCAGAACTTATGGGATGCGTGAGCAGGGTCTTTGTGCGTGATCAAAGGTTTTTGCAGTTCACAGGACACAATAAAACCAGCTGGATTCTGTCCTCTCTGAGGGCTGTGTGCTGGGCATGTCCAAGAAAATGTGGTGACAGGGCAGGGAAACTGAAATCTGCCTGTCCAGGGGGCAGTGGAAATATATGAAGTCAAGGAGAGGTTGCAGAATGCAGTATAACCGTGGTGGTACTGCTGACCATTAAGGATCCAGTGTGCACGAGCATCCTCTCCTGTTCTGGCTGCCTTCTAATTTGTAAAAAGATGAGAAGTTCTAACCATATCTGAGACCTATCCTTCTAAGGTAATAGAGCTTCCCCCTTGAGAAATGTTTGCAGCAATGCAAAAATCTGCATATTCCCTCATGTATGCAGAGATTGACAGGGAGTCTGCAACCAATTTACTTCCTGCTGGAAGAAATTGAAACTAAATAGATTTCACCCTACATGTGCTTTTACTGATATGACTAAATATGACATTGAGAAGTGCAACCTAATGATGAGTGCAGACTCTCATTTACTGAGTGCATGAGATACTGTTGGCTCAGTGAGAAGCTGTGCTGTTATCTGGGGGTGCATTTTGTCTTCTGCTTAACATGAGCTCTTATTTGCAACATTCCATTAAATTTATATTCGGTACAGACACAGAATGGTGTTTAAATCAATAAAAAATTGAGCTCAAGAAATAAGAATATAGGAGAAAGGAGGGAAGGCAGTGAAGGGAAAAGACCCATTCAGAACTCTAGCTAGTTAAATATTAAAAGAAGAGTCCTCCTGGGGAATTCATTCCCCTGCAGCACTGCTTTGCAATCTGTCTGAACCTTACACATATGACTATTGTGATGCTATTCCTTTTCACTCCCTGGGCTTGGTTCAAGAGAATAATTGCACAACAAAACTGGCTTTTTACAAAATTCTTTTCATAACCCTCTCCAGGGACCTGCAGCAGCTGGATGACAGCACTCAGCTACCATTACTCTCCCATTTTTCAGAGACTGTTGAAGGTCTTACAACCATCCGAGCCTTCAGGTATAGTGTTCTTCTAAGAAACATAGATATTCAAAAGTGAGGTATTGTTATTCCTTATACTGTTCTGCCTGGAAAATCCAGAGTCCCCAAAACATGAGAAAGGGGGAACTCCAAACATTGAAGAATTTTAAACATTTTTTATGTAGAGGAGTCACGGTAAAAAAACAAGGTCATGTGGATCATCTGCCCTGTGGCTGCTGTCCAGACAATTGCATGCAGCCTGAAAAAGAACTTGAGGGCAAATGTGATTTAAGAAGCTAAATTGGCCTGCAATTACCACAGTGTGTGGTGTGGCAGACGATGGGCTTGGACAGTTTCCATGACAGAACTAATATGCTCCAACTTGGTGCAGACTAGTCTGTGTTGATGTCCTGGTGAAAGAAGTTGTGCGTGCTGGTGACTTCAGAGGGTGCAGTAGCACCCTACATTGTTTTTGAGGTTGCTAGCTGAAAATATGGGGGTTTACACTGATTTTTGGAAGTACACAAGCTGGAGCAAAGTTTTTCCTTGCCTATTTTGGTTTGTTTTTCCATCCACATAAGCTCCCAGGGGTGCAGCCCAGCAATACCTGATAACATGCCTGGGTTGTGCATCTGTGTTAGAAAACTGGCAGTCATGCTGATACCTCAGAGGTACCAATGAAACCATTGCTGAGCTTACCAGCTGCTTTCCCTGCACTAGGGCTATTCTTGTCTTTTCCCAGTTGACTCAAACACGGCCAACTTTTCCACTAGATTCTCATCTAGATGATGTCTATGCATTTTGTCAGTTCTTTATTACTGTTACCTGTCTATCCTTGAGACAGTAGTGTTTATTTATTCCCCCTAACCTATAATTGTAATTTTATAATACAAGTATATGCACAAAGGTAGCTTAAACTATTTTAAATAGGTTATAAATAGCTCAATGAAAGAACAACCAAATTAAGAGTATGTTTCTTTTGGACTGAAGGTAGCTTACTCAAGAGTGCTAGAACAGCATAATGTTTTCCATTATTAATTACTGTTATTGAATATTTAATTCACTAAGTTCCAACAGTGTTCCACAGTTTGTAGTTATGTCTACGTTCAGTTTTCAGGGAAATCAGTTTATTTTTTAATTTCTGTTTTTCTCATCCATTTATTCTTCTACTTGATCAAGAGGATCTTTGAAGCATTATGGCTGTACATTTTCTGGTGTTGACACAGAAAGCAATATTCAGTGCCATCTAGCTAGTATTTTCAGTCTGTCAGAGCATTCCTCTTGATTCTTCCTGTCACTTTAGAATGAATTCCTCTGTCAAAGAATTGTGTTTGGTGTCTCCTTTTCCTTAAATCCTGCAATCGATGATGTCTCTGACCCAGCCATGTGTGTTCAGTAAGTTCTGTGTTCCATCTGTCTGCCAGCCTCCTGCATCAGCTGCTAACCCAGTTATTTTTAGGACTGTGTAGCTTTTCAGCTGCCTAACATATTAGCAGGAGTGGAGTTTAGACTTGCTAGCATGAGCATCCCTAAAAATAACACTAATTCGGGAATCCATTCTGTTAGAAGGTGCCAGTTGTTCCTGAAGCGTCCTTACCCTTGGTTACTCTCTGTCCCGGTTTTATTCAGAATGCATATGGAGAGAAATGTACAAAAAATCTGGGGGAGATCAGAAAGACAGCTACTGCTGCACCTATGAATGCACCTTCAGCTGATACCCTGACCTGATTTATAGTTTATTTTGATACTTCAGATAGCACTAGTGTTAAACAATCAACAAAATTTAAATGGGAAGGCTTCTGCAAAGGCTGATCTTTATTCTGAGAGCCTGGGAATCTTTCTGAAGAGAAATTCTGATATTTTTGCATCACTCCAGCAACAGTGATAACTTTGCAGCCCTGTTCCACGTGCATATGCATGACTGACTCATGATGCATACCTCACATTCTCTGAGGCGTATCTGCATCACACAATTCCTCATGGTAGAGAGATATGGAAGTTACACGTGACTGAATTGGTTCCAGAAGCAGCACAGCCACATCTGTACGGTGAGGTGCCGAGGGCAGTGAGCCCTGAGGAAAGGAAGGGCTCCCTAGCCCTAACATGGTGACACTAATGCCTGTGCTCAGAAACAGCCATTCTGCTGTGCAAACACACCAACATGCTCACAGCCAGCCCCGAGGCTGGGCTTCATCCAAAGCAGCGTGGGCAGCAGGCAGGGAGGGCATTCTGCCCCTCTGCTCTGCTGAGACCACACCTGGATGCTGCATCAGCTCTGGCTCCCCAGCACAGGAAGGGCATGGAGCTGTTGGAATGCATCCAGAGGAGGCAATTAGAGAGATGGAGCACCTCTCCTGTGAGGAAAGGCTGAGAGAGTTGGGTTTGTTCAGCCTGGAAGAGAGGAGGCTTCAGGGTGACCTAATTGTGACCTTCCAGTGCCTGAAGAAAGCTTAGGAGAAAGATGAGAGATACATTTTGCAAGGGCAGGTAGTGACAGGACAAGGGGAA
This sequence comes from Acanthiza pusilla, assembly GCA_036630365.1. NCBI lineage: Eukaryota > Metazoa > Chordata > Aves > Passeriformes > Acanthizidae > Acanthiza > Acanthiza pusilla. The sequence continues at coordinate 18,106,538 of JAXCHO010000006.1, forward strand.
CAGCTTCAGACTGAAAGAGAGTAGCTTCAGATAAGATGTTCGGTAGGCAAAAATCCTTTACTGTGAGGGTGATGAGGCTCTGGCACATCTTACCAGAGAAGCTGTGGGTGCCACATCCCTGGAAGCATTCAAGGCCAGGTTGGATGGGGCTCTGAGCAAACTGGTCTAGTGGAAGGTGTCTCTGCCCATGGCAGGGATGTGGAATGAGATGATCTTTAAGGTCCCTTCCAATCCAAGCCATTCTCTGATTCCCCATTGCACACAGCAGACATATCTCTTAGCATATGGCTAAATTGTGGACAGCTGAGTTATTTCTTTTCCTCAAAATCATAAATTTTTTATGTAAAGTCATTATTTTGCTGTACTCAGAAGAAGGATTAAAGTATGCAGTGAACAAATCAGAAAGCTTCTGTAAGCCATGTACTTCATACATAGGCATTCTCCTATATCAGTAAAAGGAAAGCTGAGTTTATAAATAAGCAGGGCTTGTTACAGCCATAGTAGCTAAAGTCTAAGCTAAAGTTTCAAAGGGAGAGATAAAGTTTGTTAAACTTCATCATACAATAAAGGAGGGGAAAAAGACAAGATTCGGGTGCTAAAACTAAATCTTCAGGCCTCTGAATTTCAATACAATAACCAGTGCAATAACAGCCATAAATTACTCCTTAAGACACTGCACAAATACAGTTTGCCTGTGTCTAATACAAGACTACAAATGATGTCACACTGAACTGTTGGTAGGCTGATTTATACCCTGTGTCAAGCTGTCTGTAAGCACATACCCCAGAAATTAAATTTTATATTTTATTTTTCCTAGACCGCAAGGCCTGATTCTTTTTTTTTTTTCCTATCTCCTTCCCTCTTCTTCCCTTTGGCTTTCTTCCTTTCTTTCTTTTTTCTTTTTTTTTTTAGGTATGAAGCCAAATTCCGACAAAAACTTCTTGAATACACAGATTCCAACAACATTGCCTCCCTTTTCCTCACAGCCGCCAATCGCTGGCTGGAGGTTCGCATGGCAAGTACATTATTATTTTTATGTATACACAAGGGATTTTTGGCTTTGTTCCAAGTAGTCTGATGAGGCATCCAACAGTTTCTCAGCCTCATCTCAAAGCTATACCTTTGCCCTCTTATGTCTCTCTGACTGTAATGAGCATGTGCCCCACCCATCCTGGACACTGAATGGAGTATGAATTTTCCCCGTAGCCTGCAGCTGTTTTTCCAAGACAGGAATAGTTTTCACGGGTCACATTGGTTCCTCTGTGTGTGAAAAGTGATCGGGGCTAGTGGAGCTGTGCCGCCAGCCAGGATGTTATTGTGAGGCCGTGGCAGTCTGTGTCAGCACAAAGCCTTTGCCTTATGGCTCCCTAGGAACATTTCAATGTCTTGGAAGCTTTCCTAATGAGCAGAAGGATGTAGATAAGTTTGTCTGTTCTGGGGTCATCTGAAGAACACCATAGAGATTCAGTGGCCTGCTTTCTGCTCAGTAAAGCAGCCTGGCATGAGAAATGGTTTATTAAAAATAATTCCCTAAGAAGCAAATCAAGGAATTTTATGTTGTGGCATGTTATATCAGATTTTTAGATGCAAGTGTAGTACTGCTGTTCTGGTAAGTTTAGATGTGCTAAATGTATGTTAATTCATCTTTCTTGTCACACTGTATAGCTCCATTTTGGACTCCTTTTTAACTGGTACCTTTTGTTACTTTAGTTCAGTTTTTTGGTATGATTTAAATAAAATAATATTACCCTTTTATAAGGCCTAGACCACCTGAAGTCCTTAATTTTGATCAATGCCCCTATCACTAAACAGTTCAAACATAGACAAATTACAGTTTCCCTCCTAGAGAGCTTGTTTTCTAGTCTGTTACACAATTTTACTCAGAGAACTGTCTGTGGGAAGTCAAATCACCAACGATTTAAATTAAAGCAGAAAAAGCCCCTTTAGGTAATAGGTACGTGCTGTGCTAGATAGGCCTGTTTGAGCAATTATGGATGGTAGGAACTCAGCAGCAGCAGCAGCAGAACCTCCCAGCAGTTCCTTATCACCCACAGAGATGGGATATGTGAGCATTTGCCTCCTATCCTAAGTAACATCAGCTGCATGGTTTCAGCCACCTCCATTACATGCTTTAGATATCTGTGTTGGCCTCCCCAGCACAGCCCCGCTAAAAGCAATAAAAATGGGTTCCCAGGCAGGGTCTCTATGGAGTTCCATGGGGTTTTCTGCCTGTATTTCAAACTGTGCAATGGGTTTGTTGTTTGGTATGCAAAATGAGAACATTTTAATCCTTTGTAGACTTGTAATGATGGAGCTTATTCATATTCCTTCAGGAGTACATTGGAGCATGTGTGGTACTCATAGCAGCTGTCACTTCTATTACCAGTTGCCTGTATAATAAACTCACTTCAGGACTTGTAGGCTTGGGACTAACCTATGCTCTTATGGTAAGAATCTCAGGATCCTTTCTGTCTCTCCCAAATGTTTTTTTGTAATTCTTCAGGGCACAAAGATGAACAGGAAGATTGAAGGTGTCTGTACATCTATAGTGGGTACTGTAACATCACTGAAACCATGTGTTTACTTCAGTTCACATTTGATGGTTGACATATTTGAGTGTACGCTCTCTTCAGCTTTGAGATCAAATCTCATCAGGTGTTAATTCGAATATGTCAACAAAACATGGGCAAGTTGCATCATAACTTTTTATATTGTCTTGCGTTGTGAAGAATACATTTCCAGTGCATCAGTTGTAATTATGCCCTGGCACATCATTCTAGGTTGTCCAGACTTCAGTTACCAAAATTATGTCTTTTCACCTGTGTTTATTGTTCCCCCACCCTCTTTTCAGTTGGTGTAGATCAGATCTCCATAGTACCAAAGTATCTGTGCACTGCAGTTAGGAAATTTAACCTTTTTTCATTGTTGCCTCCCTGTTGGTGTTGTACCATCCAGTTTGTCCACAACTTCCACTTACTGAGGTGTTTCTGTGTAGGAATATAAACTGCATGCTGGTCAATTGATGCAAACTACTAAAAATCTGGGATTCAGTCATGTATTTGCTTTACATCAGGTGTCTAACTATCTGAATTGGATGGTTCGTAACCTGGCTGACATGGAGATCCAGCTGGGGGCAGTGAAAAGAATCAATGGCCTTCTCAAAACAGAAGCTGAAAATTACGAAGGGCTCCTTTGTAAGTGCAGTTTTGTGCAGCATGCAGAAAGAGCTTGCTGAATTTTTAATGATTTTGCAGTGTATTGCCATGAAAAATGTAGCAAACCACCTAATGAACTAATTAATTTATTACAAGATGATTATTTCAGCTTTTTCCTTCTGTGCTCCTGCTACAGCTTCCTCACAGATTCCCCAGAACTGGCCAGACAGAGGGGAGATCCAAATCCAGAACCTCAGTGTCCGATATGACAGCAACTTAAAGCCAGTGCTAAAGCATGTCAATGCCCACATCTCGCCAGGACAAAAGGTAAAGAGCTGCATGGCTCTCAGAAGCTCTTCAGCACATCACATAAATAAGAATTTTAAAAATCATATCACCGAGTGTTTTGATGACTGAATTACAGATAATTTCTTTCTCTCGAAGAGTGTAATGCACTGGAAATGAGTCTAGGTGATTCTTAGCTTGGTGTGTTCAGGCAGACACCTTCCCCCGGCCACAGTATCCCAGTGCCCTCTTGTCAGCACACAGTGCCAAAGGAAGTGGCAGTGAGCCCTTACTGTGCTAGACCTACTTTCCATCCTTCTCATGTGGCTCTCTTGCCTTTCTTCCCATCATTGCCACTCTCCTATTGTTCCTGTTATAGGACTGGCCTTGATTTATCCTGAAATACTCAGACCCCTAAAAGACAAAAAGCGAACACAGTGATTCTCTTATGGCTGGTTCAGTTTGACTGACCTGTTTGGAGGAAAAGAGCATCATGTGAATCAGAACAGCTCCTCTACCCTCTTATCTGAAGTCTCAAGTACAGATGTTATCCATTTCCAGTGTTTCCACTGCGTGATGTTCATCTGCTTTCTGTGTCACAGATTGGGATCTGCGGCCGAACAGGCAGTGGAAAATCCTCCTTCTCGCTTGCATTTTTCAGAATGGTTGACACTTTTGAGGGTAAGATAAAGCTTTTGTGTGTCAGTCGAGCTTAGCTCCTGAAGGTTCTTTGGTAGTCTTTTCCTGAACAGCAGCGGCTCTGAAGTGTGATTTTCAAATGCACAGGACACGCTCTCTGGCCCTTTTTAGATCTGATATCATCTGTCACCTAACAGCTGTGCCATTAATAAGTCAGATCAATAAAAATTCTGCTTGATAGAAGCAAAAAGTCCAAGAGTGACAGACGACAGCCTTTTGTGCTGTTAAATCACAGCAGTAGGAGCAAAGCATAAAAGGGCAAAATGTTCATGTGTAAGGAAGGATCTGTGCTCAAGGCACAGATGGGATCCACTAGGCCCAGAAAACTCAGCAATTGGGGACTGCAGCTTGGCCTGCTGCTCTGGAATTTCTTGCCGTATTTCCTGCTCTGTGTGCTGTGTCCATGTGCCTTGTGGAGTGCATCTCAAAAAGATGTCAGCCTGTTTCCCAGCCACGTCACTCACAGAGCCCTTGTGCAGAGCCAGACAGTTGTGCTCAGAGATAAAATTTCATAGTGCTCAACAGTAATTTGACTTTCTGAAACGCTTGTTGCCCCTGGTAATTAATCCCTGACTGAAGTAATGTCTGACCGTGTTGTTTGATAGATGTAGATATTGGTCAAGCAGTTAAATAGCGTGTCTGATCATCCATAACTTACTCAGGTGTACCCTGTATGCTTTCTCAAGAAAGTTGTGCTTGTTTTTTAGTCAAAGCATGTTTCCTTAGTGAGGAAGGGGGTATGTGATACAAGGCCTGTTCTTGCTGTACTGCATTTCAGCCTGGAAGTGAGCCATGTCTTTGCCAGCAGCTGTGTGGCACAATAAACACACTGTCCACTCTCTTTTGAATAGGGAGGATTATCATTGATGGTATAGATATCGCTAAGCTCCCCTTACAGACCTTGAGATCCAGGCTGTCAATCATTCTCCAAGATCCTATTTTATTCAGTGGAACAATCCGGTGAGTATTAAGCACCAGCAATAAATAAAAAAACATGTGATTGCTTATATGTCATAGAATATTAATTATGTGCTATAAATGTACTATATAATGGTTTTTATACCAATCTGTTCAATGCCAGTCTCCTCAGCTGAAATAGGGAGGATCACTGCCTTTTGTCTGTGCTTTTAATTGACTTCTGCCAGACTATCCTTCCCAGTGCCTGAGCCTGGACAGGACACTGTTGGCAGAAGACATACCATGCCTGGAAAGTAGGGAAAGCCACCACTTATTCCTTCAGTATCCAGTAATCAGTTTAGCTCACTGATCAAAAAGCTATAACCACCCAGCATTTCTTGAAACCACCTTTCTCCTACATCTGAGAATGATGCAGTAGAAACAATGGCAGAAAGTTACAGTTTCCAACAAATGCCTTTCCCTATGTCCATGGCATTTTCATTGGGAAGGAACAGTACAATCCTCAGTGCATATTTACATCACCTGCAGTTTTAGTTTCAACATAAGTCATTGGAATTCACTGAAAATGGTACAGGCTTCTGTTGATTGCTGGACATGCCTGAATAGACCATGATTCATTCACAGCAGAAGATGATGTGACTGCATTCCTTTGTTTTATTAATTAAACTATTAAAAAATGTATTTAGGCCAGCATCAATCCTTCACAACTCATACAGCAGGAGTAAAATGTAAAAATAGTGTTATGCACCATTGAATCTTTTATTGTCATTCTATATGCTAATGTAATGTGATATGAGATTCACATTTGTTGCTGTCACTTCTGGGCCACAGCAAGCTAAAATAATGTTCATCTCATCATAAATCCAAGACTTTTTCAGTTGCAGTGGAGACTTGAATTTCATAATGCAGTATGAAGCTCGATTATTCTGTTAACATTTATATAGCAGTGAAGAACAAAGAGACATTGAATTTAAAAGGAAAGAGGGTAGAATTTTGGCCTTTGTTAAAATTGATTGTTAATTTAAATAGAGTATATGCTTTTTCTAGTAAAACACGAGAATTTCTTTAGTTTGTTCGGAACAAAATTAATTAAAAACTGTAAAGATATCTGCAAAACACAAAGCTTTTCCTTTTCTGCTCAATTGAAAGAGTCAAATTTTCTTCTTAATCACATTGGCATAAACATTGACTAAGTGAAAAATTCAGTGGATTTATACCAAAGATAGATCAGAATCAGGCCCACATCTTCAGCATATGATTCTGATTATCTGCAGGTTTGTTTCTAAGCACACTAAAAGAAGAAATCCATTGCAGCAGTTTCTGTTGACTGATGCTCTTGAATTACCCACGATGTAGGTTTAACTTGGACCCTGAGAAGAAGTGCACTGACAGCATGCTCTGGGAAGCACTGGAAATAGCTCAGCTCAAGCATGTGGTGAAGGCACTACCTGGGGGTCTAGGTAATGAGACTTCTTGTTGAGAATATTGTTCCCAGCATTCACAATATTCCTGTTTCACACTTACTTATTAAAAGGGTATTTGATGAAGAAAGAGCTTTTTAAGTTTATGGAAGGTGACAAAAAGTGTTCCCTTGCCTGCAGGCAAAGGTCCTGTATCTGTGTAACTCCTTTACCAACTGTACCTGTGGTACAGTTGGTAAAGAAGAAAGAAACCTCTTTCTTTTCAAATCAATGCTAAAATTATTTTATTTCAGTATGTCTTTCCTCTGAAGCACTGAGGTTCATGGGTGTTACGGATCTTCAACAAGTCAGGTGTTATCTAGAACATGTTGTTTTGAATTTGCCAGTAGTCACCTCTAGGGAGGAAGATTTCTAAAGCTTCAAGGTGTGAAGCATTTGGCCATGGAGGGGAAAAAAAAACCAAAACCCACCAAACACCTAACAAAAACCAAACAAAAAACCACCAATAAACCCCCTTAAAATTGTAAATTACACAGCCTTAGGGTAAAGAAATCATGTGTGCTGCTTTGGTTGGGGATGCAGTGTGTTTTCAGAGAAACTCGCTCTTGAACATCCTTAGCTACTTTGATGTCTAACAGATACAGAAAATATAGTGAGACAAAAGTACTGCTTGTCTTGAACACTGGAAATAAGCAGGCAAGAATGTGTCACCAGCAGCTGTAGGTTTAGGAAATATTGCTTTATGCTGAAAGTGAGACATTGTTTTCCTAGCATATGCTCTCTTCTGATCTGACCTTCTCCTACCCACTCCCCCCATAAACACTGCTTTTGCTGTATCACTTCAGATGCAATAGTCACAGAAGGGGGTGAAAACTTCAGCCAGGGCCAAAGGCAGCTGTTCTGCCTGGCAAGGGCTTTTGTGAGGAAGACGAGCATCTTCATCATGGATGAAGCCACGGCATCTATTGACATGGCAACAGTGAGTTTGAAGTGCTTCTGATTTCTTTTCCTTGAGGGGGAGACAACTGATAAGTGAAGAAAAAGGTGGAAAGCAATTCTGTCTGTTCTATAATATGCTTGCACCATATCTAGTGCAGACACATTTACAAGCCCAGGTAGTTGTGAATCATTGCTAACAAATCTAAAGAGCTTTTAAACCATTTTTACTAGGGCTTTAATAGCTATTCCAGAACTGATTGCATTATGAAAATGAAGCATGTTATTTTAATTGGCAGTTGGTGTTTCTAAAATAAACAAGGCTTGGGAAGGTCAGCTGGGATGGTCAGTGAAGGCTGAATTGGCAGTGACAAGTTTCCCCAGCATGGTCGACAGGACAAGTCAGGAAGTTAGAAGGTTTGAAAGTAGAGTCAAGGAAATAAACAGAGACAGAGAAAAGACATGCTGGATTATTGCATTAATTGCCTGGAATTTCTAGGCAGATGTTAAAGCACTCAGTAATAGTGCAGTGACTGGGAGCCAAATAGAATAGTACATTCTTAGTATTTTTTTTTCATCTGTTATGTTGTTACAGGAAACATTTCAGTCTTCTTTCCGCTGTAAGTAAAGAACATAATTGGAGGAGTTTGTTACAACAGCTACAATTTTTGGTTCAGTAAAATGTTAGTGAGTTCAGCTTCAGTAAAGTAGAGAACTGTAGTGCACGAGGCCCAGTTAAAACACACTTTGAATTTTGATGCATTGAGGATAGAGTTTCTCCTTTGAAACACTTATCTCAAGAGCAGATAATAGCAAATGAAGGTATCTGTGCTTGTGACACTTCCAGGCAGTTTGGAACACAACAACGCAGCTCCTAAATAGCAAAGGATGAGTACTTGTTGAGTGAGAGCTATGTGTGCTAAGGCCATCTTAAATATCATCTCCACTGTTAAATATGCCAGGTACAGCACAGCCCTAGCTTGTCCCTGCCACCCCTTGGTGTTAGATGTCCCCATTGTGCTGGAACATTCCTGGCCTTGCGCTGGGGTGAAGGACGTGCCGCAGAGGCGCCGGCATAGGCAGCCTGGCAGTGCCCAGAATTCACCTTGGATTTCCTCACCATAAAACTGAGGCCAGGATAGCGGGAGTTTGGGGCCAGAGCGCAGCTCTGGTGTCTGCTGAACCCCAGAGGCAGTGGGAATGGCAGGAGAGACTAGGCTTTGGCTTAGTTTGGACATGTAGCTAATTTTTCATTTCTGCAATGGAGGATAAATAAAAGCCTGAAATAGTCAGGGTTACTTAAGCCTTCTTAGTGTCTGCGCCTATCGTGCAACTTCTGTTGTTTGAAAAGCACCAAATGTTTTTCCTTCCCTAGGAGAACATTCTCCAGAAGGTGGTCATGACTGCGTTTGCTGACCGCACTGTGGTGACAATAGCTGTAAGTACAGTCCCTGCTGCCGTTCTGATGCAAACAAGGATCAGAAACGCCCCATTAGTCACTTCTTGTCAATGTTAATACATGTGTTAATTAGGCCATTCATCTTTTTTTTTAAAAGTGGTATTTAAATGTAAGGTTTCTTTTCCATTTTTAAATTTCTTAAATTCATAACAGTAGCTTCTTCAATGTGTTGCATGATGCTAAGTCAGATTGCCTGTAAAGGTACATAATCTAAGTATGCTGTCTATCTTCTGTTACCCATTTTAGGCTAAATTAAAATACCATATACTTTGACTGCTGTGAAATACAAGTTTTATCAAGCTAAAATAATCATTTAACTAAGGACAAGTAAATACACATCTTTCAGGGAGGTGAAATGAAGTCGGTACGCTTCTTAACATTTAAAAATTGAACACAAGACATCTATGCGCAGGAATCTCTGAACATCATTTATTTTCACCTAGCAAAGGTGTAATAGAAAACCTGATTTATCTTGTGGTATCCATCCAGTGTGTCATTATAAAAAAGCAGAGGAATCATAAGCATGACATTTCCTGATTTTTCTGCATGAAAATTCAGAGTGGCACTGCATTCTGCATTTCTGTATATTTTTCAATTTGTTTGGGGACAGGCTGAAAAAGCTTTATTAGTCTTTTACTCTCCTAGTGAGTTTTAAACTGCACAGTTCAAACAAACAACATCTCAGAATAAACTCACTTTGAATGTTTTTACTTCCAGTTGTAAATGCGGTTTACAGTAGGTGGATTTGTATTGAAAATGTTCCGTAGTAGAAACATAACATGGGGGTTTTGGGGGCTAAGTAGTAGTTTGGGGGGAGGGTGTTTCTTTGTGTTGTTGGGTTTGGGGAGTGTTTTTGTTTTGTGTTGGTTTTGGTGGTTTTTTTCCCCAGAGAAAGCCACAAGTTCCTAATTTCTGTTTAAGAAGAAAAAGAGATGTAGGAATTATAGTACTGGCGCTCTGTATTACCTTCTGAGTTACTCACAGTTACCAGGATGGCAGCACTGATTGTGTTATACTGAAAGAGATCAGACAAGGGCAGTAAATTCAGCTGGAATGTGATATTCCACTCCCCTCCCCCTGCCCGTGGACCAGATAAATGTCACAGAAACTGCAGAAGATATGAGATTTGTGGATGCCACCAGTGAATATTTTGTGGAACACCTGGCTAGGAAGCCACAGAAGCAAATAGAGGAACTTCCTTGGTGCTGAGGGTGCCCAAGACTTGATTAGGAACCTTATGGGTGAAGAGCAACTGTGTAACAGCAACCATAATATTCTGAGATTAAATATCCCCGCAGGAGAAATGCAGACCCAAAAAATCCCATGCAGTTACACTCAATGTTGAAAAGTGGACTCCTGTCAATATGAAGAGGCTTTCAAAAAACTAAACATAAAAATAAATGGTGGGGGGAAAAATGCTAAAAGAAGCAGCAAAGATTCAATCTGTCAGGAAATTATGGAAATTACTGAAGCATTGTATATTTTTTTAATTGAAACAATGTATGCTATTTATTTAGGAAATGCTTGAGTTAGGATAGAAAGATGGTCTTAAGGATAAACAAAAAAGATGATTAGAAAAAAGAAGACTGAAGTCAAAGTCCATAGTTTGCACACACCTTGAATATCATGGGTAATTCCAGTCTCCTCATGCCCAGAACAACACATTACAGCTGAAAAATGTTGAGAAGCACACGATGATTTTGGAGATGCTGGAACTGCTCCTGAAGGGGAGCAGCTGAGCAGGCTGGGGCTCTTCTGCCTGAAGAAGGACAATGTAGGGACACATGAGAGAGGTCAAGTCCTGAGGAAGGACCATCAGATGAAACCCTGAGCAACGAGGCTCAGAGCGTACAAAAGGAGGGAGTACTTGTTCATACAGTGGGGAGTAAGAATGGAAAAATCTTTTCCAAAATATGTGGATGCAAAATGACTACAAAAGCTTGAGAGAAGACATGGCCGAAATCTTGTAAGACTGATTAGATCAGCTTTCTAAATAGACAAAGCACACTAAGCTCAGGAACCACCCCAGATCCAGATGTAATCCAGGACTGGGAGAATTCCCAACTTCCCACACTCAGTTGTCCTGCTCCTATTCTGCCTGGCTGCCTTCTTTTGGCAGCACTTGGTAGAAGGACTCTGGGCTAGGAACATTCTAATAGGAACTCACAGGACTCTTTGTACTGAAGTATCTGTGTACTTTTTAGGTACTTGAGTATCCACCTGGCTCTTGCTCTGTATATTTATCTGCAGTATTTGCACAGTAAATTAGGATGAAAAGTTGGATAAGTAGCTTTAATCAAACTTGAACTTCATAGGAAAATTAATTTGTAGAAGTCTGTCTTATCCTGGCATCTACTGAATAGATCCACTGACCCAGCATTTTGTTTATTTGTTTTTCAGCACCGTGTGCACACGATCCTCAATTCAGATTTGGTTATTGTAATGAAGAGAGGGGTTATTTTGGAATATGACAAGCCTGAGGTTCTGCTAGAACAAGAAGACAGTGTTTTTGCTTCTTTTGTACAAGCAGATAAGTAATAAAAATAAATAAAGCATTTTAGAATACAATTTTATTATTTTCTAAAAAATGTAAAATACCTGTAAATAAATATTATTTCATAATAAATTGAGCTTTTCCTTTTTTAATAAAATGAGCCATTTTTTCCATCTGAAGCATTAATGAATTATCTGTGTACTTTACTTTTTTGTATACAACTACTTTTATTTGCTGCCAAAGAATCATGAAATATAGTTAAAAAAATCCTAAATGGGTGAAATATAACAGGATACACATCAAACAAATATAACCAGCATGGAGTTTTTATGTAACTCTCAAACCCCTCCTGTCATTTATTAATATGCTATTTTTTATGTGTCATAGCCCTACTGTAGATAATGCTCGAGACTGACTAAATGCAGAAGGAAAAATTATATACCAAAGGCATTTCTCAAAAGCTTGTATCTCTCTCAAATGACTCTGTAAAGCTTTAATATCTAAATATAAAATATATAAAACATTTTTTATACTGTGGTTTGTTGGTAGTGCCTGAGTTGTGTCTTAAACTCTCCTTCAATACTGTCTAGAAATGGATCACAATCTGATTCCATCTTTATGCCCACTGAATGCTGTTACACTGATTCCAAGCAGGATGGAGGCAGTCTCCCTCCCAAACTGTGAAGAAGCTGGGAGGAGGCAGGTTGTGATAAAGTATCAGTGTTTAATGTACACTGTTTCCAGACCAGTGCAGATGTACCAATTCATCTGGAAATTATCCCTCCGAGTCTGGTAAACAGAGAGTATTAAACCTTTCACTGTGGCTCAGGGCCACGAGAGCTTGACTCATCATCTCCTAGTTTCACATACTTCACCCACTGTCATGCTGTTTCAAGATTTACTGTGACCCTTAGCAGTAAATTCTGTATATTCTAAGATAACTTTTAACCACTGAAATTATCCTAATTTTGCTAGACAGCTACTTACCTCTGCCCTGTGACAGTCATTCTAGGGTTTTTTCATTATTAGTGGGTTAGTTATGTCAATAACCCAGTGGAAGGCTACAATGACTTTTTCACCATTGTTCATTTTACAGCAAGTTTGCCTTTACATCCTTGGGGGGGATTTTGTTTGGTTTTGGGGTTTTGTTGGTTGGTTGGTTGGTGGTTTTGGGTTTTTTTATTACTTCCCCTGTTTGAAGGATTCCTATCACTTAGGAGAACTCTTCATCTTTATTTTTTTCTCTCTCTCTCTTTAGCCTGCTCAGTTAGTTTGGAACCTGTTTTTAAAGGCTTTATTTTCTAGAAAAAGACACCTCGGTGTTCTCATGGGATGTTTTAAGGCATTACTTCTAGCACTGCAGCAGAGAGCCAGGGAAAATGAAGAACTGTTGTGGCTGTTGGTGTTCCCAGTTCCAGAACAGAGTATTTGCACCATCTGCCTGGCTGTTTGGGCAATAATGAAGGGCAGGTAAGTGGCACCAGAGGAGAGTGTAGAATGAACGGAGGTAAAAGTCAGGAGGTAGGATATGCCTATGCAGATGAAAGGCTCTGTCATTGCCTAACACTCTTTGAGACAGAAAATGGGCAGATGGGAGCTTTCTCCTCCTCCAGGGAATTGTTTTCTGGACAGTGTTCAAGAAATAAGGGCTGCAGAATATTGGTGTGTTTCCACCCTGGGCTCCCAGGCTTCCATTAGGGCAAAGAGAGGAGAAGTGGGAGCGGAAGGGCACAGAGCAGGTTTCTGCTACAGCTCCTGTGTTTGCTGTCTCCTAGCTTCCCATTACTGGTCTAAGGCAGGATCTCACCCTGGAAAGGCTTAGGAAAACGCCGCTCTGCGGGATACATCAGCCTCATGCTGCAGAGGCTTTGCAGCCATCTGTGGAAGCTCCTAGATTCCAATGGCAAGGGCAGAGAGGCAGAGAAGTGAAGTTTCATGTGCTTTTAATTAAGTGCCTGGGATTTGACACTGCAGTTTGGACTCGCTCCTATTCCACAAGCTTCTGAAAACCTTTCCCAGAAGGGAATGGGGAATGCAGGGGAGGAAAGGACACAGCATATTGCTAAGGAGGCTGTACTCTATCTTGCAGTATTAAGAAATTGGAACTCAAAGTACAAGTGTCATATGTTTCCATTTTAAATGGGCCTGTATTTCACAAAGCAGCATTGCAAGACAGTAGGGTGTGTTCGTTCATATCAAACAATTTCTTGTCCTTTCAATGGTACCAAGGGAGCCAAGGCCAAATCCCAGGGAGTTCCTGCCCCTAACTCCGAAGGGTTAAGAGTTTCACCAGTGACCAGAAGCAGTACCCAAGAACATGATTCTGTGGTGTGAGTCTCGCTGACATTACCCAGGTCAATAAACCTTGTTGCCACGAGATAGGCAGCCCAGGAGCCAATGCTGAACCAGGCTCACAAATGTGTTTGGATGGCAGTGAAGCATTACTAAGCAAAGGCTGTACTGAAATGGCTGCAGGACAGCACAAACCAAGGCCAGACTTTTCCTTCTCCTCTAGGATGGGACTCGGCTCAGTCCCAAAGGTGTTAGGGGGATAGGCTGCCCATGGAAATGCAACCAGAGGGTCTTTTTGTTTGCTTTGTATAAATGCTTCCATTATACGAAAACCTTTATAGCATTTATTCCCTTGTCTTAGTGGGGCCAGGAAACACAGCATGCTTTCTTCATGAGCCCTCTTCCCAGCCCTGCTCATGCCTTCCCCTGTGTCTTTGCATAACCAGCTCTGCTCTCTTTATTTCTGGCTACCTACCTGTACTGCAAGGTGATTTGTGAGGCTTCATTTCTGTTAGACTAACACTGCCTTGCTCAGCTTCTAAAGGCAGAGTAATAACATGGCAACAACGGAATTTTAATTTGACAGTTATCATAAGATATTATTTGATAGCCATTAAAATTAGGATAAATTAGGGCGGAGGGGAGTTTTGAAGTGTAAAACCTATTCTGTGGGTGGAAGAACTTACCCCTCATGCTTCAATACTACAGAGTGGGATTGTTCATTCCTGTGAGCCCAATTTGTTCAGCAGCTCTTAACACAAATATGTTGGCTCACTCAGAAGATCTGTCACTTTTTTCTTTTAAGTATCTGTCACTTGATCCATAAAGACAGGGCTTCTTTTTATTCTGCTCTAGAAATTCCTCTGCAGAAGCCACTTGCTTTGCTACCCCATCTCAGCCCTTAAGTGCTCAGAGGTGAAGAAAAAGAAGTTAAGTGGCAAATGACAATCCCATTACAGAACCGAAGTGGAAACGTGGAAGCACTGTTCTAGAGAGCTCAGGATTCCTAAAAGCAGCGTAGTGAGTGTGCTCACAAAGCACTGGGTCGTTCCTAGCACCAGGCAATGCAGCAATTCACTCTTCCTTTAAAACCCTCTCCCTCCCATTACAGGTTTTTATCCATTCTACATTTATGGAGGTACCGCCCTCTGGAGGAAAAGGTACAGAATAAGACCACGGTTAGAAAAGAGTAAGGGAAAAAGGCACAAAAGTCAGGACTGCCTCTCGAGTCCCTATGCCCATGTCTTCAAGGGTGTAAAACGCTGCCCTTAAGCTGCGTGGTGTTGTACAGCCTGTGTATGCTCACTGCAAAATGCTGGAGATAAGAGCTGCCATCAGCTGCAGAACTACACATTGGACAAGTAAAACTTCAATTTACTTCATCCTTTGGGGGGTTGAGTTTTCTCATTTTTTTAATGTTTAGAAAGAAAAAGTTTGGTTTAAAAAAAAAAACCCACACTTTAAAAAAAATTACATTGTCATATAAATCATGTAGTTAACAAACTAAAAGTGTAGGTGCAGGTGACGTTCACACCAAGTACATAAAAAGAGTCTAGCAGACAAAGGGGTGTAGACAAAGGAGGAACACCTTTGGCTAAGCTCGGTGGCCTGGCCACCATGTGCTAGGGCACTTTGTTGCTATTCTAGCTTTGTTTATCGAAGCAGCAAGAAAGATGAACCAGAACAAGAAAAATCAAAGAGTATTGGGAAACTGACCCCTCCAAAAGGAGTTGATGTATGCAAGGACATATGACTATTCATACATAAAAAGTAGAAATAGTCTAAAGGAATAGTAAACACTTAACTACAACACCTGTAACAACTGCTCAGAGAGATTTCTTCAAACTACTATTCCAAAATCCCTTGGTGGGCTGCTTTAAGTAGCTGTAGGTGGTGAAAGTTAATTTCAACCCCAACTGGCTGACTCCCAGACATCAACTGGACAATTGCCTTGCCCAGGGAATCAGTGCCAAGAGCTGTTTACAGTGTGTACCAAAGCACTTAGAGCCAAAACTGAAGGGAAAGTCCATGGACACATGCAATTAGAAAATAAATAATCACAAAGCCACTGGCTCTAAAGAAAAAACTCCAATCCAGAATATCCTGGAATGCTGTAGCAACTGCACAGTGTTGGTGTCTAAACTGAAATAGAACTAAAATATTGAAACCAGAGGAAGTAAACACATCAATGAGAATATTGCTGTTTACACAGCAGAGAAGCCACATCAGAATGTTTTTAAATAATGCATCTTATCAGAAGGATACATCCTTGTAGGCATGCCCATATATATATTTACACCCACAGAGACATCATAGTGTCCTGCACAGGTTCTAGCTTCCTGCCTCCCTTTGTTGCCTTTTTCAAGGATTTTGATGACTGTCTCGAAGTTCATGTCACTAGTTAACCCTTTGCAGCCAGATCTTTTTTTTTTTTTTTTGCTGTTTGGACTGTGGACATTTTCATGAGCTGCCAAAGCCCACATCATTTCACGGTCTCCTCTGTGCAGAAAAAAAAAAAAAAATCCTTGTTCATTCTAAATAACTCTAACAGAATTTTAAGTGCAATTGAGCCCCTGTAGTTCCATGTTTCTATTTAACCATTATATCCTTAGATTTAGCTTCTTCGAGCAAATTTCCTACCACTGCCTGCCTGATTTATCAGAGGAATGCTCTCCTCCTACTTGCCGAAAGACATGCAGGTGAATTTCAGTATATTATTGTTATTATTATTGTTGTTGTTGTTGCTGTTATTATAATCATCATTATTATTATCACCATTGTTATGATATTATATTATTATTGTTATTATTATTATTATTACTACTATCATTGTCATTATTATTATTACAAATTCCTTTTTTAAAATTGCCCAGTACCCTTTCCCCTCCCCCCCCCCATTTCACGGAATAATCACCCGACCTGAAGCCACGGCATCCTACAAAGGAGCCCCCGCTAATAGCAGGCAGCGAATCCATCCTGGATCAAATGTTTACATACAAACCGCGGCCCGAAACCCTTCCTCCGGCGGACGAATAAAAAAAAAAACAGGAGGGTGAAAAGGTAAAGGAACGCCCCCAGCTCGGCGGGGAGCGCTCCCGGGCCGGTGCGGCAGCGGGGGCTGCGGCGGCGCCGTTCGGCGCTGGGGCGGGCGCGGCCCCCCCGCCCGCCGCGCTCCGCTCCGCTCCGCGCAGCCCCGCGCTCGCTCGCTCGCTCGCACGCTGCCTCCGCCCGGCCCGGCTGCCCGCGGCGCTGCGCGGCGGCGGCGGCGGGAGCCATGCTCTCGAGGAAGGGGATCATCCCCGAGGAGTACGTGCTGACCCGGCTGGCCGAGGATGTGCCGGATCACGCCCGCTACCGCGCTCGGGAGCGGCGGGCGCGCTTCGTGGGCAAGAACGGCGCCTGCAATGTGGCCCACAAGAACATCCGCGAGCAGGGGCGCTTCCTGCAGGATGTCTTCACCACGCTGGTGGACCTCAAGTGGCCGCACACGCTGCTCATCTTCACCATGTCCTTCCTCTGCAGCTGGCTGCTCTTCGGCATGGTGTGGTGGCTCATCGCCTTCGCCCACGGGGACCTGGACCACAGCACTCGGCTGCAGCGGGACCCCGCGGAGGGGGCGGCGGGCTCTCCGGCCGCCTTCGTGCCCTGCGTGACCAGCATCCACTCCTTCACCTCCGCCTTCCTCTTCTCCATCGAGGTGCAGGTGACCATCGGCTTCGGGGGGCGCATGGTGACGGAGGAGTGCCCGGCCGCCATCCTGGTGCTGATCGTGCAGAACATCGTGGGGCTGGTCATCAACGCCATCATGCTGGGCTGCATCTTCATGAAGACGTCGCAGGCCCACCGGCGGGCCGAGACGCTCATCTTCAGCAAGCACGCGGTCATCGCGCTGCGCGAGGGCAGGCTGTGCTTCATGCTCCGCGTGGGCGACCTGCGCAAGAGCATGATCATCAGTGCCACCATCCGCATGCAGGTGGTGAAGAAGACGGCCAGCCTGGAAGGCGAGGTGGTGCCCCTCAACCAGATCGACATCCAGATGGAGAACCCCGTGGGGGGCAACAGCATCTTCCTCGTCTCGCCGCTCATCATCTACCATGTGATAGACAAGAACAGCCCCCTCTACGACATCTCCCCCATGAACCTGCACCACCACGAGGACCTGGAGATCATCGTCATCTTGGAAGGGGTGGTGGAGACCACCGGCATCACCACTCAGGCCAGGACCTCCTACCTGGCGGATGAGATCCTCTGGGGCCAAAGGTTTGTGCCCATCGTGGCGGAGGAGGATGGGCGGTACTCGGTGGACTACTCTAAGTTCGGCAACACGGTGAAAGTGCCCACGCCCTCGTGCACTGCCAGGCAGCTGGAGGAGGACAAGAGCATTATGGACACCATGCCGCTGTCCCCTAAAGGCACAATGAGGAAGAGGTCTGTCAAGCTAAAGCCCAAGTTTACCATAAGCGATGAGCCTTCCTGATGCCTTCTTGTCTGGGAAACTCTGTTAGGGCTTTGTGTCTGAAAGATCTCATGAACTCAAAACACTGAGGTGGCCTCTTACTTTTTTTTAAAATTCAGGTTGGTAGCACAAGGTATGTTCTGGTGTTATTTATTGTGGGGAAATCTAAAGCTAATTATATTTTTTTAAAGGTGTGAGAGATTTCAAGCAGAACTGGGAGTAGGGAAAATCATGGTCTGCAGCTTTAAATTTCAATTCAGACTATTTAATTGCACGATCATTCTGCATTGATTCAACTGCAGGTAATGACACATTTTCTCAAAAAATAAATGTATAGTTATCCTCAGAGATTGCAGTTTTTAGGGTCTTGCAGTGTTCGCAAGTCAGTAGTTTTTAACTGGTGGGTTTTTTTCTAACTTGAACAATCAATATAGCTAAATAAAATATTAATAATTAATAAAGTAGGCTGGATTTTAATGATAACAAAAGGGTCAGGCAATGACACAAGACCAGATCTGGAAGTGTCTATATATTATACTGTATGTCTCAAAGAAATTAACTGCTGGATTTGCATCATCCATATTGTGTTGTATGGAGCCACTCCTACCACATGCAATATGAAATGTATTTGAATATTTACTTTTGTTTATTTTAAAAACCTTTACACTTCCAAAATAAAACATTCAGGAATACCTTTTTGGACTGTACATTTCTGAGAGTAAGCAATGCTTTGCCTTTAAAAGGAGTAGCAGATAATATACAGCTGAAATTAATTATAAATAGGAAGAATTCTGCATTTTAATTTCTAAATGAAGAGAAGTGTTATTCCCCCTCCCCGAGCCACATGGCAATAGGATACTCAGTACAAAAATTAACCTCTCCCTTGGGTCACTGTGAATTCTGCTAGATAGTCAGGGAATAAAAATAGAATTACGTATTTTGAATGAAAGGACAGTGCTGAATGCTGAAATTATATCTGCATGCAGTAGAGAAAACCTTTTACTCCTTTCCCTTTTGTAAAAGAAGCCGAGGTTTTTGTGGTTAGGGGAAGGAGGAGTGTGGAAGACAGCGGGGTCACTTCTGGGATGCTGTGTCGCAAAACATACTCCTGCTGAGGAAATGTTTCCCTTTCTGATTTCATCCTGCCCTCCCTGTGCAGCTGGTGCCTGCCTCGGCTTTTAGCTGAGCCCGAGATCTGTCACTCACCAGCAGACACGAAGGAGCCATGTTCACTCCCAGTCCCACAGTGACAACAGGAACAATTCCCCTTCACACCTCCTGCAAATCCACTCTCTGGAGACACTGGTAACAGCAGCAAGTGTATTTCCACACGGGGTTGTTAGGGGATTGCACCAGTATTAACTACAGGGCAATCTGACCCCCAGCTAAAATAAATGTAATGTCCAAATAAAACCTAAAGAAGCATCACAGAACTGATCCAACACCTGGTTACACAGGCTGTGCGGAGGGGCACCAAGTTACTTGCAACATAATTATCCAAAGAGGATCTAGTATCAAGTCTTTTGTGTTCTGTAGTTCACAACAAACACCTAAAATAGTTTGTATCGGCAATAATATGGCAAATCTCTGATGCCTTCTCAATGTAACTATAGGGCAAACTCATTCAAAAGGGTAAGGAAACTTCCATAGTGACTATGGAATATTTTCAGGTATCTATAATAAAACAAATTAATGTTTGAGTGAAACCAAGTATTGGGTTAGAATGAAAAAATATTTGTAATATTTTTGCTGTTTATGTATTTTAGTTTTATGAAGCATTATCAGACTGTCAGTTACAGGAGTAAGTGCCTGCTCAGTTTCCAAATCCCCAAGACACCAATATTATTCTGTGAACAGTTCTGATAATGTGATACAGGTTTCACTGCAAAAAGACAGTAAAACAAGCATTAGCAAGTAGTCAGCAAAGAAAATTTGGAGAGGCACATTCTATATTTGTAACCATAACCTCCCCTATTTTTAAAAATAGGGCATGATTAAATGCCTTACATGATTAAATTTCTTCTGTAAGACTGAGTTTATTTGTCACATTATTTTCTTTTTCCGATTTACTGCTCCCGTTCCATCTCCCATTGCCTTTCAGAGGGCACTTACAGCAGAGCTCCCTGCGTTTCCTAAGCACCTTTGTTCCTTTGAAAGTTCATTGTTCTTTGTCACTTGTCACAAAATCACTGCTCTGTTCTGACAAGAGTCATACACAAAATATAAGTTGGCTTTCCAGTGACTTGAAATCTTTGGCCTCTCCATAGTCTCCTTCATGCCTTATTTCAATATGTAAAATACACCTTAAGGTTCTCTCATAAAACCTCTCCAGCTCTGGTTGTATTTTAAAGCTCTTTTCAAGATTTGACCTGAATGTGAAGCAGTTGCAGCAGCAGTACCATGCAACTATATGCAGGAACTGATGCAAGCTTCTTTTTGCCTCGGGGAAATCTGTGGAGCTGAGAGGTGGAAAATTCTCTTTGTTCCCTGTGAAATGGGAAGGAAAAGATAGGAAGAAACAGCTTCTGTTCACTGGGCTGCTGTCAGGACCATGTTTTATGTTACCTCTTTTTCAAGAATCTGCCTGATTTTTCTGAAGTCTTGCAAAAAGAAACATCATAATATTACGAGGAAGGCAGGATTTGTGCTCTTAAAATGACCACAGTGAATTTTTTGAATCAAAGTGCTGATGATTTCAAATCTCAGGATTGTTGTGATTTAAAATCTTCCTGTTCTTTCACCATTTAAAATATTCAGAAGCATTTTGAGGGCAGAGCAAGGAAGGATATGTGTATTTATTTTGCACTAAGGATATTACTTCTTTTTGGGCATACTTTCATTTTGTCATTTATGAAGTATTTGGGAGCACAGGTATCTGAAATTGTCCTTAAAGTTGTCCTCCTGCTGACCGCCCCCATTCTCCGTAGGAAGGCTCTGAAGAAGGCGTCAGCGCTATCGTTTGACACAGAAAAGTCCTCATTCTTAGCAGTGAGCAAACGCTGTGTTTTCCATAGTTGAACTCAGAAGTGAGTGGGCTTTTGAACTTTCCTTCTCAGCCTACGACTGCTTTTTGGTAGGAGGTATCACAGTTTGGATGCTGCTGAGCCGCGCGGAGAGCTGCGGCTCCCACGTGTCCTCTGCACAGAAAGTGCTGTCAGCGAAGCTGGAGGCTCCATCACATGCTCACGGCTTGCCCTGCCTGAGGCATGGGCATGGACACAAAAAATGGGAAGTGTAGGTTTTGTGACGCGACCCAGTGATGAGTTTTGGGTGTGGCAGAACCAACTGAGTCCATGGAATTGCCTTTTATGTGCTTCAGGAGACCATTATCAGTTTGTAGTCGCACGTTCACACTGTTTGGTGCTTTCAAATTGGAGTTTGTGGAGCTGCTGGGATGGAGAGGAGGATCACAGAGATGGTAAATGAGAAAGGGAGGCTGCAGAACACTTCTATGCCATAGTTTTAAAATACTTGCAGTGACTGCTGGTGAGCCACTGGGCATATCAGTTCATGTTGCATTTCCTAGTGAAATCAAGGGACATATGTACACAAAATTAGATTATAACAAAGTCCGACTTTGCCTCTTCCCCCCTCAAGGCACATGGTAAGTACAGTGCTATAGCAGTGTATTTCAGTAGGACATGTCTCTGTGTAATAGTTACAAACCAGAAATTAACTGAAGAGGCAGCATTATAAGGCAAAGGAGAGTCAGGGATACAAAATAAATACATTTAAAATCCAGGGAGCGTGAAGACAATGTCAAGCAGTAATAAAGTATTTTGAAGCACCAGCAAAGGTGTGACGATGCTGAGATGAGAGATCAGAGACCTAAAAAGCAGATAGGAGAGGCTGGAATGAGAGTCTTTAACAAGGCCAAGGTCTACATGCTAGCATAGATTAGCAACAGGGTCAATGTCAAAATTCAGGCTGCCCTGTAAAGCGAGACTGTGGGCTGGGCATGATCAGCATTGCTCAATCCAGTGGGTAAATATTGCTGCTTGTTGAGCAAGGTACGAGTCACAACAGAGCCCTGTTGGAAGCAGTGTGAGGAGGACTTGGGGTCTGACCCTTGTGGTTAGTTATGTATTAATAATATCAAACTAACGAATAATTAACATTTTTTTCAAAACTGCATTTGTTTCTTCATGTTTTCCTTCCTTTTCCTCTCTTTGTACCTCAGTCACCCCGAAGGTAATTATTGTAGGTGTGCTAGCACAGATTGTTTTGATTTGGGACAAAGCACAAGGATGTTCTGGGGAGTAAAATACAAAATTAAAAGAGATACTAGAAACCCAAAAAGCTCTGTGAAATTGCCAAGCTTTCAACTTTCACAGTGGTTACTCATACAAAGCATGGAAATGTCTGTTCTAGGAACTGGATGTTGATACACCACCGTGGATTGCTCCCTTTTGTTCATTTTGTGGGTCTGTGTGCAAGGGAGTGCTTTAGCTCTTCAGATTAGGGCTAAGGAGAAGAGGCTAAGGTTCAAAATCATTGCATTTTAGGCTCCCTGGTTACCCCTTTCCCTCTCCCCGTGCCAAAGTCGTACTGGTGTTGCCCCTAAAATGGGCAGGATGAGTGCTCCTCGCAGGGCACATTCCCATGTGGCACTTCATTCATCCAGGGCCAGCTGCTCCACTCCAAGATGCCCATCCCCAACCCAGCAGCGCTGATCCAAGCTTCCTGGAAGGCAGCAGAAACATTCCCACCCCTTTCGGGGTATTTTTGGATCAGAGGACATCACGTGCCAAGCCGCTGGAAGCACGTGCTGCAGCAGGGAGAGGGATTTTCTCCTCCTGCAGCCCTCCCTGAGCAGGGGTGTGCTGGAGGTGTGCAGGAGGCCCTGGGGGAGCTGGAGCCGTGCTCAGCGGGGCTGGGGACAGTCGGACTGCCTGTCACCAGTGACTCAGTGCACTATTTTTGATCCAGCAACGGGAGAGAGATACGTGATACAAACCTCCACACCCCACTAAGGAGAACTATTAAAAGAGCAGAAGACATTCTTGAGAGGCTGCAGATACTGCTCTGAGCACTGCTGGATGCCTACAGAATATGCTGCATGTTTTTATGGCTTACGCTCCTGTTTTAATTTATAGCGTGACTTTAATGAGTTATCACAGGGCAATGACTCAGTTTAAACAGAATTTTCAAAAATCAGAACCTGCAGCCCTCCTCTGCCACTTGCCTCTGTCAACACTAACTCAGGAGTTTACATGCAGACGACGCCACCCTATGAGGTTTCCTCACTGCAGAGCTGGGCAACATTAAATGGCAATTTTATCTGAACTGAAGGGGCCTCATGACAGGGGCTCCACAGAGACACTTGCCCCCTCTTCCCTTCCCTCACAGGGGCTGAGGTGCTGGGAGCAGAGCTGCCACCCTTTTCCTCCTCTAGCTGTTCCTTGTTCATTGACTGTTTTAAGTGGCCAATACTTGCTTATGAGCTTAGCCTTCACTCTCTGCCCAAGAGAGGGGAGGCACAGGATATAAACACTATTATTGTTGTTATAGTCACGATAATGTTATTCCTGAATGGAGTTGAAGCACTGAAGTTGACAGTGAGCATCAGTGCCAGCAATAGGAATCTTTGACTTCAACAAACTTCAAATCCAGCTCTCATTTTAATTCCTGGGCCTTCAAATCCAAGAGAGGTTGCCAGGGAGTTCATTAGCACCAGGATTTCCCTGTTAGGCTTGGGCACTATTAGGTTAATGGAGTGGGCAGCTGACTCAAGTATTCTCTGATGGGGCCTTTGCTGCAGTAGTGATGCTGCTTTTTGTCTTCAACATCTCCTGGGAACTTCTTCCTCTGCCTTGTGAGTAAAAATCTTGTTTTATTTCCTTTCCTCAAACTTGAGAGAATATGGTCCTCATGCAAGTTGTATAATGCTTTTTGCTAAGGCATTTGAATTTCTTGAATGTTTATGCAGTGGTCTTGTCACGGGCATGAAAGGAGGTTGTAGTGAGGTGAATGTTGGTCTCTTTTTCCCAAGCAGCAAGGGACAGGACAAGAGTAAATGGCGTCAGGTTATGCCAGGAGAGGTTTAGATTGGATATTAGGAAAAAATTTTTCACGGGAAGGGTGCTCAGGCACTGGAAGAGGCTGCCCAGGGAGGAATATAAAAGCTGTGTGGATGCGGTACTGACTGACGTGGTTTAATGTTGGACTCGGCAGTGCTGGGCTGATGGTTGGACTTGCCGCTCTTGAGGTTCTTTTCCAACCTAAACAGTTCTTTGATCATAAGTTCTCACTGGCTCCTGGTGAGTGTATGCTTATAGGAATGGGGACAGTAAAGTTGTTAGTTCTACTTTAGCTTTAAGACTCGAGGAATAAAAGTTAGCAAGGTGATGCTTCTTTCATGGTGGAGAAAAGATGCAGTAAGATGAGCAGGAAGATCAAAGTGGTATTCTTGCAAAACATACAGACTCTGGTGAAGCAGAGTGCCCAGAGAGCAGCTTCCTTCTGCAAAGTGATGGCAAATTTTGAACCTGAGGGTAAAGCAGCTGCCCTGTGCCCCGTGGTGTTTTAGAGGGTGGCTGGCACTCTTGGTGTGCTTATCACTGAACACACCAGGGTGGCTCTGTTGGCAAGAACTGATGGCTGGCTGCACCTACCATGGAGAAAGCTCGTGTTTGCTGAGAATTTTTCTAAATCATAAGCAGTAAACAAGTATTTTTCCAAAATCAGTATCTGTCTTTAGAAATTACTTTGTAGGAAGTAGGTGCTATTTTCTCAGATTTTCTTCTCTCAAATGTTGCCTGGATATTCATAACTGAGGTCTTTACACTTAAAAGCCATCTGCTTTAATAACTGGATGCTTTTGATAGTGATACTTGATTATTTGGTTTGAAAGGTTGTTCTTTCATGTTTTTCATGTTACCTTTTTTTAAATTACACCAAAGATGTTATTAATTTATTTGAATAGTCCCTTAAACCAGGTAACTAAACTCACCCAGTTTCTATTCCCTCCACACACCTAGCACTGGTGTCATATCACAGTAGCCTTTGGATGTGCAGTAATACACATTTATCTCCAAAGCAGGAGCTGCTTCTTGGCTAGATGGACCAGAACTGTTTCTTTTATTTTTTCAGAGAGAAGAGAATAAATGTTTTGGCAGCAAAGCCACTCCATAAATGTGTCGCATTGGCCAAGTTGGTTGTGTTTTACTATTAAAACTGTAATTTCCACATTTCACTGGTGTCCTGTAACATTAAATAACTACCTGAAGGGACAACTATAAATGTAAGACTCCCTGCTACCTTGTTTCCATTGTTTGGACTTTTCCTTGAGCAGGCCCAGTGTGAAACTTGCGTGTTCAAAACCTTTCTCTTTATCTCTGAAACTCTCTGGACTGCCAGAGGTCCCTTACCTTCAGCTGACTTTCATATCAAAAAACCTCCAGATTTGTTTTAAAATTATTAATATTAACCTGGAGACAACTTCTTTGGTGGTGGCGGATAATATAGATTCTGCCTTTTTCTTCCCATTCCGCATGCATATCACTGATCCCAAAGCTGGAGTTCTGTAGGCAATATAGGGCCAAGCAGCTGCTGCATCCTGTCCCTTATCATATGTTCCAGAGATGTTTGCCTGCTGAGGTGAGGATCATGCTCAGGAGTGATATTATCAGAGTGGCCTTTATAGTTTTGTTCTGTTCTAGAACTATAAAGGTTTTATGTGCCTTTGATTTGCTGTTTAGAAGATACAGTTTATTAGCAGCCCTGTTAGCTTCTTCTACAAAGCAGGCAGGAATTAAGTTAATTGCAATAGTAATAATCTTATACTGACCTATGATAAAGGGAATTAGTGTATCCATAGAAAAACCTACCATCTCATATTAAAAAGTATTTCCCAATTTACAGCAGTCCACAAAAATTTTTAGTAGTATGTTCTCATTATTCAGTATCCAGTCATCACTGCTTTTCTCATTGACCCTCAGAGAAACTGCTCCAAAGTGTGCTAAATTCAACAGATGTCGTCTACTGACTTAAGAAAGTCTGGATGTGGTTCAGAGAATGCCTGGCTAAAATGATGTGCTGGCACTGACATGTCATTCATTTTCCTGAAACAGTTTAAATAAATGAAAAAAATACTGATCAGCAATTGTTGAGAGGTTTGACTTGGTCCTTAATGAGTTAGAGGTGGGAAGTTTTGTTAGCTTGTTTTTAAAGTTTACTTTGTAGCTATACCTCATTCATTGCAAAAGTGGGGTGGAAAATTGAAAATTTCCATATTATTCTGACTTACATAAATACTTCCTTAGAGTTACAATCTCCTTTAGGTAAAACTCATATACCCCAAATAATTTTGTGGGGTCTCTTGTTCCAGGCGTACTAAAAGAAACTTGAGTATTTGCAATCTAGTACCCAAATTTAAAGTAACTTCTAAGAGGTTACAAACAATTATAAAATAAAACAGTTTGCCTGCAAGCTTGAGTTGAAAGGCTTGTTCTAAACATATGTTTGATGTTGTGAGGTACAAAATTTGATGTGGAAAGTCCAAGACACACAGCCCTGTTGGCTGTGGTTTGTGTAGAAATCCCTCATCTCATGGAGACAACTGAAGCCTTTGCTAAAGCAAGAGACAAAGACTTCCTTTAAAAAGCTGCTGCAGTAAGATACTCTTGAGACACAAAGCCAAGAGTGATTTATTACAGAGGAAAGAATTGCACCAGAGCAAAAGAATGTGTGTGTTGGGTTTTTGGGTGCCCTGTACCTGGGCCCAGCAAGACACTGCACTTACATCTGTACATACCCTGTGTCACTCTGCATGTGTTAAAAGGGACAAATGTTGGCCCTTCTTAAAGGGTATTCTTAAAGCTTGTTTTCCTGGCAGCAGGAAAAAGACCCCCACGTATGACTCTTATCAACATGATAGCAATGAAGCACTTGACTTGAGCAGGCTGTTTTCAGCCCAGTCACCACCATCCACCAACTAAAATGTTCTGTTCCTTTGCTACAGAAAAAGGAGAAGATTTATAGTTTGAGGACAACCTAGTTAAGAAGTAAACCCCAGGCAAAGGTTTGATGCTAACACTCCTCAAGTATGAAATGTAAAATCTATACTGCTTGCTAGCCTCTAGGATTTTACAGCAGGGTAAATATGAAATTATATCTTGTGGTTGAGAGGGGAGAGGGAAAGAGAAATTGGTCCTGTCAGGTGTGATGCCATGGAAAGCAAATTGGTGGTGGAATGGCTGGATCAAAAATAGCAGAAACTCAATCTGTGGCTTTTATTTTTTTTCCCCAACCACTTTACTTTCAGCATTTCTTAGTGGGAATACAACATTATTCACTCATTTGAAATAAAACAATTCAAGCAAGACAAAAACCCAAGTAAAGTAAAATTCAGCCTTTATACCAGTTTATTGGAGTTTTTGTGGAGAACCTCAATAGCAAAAATAACATGCCAAGTGAATCTATGTTGTGGAGCACTGCATGGATTAATTTGATAGAAAGCTACGGCCAGGGTCTCCTGGGGTGAGCTGTGCTTGCAGTGACTCATGAGTTACACCTTCCTGGCCCAAATGACTCTGTACAACTGAAACAAAATTATTGTCCCCCACAAATTGCATCAAATAGTTCTCTGTACTGCCCTTGCAGTGAGAGAACAACAGAGATGTACTGTACATACCTGAGAACCTTAGAAATGTCTTGTGACTTGTTGTTTTTTTTTTAATAGGTTTCTCCAGGCTTAGTGCATTACTTTGAAAACAACTTATTTTTTTTTCTTACAAATATGAAAGCTGTAGTGTTATCTGAAGCACAGGATGTAGGTAGAAGCAGTTGCCTGAGTGGCCCAGTAGCTCATGTCTGACATGATCCTTGATTATATCCTACTCCAATAAACACTGGGTTTGAACCTCTTTAGGTCAGAAACCACTCGCTCTCTGCACACAGACACAGAGTATAGAGTATTTCCTACTGCTAGATAAACAGATAAAGATGTGAAAAGGAGGTCAAAGACACTTGACTATTTATCTGTTAGTATTTATATGTTTCGTTATTTATACATGGAGCAAGAGGAATTCAGTCTCAGTAAGAAATATGAAAAATAGTGTTCTTTTGACAGCTTAAACAAAATGTCTAGTCCTCTGGATATGAAAATGCATTTATTTATATTAGTACTCATCCAACTACAAGGCTTCTGTAACAAATGTACCGTGTAATTATGTATTTTATTTTCCCTGGCTTATGAAGTCCCAGGCTCCTCCTTGCTAGTCCTTCTCATGTCCCTGAAACAGCTATGCCAGCACAATTTAGAAACTTATGAATTACAAAGTACTGATGGTTTCCCTGCTGCAGGAGGAATAATCTATTTATTCCCTCTTAAAGGGTCAGTGTCATCCTATTAAAATATGCATCATCAGGAAAACACAAACTCCAAGAGCTATTCTTTCTTGGTTTTTTTGGGGTTTTGGTTTTTTTTTTTTAAATTTATTTTCTTGAAAAACTTTCTTAAAACCTTCCAAGGCCATTGCTAAGTGGATTAGGTTCTCTGATTTTCAGTAGGGTAGACAAGAATACCGATGCTATGGACACTTTGAAATTCTCAGGCTAGCTCTGTATTTTAAGCTAAATCTAATCCTCAGGCTAGATTTAGAGCTACATTTTTCTTTCTTTTTATGTGTTGGTTTGCAAATGCAGTACTCTGTAGATGTCTTATAGTGGGACAATCAGGTCTGCGTGGGATTCTATTTGCTTTTTTCTAAATACTTTATTAAGATACTTGGTGACAAATCCTGTGAAATCTTATCAGGAGCAGTACTTTAGTTGCTCCTTCGGTCCAGCCCTCTCAAAACTCTCTATTTCTGGCGTGTCAGTGCTTATAGAGCTGGACTTCCAGGGCGCACCTCCCTCCAGGGCAGACTTGGAGCAAATTTGGCTCATGGCAGAGCTAACATGGGTTTAAAAACAGTGTGTCCTCTCCAGATGTTTCCGAATGGACCAAAGAGGAAAGCATAAACACACTGCCCAAAGGACACAGGGTAAGAGAGTCACCTTGGAAACTGAGAGGATTTCCTTGTACGACCCTTTGAATGTGCAGCGCCAGCAATGAACTCTCTGTGTGGTTGTGAAAATGCAGTTTGATTTTCTTTGCAATGCAGTTTTGTCTCCAGCAGCAAGAGAACCTTTGACTTTAACTTGAGGATCGGCAGAGGATCCTTCTGAGAGCTCCTCATTGTATTTTTGCCTAAGAGTTCAATTCTTTCAGGAAAGAAGGACTGGGCTCTGCAAGTTGAAGAGCCCTCTCAGCAGCTGGTGTGTTCATTAAGCACTGCACTGCATCCAGCGCTGGTGGGGCTAAAAAAGCAATCACCAGATTTCGATCAGTTTTTGTCAAGATAAGAGAGCACTGCAAGGTGCTGATTGGGGGTGTCCCCTTCTCCCAGACACTGTGACCCCCAGAGAAACCCATGCTGGAAGCCCAGAGCACAGGCAAAAACAGAAGTGTTGGGGAAGGATGTGTTTCATGGTTGCACCCTATGCTGATGTTAAATTCCTCTTAAGAAAAACCCCAGATGTATTTGTTTTTCCTGGTTAGGGAGGTCCAGTGGCTGTGACCACCAGTGCATGAAAGTCCCATTCTCCTCTGTGCGTGCCTGAAACTGAAAAGCTTTCAGTTCCCCCTGGTTCTTTAGCAGAATTGCTTTCTCTTCTCCTGCAGCATTGCTTTGTGCGTCAGAGGAAAATGCATACCTTCCTCTCTTGTGGACACTTCAGATTAAAAGTTAAGAGTAGTCACGGTTTGGGATGAAAGCCCACAGGCTGGTGATTCAAAACAGCTCCTTTCAAATCCTTCTTTTCTATGCTTCCTTTGAACACTGCTACTTTTGGAGGAGCTGTAAAGGAGAAAGGAAACCCTTGTTTGTGGATGCACTTAGCCCAAGTGTTGGACAGCCTGCTCAGCTTCTGGGCAGTGTTGAGGAGCTCTGTGAGAAGTGAGCTGCATTTACACAGTGCAAGTGGCTGCCTAAAATAAACTGGAGTTAGCTTTCATTTTTCAACTCATAAACATGACTCTGTTCTTAGCTTTACAAAGGTTTAGATACTGGACTGTGATAGTGCATTAAAGTATTTTATTGCTTTATGGCTTTTAAACATGCAATTACATACACTTAATTGAAAAGCTGCAATTATTTAAATAGTCTTTAGTCCACCGGTGTTGCCAAATACGTGACTGAGAGTCAGCCACAGCCAGGCAGCCTCTGAAGTTTGTTCTCTGTGCTCTCTTGTTCTCTGTTGTTTGTGAAAGGGTTGTTTAGATGCATAAGTTTGTCACAGTTTAATAATAAAGAAAACATGTCATCAAGCAGCTGGGAGCTACCACTTTGAAGTTCTCCTGATGACACCTGCACGTCAGGCATGAGCAGATGATGTGTATTAGCCATTTTTTGGGTCAAACTGCATCTATTCAGCCAGTCATTTGTGGCAGGATGTGAATGCACTGCATGTAGCCCCAGCAGTATTTTTTCCCTGTTTAATAACGACTATGTTGCAATATATTTTTGAGGGTTTTTATTTGTTTGGGGGGGTGTGTTCTGTTTTGGTTTTATATTCTAAAAAATGCTCTGTGCACACTTGGTGCCACCCTGGCTTTGTCCCGAGGAGCCCAAGGGACATCTGAAACATTTAGGACACGTCTAGACTGAAAGCTGAGCTGTGATGAAACATGCATAAGCTGGCAGGGCCAGGTCTGCAGTGCCACGTCAGGCACAGATGGCTTAGCAATCTCCAGCCCAACTGCAGCTGCCAAGGAACCAAAGGAAAACTTTTTGCTTTTAAGCAAAGGAGCTTAAAAAGGGAGCAAAGGCATGTGAGTGTTGCTTTTGGGAGCTGGGGTTAAAATCACAGTAAAAGTAAGGAGTATTCCAGTGCTGGCTGCAGTCAGTCATCCCTCCCCATATCCTCAGGATAAAACTATCTGCAGGAACAGTTTTCAATGTAGAAATTGTAATACAATCAGAATTGAAATTTAGACACTGGAAACCACTGATGTGGTTGATAGTGCCTAATGTACAGGAAAGCTCAGCTCAAGAGGAAGACAAACAGCTGTTAATCCAAAGACTGAGCCAGCTAAAATGAAACTTGGGACCTGTAAATAATTAATAGATAAATTAATAAAGACTATTATGATGATGCTGTCATTATCTGTAGATCAAACTAAATCTACTCATCAGGATGGATAACTGGCTCGTTATTTTTCTTGTCTGAAAACAAAGTAGAAAGTTAAAATACAGGTAGTTATTTAGACTATGAACAGTACAATTTTTTTAATTCCTTCACATTTTATAATACTCACTGAACATAAATGAATATTTACAGCACTTTATTTTCCTCTTGTTAAAAAAATTAAATGCATAGAACGAGGATATTTAGGCTAAGAATTATAAAACTAACATAATTGAAATTTAGCTGTGGCTTTATATGCAGTGAGCATATAACACTGAACACAGACAATTAAATTAGGGCTACAGGGAAATTGCTCATAAATTTAAGGTGTGCCTGGATGACAACTCCTTATTCCTTTATCTGAGTTCTCATATTTAACAGGATGATTTTTATGAGTTTTCTTGACTGTTTATTGGTGATCACACTTCCCTGGGAGCTTCAGAGATCAAGTGAAGTTGCACCCCTAAGCTGGCTTTAATATATGCAATTTTTACCTTTAGAACTCCTGAGGGGAAAAAATAAGAACTTGCCTCCAAAGAAGCTGTTTATTGAGCAGCCTCAGGAGTGACCAGGAGAGGGTGCCTGTATAATCCTGTTTCCTCCAGAAATAGTACAGGTGTTGCCTTTTTTGTTTCACTAACACATGGGATCCTGCTGTAGGACTGCGATTTCAAGCTGGAAATGTAAACAGTAGCTTTTCACAGTCAGTATCTTGGGGTTTTAAATACCAACTAATCGTCGTATTGTTGTCCAGTTGTGGTGTAATGTACTTGGAGATGAAGCCTGGTACAGAGGTGTCTGTGTTCAGGAAGAACATCATTAGCTTAGTGTTCATTTGCACTTTCAGGGTCTCTTTCAAAAGGAAACAGCATAATGTAAGAAATGAGTTTTGCAGAAGAAAAGAAAGCCCTTTTGAACCATTGCAGCCGCTGTTGTTTGGCTTTTGAGGGATCATTCAGTTTTCAACATTCTATTTTATTATGGTGGTTTTATCTGTGGTTATATCTTTCCACTTCCCAAGCCGAAGCATTTTGTTATGCCACCACTCTCCTTTGTAATTAGCTCCGGAGTGGGCTCAGTAATCCTTGTCTCGAGACTCCCTCTAGTGAGGAAATGCTGCGCAACTCCGTGAGCTTGTTGGGTGAGAAATCCTCGTGTGCTGCAGCAGATGTTGGCTCACTTCTCCGCCGTACCAAAAGCCCTGGCAAGGTCTGCCCAGCCTGCGGAGCTGGCCTGGGCTCAGGAACTCCACTCACGGCTGCTGGAGCCTGCAGGGCCTTGCTGGGAATGGAAATTCCGTGTGCAGGAGTTTGCTGAGGGCTCTGCTCCATGGCTGAGCAATTCCTCCTCTCCTAGGGGGGCCCTGGGTTTGAGCTGGGATCACCTGCTATGAGCACTACAGCTGCACTGTGAGCACTAGGTAGCACTCCTAGCACTAACTAACTAGGAGTTAGAGGGCTGCCTGTGCCTCCATCCCACTTTCCCCACTGTCCCTAGGGACAGGGAGCACAAAAATGGAAGCCCTCTTCTCAATGTATTATTAACAGCAATGATAAGACAGCGAGAGAGGGTGTGAAATGAGATATTGGAGGGGAGACTGTGCATTGTATGCACTGAGGCCTTGTCTAACACAGAAATGGCTCAGTGGGCAGTTTCTGGGGAGATCCCAGCTGCGAGCTGTTATGTGTTTAAGGAAACACACGTTTGAGTCAATACAAATTGTTTGCACAGAGACTGAGCAGCAATTGCTGTGCAGTCACTGAGACTAACAGCTGCTTGGATTGATGGAAAAGGGGCAAAGAAAGGAGAGGTCAATGCTGTAGTGCTGCTCTATCCCTGCCTTTGTTAATGAAAAATACACCAGGTTTACAGACTAGGTTATCTCTGAAAAAATTATTTTACCTCATTGATACTGTACTTTAACACCCTAGCTACTTGTTTGTGTGGTATTTAGCACAGTTTTTGATAGTATAATTATAAAAACTGCTACTCTTGGATATAACCTGATTCTAGCAAGTGTAGCTTTTAAGGCATTAGGTAACATTAGGGTAACTGTAGATGGTTTTGATATTTGCTGTCTGTGGATGCATAAATAATAGGACTCAAACTCATTCCCTCTCTTCTCATTATGTAAAAACAATTCATTTTTAGAAATGTAACTAAACTATAGTCAGTGTTGCTGTTTTCAGATGGAACCCTCATTTCACAGCCTTGGTACAACTGGGACCCACCTTAGGGACAGCTCTTGGCATCTGCCACCTGCTTTTGCACAGATCACCAAAGGACAAGCCCTAGTTCAAAGCTTCGCTTCTTTACGAAACCCCACCATACATCATATTTTTCCTAATCCAGGTACATTTATAAGATGGAAAATTCTAATGTGGCTGGATATGGCATCACATCCTGTGGGTGTCAAGACACGTTGCCCCAGCCATTCTCACATCTTGAAGTGGCCAACACCTGGCCATGAATGCAAAATCTCTAAGCATAGAATGCAACCTATAGAAAAATGTGTTACTAAGCCCATGGGTGCTTCACCTCCTTTGGGATTTCTGTTTTGAGTGTGAACAAGTCAGGCAAGTGTGGGGTGGTGTTAAGAGTTTGTAATGCTGTGGCACTGTAGGATTTTAATTAGTTTGTTTTGTCTTTTGATGAATATAGAAAATTGAGCATTCGAGTACCTAATTAGTGAATAGCTCCTGCAGTGAGGCAGCTGGTGTCAGGGAGGAACACAAGATCTCTTACATCTTATTTTAAATTCACATCTTCCCAGAAAATGAGAAGTGGAGGGCAAACAGGAAGGATTCCTAAGGAGAGGCTTCAGGGTGACCTAATTGTGGCTCCTGAAGGGTGCCTATGAGAAAGATGGAGAGAGACTTTTTACAAGGACATGGAGTGACAGGACAAGGGAGAATGGATTCAAACTAAAGAGGGCAGGATTAGATAAGATATTAGGTTAGATATTAGAAAGAAATTCTTCACTGTGAGGATGGTGAGGCACTGGAACAGGTTGCCCAGAGAAGTTGTGAATGCCCTGTCCATCAAGGCCAGATTGGAGAGGCTCTGAGCAACCTGGTCTTGAGAAAGGTGTCCCTACCCATGGCAGGGGGCTTGGAATGAGGTGATCTTTAAGGTTCCTTCCAACCCAGACCACTCCATGATTCTATGAATACAAACCCAGCTTTTGCCCACCCACTGAAAATACAACACTAAACATGTCACTGTGCTGTGTTTCAGTTTAATCCAGTTAAAAACTATTCTATACAAAGTACAGAGTGGGGCTTTTTTTTTTTTTTACATATATTGCACCAGAGATATGATTTGTACAACATTAACCAAATTTTACCCCTCATCCTCCTACCAAAATCCCAGCCAACTACAAAACCAAATCTCTGCATCTTTGTGGTGGAACTGGCATCTGTATAAATTAGACAGTTTTGTTGTAATCAAATCCTAAATGAAAAGCAGAATACAGGTGTAAGCACTTGTGCCTGTGATATTCCAGTCCCTTATTTATCTGTGGTTGTATCTTTCTACTTCCCAAGTTGCAACAATTTTTTACAAAACTCTGGATGTTTCCAAGTAAATGGGATAAGGGGGCCAACCGCCAACAGCAGAATCAGGACCTTACAATCAAATGTAAGAGGCTGCACCGAAACTGAAGCTTGAGCATTACGTTACAAAGCCTATCATGACATTTAATGGCATTTGTTAGGAGGCAGAAGCAGCCTGAAGGAATGATTTGTATGCTAGAAATGCCTTCACACCGAAGGTTTCAGTCCTTGATTCTCTACAAACATCTGTGTCTGTATCACTTGTCCCCTGTAAACTCTCATGTGGGATGGGAAAAACACAATCAGACTTCCCCTCACCTTTACCCTGACATTTGAATAGTTCCCTCTTTGTTTCCCTCATCACCCTGTTGCCCATTATCAGGCTACAACCCCAAAGCCAGGGCTGTGCCCAGAGAAAAATTATGGAGCTGTGATTATGTCTGGGTTTCTTTGCAAGCAGATGAGGCTGTTGAAAGGTATTTTAGTCTCCAGACAAAGACAAAATTAAACTATTGTTAGAATTGCATAGAAATGACAAAGAGTGGAGACACTGGTTTTGCAAACTAATTGCATAAAGAATGGGAAAAAAAGGTAAAATAAGTCAAATTGAGCGGTATAAATGAAGGAAATGCAACATGACAACTTATGAGATAAAAGAGATAAGGAAACCTAATCTGTTCTGGCACTGAGTTCTGCTACATTGTGTGGAGAACATGAATATGCTCACGTCTGACGAAAGAAGCCTTGAGCATGGAAGGAATGTGCCTGGCTTCCATCAATCAAAGTTTTTCAGAGTGAGAAATTTCCCAAATGTCAATACAAAATGTTAGCAATTGCCTTTTATTTTTTTTTGAGTTTGCCTAAAATATTCAAGTCTTATTCTGAAAGGAACATCTTTCTCTAACTGAGGCGTGCTTCTGTTTCCTTGCTCAAGCCCCAAAATATCTCTTTTAATGCCACTGTCAGCAGTTAGCCACAGAACAGGAAGGAAATGTAAAGGATGCTAGCAGAGATGTGTGTATCCGTTCAAAGCCAGTATTACACAATCAAAACAATCCATGTTCAAAAAACAAAAACAAACAAACAAAAAAAAACAACCACAAAAACTCAAACAAACAAGGAACTCCACACAGGGTTTACACTTTAGGATAGTTTCAGTTTGAAAGGAATGAGAAGCAGGGACACTGGCACAACTTTTCAGCATTATAGTAAAACTGACAGGAAAATCAACTTACTCTTGTAAAATCTTGGCTTGCAATACTAGGGACCCATCCTGGTTCAATACCAAAATAATACAATCAAGTAGCACTCCTGATTTAGGACACTTCATAGCCTTAGACCAACTGCTGAAAGACTCCTAAGAGTCAATTGTGAGACCCTTAACAAATCCCAGATTCATGTCTGAGAAGAGCTCTCTGAAGCACATGGTGCAATTTGAAAAATCTGGTTTTATTGTAGGAGGTAGGATAATCTGCACAGAAAAAGACAATGAGTCTTGTTCTGTTTTGCACAATATTTCCATCAACATAAAAAGCTTACTTAATAACATGCAAAATTTTGAGATCAGCTGGCATCTGATGAAAGGGACAAAAGTACCATCCCAAGGGCCAGTTGAGCTTTCAAC
This sequence comes from Acanthiza pusilla, assembly GCA_036630365.1. Classification (NCBI taxonomy): domain Eukaryota; kingdom Metazoa; phylum Chordata; class Aves; order Passeriformes; family Acanthizidae; genus Acanthiza; species Acanthiza pusilla. The sequence continues at coordinate 18,143,004 of JAXCHO010000006.1, forward strand.
TGCTACACAGAATTAATCTCAACAAGGAGGACGGTTCAGATCAATACACAAGTACAGTATTCCTTTTGAAGGCTTTCAGTGAAATTCTTAGGTTTCTGTAAACATGAAAAATATTCACTGTTCCACATAATTCTTTGCTGTGTTTAACTTTTACAAAGTGCAAATTTTCTGTGATGAAGAAGTTTGATTTTTATTTGGTCTCAAAGAAGAAAGGGTTTGGTAGTGCTGAAAATAGGCCTTTATCTATGGTCTTTGTTTCCCCATCTCTTGCTTTTCAGCATTTCTGGAAAGAGTTTCCACATCAAACTAAACCTAACTTAACATTCAGGCCTGTTCCCTGCTTCCTCTCTGAGAAGATTCTGATTCATGCCTAAACACAGTATGGCAGACATCTCCTCCCTCTTTGTAAGAGAAGAGTTCAACAGCTCAGCCCCTTGGCCATAAAAATCTTCAGTATTAATGGTTTCCTTAATCTCCTCCTTTATTATAGCCTCTACATGATCCCCTTGTGTTTCTCACTGATGCACTGGAGAGAAAACTAGTTTAATTTATAAATCAAATCTGACTGATACTTCATCTCTAACATTCCCAATGATTTTACAGTCTGAGGAAGAAAGCGGAGAGTTCATGTTTCACTCTGATTTCCTGTCCCCCCCACCCATCCCACCCCTTCCCCACCCCAAATAATAAAGATGCTATAAAGTTGAGGCACAAGTGGTTAAGGGTGAACATGATCAGTTCTGACTGCTGGTTCTTGGATGTGTCCTGGTGGTAAAGGCTGATCACCTCCCGCTGGGTGTTTTGGTGCATCTCCAACTTTGTGTTCACCAGCTGTAAAACAACAAGAGAACCATTTGTAACTTCTCAGTATACTGGCCCCAAATGTGAACATCCTCTAAATGAAAGCTTCTAGAATAGGGACACTTAAACAAAACCTTCTATTTCCTGGTTTATAGGTAGAATCACGAATTTTCTGTGTGCCTAACAATGAAACTGCATTGAGATTACCCACAGACTGCATTATTAGTCAGTGTTACCTCTTAAATTACAAGTTGTTTCTGCTTTCTGTGAAATATTCTCTCTTACCTAACACATTGGTTTTTTTGAAATATACTATATTTTTATGAGACCTTTAATCCCATTATGGTAAGCTGGAAAAAGAAATAATTAACAACTTGCTCCTGTATGTTACTCCTCACTGCATCAGTACTTACACGGTTCTCCCTTTGCCTACATTTGAATAATATTAATTTTCACAGTTTGATGAAGATTTCAGAACGTGCAGCTGCATTTGTGGATTTTTTTTTTTCTCCTCAAATTACTCTTAGTAGCTCCAGTTGGCCTATAGATTTAAAATAGCGTCTGCTTGGATATTCTTGATTCAGTGAATGAGTAGTGGCCAGTTCTGGCTCATATAATGAATTCTTATGACACCTGATTAAATGACTTTGCAGAAAGATTTTACATAAAATAATACATGTGTTAAGAACAATATCTGCTACAATATTGCCAGTTTCAAAAGATGTATCATCTGCAATTGCATACCATGGTTTTACTGAAGGCGAGGGGAATTAGGCTCTTGGAACAAAGGAAATGAAATTACACACAGGCAGTTTCAAAGCAAATAAAACAATTAAATTGGTTCTGAAATCTCATCATTTCCCTTCACAGAACTGAATGGGCAGAATTTCAGGTTACACAACAAAGTAAGCTGTAATCACTGAACACTGCTCCTGAGGTTTGAAATCCCACTGTTGGCAGTTAAGAGCAGTTAAGAGCTCCTAGTATTGAAAAGGCTGCCTGGATAGATCTGAAGCCTATGTTTGAGATCAATGTCAAGAAATTCTTCACTCATCATGTCAGCACATGAATAGGGAAGCCAATGAAGCCAGCATAGTTTCAACCTTTCTAGAGAGGAAGAAAAAGCTAATTTAGGATGCATGGGGCAGCAGAGCCCCTTTAGAGCACAAGGGAAACCTGGGCAATCTGCTATGGGTAAGAAGTGCTAATAAATACCTGACTGTTTACTGCCAACACTGATCACTGGCAGTGATTTATTATGCCACTACCTCCTTCTGAGGGTACTGAAGCAATTGCTCATTCATACTGTCCAAGATTAACTTCTTGTGTCATGTTGCATCCAGTTGCTGGTAAATTGGTCGCTGAGGATTTTAAAAGCTTTGATTTGCTCTGCAGCCTGAGACTGCACTGCAGCCATAGATCATGGGACACACCTGGTCTTTTGTATGTTTCTGTTCTTCTCTGGCTGCTCAGAAATCCTGGATACCCTAGATATTTTAGACTAATAGGTACAACAGAGTTCTCCTCTGCCTTGTGATAGAACTCTGGTATCTTACTATGGACTTAAAAGGACTGAGATTTCAGGAATACTTAGAAGAGTTACATACTTCCCTCTTAAAGTCAGGTTAGTGAACCTCTCTCCAGAGGTCATTAAAGCTGCATTAAGTTAACAGTTTTAACAGAAAATGTGGAGGTAATGACTTTTACATTGCAGATCTTATTTTAAAGTCTGTGTATCTACACAGAAAGACACATACGGGGCTGGATTTTCAGTTCTCCACCTGGTCCTGCAGGAGGATTTCCTTGCTGTAGTTTCTTTTGTTCCATCTGTTTTACAACCTAGTGAAAAATAAAATAGAACAGTTGAAAACCTTGAATTTGTCAGCTTTCTCTGATGTGACATAAAAGAATACAGCTAAACCAAATTTTGCAGTTATGTAAAGTCTTCCTTAGTGGGTGTATTGCTGAGTTGCTTTAATTCTGAGCATCAGACTATGTTTTGCTGTGGTATCATTAGTTTAGAATTCAGCTGGGACTCATATGAGAAATCAAGGTAAATATCCAGAGCTGAGGATTGTCAAGAGCCATTGCACATGTAAGGACAGAGAAAAGGGGAAAACAAATATATTCTGTCCTCATACATCTACCTGCTGAAGCTCTTGTTTCTGAGCCTGAAGCTGGTCGTGCTGCCTCTGTAGCTCTTCCTTCTGTTTCTGAAGTTCTTCTGCCTTCTTTCTAAGTTCATCTTCCTGCTGGGAAATGTGATTTTCAAATTCCTTCAGCTCGTCCTCAGTGAAGAGCTGCTGTTGATCTAGTGTCTGCAAGAAAATACATACAAGTGTGAACACTTAGCCAGGAATGCATGTGTATTTTTTATTATTTTCCCATTGAAATTCTTGCACAGTTCACTAAAAAACCCTCAGAACAAAATACCCAGATATGACACTGTGTGCACTCAATGAAAACAGCAAAATCATCATTTCTCAGCTATTTTCACAACAAAACTCTACTACAGATTTAGACGTAGGAGAAAAATATCCTCTTTCTTCCAGCCAAACTCTTATCTTCCCTTTGAAGTGATTCATAAACAAAATGTCCATTTCCATTTGAAAAGCACATGTGAAAAGCTCTTCCCGAATCCCCGGGGTGGCGCCAGACCTTTTCCGTTCGTGTGAGGCCCCTGCAGTTCACATCTGCATTACATTAGGCTGCCACAGCTGAATGTTACGTTTAGCTGAGGGGCTTAAGGACACACATACCAAAGCAGAGCTGAAAAAAACCAAAGGTCACAGACATGCCGTTTGGTTTCCTGGTCCAAGTGCTGGTAATGGTACTGTATGTTGTACTTGGAACACATTTTCATTACCTCCCAGCTGTCTGGCTCCAAAAATTCCTTTTTCTCTGTAGCTCGCAGGAACTCTTCCAAAGTCACTAGCCGGTCTTTGTTGATGTCAACCTGTTTGAAGCAAAAAATTAAGCTCAATCTAAAGGACAGGTTTTGGTGGAGCTAACGTTTAATTTCATCAATCAAACCTCTTCAAATATAACCATTTTAATTTTTAAACTGTCCCATTTTCAAGGGAGTGCCCACAACATCTTACAAAAACTTCTCTCACAAGCTTATGGAGCTTAACAAAAATAGAACTAAAAAGTAAATCCTGACATTTCACTTCAAAATTCATTGGCTTTATTGGAAACACTTGTGTTCATAGTCCCAACACTAATAGTGGAATGTATGATTTTTTTTGAGAAAAATGTTTTATAGCTTTCTGGTAACTACTCTGACTCACAGCTACAAAATTATCTCCACTGTTGGAGGGGGAGGTTTTAAAAAAACAAAAATCCCACCCAACTGAATTGCGTCGGAATCCTTAAAGGGGAAGGGAGGAAATGCTTCCCTTTATGACTAATAGATGACCAGGCTGGCTCTGTTCCTCAAGCTTGTTGAATACAGAAATATCATGAATGGAAGACATAGTGGTTCAAAACACCCTCTCTCCATTCCAGTGTCTCCTAAGCTGAAAACCCTTCAGATGCAGTGAAGGTATTCACTGTCACAGGCGATACCTTGAGCTCTGAGTCCCCTTTTAAAGGGACAAAGCTGAGCTATATGATGAAAGACATTGCACTACTCCCTCTTCTCACACCTAAATCTTACCCATTTGCAAGTGCCAAAGCACATTTAGAGTGTTCCCTGTTTGACACACAATTCACAAGGAATTTCTGTTCAATCTCAGCATCTCCGAACAACAGAGGCTATAGCACAACTCCTTCTCTGGAACTTCTTAAATAAAAACTAGTCAGCAGGCATAGCATCAGAATACAGGGACAGGATTGGAGAACTGTAGCTTTACAAGAATCCCAGCACAAGCAGCATTCATTGTGACAGACCATCCCTTTCTACTGCACTTGGACAACACTTCATGTTAGAATTGTATTTTTTGAACATAGAAGGAAATTAGCAATAATGAACATCAGCCCCCACCTCATTCATTACATGTTCTCTCATTCTCAGCCTTTCTTCTTCCATTTCAACCATGTCATCCTCTTCATTCTTGGGATCATAAACTTTTTCTAACTGAAATTTAAAATTAGCAGATGTTAGTTTGAAGAAAAGGCTGCTCATTCAAATGACAGAGCATATCTGGAAAAGCAGTGTGAGATGTTACTGTGTGTGTGCAATTTTCCTCTTTCAGCACCGTATTTAAGCAACAAGTGAGCCTTTCTTTCCTAAGAATGAAGTTTTCAGTTAATTCATGTGGTCTGTTACAATTCAGTGCTGTGGATGTTACAGTAAAGTTGACCTCAGCGTGCACAGTCTGATCCTACATTTGATTCAAAGCAGGCAGAGGTTCCACGTGGTTTCTGGAATGGGAGAGAGTGGCTTTTTCACCAGGGCACGCAGCTGACCCTGTAAGCATTCAGGATATCACAAGACAAATTCAGTGCCAAATTTAATGGCTCGCTTCTGTTCTTGCACAATGTCTTTCTAGAGAGTTCATGCTTATTTGCTTCTACTTGGCCTTCTCAGGCATTGAGCTTCACTTGCTTAGCCACAGGTAATTTTAAGGCCCCAGGCTATTAGTTTTTACTCTACAAAACTATAAAACAGTAAGACATTTGTCAAGAAACCCTGCACTGTATCTTCTTTGTAGTGAAGAGAATTATGGCAAATTATTGTACACAATTGCATTTTCAGAGACAACAAACTAAGGCTTAAAGAAACTAAGAGCCTGTCTACTTAATCAGATGTACATGAGCTTCAAACTAACCAGATACAAAATACATAAAATTTCTGTAGACACTTCCATAGTGCTGTTCCTGAGCCAAGTCACACAAGTGTCAAACTCTTCCTCATAAGACTTGTTGATAAACACTGAATGAGCACAGGTGCCCAGCTTCAGAACCTCAAAACCTCCACCAGGCTGCAGCTAGGCAGAGCAGGAGAGCAGATCTCTGCATTGAAATTTATACAGGTAATACCTCTCCTGCAAATTAGTTATAAAATCCCCAACAAGCCTGAGGCAGAGCAATACAAGAGCACTAGATCTCTGATGTTTGACTCCTATGCTTCAACCACTTTATTTTGCCAGCTGATAGGTTTTACACTTTTGTAGAAATATTAAGGATGCATGAAACTTGGTATGAATACTCCACTTTGTATGGAGCCCCCAAATATACTTGGGAAAAATACAGACATCCCTATAACCATTTACTGAATGAAGTTAAGCTTCTGAATATCTTTTTACCTCTTTAGTAAACAGAGCTTCTAATTCTTGCTCATCCAGGAAACCATCATTATTGACATCTACAAAAAAGTTTTAAAAATACAAGTTGAGTACATATAGAAAGTCATGCATGTAACAGATCTCCAAGAGTTAAGTAAGGACCAGTGTACACATCTCATTTAACAAGAAGTTGATTACATAGGTTGTTTCTTCTGTTTAGGTTTTTATCAGGCATTGGCTGGAGTGTATTGCCACTTTTGGTTGGTAGGACAAGTCTGGAGCAATCTCTCCACTTCTTAGATTAGCAAACTGAAATAGGTCACCACAGGATTGCGCAGAGTGCAACTGCCAAAAAATATTGCTGAGAACAAGCTGTCCCCATTTAACCACTAAATTTGTAATTAGACTCAGGAGCAACAAAATTCTGCAGAAAAACTTTAGCTGACAATATGATTCTCAAAAAAAATTCAAGAAATACATGAAAATCTATACAAATATGCAGCATTTGAGAAAAGTGTAAAATAACTTAATGAAAAATGCAGAGGAGAATACTTGATAACTAATCCATCTTTTATCCTACATTGTGCTCTGAATACTGTTACACTACCTCTGAAATGGAAAGAGAATGTCTACTTCAAATTATTAGCCAATATTTTTGTGTAATTGCTGTGAAGCTTTTTCTATACTAAGCTATAAGGCAACAGGTGATTTCAGCTATTTCTGTTTTGTCTCTTCAGACACAAACCATTCTATGATTCTGTAATACATACTTACATATTTTATAAAGTGAGATAAAAGTTAAGACTCAAGCTAGAACACTTTTCTTCATCTAAATCATCATCTTTGAGATTCGTCAAATTCTAGGCACTGTCCAACTCTTTGCAGCCTAGTGCCAGGCAGGATCTACTTAGGGGTACTTTATGATGAAGCAATTAACAATATCAGAACATAAGGTTACATGGTGACATAATCACATTTAAAGCAAAATGTTGAGATGCATTCTTATCTCTGCTACTGTTAATGTTTATTGTTTCTAGCTGCCCATTCCTCAGAAATCTAGAGGCAGGATTAGAGGGTTTTTGTTTTATCAAGGGAATCTTGCAACTTCAGAAGAGGCTTGGCCCTTCTGTGGCCATTCCAAAGATTAGGGGCATCTGGTACTTATCTGCAGAGATGATGAGAAAGCAGGTTTTGCCCCTACACACACCTCTGAGGATTTATTGCCAGTACACAGTGTAAGCAATGTTATAGATATGCACAGCCCTCTAAGTACCCATATTTCCCTAAGGAATTACTACTGGTTTCTGGCTGTATGACTTTAGGAGTAGTTAAACAAAACTCTAAATATTTTTAAATTTTAAACTCCATTTAAAACATTGCGTAAAATTTACAAACAATAACAGATATTTTCTCCTCTGTACTGTTCAGATTCATCCAAGTTGCTTGAGATGTAAGACTTCATCTTAACATATGACAAACTTGTCCTCAGCAGAATGTAACAGAAAGTCACTTCACTTCTTCATTAGATTAAAACTAAACCTCTTACCGTGCAATTTGAAAAATGTTTTGGGGTCAAATTCATTAGGATCTAGTCCATCTGCTTCTTCCCACACCTCTTTCAGTTGATCTTTGCTTCCCTATAGATTGGTTACAAAGAAAAACTATTCAAAAGACAATTTAGTGAAATTTTCCTGCATTACCTTTGCATTATGGTTTCTCTGAAAGGCTTTATTTGATGATTAATCATGTGGTAAATGGAATCAGTGGAATTTTCTTTCATTCCCTTTTGGTCAAGTCTAATACTTTTATTAAATACAAAGGCCCAGGGAAAGAGGGAGTGTCAAGGAAATGCATATTCTGTGGAAAGGAGCACCTGTAATAATCAGTCATGGTCACACAGACTCATCCAGAAACAATAGCTGAAGGAAGCTGAATTATTTTGTCTTTCCTAGAGCAAATGGTACTGTGATGCAGTTCCTTGCAGGCCAGGCATACCATGAAGGCATCCCTACAGTTTTGAATACTGTTCTGCCTCCTTCCTCCAGAGTTTCAGTGTCTTTGTAAGTAAGAATTCTGGCAGCAAGTAACACACCTGCACAGAAAGAATGGGGGTTTATACAGTGGGGTTTGTAATGCTCTCAGCACTGTGCCCACTCTCTGCTCCCATGTCAGTGAGAGGAGGCAAATGATGAGAACAAACAAAATACACTCTTATGTGTATTAGCTTTTTCTCTCTGGAAAGGAAAGCTCACACTCGGTCACATAAGAACAGTCTGTGGCCTTACAGGATGGTGAACTTTAGGGTGATCTCCATGTTTTTTCTTCATCTCCTCAAATTTGGATTCTTCTCGCTTCCTCTTTTCTTCATCCAGTGTTTTTAAATACTCTCTCCTCTCGTGTTCTTTCATCATCTCATACTTCTTAAACTCCTCATGGCGAGTCTTATCATAGTTTTCCAGGTCACTTGTAGCCTAGAAATACAGATATACGCAGACGTATGATTATGTAACATAATCTGACATTAAAACCCCTGTATTGTTCAGATCTGTAGGCAAAGTGCCATTCAGGGCAGACTGGTTGGGGGGGTCCTTTCACACGACAGTGATGCAGAAACATTTCCTCTCCCTTTGTCATTTTCACAGAAATTAATTTGTAAGGGTTCATCTACTGGACAATTTTTGCAATTACACTATGTTGTAAGAAGGCTTCAAGGTGTCCTTTCTCATCAGTGAGTAATAAATGAACTCAAGTTAATCAAGTCCTACACTAATAGTACCATTAACTCCTTGATCATTTCAGAATAAGAACATTTGTAGCTTATCCTACGGTCTAATGACAAAAGTGCCTTCATTAAGAATGGGAGTTTGCAGCAGCTTAATACAGATTAAATTTAAAAACCCAAACAATTAAATGGAGATAAAGGGTGTGAGAGGAGAACTTTTAACAAGTTTGTATAGAGTTTAAAGATGTGTCATTTCATACAGGCCAAGGTACTAAAGGATGTTTTGGTAGAGCTTTTCAAAATAACACGTTTACACCTCATACTCTCTCTCCATTTATTTACATTTTAGTTTTCAGATTCACTGTATCTTTTAAAAAACAATTCCAAAGCAAATACTTCCTAAAGTACCCATGAAACCCTGTCAGTATCTTGGTGAGAAATAAGAAGACAAAACAATGAAATATATAAGACAAGAAAGAACTACCCAGTTGAGGATATGCTTTTGCAAGCTAACCAGAATTTTCCCCAAAATTATGTTCAGAGATGTTTCAAAATATTATAATACCTCTACAAAAATAATTTTACAGAAAATGGAGATAAAATCTTCCAAGGGTAAAAAAATTACACAGAAATTACAAATTATCTTTCAATTTGTTTTGAAAGTATAAAAACTGTCAAATTCTCATGTCAGCCATGCAGTGCTCTATAAAGCATAGCTGAGATGAAAGTAATTTTTCCCCTTGGGAAGTGTATTTTTCTCTAGCAGTTGAAAAAAGCTGTACCATACTGCATCCCCTGAATAAACAGGCACTAAATAAACCCCCCACACCTGGGACAGATACTGAGTCTGCTTGAACAGACACTGAATGCCATGCCCAGTATAACCAATTTCTAATATTGCTATCTTAAATCCTCTCTGTTGGGGTTTTCCAGCTTGAGGCATATATAATAGATCCCAAAATTCATATGGCTAGGTTAGGGATGATTATTTATATAATTCTGTGAGACTCCTGTATCACGTAGAAACAGAAATCAGAAAATACACTTGGGAAAATTGTACCACTATCTCACCTGTATTTAATTTAAAGTCTCTCAGAAAGGTGTGTTTTATTCCCATAGCTGCTTGTACTGGCATATGAATGCAAGTCCTGTTAAGGTGGCATCCCAAAATTTATGGACTCTTTTGCATAATGCACACTGGCAACAATTTTCAAGTGTGCATGGAGACAACTGACTTTTCTCTGAAAATGAAAACCGCATGTCATTTACAAAATGTGGTACATAGGAAAGGACTTCCCTTTACCAGAGGAAAAAAGCATAATAACTAAAACCCCAACCCCCCACAGGAGTTCATATCTGGCACTCACTGCTTTGATCAGCATATCCAAGTCCTTAGGTTCAAAGGTGTCAGGATTCTGATGGTTCAGGTGCTCAAACTGCTTAAGAAGAGCCTGATGGTCTATACCAGTGTCTGCAAGAACAAGGTACCCATGTAAAACATTAAAACAAATTTGAAATCCAGTAATATCAAAAAGTTAAAGTTGTTCATATGGGAGCTTGTGCCTGTGGCTCCCTGAGGATTGGATAATTTTTTCACTGTTGGAGGAAACTATAGCAACATTTCTAAAGTTGCTTTTCCTGGTGGAGGTTGGCAAACTTGATGGTAATTTGCACTACGTTCCTTCTGATGGGACAGTGTTACATCACACACAGTAATTTTACATGCACAAATTACAGCTTCTGTTTCAGCAGGGAAAAGCATAATCAGTTTGAGCTTCACAAACTAAACAAAAAAATATTATTCTCTTTTATATAAATGAGATAGTTGAAACTATGCTCTGTCAGAGCTAACAACTTGCATATTTTTTCCTGCCCTTGGAGAATTCCACCTCTTCTACTGCCCTGGATATTTTGCAAATGACACGTATCTGGCCAGAGATTTACGTACAATATGGTGTAAAATTGTATCAGATCAAATAATCAGATATTCAAACTTCAATTGTGGAAAAAAGAGAAGTGCAAGACAGTGGAGAGTCAGGTCTTGTGTCTAAAAGCTGCAAACATTTTCTCTTGCTTATGGCAGGAGTGATACCCAACGATATTAACACATGATGCACTAACAACTAAACACATTTCTACCACAGGCTTTTCTAGCTGTTACTATGGCATCTGAACACTAAGGCTACATAATAACATTCTTTTAAGAAGCATGTACTTTGATATGTTAAGTACAACAATTGTGACAAGCTTTTACTAGATAGCTTAGCAAAGACTATTTTGTTTTAAAAAAATTTGGCAAACACAATTTTGAACATACAGTTCTTTCACAAATGATCAATGCTGTGTTTGTATTATCACAAAACAGCAAACGCTGGCCAGGGCAGATTTCAACCATCATTCCTCTCTGGTGAAATAATTTCTGTTTAAATATATGTGCCTTTGTCTGTGTTTGAGACATTTTTAGAAGTGTAATAATAGAGTTAAGAAAAGCCAACAAACAATACAAAAACCAGCCCCCAAAACCATTTTACTCTTATTATATTTAGGGGGAAAGATTAATTTTATTTGACACTATTTATTTGCCACATTACTGTGTGATCTGAGACCCAACACTTAGCATTATTCTGACCTATACCGAACAGTTCAGTAGGACCTGGGTGAAAACGTTTAAAAATACATCTGGATGAGGACTGAATATATGCAGAATAGAATCTCAAATCTGGTTGTTTGGGTTTTTTTAAACCCAATCTAGCTGAGAGGAAAGAAAAGAGGAGGGGTTTGTGTGCCCTTAGATACTAAGTGGTGTTACAGGGAAAAGATTACAAGAGCAAATAACAGGAAATCAAACTACTCTGCCTGCTGCTGCTCTAGAATGTGCATATTCCTAGATGTTGCCTAGGTGTGTACATGCAGCTGTATTTTATAGGTAATCTGGCCATACTTGTATATGATGTGAAGTACTCATGGGCAAAACTGATTATAAACTTCGCAAAATGTTTTCACATCTTAGTATTCATCTGAATATTCTGAACTGCAATAATCTGTTCCCAAGTCTCAGGCTTTCATGCTAAGATCTGAGCGATTGGGGGGAATTATTTTTCTAAAGCACACTCTGTTAGTTACTATTGATTTATGAAAGTAGAGAGGGGTAGAAGTAATCAGTCCATTAAACTTCAAAATACATTAAACAACAACGAACCAGCTGCTGTCACCTAGCCGTGAATGTCACCATGATGTCACTGGACTGCTTGTGTGCAACAGGAGCAACATCCCCACAAACGCTAATTTTCATGTGCACACTTCTTCAGTCTATTTGCCACATCTAAATTCAGCTTAACCTGCAAGACAGATCCTCACTCTTCCAGTATTTTAATTTGATACACTATGTATTCAATTGCATGGGAACCCCCTTGAAAACTTGCAAACATCTTTGTAAGAACAAAATACTGACAAAAAAAATTCATTTTCTACCCCTAAGGATATCAAATACTGTGTGATGTTGTTTTCTTAAACAAAGTCCTACTATGTTACTAGTTCTCTGTGAGTAATCTATGAATTGACGCATTACAAAAATAAGAGGCTGAAAAATGATTAGAAGTATCTGAAAAATCCACTGACAGAAACATGTTCAGTTATTTATAAAGCAGAGATGGCTTTTCTCTCCAGTTTCCTATAAAGACAGGTCTTGAATGGCTCCAGGCCAGCTCAGAAAGGACACTCACTCTCAGCTTAGTCATTACTGGTGACAGCAAACAATGCACAACTGCTGGACTTTGACATTTCTCTAACACAATTCCATCTGCTAACTCACCTTGATAAATTCTGTATTCTTACCTTGAACAGAATCCATTTTAGCTTTAATTAACATTCTTAATCTTGCTACCTCTTGTCTTTTTAGTTCATCCAGCCGTGTTCTCACATGGTGGCTTACTAAGTCAAGCTCTCTGCTTAGCTTTCCACTCTGTCAAAACCAAAACAGTTATGTATAAACACTGGAAGAAAGTAGCCTTTAGGATTCCCATTAGACATAAACTGCAAGACAGCGAACTAGTGGTAGTCTCTGGCAATACTGTAACCTACACTGTAAGAAACTCAACATTTTTTCAAAGAGCAGATTCCAACTTTTTATGCCTATGGTTATAGAAACAGAGAAGAATCCGAAAAGCTTTCAGAAAAGAGAATTTCTAAATATCTTGTTCCTCCAAAGAGCAAAACCACAACCTTGAAGGAGCAATGCCTAATAACGTCTGTGACAAATTTCTTGATCAAATATTCTCAGCTGAGTTCAAAAGAACTGTGAGAAGCACACACTCCACTCAAGGAGGGCTGCTAGGCTTGAGGAAAGGTGCAAGGCAGCAGCAGCCACCAATGTGTATTGCAAGAACCTGGAAACACAGAGTAATCTCCAAGGGTTACACCAGACAGAGTACGGAAGGAAAAGAAACCACAAGCTGCCAACAGCAACATGAGGGATTAAAGGAAACACAAAAGGCAGGATCTCCTCCTTAAGTCTGTCACTTTAGACTGTTTCCTACCCATCCTTTCCTGAATTTCTAGCTCCTGAATGGGGAATGCAGAACAGCCACCACCCAGAGGCAGGAACAAAAGGAAGAAAGAATACAACATACAGGGCTCACGATTATGGATTTAGTTAACCTCAATTTAACTCTTTTTTTTTTTAACCTACCTTTATTTCCTCTATGTCAGCAGTCTGGAGTTTCTCCCTGAAATGCTTATCAGTTTCCAAGACATCTATTACTTGCCTGAGATATTCATCGTAGTAAAGTCCTGTATCCTTCAAAAACAAAACAAAACAAAACAAAAAAAAAAAAAAAAAAAAAGGGAAATTGAGGAAAGAATATGCTGACAAACAACTCATTTTGTTTAAATATAGCTATTAAACTAACACTAATCTCAGCAACACAGGCACTATGCTGTCATATATATCTTTGTTTTTTCAGATTTGCATCATTGCCCTATAGCAATTTATGATTAATTTGTTTCAGCAACAGACAAGGAAGAGGAGAAAAGTGATTAGGAATCCTTGCAATACACGAGCATCTGTCACGTAAATACAGTGTGTGGCTTTTTTAAAACAGTGCAATTCATTTTTTACTGTTCAATTTGAAACACTGAACAGGAATCAGTGAGTGGAATTTTCTAAGCCACTACCCAATCATTTGAAATAAGTCTCTGTGGAACAGTATGCTCCTCTTCCTATTGTAAGCTGGGAATTTTTTCCATGTGCCACCTCACCAGCAGCTCATTGAAAAAAGTAAAGAGCAAATTCAAGCAGAACCTCCCTATAGATGGCACATACTACGACAATACTGGGGAATATTGGTTTCCTTCTAAAGGACTTTGCTATAGCCAGATTACTAACAATTAGGATAAACAACCAGCTAAGTTTCTTTGTACTTACTGGATTTTCTACCTTCTCTCCTTCTACATGGCCTTCTGCTTTGACTTTTGTCTTATCTATGTCTATAGGTACAGCTTCCAAGGCCATTAGGAGACATGTCATCAGCAAAAGACACTGCTGGGGCAGCACAGATAACCTCTTCATCTGAAATGAGACCAGGTCACAAAAATTACACATGCATCATGTTATCCTACTGTACTGAATGAATTTTTTTACATTCCTGTACAGATACCTGTAATAACCCTCTTTCCTCACAAGGTCCTGCTTTCAAGGAACATGAAAACTCAAAGAAGTAAATACAGCCTTAATTTTAAGGGCCATTCTTAGGCAAAGAGATTTCCTCGGACTGATTTACACTTGTGTGCCAAACCTAAGTTGTAAATGGTGAGAAGTTTGTAACATGGTGAGGTATTACCAATTACAGATGGGACCACCTGTTTAGGATGTTCAAATCTCACATACTGACATTCCTACTCAGATCATGTCTTTGCTGAATTTATTGGCAAACTCAAGGTCATTAGGGACACCGAATCAGATCTTAGCATAGCAATGCCAGTGATTTTTATGTTTCAACACTGAAGTACTTTGCCTAATCTGGAGTCAAGATCCCCTCCAAAATTTATTTGCAGAAAAAATATTTTATAATCCATGTTATACCCATATTTCAGAGTGAGAGATTTCTGAAAAATAGTGTTCACACTATCTGAAACTGTTGCAGAGGCTGAGGCTTTATTAAGCTGGTTTCCCCCATACTTTGTTTAGTGTCTTAGGTGGAGCTAACTCACACATAATTTAATGAGCACTGAGCACTTTGAGTTCTTGACCTCTGTCTTCTTCCCCTCTATCAAACTTCGTTGAAAATAATCCATTCAGAAACTGGTAAGATGAAATGCTTAAATATAGTGAGTACAGGGAATCCAGTTAGAAAAGTAATTATGGTAATCCAGCATCTGACAGCAAAGTTAGGCTCTTAAAACAATTTGGCCAGTTCAGAATGTGACACTCCACATTCTCCGGATATTTTATAAGAAGTTTGAGCAAACTCCAATATTACACTGGTAATATAAGTCACCTCCTAGAAGGTTAAAGTTGCCAGTCAAAGCTGTCTAAAATTAGCTTAGATATGTCAAAGAAGAAGACATAATATTCAAGAAATGTGCAGTCAAATAAATGAAAAGTATACCTGCTACAAGGGGAATTTCTGTACAAGTGCTTTAGCAAGTCATGCAAGGAATTCTGTCAAAAGTACTTATGTCCACCAGGAATCTCTTTTTAGGGGGAGGGGTGAGAGGGACAAACTAATTATGGTGTCAGTGCCAGTTTTCCTGACTACATGATGTGGTACTTGACAGAGAAGGATTGCTTTTGCTTGGATTAAGCTGCCCTTTACAATGGCAATAAATGTTGATAGTGGTACATACTTAATATTAAACATTGCTGACACCCTTTATTCACCCTTATTCAACTGCTAGGAAAATATCTCTGCCCAAGATGGGCAGAGATATTATTTCTATTGTTAGGGATGAGGAAGCAGCTGGAGATAAAAAGATACCAATTTATCCATCTATTGTTTTATATGTCAAAGGCTCAAGAATTCCAAGAATTTTCTAAACTTGTTTTTCCTTAATCATGTCTTCAGCAAAAGGAGCCCAAAAGGATTATGCTCTGCAAATACCTGTTACTTTCATTTTTAAAAATAACTATCATCTGATCATTAGCAGATGGCATAGCAGGAGCTATTGTTGCTGCCACACTGAGCGTTTGAAATTGCATGTCAGCACTATTGTCGGATTCACAAGGCTGACTACCCTTGCCTAGGTTATGCCCTTAAAACAAGCAAACAAACACAAAAAGAAACCAGACCCAGGCTGATTTGCTGGAACTGTTAATTTCTGTACCTCTATACAAGCTGTTGGCTTGCAGGGCCTTATAGAGCTGATGAGTGAAAGGGTTAGTTATTCACTACTGCTTTTAAAAATGCCAAAGTTCCAGGATGTTTTTAATTACAGAATATTGCTGTATAAATGCTGTGCCTAGGTTTATAATTTCGACAGGATTCAATCAAAGGAAATGATAATAACTAACAAATACTAGGTCTTCAAGTCTCCTAATTTCGACGTGGATGCCAAAACTCACAGTAGTTCTCAGTACTAGAGGTAAACCAAAAACCCACTTTGCTGAAGTTCTTGCACGATATGACTGGGGCAGTCTAGTAATCTCTAAGTGAAAGGATGTAGGCATGCATGAAGTCTAGGAAATGCATATGAAACAAAACTAATTAACCCTAAAATACTTATCAAGTATAAAATAATTATATATACTCTTAGCAATTTTAGAAACATTTTTAAAAGGTTATATATGTTTGAAGTATTCATTTTAAAGAAGTGTAGCCTTCTGATAATACTAAAAATATGGACTCTGATGGATAGTTTTCCAACCAAAATATTTTCATATTTACAAATTTATAGTAATAAAAGTGATTTAGTATTATTATACACTGCCCTAGTTATGCAAGGTGTGTAAACAGTGTTAGAAAATCATTATGTGGCTATGAAATGAGCATGCTTATTTCAGGTAAGCCCAACAGGTGATGGCAGAGAAGCACAGATGCCAGAAACTCAGGTGCTTCCCACAGGTCTGGTGTTGACTCATTCTTTGCCTACGGCAAGTAGTAAAGCCAACACTTTCAACAATGACACCTGGTCTTTGATCCATTTTAAAGACATATCTTTAATCTCTTAAAGCACTTGACCTACAACTTCGAGTCACATGAACAATTGTGGAGACAGGGATTGCTAGATTAGGCTGAAAGAGGTTACATTTACATTTTGCAGACTTTTTCCTTGCTGCTCAGGAACACTGATACATAAAATGTCCATGCTGAGCTGAAACAACTGAGATATAAGTAACCATGTTGGTCTGCCAAACCCCATATGAGGGAGCACTAATCCCCAGCAGATTTGGGATGGGCAACTGGAGCTATGTCATCCTTAACTACCTCTGCAGCAGTCAGCAGAGCTCTTGACTTTCTGTGGAATTTGTGCTCATGGGCAATGAGGTTTTCTTTAACCTTTGTAATTGCATGCTGTCATACATAAATGGGAAAGATTGGGTGATATCCCATTATGTTCTTCATATCTATTTGCTGTAATAGGCTGCTTAGAAGACTTCATCAGGCAGTTTTGCTTCAGGTTGTGCAGTGGGTGTTTTTGTTGTAGCATTTTTGATAAAACAGGCTAAAAACTTCACACATACCAGCAAGAATTAAAAGCAGAGGAGTCCAAAATAGATAAGCAAACAATATCTCTGTCATCCCAGCTGACTTTGCAGACAGCTATGCCTAACGCAGCATTTCCCTAAATGCAGTATTTTGAGGAATCCAATCATGATGTAGCAAGTAAATTGGAAATACAATTATTAGAATAAGAAATAATTACCTAGTGAAGACAGAGTTACTGTATTTAGGTATCTACTAGTCCAAGACTATACTCACCAAAATTTCCTTAAGAAAAGCAGGTGACTAAGACATGTGTCAGCCTTTAGAGTGTGCCAGTCACACGTGAGTCACCGAACACCTTCTACTCTGACAGGTATTAGAAGAGAGAAACCAGGCCCATTGCAAAATCTAACATGAATCAGCTGCCAGAAAAACTCAACACAATTCTCAAATTCAGCAACTGTGTAGGGAAGAGTGAGAAAAGGCAGGATGAGAGGAAAACTGTGGTTCCACCACGTACTTTATTATTTTATACGTTTTTGTTCCACCAAGCACTTTATTACTAAGAGTTCATTCCACTCTCAGCCTGCCACCAGCTGCCTTCAAGAGATCTGGACCCTTGAAAATCCATTCCTGGATGCCCATCCCTTCCCAGGCATTTCGAGTGCTTCCATGTGTCTGACCCAGGAATGTGGCTTTCTTCTGTACTAGAGCCACCAAGTGAACAATCACACAGGGTGCTGCAGAAGAGGAGCACTGTCAGTTTGCTCATTGCCATCAGCAGTACATAATGCAGAGCATATACCCTCCTGCCCTGCAGAACAGTAATTACTATTACTATTCCTCCTACTTCTATAAACTCTAATAGAAATATAAACTGTTACAGATCTGCCCAGCTGACCACTTACTTTCTTAAAGACAAATGGAGTTAATATTGTGATTGTCATCTGGAAATTATTATTTATGCCTCTTTACAAGAGGGATAAACAGACATTTCCACTAGTACACACAGTAGTGCTGTGAAATCATTACAGCAGTGCTCTAGAACTGAAAAATACTGTTGTTTATAAACAAAGCCAATATCCTAAGCTTTCAGGGAAAAGGAAAACTATTAATTCTCCAAGTATTTTAGAAAACAGAGTGAGAGCCAAAACAATGAGACAGTCAGCAGAAAACAGAGCCATCAATGTACTTGCATGAACAGAAAAATACAAATGGAAAAGAAAAGCTGCAGGCTGCCTGCCAGCACTCTTGATAATTTGTTAATCACAAATTCCCATCAACGTCAGTGAAACAGGATTGAACATTTGAATTATAAAGAGCTACAGGTTTTGAATGGTAACTACAAAATGCTACTTCTAAAGTTTGTTCTAGCAACAATAACACAAGCTGCTAAGCATCTATTTTATACACCTGCCAGGTATTACAATACAAACGCAAAAAATTGCTTTTCACTGACTTAGCACCCATTGCCCAGAAAACAGCATCATCCAGGTACTGACATCTCCATCTCCTTCCCAGCAAAGCACAAATATTTTTAAAGAAGTAACACCCAAAGTCAGATTTTCTAAAACTGAGGTAGGCAAAGCCATATAGTGATATCAGGATGCAGTGTCCGCACATGTAGAAGCTCAGTGGAAGGTTATGATGCAAGACAGCACAACACTGTAAATGTCACATTGCACATTTGCACTTGCCAAACCCATGTGTACCATGATGGGCAATGAAAACATAAATCCAGACTCACATAATGCACAAATAAACCTACCTATTAGTAATTTTTACGTATGCCTGCTTTATCTGATATGGAAGTAATTACACCTGTGTGAGACACAGTGCAGATGTGCAGGATAACAGCAATGTTCTCTACAGTCATGACTGTAATGTGACTTCCTATTTTTATGCTGTACTCTGGAGAAATGAACAATCTTCACAGGCAGGGCTGAATTACCAAAAAAAAAAAAAAAACCAACCCAGGAAATAGATAAAATACATCTACTGATTTTTTTTTCCTAAGAATATTCTAACCTCAGTACTAGAATGAGATGCAAAGTATTCCTGCGTCACTCTGCTCCAGTCACCTTGCATCTTGAATCTGTTTTCACCTCTCTTAAACAGTGATGTACCTGCCCATATATCACAGTTTAAATAGAAAATATTTCATTCCATGGGCTTTTTCTATTTCTTTAAAAATTGTTTTTAAATATACAAGTTGATCTGCTCATAGAATAATAAAAAATGTATATTAAATATTTGGAATTAGGCAGAAACAGATTATTCTTCTGCCATATTCCATGTTTGGAAATACCAGTGTTAGTTCCTCAGTTTTTTAGGAGCCCTTGCTGTACAGACACCATAAGCTATCATACCTTAAGCAATGATGAAAGTCCATGAATCAATAGTTAATACATCTCCTTCACACTGATCATCCAATGAGTTAATCAGGCATAAGCACACCTGACATGTGGCAACAATTTTGAGAAGCAAGTGGAAAAACCTGTTTGCAGTCACTCTGTTAAGCTAAACCTCTGGTTGTGGTGAGGGTGTCTCTTCACTTGATCACCAATCCTCTGCGGTGAGGTTTCTCCTTGAAGACACGAGCAGGAAATGACATGCAAAGGGAAATGGCTACAAGCTGCAGTAATTTTGCCTTTACAAGTTAATATTCAAAACACGGAAAACCTTTATACTTCTGTTCCCAAATGAAAATTTATCCTTGTAAAAGTTAACATGCAAGCTATTAACTATTATAAGCCAGCTATTATTGCTGTATAATTATATATATCTATCGTTTCATTATCCTTCAAGCATTTTTTTCCTCTTCTGTCAACGTTGTTCACTAACCCAATGATTCAGATGTTGCTGCTTTTTTTTCTAGCCAATATCCAACAGGTTTCATGTTGCACATGCTGTCCTAACCTTTTGTTAGAGCACATCCCACTCAGTTCTCTGCACCAGGAGACCTTATTTTTTCATGAAGCATTTTAATCTTGCATGCCAGTAGTTCTGTATTAAACAGTTATTTAAGTACATAAAGGCAGCAGAATCTCATCCCGTTTACTTGACTTAAATTTGTTTTCTTTTGAGTTGTATTTGCTACATTTTCACTGCACTCAAGCTGCTTAATTCTCTTTAAAACTAAAAGCTGGCTGATGGAACAGCTGCTTTTTTCAGCTTCCCAGAAAAGACCGCATGCGTCGACTGTGCCTAGTACAACATTTGCTGAAAGAACCTCCTTTTAAAAAATGCACTTCAGCTGTTTTATTAAATGAGTCATCCAATAGTAACACAAACCATGAATGCTCAAGTGGAAAAGAGCAATTTTATGTTCAAACCACATACAATATAGGATAGTATCATGAAACAACACAACTACATCCAGAAAGAAAGATGGCATAAAAGCAAATTGTATGTCTGCTGCTACACATGCTTAGCTCTGTCCTAAATGAAGTCTGAAAACTCCTTTTCTTGTTGCAATGTTAATGGTTCATCATTTAATAACCTATGTGCACACACACAACTACATATACATATTTATATTATTACCTGTTTCCAAGGAACTTCCCTATCCTTGCTTTAAAAACATTAACATTGCTGTCCACAAAGCTACATTACTAACTGAAGAATGTCGAAATATTATGCTTGTTTTTCAAAGCAACTTGCTTCGTTTTAGTAATTCTTTCCATCAAAGTTGGCTCAGAAAAAGATTTATGAAGCCAACAGTCAAGTAAAAACTAGTATAGAATTCAATTTATACTTGATAAAAATCTTATCAACTTCAAAAGCAAATTTAAAAAAAAAAGTATTACTGCTACAAGTATAGCTTCCTGCACTCTAATTCCAGTTCCCACACAGAACATAATACAACAGCACACTTGGAATGTCATCAATTCATTTTTCATAAATGCGAACGGCAATTTTGTCAGTGCTGACATAAAAAGGAACCTCAAATGTAATACTATATACGAACAATGAATTAACTCAAACTCTAATTCAAATAAAAAAGTATTTCAAATATTCTAACAATATGCATTTTGCTCTAGTCAACAAGTGATGATGCTAAAGTAAACCCTGAATGTTCCAGGAGTTCACGGTACTTTTCTCCCTGCTTTGAAAAAAAAAAATACAAAGTAGCTCTCCAGAAATTAAATCTAGATCTAATGATATGGCACCAGATTTAAAGATATTTAGGCACTTAATGATAGCTGTCTAAGGAGATTTATGTCCACAATTTGCTAATTCCCATTGATTTCTACTTGCTTAGAAACAAAAATATGCATTAACTTCCCATTCTAGTTTTGTAAATAGGAGAAACGCAATCATGAAAAGGGTCTATACTTCTCTTGAATTAGCTATAATGAGTAATATTATTTACAACTGAATATGATTAAAATGGTTCTAATGAAATGCTGATTCTTTAGTTCTTCCAACTGTCAAAACACACACAGTATGGAAGAGCAAAACCTGTCGAAAGTAACATGAATTTTGACTCTGATTTCGCTCAGTTTGGCATCAGCACCTGGTCATGATTTTATCTACATAAAAGCACACCTTTATCCAAAAGGCTCGTGTCTACTGTGAGTCTGACAGGAACTTCAGAGGAATCTCTTCTGCTTACTGAGCAATCAAATAACTGAGAGCACAATACCTTGCTAGATCAAATACCTCCACACAGGAGTTCAAATCACAGGAAGCCCCGATAGCGGCTTTAAACATAACAGTAAATGATTTTATCTTTCTTATGTAAAGCACATTTGTTTAGTCAGCACAGCTCTAGAACTATTGCATCAATATTTCCACACCTCTGACTCTTGAGTCAATATATTTTACATTTTTATTACCTCGGAGAACTACTGCTCTCCTCATTCATGACTACTATTTCAGTTATATATGTATAATTGGGGAAGGGGGGGGCATTTTTGACAGAAAATCTTTAACTTGGCTTATATGAACAGAAAGTTTACGTCAGCAGCACTATCAGTACTGCTCAGCCAAGGTATGAAAACTTTGCCTTAGTATTATTAAAAAATGATTATTTTTATTGTTATTGCTTGGTTTTATTTGCTCAGTGGGGTTTTCTGAATATAATTTCAGACACCAAATAATGGTATCTCAGGCGGTGCTATAACAAACTTACATCAGATGCCTTTGAATCCAATTGCTAATGTAAGTTTTAAGCAGAACCAACAGGAAATACTAACTTATAATTTTGTTTGCCACTTTTCTTTGTTTATGTTAACTACCTTGGTTAAAAGTGAATGAGATTCACATTGCTCTACATCAACACAGTTAGTTTAAACTTATGTTGTTCTTTTTTATATAATTATTTTTCTTATTGTGAAACAAAATACTGCTACCACGCTAGAGTACAGAAGCAAGTAAAAGGGAAAACAGATGACCATGGTAAGGAGGTACTGTAAAGGTTAGTAATCTGTGGCCCAATGTGGATGTGTACTGTGACTGTACAAGATCACTGTATAGCAAATGGCAGTAAGAGATACAACGGGATCTTATGTGCTCACAGAAATGTGGGCTTCTCCCATAAACTTTCTGTGAGTTTTATGCAGGGGTCAATAAAGGTTAGAACAAAACCTGGTTTCAAAGTCTTTGCAGGAACAATCTTCCCTGTGCTGCTCTATTTGGTTGAGAGGAACAGTCACTTCAGAATTCAGAGGAGAGCTGCACCAATATTAAGTCATCTAGAGGACTTTTCCTGACACTGAGAGAAAACAAAATTACAAAAAACTCCAAAACAAACCTCCACATTGAACTTGATACCATTGGTGCTCAGGCACTTCACTGTTGATACCGTGATGGTGTCATGTTGAGACTACTGGGTGTTATCTTTCCATAGCAAATACTTGTAAGTCAAACAACAAAGGCTTTTTTTGCCCTACAGGCTTACTAAATACTGTTGCCAAATGCAAACTCTTTTGAAAGCCTTAGCCATGTTAATTTCAGTAAAAAGCGTTAACTCTCTACAGCCATATCTCAACCTTTTCTGCTTTTGGAATTATTCCTGAGTGCAGCGGCCAGCCTGGCACTGGAGTACTTTCCAGAGCTCCTCCAGTGGCACTATAGAAACAGTATAATAAGATGTGGCCAGCTCTGGGGTCCTCAGCATGGGAAGGACAGAGATCTGCTGCAGTCAGTCCAGAGGAGGCCACCAAGTTGATTAGAGGGATAAAGCACCTCTCCTACAAGGAAAGGCTGAGAGAATTTGGATTGTTCAGCTTGGAAAAGAGGAGGTCTCAGGGTGACCTAATTGCAGCCTTTCACTACCTGAAGGAAGCCTCCAGGAAAGATGAAGAGACTATTTAAAAGAGCATGTAGTGACAAGTGGAAATTGCTCAAACAGATAGACAGTAGGTTTAGATTAGATATTAGGGAGAAATTCTTTACTGTGAGGGTGGTGAGGCACTGCCACAGGTTTGCCCAGAGAGGCTGTGTGTGCCCCATCTGTAGAAGCGCTCAAGGCCAGGTTGGATGGGGCTCCGAGCAGCCTGGTCTAAGGGAAGGTGTCCTTGTCCACGGCACAGGGTTGGAAGGAGGTGATCTTTAAGGTCCCTTCCAACCCAAACCGCTGACTCTACGACAGTAATGTTGAAAAGCCGTGCCCTTTCTAGTGAAACCCATCGAGACTCCCGCCCAAGTTTTCCCTGCGGTTGTGCAATTACGAGCCACTCAACATTCTGCCGCCGCAGCTGCCGCCGCTGCCAGCTCTGCTTTCATTTCTGCTGGCGCTCTGCAGCTCCCTGTCACCTCCCGCACAGCCGCGGGCCGGCCGGGGGACAGAGGGACGAATGGAAGGGGACACGGGGACACACACACACCCCCCCCATATAAGCACACCTGGAGCCGCCTTCCCAGCGGGCGCCAGGGCGTTCCGGGAAAACTTCAGCTGCGCGCCGCTCCCGCCCCGCACGCCAAGCAGCCCCGAGCCCCGCGATTCCCCCGCGGCCCGCCGCGTTGCAGCCTGGCCGGCGGGAGGGCGCTGAGATCCCCGCGTCCCCCCGCGACCCTGACAGCGGCTGCCCCGCCGCCAGGCCTCCGCCCCGCGCCACCGGCGGGGGCACCGGGACGGGCGGCTCTACCTTTGGGTCCCGCTGCGGCGGGAGAGGAGCCGCTGCTTCTTAAGGGTGAGGCGCGTCCTGACGGCGGGGAACGAGGCGGGGGCTCCGCCGGGCGCGCTGCGGAGGCGCTGCGGGTCCGGCTCGGCGCGGCTCGGTGCGACAGCCCCGCGGCGGCCCCGCGCCCGTTGCCATGGGCACAGCGCCCGCCCCGCGGCGCGCGCCGATTGGCCGCCGCTGACCCCCGGCGGCCGTCGCGGAGCGCCCCGATTGGGCGGCGCGCGCCCCGCCGCGCCGTGACGCGCGCGCCGCCGAGCGGGGAACGTGGCGGCCCCGCGGGGGGGGCGGGCCGCGCGCGCCGCTGGCGTCACCGCGGGGCGGGAGGCGGGGCGCGGGCTGAGGGTGGCACCTGCGAGCCCGCGGGGGCGGGAGGCGGGACGCGGAACGCGGCGGGAGGGGCCGGGGTGCCACTTGCCTGTCCTCCGGGACACGGCGTGAGGGGCCGGGGTGCCACCTGCTTGTCCTCCGGGACACGGCGTGAGGGACCAGGGTGCCACCTGCGAGTCCGGCGGGACACGGCGTGAGGGGCCCGGGTGGCACCTCCGTGTCCGCCGGGGCGGGAGGCGGGACACGGGAGACGGCATGAGGGGCCAGGGCCCCACCTGCATGTCCGGCGGGGCCGCTCCGTGCTCGGAGCCTCGAGTGACAGCTCGCTCCTTGTGCCCAGCGGCGTCCCGTGCAAAGCTCTTCGCTGCGCTGATCGCCGCTCCGTGTCCAGGCGTGAGCTGGGCTGTGGGAATTTGAAAATGTACTCTCAGGCATCCTTCCCTAGGACTGCTCTTTCTTTTTCCTAATTATTTTCACTCATTTGAGCCTTAACTGTGTTCAGACCTGGTTTCCCCTTCCCCTTAAGAGGACAAAAAGCTTGACCTCCGTGCAGATCTAACAGTTTAGGAAAGTATATGGAGCCCTCGCGTTTCTTAATGCTCTGTGTAAGTTTGGGTTTTGATTTGTGGATTTCGATTCCCACCTGGTTTCAAAGTGTGGTACCTGGTGGGGTTTTTAGCTGTTATTTTGTGTGCACTTTAAGCATTTATTCAGCATTAAAAGGCCTCAGAAAATACACAGAAAAGTTATTTTTAGTGGATAGGTAAATACTAGCTGCTACTGCAAATACACTGCACTTCCTATAAAATACTGATTTCTGGAATAAGCATAAATTCTAGTTGTAACCTCTTACAGTGTTTCAGTACTGTAAGCCAGTACTCCTATTTAAAGAGGTGTACTGACATGCACAAATTATTAAAAAACTTTTATCACTGTGTATTGTATTTCTGTTATTCTGATTTACAAGATAAATATGTACAAGTTAAGCTTTGGCATTTTTTTAAAAGAAACTGTTATAATTGTTTGTGCAAATCAGGAAACAATAAATTATTGAGGGATTTGCTCAGCCTAGGGAGGAAACTCAAAACTGCCACCGGGTTGAGGCTTAATTATAATGAGCGCAAAGTGGTGGTTGAAATTGTAGCTTCTGGGTTATGCAGGTGAAAATAAAATGGGAATGTAAACTATCTATGATGATATCTGTGGTAACAAAGCTGTTAAAGTCATAGGGCTGACACTACTTCCCTTTTTCTCAAGGAGATACTGCTCCAGATTAGAAAATAATTTTCCTACACTAAAGTTCACTTTAGGAACAGAGTTCTGTATCCTCGTGGGACAAGGGAAGAGCTGTGATGGCCATTTACTGTGACTTTAGCAAGGCCTGTGACACAGCTCCTGATGGTATCCAAGTAGATAAGGCACAGACAGAAGAAGGGGACTCCTGTGCAATGTGTCTTGTGTTCAGCAGGACAAATCCTTAATTAGTATTCTATACTCTAGTGGTTATTGTTTTCTCACTGTTCATGCTAATTAGTCCATATTTTTAGTTCTTTTTAGTATCTTTTTCCTCCATTCGGGACTTTACAACACACATATACTGCATCTTTGTTAGCTTCTTTATCCTCTGAGTTCTACAAAATGTTCTTGTAGTCTATAAATTCTGTGCTTTTGGTCATAGCACTGAGCCTGACAGAGTTCAAGAAGCATTTGGACAATGCTCTGAAGCACATGGTGTGACTCCTGGGGATGGCATTGCAGAGGGCCAGGAGCTGGACTCCGTGATCCATGTGGGTCTCTTCCAACTCAGCTTATTCTGTGATTCTGTGATTGTAACCAATTTCAACAATACTTCACTCTCTCCCAGGCCATGTTCAATGAAGCATATCAGGGTCCTGTGCTAGCTAAAAGTGATTTAAGACTAGCACACTGATTATAATTAATGTACTGATTATGGTTGATTAAAACAAGTAATTAAAAATTAATTGGAAAATTTATATAGTTTTCAACAAGCACAAATGGCCACTGCAGTGGAGGTGTGCAAAGGGTTGGTGTGGGGCACACGTGTTCACAGCCAGTGCAGTGTGTCTGGGCAGAGGGTGGGTGCAGTGACTATCAGGGCAGCAGTGAGTTGGTTTTCCTGGAGCTGCAACTGTTTTCCAGCTACTGTGTCCTGTAAAATAGCTGGGATTGTTCAGCCTGGAGTAGGCTCTACGGAGATCTTAGAGCACCTTCCAGTACCTAAAGGGCTTACAGGAAAGCTGGAGAGGGACTTTTTACAAGTGCAGGTAGTCTTAGGACAAGGCATACTGGTTTTAAACTGGAGGAGAGTCAGTTTGGATTTGAAAGAATGTGGAAGGGGTTTTTTATTCTATGATTTTGTAGCTTTAGAAACAAATAGACAACGGCTGAAAGATAATAATTTCTGTTTTCTTCTCACAGGCCCCATGCTGTTGTCAAGCCTGCTGCTTGAAGTGGAGAATATTTCCATCATAGCTTTGACTGTTTCAAGGTTGTTTTGACCCTCTCTCAATCACAAGCTGGTAAGTACCATTACCTAGTTAGTTGTGCTACTTATTTTTCTCTCTCCAAATACTATGTGGTTATTTCACATCAGGCTGGAAACTTCTTTAACTGAGTTTAAGGGTGGAGAACCTCTGGGCAGGTGCATCCCCAGCTTTCTGGGGCTGTGTCAATAAGCCCTGTGATTATGGTAATTCTTAAACTGTGCTAAGACACTTGGAAAATAAGGAGGTGATTGGTGATGGCCAACCTGGCTTTGTCAGAGCAAATCATGCCTGAAAAATTTGCTTTAGAAACACAGAAGGAAATGTGTTCAGAGAAACAGGCATGATATTCCCTCCAAAATATTTAGAGTTAGAACTGAGGCAAGACCCATAATACATTTAGAAGGAAAAGACAGAGTAAGTTGAGGGAGAATTGTTCTGAAGGCGTAGAAAAGTATTAATACTGGTACAGAACACAAGGATAATTTCAGACTTGAAGCCACACGGAAAAGTCACAAAGAGAAGGCAGAGGAGGAATGATACTATGTATAAGAAGGGGGTAAGACATCTAAGTTGTTGCAATCAATTTTGGTACATTTAACTGAAGAGAGGGTGCCTTGAAAATGAGATAATAACGAACATCAAGAAAAACAGGAAGTAAAAGGTAGGGTACTGCTGTGGTTGCAGTAGGAAGTGTATCACAGCAAGTTTTTGGCTTCTCATTTCCAATAATGGAAATATTTTTTAGAAGTAGA
The DNA here is from genome assembly GCA_036630365.1 of Acanthiza pusilla. Taxonomy (NCBI): domain Eukaryota; kingdom Metazoa; phylum Chordata; class Aves; order Passeriformes; family Acanthizidae; genus Acanthiza; species Acanthiza pusilla. Next base: position 18,171,110 of record JAXCHO010000006.1, read on the forward strand.
ACAAAAAGGCTTGCGGTTATGGACATACAGTGCATGTATATCACGCAAATTTCAAATGCAACAAGAAATAATATGAAGGTCTCATTAAAGGAGAATGTAGCACTTGATTCCTGATTCCTGATGCAGTTTTTATTTGATTTCTCATGCAAATCAATATTTTATTGCTTTTTTTTTTCAACTTATCTGCAGTTTACATAATGCCCCTCTCATCACAAAGCCTCTGAATATTTGGCAGAGGCTAAGTATCCACCAGCTATTTATGAGATCATGGTAGTAATTTAAAAAAATGGCTGTCTTTCAAAATTATATCAGCTTCTGTCTTGTCATATACTATAGCACGTGACTGTCACTCAATTATTGATGGGCCAAAAGGGGCAATCAACATGGGAAGTTTAGTCTTGTGATGTTTAGGGGTTTGGAGAAGTTTATTTTCTGTTAGTTTTTATAAACCTTGGACTAATGGAGGGGGGAGTTGGCAGTGATATTTCTTAGGAATTTATATCCGACCTCTGTGCTTCAGTGTTATCATAATATTCCCAAATGGGGGTGCAAAATGATGTGAGAAAGTTTGCTGAAGACTTAGAATTAGTCAGAAGAACTACTTAGAAGAACAACATTGGAAGAAAACCTTTTACTTCAGATCTGCAGAGTATCTCTCAGTAGCTGGGTGGTGAAGCAGTAAATGATGTGTTAATAATGTAAACCGATTTGCCGTGAAGAAAAGGCAGTCTTGGATTTTTTAATCAGACTATTTCTCTTTTTGCTCAGACTGTGGATGTGTAATAAGAAGGTTCTTTGGTAACATTAGTGCAATTCTTGGTGGAGATCAAAATAGCAAGTGCTTGGAATAATGGAATTGCAAGGAAAATAATAGTACGTAAAGAAAGGAATTGTTCTATTGCAGCATAAATCCATTGTACATCTGTATAGTAAGTATGACATGCTGGTCTATTCCCGTGAAGAGTGGCATGCTGGAGGTAAATAGAAATGGTCACTACTCTTCATAACAAGAGACAAACAATGAAATCCTGTGGCAGATTCAGTGGTATACGCTGATCATTGGTGCCAGTCTTTCCTTGGTATTACATGCTGCAATTTCTCAACTGTCTTCTGCTCTGTGAAGAATTGTCCCCCCTTTTGGGCTGGACTGCAAATCAGAGTTAAAGTATAAGCTTATTAACTGCATTAAGAGAGGAGAAAGATGAGGTAGGGTCTGATGTATCTTTAAGAGATTAAAGTTCAGGGCTCACTTTTCCCTTTCCTCTGTGTGTTGTGAAAAGTACAGTTCTGCTCTTTAAGCACTGTGGATGAAAACTGCTCTTGCCTTGTGCTGTCATGATTGCACAAAAAAAAGGTCTGCCTTTCGCTTTAGGTTTTTAAATGTACACCCTGAGTAAGTTCTCGGATGACTTGGGCAGGAGTGAATGATTTATTGTTCTAGCAAGGAAAGTCTCAAAGGATGGGGACTGTAGCACCTGTGAGTACAAGGGGGTGCTGAAGGACCAAGTGAACGGGAGTGGGTACATGTGAGCATGGGCATGAGATAGAGCAGGACTCAGTGTGAGAGCAGACAGGCATGTGGGAGGCAAAGCTGCATCCGTGTGCATAAACACCACGTGAGCTTGCATGAGCATGAACAAGCACGCAGGAAATGTTTTTCAGGGAATAAGGAAATAGAGGATTTAAACCAGGGCTTATGGCCTTTCACTGTTCTGTGCCACAGAGATGTTTGAGGAGATGTGGTTCTCACACCTCAGTCCCCTCCCTGTCTGAATCATTTTCCCCTGCTGCGCTTCCATGGGGAATATGCTGAAGACTGAATCTTTGAGTCAGAGGATAGCAAGAGTATTTTGGTCTGAAAGCCATTTCCCCAGCCGTTCTAGACTCTCCCTAGCATGAAGCACCCTTTTGTCCACTGTTTCATCCCACTGTGCTGAAGTGAAATATGCATGTTTGTGGACATCTGTAGAGCAGTGCTGACAATATTGACAGTTTTGGAAATTGAAAACAAAACATGCCAAATATATCTATGTGCTCATTGCAACAATGAGTTATAGACTGGATGTGTATTTGTTTCTCACACTGAGAAGAAGAGCAGTATTTAGTAAAAAGTATTGTTGGTGTCCTCGTTGGACCCTAACATTATCTTGTTCCTGAAAAACTTGCTGAGGAAATTTGAATGTTACAAGAATGGGAGGATATGGTTGCAAGCTCTGCTCCATCCTGTGTTGTTTTGGACCCTGGCCATCAGGAAACATTTTGTCTATCTCAGAGATGAAACACTTTCTCTTCAGAAGTAGTATTATGAGCAAGATGTGTAAATAATCTGTGGCAAGGAGCGACTTTGTTACAGAAAGGGACATCATCCCAACTTTTCCTTTCTTTGATGAAATTTTAAAGAGAGATTTCTACAAACGATGTGCCAGAGGGGAATTTGCAAGGTTTGCATTGACCTACATAAACCCTAGTTGAACATAAAAGCAGATTAAAAGTTGTTTCGTTCTACTTCTGTCACCCTTTGTACTCTATCAACCACCGATCTTTATTCTTTGTTAATTCAGGTATGTTTAATGCAGCATTGCAAATATTTTTCGTCATGTCCTAAAGTATTCATAAAAATAAGGCTGGGTGAGAATATTTGAAAGAGCATTGTTTGTAATTTTCTTGCCTCTGCACAGCTGTGTGTCTAGAAACTGGAAATACAGGCCTCTCTGTGCTGCAGAGGAATGGAAATAAATCAAAATGCAAGCTCCTTCAAAAGAAATTACATATCCTGGAGTAGGAAAACTAACAGATCAGGATAACATTTTGTTGCATAGCTTGAGTTTTATTTCAAAAGATTGACTCTATATAGGCATTTGCTTTTGTATCTTAACTAGTTATTTTACTAAATGTATTTAATTTGGATGAAAAGTTATGTGGATCAACTCATGGACCTGATCATGACATGGGTCAGAGGAGGGGAAGCAAGGGAAGGACGGTTTGAAGCAAAGGGAACAGAAAACCTTGTGGAGGAAGAAAACCAAGATTGCTGTGTAATCCTGCAACTAGTACTCTAATATGTTTTCCAGAAACAAAAGAAGAAATACGATATGAAAGGAAAAGTAATACCCTTGAAATAATTTTGGAAGCCCAACATCAAATCAATTGTGCAACTAAATGACCATCACATTATAATTATTCAGACACTCTTTCTTAAAGGCAGTTTTAATACGAAATATTTTATGGTGGTTAGTGTTTGAACTAGTTCTGCATAATAGGGAAGTATTAAGCCAAGGTTTCATAGATTGTGAAGCAAAGAAGTTCTTCCAGATTGTGGAGCAAAAGCCACCCTGGAAGTAAAAAGCCAGTAAAATTCCAAACCTGTTGATTCAACATAGAAGTGGAGAAACTGCCCTGAGGACCAACACCTAAGAACTTCCTAGAACTGGTTAGCTACCTGCTGCCTACTTTTCTGCTGTTGACATTGGATTAAAGGTAGCTAATGCTGCCTTTCTTTATGGTATTTGCTGTGACTGCTGCAATGTTTACAGTCATGAAAGGTGGTGGAGATGGAAGTACCTGAGAGACAGATGGAGTTATAAAATAGATCAGGACAACAATTGTTCTGGACCTTATTTTCTTTGCTTATGTTATCTTCTGGCCTCACTCCCACATCCTTTCATATTTTATATCCTCCTGCAATAGAAGTGTAGCATATGAAGTAAAAGCTTTTATCAGGCTATCTGAAAGTGCTCTGCAATTGTTCCTTGTTGTAACAGTGTTATCAGACTCTTTTGATGAGCCTCAGGCTGCAGGTGCATAATTGCATTTTAGAAACAGGGCAGGTTCTGTTGTCTCATTACCAAGGGACTGGAAGGCCTGTCTCACAACAGTCCCTTTTCATCTCTCCATCTGAGCCTCTCCCCAAAACTTTTTGTCCAAAGGAACTCAGGGACACCCTCCAAATCCTCCTGAAGTCATCCTTCCCCAACCTACCCAACAAATCACACAGTCTCCATGTTGAATGGAATTGCTATACCTGCACAGGTGGAAACAAATACTGCTTCCCATTTTATTTTAAAATTGATACTATTTTCTGATGTTTTAAGGAACTTTACCCGCTGAAATGATTGCACAAATTTTTCTTAGATACTCACAGTCTTAAGGTTTTATTATCTGATCTAGGCAAAACTCTCTTCATGTTAACAACTGCAGACATAGGGTCCCTCATAGGACTCAAATTTTGATGCATCAAAATATTCTGATTTGTGTATCACTATGAGTGAGTAGTAGACAGCAGTCAAGTTATTTAATAATTTCAGAGTTTTCAAAGCAAGATATTGGCGTCAGAGTCTTTTAAATTCTCCTTTACTACAACAGTCCAACACATTCATTTCCAGTGCTTAATGATCACAGAGGGATATACAGTTTAAACATGGTTTAAAAAAAAAAGCTTTCAATACAAGCTTTACCTCTGTCATCACATCTGTCTGCCTTTTGCCATTAGGCAGGCAGTGTATTTATCTTTGAAGGCCTTTGTTTGCAAAGGTGCCAGTCATGCTCTATTAGTCCTCTCTAATCTCCATGTGTGCACTTAGCTGAGCACAAATATAACACAATATTTGTTCTTTAATTTTAAATTTGTGCTTTCTAATGAGTTGCAGGATCTTCAGTGTTATACAAGTCTGTTTTCACCCTAAAGAACTTGGGCTGGGTCATTAAAATGGTAGATTTTAGTGACACATAGTCTGTCAGGCTTATTTGAGCTTCCTTAGCCTATATGCCTATTTAAGAAAGGGAAAAAAGGACAGCAGTGGAAGAATGTTATTCACTAACTCCAAAAGGTTAGCGAATTCTCTGAACTGTGATATCTGAAAAGAGATTAAAACATTATTAGATTTCTGAAGTAACTTAGGGTTAAAAGGGACTTTCTGGAAACAATCTCATAATTATGGTAGAGCCTGTGGTAAGAAGGATACTCAGGTTCTGGTCTTAACCACATTCCCACCGTGTGGCCTGATTTTCAGTGGCTGAAAATACTCGAGGACTTGCTGGAAATCCCCTTTATTTTGGGGTCAGATGGAATCTTAACAAATTATATTGTGATACACACTATTAGAGAAACAGATAGTCCTTCCTTCCTTCCTTCCTTCCTTCCTCCCTCCCTCCCTCCCTCCCTCCCTCCCTCCCTCCCTCCTCTTGGGTACAACATAATAATATCTTTTAAGACTGCACATTACAGATTCCAAGCTCCCAGAGATGTTTTAGTCATCCTTGAGATCAACCCTGTTAATTTCAGTGCAAATAGAACATGAGTAAAGCTTAATTTTGACCAAAATCAGATTAAAGAAGGATTCTTTAAATGCTTTCAGTGTAAGCCCTCTACAGCTGTCAAGCTATCTGTCCTTTTGCTTTGAAAACTGTGCAGTGGCTGCAGAGATCATGAAACTGTGATGTGAGAAAAAATAAGGATGTGGAAGTGGTATAACTGAGAATAGGATTTTTAGCCTGATTATTCCAAATTGTAGGATTTGTGAAAGCAATCAATTTATTAAATTTTTTTTAAAACAACAAAAAAAATTTTTTTTAAACCCAAACTGCCACAAAACCCCCCCATCTGTGTCCAATCTGTATTTTCCTTCTTTAGTGAAAGCTGTATGCATACTCAGAAATATCCAGGGAATTCTCTAAAAGGCTGGGAATGTATCACATCTTTTAAGGGTTGAAAAAAGTATACTTCTGTCTGTCCTTAGGACAACTTATTAAAGTACCTCTCAAACTTGAGAGAGGTCAGGGATGAACAGTGTATTCTCTGCTGCTCCAGGAAAATGTAGTAGCCAGGAACAATATTAATAATACTTCACTGCATGGTCAGACTCTTTTATAAAACTAGCATATTAATCCTTATTCAGGTTTTAAATCCCGCAAAGACTACCAGGTTTTAGAAAAACTCTGGCTTTTCTGGCTTAAACCTTGTGGATTTTCAAAGGTTTTTAATATTACATCAGAGGTGGGCACTTTACATCATAACCTAATGACCAAGAGTTGGACTTACTTTCAATAATGTGAGACAAAGGAGGACAGGATGCCCTTGCTAACAGAGAATGAATAAATAGCTGGAGGATGTAACTTTTCATTAGTGTGGTGTTTTAAAATGTAGCTTCCAGGGGTTAAGAATTCAGCCAGGTACCTTTGGGGATGCCAAAACACTGCTAGTGGATCCATGCAGTGGTTTTAGTGGGATAAGGCAAAGATAGTTTTGTTCTTTTTAGGCTGTTCTTTCAGTGGAAAAAGAACACAACTTCCATTGATTTAAACACAAAACCAAGATCATGCTTAATGATGTGATTCCTGACTTGGATAATGAACTCCTGCTCTCCCAAAAGACCATGCAGTATTCTAGTAGAAGTAACATTTGCAGGTGACATATGCACAATTTATTTTTTTTCCCCTGAAAGGTCTGGGATTTAGTTAAAACAAAGTAGCTAAAACTGATTCAGTTCAGAGGTTTCTAAGAGTTGTTAGACCACTCTACACTTTCACCACATACACATAAATACTTGCTTCACTGTGGCAAACTAAGTATCAGGGAATGGTTTGGGTTGGGAGACACCTTAGAGACTATATAATTCCAACTCCCTGAACAGGGACACATTTCACTGGAGCAGGCTGCTCAAAGGCCCATCCAGCCTGGCTTTGAATACTTCCAGGGATGGGGCATCCACACATTCTCTGGACAACCTGTGCCAGTGCCTCACCACCCTCATAGTAAAGATTTTTTTCCTAATATCTAATCTAAACCTACTCTCTTTCAGTTTGAAGCATGAAGGTTTTAGTTTGAAGGTATAGTATCACAGGCAGAATTAGCCAATACTGTGGTGTCATTCCCTTATCCATATCCTCTTCCACATCCTTCAGCTACTCTTCAGTATATATCTCAAGCAAAGGGCCATTACTATTTAAGACTTACCACTACATTTACATTTGGAAAATAAGTAATTTTCTTAACATTAATACTTCCAGGTGCTTCAGTACTGCCTGTGCTCTTAGGACAAGGGCTGTATTTCTCCATAGCCTGATGTGTCACTGCTTCATTGCAGGAGGAAGACTGTGGATCCCAAGAAGGTGATCTGACAGGTGATTTCTCTGACACCCTGGAAGATTCCCAGTGTGCTCTGCAAACCCACACTTGGGCGTACAAGCCCAATCCAGACAGAGTTCCTGCTGCCTTTGGTGGAATTGTTCTGTTGGCTATTGTATCCACAAAGATGGGGTTTGTAACAAGGCCAGAACTGTGTGGTAAGTCCATCAGCTGTCCTCCCCCTTGAAGTTTGTCCCTGAGCTGTCCACACTTGAACACACGGTACTTTTTTTCCCTCCCATGCACACAAGCTCTGTGGTAAGTTGTTCAGTGCATTGTGAGATGTAGTAATATTACTGGCTTCTGATGTTGTTGGATTCTTTCTTCTGGGGGCTGACCACTGCAGTCCTATGTGAAAAGTTCTCCACCAAACTCAGAGACCATTTTTATTAAAGCTCTCTCCAGTTTAGTCCCTCAAGCATGGGTGTCTTTCTACTCATGAATGCAAGCGACAAAGAAAAGTAATAAATCTCTTTGAATAATGTGCCAGTGCTCTACTGCTACGTAACTGTTATTCTTAAGTAGAAGATGTCTATTTACCAACTAAAAAATATTGGCAAGGATTTAAGGTATTTTAAAATAATTCTGCTGCGTCCAGAATTTGGATTATTGACCCTTAACCTGAAAACTGGTTTTACAGATATCCTTTAGGAAACATACTATGTACTTAACTTCCCCTATGAAAAGTACAAAAAATTGTATACCAAAATACAAGGATTAAGGGCCAGAGCCATAAAAGATTTAGACTTGGATAGGGATATGAAAACACCTCAGTGAATGTACTTGATAGGATAATTTCTTTTTACCAATATACACTGTGTCACCACAAGTAAAAGCATGACGTGAGGAACTGTTTAATTTTTTTAATAATAGTGTATTTCTGTTGGCTTGCAATGCTTAAAGAACTGTGAAGTTGTGTGAACATAAGGCTGCTACAAGAAGTTTCATGCAATTAGCTTGTACCAGAAGGGAATACCAGATTTTGTTGGGAAGGGCTTGGATCTTTCATGGAGCCACAGGAATATGAGCAGCTGGGAGAAGAGCTTGTAGCCCCTTTCTTAGCCTGTGGAAGTCTCTCTCCTGTGTAGGGCTCCTACTGGTAATGCTGGTTGGTTTGTTTGAACTTCTTGATATGGGATCATTCAAGTGAGTACTCAATGTAAGTTTTATCATCCTCCGCCTTTGAATGTCTGATTAAGCATGACTGGCTGTGATTGGGATTTTAAGTACCAGCAGGCTTCCCAATTACCTCAATTATCTTTGCCCCAGGAATGATTGCTATTTCCAGGCACGCATCCTGTTGCCCGCAGTTTCTCACTCAGGCTTTTCTGGCACCATTCTTACAGTAACAGCCTTCACCACAGCACACTACAGACTAACAACTATCCCACAGTACCTCCTGAGTACACTGCAGCACTGACACAGTTTCTGCATGCATTTTCTAACTCTTCTGTTTCCACTCTATTTTAGGAATATTCAAAAACTTAATTTTATTTAAAATTTATTTAATTATAGCAATCGTGCATATTGCTTAGAACATATTCTATCCAGAAAGCATTTCTTGTAATTTCCTCTCTGAGCAAATAAACCATCAGTAAAAGGGAGTTTATGGAAAAAAATAGACTAAAAAGTTATCACAAACTATTTACAGTAAAACAAATAGTGAAATATGTCAAATTATTTCTGTTCAGGTCCCTATTCTAGTATCTCTTCTGGACATGATGTATTTGTAAAACTATGGGTAAATATGAAAAATATTCTATGAATTTCAAATGTATGCACTGTCATGTCATTTTGTAGAGAATGTTGCCTAAACTATGTGAGACATACCTAAGATTCTGTGCCAAGATCTGTAGTAATATTTTGGCTTTCAATGCTTAACTTCCCATTCCCTGAAGCAAGACCTGGGCCCTAAGAAATTAACCCAAGAGAACATTTTACTTGCACTTGAAACCATCAGGAGTTGTTTTTGTGGTTTTTATTGTAGCATGGAACTTTCTTCTTACATTTAATCCTCAAATGTGCAACTAATATATATAGCCAGCTGAAATTATTGTATGGATTTTGAGAGCCATATGTAGACTTTAGACATGCTGCAAACACATGCAAGCTGTTGCATGACAGTGAAACAACAAAAACATAACCACAGCCTAATTTTTCTTTCAGTCCTAACTAACACTGATATCCCCTTTCTCCCTGAGAGAAAACCATAGTGAAGTATTAATAGGAATATGCTGTTGACTAAACATCTTCGGATGTAAGCAATAGCCATTTAAGCTTGGATAAACACTAAGAAAACAGAAAAGTGAGTATTAATAATAGAGTTCAAAATGACCAAGAAAAGGCATTGCAAGAGTAATTTAGGAAAGTATAGTGAATTTGCAGAAGGTGTTGTTTGTGAAGTAATACAATCTTCTGTCCTTTTGAAGTAAAAAAGAACCTGTCTCCCTCTGCTGGTTTTCAGAGAAAAAAAAGTTTAGAGATACTAAAAAAATCCTGGCTACAATTTTGATACAAATTACAAGTTGCTCCACAATTTGCTCTTAAAACTTGTTGCCTTTAAATACATAGAGGTCATCCTAAGGACATCAGTTTCTTGATTAGCTGAGGATTGGTAGATTTTTGTAGTGTTTACTCTGTTAAGCTTAGTGTCTCAGTATATTTAACATGATTCCTTTAAGAAAATATACCAAGTTAAATTTAAACGATTTTATCTTTATTTCAAACATCACTGAATCTTGCAGCTATCCTAAAGAGTAGCCTCATACAGGAGTTGTAGATGAAGTTGCATAGTTTTCCTTTCCCGCATAGTCTGAGTTGGTGTACTTTTGAATTCAAACTTTATGTTGCAGTCCACACCCAGTGAACGAAAGCCCGGGAATTTCCATGCTGCACCAAGTGGGTGTGGGTTTTTTACCATGTTTTGATGCATGTCTTGGATTCTGTGAAGAGGTTTTTCCCTTGGTAGGATATGCTCTGTCTTCCTATTGTCAGAGGAAATACATTTGTCCTTTAATAATCCCTGTGCTCCTGCTAAAAATTTCTCATTTACAAAAAGGATATTCTAACAATAGACATGAACTTTATTACTACCAGTTAAAGGCAAGCAGCAATTCCAGTAGTTTGAGACATTCACCTGTTAAATTTGGAGGGCACATAAATGCATTTTAGGCTGAGAAGAAAATTAAGGAAATTTTGGCTCTAAAGTGACTATTTTGAGTTGTTCTTTTTTGTTTTGGTTTTGAGTTTTGTGTGTTTTGTTTTTGTTTTGTTTTTTATTTCCTATGTGTTATGGTCACCAAAACACATTTGTTAAGCTTTGTTACATGTAGGCGTCCTTTTGATCTAGGTATACTTCAGGCTTCCTTGTATCCTAGATATTGTTTAAAAAGGCATCTGGCAGCAAAAGTTTGTCCTATTTCCAGTTAATACCAGTGTCAATATTGTAGTTACACAAGTTGATTTGTTCTTTGCATATGCTGTGTGTCAGTTCTTTTGGGATGTTTGACTATCAGCGTAGTGAGCACAGCACTTACTCTCTCCAAATATTTGACCAAATTCTCTCATTTATTCTGTCTATGGTATGCAATTCAAATTTCCATTAAAATATTATTTAATAAATTGTGGGGGTTTTACAAGACATAGCTTTATCCAGTGTCTCCTGAAAACTGTCAGGGTAACTGTGGCATTTGGTCTGTGTATCACAGACAAGACACACACACAGTAGGGAGACAATGAGGCTGCTGAGACACACACCTTGTGCATTGCTTTTACACGGGCATATGAATAACTTCCTGTATGAGGAATACTTCAAAGCTGATGTCATTTATGCATGTGGGAATGTGTAACTTGTAATCATCCATTCTTAAGCAAGTCTGCAGGCTATGCCATTGTTCCCTTCTTGACTCAGCTCTCTAGGGAATAATGTCACTTCACCTGGAAGCTGAGCTCCCAGTGCCAACTAGTTCTCTTTCTTGAAACAGAACTGCTTTGGCTGCTCAGCTATGGAGAAGCTACGTGGCATCTGACATACAAATGCTATTTCTAAAACTGGCTGGTACCATTTCCAGAGTGCACACAATAATTGGTCCATATGTAGTATGAACGTAGCTGAGAAACAGTGAAAACAGAGGCAAAAGTAATTGTGTTCAAGTTGCTCTTGGGTATAAAGTGCTGGCCTGTATCAAAAATAGTGTGGGCAGCGGAATTAGGGCAGTGATTGTCCCCCTGGAGTCAGCACTGGTGAGATGGCACCTTGAATCCTGTGCCCAGTTCTGAGCCCCTCAATTCAGGAAAAACATTGAGGTGCTGGAGCAAGTCTAGAGAAGGGCAATGAAGTTGGTGAAGGGTCTGAGGAGCAGCTGAGGGTGCTGGGGCTGTTTAGCCTGGAGAAAAGGAGGCTTGGGGAGACCTTATTGCTCTCTACAATCACCTGCAATGAAGTTGTAGCCAGGCGAGGGTGGGTCTCTTCCCTCAGACAACCAGTGACAGGACAAGAGGAAAGGGCCTCAAGCTGTGCCAGGGAAGGTTCAGGCTGGACATCAGGAATAATTTCTTCACTGAAAGTGTTGTCAAGCACTGGAACAGACTGCCCAGGGAGGTGGTGGAATCACCATCCCTGGAGGTGTTCAAGAAATGACTGGACATGGCACTCAGTGCCAGGTCTATTTTACAGGATGGGTGTTCAGTCAAAGGCTGGACTCAGTGATCTTAGAAATATTTTCCAGCATTAATGATTCTGTGACTCTGTGAATGCAATGGAAGGAATAGCACACTCAGTTTGTGTTCAGTGTGATAATATGAAACCAATGCTTATTTAACATGAAGTACCTTCAGAATGCCTTTCAAAAATGAGATAGTGTTAAAAGGATGGGCTTAAATTATTTTTAAAACATGCAGAATAGTAGGAAAATTTTCTGACAAGAAGGAAATAATTTCCAAGGCAAGGCACAAACAGTTCTTACATTTATTGTGGCACTGGTAGGCAGGCTTGGTAAGAGTCTAAAATTCTTCACTAATGCACAGAATAAACCAAATCATCTTTCCTATCTCAATTAGTAAGATTCATATTTGACCTACTGTCACGTACTATGTAATAATGTGATGGAGGTTGGTCAATCATATAGTCATGATCATGGAATCATAGCATGGCTTGGGTTGGAAGGGACCTTAAAGATATCTCATTCCAACATGACCTTGTTGAAACTGTTGGGTGTGGCAACTGCATTTTGTTCAGACTAAGCAGATTAATGCTCCTTCAGTTAGCAATGGATGAAACATTGACAAATGGTTATCCCAGGTCTAAACCTTATGGCCAGTGAGTCACAGGTGCAATTGGGAGCAGTTTAATGTGACCTGTACGTGAAGGGGAAAGCAGCACAAACACTATGGAACTGGTTTGCAGCAGGATCCCAGTCAGAAAGGCACTGTGTCTCTCTACAGCATCATTTATGTGGGCCACTAATTGCTCCAAGTACAGTGCTCTCCTGGCCAGGATCACCACAGGAGCCCAGCAGAGGTGGTGGCCAGGAGACATGAATGCCAGGACCAAAGGTCTAAAATACAATCTGAAAATAAGGTCTATTTGGACAGAAAATCTGGAAAGGAACCTCGAGCATGCAAGCAAAGTAGATTTCTTCTACTGATGCTCCACTCTGTGTTCAAAATAGGAACAGAATTTGCTTATTGATTATCAAAATTGGAATGGCATTAGAAAGGATTGATTTCTATTCCTAGTAACTGTCAGCCTGAAAAATTCCTGATGGCTTAGATCACAGGGTAGTAAGAACTGTGGTAATTTTTTTAATCTGTGTAATTAAAGTCATGTCTATGATGATTCTCCAGGAACACATTTTGTGTCAGCCTTCCAAGTCCCCATTTTGGTCACGCTGAAGTCACCTGCAAAGGCTTTCATTGGTCCTAATGGTGCCAAGTCAAGATTTATCCAGTAGAAAATGCTTAGAGGCTAAAATGGTGAAGTTTATATATAACCACACAGAAAATGCCACATGCCTCAATGTTTCATGCCTGCAATGTATTTCTGACTAACTTTTGATAATTCATTTATATTGTAGCTTCTAAACTGATGTGTCTTCTTTTTTTGTGTCTTCTCCGCTTCATTAAGTGTTTTTTATTTTTAAGAATTTCAATGTGCTTGAAGTGACAAATAAAATACCAATAGGCATAAACTGAATTCTTAGCTTATTTTAAGTAGTATTCCTTGAGTGGACAGAATATAAAGTTATTCTCTTTGGAATTCTTTCGCATCTACATTAAAAATCATATTGTTAGTTTTAAATGCCCATGACAATTTTTAATTTGATCTTATGAAAGGCCCATTGTCTAAACTTTGTATAAAATCCCACATGCAATACTTTTGGGCATACCCAAAGCATTTTGTTCTTTTGAAGCTATTGTGAAGGTCAAACCAAAATATTTGGTCTTTCTGAAACGTGTTGGTATGTCAGGAAGGTTGGAGTTGACAACAGGGATCTGCCCTTGCCGGCCAAGTAGTTTCTGAAGTTAAGTTAAACAAAATTCTGCGTAGTGGAACATGTTGTTCCAACCCACCGGGGTCGGGCACTGGCAGGCGATGAAGGTGTTTATCCCCGCAGCCAAGCCCCATGTGCTGGGGGCTCCCCGGCTTCTCCAGCGTCACTGCTCGGCCCCGTCCCCGCCGCGTCCCGGCCCTTCCCCCGCTGCCGGCGGCTGAGGAAGTCCATTGTGTCCGCGGCGCGGCTCCAGCCCCCCCGACGGACATTTCTGGTGCGTTGTGCAAGTTTCCAGTCATGCCGAGCATTCTTGGGAAGATCGGGCGATAAGGGGAGGAAATGACGGAGAGTCACCCCAGCGCCACCCGGCCCCGCGGCCCCGGCCGCAGCCGCCCCCCGGCAGGACAGGGCCCCTCGGCGGGCCGGGGGCGCAGCGGGGCCTGGGGCGCAGCGCGGGCGGCAGCGGCGACGGCGCGGGCTCAGGTGAGGCGGCCCCGGGGCCGGGCCGAGAGGCGCCCGCCCCGCTCCGCCCCGCGCGGCCGGGCGGAAGTGAGCGCAGCGCGGCGGAGTGGGGGGAGCTGCCCGCAGCCTGGAGCGCTCCCGCCGGGAGCAGCCGGGACGAGGGGAAATGGCCGAGGTAGGCGCGGGGAGCCCCGGGGGTCGGGGCGAGCCGGGGGCCCGGGCGAACCGGGGGCCCCGCGCTGTCCCACTCCCGCCCGGCCGGGGGCCGCTCGCTCCGCTCCCCGCCGTGCCCCCCTCCGCCCGCCCCTCCGGGGGGCTCCGCGACCCTCGGCCTCCGGGCGCTGCCCGCCGCCGCCGCGGCCTCGGCGCGGCCCCGGGGCGGGCGGTGCTCCCCGAGCGGCACCTGCGAGCGGCGGGCCCGAGCCGGGGCAGCGCTGCCCGCACGGCCCGTCCTGCCCCCGGTGCCTGTGCGGGCTCCCCGAGCCGGGCGGCGGCGGCGGCGCTGCCTGCGGGAAGTGCTTCCAGCCGGGAACTGCGTGTCTGGGGCGCGGAGCCGTCGGAGGAGCTGCCCGCGCTCCGCAGGTGCCAGAGGTGCTTTTTGGACCCGGGGGTGAAGTCTCCGGGGTGGCAGGGAGCTGTCACCGGCACGGAGCGGGGAGCTCGGGAGGTGCCCGGCGTAGGGGGCACCTTGGCGGTCGCTGCGGAGACCCACCAGGTTTACATTTCCTTTTTGTTCGTCCTCTCGTTGGCTTTGGAGTGGGGTCGCTCGCCCCGGGCTGGTGCGTTACGGTGGCTCCAGAGAAGTTGGATGTTTACAAAGCTGATCCCTAAACAGCTCTGCTGTTTCCTCTGGGAGCTTTTCCGATATTTCTAGTGATACATGGAAGTTTGTGACTCTCTTGCTGTTCTTGACTCGATCTAGTTTATTATCTGTATGAATACAATAAAAAAGGTATACCTGCACCTTTGTTAGCACAAGTAACCTCCCACTTCAGCTATGCTGTTGTTGAGGAAAGGATGTGGTAGCAAGATGCAGCCAAAAGAAAAGCTTTTGGAAGAAAAAAGAGGTTCTGGTGGTCTTTCTACTCATTGTATTTCTTATTATAAGTCTGATACTAGAGCATAGCACAGTTAAACTAATTTGGGGTAGAGGAGCGATGCAGAGGTTTTAACTAATAACATTGCGTGTTTAATGCAGATCTCTTCCCAAAGGGAACTGAAAATTTAAGAAAAAATGTCTGATGTTTGTGCAAGATGTTGTGCAATACTTTCTTTGAATATAAACTGTATTCAGGAATAGTAGTGATGGATGATTTATGAAGCATCCAAAGGGGAAGCAGAAATGGGGCAGGGGAAATGAAATCAGCCAGACAAAAGTATTTTTTTATTTGGCTTTGTTGGCTTTGAAAGCAGTTGTGTCCTTCATTCCCCCAACACTGAGAGTGGGCTTGTAAAAAACTTCCTTTATGCATCTGGGAGGAAAAGAAGTTGCTTAAATTTGCCTCACTTAGCACATTTGTGGGAGGGGGAGAAAGTGATTATCATTCCCACCAAGTTCTGTTGTTTGTTTTTTGGGGTTGTGGAGTTTTTTTGGTTTGTTTGTTTGGGGGGTCGGTTTGGTTTTTGTTTGGTTTTTTTTGTTTTGTTTGTTCGTTTTTTGTTTTTGTTTTATTGGTTTGTTTCTTTGTTTGTTTGTTTTTCCCTAAAAGCAAGCTGAAGCAAAGCTGGTAAGAATAAGGGGACAATGAAAGAAAGTTGCATAGAAGATAGAGGCAGTGGGAGAAAACACAGGGAGAATGAACAAATACTTGAAGTTAAATGACGTTTTGGGGAGGGCACCACGAACCAGACAAGTAATAAGTTATTTAGAGTACCATCTTCTTAAATGGTGTGCTGCATTTGAATGTTCTTTTACATTCCAATTTCTTTCACATTCTTTTATATCTCTTAAAGATACTTGCTTATAAAAAATACAAAGGATATCTCAAATATTTAAAATTTTGATTGATTTAATAAAATACATTTGTCTTAATTTCAGTGCAATAGTAATCCTGATTCAGATGCTTGCAGTTCCTCTTTCCTTCTGGTTATTACTGTCGTCACTGAGAACTCAAACATAAAGGTTCATCAGTACATATAATCAGTGTATTTAAATTGATGATGTAGTTATTTTTGTCTGATTTGAGTATCTCTCTGTGTACTAACAAAGAAAATTGAATGCCTTCAATGGAAAATGATGCATTTCAAAACGTCAAGTAAAAAAAATACTTTCTGATTTTGTTTTCCTTTGTTTCTTGCTTCTCAAACTGAATTGAAACTGGTTTTATTTCTTCCTCAGTGGTGGTATTGTATTTGCTGCCTAGCTGGAGACACTTGGATTAAAATATTGTTTAAGTAATAAAAAGGCTGAGGTGATGTTTGGGGGGGGGGGGGGGAGTTTGTTGTCTTAGGCTTTGATGTGGGACAAAAATCAGACAGTATGGGGTTATTTAGAAAAGTGAATGCTAGATTTGAATTTTGTTAGAGCAGGATTGCGTGTTGTTTGTCTTTTGAATAATTATAAGGCTGCCTTGTGGGAGCTTCAAAAATTGCAGTAAAGTCGCACTGGTGGGTAGGCCAGTGTAAGTCTAACACTGACATGACTAAAATTCATAAAATATAGTATGTGTTTTAAGGTCAGCTTTAAAAACATTCAGGTAATGATCTTCCATTTTTTAATTTTAGTATTGCTTTTTAGTGTCTGCAGTCAGTACAGGAATTATTTGGTGTTTATTTATTTTTAGGATAATACAACAAGCTTAAAAATGAGAGAGTATTACACAAACTTAAGTTGTTTGCTTTATGGATGTGTAACTGTGTAGACATATTCTATTTTGAGTAGAAGACGTGGATGTGTAATTAATTACCAGAGCCAGGGTTCAACCTTTATCAACAGTGGTCAATAAAATCAGTCTTCCAGTACAGCAACATCCAGCCCCTTTGTAGGTGAGGAGGTTGTTGTGATGTAAGTTCATGCAGAGGAATGATGAAGTTGTTTCCAGACTGGACAGGGAGGGCAAAGAGGAAATGTTTCAAAGTGTGCCTCTAATGATAAACCTCACTTAAGCTATAAAAATTTTAGAATGAAATGCTTTCATCAAAGCTCACATAAAAAAAGTTATGAGAAATATTACTTCAATCTATAACTTTGTAGAAATGCAACCTGAAAGTATTTCCTTAGATTAAACTTGTTCCAAGTGATGTCTACTTCAGAGGGAAGAAATGGAAGTAGAGGGTGAAGGTATGTCTGCATGTTACATATCATGTAACTTATAATTTGAAGTTGCAAACAAAACATCACTTACAAAAAGCCAGCCACAACTTGCTGGGTGTAGTGTATGAGGACCTCATGGTGTTTGTGCTAAGAGAATGTCATTGGTTCAGATCTGGAGGTTGGTTAGTGCATTACGACCCAGAGGAATTATTTCGCTTGTAGGTTTCAATCTTGTAATTGATGTTTGTAGGGGATGGATTAAGAACAGGTCATCGATAACTGATCTGATCTTCTGCTTAGATTGTAGTCACAGCAGAAGAGCAGAGTATGGTGACACTGCTGAGTTATAAGGTGAGCGTTGGAAGTCTGCCTGAGTTCAGCATCCATCTGAACAAATTCCTGATGAAAAAGTCCATCAAGAGTTTTAGTCACAGCAGAAGTTACCTCAGGATTCAGGAAGTACTTGAGTGGCAAATTAGTGAAGACTAGAAGGGTATTTTGAGGAAGTGTCATTATGTGTTTGTGTTGGTTTAGCTTTTTCCTATTTACATTTCCAAAGCCACCTTTAGAGACAAGATAAGGATGAGATGAACCTTTGGTCTGAGTGTAGCCACCCTGTTCAGTTTTCTACCTGTGTATTGTTAAAAAAACAAACCCAAACAAACCACGTAGTCATTGAATCAATACCTGTAATAAGTGTTTAGTATTTTCTGATGGATAAAGCATGAAGGTACATGTGAACGGTGCATTTGTTCTGTCAATTAGTAATCAGCAATTCTGCTTGATCTCCTATGAATATGAGGTGTGTGACTAAGAAGCATCTGCTGGTTATAACTGAAACTGTGCAAGTTTCCTGCCTGAGGGGAAACTCAGCTGCTGAAGCAAGTGGTAGAAATAATTTGGCTACTGCAGCAGAATTGCATTAGGTTAGACTGGTAGGGTGATACTAATATAGTGATACAGAGGTAAGTCTGGGCCAGAGCTGTGGTGTCAATTTTTCCTCTCCATACATGTTTTTGATGATGTTTTTTTGAAGGTATGTATTGTGCATTTCTGCACAGGGAGTAAAATAGGATCTTTGTGGGGGAGGGTTGTTTTCATCTCCCTGTGTTAACAGGTATTGTACCTTCCATCATGAGCCTCCTGTATTTCGCTGCGTTTTCAGTGTTTTGTGACATTAGGAGGATGTCTGCAGGGCTTACTTCAGGCAGATAACTTAGGAAAAATTGGGATTTTAACATGGTGCTCTGCTGCTGAATATTATAGAACTATATGGAAGGTGTTTGGGCATCTCTGTTGTGGTAATTAAATCAGAGAGCAGAAATGTTTCTTTCTTCTTTCACTGTTCTTCCCACACTAGACACCTATGGTTTTGAAAAAATTGAATATGTAGTTTAAAATGTTGTCTATCTTTTGTTTAGTACTACTGGGATTGGGATTAATGGAAATACTAGTTCAGATACATGCTCCAGGTAATTTGTCATGCTCTACTGGGGTCAGGCCCCACACTGCATGAACAACTAAGGCCCCTTCCAGTTTTAATTGTTCCATGAAAGTGATATTCCAGAATAAAATTACTTTGCGAATCAAGAATTATTGCACCAATTATTCAGCTAGGGAATCAAAATATTTGGGGCAATGACCTCGCTTTAGGAATAGGAAAAAACCTTCCCTTAAGCCAGCAGCTAATGTTGATTCTGTATGAAAGTTTGTATTGTGTGAGCGTTTTCAAGTAGCCTTTGAAAAGTGGGATTGGTGGAAAGATTGTGAACATCAGGGTGACGTGGAGAAAAGGAGAATTTCAGAGGTGTCTGCAAAGCAAGGGAACCAGTACCAAGTTTTTAAAAGCAGACTTTTGGAACAGGAGTGGAATTGAAAGCATTATTCTGTAAGGAGAAACATTGCAACAGAACTAGAATTCCTAGCCTTTGTCAAACAATGCGGGTAATAAGCTTGGCTGTAAGGCATGGAAAAAACTATCTTGGCCAAGTGCATCAGAATGAAACAGCCTGGGATGCCATCAGTTTCATTATTGCTCTTTTCTGGTACCTGCATCCAGAATATACTGGGCGGGAGCAGAATAACAGGATGCTGCTAGAGAGCTGAGAACAGAATAGGGAGAAATACAGAGATGCAAAAGTTGGTGTGTAGTTCTACAGCTGATGAAGCTGATGCCAAGTTTCTTGTTGATTTGTGTCTTCTGCTCATTGGCTTTAAGGACTTCTTGCCATGATTCAAGCATTTATAAAGATTATCTTGGTAATAAATTCACACTGTCCAGTTATATGAGCTCATGCTACAGTTTTCTTCTAGCTGTAGCACCCCAGTGTTCTTGGCAGTATCTTGTTTTAATGAAACTTATATGGGATTCACTTATCTTTATGACCCCCATCTCTTAACAGACTTTAATGGAATGGTGGTTGGGTTCAAAACTTGATGGGAGGAATATAACAGCACAAACGTGCTGAATAAGTTTGCAAACTTGCTGTTCCAGATCTCCATGTATCTACATCTACTGATGGAAGGACTTGCAGTGGCTAATGGGACAAATCATTGCAGGGGAATAGTGTGGCAATGGAAAACACACGATCTGTTAGGTATCTCTAGCTGCCCTATCAATGAGATTTGGCTGGAACATCATGACAGATGCATCCAGGCTTTGTCTCTCTTGAAACATTGATCAAAACCTGAAGATTCAAAGTTACAGTAGCTACAAAGTATGCCATATGTACTAATGATCTCTGCACAGTGTCCTGGGTGAAAATTCATTTCAATACTTCATAAATTTTTATAAGCACTGAAACAGCTGAGGTTGGATTTTTTCAAGGGATTTGTTGCTGATGTTGAAAGACCTTAAAGGCTGAGACTTCCTGTTCTAGTACTAGAAACATCCTATTCTTGCCTAGCCCTTGAGATCAAAGGTTTTGTGATGAAATTGTACTTTTTAGACATAAATGAAATTTCAAAATCAAGGTTAAGAGATGCAGTTTCTGCTTAGGTATTTATGATCTGAATGATTTGAGCAAAACAAATGAAATGAGTGTTGGTTCAGGGTTCGTGCCCAATTAAAACTTGCCACCTTGTATTTAAGCTAGTGAAGTTGTCTTTCAAGGTTCTGTATATGTGAGCTCAAACAAAATTTGTTCAGTCTTCTGGTTAACTGTGTTAATCTCATCTGTAAGGGGGCATTTGCTAATTTTGTTAAAAATGACTGGATTAAAGAAGCTACTAAGTTTTTAGTGGAAAGATAAAACTATATAGCTTTAACACTGACCTTTCAGAACTGTTATGGAGAAACTTCCAGTTTAAACCTATCAGTATTTTAAGAAAATAACAGTAACAGCCTTACTTCAAGAGGTCATGTTCTGAGTATGTGTTCAGCTTTTTCTCACTTTGTAGCAATCTGAATGCATCTGGCTGAGGGCTTCTGAACATCAAAGTTGTTGTGACTTTTTTCTTTCTTTTTTTTTGCTAAGGAGTTTTCCTGCTGTGGCAAATGTCTGGCAATGAATTCCTTTGCAGATGATTAGTATTTTCCACAGTATGTTACTGCTGTCGTATTTTGCTAAGTTTTCCCTGGTTTCCCATAAAACTGCTACTGTCTCTGGTATGCAAGCAAGATTTTTTAATTTCTAAGTTAGCTATGATTCAATGTTAGGCAAATGCCTCAAATATTTTTATTTTTGTTTTATTTAATGGCAAAATAACCTCAAAGTTACTTTGAAAATTGCACTTGTTTTGAGGAAGTGCTGGCTACTGTATTGCCAGGGCCTTACTTTATAAGGAATGCAGGAAATGGCCTGACTTGTTATCATTGCTTCTGTATTTAGTGCTTGGACTCCAGGGAATTCATGTGCACTGATTTCTGATAGCTATAAAGTACTTCTTTAGAAGAAATTACCAAATAACATGTTCTGTGCTTGCGTAGCAGTAGGACAGACTATAAATAGGATATTGCAAGTCTTGGGTGTTTTTGAAAAGAAAGCTGTGCAACTCATCTGAAGTAGAGAAGAATGTTAGCATGTACGTGAGCAGATGGTGAGATTACCTCTCCTTAAGGTAAAACGATTTCTGTCAGATGAAGTCATCCCTTGCTCATTAAGATAGGAAACTAATTTAGATTTTGGGAGTCTTTGTCCTGGTAGAGATGTAATATCCTGAATTGGTTCCCTGAAACTTCCTGGTTCCATTTTATGTATTTGCTAATCTAGTGCATATGTCATTTTTTTTTAAAATGTAAGCCTCTGTGAATGAAAATCTGGTTTGAAATTGATTTCCATTCCATGTAGAGGCTTTGATCTGAAGGAGACAGTCAGGCAGTTTCTTGGCTCTTGGTTATTAAGTTTTGGTGCTGCTTTTTTTTTTTCTTTAAGAGAGTATTTTACTCCTCTGAAATAAAGAATGATGTGCAATAGTCAAATAAAATTATATAATAATACACAGGTACTTGAGTGATTAAATTAACTTTAGACTGTAAACACATTTATGAAAAATTGCTGCCCAGAAAGTGTTGCTCTTACAGAAACTCCACTAGACTGGAGCCAAAGAGGTCTGCAAACCCCTGTCTGATCACAACTGGTTGAGAAAGGAAATATTACTTCAAGTTAATGAAGTCTGGTTGCAAGAGAGAGATTGCCCTTTGTCAGGGCTGTAGAAAAATGATGGTCAATGTTTTTGACCTGCTTTTAGCAGAAGCAGGTGAGGTACTGCGAGGGCTGTGGAAATCTGGTGACTTCACCCGAAGTATGAAAGTGTTCATTTAATTTCAAATTTAGGGGACAAATAATCAGTGTAGGAGATGGTTTTATCACTTCTGAGTTTCTGTTGTAATCTCTTCAATTGCTTCTGGCTTTCCTTTAAAAATAAATGAAATGTTTCTCACATTCTTTGAGTGCTTGGCAAGATGAGTGCTCCTGAAGGTGAACAGATTGACAGCTGAAAACTGATTATTACTGTTACTTAAAATAGTGTGCAGCAGTTTATATGAGAACAGTCCTAGCTCTATAAGGATCATTTCTGGATCTTCAATGACCTCCAGTTGTTGCAAACTTCTGGTGAGTTCCTATGGCTTGGTCAGTAATGGTTCAGGATTCCGGGATCTGAATTGAAATGTATTTTTCTGAGTGCTTGAAGAGTTCCCTGCTGACAGATGATCCTAATGGAATTCGCCCTTCTCTTTGTAAATGTTGGAGAAGTTTAAATTCTAATCACTCTCTGCCTTTGAACTTAGATGGCTGCAAAGTGAGAGGTTCAAAGTGAAAGTAAACTTATGTGAAAAATTTAACTGATGCTGCATGGTTAGCATTTAACAGAAGATCTATCAGTATTTTAATCATGCTTATGCCTGGGGAGCTTTTCTTCTGATGTCTTATGTGAATTTACTGCTTAGAACTGGCGTGCAGGATAAAGTTTTGCGAAAATTGTTGCAATTTTATCAGATTTTTTAATAAGTTTTTTTAACTTCAAACTCTTTGAAAAAAACCTACAGTCTGCTTATAAAATTTGACAGAAATTTATACACTGACTTTAGAAGTTTCCCAAGGATAGGACTTAAATACAGCAATCACAGTAAATATATGTATGCTGATGAGGCTGCCTTGGAAAAAATGAAGCCAAAGTTCAATTTTTCTGTTAACCACTAGTAGTAATCTTCTGTCTTGAATGCTGGAAGTCACTGGATTTGTCAGTGCAAGTATGCTGTCATACACTGACAGAAATACAGCAGTATAATGTGAAATCGTAAAATAAACAAGCAGTTACTGAGTGACTGGGATTCTCTGGATGTGATGAATGAAGGTAGCTGTGCACCATGTTTCTGAGAGCTAAGGAATGTGTGTTTATCTGCAGTTGTGATTTTGTGGAACAGTGACTCCTTGTGAACAGGAGACTGCTGGGTGATATGGAGATCAAGGCCATCGTTTTCTGCAGAAAAATAAGGCTTTTTTTTCTAAGAGCTGGCTGTTGTTATATATGATTACTTTGAAGACCACATAATTACTTTTTCATCTCCTTAAGAAAAAATCACTTGCTGCTGTAATTATCAACCAGCACCTGAATGCATTGATAATCTTGAAAGTTGTAGCCCAAGCAGTTCTGAATAGTCTCGGAAAGTATGATTCTATTTTAATTTTTTAAAATAAAATTCAGGGAAAAGTCCTGCTGCTCTTTAGAATCCTTAGGCAACATCAAGACTGTGAAAACTGCAAACTGCACTTACCTCGGGGCTGCTGCTTCTTGGAAAAGCCAAGTAGGAATTCTTGAGAGGACTTCATAAGTCAGGGTGTTCTTGCATCTAAAAATCTGACATAGCAGTTTTAACCAGCTGTAAGTTAATGAAGAGATTAAAGCCGACTTAGCTTTCTAGACAGCCTGAGAAGGTGGTGTCAGGTGTATTAGACTTCTCATTAGGATATTATCTGTGACTAGTAGGCTTAGAGCATCTACGAAATATTCAGTACGTCTTCAGGAGAAGTTT
Organism: Acanthiza pusilla; assembly: GCA_036630365.1. Taxonomy (NCBI): domain Eukaryota; kingdom Metazoa; phylum Chordata; class Aves; order Passeriformes; family Acanthizidae; genus Acanthiza; species Acanthiza pusilla. The sequence continues at coordinate 18,194,914 of JAXCHO010000006.1, forward strand.
AATATGACTGTTGTGCTAGCAGGAGCATAGTAAATAATTGAAGGCCACAGCTGTGCTATTAATGGGACCAGAGACCTGCATTGTCTATAAAGGAGCCCAGCAAAATAGTTTTTTTTTTTTTTTAATTGATTGCCTGATTGTGATGTGTACTGAGCTCTGGAGGTAGGCAGCAGACAGAACAGGACTTCTGCCTAATGGCAATATTTATGGCTTTAATGGACGTCAAACTGTGCAGCTTTGTAACTGTAGAGAAAAGGATCTGGTATCTTCTTCTGTGGATTTTGTGTTGAATATTTATATAATTATCCTGTGGAATGGATTCGTACCTGTAACCTCCAAACCTCTTCCTTAAGACTTTATGCCCCAGGACTTGAGTTGTGTGGTTTTCAGGGGTTTATAATTTTGTTTGTCACTGTTTCAGTCTTTCTGAAGACACCCTCTTTTGTTTAAATCTTGTCTTGGGTAACTGTAACATAATTTCTCATTTAACCTCAGTTTGTGAAGGGTTTCACTTGAATTTGTCTTCAGACTGAGCTGAAATGTATAGAACCTCTTACAAAGATGTCTGTCCTTCACACTATAAGCCTTTGAAATGAAGTAGATAAAACAAAAGCTTGGCCAGACCGAAAGAATTTAATGAATCTGTTATAAATCTGTTAAGAATCTTGCTGTCTGTGTGGGGAGTCCGGAGAAATACAGTCACTTTGTTTGAAGCACATCTCTCTGGTTTGATTCAAGGAGGGCAAAGAAACCCCCAGTCTAAAATCCAAACCTTTCTAATAGGTGTGAATCAAAAGGGAACATAAAGACTTTTGGGTTATCTGCATTATTTGCTGCAGAGAATTCTTAATTTGTAGATTGTTGCATTACTTAAACTCGGAATGATTTGCATCTATAAGGCTCATCTAGTTCAGTGAAACTGTGTTTTAATGAGGATTGCTGATTATGTAACCCTCCTAGTAGAAACTCATTATTCCTGATTTTTATCTTGCTGCTTGATGTGCATGCTGGCTGTTGCTGGAAGACATCTCCTGGGCTCAGCTCTGACCTGGCTGTGTGCAAAAGCTGGAGAATAAAGTAGAAGTAATACTGTAAAATACCACAGTTCTTGTGGTAACCTCTTGCAAGATTATTTTAATAAAGAATCTGCATAGAGATTGTGGTGAATATGGGAAGTTATATCATAGTCCTTAACACAAGAATTGGAGAAATGTAAGATATCATTTTCATGGTGGTGGCCTTAAGCAAAAGTGACCTTTTGGAGTTTCTTCCCTTACCTAGTAGTAAATGACACTTCCCTTAAAGGGCTGTTAAAAAGATTACTCAATGAGCAGCTATACTTAAATAGCTTATTTGGCGTGTTCAAGAAATATCATTTCATAAGCATTATTTTTCTTGTTAAGAGGGTAAAGTACGATATTTTCCAAAGGAAGAGAGGTCCTTCAGTGCCATTATGAGCATTACAGTCATGGTACCGCAGTTTGAAAGGTCTGGTTTTGTAATCTGCTGAAGTAAGGTGGAAGTCCTCTTGATAATGTGCTTTATCAATGCTATATTTGTATAGTCTTTAGAACGACTTCTACTCCCAAGATTGCACCTGTGTAATTGCTCAAATCTGAAAACCGCTACACACCTGAGGGTGGCTTTTGTGTGTCTTGGGTTTAGTGGTGCAAAAAGAAACCAAGTGCTTACTAGTACCACTAGGTAGAGTAAGAAAAATAAATGGGTCTTGCATAATTCAAAGACTATGAATTTATTTGTGTGGCTTCTTTTTAAGTTTGATACTTCCTCCCCCTCCTCTCCCGTCCCCCCCCCCCAAAAAAAAAAAATGTTGGTCTCTTTAAAATTGTACATCCTAGGTTCCTGGAGGACATGTGCGACTTTGTCAGCTGGTGATGTGTGGCGTAGTAGTTGTCCACATGTGATTTGTTTCATGTGTTTCTAATGTTTCATTTCCTTTTCAGGTCTGCTAAATCCGTTCTGGAGCCAAGGGTAGGCAACCAGTCCAAGGGAAGTGTTGCTGCTTTACATGGACGTCTGCTTTCACGGCATGGCCCAGATATCCAGCAGCAATGGATTCAAACAGCGCTCGTCACCTTCTCTGGCAGCCACAAGGTCGAAAGATGTGGACAAAGAGGAGGCATTGCAGATGGAAGCTGAGGCATTGGCCAAGATGCAGAAAGAAAGAGGTGTAGCTGGTAATAAACAAACCTTTCATTCTTTAAGCAGCCCCAGACAAAAAGCACAGACTCATAACAAACAGGACCATGATCTCATGGTGTTTCCAGAGTCTGATGCCAAGAGTGTGGAAGATAAACTAAGTACCATTGACATAGAGAAGCTTACTCATGCTGAACTAGAGAAACTGCTGCTGGATGACAATTTTGAATCTAGTAAAGTACCTACGTTACCAGCAAGTCCTATTTTGAGCCCATCTGTGTCTTCACAATTTTATCTTGGGCCCGTGGGTCACAGGAGACAGTGGACACCTGGGATACCAGCACCTGTGACATGCACTTTACCTCCTATTTACACCTCAGCTTCTTACACAAAACAGACTGGTGTATTTCAGAATGGATTCCATCCAAGTATGTCGTCCTATCCCTCCAGAGAGCCTATTTATCTTGGTCTTCCAAGACAGTCACAATACATTTCATACCCACTGGCAGCTACCACACCTTTCCATCCACACGCAGGCCTACCTTTATATCCTCCAGTACTCACACCAGAAATGGCAAAAGTATTTGACAAAATTGCAAGCACTTCAGAATTCCTGAGAAATGGGAAGTCGAGCACAGACCTAGAAATGACTTCTATAAAGTCTGCAGTCTCCAACCTGCCAGCCTCAGAAAGCTGTGGGGATGTTAGTAAATTCGATTGGCTGGATTTGGATCCTCTGAGTAAACCAAAAGTGGACACTGCAGAGACTTTAAACAAGGCAGACGCTGATGGAGAGAGGGCTTCAAGTATGAGTGCTGAAGATCCATGGGATGCTGTACTGTTAGAAGAAAAGCTGTTGCTAACTTGCCATCTGGAAAGAAAAGTTAATGGGAAATCTTCTGGGGCGACAGTCACAAGGAGTCAGTCCTTAAACATGAGAACAACTCAGCTTGCAAAGTCACAGGGCCAAACATCACAGGTATGTAAATCAGTATCTTTAAACTACAGTATAACAGTACAGATTAATGACAGTATTTAAAGACACTTTGAGGTCTGTTATTTATTTTATGTGTATTATTTGGCTTGAGCAGTGTCCAAATAATGTGATGTTATGGCATATGCATTAGTGCTATTCAGAAGATTAAACATTACTATTGAATTATCTCCCAAAATACCTCTGCCCTTATGTAATCCTTCCACATTTACTGAGGAAACTGCTGTTTTTCAATGCACTTCAATAAGAAAGAGAAGTAATACTCAGCACAATTAAGTGTCTAAATCATATTGATAAATATTTCAATTTTATGAGCAATTCACATGATACTGTGAAATAAAAAGGTGGCGAGCTAAGCACTGAAAGTTTTGTCTTGCCATTTACAAGACCACTGCAATTCTGTTTTGTAGGTAGAAAGCTTTCCTTCTGTGTAAGAATGCTGGAGAGAACCTTTTGGTTATACTGTCCTGGGTGGTGGGATGGCTGTTGGGTCAGAAATGCTGTACTTTCTAGAAGAAGGGAAAACATCTTTGTGTGATGTTACTTTTGTCAGGCAGGGCAAAAAGGTTTCTGAGAGATTTCTTCACTTTAATGAAACATTCAAGACAAAACTCTCAACAGAGGCTTTACTTATGACACTCGCATCTTTGGACATGGAGCACAGGCAGTTTGTGTCAAAACAAAAGTGTGCAGCAGGTGATCAATAGTGTTGCAGTCTCATCTGGTTAATTATGCCCCATAAGGGCATCCTACTTTTTTCTAAGTCCAGTAAGAGAGGGAAGGCTATTTAACTTTTCCTATGTTAATTCTTTCTATGATAATTCTGCCATTAAAAAAAAAAAAAAAAGACTGTGTTTTAAATTATTAGTTAGCCCACTAGAAAGTGGATATGAATACTGGGTTTTGGGGTTTTTTTTTTGTAGAGTACAAAGAGTGAAAGAGAAGTGGAGAAGTTTTCAATGGAAATGCCAGCAACCTGGCAAGGGTAATAATGGCGAAAAGAAAAGATATTTGTAGAAACTGGTTAGAGAGTGGGAAGTAAATGATTTGTTTGCTTTGGACACTTTGGTTTACAGATGTTCTAAATCTTAGGTATTGTCTTGCTAGGTGTTTTTAATAGGTTAGGAACATGCCATAGAAACCCAACTGCTATCACTCAAGGATATTTTCCAAATAACTCTTTAATTCTTCCCTCCCCACCCCCAAACTGGAGGAGGTTTCTTCTCAGAAATAGGAATATTTACTAGACTGTGGCCTAAAACGCTGTCTGCATTTCCATTGAAGTGAAATTTTTGGCCTCTCATTTGAAGGATTTCCTGTTTTTTTGGGTTAGGTGTCAGTATTCTGGCAAAAGTTCAATAGAAGGCCAGTGGAGAAGGAATAAAAACCACGCTGAAACCCAAAAAAATCCATTTATCTCTGGTTTTGTGCCATGTGTGTAGATCTTGGGTCTGACTTAATTTTATTTTTTCCCCCACCTGCTGTTGAACAGTGATGCATTAGCTCTGTTATTTCCTAGTATTTGGAGATGCATGTAAATTTGGGCTCTACAGCAGTTTGCTTCTCAGTTTGCCATGTCATCTGCTGTTATGTTTGTCAGTTTTTCAGTGGGGCTTGGTTGGTTGTAATGTAACTCCTGACTAATAGTTAGGCTATGTTGGATCAGTGCTTCTGGTGTGGTTCTGTAGGAAGTAATATCTGATTGTTGCTGAATGAAATCTGGCTTTATGAATTCCAGGCTTTTTTTCCAGAATGTAGGATTTAAAACGGTCTTTCCTGTTCATAATGTCCAGTCTCCTGCTGTTTACATGTCATGTATTGACTGATTCATAAATAAAGTTCAAACTCTGCCTTCACATGTGGTCTTTTCTTCCCACTGGTTTTGATTTAAAGGCTGTTCCAGCTCCTTCATGTCCTCATCAGTCACCTGATTTTCAGCAAAACACATTTGTAACTAGCTCTTAGCAAATGTTCTTCTTTCAGGATAGAACAGCAGGTACTTAAGATAGAAGAGTAATTTTGATATTTACCTCAATGTGTTATAAGAAGCAGTGGCTTTCTGTCAGCTTTCACTGCAAGCTCTGTGTGAGAGCTTCTCTTTCCTTTTTTATTTTTTTGAAGATGACTTATGAGAATTTTAGTTCTCTGAGAGCATAGTGTACCACGTGCCTTGTACATCAGCGTGAATAAATCCTCATTACAGGCAGGGCCATCCTGCTTGGTTCTCTTTTATTGTGTTTGCTTTATTTGTGATGGCATCACAACATCAATCCTGTCGTCAATTAATAGACCTGATTTTCTAACGTCACCATCTTTTTCAAACAAGTTCTTAAATTTATAGCAGACTTCTGCAGTGAATGCCCAACTGAAGGTTTGAGATTTAATTTCCACTTGTGCTCCTACAGTCTGTGTTGACATGTTTTGGCATCATACTCCAGTTCTAGTCTGTATTATGAAGGTAGCTAGTGATACAAGCTAGTAAATTAGCAGCATTGTTTCTGCTGAGTTATTAAAGAAGAAAATAAATAGATTTAAAATGAGTCTCTAAATTGGATTTCCATGCAACATAACCTTGGTATGCTATCTTTAACTTATCCTGTGCTTCTACTTTATTTTCTAGTCTAAATAGTTTTCTACTTAGTATAATAGGAAGCTGAGTTATGTAGCCTCTATTTTTAGCGGTTTTCTTGTATTTTACCCAATTTGCCCCAGGTTTATATGTTGTTCTAAGTATATTCTTAAGTCTTACATCTTAACAAGTCTGGATCATTTCACCCAACCCTTCCTGAAAAACTCAGTCTCACTGGCCCTTTAAACAAAAATATTAGTATATTGATTCAATCAAAAATATATTTTAATTCTATCAAAATTTATAACTGTTGAATCCCTGGGTCAATAGATTGCTTTGTTTTGAAGTATCTATTTGTATCTAGATATTGGCTATTTAGTATCATATCTTTTGTCATATTTTTGTCTATTCGATGTATTTTTGTCATATTTGAAGTTGCTATATATTTAGTATTCTCCTTCAAATACTTTGGTATTTGTTACTCATTTCTGAAAGCACAGGCAAAAATCATGTTTTTGTCCTCTTTTAGTGTTGTTTTCTCTTGCTTTCCACAGAGCTGCTGAGTCTTGTGACTTTGTGTACTCATGGAATTTTATTTAACTTGACTTTTTAAAATTTATTGGGATTTGGGTTTGTTTGTCATTGTTCAGAGTAATTGTATTTACAGACCACTTCTATTTTTGCAGCCTGTGCTGACATGAACTATTTATCTCATTTGGCCTGAAGTCCTTTCTTTCAAGTTATTTCCTGTTTGATTGATAGCTATTGCACCTCCTATATTGGCCCATTTGGAAGTTAAAGAAATTAAAATTCTACTTGTTGCTCAAAACCCATCAGAGTGCAGTGGATTTTAAATAGAATTCTTAGTTTTTCTGATTTCATTGTCCTGAAATTATTTTCCCCAAAGTGATCAAAAATTAATATTGAAGTTCAGCTAAAAATAAGGAAGTGTTTGATGTTCTTAGTTTTCCACCAGGATGTTTTTTCCATTATTACATATTTGTAATAGCAAGAGATTTCTCCCCTTAGCCAAATGTGACCCTGAGGTCAACCATGGATAACCAAATCCATTTTCTTTTCTTTGCTCCTTAGGTTAGAATTTACTTTTTTACCCTTGCTAAGCTTGCCTGTATTGACATGCCTTGTTGTTTCCTAAATTTTGAATTTAACAGTAGAATAACCTGCAAATTTTGCTGTAAGTATTTCAAAATTGTCGCATGGTGGCGTAAAGTGGTGATGTTTCATCACTGGTGTGACTGTATTTTAGGTAGGCCCCTTGTTTAGTGCTTTTATCCTATGGTTGCATCTTGCTTTGTGTACTTATTTGTAGTATTCTTTAAAGAGTTTCTAAATAGAATTTAACATTTGGATAGGCAGCTTCTTGATTAGCAATGATTGAATTTTGTGTTGAGTGCCACCCAGCAGTTGGTTAACCTTTATCAGAGGTGTTTGCCTTTCCCTGGATATGTTCTCTTCCTGTTTCTTTGTGATTTTTGGTATTGCTCTTGTGCAACTGCTTAGAGATTTTGTTTACTAGATACAGTTGCACAGGATAGTTAGCAGGTCTTGTGAGGTTGCCCAGAAGTATTTTTATGTGATAGAACTTGTCTGAGATTTTACAATAGAATAACCTTTTTAAATTTAAGGTATTATGCATGCTCCTGCAGCTCATTTCAAGTTTTGTGGCTTTGCAGCTTCCTGCTCTAATTGTCTCCTGTGGTATGGCTAATCCCCAATTACACAGAATTTGTCCTTTTGACTGATCAGTGTTCATGCAACCAATATTTTAGCTGAAATAATTAGGTTTAAATGCAATTCAAGTGGCAATTATAGGTTGTATCTCTTCCAAGTTTATGCTGTACTGCTGAAACAAGTTAATTTGAAGGGAAAAAAGTGCTAAAATAAAAAGAACTGGCAGTATGTAGCTCCCTAAGATTTGACCTCTTTTCTGAGAGTCTAATTTAACTGTATTGTCTGATAAGCTCTAAAGACAATAGCTGACTACTTTGGCTAATAATAAATAACCCACATACTAGTTAAGTAGTTAATCACTACTTCAAATATGAATAAATTGTGGTGATTTTCAGAAAAGCCGTAGTGTGGTCTGCTTTGTTCCTGGACTTGTGATTGGATTAAAGGTTTCTGTAAGCATTGTAAAAGCTTTGGATGAAAAATGAAAAATGTAACTGGTCATGTAACTTATTCCAGGGAGTATCTGGCAGGAGCTTCATGAATCCTTCAGGCCAGTGGTGGCTGTTAGACTGTGAGCAACTGAGTTCCACTGGTTATTCCAACTTTTCTCTACTTTTTGCTCACTCCAGCATCTGTATGGATGTACTGTGAATTGGGTCAGAAAACAGATACGGATTTAAAACCTGCTCCAGTTCTGCGTTTGTCATTTTGGTTTTGTTGGTTTTAAAGTTTATTAGATTTTGCTGTTTGAAACTGCAGTTCTCTTTTTTTAGCAGTTGTTTTTTGGATTGGATACTTCAAAGATTGTGGTTTACAGTCTTGGGAGGTGGTGGGAGCATTTGGCATAAAGGATTAAAACAGCAGTAAATTGATTCCGTGAGGTTAGTACTAAGTTTCATGTTCTGAATGCTTCTTCCTTCTAGTGTTCAACTTGTATTTTCCTGCTTTGTAGGAAGAGATAATAATGGGCACCAGTGATATGTAGTGGTTCTTTCTGGAGCTACACTGAAGTTTGAATTGCAGAACTGGAGGAAAAATACATTTTTCTTCCATCTGTGGTTCACCTGAATTTAGCCAAATCCTAATGCAGCAGGTCACTGGTGAGAGCTCAGGAACTGCTTGCAACTTAATCTTACCTGATAATGATGCTGGCAAATACATGACCTTCTGTCAAGGAGTCACTGCTGCAGTGAACCTTTACTTTTCAAGTTAGTAGTGATAAAAGTTAGTAGTTTTCTCCATATAAAAGTAGACATAAAACTAATAATAAACCTCAGACTCATGAAAATCTGTCACCTCCTTGTGGCTTTGCTGGCTTTAGGATTATGTTTGCAGCTATTTAAATACTGTATTATCTTTGAGTTGCAGAAAGACAATGGGACCACTGGCACGCTGACAGAAAATGTGCTTCTCCGAGCAATTGAAGGGCAGAATCAAGAACTGTCAGCTTTTTCTGAAGCAGTTACAAAGTAAGAAATGACTGAATAAGACTTAATTTTCAGAAGAGAAAAAAAAAGCTAAATGATTCATTTTCAGTTAGCTTGACAGGAACAGTTCTACATGTTTTTTTTGCTTGATGAGACAGATTTCAGTATGTATCCTTTTCCCTTTTCTTATCCCAGTTTTTCCTGGTTTTGTCCTGGTTTATTTGTTTTTTTTCAAGAATGCACCTGAATTGTTAAAATGTTCAGTGCTAAGATTATTGTATTATCATATCTCCTCTTTATTATTTTGGTCCTGTGACTTTCACTTTTCCTTGTTTTTATATATTTTTATCCTCAATGTATTTTTCTGTATCTCCTTCTAATTTTTAATGCAATTTATTTTGAAAGGATTTAAAGTCTTTTTCTTTCTTGTTAGCTGACGCATTTCACAAAATCCTGACACTCAATGGCTTTCCAACCATTAAATGCTTTTATTTTTGTTCCTTCCAAAACTGGACTTCTGTAACATAAAACCTTTAAACTTGCCCCTGCCGTGATCAGATAGTGAAGTTCCTTAAAGATCATGTGGGGTTTTTTTTACTTACTACCACAATTTAATGAGAGATTATTTTTTGTTTTCTTCTTAGAGAGGACAATCTGCTCTTGCCTCTTTTCCTTCTAACACCAAAATCCAAGAAATAATGGAGGAAATAGAGATCTTTGAATCTCAAGGATAGCATCTCTTTTTTTTAAAGCAGGAATGTTTATGAAATGAGAAGGAAACTCCACAAAAACAATGAAGATTCATATATGTGTGAAACTTACTGATGAACAACATTAAGACAAAGCTCACATAGAATAGGCTTGTTGCAACACTTTCTGGTTGAATCTAATTGTTGCCCTTCCTTTCAAGACCCAGTGTTTAAAATGCTGGACTTTAGACCAGACAACTCTTCCTAGAGGATCTGGGGGTTTTTCCATTCTTGCTATTGTCCAGAATCAAGCTCATTAAATAAATGATCCTTATAGAGGAGTTCTGCTCTTCATCTCCTATTAATGAAACATTATTTTAGTGTTCACAAAATTTTAAGGTTTAATTATTTTATCCATGTTAAAAAGCAGAAAATAAAAGCAGCTTTCCAAGTATAGTTTATTCACTACTAGGTAAATGTTTTATACTGTTTGTGTTCTAAATAAAAAACTGTACCTCAATTAAGGCCTCTTCCTCAGCTGTCATAGCTTGGAATAGCTACCTTCTGCATGATATCTAAATTCAGATTAGACTTCTAAAAATTGAAACGCGTGAAGAGTTCTGTTGTCTTTTATACATAAAATAAATTATTTTTTTTTAAAGTCAATTTTTAGAAAATGCTGTTGATTATTTTTATAAGAACTGTTTTAGAGCTTCTGCGGAAGTTGGATATGTCCTATAAGCATTGACCTATTAAATATTTTGAGCTATGTGGAAAACCTGCCTAATTATACGCTAGGGTTTTTCTCCTGTCTAAACTACTACTTCTGTAATTATTGTGGGCAATGTTCTGTTGAGAGTAGAAAAATTAAATGGTGTTTTGCCCATGCAATTTAGGTAGAGAGCCAAAGGTGGTCTTTACTGTTCTGGCTTGTGGTTATTACCATGTTATTTTGCTTTAGTCTTAGAGTTCTCCATTGCAATGTTTCATAAAACTTCTCTGCTTTCAGATTGAGGACCAAGTTTCCTTATACTGATCAGCAAACAAACGCAGGCTTTGTGCTGAGTCCAATCATGCTGCAAAGAAATATAAGTGGGGAGAGTGCCAGTATCAAGGTTTCAATAGAAATCGAAGAATTCCAGCAACCAGTAACTTTTACATGCGATGGTATGTTCCTGCTTCTTAAATTGGAGTTTGCTTGTTCAGACTGTACACTCAGCCTAGGCCAATGGCTTTCAGTTTTTGTAATCCCTGGGTCTCAGGTGCATGGAGTGTTTGTTGGAAATGTGGAAACAGTAACTGAGGAAAGGCCTCCTTCTGGGTCAGTGCTTCCATCAGAAAATGTTTAGAAGTTGACAAAGGGAAATGGTGACTGTAAGAAAGGAAAATCCAGCAAACCAGAAGCACTGTTCTATCCATAGTTGGATAGAATAAAACAGTTGTTCAAGAGTTTTTACGTCATAGTTATTGAGGGGACAATGACACCGTGACTGAGATTTTTAACATTTAGTTTAATTTTTTGTTTCAAGACTCTAACATACTTTTAAATAAATTTTTATAGGCTATCTAAAAATTCAGACAAACTGCTGCTGGAAAGCAGGAGTAAACACTAAAACTATCTATTACTTGCCTTCAATACATGCTTATGAGCACAAACACTAAAATAATACTGTTGGATGTGCCACAACTGGCTGTCCCAGTTTTGTGGGTAACCAGGAATATTGGTTTGGGGTGGACCTTTGAGGTTTGTCTTATTGTTCTACACAAATCCGTATTTTCTGTGCAGTCTTGATTGCCAGTGGTTGTATTTGTGGCTGCATGCTGTCAACTTCTGACAGTTCTGGGTGATAAAATAACTGATAATAAATTTTTCTGCCTCTGTACTTCTGTAGTCTCTTGTCACTTCTGACGGTTATCATTTGGATCTCAACCTGTAGCAATGTAGATGCTTTAGATCTGGTTCTCAAAAGATACAGAGTTGTTCTATTACTCACATAAACTTGCTGCTCTATTAGAAAAACAAGCTCTCTATGCATCAATGTTTTCATTCTATATTAATTTGCTGGAACTTACATTTATTCTGTGGTGACTTAATCTTTTGTTAAGAAATGAGGTGGATTGTAAGTATAGCCTAGGAAGGGTTTCTGCTCTTAATCCTTAAGATTACACTTTTCTAATATTACAGACTTAATCCTTTCATACAAAAAGCTTTGGTAGGGTAACTAAAATGTTAAGGCTTCAGCCCTTTATTTCTAGCATTTTTGTGACTAGCTTGGTTTTGCATTCTAACCCAACATATCTTCTTCTTTGCACTTTCTACTCTCTTCTTTTTTTCTGATGCTGAAACTAATCACAGTTAAACTACTTGTCTTCCATAGCTGGTGAAAGATGGGTATGTGACTACTAATGGGGGTATTTAAAGTCATTCCCTCTCTACCTTTAATTCCTTCTCTTCTTGGTCAAATTGTTGCGTTCCTCAGAATCCTGATGCTAGAGCTGCTTTACCTCACTATGGTTTTCAGTCTTGCTCAGGAGGAACTGCAGCCTTTTGGTGCTCTGACAAGTCAGTTTGCAGAAAGGACCCAGGAGGGAAATGGATGAACTTTAAAACTTATTTGGATTCATCTTGCATTCATTTATTAGACTTTGCATGGCAGTACAAGCCTGTCTGAGCAATCATTGTGTGTCAGCAAGAAATTAATGCCTTGGAGTAAGATGTAGGGCAGGGAAAAGGTGGCAGTGTCTTTGCAGTCTTCACTGGGCTTTGCAGGGCTGGCAGACCTTTGGCAATGCAGCCTGTGACTACAGCACAGAAACTATTACTGCATGAACTATCACTGCATCTCTTTTCTTTAACAGCTACCATATATATTCTCTGCTGAAGGTGGTACAGCAATTTCACCCAATAATTAGTTCAACAGTCTTAATGAGTTAAAGTGTTTCTGAATTCATGCTTCCTATCGTTCCTTGTTCTTGAATTTCACAGTCATTCCTCATATGTGCTCAGATACTTCTGTGCTTATAATAACTAATAATTTGTTAATGAGATGTAGCACATGTGTTATCTTGTGGAAAATATTGTTGTGGCATTACCTCTCTGTATCTACCATAGTAGTAATATTTCTTCCTAAAAGAAACAATGCAAGAAAAATTAGGAAGGTCCCTCGAGGGCTAAAAAAACACTCTGAAGGTACTGATGAAAAATCAAATTGCTTTTATACAGTGGATTTTTTACAGAATTTTGAGGCATTTTGTGATATTGTTTGCAAATGGGTTAAAGGAGATCATCAGAAACCAGGAAGACAGGGCTAGAGAGCATTTTGTATTTAAACACTTGTGTCATTCAAACATATCTGTATTTTTAGTCAGTGACAGCTGGTGGCTGTGGGGGAATGGATTTTGGGTTTGACTGGGATTATTTTTTTGCTCTGTAGTCGCTGGATGGAAGTGAGACTATTTTTCAAAAAGCATTTGAAGCCTGATACAAAAGTACTGGTAGCTATGAGTTGGCATTTTGCAAAGGCTTGGTGATGCTTACTGAGATCTGCCCCGTACTAAGTAGAAACTTCCCTGGACAAGTGGAAAGGAAAAAGGGAAAAGGACTTTCAGTAAGATTTGCCTCAGCTGCAGCTGATACTCAGTTCCTCAAAAACAGAACAAGTAGAGGCGTTCCATCTCCAACTCTTCAGATAGTGTTTTTTAAATTAAAATGCCTCTGGAATCACTTACCTATTTTGAAGTCCTTGCTAAATAGGGCAAATTTATAATCTTAAAAAAAAAAAAAAAAAGCTATCCTCAGTCCTGCAGACTGTGTTTGTACTTTTGGTCAAGTGACTACACTATATCCTCATTTTAAAAGATTTTTTTTTCTTTTTATAATGGCAGGCAAGTTTTTATGATACCTTTCTTTGTGAGAAAAAAGTGAATGTCTCAAACTATGAAATTTAGAAGATAATAGAAGCCTAAGAGTCTTCTCTACAAGTATAAAAATCAATTCCATTAAATAACTACAGTTTGTGAGTGAACAATAGTTAATATCGCTCACTATAGATTTACATTTAACTTTTGGATGTAATTTCTTTAAACAGTGAGTTCCCCTGTTGAGCTTATAATAATGCAGGCACTTTGCTGGGTGCATGATGACTTGAATGAAGTGGACATTGGCAGCTATATCCTGAAAGTCTGTGGCCAAGAAGAAGTTTTACAGAAGTAAGCAAACTCTTTTTCATTACTACTTAATTTCATGCATTTTCATGACACAGTTACTGGAAAGTATATGTCTAGTGACTAAAAATGTGAAAGAAGCCTTAAAAATGTAAGGGAGTCACCCTTTGCACAAAGAGCAGAAGTATTTTGAGTTGCTCTGGGATACAGCAAAGTAGGTTCTCATCAACTTCCTAAGAATCTATTCTGGTGTGTTGAACACAAACAGGGCTTTTTTCAGATGCAGGTTTCTAGAGCATTTCTGTATACAGATGTTGTAGTTTCTGATCATTCTTCAAATCCCAGAAACCAAAAAAACCCCAAAAAACCTAACCCACTACTGTTTTCTAATAAACTGGGAGGGTTGTGGTTTGCAGGGTTTTGTTTGTTTCTTGGTCTTGGTATGATTTTTTGTTTGTTTGTTCCAATTTTTTTTCAAAACTAATGGTTTACAAAGCCCTGTTAGTTTTCTGGGTTAGAATATTTGGTTTCAGTGTTAACAACTGTAGTTCAGAGCTTTATCATGAATATAGGTGTCTGCAGTAGTGTATAAAAACTTGTGCTGAAGTAAAAATTGAATCAAGTATGGCATGGAGGTTGATTCACCATTTCCTTCCTTTGAGGCAACAGGTTGCCTGGAATATTCTGTGTGAGTTTTTGGAAAAGCACTGCATGTCTTTGTTGTGACTCTTGCTTTTGTTTCACAGCAAGCACTGCATAGGAAGTCATGAGTATATCCAGAACTGCCGGAAGTGGGACACAGACATCAAACTGCAGCTTCTGAGCCACAGTGGGATATGCAGCGACCTGGCACGAACAGTGAGTACCTCCTGGTCTGCAGGAGAGTGCTGGATCCAGGCTGTAACCTTTTTGTGTTACTGACAAATTAGCATGTCTGCCTGATGTTGGAAATGGTATCCTCTTATCCTAAGAGGAATTGAAATGCATAACTGAATTTTCACAAGGCAAATAATGTAAATACGGATAATGCCTCTTTACTAGAACCAAGTATTATACCTGGAAAAAGTATGCAGGCATTTGGACTAAACTTGAGGCTTGAAAGAGAAGCAACAAATTTCAGAGTTAAGTAAATGTTGAGAACAGTTTTTGAGTTTAATTAAGTATGTATCAGAACATCAAAGAGGACGGGAGGAGTATTTGGGATCTGCATAGTTAGGCACTTGATGGCTGTTTCTTCCCTCTGTCCCCATGGGTGCACATTTCACAAGCTATTAAGTAGTTATTTCTTTTCCTTTTTGAAGAGATCGCCTTACATCTTTCCCCTTCAACTCCCCAGGTATTAGTAATTAATCTTCTGAAACAGTATGCATATTATAGAAAGGTGAGAATTGGACTTAGTAACTAATATTTTATTGCAGGAAGATGATGACAGGACACCCATCCATCTAATGAAACACCTCTACAAAGTAGAAAAGCCTTTCAGAGAACCTATCATAAGGTAATGTTTTGTGGTTATTTTAGTAATCAAGTGCTGATCATTGCTGAATTCCTGACCAAGGTTGTTCTATTCTATTCTTTGTGTTCAGTAACTATCATTTCTTGCAGGTCTTCCATTGAAGAGCTTCTTGAGGTGTATCACAAGCAAGTTAACACAGCTCTTAAGAATGAGGTATGGTCATTGTAGATTATTGCTGAACCAAAAGTAGCAAGACAAAGTTCACTGATAAGGTAGTCAGGAAAAAGACATGTAGGTTTTCTCAAGGTAACTGAGATCTGAACAACCTGTCAAATGTGAAATTATAATCATGAGTATTTAGATTTCTCTTCTTTTCTTCCTGACTTTTCCTGCAAACCAGTTATTACCTAACCATCACAATTAGAAATGTATCTTCAACTGTATCTTTCAAGTTCTGGGGTGCAAAACAACTTTTTCCTCAAACATGCTGGAAGAGATTGACTTAGGAGAATAGGGAAAAGGTCTGAATCCTCACTGTGGACGTTGTTGACAGCCATGAATGATGTATTTATTAACAGATAAAAATCTACATAATAGTAAGCAGGAATAGTTGTGTACAATGGGAGTTAGAACTGAAGCATGTTTGGAACATACAAGTAAGGTCTATACAATTAATTTAAAATACTGTCAAAAAAATTGTCTCTCAGTGTATGACGGGTAGCTGAAAGCAGCTTGCATGTTGAGTAGTTTGGAGTGATTTCCCATATGTAAAGGCTTATGGATATAACCTGCTTTGCTCATTTCTCAAAGGAGAAGCTGCTTTTAACTCCTGATAGTAATGTAACTTGGAGTCTTAAATGCTTAAACATTAGAAAACTGTGTTTCTTAACCCATTTCTGTAAGAACAGTCTTGAAGTGAATTACTTAATTGCAATACTTTTCATTTCCACTATATTTGTTTGCCTCTCCAGGAATGCAGGTCTGAACAAGCTGCTATCTGCTATTTCCATACTCCCTTAATATTATGTAATTCCTTTGGTGGGATTCATCATGTTCTCAAGGCTAGTTTTGAACACAGTCTTTTTGTAGAAGAGTGAGCTGTTACTGCTCCTTGACATGGTGGTGGTTTTGTTGCTTTGCTCTTGCAGCTGCTTCAGCTTCTTTGTTTAACTGTGATTTCAAAGGCTGAGATGAGGAATGCAAAACATCTCAGTTCAGTCTTATGTTCTGCTCTTTGTAGTCTTTTTGAGGTTGGGAGATCTAGTTTGTGGGTAGTGATGATTAGTTCCAAATAGCAGCAGTTCTGCATTTGAAATTTTTTACTTCATTAAGTGAATTCCTGTACATATTCAGTAGCTGAAGCTTGCAAATCCAAGTGAAGAAGGATAATCCATAAATAATTCGTACGTAGGCTTTGATTTCACATTGTTGAACGCTTTGAAAGTAATCAATTGTCTTCTTATTGAGATTCAAGAGCCTCTGAGGAAAATAGCAGTGGAAACTTTGCTTTCCATGTCACAAAGCAGCTGTTACCTTCAGATTGTTAGTTTGCTTTGGAAGTATGGCTTAAATATTTACAGTGTCTTCTAACTTCTGTGGTTATTTTCTTACCAGAACAGTTAATTGTTGCCAGGTAATTCTCAATTAAAAAACTTTCTGATTCAAATTATTTCTTTGCTATTCAGTTGTAGGAAGGCCACAAGAGTATGTCTGGGAGAGTGGTGGTTGGGAATCAATTTACATCTTATTGTGAGACTATTGCAATAACTATTCCTCTTATTTAGTTGTAAGTGCTCATAAGTTAACTGTGAAAGAAACCTGTACATTAAGCCTTTAGGAAGCAAATATTCTTTTGAAGCAAATATTTTAATTTTCTACATGTGGCCTTTAAAATTGGGTGAAGACTTCCCTTATATTAAAAAACAAACCCCAAGAAACCTAGGATAATTCAGATTTAACTCAAACTGTTGGAAGAATAGAAGGAAGAGAATATTAGGAGCACCTCAACTTTGTCTTTCGTAGCCCACAAAAGTATACTGAAGTGAAGTAAAAATTAGTTCCATCTTGGAAGAAGTAGTGTAGTAAGTAGTAGAGGTGTCAGTGTAATTTAAACCTATATCTCTGAGGGCTGAAATTGAAACACTGCTCCTTTAGCATTGCTTCCTCACACTAATTGGATTTTCTTCTTTGAACTGCACTTTCTTTCTAGGCCATGAGGGAATTTGAGCTTAGTATCTCATTAGAAAGTAATTGTTTTCCAAGAGTTTAATAGAAAAATGATTGGGAACCTCCTAATGTTTCCTGGCACCCCATTCTAGGATCTATACTAGTGTGTTTTTGGCATTCATAAGGAAGTTCTCAATACTGAGGTTTTTCTTTAATCAAATCATTGCATCACAGTTTAATGTAATGGCGATGTGCATCTCGTAGTGACATTTTCTTGGCAATTCATTAAAAAGCATTAAAGCAATACTCAGTTTCACAATTGTGATCAGATCAATCTGTTCTCTTATACATTCCTTATTAGAACCAGCATAAAGCAGTAGATCATGTAATTAAGACTGTCAGAAAAATCTGTTCTACATTGGATTGTGTAGAGACTCCTGCAATAACGGAATCAGTGAAGAAGCTAAGGAGGGCTGTTAATCTCCCAAGGACTAAAAATGCTGAGGTAAACTTTCACACTATAAGTTGCATTTTGAGATCTGCTTTTTAACTGACAAATATTATTTCACAGTCTTTAATAGTTGGAAACACCAGCAACAGTTCTGTCAGGGTTGTGTTGGGATTTTTTGCTGGGTTTTATTTATTTGTTTTACTTGATATCTTCCATTTATGTTGACATCTCACTGCTGTTAATGCTTTAATCACTTGCTTTTCTAAATAGTGACTTTTTTAAAACTAGTTTTAAAATACTGTTTTCTGGTTCTGTAACTAGAAACTTGTGTCACAGCAGATGCCACTAAATCTGACTGAGGGGAACTGACAGGAGCTCATGCTGTCTAAAATTAATGCAGTTATGCTTTAAAAGAGGAATTGACATCATGTCTTTTCCCAGTAGTGTTTGTGACTAGCAATAACATCTTAAAACTCTAACTGTTCATGCTCCTGCATTCCTGAGCTTAAGGACAAACCCAGAATCTCTCAAATAGCGCAGAATTTGATGATGCAACTTCCTAATTATGAATGGTTCACTTGAGCAGGATGGTCTCAAGTCATGTTGTCAAAAACAGTCATTAAGTGGAAAAGTGTGCAAATAAAAAAGCTAAGTAATCTTGTAATGCTATTTCTGTTGTCCTGCTGCATTATTAGAGTGGCAATTCATGTGATGCTCTGTTTGCTTTTGGCTTCAGCAGTTCAGTGATATATTTGTAATTCTGAGCTGAAGACAAATAAATATAGTTGTCACAAGAACTAAAATTCTTGCAGAGAAGTGCAGAAGACATTAAGAAAACATAGTGAAATACAGCACATAAATTTTTTTTAATGTTTGCTTTTGGGTAGGAGAAAGCGGTAGAAATTATTAGACTACAGTGTACAAACAGCTCCCAAAAATAATGTTACTCCAATAGAATTTGAAAAAGGTGGGATTTTATCAGTAAAACCCTGCAATTATTTTATGATGGATATTGCTTGCACAGTGTATGAAGGCATGTAGGATTGCTTTCAGAAACAAAATTGCTATAAATATTAGAGATGGTTGCATCTAAATGCTTTGTAAGACATTGCTTGATTTTATTTTTTTTAAAGTTGGAAGAAGTGACCACGTTTTATGTAAGAATGTGAAATTCTTTGATATTTCAAACTTACTGTTGAAGATGCTCAATTAGTACATTAGAAGTGTAAGGAGAGCTTTCATTCTTCTGCAGCAGTTGTAGCAAACTTCTTAGGAAGTTAGGAATTCACCGGGTTTTTATTTTAAACCACAAACTTAGTTTTCATTAAAAATTTTAGTTTTATCAGGACTTGATTTTGGCATGAAACCCTTCCTGATAAGAAGGGAGTAAATTCCCATGGTTTGTTTGTCTCCTCTTGGTTTCAACAGTGTCTTTGTTGAGACTGGACATTGCTGTGATGTTGCATCATGTTTAGACCTCCATTTTAGCAGACCAAGAAGCAAACAAAGATAGTACAAAGTAACAGTCCTTACTGTTCATTACCTCAGTTTAATATTTTTTGTATCCAGTAAATTTTTAGTAACTCTGCCAGCAGAAGATACCTTACCAAATGCCACAAACAAAACAAAAAAACCTGTTTAAAGCTGTTCAGATTTAAATTACTGTGTAATAAGCTAATGACCTCTGCTTTCATCCATAACAGCCCTGAGCAAGTTTTATCTCCACCCAGAGAAATTAGATTATCCTGAGCAATACTGCAATGTAATGCATCTTTTAGGAGTTCATAAAGAGTGTCAAAACAGTTGACTTGGCAAAAAAATGAAATTTTGAACTTGATGAGTAGTTGATGCATCATATGGAAATTATGATGCTGTCAGTTAACTCTTGAGGAGCTTTGAGTGAAAAGATGTGTTACATAAACTTAAATATGGACCAAGTTCAGATACTTCATAATTTCTGTATAAGATGCTTAATAGCCATGGAGAATTAATATGGATTTTCAGTATTGAAATTTCCTCTGACTTTACTGTGTAGGTATCCTTAAAATGTGGTGATGACAATAGCAAGAGCTCCTCTGGTGAGTAAAGTTCTTCAATTTTTATTTTAAAACTGTCGTCAGGTGGCTAATTTAGAAATGCATTAAAAGTGCATTATCATTTAGGTTCACCACAGCCTGAAAACCCTCTGAAAGTGAGTATAGACCAGTTAACAAGAGCAGTTGAGGCCCTTCTGCGACTCCACACGAATTCCTGTAGCAGTTCTGCAACCATTTCTCCAGAAGAGAGTAAGAGTACCAAGGAAGCTTGGACTGCCACAGAGCATCTCCAATTCACAATATTTGCTGCTCATGGAATTTCTTCTGGTTGGGTGTCAAAGTAAGTAAATTAATTACTGTAAAATTCCTCCTTTTACCGATTTTTAAAAAATGTTTAACTTACCTTTTTTCTTTGTCCAGTTATGAAAAATACTACTTGATTTGTTCTCTGACCCATAATGGAAAGGATCTGTTCAAACCTGTTCAGTCCAAGAAGGTTGGCACATACAAGAACTTCTTCTACTTGATCAAATGGGATGAACTGTAAGTGACTTTAGCCTGCTAAAGCTCAATAAAATGTTTTGTTTTAGCTACTACCTACCCAGCTAGCTGCTGAATACAGTCATTCAAGCAACTCTTGGTTCTCATTCCATTTGAAGCATCCAAAAAACAGTGTGTGAGACTTACTGACCAAAATCAGAAATATTTTTCCAAATGGTATTTCAATACTCATTTTCAAAGTGGGAATGGAAATGCTGGACAAGTGTCGTGTGCTAATGTGTTTGCGGTGTACAATTACAGGGAGTTGGGAAAGTCATAACATTCCTTGTAATGGGAATGGCTTGTGCTGCTTCAAGAGGGATAAAGAATAAAGCTTGCTTATAAATACTGCTCAATTTATGTAAACGGAGAGGAAAAGCAGCTCACTTTTACTAACATGAATGTTGAATCAGTTTCTGTTCCAAATACAGAAGGTAGAAAGGAAGAAACAAGAGCATGCAGAGAAAAATCAGAGAGATAATGGCAGGTGCTATCTGATAACTGAAAGGGGAACATTTTTCATTATCAATGCACAGCTTAATCTCTGCCACTTGAGTTATCAGGCAGCCTGTCATAGCTAAAGCATCATGTGAGCTCCATGGTGCCCCATTTCTCCTCTCCTGACTGTTTTTAAAGGTCAGAGATAGACCCTGAGGAATACCCTGAAAGTTTGTGGTGAACAAATTACTTCAGACCAGGAATGAGAGTTTCTAGAACAGCTGCGTTCAGAGAGTACTCCAACTACCTTTTTTTTTACTGGTGATGCAATTGTCAGATCTTTTGCTGGCAAGTACTAGTGTATTACAGTGACAGGTCTGTTAGATTGCTTAAAAGCTGCTGACGGTGGTGTAGCGTTTTATAGTTCAACTGTGATGTTTTACAGAGAAGTCAAACTGAAAGAACATTTTGGGCAGTAAAAACAGTGTAAACAAAAATGGAAGCTTGAATAGCTCAGTGAGGTGTATACTCCTCAGCTGCTTTCTTTGTAGGTTTTCTACCATTTGAATTTAACTTTCAGTAGTTCTTAATAGGTTGTTTCATTTGGATGTGAAACGATGGTCTGCTGACCCTTTAAATCTGAAAAATTCGGAGGTGGCTAACACGGAATTGTGTGTGCTGTTCCTAGTGAGTGGGGTGGGAAAACTGGTTATGCTGGACAGGTCAGTTCTGTGCAAGGAATGTGATTTAATAGACAGAGATTAAAAAGGGTTGTTCCAAATCTGACCATAATGCAGAAGTGTAATTTAGGAGGTTTTACAGACTATAGGTATGGGAGATGGAATAAAATATGATTGCATGGATATTTAACACTTGTTCTTCAATGTTAATTGATTTTTTGAAAGCAAGAAGCATAAATGGATTATATGGATAAGCCTGTAACTTACTAACTGCTGCCTTTTTTCTAATTGACTTATTTTTAATACTTTTATTTTATAGAATAATTTTCCCCATCCAGATTTCACAGTTGCCTTTGGAATCAGTCTTATGTCTGACTTTGTTTGGAATCCTAAATCAAAGTAGTGGGAATTCCCCTGACTCAAATAAGCAGAGAAAGGGCCCAGAAATTTTGGGTCAGGTTTCTCTACCTCTTTTTGATTTTAGGCGGTAAGTATCCAAAACATGGGTAAGATTATCAATATGATTTGCTCTGTATAAAGCTTCCTCCACACCACTAGAAATTTCCTCTCTGATATTGAATATAGTAGACCATACTGAAGGTAAGAACTGTAAACTATACTGATACAGAAAAAATACATTTCATTAAACAGAGGACAAAACACAGTCCTGTGTTGTAGAATTTCCATCTAACTGGCTGAAAACACTTAACTGCTGGAGGAAGTTAAATATTGTTTGGATTATTATATCCCAGAATATTCTAAAATTATTCCTTTTGATTCAGAGCTGGATTTATTTTAAACCATTAAAATAAAGGGATAATTAACAAGTGTGTTAAACTTGTGGCATATTTGAACTGGCCTTCCTTCAAATACAGCTGCTGGGTGCTGTTAGACATTTTTCACTACGAAGGAAAAGCCTGTTGTAACTTTTCTAAGCTGAGTGTTTCTGGATTGGTTCAAGTTGCTTTGTGCTTCCAACTTTGATTATGCAGTGCATTCCAAAATGCTTATCAGTTTGGTAGCTGCTCCGTGAGACATGAACCAACAGACATGAACCACAGGTGCCCAAATTAGACATCATGTTGCAGAAGTGATCACACCATTGCAACACAGCTTTGCATTTATGCTTAAGGTTTCCTATTTATCTGTGCTGCTGATTTCTAGGTCTTACTGGAAGCTTAAATTGTCAAGCAAGGCTGCAGGAAGGCAGCCAAGTCTTTCGTGGACAGCCACTGCTGTGTGTTGCTTGTGGCTGTTTTGTGTGCTTTGCGTCCTCTGGTTCTGGATTTGACTTTACGTGTTCTGCTTCCTCTTTTGTCTGGTGGTGATTCCAACAGCTTGAGGGTGTCACAGAGTTTAGGATTTCCTGCATTGCAAAGATGGCCTGCACCTGCTTTTAGTCTCCACTAAAACTTGGATTTCTTTTCATAAATGATGCTTATTTCAACTTTCTGCTTAAGTGTTGCATTTCAGTCTCCTATCTAAATACCACATTTCACAGTGTTTGAAGACACAGCTTTTGATTTGAATTACAAATTTATCTTGTCTTCATGGTGTTCTCACAGTAGTCGGTTTGGGGAGAAACTTTATTTTGTGTTTGTGCAGAGCACTACAGTGGTATGTGTTGTGCCAGAGCTTGCTGATCGGGTATATAGCAGCTGGGGACATGCTTAGTGGTCTAATCCACCTGCAGTCCCCATTAATTAAATCCAGATCTAGGTAATTAAAGACAGTAGCCAAATATTCTAATTATGGTTGAAAATAGCATCAATGACAGGAGCTAAAACTTGAACCTAATTAAAATATAGGGAGAACAAAACTGGTCAGGTATGTGTTTTGGAAGAATCCATAGCCAAGTTAAAATTCGTTCTGCCGAAGTGCATGGGGAGTGGCTTAAAGCATTGTTACTTGTGGATGAGACAAAGGGCTGTGGCAAGTGTATTAAATTGGAGAACTATTAAAAAGAATAAGCTGTTCTGTTGTACTTTAGTGGCACAATTTGGTAACTTTTATTGGCACGATAAGCTCCCACTTAGTCAATATTTACATATGGCAACCTGTTCTTTATTTGAAGTACATATAAACTCTGAAACTTTCAAAATATACTTGAGGCTGGGCCTTCAAGTAGTCTTTTGAGCAACATTTTGATTTTAAAAGACATATAGACACTTTCTATACCTAACATTCAGCACTTAATTGTTTTATGAAGTGTCTTCAGTTGTGCCCTACTACAGTTGGGAATGGTATTAAAATTGGGAATACACTGGCAAATGCAAATGTCATTTGATGTGCCCTTGCAGAATCTGATAATGTGGGAAGTCCAAGCAAGTGGTGATGCCTGTAATACTCATATGCCTGGGCCCTTTTTCTAGGAGCTAAGAGTGTGTGTGTTTGTGTTAAGTTTATTCTTCAGAGATAAAAGTATTCCTTTTCTGATTTATCTGTGGTAGCTATGTCAACGCTGAACTTTTTCCTTTGCCTTTTCCACCTAAAAGTTGTGTGCAGCCCTTTAAAGCACCTGAAGTACAGATGACAGCCAGTGAAAATAAATAAATTCATTTGACAGCTGATACCTTGGTGAAGTAAACAGATTGTGAAACTAATACCTGTACATGTTTTTTTGTCAGATTGTTAACTTGTGGGACAAAGCTTTTGCAACTGTGGACGTCATCACATCCGCATCATGTGTCAGGGACAGCCAGTAAGAAAGGACATATGGAAAGAATAGTATTGCAGGTTATACATAATTCTGTTTTTTTCTATGTTTTGTTTGAATATTGTCACTTGTAAGTCATATTTGATGAATGTTTTGGGGAGAGGGAAAATACTGCTAAGTAATATTTGAAAGTCAGTATAGAATAGTGATTTCTAGACTGTAAGGGCAAAGCGTGGGAAGGTCCTGGAAGTCTATACAAATCTATTAATGAATAATTGTCTGGAAGTAAGAGAAATCAGAGGTACCTTGGCATTCATTACATGCTGTCAGTACTATGAAAGAATGTTTTGGAAAACAATCCACAGAAATGTGTGCTGAGATGGGAGTTGTCTGGACCCAAACAGCAGCAATTCCAGTTTCTTTATGGAACATAAGCACCTCACAAAATTCAGAGTCTCTTTCTCTCCAAAGAGAAGGCACCTTAGTAGGCATGGCTCAGCAGTCCCAAAAGATGGTCTGAGTTGGTGGTTGGGTTGAAACCACTGGCGTGGGTTTGAACAGTTCTGTGATTGTTCTCTGCTCGAAGCGTTCTCACTTCTCTTCTGAGGAGTGCTCCAACCGCTGCATTGTGCAATAACACAGCTGTACATTTAGGAACCGTAGTTACGTAGAAGAATTGAGATGGAAAAAAATATTCAGCAAACAATATCTGAAGACTGTTACACTTGTAGAATTGAAGAGTTCAGATACACAAACATCTGAGATTGCTGGAAGCGTGAGCTTTCTCTACTCTGCTTAAGAATTTGCATTGTCCTTATTCCTTTTTTTTTTTCCAGATTGACTTCCCATCCCATGCTTTTGATATTGAATATAAAATTCCTCAAGCTGCAAAGACCTCTGTGCATCATTCTGTAGAAACGTTAGAAAAACCATTGAGAGAACGTCTCCTTGCCATTCTCTCCAAGGATAGCACTATTGGGTATGTTCATCTCTTCTAGCTGCACTCTTTTTGCACATGACAGTTTGTAGTAGGGTATGGAATGCTTATATATTCTTAAGTTTCTGTAATGTTTTCTTTTAATATTTTGGAGACCTGTAGAGACTTAAACAAGAGCTTCAATTAAATGTGAAATAATGCCACTGACTTAATGAATTTCCTTGTGCATTCCATGGCTGGTGTTAAAATAGTCTCTTGCTACAAGATTATTGCCCATTTGCCTGCCTGTTATAGTTGCCTGTTCCTGCTTGGCAGTTTCTCAGTTACAGGGACCAGTGGCAGTCTCAACAGTGGCTGTTCATGCACCATGGAAGCTTTTCTGGCAGCCTTTCCCACTCATCTGCACCAAACTAACATGAACATTTTTTGTTTATTTCAGATTGTACTAAAACTTAATTTTGTCCTTCCCAAACTATAACTTTGAACAACTGTTTCCTTAATGTTTGAGGCTTTATTTGGCTTCTTGTTTTGACTTCTGTGGAGGAAACAGTCATTTCTATGTCATTCCATTTTGTGTGTTCAATTATTTGTACATATACAGTGACCAGTGGCATTAGGTTATTCAGGTGATGGTTTATAATGTGTGCTATAAACTGAAATGCTTTTGTCTGCAGGCTGTCGAAAGAAGAAAAAGAATTTTTGTGGGAGAAGAGACATTATTGTCATAGTCATACTAATAGCCTACCAAAAATACTGGTTAGTGCCCCTCACTGGGACTGGGCAAGTCTTCCAGAAATATATTCGTTACTTCAGCGGTGGCCTCCTTTATCACCCTTAGCTGCACTGGAACTACTTGATTCAAAGTAAGAAAACCAGTGTAAATAAATTCTCTGTGTGATGTTGAGCATGAAATGACTCTTCTTTGGTAGAAGATCCTGAATGGTGTTCTGCAAAAAAACATTGCTGAATTTCTTGCAGCAAAAGTTAAGTGTTCTTAAAATGTTAAAGAACTCCGTGCTTACTTTATTGATGTAGGCTTAACCAAGTTATGTAGTGCAAACATAGCAACAGTGGTTCAGGTTCTGAAGTTTAACATGCAACAGGACAGGAGTTTATAGAGCCAGAGTTCTGTGAGGTTTGGAGTGTGCTTGTCCTAAGCAAGTACACGTGGTTACATCTTAGGTGATTAAGAACCTCGTAGGTCCCTTATTGAGCTATTAAAGACTTTCTATGGTTTCTTTTCTGTCTAGCTGATCTCAAAAAAAAGAGTAAGAAAAGAATCCTGTATGAAAAGAGAACTTAATGTGGATTTGTGGTGACTTTCTAGGTTTGCTGATCAGGAAGTACGAAATACAGCTGTGAATTGGATAGAGACATTGAGTGATGATGAGTTAACAGATTTCCTCCCTCAGTTTGTACAGGTAAGACTTTCTGCTGACACAGAAGTTGGAATTTTTATGGCTCTTGAAAACCCAGAGGAATTGCTGCTGACTAGTAGCAGAAGTGCAGTTGTGTGCCTCTAATAACTTGAATGCACAGTAGGAGAAAAAATTTGAATAATCACTTTGTGACTGTCCAAAGTATTTGTGGTGATTCTGTCTGTGCATTAGTCACAAAATCTGTCTTCATCAAGAATTAAATCCACACCTGATTTATGTAATTTATATTGTATTTAGGCATTGAAGTATGAAACCTACCTTGACAGTGCTCTTGTGAAATTTCTTTTGGCTCGGGCACTCGGAAGCATTCGGATTGCGCACTACCTATACTGGTAAGGTCTTCTTTGTTCCATTGCTCGTGTAAAGTGTGTGCCACAAGATTAATATTTCCAGAAAAAAAGAAAAGATCCTTCTTAACATCCTCATTCAATAACATAACAATGACTGTTATGAATGGTGTTCATACAGAATGTAGATCCTTGTTGCTGGTTTGTTTTTTTAATGAAAGAACAGATAGTGCCTCTACAAAGCACAAACTTCTTGCCTTTTCTATCCTGTATATCAGTAACTTCAGACATATGTAGTACTGATTCATTACAATATTTTAATGTCTTAATATTGCATTGTTTGCTGTATTTTCCTTAGGAAAATTTAACTTAAATCCTTTATTTCAGGCTTCTTAAGGATACACTGTATGATACAAAGTTTGGTGTAAGGTATGAGCAAATTCTTGGAGCTTTTCTTTCAGTCTGTGGAAAAAGGCTGAGGGAAGAGCTGGAGAAGCAGACCAAGCTAGTGCAGCTCTTTGGAATGGTAGCAGAAAGAGTAAAGCAAACGAGTGGATCTGCTCGGCAGGTGTGTGTATATTTTTAATTCAAAACCAATCCACTTAATTGCCTTTTTAGTCTACGTTCAAAATGTTATGTAAATGCATAGGAAGATTTATGAAGCTATTGTTCTGCAAAGCTTAATGAAGTTGATGTTTTTGTCAAATGTGTCATCTGAAACATATGGTGGTGAGGTGATCGGGTAAGAAAGTAGGATGGTTCCTGTGTATGATAAACTGGAAATGAATTTAAAACTATTACTGCTGAAGAATGATCCCATTATGCAAAAGAATAGGGTATCTGTTTTTATGCTAATAATAGAACTTACAGTTTGATGGAGTGGGATGCTGTCATCTGGTTCAGTCAAAAAAAAACCCCCACGAATGTGTGTGATGAGTGTTACATTGCTAAAATTAGTATTTTTAATAGCTAAGCCAGAAGCTATAGTTTCTAGCATTCCTTTGACATTGAGAAGTTAACATAGGGGCTTCAAGGTAGCTTTGTCCAGAAGTTTTCTGTAGATGCTTCAGTAAGGAAAATGGCAGCTGAATTTTCTATTTGTCTTCAGGTTGCCTTGCAAAATGGTATGGAACGTGTGCAGTTATTTTTCTTGAAGAACAAATGCCGTTTGCCTCTCAATCCCAGTCTTGTGGCAAAGGAGTTAAATATTAAGGTACTGCACATTCACAGTTTCAAAACCTTTTTGTAAAAATTACATCTAGGTAAAGCTTTTACAAATGAAAAAGTCAGTTGAAGTGCTTGAAAGCTCTTTATGCTGTGGGGGTGGGGCTTAATTAAAAATTCTGATTGAATAAGGCAGTGAAATTAGCTGAGCAAAGATAAAATGTGTACAAATACAACGTAAAACCAACAAAGGCACTTGTGTTAAAAATATATACATATATCTGTAATAACACCTTCAGACCCTCTCTCTTGAGACCAGCAATCCTGGTTATAGCAAAGCAGGGAACTACTCATAGTGCGTGAAAATTCCTGTGTGTTAGTCATCAAAAGAGGAAATTGACCAAGAATATCAAGTTCAAGCAATGAGTAAATAGTGTGAAATGCATGAAGCTACCTGTTACTGATTGTGTCCAGAGATGCCGGGGGGAGGCAGTAGCTTTACTTTATTGTGAAGGTCCAGCAAGTGATACTGTAGAAGAAGGTAAATTATTTTTCCAGAACTCTGCAAGGTTTGACAATATCTGCTCAGCCACAGTCTTGATTATATCATCATGCATGACTGAAAACCTAAAGGTCTGTTAACGCTTGAACTAATCCTGTGTTGGAGAGACAGCTCATCTTGCTTTCCTTCTCTACTGTAACAATTAATCATGAGCATGGACTTGAAAGCAGATAACTGAGAAAACACTGTGAAACACAATACAGAGAAATACACTTTTTTTTAATACATCTTCTAGGTTTCCAAAAAAGCTGCTGATAAAATATTTCTTCACATTTTATTTGCTCTTCCCTGCAGAATGTATAAAACATCACTGTGCAGCACTATTGGCTTTTGTACAAGAATTCAGCAAATAACAGCCAAAGGGCTCGTTATTCAAAGGAAGCACGTATTCACCACAATTGAAATGTTAAAAGTCTGAATAGACACATTGTGTGTCAAACCTGCTTGTTGTCAGAATGTCTTGTTTTCTGGGCTAGCAGGACTAGTCCTTTCAATCTATTAACACTAAATCTACTTGCAGGCCTGTTCTTTCTTCAGCTCCAATGCAGTACCACTCAAAGTTGCACTGATAAATGCAGACCCTCTGGGAGAAGAAATTAATGTGATGTTTAAGGTAGGCCTTACATGTGTATTGGAGAAAAGAAGTTGAATGATAATTGCTATTTCATTGGTATCAGTTAATGTTAGCATAGACCAATAAGCTTAGTTATTCTGTGAATTTGCTCCTGTCTCCTATCTAGAAAGTAACATGTGAACAGGCTGTAAAACATGAAAGTCTACCACATGTGAAAGCTTAATTGTAGCCTGTTTCTCTTTTAAGCTTATTGTGTCTCTGCTTAACTTTTACTTTTTTCATTTAAGGTTGGAGAAGATCTGAGACAAGATATGTTGGCTTTACAAATGATTAAGATTATGGATAAGATCTGGCTGCAGGAGGGGCTGGATCTACGGATGGTTATCTTCAAGTGTCTCTCAACTGGAAAAGACCGAGGTGCTAAACCAGATGCTGCCTTTAACCTTTGCTCCCCCACTTCAATTTCTTGTCACACTGATAGTGAAAAATGTCTGTGCAGAGGGGACCAAGGAGCAGTTCCAATGCATGGAACTTCAGTAGTTAAGAGTATAAGAAGTTAGACTGTTCTGAATTTCCTGGTGGCTGAGTGGCATCTAAATGTGTTTCTGCTCTTGAGCGTTCTGTTGTCATTGAACAGTGATACAAACAAACAAATACAGTGATAAAAGCTAAGGTTGCTCTTGATGCTCTGACTGCAACACAGGAAAATAATGGTGCTATAGCAATCCTTATTCTGAAAGTTTAATTATGGTGAAAGAAAGTATTCCAATCAAAACCAAAATGCTGAGGCATTTGGAGTCTGCTGCAGTTGAGTTGAGGAGTATCATTGTTGTATTGAAACATGCAAAAAGAAGAAAAATTTAAACCACCCCTTGCACACACATTATCCCCCAGAATTAGTGTCATATGCTGGTGAAAGTTCCTTGGCAATATGAGGCTGTCTCTGGGGTTTGAAAGTAGGTCACAGAACTACTGTCCTGCACCCTGAACATGTTTTTTGCTACTTTTAGCTAATTCTCTAGAGCTAGCCAATAGAAACCAAAGATATTTAAGAGGATAAACAATAACTTAAATATTTCTTCAGTCAAATGAACAGCATGATCAAAACTCTTAAATACATGGAAAAGTAGGAAATTTAGGTTGGCAAAACTAAGCAAAAAGCTTCTGTTTGTGTAAGACTTGCTTTTTAGAGAAACAGATCCCTTTTCCTGGCACTCTGAAATGATGACTTGATTTACGTAGCACTTTTTTTTCTTGCTGCTAATATTATTGTCCCTAAAGTACTCGAAAGATTAAAGGGGAAAAGTAAAATGGATGTAAATTACAGATATACCTTTAGTAGCTCTTGCCAAGATAGAAGTAAAATTCCATCAATCAACTAAACGTTTTCCTTCTATGATTTAGCTATACAAATACTTTTAGTAAATTATATCTCCAAAGTAGGCCTCATTTGAAGCCCACTGTCTGCTCTGTTTCAACACTTGACAGCAGTTAAAGTTACTAGATTAATTCAGTGTCAGTGTAAGAGAATTGTCAGCATCAAAATATTTTGTTCAGTTTAGACCAATAGTAGTTTATGTGGTAGAAACTAATTATTCAAAGTATAACTTAAATATGCATTCCAGCAACTGTAACTAGTTGTAGTAAAGTAAGCTAAGTTGGGTTCCTACATGTGTTTCATGGTTTGCTTTGCAATATAGTCTGTGGAAATGCTTAGTGGACTAATAGAATTATTTTTGAACCTAACTGGGTTTTGAAAGAGATTAGTTTGAGACTATAACATTCATCATTGTTAGGAAAGTTTCTACTGAATAATAAAAATGCAGCATAACATAAGGAGATCGCTAAATACACTTTGTTTTATTTTATATCAAGGCATGGTAGAGCTTGTTCCTGCTTCAGATACACTGAGGAAAATTCAAGTGGAATATGGAGTGACAGGTTCTTTTAAGGACAAGCCTCTGGCAGAATGGTTGCGAAAGTATAATCCTACAGAGGAGGAGTATGAAAAGGTAACTTTTCTGCATTGTTCTTTTTTGAAGAGGGCCTTTTTAAAAGGGCTAAATACCATCTGATGAAAGAATGAAATTCATATGCCAGGACTTCACTTGAAATTCTTGGTTTTTATATTTAAGAAACTCAATTTTTTTTCTATATTTGAAAAAGAGCAAATTAAAATCCCCCCTGTGAAGAGGAGCCAGATGGATTCTCAGGATTCTCATCAGGAGTTTTTACTGGATATACAAAAAATGTACTTTAAATTTAAGACAGGGGGGAATAGTGGCTGCTCTTAATTATAGTTTAGGAGCAGTGACCTCTTGTATATATGAGATATAAAAATTAATGGGTTTTTTTTGCTACAATGCTGTTACAATACATTGGAAATATAAGTCTTGTACCCTTTACTTTGCTAACACAGTTTTGTGATTTGTCTTCAACTCCTCTTTTTCATTTATGTAAAAAACAAAATGACCATTTTTGCTGGAAAGTGTGGTATCTAGAGATTTTGGCAAAGCTATCTGTTTGAAGAACAGTATTTGGGGAAAAACCCCCATATTTAGGGTCTCTTTTGCCTAGGTTGGACTTTGCACTCAGTGAGATTGACTGTTGAATACGTGAATTATGTTTTTCCACTGATATTTTATCTCAATTCACTTCTCTCTCCCTCCCAGGCTTCAGAAAACTTCATTTACTCTTGTGCAGGATGCTGTGTAGCCACTTATGTCCTGGGAATCTGTGACCGCCACAATGATAACATAATGCTCCGGAACACTGGGCATATGTTTCACATCGACTTTGGAAAGTTTTTGGGACATGCACAAATGTTTGGTAGCTTTAAAAGGTATTTTCTGTATCTAAGCAATAAAGAGAATGAAGTGTTTTGTTTTTTTAAAATAAGCATTATAA
This sequence comes from Acanthiza pusilla, assembly GCA_036630365.1. Lineage (NCBI taxonomy): Eukaryota > Metazoa > Chordata > Aves > Passeriformes > Acanthizidae > Acanthiza > Acanthiza pusilla. The sequence continues at coordinate 18,226,902 of JAXCHO010000006.1, forward strand.
TTCTAAGCATTAACTTTTAAATTCCTGCTATTTGCAGTTCTCGTTATGAAGTCAACATCTTCTAAATTAACCACAGTTTTCAAAATTCATTAAAGTTGAAATGTATAGAATTTATTTTGAAAAGCCTCTGGTTTCCTATTTCCATATTCTGATATATGGTGCTCTCTTAAGGCAAAGCACAAATTCATGGCTTTCAAATAACATTATTGTTGCAGCTACTGGTAGATTGATGTAAGCAGTTTGGTCCCCTAAATGTCATTTAACTTCAGTGCTTCCCAGCTGCCATCAGTTTTTAAGAAGTTTGTGCTATACACACTTAGCAGGTTTCAGTTACAATTTCTTTCCAAGTTATGAAAGACAAGTATTTTGGTACAGGAAAAGATTAATATAACTCTTTATTGATATTTTGGAACCTTACATCTAACACAGTTCTTGGTGTTATACTTTTCCAGGAATGTTGGGTAAAGCTGTAGTGTAGTTTGACCTCAATAGCTTTTGTCACCCCATGTATGTATTGCCTGTTGGGTGAACTTATCAAGGGCTGAGAAATTGAGTGTCAGACCCTTTACACTGTCAGAATATCTGAGTGTGAAACACATGAGAATGGATTCTGATTCCTAAAACCAGTAGTGAATGTCAAGGTGATTGAGTGAACAGTGAGTCTGTATTTGCTACTCCTCTGTTTAGGGAAGATAATCTCTACCCAGGGTAGAGGAGTTATATCTTAGTCTGGTGATAATACAGTCATATATTGCATGAGTGTGTTACGGCTTTCAGAGATGAGGGCGGGAGGGCAGGCACTGTGAGGTAGCCTCCAAGGGTTGCTCTGGGAGATCTGCTGTAGGCCCAGTACCATGTGTAAGTGCTGTGTAATCTGAGGTAACACCTGGGACAGGAACCCAACCGAAAACCGTGAAATGGCGTTAATGGAATATTTAATATCATTACCTCGGGGTGGGGATGGAGGGGAGCAGGCAGCACATGACAATGAATAGACTTATGAACTTACAGACTTAATGAACTTATGAATTCTGTACTTTTTGAACAGGGATCGAGCTCCTTTTGTGCTGACATCAGATATGGCTTATGTCATTAATGGTGGGGAAAAACCCACTATTCGCTTTCAGCTGTTCGTGGATCTCTGTTGCCAAGCTTACAACTTGATAAGGAAACATGCCAGCCTCTTCCTTAACCTACTCTCATTGGTAATCATTTTTCAAATTCAATTGAAACTTGATAGATCTGTGATGCTGGGTTGTATTAAAGACTGTGCTTTTTTATGCTGAAGAAACTCTTAATGCTGGCTTTTTTTAAAAGCCAGAAACATCTGATCTACTTTTTGGAAAGCTTTATTTGGAATTTTTTAAGCTTTTTTACTGTCTACCTCTTTCCTGCAAATTTAAAACTAAGATGATACCACAAATTACACTGCAAAGAGTTTTAAACTGCTTTTAATTCAGCAAAAGTAGTGAATAACTGCTGATTATAAGTAATTTTTGTCTATTGCTCTTAGTGTTTAGCAATGTAGTGCAGCTACAAATGAATTTGAGGGTCTAACTTTTAATCATTTCAGTATAAAATCATACTGGATTTATTACATTAAAACTAATTTTCAATTTCTTGCAGATGCTTTCTTCTGGGTTACCAGAACTAAGTGGGGTTCAGGACTTGAAGTATGTCCAGGATGCTCTTCAGCCCCAAACAACAGATGCAGAAGCCACCATTTTCTTTACAAGGTACTGGAAAAGGGAAAACAAAAATATCTCTCAGTATCAGCCTCTTAATGGAAGATTTCTGACATGGCAAAAAACATGCTAGGGATGGTCACAAATGCATCTGTACAAGTTGAACAGTTACACTGTACAATCATAAAATATCAGTTAACTAAATAAGTAAGATCAGTTAAGATCTAAGCATAAGAGTAATGCTTGTGCTAAAATACCTTGTAGATTTTAGGAGTGACCTTGTGTGAAAAACTGGCATAAAGTACTGACAGTAAATAATTTTGTCTGTTTTTTTAAGACTTACATTTTGAATACATCCTAAATTGTTTAATAGCAGAGTATATGATGTCATCAGGGAGCCCTGTGATGTATTGTAAAGAAGTTCTGGGGAGGGAGGAATGATGCTCCAGTGTAATTGGGGAGTGCAAATAGTGTAACCAAGTTGCTTCTGCATGTTAGAAAAGTGTTACTGTAGTTCAGTTTAAATATATTGGGAAAACTGTGGTGTGCATGCAGCTGTAGAATCTTGGAAAAGTTTGGGTTGGAAGGGATCTTTGAAGGCCATCTAGACCAATACCCTTGCCATGAGCAGGGACATCCTCAACTAGATCAGGTTCCTCAGAGACCTCTCCTGACATCTACAACCTCTCTGGGCAACCTGTTCTGGTGTTTCACCACTCTCACTGTAAAAAAATTTCCTTCTTATATCTAATCTATATCTACCCTCCTATAGTTTATCCCTTGTCCTCTCGTAACAGGTCCTGCTAAAAGGTTTGTCCCCATCTTTTGTATAAGCTCCCTTTAAGTAGGAATGGCCTCCCCCTGAAAGGCCACAGTAGGATCTCCCCAGAGCCTTCTCTTCTCCAGTCTGAGCCATCCCAGTTCTCTCAGATTGTTCTCATAGGAGAGGTGTCCATCCTCCTGATAATTTCTGTCACCCTCCTCTGGACCTGCTCCAACAGGTCCATGTCTTTCCTGTTCTCAGGGCTCCAGAGTTGGATCTATGTCTGGAAAGCCTTCACTTCTTCAATAAAAACCTATCTCAAAGTTTGGATATAGAGTCTTATATTAAATGTTGATATGATACTCTTTATATAGGCCATTGATCACTCTTAAAAGCCTTTTCTTTGTCAGTAAGAAATAGGGGTTTATTTTTCTTAGACTTCAGTCTGATGCATTGACAGAACCACCTCTGTGTGTTTTGCTGTTATTTTTTTTTTCCTAGGCTGATTGAATCCAGTCTGGGAAGTGTTGCCACAAAGTTCAATTTCTTCATTCACAACTTGGCTCAGCTGCGTTTCTCAGGTCTGCCTTCTAATGATGAGCCCATCCTCTCATTTTCTGCTAAAACCTATTCTCTCAAACAAGACGGCCGAATCAAACAAGTGTCTGTGTTTACGTATCAGAAGAGATACAACCCAGATAAACATTACGTAAGTATGTGGGATCTGTTTCCACGCAGGGAAGATAATGGTGTGTTTTCTTCCAACAAGACACAGCAGGGACAGCTGACCAAAACCAGCCAGAGATATTCCACAGTGTATACTGTCACTGTCAGCAATAAAAACTGGGGGTAGAGGAAGAAAGCAGGGGGTAGGAGGGGGTTGTCTTCCAAGGTGGCTGTTTGGGAACTGGCTGAGCGTGGATCTGCCTGTGGGCTGTGGTGGTTGTCTTGTGTCACCTTCCGTCCCTGGCACTGCCTTTATCTCAGCCCACAGATCTTGCTTTTGCTCTCGCTTTCCCCACTGTCCCACTGGTGAAGGGGGTGGGAGTGTGGGTGCTGAGATGCAGGCCAGGGTAAACCAGCAACGGGACTGCTGGAGTATAGACTGGCATTTCTAGCATCCCATAATATTCTTCAAAATGAAAACACTTCTTGAAAAGCATCTAGAAGGAAGTAGAAAGAGCAGAAGTAATGTTGGTGGAGATTATTTTAAAATATGGGAATTTGAGTCATGTTCATGGGCTTTTCTGTAGCTGCCTTCTGTAAAATGGCTCCTTCCTGAGTAGGAGTCATTAAGTTAGACACTCTGGTTTTGGTCTGACCTTCCATTAAAGTTTGATTTGTTCCTCCTAAGTAAAAGCATCATTTCCTATGCTAATGCACTTACACTCCTAGTGAGTCCTAGAGGCACCAAGCATTGCACTTCGCCCTCAGGATTTTAATAGACGTGGGTTACACTTAAAGATTTAATGTTCGTATCCCTATGCAGATGTGCAAACTTCTTCAGTTTTTTAAAAAATTGTTTTACTTCTATACTGCTATTTGCTGGGCTGGAATAATCAGCTCAAGTTACATTCTCCTGAACTTTTTAATAAAGTGAGTTGTATTGATAGATGCAAACTTCAGCTTTCCAAGCTGTGTTTGCTGTAAATGTCTTAATCTGGTAAGACAACAGCAAGGGAAGGTAGAACAAATCTAACTAACACTGGAAGTGAAGAGCTTCATACCGAATCACTGTGTAATAAATGTATTTGAGTACTCCTGGTCTAAGCCAAAACAGTCTCACCTCTTCCATGAAACTGTTAGGATGGTCTAGATTCTGTCTAGATTTTTAAAGTTAAATTATACATTATATGTTTAACTTCTCTACCCCTAAAATGAGTCCACTAAACTGAATTTTCTGTGCAGCTTCTCAGCTTCATTTCCCTTGAATGATGTGAATGTATCCTTGGACTGTACCCCCACTACTTTGGAAAACTCTTTTTGTATAGTGCAGTGCACTTGCATCTGCTCACAGAATTATCACTTTAAAAGTGGAATCCTTTAGAATCAGGAGGGAATTCAGCTGAAAAAAATTACACCTGAAAGGTTCTGTGGTAGTTGTGGCCCCACAGATATATGTCTCGATGTTAACATTTTGTGTACCTGGTATGAACTTCCAATGAGGCTTCAAAGGGAGAGTGTGCACAGCTCAGCCTTAGCAACTTTCATCATTGCCCTGTCAGGTGTGCATCTGCCTTATGGGAAGAGCATATGGCTTTGCATTGGGGGCTATTTATAATTCTAACTCTGCTATGAAATGCAAATGCTGGGATATAGGCTATAATAATGGGATATGTATTCCGGATAAGGGTTGCTATAGGACAAAGAGTTGATTGTGAAGAAAATTATATTGTTAAGTCATTTTATAATATTTTTATATAAACTGCTTTTATTTTTTGTGTTTTGGGCAGATCTATGTAGTGAGAGTTTTGAGAGAAGGACAAGTTGAGCCAACATTTGTCTTCCGAACATTTGATGAGTTCCAGGAGCTCCACAACAAACTTGGCATTCTCTTTCCTCTTTGGAAGTTACCAGGGTATGTGCCTAACTCGCTCATCACTATTAAAAAAGCAACAAAACTGCTCCCAGCTGGGTGGAGGAAGAAATAGCTTGAATTGCAGACAAAACTGCTGAGGGGCAAACTAGACCTCAAAGTTCGCAATTAAGGGAGAAAACAGTTGTCTCTAAGTTTTAAGGAGGAGATCCAAAGGAGCATCTCAGTGTTTTGGGCTGTGTGTCATACCATGTTTAACAATTACCTATAAATATTTCCTTGCCTTTCTGGATTGTCATAACCCTTTGGCATGCTGTGTTTCCACTCCGGATTGGCAGAAAAAAAATGGATGTGAGCATTTCAGTAGGGAAATGACAATGGAATCCTACTGTACTTACTTCTGATAAATTAACTGAAAACTCTGTTTTTCCTCTCATATAGCTTTCCTAATAAGATGGTTCTGGGAAGAACACATATCAAAGATGTAGCAGCCAAAAGAAAAGTGGAGCTCAACAGCTACATACAGAGCCTGATGAACAGTTCTCCAGAGGTGGCAGAAGTGAGTACAAACAATTTAAATCAAATGCAAGTTTTCAAGTTTTGGCGCTTTTGAACACTTAAACTAACATGTAACATTTCTTCCAAATTTAGTGTGATCTTGTTTATACTTTTTTCCATCCATTACTTCGTGATGACAAAGTGGAAGGAATAGATGGAATAGCCAGACCTGCAGGTAAGGGATGCTTATAAATGGGATTAATACAGTGTGACACATTTACAGTGTGAATCTTTTAAATCTCTTTTCGTTAACTGTACATTTTTCTCATTGAAAACTACATCACTGTCCTTCCAAATGTGCCTATGTACAGTTTCAAGGAAATATATACCAAAAATTGCAACAATATATGTGTTCACTTGGGGTTGTTTATGGCTTGATTTCACTCCAAACCTCCAAGCTGGTTCTTGCAAGAGAAAGCAAAAACCTTTAAAACCCACAGCCTTGCCCCTGTTAAGGAAGTAGAAATAAAACCAGGAACTGAACTTGGTCTGAGGTTTATATTTTTTGCCATATGTGATAAGTCAGTGTAGTACTGATGAAAATGTACCAATATTACAGAAGAAATTGTCTAATTTTTCAGATACAAGTCCATCAAGTCCTACCTCAGGCAAAGTGGGAGGAGAAGTGAAGCTATCCATATCCTATAGAAATAGTACCCTATTTATCATGGTGATGCACATTAAAGACCTGGTAAGTGGAGATACTGCACTCACTGCGAAAAACTGTTTCCATCTTGTCAATTACCATTTTGACTTAGATTCATGCAGGAATGCTGGAACTGTCTCTTCGTCTAAATTTTCCAACTGCCAGCTTAATTAACTGCTGCTTTTGATTAGCTTGATTGCAAAGTCTAGACATTTGAAATATGCAAACAGTTATGTACAAATTAGTTTTCTAACTTGTCTTGTTTCTTTGGCTGTAGGTTACAGAAGATGGTGCAGATCCAAATCCCTATGTGAAAACTTATTTACTTCCAGACACGCACAAAACATCCAAACGCAAAACCAAAATCTCCCGGAAGACAAGAAACCCAACTTTCAATGAAATGGCAAGTTAAAATTTATGTAGTCACTTCCTATAGCTTGCAATAATCTTATTCTAAGAAGTAGTTAAAATATTGTCTAAAACAATCTGTAAACATGTATAAACGGAAAAGGAACTGTTTTGAAAAACTGTGCCCTGTTTAAATATAAAGCAAGTGGTAGGTCAGTGTGCTGTTATAAGTAAGCAGAAATTTCTCAGACTGAGTCTGAGGAGTGATGTGGAGAAGGAAAGGAATCTTAAAACTCAAGATCCCCCTGCCCTGGATTCACTGACTCATGATATGGAGAAAAATGAATTCAGAAGTCTTGGCATGTAAACAGTACTTCAGTCAAAAACACCAGTCCTTTTAAACACTTTACATTGGGAGCATGAAATAAAATAGGGCTGTCCTTCAGCCCATTGTCTGAGAAACAGATGTACTGAATGGTCACAATGTGCAGTTCAGACACCTGTCAGGGGCTGGGCAGTCAGAAGAAAGGGCAGGCTGAGTCATGTCTTTCGGCTAACCAGAAAATTCTTGACTTCTCACTTCCTAGCTCGTGTACAGTGGATACAGCATGGAGACTCTGAAACAGAGGGAGCTTCAGTTAAGTGTGCTCAGTGCAGAATCGTTACGTGAGAACTTCTTCCTAGGTGGAATTACACTCCCACTAAAGGATTTCAACTTGAGCAAGGAGACTGTTAACTGGTATCGACTGACTGCTGTACCCTATCTGTGAACTCATTTCTGCGCCTCACTAAGACCAGAACAGTTGTATTCACTTGTGCTTTGTGCATCTTCCTACTTGAAGATAACCTGTACATCTTTAAATAAGAGACTCTCCATTTCAACAGATATGTTGGACCAATGTTCAGGTAGCCTAATTTGGAGGATTGCAAAAAAAACTGGGTAATGCTCACATGGTGTTATCAAAGCATCATTTGTAAAAGTTTAAGAGTTATGGGTGAAGGAAGGGGTTTTTAAACCATCAGTGAAAGTGAGATGAGCAGTTTGACCATGCTGGTTGGTTGAACCACAGCTTGATCATTAGGCCTGTGGATATAGTGTATTTTTGCTTTTAATTTGTTGCCGCTGTTGTGTCATCCATGACATGATGCTGAAGAACATCAAAGAAATTGCATATTTTAGGATTACATTCCCACTACTAACGAGATATCACAGAAGCAGCGATAGGTCAAATTTTGGTGGCTGCACACACACCTGTAGAAATTAAGGTTGAAGGGCTGGAAAAATTCCTTAGCATTACATTTAATCCCACATTCATGCTTCCCTAAGACTTATTGGAGTGAGTGCCAATAGTGGAAGTTGTAAATAATGGTGCCTTATAATTCAAATGCTTCTCTTTTACCTCATTTCTGGTATTTAAATATGTATACGTATTAACTTTCAGCTCCTTATAAAGGGGGAACATTCTCATATTTAATACCTTGCAGGTCCTACTGGAAGTTTTTTCCCAAGATGTGTTATTTACAAATAGCATCACTTATACTGATCTTCACAATTTGTTCAACTTAGATACATTTTTTTCTACCCCATCTTCTACGCATGGTCTCCAAAAATTGAATGAAGACTGGCTGAATGTGATACCGTAGGAAATGTGCCCAGCTTCTCAGTGGGGGTTTTAGTTGTAATTTCTAGAACTTTTCAGTACTGCAGTGATAAGGTGTGGAACAGATTCAAACACTAATCCAAAGTGGTATTTGCATCTGTGCTTCCAGGGAAAGGATGGCCTCTAGCTGAAAAGTACCACTGCTGGATGAATTGCAGGCCAGAAATTAGTTCAGTTAACAGCTTTGAGAGAGGAACTTGGCTGCTTTTTTTTTTCTTTAGCAGTTCACAGCAATACTGTTTCTCACTCCCAGTAAGAACTACTCCCACTAAAATACTTCATTCCAAGGAACTTTAGATTTGAACTATATTGTGATAGTAGAGCGCAGATGTCACTATCTCCCGTTAATACCACTGGTTACTTAATGAGGTCTTTCTGCACTACAGGTGTCACCTTTTTACTCACCTTATTTGGGGTTTAGGATGTTCATGTTCTGTGTAAACAAAGCTCTAAAGTTGCACACTTCTTCAGTACAAAATCTTGAAGCAAACTTTTAAAGTGAAATATGCAACTATGAACAAAGACATAATACAGGGTAAGCCTTCTATCTACCCAACACTAAAAACCTATTTTATAATCAAATTTTCCTTCCCCTGCTACTGACCAATCTCCCTTCAATACAGAAGAGAGAAGTAAACTTGAATCTCTTGGTGCCTAAATGATTCACGGTCCAATTTCCTAGGAATTACTGCAATTAAAAAGCTAATGATACCTTGAATGTTAGAAACTGGGCCAATACTAATGGGCGCTAACAAATCCCAGTTGTAGTAGGCATCTTCTGCATATTTTTCATTTAGTATATAGCCTGTAAATAATAAACTATATAACTAACTAGATATATTTCCTGCTCACTTGATGCTTTTGAGACTTACTCCATTCCATCATTAGAATCACAAGTCACTTAAACACAGGAAAGTAGACTACTGTTTTTGTGAAACGTTCCATTGTGAAATAAAATGAAAGCAATATGGACTGCCTTTTTTGCAGTTTGCTATTAAAGCACAGTGTCTTACAGCACAAAATACAATTAAACTAAAATCATTTAAAAAATGATTTGCAGTTTTAACAGTTGTCTGGACTGAAAAAAAAAAAAAAAGTATAGTACTGTATTATTGTTAGCACATGTCCTGACTTCTGATTTGATCTTCCTCATAGCTTAACTCATTTTGTGCCTTTCCCTTCCTTTTCAAAATCGTCACTGGCTGGAGCTTTTTATGGTCATGGATTTTATGTTGTCTATGGGATCTGGCCTAGGTCTCTCCTCACGTGTAGAGGACCAGCACCAAGCTTGCACCTCTTTGCATTATTCTCAATTTAAAAAAAACTGATTGTTGCAATAAGAATTTACCATACTGCATAGAAAAACCAAGATGGATGTGAAAGAGAGAAATATTTGATTGGGATGGAATTTACCAGTATCCTAAGTAGATGGAAAATGTAGTTTTAACAGCTTTTTATATCGTGTTTAATGAAAAGAAAAAATCTTTTATGCACCGTTTGACCTGCAGCCAGAAGTGTAATTGTCCCTCCAGACCTCGTGTTGGTATCCGAGAGCAGCAGCTTGCGCTAGGACCTCTTCCTCTACTAACCTCCAACTTTGCACTGAACTTTTTATTACTGCCTACGACCTACAGCTGCCTGTCTCTGGACGCATGTGCGATCTTTGGTAAACGCTCTTTTCTCTATTTTTACAACTGTAGGGTTGTGTAGACCCCCCGTCACCTGCCTTAAGGCCGGGGCTCCCCCAGGGCCCGCTGTGTCCCCCCTTCCCGGGCGCTCCCTGAGGCGGCGCTGCGGGGGATGGAGGGCAGCGAGAGCAGGGCGCCTCCCTCCGTCTGTGTATCTCTAAGAACCAAATACTTTAATTAAACGATAATAAAGATGTACAATATGGCCCCGCGCCGGGCGGGTTCGCTGTGACTCCGTAACTCTCTTGTTTAGTACATTAAACACTATTCTGGAATAAAAGCCAACGCGTGGCGTGCTCTGTGCCGGGAACCGCGAGGGCCGCGGGCGGGATGGCTGAGGGGGCGCGCTCCGCGCCGCTGATTGGCTGCCGGGCGGCGGGGCCGGGCCGCGCGCGGGGCCCGCCCTTCCTGCGGAAGCGCGGGGGGGGGGCCGCTCCTTCTCTCTCCGCTCTGCCGCCATCATGGGTCGCATGCACGCTCCGGGGTGAGTCGCAAGGCTGGCCCGGGGCCGCGCCCGCGGACGGCTCGGGGCTGCTCAGGGGGGTCGGGGGGCGCCGCGAGCAGGGGCGGGGGCGGGAAGGGTGCTGCGGGAGCGCTCCGGCGCCTGTGGGGATGACGGAGAAGGCGGGCGGCCGTGGGGACATGGCGGCGGGGTGGGGAAGGCTCGGGTCGCGGCCGAGGGGCCGAGTCCTTCAGCTCGGGCGCTGAGTGTCTGATGTGCTTCTTCCCGCAGAAAGGGCCTGTCCCAGTCGGCCTTGCCCTACAGGCGCAGCGTGCCCACGGTGAGTACCTTCTCCAGAATCTTCCCCGCCCAGAGCGCGCTCCAGGACCCACAGAGCAACTCAGGGGTGCCCATGGAGGGAAAGTAAACGAGAACTATAGTATTTGGCGTCATCACTTTCAAATTATGGCCTGTCTAAATGCTTCCGTGACATGTGATGGAACAGGCTACCCAGGGAGATCGTGGAGTCGCCCTCTCTGGAGGCTTTCAAAACCCACCTAGATGCGCTCCTGTGTAATGTGCTGTAGGTGACCGTGCCTGGGGGGACGATTAGATGATCTCCAGAAGTTCCTACCAATCCTAACAATTCTGTAGTTCTGAGATGATCGTTAGGTTATTGAGGAAACAAGTGTCTTTTCCTGGGCAGATGGTTCTTTTGGCATAGAAGTCTCTTTTCCTCGTTGTACCTCCTTTTATTTAAATGCTTTTTCAATTACTTCTAGTCTGTAGTCTGATAATTTTTAGAGATTAAATTATTCTTTTCGCACTGGAGTTTGCTATTGTGGAATAAGCAATTGCTTTCAAAATATTTTCAACTGATTTGTTGGTCAAACAAATTGTTGGGGAGTAAATTAGCGAGTTTTGGTGTGCTCTAAGGTCTTTCAGGGGCTTTCTCTGTCCTCTGCAAGACCATTTCTTGGAGGATCTGTTTGTTGGCAGAACAATTTATGGTGTATATGGAAAAGCATGGAGTGAAAAACAGTGAAATGAGAACATAAAATTAAACACAAAATCTGAAATTAAATAGATGCAATTTCAAGCAAGATAATATGAAGCTGCTTGAAGTGCTGCTGATGGTTAAACAGTTCAGTAACATGCTATATTTGTTTTTAAAAAATCCTGTGGTGTTTTTTTGCTTAGTGGTATTCTGTTTTAAATTGTAATCTTTAGAACCCTTCCATGTTGATTTTTGCTATGCTTTTCTGCTTCATGCTGTGACAGTATTAAAAAAGAAAAAAATCATGAGCTTTTGTAGCTCATGGAAAGTCAGGATTACGTAGCTTGTTGGTGTTGTCTTTCTGTTAATAATAATGGAAGCAGTGGCTTTATCAGTACTGTTTATCATAAAATTAATAGAAAAGGTACAGCTCTATCTCAGTAGGTTTATTTCATTTTTTGATTAATTAGTGTACTTAAAGTCTGATTTTTTAGTTATTCCTGTAGGTACTTTACTGAGAGCTGGCTAAATGTGTTTCAGTTTTGTATTTGTCAAAAGGCCTAGGTAAAGTATTCCTTCTCAATGGCAGTGGGGTTTTTTTAGTCTCTAACTTTGTGCTTCTGGTGTAGCAGTTAAAGTGAAATAATGATAAAGCAGTTGGTTGGAGGCTTTATGGAGTTTCTAAAATGGAGACTCTCATCTTTAGCTCTGCCTTCCCCTACCACATTTCACTAGCATTACAGGTTTCTTACATGTAGAAAAGTTTTTGTATCATTAGAAGTACAATTTCAGTTCTCGACTGTTTTTTTAAGCATTGTAAAGCATCTATTTCTACCATTTATTAAAAGTTTCCATGTAGCTAGCCTGTGCCTCTGTATTAAGCAGTGTTAATCAGTTTGACTTTTTTTTTTTCCTTACTTTCTTTAGTGGCTGAAACTTACTTCTGATGATGTAAAGGAACAGATCTACAAGTTGGCTAAAAAGGGCCTGACTCCCTCCCAGATTGGTAAGAATTATGATCTACTCCTGAATGGGGACAAACGCACGTTTTTCTGACTATAATACTGTAATTGTTCCTTCAGCCTGTATTAAATAACATGCTAAGAGAACAGAGCATTTCTGGGGTACCTGTGTTCACTGTGGATTCTACTAAGGGTCCTAGGACAATATCCTGAGCTGGAAGGGACCCACAAGGATCAGCAAGTCCAGGACATTATATACCTTGTTCTTGCAAGAAGCATATTTGGTGAGGTAGTGGGTTGGTTTTGGGGGTTTTTCCCAAGTGGAAGACTTGAAGCATCTGTTTAATCTTACAGCCTGTCCTTAGGAATGGCCTGTAATGGGTGTTACAGGTGAAGTTTGGTGTGCCCAGTTTCCTGGAGGAAATTTTCCAATACCAGCAGCCCTATGCTTAGAGTTTACTGAGACAGGCACTACAGCTGCATTGTGGACTAATTTCTAGGGTTTGGACCTTTCCAGAGCTGAAGTGTTTGCATGACAGATCTTTATATGCTCATGAGTTAATGTATGCAGTGTAATTAGGTGCTGTGTACATTAGTTTTTTATTACTGTAATCCTAAAAGCAATAATAATCCCTTCTAGAGGGATCTGTAGAGTGATTGAATACATAGCTTTAATGAATCCTGTTGAAAATTTTCCAGTAGTATTGTAGCACCTCATGTGTTAACCTGCCTAAACGTGATGGGTGGGTCAGTTGTCCTAAGTGTTACCAGATAATGCATTTCAGCTTCTCTTAAGTTTTATTTTGCTCCTTGTTTACCATTTCTGCAGTTGCCACTAGAAAGGTTTATAACTTGGAGAAGACGTTTTTTTTGATAGCTTGTAACTGTAAGGTCAGTTTCACAAGCTTTGTTGGTTTATGTTTTTGCTTTTTAGTGTAAAATGTAAATGTTTGTTTCAGGTGTGATCCTGAGGGATTCCCATGGTGTTGCCCAGGTTCGCTTTGTAACTGGCAACAAGATTCTGAGAATCCTTAAATCGAAGGGACTGGCCCCAGACCTCCCAGAGGATCTTTATCACTTGATCAAGAAAGCAGTTGCTGTTCGCAAGCATCTTGAGAGAAACAGAAAGGTGAGTGCTCTTTAATTAGACAACTCAGTGTCTGTGTTTTTAAATTACACAGTACTTTAGGTACAGTTTGAAAAAACAAAGTCTCTTTGTGTGCTTCCTGTTAGTCCCCCTTTGAGTAAACTTAGGAGCCTGGGGAGATATTTTCATTAAGGAGAATGGTCTTTGTGAAAAGGATTTTAAAAGCAATGTTTAAACCATGTATTTCTGGTCCTGTTCTGACTTTACTGAAGATTTGGTAATGGAAATGTGCCGTTTTTAGCAGTAGTGGAGGATTATTTGCTTTACTGAAACTCCTCTGAATTCTACATTGAGAAGTTCAAGCTGTGCTTGGTTGTAATGTAACTTTGTTTTCAAGGATAAAGATGCCAAGTTCCGCCTGATTCTGATTGAGAGCAGAATCCATAGGTTGGCTCGCTACTACAAAACCAAGAGAGTGCTGCCACCCAACTGGAAGTAGTAAGTCTTCTGCATTTCTCTTGGCACTGAAAACTGGAAGGTCTTGTAGACTGTGCTGGGGCTGTTACTCAGAGGGTGAAGAGTGTGTTGTGATCAGGTGTGTAGGTAACCCAGGCAGCAGAGAACAGGTATTTTCATAAATACGAAATGTTTGTTAAATTAATGAAACCAACAAACGAAGTCACTACTAGGCAATTTATATAACACTTCAAACTGTAGTCTTGGTTCTGAAATACCTGTATAGTTCACATTACTTTTAAGACTTAATGAGAAATGGTTTAGTAGCTTCATAAAAAGGGAAGTAGTGTTTCTTTAGGAGAAGTAACCACCATAGAATTCCCATAGATGTTATGATTAGCCTTGTTTCTTGGAGGAGACTCAAGTGCAGCTAGTCAGATTTTTAAATACATGGTTTTGTGCTGTTACCCTGGGACTTGTATTGTAAAAGTACCAGTGAAATCTTAGACCATAAAACTTTTTAAGCAGTGATTTAGCTCAGGACTAGTAGGTAAAACTTGTAACTGAAGCTTTGTTTTTGACAAAAAGTTGGAAATCTGCCTCTGCAATAAATGTTTCTCTGTTTTCTCTCTCTTCTCTTTTTAGTGAATCATCTACAGCTTCTGCCCTGGTCGCATAAGAGCTGTCTGTGACTTACTGAAAGAATAAATTTTCGTTACCTGACTTTGTGTTGTCTCTAAGTGGTTGGTGTGTTAGAAGCTTCTGCTTGTTTCAGGAAGCCACATGTAAATAGGAATTTTTCCAGGTGGAGCAGGCATGTGGCCATGGTTTCCATATTGCTACCTTGCAGTATCAAATCTGCGTCGTCATTGCTGCAGTGCTAGACCAGCTGGACAGTTGGTGTCTGTACTTAAACTGGCTTGGTTTTTTGTGATCTGAGAGCCTCAAGTTAGTGAAGTGCTCTAGTCAGCTACAAATGCATTTTATTCATGTGGGGCTGTGCCTCTGGTGTCCTGCAGAAGAACTGGGGGAGAAAGCAATGACAGCAGAAAGATTTGGAAATTCAGAAATTGCAGAAGGGATTATGCAGGAGGTGAGGGGTTAGGGAAACAGAATTGGAGAGGTTAATTCATTCATTGCAGGTCATGTGGACCTGTTGCTTGTGCAGAAAGCTTAAGCAGACCTCAGCCAGTTCCTGACAGTAACTTGCTGTCATTTGTAAGTAGTTTTAAGAATAATCTTTGAGATACAGCAGTTTAGTTCTTCTCAGATACTGTGTGTTTACTGGAGTAGTTTTCCCTAAACCCGGGCAGCAGGAGCTATTGCATAGTCGCTGTTGCCAAGGCAGTGTCTCCAGGTTTCTAATAGCTTTGACCTGAAGAGTCACCTTTCTGCTGGAGAATCCGACTGACAGCTTTCTTCTTTGCTAGGAGAAAATTATGAGTTCCTCTGAGTTGCTGTGACTTGCTTCTAAGTCTGTGTGTATTACTTAATCATCTCAGTTAAGTAAATCCATCTAAGCCATACCATTCTTGTACAGTGAAGTAGCTACTTTCCACATAACCAGTGGGACCTGGATTTCACAGAAAAACGGGATTCCTCTGGCAAATTGGGAAGCTAACTATAGACATGTGATGAAGAGTTTTAAAAGAAAAGTGCAGCATTCCAGCTGAACTCTGAAGTGCGGTACGTTGAACCAGGAGGAAAGCGCGGGGCCGCGTTCCCCGCTCCGCGTTCCCCGCTCCGCGTTCCCACACAGCTGTGTGTAGCTCGGGGGAGCCGCCGGGAGGTGGCGCCAGGAGCCAGCCGTGGTGCGCGGTCCCTTGGCGAGCAGCGCCCCCTGCGGGCCACGGCTCGGGAGCGCCGCTCGCAGCCCGGGAACGGGAAGGGTTTAAGCGGTGCCAGCTGCTCCCGGGGCTTGGGAGCTTGTTGGAGCTCACGCAGGTGCTGTATTCCGTGCTGCTGGGGCGTCTCGGTCTGAACACATTCCATACCGTTTCCTGACGCTGCTTTGATAGAGGGGCTGACGGCAGGTAGTGCTGTTCTTGCTGTGGCATTTCACCCATCCAGGGGAGCTGGAAGCTGCTGGCCTTGAGGGAGAAGAGGGAAGGGCAGGGGTTACAGTGAGGGGATCTGCCCCACAGGGGTGCAGGAGAGGAGTACCACTGTGTGAATTACTCCCTTGAATAAAATTGCTTCCAGGAATGAAAACATGTACTGGACTTAGTAAGATCAGATCCAGGGATTGAAGGTATTCCTGAGGATGGAAAAAGAGAGGTACACCATATCTGTTGTTGAGGAATGCTAATGGTTCTTCAATTGTACTGTTATGCACAGAGTTCTACTGCTTATGTTGCTAAAGATTCTGTATTTCCTGTAAATCATACAGGCTAGCTTAGGTAACTTGTCCTCAGTAGGAGTACTCATAGAATCAGAATGGCCTGTATTGAAAGGGACCTTAAAGATCAATCAGTTCCAACCCCCTGGCATGAGGGACACTTCAGAGCCCCATCCAACCTGGCCAGGGATGGGGCAACAAAATCTCTCTGGGCAACTTGTTCAAGTGGCTCACCACCCTCACAGCAAAGAATTTGTTCTAATACCTAACCTAAACTTCCCATCTCAGCAGTGTGCTCAGGTGGCCAAAAAGGCCAATGGCATCCTGGCCTGTATCAGAAATAGTGTGGCCAGCAGGTCCAGGGAAGTCATTCTTCCCCTATACTTGGCACTGGTGAGGCCGCACCTTGAGTACTGTGTCCAGTTCTGGGCCCCTCAGTTTAGGAAGGATGTGGAGGCACTTGAACGTGTCCAAAGGAGGGCAACAAGGCTGGTGAGGGGCTTGGAACACAAGCCCTATGAGGAACGTCTGAGGGAACTGGGGTTGTTTAGCCTGGAGAAAAGGAGACTCAGAGGTGACCTTATCGCTCTCTACAACTTCTTGAAAGGTGGTTGTAGTGAGGTGGGGGTTGGTCTCTTTATCCAGGCATCAACTGGCAGAACAAGAGGACACAGTCTTAAGTTGCGCCAAGGAAAATATAAGTTGGATATTAGAAAAAAGTTTTTTACAGAAAGAGTGATAAAATATTGGAATGGTCTGCCCGGGGAGGTGGTGGAATCACCATCCCTGGACGTGTTTAAAAGGAGATTGGATGTGGCACTCAGTGCCATGGTTTAGTTTAGTTGAGGGTTGAGACATGGGTTGGACTCGATGATCTTGAAGGTCTCTTCCAACCTGGTGATTCTGTGATTCTGTGATTCTGTGATCTCAGTTTGAACACATTACTCCTTGTCCTGTCACTACAGCTCCTGACAAAGTATCCCTCTCCAGCTCCCCTGTAGGCCCCCTTCAGATACTAGAAGGCTGCTATGAGGTTTGTACACAGCCTGTTCTCCACACTGGAAAACCCCAGCACTCTCCTGTCTGCATAGGGGAGGTGCTCCAGTCCTCTTTGCCAACTTCATGGCCCTCCCCTGGATTTGCTCCAATAATTCCACATCCTTTTCATGTGGGGGACCCTAGAGCTGGATGCAGTACTCCAGGTGGGGTCTCACTGGAGCAGAGCAGAGGGACAGAATCCCC
Organism: Acanthiza pusilla; assembly: GCA_036630365.1. Classification (NCBI taxonomy): domain Eukaryota; kingdom Metazoa; phylum Chordata; class Aves; order Passeriformes; family Acanthizidae; genus Acanthiza; species Acanthiza pusilla. The sequence goes on from JAXCHO010000006.1 coordinate 18,244,311, forward strand.
TGCCCTGACCTGCTGGCCACGCTGCTTTTATTTTGCAGCCCGTGGATTGTCCATCCCTTACCGCTTGGGTTACCAGAACAGCCACAGCACGAGTTGAACTCGCTTGCCCCAGGGCAACCCCAGCAGCTCAGCAGCTATGGGAACAGTGGAACCAAACACTGGCAGGGGTAAATCCTCCCTGGGGAGCAGACCCCTGGAACCCATGAAACCAAGCTATGCATCGGGGGCTGTGTGACATGGTCACTTGGAAGCATCAGGTAAGTTCATCATTTGTGCTACAGGGCTGCACCTGGGTGAGAGTGAAACTCTCTCAGGTAGTCTGCTAAATTTTCTGCCATGATCTGAGCACCAGGACTGCTCTGGGCAGCTCAGACTGGTGATCCAGCTGCCCAAGAGAGTCAGTGGAGTCTCTCTTCTGCTCTGTGTAAAGGTGCTGTAACTTCTCTCGTATGGAGGGATGTGATAATGGGGATAAATCCAGATGTGCACATAGTGGCTCAAAATAAATCTTTTTAAGGGCTAGGCAAGCTGTCCCTGCTCCATGGTTATCTCCAGGCACCACTCTGGCTTCCCTCTCCCTTAGCAGTGGGGGTGTTCTCAAGCTTTGGGCCCCACTGCCCTCTTGCTTTCTCCTGTCACTGTCACATCTCTTTATGGCTTCTTTGTGTTGATTTAACCTCCAGAAGATGCTGATTTTCTTCATTCCCTGCAGCCTTTTGCAAATTTCCAGCATTGCCTTTTCCTCCTGTGGCACTTTTTGCTCTCCCAGCAGGTACGAATCTGAAACATGATTGTTTTATATTTTCCCTCCTCCAGTGTGAGTTTTTTTCCTGCATTGTGCAAGGGCACACATCAGAAAGGAGCTCTCAGCTTCCCCCACTTCCATCTCTCTTGGCCCTTCCTTTCCAGAGAGGAGCAGCCACAGGGCTGTGCCTCACAGTGAGCTCTGCTGCTCCATACCAGGCTTGCTCTCATGGCAGCCTTGGTTCACAAAAGCCTCCCTAGGCTCAAGCCCTTGCCAGCTCTGCAGCTCTTCCAGGGCTCTGGGGTGCATGGCAGAGCCTGCTTCCCCTTGGCCATCAACAGCTGGGTTTGAGGCTGGCTGCTGAGGCACCCTTTCCTCTGGCAGAGCCTCAGGTTTGCCTGCCATTCCCTGGGAAAGTTTGTTCTGGGGTTTTAGGAACAATGATGGTTCTTGCAGTCACTGCTGGATTGCTGAGCACCCTCAGTAAGGAGAGGAATGGTTTCCTTAGGTCTAAAGAATTGAGTTCTGCAATGGATGGGGCACAGGGAGATGGCATATGGGCATTCTTCAGGTTCTAGGTATTCTTTTCCACACGGATTTTTCTAATCCATTTCTTCATGGATTAGAAAAGTTGATTGTTGATTTTTTAAAATAATTTTTCTAATTCCACACATTTCCTTCTAATCCATGTTTTTTCTCGGGAGTATGAAGGGCTTCCCTCTCTTGCCTTTCTTGGGCCTTCTCCCTTTGCTCTCCCAAGTCTCTGTGCACTGTTGTCCCTGACACCTCTGGATGTGTGTCCAAGTTTTTGTTAAGAAATTTACCCCTTTTTTTGGCAAATCAGTGAAGCTAATTTTCTTCCTTTCCTTTCGATAACATGAGTTTAGCCTACCCTGCTTTGGGTCAGCTAGGACAGCACTCAAATATATGAACACAACTTCATGTTTTCTTCGCTTCTGCGCTTCAGCCTGGAATGGTAAGTCCAGGAAGGTCTTTGGTTAAATCAATAGATGCCCTGTACAGTTTCTACCTCTATTTCTAGGAAAGCATTTGAAAGGTGACTGTTAAGTATGAAAAGGATTAACCTTGACAGGGATTTAAGGGAAAGCTTTGATTCAGTCGTGGCCAGAGGACTCTCTTAGTGCTAGGTATCTGTTTATTTTGAAGGGTTTGGTGGTGTGTGACTAGTTCTGTTGCAGAGGCAGAAAAATTTACCTCTGAATTTTTCTGATCAACAGTTCCTGTTTACAGGTACGTCTGTGAAAAATGAAAAACACCTTAGTAATTTATTTCACGTAAGGAAACTTAAACACCAGTTATTCTGCTGTTAGGTCATTGCCACTGCAGGAAACCATGCATTTCTTTTTTGCCCCTCTTGAAAAGGGGCAAAAAATGTAAACAAGGCTATAGTAACGACAATCAGAAAAGGCAAGAAATTATTTGGATTTATAAAGGTAGAGCTGGAAGTATGTGCTGCTTTGTTTTTTCTAAAACCCAGCTTGTTTCCAGTTGCATTTTCTGCCACTGAACTTTTTAATTTTCACCTCAAAATCATTGCTTGCAAGTTAATACCAAATAGCAAAAAGTGAATGAAACATGCACAACAAATCAGGGGACTTTTCCTGAGCGATGGTTGTGTGTCACTTTCTCCCACTGTTTTCAGTGTCACTTACAGATGATGAAAAACAGTGTAGTTAAAAAGCACCTCACGTGTTTCTCGGGGCTCAAGGGCCGGCTTCTTTCGCCGTTCCCATTTAAATAAAGAGCAGTAGAGCCTATGGAATTCACCAAAGGCAGGTTCGGTACTCGCCGGACTCTGGGATGGCTGGTGATTCTGGCTTAGGCTAATGCTGCTTCACGTTCATGCAGTTGTTTTGTTCCCCTTTCAATGCTGGGATCAAACTCGTGAAAAAATGCGGCTGTTGCTGGGAAGTCCCTTCAATAACTCGGCACATTTGCATGACAATAGGTGGCTGTGCCCTGGTAACCTCCCTCCTTCGCCAGCACGTCTCTTGGCAGCAGGAAATGCATCCACAGTGTTTGCTGCGCTAGTGCTATGTCCGTGAATGTCCTTTTCTTGCTTCCAAGGATTTCTGGACATAGTTGCAGTTGGATAAATGAAGACTTCCTTCTTTTTTTCTCCCCCCTCTCCTGCTTTGAGGATAAATTTTACCTCTGGTTAGAAATCTATAAACTTTGTAATGAACCGTTTTGCTGATTAGTGTGAATGGTTCCCTCTTGCCGCAGGATTTACTAGAGATGGTGCCCAGCACAGATGCTGCTGGAGCTGAATCGATAGGAAAGGGTAATGTTAATGGCATGGCAATATGTACTGGTTGCGAGGATAAACTACCCATTGTACATTGTGCTACAGGGCCTGGTGGCTAGGGAAGGACTGGCAGCCACTTTCCGGAGGCTTCTCAGTGCTTAAGGCAAAGGAAGGGAAGCACAGTCTTTACCTCAGCCCCTGAGCTGAGATACTGGGTGGCAGTAATTATGTTGGCTGTGCCTGAGGCTGGAGGTGTACCTACATTAAAAGATCACCTGAGTTTTCTAGTGACTGCTGGTTTTACAGGCTGATATTTTATTCCCTTTGAGGCTGCTCACTCAAGACCCCTTTTCAGGTCAGAATTCTCCTTCTTCAGAGCCAGGAAGGGGCTTTCAAGTTTAGCGCAGCTGTCAGGGATCAATCTCTTTTACAGCTCCTTCAAGTTCTTTCTGATGCAGATGAATAATCTCCGTAGATCCTGAGTCCTGTGTTATGCAGGAGTGGGAAGAGGGTGACTGGTGTTTTGAACTGTAGAAGCTGTTGACTGGCTAGGTGAAGAAACCAGTGACAGCTATTAAAAATTAATCAGGTTAAATGAACTTGGGAAGGATCCGAATCTCAGAGGACCAGTTCTGATGGTGAAGGCATTTGAGATTTTCAAGAAAGGGGATGGAAACATCTTTCAGTACAATATATGTTAGTGGACACAGGGGCACACTGAAAGCTGTAGTGAAATGGAGGCTATAAAAGAAATTGTTTCCTTGTGAGCTTTTTTTTGTGTTGTTTTGTTGTTACAGAAAAACCATAGCATCTGCTTGCTTGTGTTGGTGTGTTTTTCTTGGTTTTTTTTTTGTGGGTTTTTTTGGTGGTTTTTTTTTTTTTTTTTTTTTTTAATAAAACCCATCCTGTGTTGCTCAGCTCTGCTGGCCTTGGCAAAACTAGGACTATAAATTGATACATTTTCAGAAACTGCTGATGGAGCAATATCTATTGTATTGGGTATTCCACTTACACCTCAAACTCATGCTATAGATATCTCCTGAGACATCAGTTAAGTAACTTTCTTGTTAACTTTCTTCAGCAGTACATTCAGGTCTGGATTCTTTTTTGGTTTAATATTTTGTTATTTCCAGTACTGTGTCTGACAAGCAATACATTAATAATATTTTAAAACAGTACTTAGGTAGTCTCAATCAAAACCATATATAATTAAGAAACAGAGCCTAATAACATTCCTGTAATGTGCAAGGAGGTGACTATTTCAGTGGTCCCAAATTGTTTGTGAGTGTTGTGTAATGACCTGGGAATAGTCACTTTCTGGAGAGTTGTTTAGTTCTGGAATTCACTAAATGTGAGTGTTGCAAATGGGATGTTGCAGAAACACCATTTCACTGATATCCAGCTCTTATGTAGTAATTTTGACCCATAAATCTCAGTGGTTTGTGTGAAAATAGAGTTGATACCCCCAGCTTTGCAGGGTGACAGAGGCATAAAGCAGCAAAAGTTTGCTTGGGGCAGCAGGAGAGCTTGGCACCAGCTCTGAGGTCCTGGATCCCAGTGTGGTGTGCTGCCTGTGGGCTGTGATAGTTGCACTTTAAACAGAGCTGGATGTTTGTATGTAAATGGCCTGTGTGGGGGTGGTGCTGAGCTGAGCATGGAGGCAGCTCCCAGGAGCTTCTGGGGACACAGAGCATGGCCCTGACTCCTGGCACAGGATCCCAGAGTGTGACTCTCGGTGGACAACACTGGGCAGTTACAATAATCCCTTTTTGCACTGATGTATGTGCAAGGGAGGGAGCAGAGGGAACTAATCCCCAACTTCTTCCTGCCCAGAGTGGGGAGTGGGCTGGACCTTCCTTAAAGGAGCACCAGGAAAATGGAGCTATCTTTGTCTCTGAGATTTGTCTACCTGACTGTGCTCTTGTGGGGCACATAACTCAATGCTCCTGTCAGCTCAGAGCAGATTGTGATTTGGTCTCCTGCTGTCAGCTTGTCTTTCTGTGTATGGCAACTTTGGATATAGGAAATGAGGATATAAAAATCAGAAAAATTAAGGAGTTTGGCCCTGTTGTACAATTGAGACACTGTCACTTCTCAGTTTTGAAACTTCTTCACTTACAAATTCTGTGGTAAATTGCTGCACAATAATCCCCTCGATTGGGCTGCCAGGATTATCCTTAAAGCATAGGTAAAGCCTATGTTTCAGTGATCTCTGGAAACTATGTGTGCTCTTCTTAGCAAAGATCAGTACCTTCTGCAGCTGTTTAATAAAACTCTAAGAGTTGCTAATCAGTCAAGTAAGAAATTCTGTTTCATGGAATGATTCCTGTCAGCCTTGCTGCTGATTTAAAGATCCAACTAATAGGGTTAAATCTGAGCAGTTTAATGGAACAATGTTATTTAAGCAAAGCAATCATGTCCTGCTGCAGTGTTGTTTGGTATTAAACAGCAATTAGATTTGTCTGCCCAACAAAATTGCAAAGCTCCTCTGAAAGCAGCTGTAATCGGAAATGTCACACTGCAGATACTGATGATAGATATGGTCTAACAAAACACAGGCTTTGGCTGCAGTTCCTCGCATTGATGGATAATCCCAGGGCATGCAGCAGTTTAGGACTGTTTATGTAGCTTGCAGTTGAGGTTGAGATTATTCCTTCCACTGTCCTGTACAAGCTCGTGTTTTTCGCTCCAGGGTGCCACTGACAGCCGGGTTAAACTGGAGGGTTCTGCCCCATCACTTACTCTGTAGTGAAGGTCAAGTGAAACGGTATTTGGGATGGTGAACCTGAGGCTAACCCAGCAGTACTGGATACAACAACACTGTGTTGGACAACAGCAGTGTATTGGACTACACTCTGATGATTTTGCAATGGCTCACTCTGGAAGCACAAGGAGCTGAGCAGCAGGTTTGGAAAGCTGCAGAGGTGGGTCATGCAAGAGTCGGCACCAACAGTAAAGCAGATGTGCTGAAGTGCTGATTTAGAGGGGTGATTCCACAGACACATTACTGGATTTGGTTCAGCAACCTGCATAGGAACTTACACAAGGAACAATTTGTGGATTGCACAAAGCTCCCTGTCTCGTAGAAATTTGCAAGAATTTTTGCTTAAAAAAAGACTAGAACATGTTGCATGTGTGTCAGCCAGTGTTAAAATGCAGAACTATTATTAGGCAAAATACCCTGAATAATAAGCATTCCTGCAACCACCCTGGCTTTTAATCCTTAAACGTCCATGTTAAGAAGTGTTAGAAGTGAAAGAAAGCTGTATTAGCATCAGACTTCAGAGTAGGTACAAGCACACAATGTGTGTAAAAGAGCTCATCATCTTTTATTCTTAATATTTCCTCTCCGTGAGCTGGGAGATAACAGGACGCTCCCTCTTGTTGTGTATTTTTCATGGGAAGATATGGATGCTGTGAAGAAGTGTTAAGATGCTAGAAGTCTGCAGCAGTGGCATCACTCCATGTTTTTATGGCCACAAAACCCACACTAGACCATGGGTTAGATTGCACTGGGTATTTGAAGCAGTGGCCTTTTTTCCTGCTCTCTAATCCCTGTGTACTCCTGCACTTATTAAAGCACAGAAGCTCATCAGGGAATACGTTCAAATGGCTGGAGTCCTGATGTGTGTTATTTGTAACTTTCTCTGATCTGTGCCAGTTAGATGAAGCTGAGATAGTCTGAGTGCTGTCTCTTCCATCCCTTCCCCTCCAGGCCAGTGTATCCTGGTGATCTGCTAAAGATTCCCCTGTTCCACAGCTGGAGAAAGTGCCAAGCCTCATGCGTGTTCATTTAGGCTTTAGCTTGCTCTAGGGGTGAAGACCTCATGAAGAACAATGACGGTGCACTTTGGATGTATTCCCTGTTCACTGGGTGTGTGGCTGTGTCCTGTTATCTGATCTTCTCCCGCTCTCCTGCCACTGGCACCTTGTTTGGCACCCCCCCAGCGAAGGGGAGCCAGAAGTTCTCTCAGAAGCTCTGTAGGGTGCGGTTTACCCTTTGAGCAGCGTTGGTGTAGCCTGGTGCCGCTGGAAGTGCCGTCCAGCCTGGAGCTGCTCTTGGAGCTCGGTCTGCAGCCACCAGATCTGACACGAGCATGGATAGCGGAGGCAGGAGAGGATCGCTGTCAGCGCACGTCTGTCTGGTAAATGCTCTTTGCTGTCATGCCGACTGCAGGTTCAGCCCTGCCTGACAGCTGGCTCAGGGCAGCCCAGAAGTGAGTGGGTGTGTGGGTCACGCAGCTCGCGCCGTGCCGGAGGCTTGGCACTTCAGCAGCTTTCCCTCCACGCCCGGCTGGTGTCACCAACCCAGCAAATCTGGGAAACTGTGTGTGAGATGAGTTTTTGTGGTCCTGGTAGCAGGGGGCTGCTTCCACCAGTGCCTTTTCTGGGAGACTCTCTACCCCTCCCTGCTGTGTGACCCACATAGGTCTGTGACAAAAAGGGGAAAAGCCAAGAGAGAGAAGCTTTGGCACAGAGACATTGCCCTGGCCTGCCTTGCGTGGATAGAGGCCACAGCCCAAGCAGCTCAGTGAGGGGCAAGGCAAACAGAAAATAAGGATAATTAGTTTTATATATGGCAGAATTGTAGCTCTTCTCAGAGGGACCCCAAACTTCTCAGTAGAGTAGTTTTTTCCCTTTTAATTATTGTTCAAATGTTTCTTTCCTCAGTCTTGAATTACTCTGAGTGCTTTTCATGTGTTAGAGGTAGTCTGCCTATCTACCCTTGAGGGTAATTGAGCAGTCATTGGCTTTTCATTTTTTTTTCTCTTTATCTTTCAAATGTCTATAAGCCATTGTCGTTTTTTAATTAATTAAAAAGCCCCTATAGTTCTTTCACAGTTCAAATTTGCTACAAAAGCAAGATTCAAATTGCACCGTTCTCTATGGAGAATGATGAGTGTATTAGGTAGGGGTGCAGCTCCTGTTCTTGATACAATAACTCGGTAACAAAGAGACCTTTCTTCAGGGTACCTTCCTTCAATTACCCTTTTATTTTTCTTTCTTTGCTAATGTTAATAATTCAGTATGTGGAAGCGAAGTCATAAAGGGAAATAAATGCTTTGTGTCCCGACATTTTGAATTTAAATTCCTTTGGAAAATGCAGTCCCTGGGGTGTGTTTGGGCTGTGGTGCAGCCTCAATAACTCTGGAGCATTAAGTGAAGCTAGATCGCGCTGCCTTAGGAAAGCCATGAGAGGACAGTGCTATGAGTCAAGGCCTCAGAGCAGTTTGTCTTCACTTTTTAGATTCGTTTATCCAATCCCCTGGGAAAGCCTTTTAGCCTTGCTCTGTATGTTATAGTGCCTGCTTTTCCTGTTAAGTAAGGAGTACTTAGGGAAGGCAAGGGGAGCAGTAGGTTTTGCACCATGGTAATTATTTCAGGCTTCAATGCCAGGGACCTTTTAACCTAATGCCACTCAGGCTGATTCTGTCATGTTTAATCCCTCATGCCCCATCCGTCCCTGCGAGCCTGCAGAGGTGTCCTGTTCTTTGGCCTGAGCCAGAGAGCTTCTGATACTCATATATAAACAACGTCTAAAAGGTAGAATTCATGTGCTGTTTTGCTTTAAATTATGCACTGAACCCTTTGGGAATTGCTCTCAAGCTTTGAGGAGAAGCTATGCTTTTGTTGGGAGGTTGAGATGGCTGGTGGTTAAAGCCTGAGAAAGGCTGAGATTATAGATTGTTTCTGTTCTGCTCTTGTCTTGCAGATTTGCCTGGAGCTGGTTGCTAATTGCTGAGCCTTTGAAAACACTTTAACGTTTTGGCTACATGTTTTTGTTTCCTCGGGGCTGGCGCTGCCCAAATAGCACCATGTAATTATTGTTTAGTTTTCAGACTGAATGCTTCATGCAGGTGTGGGTAGCCAATGGCTTCCTTTCTGGTTGTTAAAATCAGGCAGTTTGGTCAGCCACTGTTTTTCATCTCTTCATAAATTCTGGGTGTAGAAGTACAGACACAAACATGCAGAGTGTTAATTAAGAGTCTTTTGGCCTTATTATTTAGTTTGTCCTTGGATTGGCCCACTCTTAATTACTACCCAGTTACTATTGCTATTATTCTTGTTTAATGAGATAATCCAAATAATCTCATTTCAGTTTCACAGATCATTAGATCCAACACACTTATTAATAAGGCATTTGTGAGCTCTTTATGTCCACTCAGCTGTTTTTAGTCCTTCTCTTATCCTCTATGACAGAGGGAAGGGATGTGCTGAATATTTTGTGGTTGGATATATTTCCTCAAAGTATTAGCACTTGCCACTGTACATTGTTTGAACAGCTGCTTCTTTTTGTTAATTGCAGTAATAAAAATGTTGTACATCTTGGACAGAGGTGTTGACTGTGTTAGGTAGGAGCGGCCCTTGCAAAGAGGGAGCTGGGGCAGGCTCTCTCCTGCCAAAAAGGGTCACCTTTCCCAGTCAGGCAGGAGCGTGCAGCAGGTGCGGGGCTGCACAGCTCCACTGGCAGCAGGGTGAGAGTGAGCAGGGGCGTTCTCCTGCCATCCTCCCAGTGACAGCCAAAGGCAAGGAAGCACTAGGGGGACCATCCAGTTCGTTGCTTCCCGATCTGTTAAGCAGCACACTCGCCCATGCAGCCCATTACCTGTCCTTCCCTGCTGCCCCAGGGCACAGTGGCAGTCACAGACCCATGTCCCATGCCTCGCTGGCTGTTTGTAAGTGTCTCACTGGTGAGATGTGCCTCTGGAGCAGGGCATGCGGATCAGGTGTGTCTGCTGGGATGGCAGGGAGTGTAGGTGTGCCCTTGGCTGGGGTATGTGTGGTGTCCTGTTACACCCTGCATCTCCCGCTGAGCCCAATACCTACACCTGCCCTCTAATGCTGTGGTGCAGATTCAGCTTTTGATTAGGGCTTGTAGAGGGGTACTTGGATATCTGTTTGTTTGCTGGGACCATGGGATTTAAAACAATGAAAATTCTCTAAAAATTGAAATCAACATGTATATGTGGCTGCGCTTTTGTGCCAACAATGAAAAAACGCCAGTTTTTGTACACACAGAGAAGAATTAAATGTGAAGAGTAACACACACTTCACTGCTTTTGATAGAGCGAACCTCTGACTCCACAGGATGTGAGCTCTCCTGGTCCTGTCCTGCCAGTGGACTTTGTCACTGGGGTTCGAAGCCAGGCACACATTGTATACATGTGTACTGTTCCGAATCGGAACAGTGATCCGACAGGGAAATAGCAAAAGGAAAAGGGTTAAAACGTCCAACAATGAAATGAGGCTGATTAAGCTGGCACAGGCTATCTGAGCAGCTGAGGTTCCATCTATTCGGTGAGACTCTTCTCCCTGCTGTGTCACCCACGTGTGCCCGTGATAGAAATGGAAGGGGAACTGCTGGGAAGGACTGTAGGCCCAAGCTCTGTGTGGCACACAGGCCATGATTCTTTTAAGTCTGTCACTTGCCATAAAGGCAACACCTGAAGGATGCTGCACTGAGCAGCTGGTGAGTTCTCAGTGCCCAGCGAAACTCTTCTTCACAGGAAGGGAAACTCCATGGTCCCTGTGGGCCTGTCTTCACTCCTGCACCACTGCGGAGTCCAGCCAGGCCCCTGACTTGGCCTGCACTCACATGCAAAAGTCTTTAGCCTGATTAAGTATTAACTCTTTGTAAGGAAGTGTGCCTTGAGGCTACAGTGGGGATAACACAGGCTGTGGATTTCTCATGTGATACCAGCCCCGCTTAAGCAGGATTTAGCAGTCTCCTCCTCAAGCCCCTCTTCCTACTCCTCCACCCTTCTCTGGGTGTCAACAAGAGTACTGCTGCAGCAGGATGGTGAGCTGGACTGAGAGATGATAAAGTTTAAGAAGAAAAAAAAAATCATAAAAGAAATAGGGGGTTATTTGGTTGATTTAAAAAAAAAAAAAGTTTTGTTCTCTGATCTGTTTTCCCATGTTGTGCACAAACAGCTCTGTCAGGAAGTGGAGCAAAGGCGGGAGCAGATCTCTGCCCCAAAAGCGACAGGGGTTGCATAAGATTTGTTTTTGTGTTGGATGGCAGAGCCAGCACCAACGCTGAGCTAATGCCATCTGTGCTGTGCTGCAGCGCTGTCACCCGGGTCGTGCCAAGGCAGCTGGCTGAGGGCTGCACCCCGAGTCACCCAGGGCTGCCTCCCGGCACAACATGCCGTGTGCCAGCGCTGCTGAAAGCACTGGGCCGGCCGCCGTGCGCTTGCTGCAGCCTGAACACAGCTTCTGCCTCTCCTTACGTACTCTTGGAGAGCAGGGAATGAGCTTAAGGATGGATAATCCAGGCTAACTCTGCAGTGAAAACAAGTCCCTTACCTCAAATATCACTGAAGTCTCGCCTGCCTTCCCAAACCTCCGACTTCCCCATCCTTTAGCAGCAGCTGACATTCTCCTGGCGCAGACTAGAGCAGGGAAAATTAATTGTGCTGTAATGACAACCCCCCTCTCAGAACCTGGCCTTCTGTTTGGTGTAAATGAAGGGCAATCTGTAGCCTATCAACAGACTGTTTCCTTTGGGGAAATGGCCTCACACTTCTCAGATTTCCCTTTACACTACTGACTGTTGGCATCTTTTCCTACCTCAAGATCTGCTACATTGCTGCAAAGGGTTTTTTTCTCTTCAATTAATTTCTTTCAGCTCTGTCAGGATAGAGGGTAATTAAATGCTTCAGTATCTTGTCATAAAAATGCCACTTTTCAGAGGAATTGTCTTAATGAGCCTGTTTTTCAGTATAGCAGAGGCTCATCTATTAGTCCAGTGTATATTTTTAGAGCATGGCATTAGCCAGAAAAGCCCATTAGATCGTTATACAAGTGGCTGAATCAGCAAACTGTATCTGCTGCTATTCTGTCAAAGCAATAACGTTAACATTATCAAAGTGATTAAAAGCCATTCATTCATTTTGCATCTGGGTTGACAAGTTCATTCCTGCAGAGGCATACAGTGCGAAGCTGTAAGAAAGGCAAACTAAAAGCTTATCATATCCCTCAACCTGAAGATCTAGCAGTGTGTGACAGATGCAATCAAAACACGACAATTGAGTGGAACACCGGATGCCTGTGTTCTGTCGCACGGTGGGTTGTCACTGACAAAGCAAAATCAGCCTCAGCCTAGGACCCTTTTAAGGATTTGCATCTTTCTGCAGTGAAAAAAGCTGTGTGTGCTGGAACAGGGCAGGGTTTTCCACTACAGAAACCCTCCTGGATCCTTCAGCCTTGGCTCATCCTCCTGGAGCTTCAGAGCAACGATGGTGCTGCTGGCCTTTCCTGTGGGGTGGCTGCAGGTGTGTTTGGCCAAGGGCTTCCCTGGATCTTCAGCTCCCCTCAGGAGCTGAGGGCTGGGTACTCCAGCTGCAGTTCTTGGCACTGCCAGGGGTGTTTGTCCAGTGTTCATGTGCAGAAGCAATGGGAGGGATAAACAAGTGTTGGTATTGCTGTCATGACCTTCTGGAAAAGCTGGATGGACAGAAAGGTTTGATTCCTGGGGACTGCCTGGGGTCTCTGCTCAGTTAATTTGCTTGCAAAAGGTGCAGCATTATGTAAATCCTTCCCATGGATAGGGCACAGTCCAATGGTGAAGGGTGTGGGAGTTGGAAGAGCAGTCCCTGTGCCTGAGGCTGGACTGACCTGTTGGCCAGAGTGGTAGATTTGCCTGTAGAGGTGTCTGGTTTCTGCTAACAAACATGAAGCAGCTTTGAGCTCTGCAGGTCAAATTGTGCATCAAGGAAGGAAAAGGCAGAGGAGAAGAAGGGCAAGCTGTTACTTGGTAAAAATCCACCACCTGTTTCCATTGGTGATCCCACCTACTCAGTTCTGGTCAGTACCTGACTGATTGTGTTGAATTGCATTAAAAACCAGCCCAGTAACCATCCAATGAGGTATCACACTGGGGTACCTATGTGCAGCCAAGGGTTTTTCCCATGTTTGTCTGAATTCTGATCCTGATTATTAGTGATTCATTTTAATGCCACGAGCCTGTCGTGGCGAAGTGTCACTAACACTGTGTGTCTTGTGATTGCACCTGTGTCACTGTGAGTGTCACACTTGTGTGCTGCTGCATGCCTGTCCAAGGCAGGACATTTGCCAAAAAGGCAAATACCGAAAGGTATTTGCCTTTTTGATGGTTGGAGTCCCTGCTACACACAAATTAGTCTTTCCCACCATGACAAAGATGAAAAACTTTTTTGTTTGCTTGTTTTGGTTTTTTTTTTTTTTTTAATCTGCAAATAATAAAAAAGTAGAAAATCTGATGGTTGATATTGGAAGAATTGTTCCAGACGAGCATCAGCGATATTCTCAGAACCCAAGAAGATGAAAAGAATCCATTAAAACTATGGATGATTTCAGCACTTTTGTTACCTAACTGAACTGCAGTCTGGGTTTCTCTTTCCCATTTGTAGGCAAATTTCTAGTCACTTGGCCTTCTGCTCATTGAATTTGTGTCCTCATCACACTCTTCAAATCAAGGAAATTAATTAATTTAGCAGTTTATTATCTTCCCTAGCCTGCTAATATGAATCATGCCTTGGAAACAGTAATTTTTTTGTAAATGGTGAATTCAAATCATCAGGTAACTGTGAGAGTTCATAGACAGAAACAATAGTGTTTCATTTTGAGGAGTGGATTTGAATTTCTGAAAGATTTAAAAATGCACAGAATGGTTGTTAGACTTGGTCTGATAAATGTATCTCTGTAGAACAGGTTTGAAAAGAGAATTGCAAAAGCTGCGCTCTCTGTGCAAACTCTTGGCAATGACAGAGGAATGAGGATGAACACCTGAATATTTCATATCCAGTAAGACAAACTTAATGATCTGCTGTTGCTTTTTGTCTGTTTTGTCTTTCAAAAATGCGAGCATCCATTTTTATTGGTGGTTTCTTTGTAAATACCCTTTGCCCACTGGATTGTATTAGCTAAGTTGTGTGTAGAGCGTGGATCAATAATTCCCTTTAAGTGTCTGCCACAAGAGAGCAGTGTTGGTGTAATAAGCTGGGAGAGTGTGCCTCTGGTAGTGGAATTCTTCCATCAAAATGTACACTGAAGTACTACAAGAGAAATTCAAATGCAGTAAAACAAATCTTCTGGGAGCTCAGCAGGATTAAGGGATAAAAATAATGAATGGGGCCTAATTTCTGGTATTGAGATTTGAGTTTCTTTAAGGCATCATTGATATGACTGGATTCGTTGGAAAATTTCAAGGAGTTGACAATTTCATCATACTGCTGATAATCTAAATGTGTTTTTCCCCTTTTTTTCCAGTGTAACTCCATTGAAAACAGTGCTGTTTAGTTGGTTTCCCTGAGAGTGTAATCTGGTGCAGTGTGTGTATCTAGGGTGGCCTTCCAGTACCTGAAGGGAGCCTACAGGAAAGGTGGAGAGGAGCTATTTACAAGGGCAGGTGGTGACAGGACAAGGGGGAATGGCTTCAAACTGAAGGAGTAGGTTTAAATGATATGTTAGGGAAAAAATCCTTTCTGTGAGGGTAGGGAGGCACTGGCACAGGGTGCCCAGGGAAGCTGTGGGTGCCCCATCCCTGGCAGTGTTCCAGGCCAGGTTGGATGGAGCTCTGAGCAGCCTGGTCTAAGGGAAGGTGTCCCTGCCCACGGTGGGAGGGTTGGAATGAGATAATCTCTAGGATCCCTCCCAACCCAGGCCGTTCTATGATTTTCAGAGCTGACTCCAAGCTCTGTGGAGCCACACACTGGGAATTCTCTGTGGATGTTTTATGCTGGGTCAGGCTCGTTAGCACCCAGAGTTTGCTTCATTTTTAAACACATAACCCAGTCTGCTGAGCTCTGTGTTTTTGGAGAAGCACAGATCTACTGCTCTGCTGCAGATGCCCAAATTCCAGTTATATGAAACAATTAGGACTGTGCTTAGTAGATTCACTGCACCTACACTTTCCTAGTTGGAGACCAGAGCTGCAGCAGTCCTCGAAATGTATGACTGCCAATTTCTCCTTGAAATTGGAAAAATTAAAGTTTTATTTTGAGAAATTGGTATGGATTAGTTTGGAAGTAATTAACCTTAATTTGTGTGCAGCTTGTTAATGAAAATCTATCTCAATATTACAAAAAATAACGGTATTCAGTCTTGATCAAATTACTTATTTTCACTAAAATGTATTAAAAACATTTTTCTATCAATAGAAGACAATACTAAAATTTTTAAAGCGTGTGCCTGATAGTTCCTGACTTGAAAGCCTGGACTCTTAACTTTAAAACTGCCACTTTACAGTGTGGCTGTCAATGATCTGTTTCCATGTGATAGAGGACTTACTATCTAAAAATGATATGGCAAGCATGTGTCAAAATGAGATCCTACAGAAGCCAGGCTCAGGCTTAAGAAAGCAGGATGGATTACTCTGAAGACAAGATGTGTTTAAAGGAGAAATAAATGTAAATGGGTAGAAGTTGCTAGGGGGTAAAAAAAAAAAAGATATGAAAAATGATCCAGTCATGGAGCAAAATTTTAAGCTTGAAGTAAGTGGAAGAGAGATAGTAGACTGCACTCTCTCAGTGCAATAAAATGCTGAACTTAGCAGAAATGGATCAGCAGATAATTTGTTCCATTTGGAAGAGACCAACAAAAGTGGTTGGGTGAGAGGAGAAAATTGTGGGAGAGCATGGCTGTACTACATCAGAGTATAGTGGTCTAGACAGGTCGCTGGCCTAGCTCCAAGTATCTGCCATGGGATGCTTAGGAAGGGGTAGCAGAAATGCTATGTGACAAGTTTATGATTACTTTTCTCCTGCTTTACCCTTTATTTTTTAAATGCAGATAGGCAGAAGGGGTCGCAGTGTGCAGGATCTTGTAGGTGAGAATGGGAGCTGAAATAAAGTCTATCTGAACTGATTAGCCAAATTAGTGTACTTGCTAAAGTAGCCAAAACTGAGCTTCATTTTGCCTAAAAATAGTTCCCTATCTAAATCTGTCATGTACCCACTATGCCTTCCACTTCCGAAATGTTATTGCAGCTGCAGTGTCCTGCATCCTAAATTTAGAACCATTCATGCCACTGAATTTTCCAGTACAGTAGATGGATGCAGCAGCTTTTTTAGAAACTAAAAAATAGAAAAGGTTAAGAATAACATAATGCAGAGCAACCTTACTGAAATATCTGTGCTTCATCTTTGGTAGCTATTACTCTGTCCAGTTCCTTAAGTAATGCTGATACAAAATACATGGGGATTTTAGTGTCTGAATTATCAGAGATGGTTCTGTTTTTTTCTAGAACACTGATGAGTGTCCTTGACACCCCTTTTGTGAAACAGTGTATTTGACTACAATCTGTGACTCACACAGGGCATGAACTGTACTGGCTGCTTATTGCTGTAAGTCAAATTTGAATGTGAAATATATCCCTAATATGCAGCAAGATGAGACAAAGGACTGCCAGAGCTTTATAGATCTATGGCTTTTCATGAGCCCTCGAAAGTAGAGGTTGTTTGGGATTTGTTCGGTTTTGTTGTTGGTTTTTTTTCACGGGTACATGTAGAAACAAGGTCACAAAATCTTTTTTTTCTCCTGCTCATATACAGTTGTCAGCACAACAGCCCACATTGTATCTGATAGCCAATATATTTTCATACTTCAGGACTTTCAGAATACCTTTCACCAAATCCAGGTCTGAATGAAAAGTATATCCTATTGAATAGTTTCTGTTACTAAGTGGTTGGAAACTTTCTTTGTGTTCTGTCTAATCAAAATTTCTTTGAGAGAGAAAAAACCCCACTCTCTTGACAGAGTAGGTAAGTAAGCCTTTATGTTTAGATTAAGCCTTTATGTTTAGATTAGTGATAAGGTTGCTCATCAGCTGACAAACTGAGCAGAGTTCTTGATACAGCCTGAATGGCTGTTAGATCTAGTAAAATGCATATTAAATGTGTTTGTCCTAATGTTTTGCCAGTTCTTGCCAGATTATCACTTAAAAATTTGGCAGTATTATGCTTGAGTGTAAAGTACGCCTTCACAAAAGGATGTTGCTTTTTGTGTCTGCCCAAAGATGCAGAAATCTTGAGGGATTTGTAGATTAAGAGTAAATCTACTGATTTCCTATAATCTTTACAGCTGTTTCCCTTTTGGAAACTCTACAAACTCTGGTGATAGTGAGAATCAAATTCTAAAGATGGATTACTAATGTGACTTGGAACATAAAAATCCTATGAATGATATGGGGAGGGGGGGAAAGGTGTTTTCTGACAGTGTGAACATCAAAATGCAGCTCCTCATGGTGGCCAGGCCAAAGCAGTCTTTAGACTCAGCTCTGTGGAGCGAACAGTGCTCAAAGTGGATTTCATGCTCACACGTCCTCCTTTGTGTTGGTGAAAAGAGAGGCTCCTGCCCAATGCGGGGCGGCGGGACTCGGATGCCATTCCCAAAGTGGGCTGGCTGTGAGACTGCTGCTCTCCCGGCACTGCCTGCTCTCAGAGACACAATTTTGTTGTCATCGGCAATTTCAATGCTCTTCAGAGCGCTGCAGTTCCCTTGTAGGAAAGTTGTTGCCATAGAAGTGATCTTTACAGAGAGCAGTGGTAAGAGCTTGCAGGTTGGTTGTTATTTCAGTCACCTGGGATTGTGTGGGGCTCCTGCAACAGCTGGCTTGTTTGTGGGGTCTTTTTAAAATTCAGACTTTGATGTAATTTTAAAAAAAATATTTTGTCTTATTTTTCAGTTAAGAAGAAATAAAGGGAGAGCTGGACTAAGCATCTTCCTTAGGAAGTAAAGAATTTTGCATCTTAAGCCAAGTTATTCTTATAAAAAATGGACTTAGTGTCGATTTGCTTTCTAAGGGACCAGATGGGTTTGATGCCTGTCTGAACTCTGTCATTATCTTCTAAATCTCCAGGTGTAACCTCTGACCCTTCTCTGAGGCATCTCTTTGCTGACAAACCTGAAATCCCAGTTGTTAGCTACCTCACCCGGGCTGTTTTCAGTCCTAATTCCTCAGCTTTCGGGTGAGCCAGTAAAACCAAGGTCCCTTTTGCTGTTTTCGGTTGAGGAGGGCACGCTGCCATTTTCCAGCAAGTTGGCATTCCCAGCAAGTTCTGTTTTGTAATCACCCAGGCTAGCACTCTGGAAAACAGATTTGACCATTTCTTTCTTAACAAACAACTCAATTTCTCACCACAATTACCTCAAACCGTTCTGTGGCAGTTTCACAGCTATGGCAATCATTAGGAATGTTCATTATTTTGTTCTTTATCGTACTTGCCTTTAGTCACACATTAAATGCACATTGCTCTCTGAAGCTCTGCAGCTCTCTTTGTGCATTGTGTGACCCCATACCTGGACCTTTAATCAGGCTGTGGGAGTGCTCCTGTATCGCACTTCCTGAGGTGAAGAATAGGGCTCTGTAAGAGAAAGTGACTCAGGATCAAATATTAATAATCACCCTTTCATTGTTGCTTTTGCCATTTTTCCATTTCAGAATAAAAGGCATAAAATTTGAGGGGAGGGAAAGCAGAATTTCAGGCAGCATGATTTATTTCTCACAGTATTTTTAGATTCTTTAAGTATTTTAGTCAAAAAGCTAAAGGCTGCTAGAATAAGAGCTATGGGATGTCTGCTCACAACTGGCTCTGAGTCTGTTTACAGCGGTTATGTTCCTGCTCCTAAAGGCAGATCCAGAGCTGAACTTTTGCAAAGGTTTGAGGTGGGATTTGGTTCAGATTGTGATTTGCTGTTACAGCAGCTACAGGCCCCTGCTGAGATCAGGGCTTCCTTTTGCTAAGTAGCTGATATCAATTAAGAGGCAGATTCACAATACGAAGAAAAAGGACAGAACAAGAATGCAAGAAGGGAAACATTATTTTCCTTTGTGTATTTGTAAGATGACAACTGAGTCTGGAACTTAATGAAATATTTGGGAACTGAACTCAGATGTTCCAGGCCAGTGTTCAATCATAAGATATCCTTCCTCTGGTTTGTTGCATGGCTGGGATGAGAGTAGAGTGAAATAAACTCCGGAGCTACTCTGCTGGTGTTTGGCAGCTCTTTCATGAGCTTCCGCCTGTATGTGCTTCTCTTTGCCCTTGCTTCCCATTCCCATACATTGAAATTTCCCTGCTGCAAAATTTCAGTCCTTCAGTAACAAAGATGTTCCAAAAAATGTCAAGTGACAGATGAAGTAAAGGTCTCTGCCTGGCCTTTCACCCTGCCAGAATGTTTACAAGTAAAATGCAAACCTAAGGGATTTTATTAAACTTTGCTTTCTGCTGTGTTAGAATAGTTCCTAGAGTAATTTTGGCTGCTACCTTTGTAGATTACAGTCCTGAGTTGGATATTGGTAACTCTCATGCTTTATTATGTATGAATACTCTTCTCCATGTGTCCCCCCCCCCTTATTTTTTTCTTTTAGCAGCCTTGAGTCATGGGATTAGGCCACACTGCCAGATTTTGTCTGAAAATTAAATGCTTGCAGTTTTCCTGAGGGTGATTAGGCTCTCAGGAGTGTGAACCTAAGGCTGGAAAACACCAAGGATCAGAAAACAAAGGCCTTTCTTTAAAATAAAAATATTTCTAAACTGTTTCTGTTGATTTTAGGGACTGACCCACGTTTGAAGGTGCAGGTTGGTTATGCTGTGTTGTATGTCTCATCTCAAAACAATGCCCACAGTACAGGGCTGTGTGCTGGGCTGTGACCCCTTTATTTCATAACACCAGAGGCTTGGAGCAGGCATGGGGCTTTGCTGGCAAATGCCTTCAGCACAAAGTTCTCCATCACAGCGTGCTGGACCTGCTCTAGCTGCTTGTGCTCTGTGCAGCAGGTCCCGGCGGGACGGGAGAAGGAGCAGGAGCGGTGCAAGGAGCAGCCTGGGTGTGGTGTCTTTACTTTCCTACGCACAGCTGACAGAGCCAAACTGCAAACTGTGTCAGCCACAGGGGGGGAAACTTGGGCTAGAGCAGACCACGGTGTTTGTATAAAAATGAAGGAAAGCTATGAATAAGTGTGTTCAGGGAGCAAATACAGGCTGTGTCTCTTGCCAAGGCAGTGGAAATACCCTTTTGGCCTAGATATCTTTTTAGTTGAGTGATAAAGGCAACCTCGGGCAAATGATTTCTGTGTCCATTCATCTAACATACATATTTTAAGACTTACTCTTGTGGGAAATTTTACCTGCGTTAATAATGTCTCTTTTATTGTTGTCTCCATCCTCTCTGTCGCTTGTGACTGAGAGCAGTGTGCCAGGATAATGGGAATTGGGACACGGATTGCATTATAGATATCAGTGGGAATTATAAGCACGCATCAGAGGGAAAACTTCAGAATGTTAGAAACAGAGGTATTCTTGATCTTCAGTACATAAAAAATGCATTGAATTTAATTTAAGTGGTCATCTCACACTGTCCTCACATCCTCACAGTGTCAGTGAGGGATAAATTCTTCTTTCAAATTTCCCAACCTAAAACCACAGTAGCTGTGCTGGAAGTGTGTGAAATTTGACCTAGAATCTGTGCTAGTGTTGCATCTCCATTAGCACAGTGTGTGTTGCATATGACAGCAGTTATAAGGTAACAGCCTTGCGACAGGGGAGCTTTGCTTAGAAAAGTTTTAGAAGGTCTCAGTCTTATCTCCTGCTGCTGATTTTCCCAGACTAATATCATGGATTGTTGAGGAATACCCTGAATTTTATAGAGGTCAGCAGGTAAACTAACTTAATTTCAATAAATTAGCTTAGATAAGCAAGAACAGCAGGCAGTATCTTTTGCTAACCTTGGAGCTGATTAGTATGGAAACTGTGTATTCATCTCAGGAGGTGCCTGATAACCCAAAATGCATTCTCACCATCACCATTAGGGAAAAAGTAGTATCTTGGAAAGACATTTCGAGGTAGTCAGAGGCAGGCATAATGATAGACATAGGTGACCATGTCGGTTGTCCCTACAGATTTATATACATACCCCAAAACCAGGCTTCGTGTTCCACCTCCCTTTGAGCTGGTGACACAGTCTCTTCAGTTTGAGAACATGACAACTACATCTTCTCACCAGGACCCCTCAGCAAGCCCTACTCCTTTCACCAGGGGTTTCCAGGACATGCAACCTGCCTGCCTGCCTGTCTTCCACAGCATTTACTGGAGCACTCAGTGACGCTCCAGGCCTGCAGCGTCTTTTTCAATGTGATGCACTCAGCTTTGCAAGGTGCTGGCAGGAAGCTCAGGTTTCCACTTCAACAGAGGGAGAGCTGGGGACTGTGCACTCGACAGCATTAGGGCAGCTACCCCAGGGCAGTCTCCTCCCAAACCAAGGTGCCAGGACTCTTGACTTCTCTTAGAAGCAGACAAATCAGATGTATGTAATGAGATTTGATGGTGTGTTCATGTTCTGTTGAGAAGAAGGAGGAGCTTTTGGCTCCTAAAATCACAGTACAGATCCACATGTGAGACAGGTACATTGGCAACTTAAGCTGTTATCTTGTCAGCCTGTTTCACTGAGAGGGAGGGTGTTTTTCTGATGACTACGTGAGCTCTGTTTTGCCAGTCGATCTGCATATCCACTAGAGGTGTTTTGCTGTGACAGTTTCCTGGAAGAGTAAAGTGGCTGAGCTGTACAGAAATCCTTGAACCTCCTTGTCTCACAGCATGCAGTACTTTATTTTTCCAGGAACTCCTTTACGAGTGTGCCTGCATTGCAGCTATCAATCAGCTGCTTGGCTCTCATCTCACCTCTCCCTTCCTTACTCAGAGGGGGTGCTTGGAGTCTCAAATTTGCTTCACAAAGGCAAAATCACCACTGGCTGTGGCAAGGAATTTGCAAACTGTGGCTGAAAACCTTCTTGAGATTTTCACTGGGCCCAGCTCGTGCATAGCTATGATAAAGAGCTGTTGGCCAGAGTTTGTCCATGTAAGTTTGACCATAAGCTTTAGCTCCATGGAATACTGCTACTTTATTCTCTCTCCATAAGGCCCAGCGGTGCGATAAATCCACATTCCTTAGTCATCTGATTTGCACGCCAAATTTTTTCACATAAAGGCTGTTTTCCGTTGGCTCATTAGAAGCTGCACTTCAAAACCTACTTGTTTTGGGAAAAGAGGATATGAAAATTAAAACTAGTAGCAAATCAGGATTCTGGGCTCTTCTCTATAAGGGTCAGTGTGTTCCTTTAAAAACAGACATTGTGAACTTCAGGCATAGGAAACTGGGAATTATGCCAGTACAGGATAGAATGAAGATTAATGCAGGCAGCTCCTAGGCAAGTTTTCCATATTTCCTTTCCAGGATGTCAATATGCTAAGATTATTTATGAATTTATATAGGATATTGTTATAAAGGCTGCCAATAAAGACTCTCCCTCTTAACCCAAACTGTAGCAGTTCTGATGTTTCAGTGTGAGGCTTCTCCTGCACAGAGCTGCTACTGTGCTGAGCAGTGTTCATGTGAAGAGAATACATTTCTGAAGGGATTATGCTGAAATCGCCCAACTTGTTTCCCTTTAGGCTTAAGTGAGATTTAAATTTTGGCTTGTGGATGTGAAAAACAAACACATAGATTTGCTGAATTGCTTCCTGTTCCCAGGAAGCACTTTCAAATAAAGATAAAATTCTTTTAACGCTCTTTTGCTCACTCACCTCAGTATAGGGGTGAGCTCCTATGAACTGAGACAAAGCTGCCACATTAGGATAAATATTAGCACCTCACACATACCCTGTCCCAGTTTTTTATGGATGCTCCAGTTTTTCCATTGTAGCCAATTATGTTTGAAACTAGCAGTTTGTCCCAGTTTCACTAAAATAACACCTTACGTTTATGAAGTGCCTATTATCACAAGTTTTCCCAGCATTTTACAAATGACAAAAATATCCCTTAATACCTGTGAGAGCCAGTGGGAGATAGAGGAGGCAATTGGAAATGAAATTACAAAGACAATACTAGCAATAAGAAAAGACAAAATGCAGTACTTTGAATTGTTAGAATTAATGAATAAGTTTGAATCTGCCTGTGTTTTACTCGGCCTGAGATCAAATATTGAGTTGAAATCTAGAAAAGCAGAAAATGTAAAGATTCGCCCTTTTGTCTGTCAGAAATACCTTTGATTTCAGGAGAAAAAACCTTGTGAGAGTTGCTAGGATTCCCTGTGGATTTCTATTACGTCTCTTAGTAAAAATCCATTGTTCTAATGCTTTTTGACTATGGGATTTCTTCACTTTTGGTCGATTTTATCAGCTTAATAAGAAAGCTACTGTTCTGTCTTTATTTGGCAGACTGTGTCTGCCAAATGAAAGTTCTTCACAAATTAATTAAAGATTATTTCCTGCTTTGCCTGGCATTCCTCAGTAATAATGCCATTTTTTTCAGAATTCATGCATGACCTTCTCAGTCAAGCTCTGTCGTGCAAAAAAAACCACCGAAAGCTTGTCATAAGTGTATCTTTGACTCAGTGCTATTCAACACTACACAGTTCCATTTCTTATTTTCTTTATTCATTGGTGAGACAGGATTATGCTTAATCCTATCAACAGCCTCATATTTGTGATGTGCTGGCATCTTTTCTAGCTATTGTGCTCTGTCAATTATTACAGAGGCTGTTAGAGAGATGTGTATAGGACATTTCAAATTGTTGAGCTGGCAAATGTTTACTCCAAGTGGCTTTTGATTCCTAAGAAAATCCCAGGGGGATTTGAATTGGTCTTTTGCTCTTTGCCTTGCATGTTAATTTTCTGTCATGTTTTTTTTTGGCAGGGGTACACTAAACATTTATGCCAATGACACTGTTAGATGAAAAATGCCACCAAATGTAAATCAGACCCTTGTGCAAAGTAATTTTAGTAAAGCGTAAACATACCTCACAAACAATCCACAGTGTACCCATTCTTTTATGGCTAAATTTCTCTCTGACACACAGAGGAATAGTGTTATCCCACTTCAGAGACACTAGCAATTGTAGGTGGCTTTAATGTAGCTATAAAAGTCACATCCAGTTCTTTTCAGCCTGAGATTTGAAATCTCATTCAGTGGAAATGATAAGGCAAGTTGCAGAAGGCCATCAAGGAGGTGGGTTCCCTTTCCAGGGGAAACAGCAGAAATCTTGCTTGTCTCAAAGCAAGAATCTTCTCCCTGCTTTGCAGAATTTCCCAAATCTGCAAGCAGGTTTTTAACATGTGGAAAACTGTTACTTCTTAGAATTTATTGATTATTCTCTTTCCTTTTGCACCTGCAGGCCTGTGAAATACTTTGCTGTGCAGGTCTTTGCTGGGAATCTGGGAGGGTGCCCCCTTTCCTACAAAGGCTGGGGTGATGTTACACCCTGTGCAGAATGAGGCACGCATTGCTCCTTGGTGCACAGGCTCTGGGCTGTTCTGCATCTACCCCTGGGTGCTGAGACCCACCAAAATCTGGGTGAAGTGGACTTCCATTGGACAGGTTTTTTTGGAAGAGTTGAGGGTGGAAGGCAGTAAGGTCAGACAGAAAGGTTACCTAGCAGACAGGGCATTGGCCTTACACACATTCAGGAGGCTGCTTTTGCTCTGGCTGTTGTCTCACCCTTTGGACAAACTACTTTCCATCTCTTTCCCTGCTTTTTGTCTCTCCTGTCTTTTTCAGGGCACATACACTTCCAAATAGGAATGATCTCCCAGCATGTTTTCCTGGCACACTGTCAGTAGCACCTTGAGAGCAGTTAAGGTCTCTCTGGTCACTGCAGCACCACAAGTGGCCCGCTCAGATTGCCTGCTGCTAGGAATTGTGGATGCATTGCCACCCCTGAAAATATTCTCTGCCTTCTCCCTCTTTTTCCAAGATTGCTGTGTGTCTGGGAAGTGGAGTGGCGATGGAGAGAGGATGCTTTTAGAAATATTTATTCCTTTTTTCTTTGTTGGTTTGTAATAACTTTTTATTCAGTGTGGCAGAGGAGATATGACGTGGCAGTGACTGCCTTGGCCCTGCTGGCTCATGCTCTTCCCTCATGCAGCTCCAGCAATCCAGCCAGGGAAGCCACACAGGAGCACGTGTGCTGGCTAATGTGTAACTACCTTTGTTCTGCTGTTGTTCTTTCTGAGCCTTGGCTCTTTTTTTTTCCAGGACTTCGGTGTGTTGTTTGGTTGTATTTTTTTACTTAGAAATGTAGGGCCTTTTGGATCATTGCATCCAGCCTTCTGCTATCTCAGGTGCAGCCGCATTCAGTCTCTTTCCCAAACCTGACAAGCTCTGTCTTAAAACTGGTTACAATTACTCCCACTGGAATGCTGTTATAAAACCTGCACATCTCACACTTGTAAGTATTATTAGTTTGCCTGTGCTGGTGCAGCCAGGATAGCAGAGGCCCATATGGAAGATGCAGGATGTCACGCAAGGAAGTTTTTCTACTGGGCTTGTTTCCCCGCTTCCCTGAATGCCACCAAGTAAGCCAACAAAATATTCTGTCACTTTGCCAATGTAGCCGTGTAAGATAAGGCATGGATTTCTTTTCACATTCTTATCTGGCAAACTATGTTATCAGAGCTTTTTAGAATAGACTGCAGATAGAAATTGTACATTTTGCAACTGCATTGGTTTTGGAAGATGCTTCAAAGTATGGGTCAAGTCTGGAGGCAGGATTTACTTCAGGTCAGGTTAGGGGAGGAAGGAAGGGGATAGCAGGTGGAAAGAGAGAAATGTTTGAGTGCCTCAGGTCATCTGCAAGGACTGAGAAATGCCACACTAGAGGCTTGGGGAAAGAGCAGCAACTTTTTTTCACTTGCAGGTAGAGAGGAGATGCTGTTTAGCTCCTCAAATCTTTTCACTGTTGCTGTGCTGCTGGCAAGGGCACTTTGACCATGCGGGACTGGTAACAATCTGGAGCTGTGCCCTCAGCTTGCCTCAGCTGCAGATTGCACTGCTGCCACAGACAGATCCTCCTCAGTTGTGTGCCCTTGCTCTTGGTAAAAACAACACATCTGTTTTTTCAGACTGTCTAAATAAACTGACATGCCCTCACAGGAGGTGTATAGCACTGCACCAAGTAAGTTGTTAAATAAATTTAGTTACATTGATATTTCTTTATATGAACAAAGCCTTAGAAGAAGCTTAAGCTTAAAATTTTCTAGAAAACATTGACTGACTGTTGGTATGCATCTGATTTTCCTTGTTCCCTGAAGAAGCCTTTCAGAACTCGTTTCTTAAGGGAACAGGAATGCAGGAAGTTGATCGACAAGTTTTCTGACACTGATTTGCTTTCTCTTTAAATTACAGCTACTTTCTCTGAGAGACTTTCCTGCAGGAGCTCAAAAGCAGGTGCTAGGAATGATATTCCTGCTTAGGCAAATGTCAAAACGAGAGGGCTTTTAAATTGTAGAACAAATTCAGGGCATTTAGAAGTAGCAGAATTCAAAGAATGCTGGAAGTCTGTCCTGATCCTTGTTGTGTAGGGAGGAGCTGCATTTCTCATTATGCTCCCCCTTACCTGTCCGAGAGTCCTCTCCTCAGTTTCCATGATGTGCCTGCTCTTTGCTCTCAGGTCACCAGGCAGCCTGGGTTAGACCTGATTACAGATATTTGCACTTCTTGTGCCAGTATATTGCATTAATCACCAGGGACAGCTAAGCTTGTGCCTCAGCTTGAGGAGGCTGCATCTTTAAAAGCACCCACAGGAGTGAACCCTAGACACAGAACCACAGCACGTGCTGGTTCCACAGAATTCTTTCAATCACCATAGGTGCTCAGATTGCCCAAAATTCAGAGGAATTTAACTGAGTAATCTTTAGGGTGTGCAAAATTGGTGTGACATTCCAAAATTCCTCCTCCATCATAGCGCTGATCACTTGTGTTTAATCGGTTAACTCCCTTTTGTTTGATCCCTCTGTGAACTCAGGTCAGTAATGTGATTAATTAATATTATTTAGAAGGGTTTTAAACTTATTAATATTAGTTAGAAGGGTGGAATGTGCTGTGTCTTATGTGCTGTGGTACTAGTGATATTAGGCACTGATGTATTCTGAACAGACTCAGGACAAAACACTGCCTTTTATTGAAAGGCATAAATTGGTCCTATTTCTTTGTGCCCCTGCCTGTCCATGTACTCTGCTGTTCTCTCCAGAGTTTCTGCATGCTTCCAAAATGTTTTAAAAGATGTGATTTCCATACACTCTCTTGACAGTGGTCAAGATGTTTCCACTCCCCAAGGCGTTAAAGTGAAGGGGGAGGTTATTTTTTAACTCATATCTGTTCGTCGGGAGAACTTTGCATACGTGGTTTTCTGTAAAATATCATGAATACTTTAATATGCTTCTACAGTGTGATTCAACATTAATTATTCTCAAGGAATTGTGTATTTGTGCCAGCTGTAAAGCACAAAGGCAATTGTGCTGTGAATGCAGTGATAATGCAATTGAGAGCAGTATAGGTCTGTTACAGTAATTTATCCTGGATATCTGGCGTATCCTGGTTATTTGGACACATGGCTTTTATTCTGGACTGGTGCAAAATTAATTACAATTCCTGATGTTGTATGTGCAGCTGCTTTCCCTCAAAAAAAGAAAACCCCACTGGGGCAAAAACTTAAAAAGAACACCAAAAGATCAGGAATTGGCACTTGTGTTTGCAAGAATCTGAGTAATTTGACAAGTAGAACAAGAATCAAAATCTTTAATGGTCTGATTGCTAAAACCAGTAACTACAAGAGGAAATCATTAGACATGACCTTCTTGCAAACAGGAATTAATAAAATGTAATCTTAGGCTACAACACATTTTAATTAACGTAATGCCTATTTCTGAGAGATGCAGGTTTCTATAAATATTTTCTGCATATACAGTACTGCTAAAGAAATTGGTATAATCTGGGATTTCAGTCATGTTTCTCTTGGGCATTTTTTTTTCTTTTTAATTTTTTCCTTCCCAACAGAAAGTAGTACCCACATTGACCCCTTATTAGATTATATTTCAGCCAAACTCGATACTATGCTTGGCTAATGAGGAAAAATGACATTAAACTTCCAAGCTGGCTAATATAATAAAAAGAATGTAACAACAATATGTGTTCTTCTCTGTCCAGGAGGCTGCCATGAACCACTGACAGCTTTATTTTTTGTTTGTACATTGGCATCGATGTATATAAAGATAATTGTACCCTCTCCTGTGTCCCAAAATGCAGTAGAAGCTGTGTATGAGGAAAGTAAGAAAGTAGAAAT
Source organism: Acanthiza pusilla (assembly GCA_036630365.1). Taxonomy (NCBI): domain Eukaryota; kingdom Metazoa; phylum Chordata; class Aves; order Passeriformes; family Acanthizidae; genus Acanthiza; species Acanthiza pusilla. The sequence continues at coordinate 18,272,424 of JAXCHO010000006.1, forward strand.
AACCACAGGTGTGGGACAGATGAACTATATGGGCAGAAAGGTGTGAGACATCAAAAGCCAAGGTTTTGCCTTTTCTGACTTCTCATTTATTGTGCACAGCCAGATGTAGAATTAAAGTGTCTGGACAACAGTTAGTTAATGTGGAAAGAAGGATTACTTAATCCCAGAATCTTTATTGTGCCTGATCTTTCTCTTGGCCTACTAAAATCTGGTCTTATGAAGTCTTTGATTTACTTCAGATTTACTGGGACTACTCTTTACCATCATTAGTACTACATGAGATTTTATTAACAATGATAATGCAACTATCATAGTGTAGAAAGAAGAAAAATATATAGTTTAGGAAAATTAACATTTGAAAATTTTGTTTCTTTTTCAATAGACATTTATCCAGTTTAAAGAGCATGCAGCATCTATAACATATGCAAGAGAATCACATCAAGCAGATAGCACATGGAAGCATGAGATCATCTTGTTTGCCACTTCTGCTCACGCAAGTCTGTTGTATGTCATACACTTTCAGACATCTCTGATTCAGAAATTTGATCTTCCAGGAAGAAACATCGCCATGCCAAGACACAGAGGTGACTTTAACTCTTCCCTGTGATGGTGGTGATGCACTGGAACAGGTTTCCCAGAGAAGCTGTGGATGCCCCATCCCTGGGAGCATTCAAGGCCAGGTTGGATGGGACTTTCAGCATCCTGGTCTGGTGGGAGGTGTCCCTGCCTGGGGTGGGAGGGTTGGAACGAGATGGTCTTTAAGGCCCCTTCCAACCCAGACCATTCTATTGCTACTTAATCTTGTTTATTGATTCTTCAAGAAGTTCTCTGAGATGTGATATGAGATTGCCTCGTATAGGGAAAATAAGGGGGACATGGGGTGAAGTAAGAGAAGAGACAAAGTTCCCCAACTTTTCCTTTGTCTCTGGACATCAGAGTGGATTCAGTGGGAAGGAAGCACACTTAGCCTTTCAACCCTACGGGACTGTTAGCAGGGGCCTGGTGAAGTAATACACCCTTCAAATGCTCATGTTGATGAGCTTCAGTGGCTTTTTAAAACCAGTAATCTACACTACTTCATTCATTGTAAATGGTTTAATGTTTTGCATTTTGAGAGTGCATTTCAGTCAGAGCTTTACAAATACTCATTAAGCCCCGAAACACTGCTCTGGAATAGATGAATAAATTATATGGGGAAAGTAATCATTAGAAACCTTGTTGTTTTGTTGAATGGTGTACAGTTTTCATGTAACCCAGGACTTAAGTGCAGCAAGTCCTTGACACCTATTTTCACTTTCCTATATGAATATTCATTTGGCTTAAGTTAGCATTTCATCCCCACATCTTATCAGAATTAAAATTCATCCTCCTCTAATGGAAACTGCTGTTTCACTGCCACAGACAATGGTTGGCATCAAATAAAATTGTTCTTTGTTCCAAAACTATGGTTAGAATTCAGTGGTTAATCAGATGCTGATAGCAAACACTCTCGGTTTCCTTTACATCCATGTGACAATACAAAAGACAATTGATCTGTGGCTAGTGTAAGATTCACTCTCAACATTCCAGGCACATTGGGCTTTGTTAATGCTCCAATATAGAGCTTGACATTATGTGTTGCCTTACTTTGAGTTGTATTTCTTTCCCCTAGTGCAAAAACTGTTCTATTTTTCGAATTCTATCATAGATTTCTCTTAAAAACATATATATTACACATATCTATGGATTTCACACTTGGTTAGTGCTACATTTTGGTCTTAAAATCCCTTTAGAATGTTAAAATGAAAAGTAAGGACACTCCAAGGGACATATGGCGAGTTATTAAATGGTTCCTTCTAAAAATCCAGCCTGAATCTGATCCACTTTGTTAATCTCCAGATGTTTCTCATTGCATTAGTATCAACTTAACTGAAACAAGTTTAGTCGGGGTGCTCATAACAGGAAAAAAATAACCATAATGGTATCATTTTTGCTTATTTTCTCAGTGAAGCTGATATTCGAAAAGCTGGAGTTGTAGGTGCACTTGATCCTGCCATCAGGTCTTATTACATCAGAGCTTAGATGTCCACAGAGCCAAGGGTAAAACCAGCAATATCCTAATTCATCCTGTAACTGCTTTATGAACTGTCTGTGCAACACCTATTCAACATGATTCACAAGCTATAAAATAATCTTAGAAAAGTAAATATTCTCAAAACAGTTAAAACTGAAAATTGCAAAGCTGATTTCCGATGTACCAAAATAATTATGTTCCAGAGTTTATATGATGAAATCATCAATACTACCAGCTGTTTTTTCAGCACTCCAGATGGATATAATTCTGATAAAATGTGGAATTTTAACGTGATTTTACCTGATTTGCCTTAGCAGCAACAACCCCAAAGGCAGGGTTCAGTGGAATAATGATCTTCAGTTGAGGTATTTGTTGTGAAATTCACCGAGGGTGGAGAGAATGGCCTGAAGTGCAAATGCTGGCTTGTTATCAATCTCTGGAAATGCCTCGGGCCACTTCTGCCACTACTACAGCAAAGCTGCACCCTCCACTTGGGAATCAGCACATTCCCTACAGATTTGCATATAATAGAAGTAGTTGTGATAGTTTCTCAAAAAAGTCATTGTTTTCACCATGCCTTTGCCAAACCTGAGCCAGAAACGTGTCATCAAAGCAGTCATTTATGTATTTACAAAATGAGCGCTGTTTTTACGCTGTTGCCATGGGACACCTATAGCAGGAAATGAGCATAACACCCACATAATTATTGTTGACAGAATACAGTTTCAATTTTATCAAGTGTAGCCCCTACGTGATATGCTGTTAAGGCAGCCTTCAACATCTCAGCGAGCGAAATGCTGATTTGAGGAGCAGGCAGTGCCCAAAAGAAATGTACAATTGTTACGCTTGAAAGACAGAACACGTTAAAGACGTCTCTTTCACTGACATGATATGGGAGTAATCATTGCGAAGTCTCCGAGGAGCAATTAGAGTTGTTTTTTATTAAATTTTCATGTCTTGATTGACATTGAAACTGAATGAATCAATATGTAAATCCAGATTACAGTGATCTAATAAGATATTGAGAAAGATGATACTTTACAAAACATTCTGTGGAAAAACTCTACAGCACTGAGAGAAAAAACCCCATAAATTTATCATTTTTCAAATTGCCTTGCCATTGTTCTTGCTTTTGAATTTAATCTGCTTAGCTACTATTTAAATTAGATTTCAGAGGATGCTGTAATTAAGAAGTGGGATATAATTCATCATTTGTAGAGATCACATCCATTATGTATCTAAATAATATAAGTTATTTATAACAGTGTTGTATAACAACCTTAGAGAGCTTTAACCATTAATCAATAACAATGGAGAGATCTCAATGTGTAAAATTAAATCAGGTATAATAATATTCCAGTTTGACAAATATCAGGCTATACCTTGCTGAAATACAGATTTCTCTCCTCTTAATTGCATGGCTACTTACCTCACTGATTAAAAGGAAATCTATTTCAGAGGGTTTTATTTAGAATAGCAACACATTTGTATGTATTTAAAAGATGTATGGAATAGTCCTACTCCCTCAAGAAAGGAAGTGTCAAATAAGAAAGAAGAATTTTTTGGAAAGTAATACTGCAGTAAATGAGGAAGGTTTCATTTCTTTTAATCTATATAAAATAATGAAGGGTTTTTTGTATGAATTAAGTTTGTATTGTTTATCCATTTTGACATCCATATTTTAAAAAGCTGGAATCAAAAGGTGTGACACCGGTACAAGTGTGTTAAATTACTGAATGATGTTTTGCTGACCTTGCTGACCTTTTGAGTGGTAAAGTAAGCTGAGGTCCTGAGTCTATTTTGGTCTTTTCTGTGGAAGTCCACCTACACAGGCTCTAGAGGAACGAAGAATATATGACAGTTTAAAAAAGGGTATTTTCTTTACCACCTTGACTCAGTCCAGTTAGATTCAAGAGCTCTCCTCAAGAACTTGCAGAAGGTTTTTCTCATTGTATCTGTGTTTTGAAAGTTACCTGTGCTGTTCTGCATGGTTAGAAGTTGCTCCCCAGCTCCGTGTGACAGCAAGATTGGTCACAGGTGTCAACGTGTGGCCTGACTGCTTCAGGGTGTGAACAGCTGTCTTTGGACAGCATACCCTCTCTCCAGCCCCTGCTAACCTCCCAGGGCTTCCTGGGCATCTGAATTAAGTTCACAGCCCACAAGTGTCCTAAGGCTGATCCTGTATCAGAAATTAAGGCAGAACTGGGATAGCAAAAATTTTGCCCGTCCTGGATTTGCAACTTATGGATGTATTTTTTTTTTCCTGGGAAAGAGACAATATTTTCCTAGTTTTATTGTGTGTGATTATTTATTTATTTTTCCTCCTTAAGCCAAGCAAAATAAAGTTTTATTTTTATCTCACTGTGTTTTGGGCTAGGTGGAGATACAATCAGGCAAAGAAACACAGGAGGATATTTATGGAACCATGCAATATTTGGGGATGGAGGAAAAGTAGAGCGATATCCCACAGGATTTTTTTAGTTTTTCAATTTTGTTTAAAGCATGTTTTCCTGTTACTATAGCTACTGGTTGTGTCGTGTTCACATATAGATGGTTTATCACATTGCCTTTGGAAACTGATTGCTGTTGCAAATCATTGGAGCCAGGAGTGGAAGGGATACAGGTGTGCAGCAGGAGACTGCAGAAGGAAGACCACGGAAGGACTTCAGCCCAGCATAGGAAGAGACAAAAACAGATGTGGAGGATTGTCAAGAAGGCACACGTGCTAGGATTGTAACAGAAAGCAGGAAGAAACTGGAAAGAAGTCAGGTATTAGAAAACTGTGATGAGGTATGTGCACTTCGTGTCGCCAGAAAAGTGAAGTAGAATTATTAACCCTCAGCTATCTCCTTCTGGAGCCAAGCAGATAACCAAAATCTTAGATTCTTTTGCAAAAGGGTCTTTGAAAAAGGATCTGGTAGACCACAGTGGGAAGAAATTGCTCTGCCTGGCAGAAGCGTATTTAAGGAGGGGACTGAGACCTTGGCAAGTTATAAGCCCACTGAGCAAGTCACACCTCTGGAAAGGTAGGGCATAAGGTGCCAAAATTGAATCTTGTCTGGAGTCTTGTGTGGGGATTGCTATTAGTATGTGGGGACATGTATTAAGTGATCTTCAGAATAGCAGCAAGCTATTTATGGGTATTTTAAGAATAATTACGCAAAAATCCATTTTATCAAAGGCTTTGACACATTCAAATTTGAAAACATCCTGTTGAATAGGTTAGTTTCTATTACAACTAAGGGGACTCCTTAAGGGTGAAGTTTTGGGTCTTCCAAAGGAAATGGAGAGCTAACTTCAGGAGGAGCCTAGAAAGTAAATTCAGGGGTCTTTAATTTCTTTAGAAAAAACGGCCTAGTGAGGATTATTGGGATTATGTGACATTCCGCTTGCCCTGACTGTGGTATGTACTTCCAAAAAATGGCAGTTTAAAAAAGGGCTGAAAAACAAGGTAATACCAAGTCATGGAATAGTGGGCTCAAAACTGGGGGAAAAAGCTTTGGTGGGAATAAGGTGAGGTATTGTATACTGGGGAAAGAAATCAAATGCATAATTTGTGAGGAAACATCAGAGAATTGAACAGCTTGATTTAAAATGCTGAAGATTTTAGTCTTAAAGATCAGTGATGTCTTTCTTTCCATTTGTCCCATTTCTTAAAAAAGGATCTGTTCATACTCAGGTGTCATGGAATGACAGGGAGTCTGTTTGTGTTCATAAATATGGAATTGACTTCAAGTGTCTGCTTTAAAACAAACCAAATGTTGATAGTCACAAGTACATCAATATTGAAGAACTGAGGGTTTCTCAGTGCTGCCCGGCTTACAGTGTCCTTTGGAAAAAAAAAAGAAAAAAGAAGAAAAAAAAGAAAAATACCCGCAAGCGTTCATTATAAAAATGTAAGTTAAATTTCTGGAAATGATCCCATGACTTTGGCACATAATTGTCCTTTTGTATTTCTCCCTTCTGCAAATAACTTGAGCACTGTGCAGACATTTAACTATTGCCACCTCTGTTTAGAATGATAAGACTTGTCAGGACAAAAATTATGACTATTTATTATTTGGTTTAATTTTTGATTACCAAATATATCCTAGTGCGAGGATTCTAGGTGCTGGGTATGTAAATTATTGAGACTTTGTGAAATGCAAAAGAGAGAAAATGGAGAAGAGATGGGACTGTGTTAAATATAGTAATCATAAAAGCTTGTGTGACAGGAAATTGTAAATTGACTTAGTAATTAGGAAGGCATTCATTCATTTTTGCTTTTGTGTGCATTTTTTTTGCATTTCAGGGGACATGCTTAACTCGATTCTATGAATATAATTCTTTTGGGCAAATGGATATGCAGGTGAGAGAGAGGTAATCAGATATATTCAGATATTTGCATCTAGAAGGTAAATCAGTAAGATGTCTTTAAACATGAAGGACATTTGTAAGGAAATTAGAATTATTTTGAAGATATCTTCTGGATTTCACAAAGGGTGCTTTCAGCACAAACATACTTTTAAAAACTGATAGTAGTTTGGAAAAGAAAACCTTTTAACTAAATATAATTACTGTGTTTTTTACTCGTAGGAGAGTTCAGCATGTTTTGGAAGGAGAAGTTTGGATTTGTTATGCAGCACCAGTGTTGCCTTCTCAATGTCATTTTCCCATCTGTCTTGCTCAGCAGTGTCACTGTCTCGGCTGATGCCTGTGTGCAGTCACCAGTCAGATCCTGCTGCACAGGGAGACAGTGAGCCTCCGAACCGTTCTTGTACAATGTCATGCTCCATATCTTCCTCAGAGGAACTGTGGATACAATTTGAACTTGTTTATATTCTTTCCAGTGGCCAGGAAAATGAATAATTCCTTTTTCCGTATTTGGAATTCCTTCAACAATAGATTTACCATTATTTAATCTTTCTTATTTTATCAGCTATATTTATCTTCTGGTGCTCTTAGAATTCTATTGCCTGACATTATTCCCATGGAAATTTAGGGAAACTTCTCAGTCTGTTGCAAGGAAAATAGTCTCTAAAAATCTTTCTTTGTCTAAAATTTGCCATCACTCTCCCCACAGCATAAACTGCCCTGTATAGAAAGTGTAAAAGATGTTTCATTTAATGTCAGCACATATAAAAAGATAAAACACAATCTATTGGTGACAATACCTTTTCTGTTCTGCTCAAGATTTACTTGGCATTGTATTAATATGTATTAATTCTGTCCTGAAAAGTGCTTAGGCTGGAAATGGGTGATGTCTTGCAGATGGTGTGCCTAATTTTTGTTCATATCTTGTGACTCTTGTCACCCTTCCTTCTGTCTAGCCCTCCTGACTTCTGTAGGTTGTGTTGCTCAACTGAAAACACTCCAGATCAGGAACGAGTATGTGCTCTATATTTAGTCACGTCATCAGCAGTACCATTGTGCAAGTCGCTTATCTTTCTTAACTGTATCAGGGATTGCCCTTCCTCCCCTTGGAAATAACAGAAATTTTTAAAATCAAGAGGTTGCCATGAATTCTTCCTGTCAACTAGACAGCCACTCAATAAAGGTACTTTTTAGTACCTATCATGAGATGACAATTCTTGATGCCCATCTATTTCTAAAAATCTTAACATTTTGAACCAGTATTTATTTTCATAGAAATACAGACTAAAAGGGATCTTGTGAGATCATCTTTTCATAGCTCCTGTCCTGAGACATAAAAGTATACTCAGAATTTCACTGGCAAAAATTTTGTCTGAACCAGTCTTTAGAAATTGGTGATAGGGGACATGACATACCTACTTAGGCTGCTTTACTGCTCATTCCATTTGAGAAAATTTCTGTGTATCATCTGTCTTCAAATTTATCTTGGCATAAATCAAGCTATTTTCTACTTGTGCTGACACAGATGAACAAGGAATAAAATTGATTGGTATGCATTAAATCTCATCAACTCTATTTTGGTTTCGAAATAATGATCTTTTTGTTATCTTGTTTGCTTTCCGTACCCACTAAGGTAATGTTTGGTCTTTGATTTGAATCTTTTTAATTTTTCCTCCCCTTGTTTTAAACAATTTTAAGACTTCAGACTGGAAAAAATCTTTCTGCATGTTTGATCTATTTCATTATAGTGCTCCTTCATCCTACAGCATGACACTGACTCTAGCTGTGCATGGCCATTTTTTTTTTTCGAATTGAAGAGTTCTGTTTTTACTGTTCTCCTGAGATGGCTTTTTCCCAAGCTGTTTGATAATCCAACAGCTAAAGTTGTTTTCCCCAGTTTGAACAAATACACCATAGTGATTCCTTAGTGTAGTTCTGCCATAATCTGAAGGAGTGTTGCAGTTTTGGAGTAATGGCACTGAAAACTTTCCAGGAATGTGGATTTGCCTAATGTCTCCAAGATCTGTTCCCTATTTCCCCTGCTGTCTGGTTTGCTTACGCTTCTACCTCTAAGAATCAATGTATTAATTTCTGGTCCCTTAAGCACTTGCCACTGCTAGATGGGAATCACAATGCACAATCCTGAAGAACAATGTGGTTGCACTACTTATATTTCAGTATAATCAGAAAATGAACTGCTCTGAAATTGTCTTGCAAATTAATCCGTCTCACCATGAAACCTTTCATGATTTTAATTCTCAGTTGTTCCGAGCAGAGCTGGAAAATCATGCTAAAAGGCATAATACATGTTTTGCATTATGGCTTATAAGCTTTCTTAACCAGGATTTAATAATTCAGATTCATTACTACTCAAATGCTCTGCCTCTGTCTGGCCTCACACCTTTTAAAGGTTGTGCTTATCCTTTATAAAATGTACAGGCCATGATGAAAAAGTCATAACTAGAAGGCTTTTCTATGCGTTGTACCTCATTTAAAAATGTTTCCTGAAATAGCAGCAGCTTTTGACCTCTAAGATCATCAAATTCAATTGTATTGAATTCTGTGAAAAATAGGAAATAGATCATTAGAGTATACACCATCCTGAAATCCAGCTGTGATTCTGTAACCTAGACACTGGATCTAATTGTGAGTGATGGAATTGATACCTTTTTACCTTTTTGTCCTTTTTTTGTGTGGAGGGAGGATTCCTATGTACTGCCACCAGCATTATTTGCAGATTCTTAGTCCATGTTTTGTTGAAAAGTTATAGCATATGAAGAATTGAAAAAGTGCAGGGAAACATGCAGACATGAATGGTGAAAGGGATGGGGATGTGTGTAATGAAAGTGGAAAAAAGAGGAAATGAGAAGAATTGGATGTTGCCACTGCCAGGGTGAAGCTGGGTTGTAAGGGCAAGGGCCGAAAAGAAAGGGATGAGGTAGAAAGGGTGTTCATATTCAGTGAGTTTATTCTGGAAATAGCAAGGGCATGCAGTGGCAGAAAAAAGGGTAACAGTTTTATACTGAAAGAGGACGGGTTCAGATCATATATTAGGACAAAATTCTTTAGTGTGAGGGTAGTGAGGCACTGGAACAGGTTGCCCAGAGAAGCTGTGGATGCCCCATCTGTGGAAATGGTCAAGGCCAGGTTGGATGGGGCTTTGAGAAAGCTGGTCTAGTGGAGGGTGGGAGGGGGTTGGAACGAGATGATATTTAAGGTCCCTTCCAACCCAAACCATTCTGTGATTGTATGTTTCCATGAAAGTGTAGATACAGATTTTGGCATACTTTAAAATATATCACTGCTCTCCCAATTTAATAAAGTCATCCAAAAAAATTGGTCCCAGAGGATGCAGACAGAGCAAGTAACATTAGTGACACATTCTTATAAAGCTGTCAAATGTGGGTTCAAACTTGCAGTATTTAGGGACCTCATGATGTCTCCTTGAACTACTGAGTTATCAACAAAGGGAGCCTCTAGCTTTTATTAGACCCTAATGTTGAAGACCATATTTCACTTCCTTCAGCTGAGTTTCCGATATTGTGGCTTAAAGTCCTAGTTTTACCCCAAAACAACTTCTTCCAGACAGTACCTCTGGAGTGCAATGAATATATGTAATAGAAAAGTGTCTGCTATCAGTCAGGGAGGACTGGAACCACAGGCTGACAAAAAGAGCAGAAAAATCGGAAGAATCTTATTAATGAATGATGCCTGGAGGCATTCTTCCTCCAGGGCTCTGAATCACAAACCTATCTCCTGATGAGCCCCACACATCAGCTTGTGAACTTTTGTGAATCTAAACTAAGTTTTCATCTTGATCTTAATTTTGGAATAGAGCTCTGCAAGTTACTGTAAGAAAATATGCTTTTTCAATAATGCATTTGTCTGTAATTAGCAGGTGTACTGTGATAATGTGCTAATGCCTCGGGCACCACGATGCATCAGCTCAAGATTTGGTCATATGACAAGGGTGACAAATTGAAACATAGAGCTTCTAACTTGAGATAATGGAAGTATTTTCACCACAGGCATAGAGGAACAGGTTGCTAAGAGAGGCTGTTGAATTTCTGTTCTTGGAGCATTTTCACATCTTTATGTGGACAAAGGCCTGAGACTCCTGGTCTAAAATCCATGATGATGCTGCAGGAGGCTGCACTAGATGACCACCGTCTCTTTCACTGCAAGAACTGAGGGAAATCAATGAAAGAAGATCTAAGTTCAAAACAAACAAAACAAGGTGATTCTTCATACACAGCTCAGGTAAGATGAGCACTAGGAGCACTTTGCTGTTGCTGGATGATAGAAATCATGTGGGCTCTAGTCTGGACAAGTCCACAGAAAAGATCCATTAGGAGCTACGTATGGAAACAACATCGTGCTCAAGAGCTTTCTGAACTCATAGCTTCTGCAGGCAAGCACTAGATGTAGGTACTGGAGTTAAGGGAAGAAGCTGGGGAGTTGTCTGGCTCTTGCACTCCTTCCCGGCACCTGCTCCTGTTCGGACGCAAGACAGAATGTTAGGCTAAGCAGACCCAGTTCAGATGCTTTTAGGACCTGAAATCCAAAACACAATAATGTTTATTCAAGGAAGTTACTATTCATTTGAGGTGGAGAAGCCCACTGTGTTTTGTCACAGTGGTTGAGTAGCCAAAGCCTGGTGGAGTTACACACTAAATTCAATGAGTTCATGCAGCTGATGGAGCATGGAAGACTTGCTTCAGAGTACCACGGCAAATTAATGTCTCCAGAGCAAGAGTTGGTCTTATCTCTTCTGCACAGCCCTAAACATGCAATGGCACTAAGCAACTTGTATTTGATTTACTTTGGAACTGCACTAGAACTGACCTTACTGCAGGTTCTGTGATAACTCACACCTAACCAGAATGACTTAGAATTGTTAGGGCTTCTGTGTTGGGTTGACATTGGCTGAACATCAGGTGCCCATCAAAGCCACTTTGTCATTCCCACTCCTCAAATGGGCTGGGGACAGAAAATATAATGAAAGGCTCACGGGTCGAGATAAGGGTGGAGAGAGATCACTCACCAGTTACTGTCATAGGCAAAAGAGACTCAACTTGGGGAAATTCATTTATTACCAATTAAATCAGAATAGTATATTGAGAAATAAAATCTTAAAAACACCTTCCCCTATCCCCCCTTCTTCCAACTTTATTCCTGATTCTCTTTCTCTTCCCCCTCAGTGGCACAGGGGGATGGGGAATGGGGGCTGTGGTCAGTTCATCACACATTACCTCTGCCACTCCTGCTCCTCAGGGGGAGGACTCCTCACACTCTTCCCCTGCTCCACAGGGTGCAGTTCCCTTCACGAACAGGTTGCTCCCATGTGGGTCCCCCTCTGGATCACAACTCCTGCTCCAGCATTGGCTCCTCTCTCCATAGGGCCACAGGTCCTGCCAGAAGCCTGCTCCAGCATGGGCTTCCCATGGGGTCACAGCCTCCTTCAGGTATCCACCTGCTCTGGCATGGAGTCCTCCATGGCTGCAGTGGGGGGGCTGCCTCCCCATGGGCTGCAGGGGAATCTGAGTGCCAGCACCTGGGGCACCTTCTGCCCCTCCTTCTGCACTGCCTGTGCTGTCTGCAGGGCTTTTCCTCTCACAAATTCTCACTCCTCTTCTCTGGCTGCAATTCCTCCTTCATTTTTCCCTTTTAAAATCCCTTATCCATTACACTGGACAGCGGTGAGTCCATCCTGGAGCTGGACAGCGTCGCCTCTGTTGGACACAAGGGAAGCTTCTGGTAGCTTCTGTCAGAAGCCACCCCTGCAGCCCTCCCTGCTACCAAACCTTTGCCAAGGTAACCCAATATGGTTTCAAAAAAAAAGCAGGCAGCACACAGAAGTTTTAGTATTAGAAGTTTTAATCAAAATTCCGACTTAGGATAAAAGGCTACAAGATAATTCTCTCCTGCTTTGTGGATAAACTAAAATTCTGTGGATTGTTGGAAGATGCGAATATCAGTTAGTCTGCTATGTATGCCACAGTTATGACCATTCTTGGTTAGATGACACTAGTATAGTACATATATAGTATATATATATAGTACAGTATCTTCTTCTCCAACAGTGGTCAAAAAGGGAAGTCCACACAAAGCTACCCTGATGCACCATACCTGCAGTGTTGTCTGAAACTGGCGTGAAATAGAGCAAAGTCCTCTCTCTTCTGACTGATGCTGCTTTTCTTGCCTCCTGCTTTCTTCTGATGATTTATTTTGGTTATTTAGAAGAAAAAGCAAACGTTATCATTTTCTCTGTACTGCAGCACTCTCCCCTTACACTCTCCCTGCTGCATGCTGGCGTTCTCCCTCTCCCCCACAGCCGTGTCCTCAGTTGGTCTCCTCTGTTTTCCTTTACCAGCCTGTCCCCAGTCAGACCCACCCACCCTTTCCCACCCCTCTTTGCACCCTGTCTTTCCCCTTTTAACACTCTCCTTCTATGCCAAGCTAACAAACGTCCCATTTCCTGGGTTTTTGATCCTTCTCTCTACCCCAGTATCAGAACAGCAAGAACTCCACATAGCCATCCTTGGCTGTGCCACTCATTGAAAAGCAGGTGGACATTTTTGCACCCTGAACCCTTTGGCTTTGTCAGTCCTCCTGCTGCAACTACCACGACGGCCAAGCCAAGGCACTGGCCAAGACTCCCTTGGCATCCATCCTCGCTCTGCTGGCTGGCGCTAGGATGAGAGTAAGAAACCTACGGGCTCTGCTGTACGGCAGACCACTCCCTGTCTGTCCCAAAATCATATTCTGAGTGACTGGAGCACTTCACTCTTATCTTTAGCTGTAGCATCCCCGGGCACCAGCACCAGTAAGGATCTTAGTGTCACAGGTCTGACTGGGAGCCAGCACAGCGTCACTGAAGTGCACCGAGCGGGCTCTCTCACGTTACCCTCCTGCCTTTTCTAGGTCATTGATGAACACAGGGGCTGGCACGGGTCCCTCCCGGTGCCGGTGACAGCTCTGTTTTGTGGGCCGGCTGCTGCCGCTGTCTCTCTGCGCTGTTTCTAACCTTGGTGCCCCCGTGCCCTGCGCCCGAGGTTCAAAGTCCCCGCGGCCTGCGCGTCTCCCCTCACCTGCGCCGCTGGCCCGCGCGTCCCGGGGCACGGCGGCAGCCAGGTGTGCTCACACCTGAACATCCCCAGCTCCGGACGAGCTCGGGGCGCGGCTCGCAGAGCTCCCGGAGCGGAACACGAGACAATCCCGGTCCCTCCGCCCCGCGGGGATGCGCGGGTCCCGCCCGCGAGCAGCCGCTGCCCGCGGGGGTGACCGCGGGGGGCCGCTGCGCCTCAGCGGGGCCGGGGCCGGCAGCGCACGCGGGGCCGGGGGGCGGGCGCGGGGCAGCGGCGGACAAAGCCGGGCGGCAGCACCGCGGGCTCCCGCTCCCGCCGCCGTGCCCGCGGCCTCCCGAGGGGCGGGAGGTGTCGCCCCCCGCCCGCGCCGCGGTGGCGCTGCCGAGCAGAGCCGGGCGCTGGGCGCCGAGCGCCGGCCGCCCGCCCGCCCGCACCCCCGCCCCGGCCGGCTGCGCGCACGGCGAACATGGCGGCGGCGGTGGGGCGGGACACTCTACCTGAGCACTGGTCCTACGGCGTCTGCAGGGACGGGCGCGTCTTCTTCATCGAGTAAGGGGGCGCCGCGGGGAGGGGCGCGGGGGCAGCGCGGCCCCGCTCCCGCCCGCCGCCCGCTCGGGCGGCCCCGCGCCCTCCCTCGCTAACAGGTGCATGTTTTCCGCTTCTCCCTCGCAGTGACCTGACCCGCAGCACCACTTGGCTGCACCCGCGCACCGGGGAGCCCGTCAACTCCGGCCACATGATCCGCTCAGGTGGGTGCCCGGGGGCGGCGGCGCGGCGCCCCCTCCTCAACCCCCGCCCCGCGGCCGGCGGGCTCCGCGGGCGAAGTTCTCACCCCTCCTTCCCGCTCTCTCTTCCCCTCTCCCCCGTGCCTTGCAGACCTGCCCCGCGGATGGGAGGAGGGCTTCTCGGAGGAGGGCGCCAGCTACTTCATCGAGTGAGTACCGGCTCCCGGCCCCGCGCCGGCCGCCCGTGGCTGGGGGGCGCTGGCGGCGCGGCCCCGGCCCGCCCGGGGCTCAGCCCGGCCGCCCCCGCACCGACCCCGCACGTTCATGAGCGATCCGTCCGGGGAGTGTGGCACCGGCGGAAAGTTGGCTCCGGGCGCGGCGGGATGCGGGTTCCCCCCGGCCGCGCTCTGGCGGTGGTCAGCAACAGGTTTCCTTGGAAGCGGCACTGTAGTTTTCCCTGTTTGTTTGGGGTTTTTCGGCGTGCGTGTTTGTTTCGTTGTTGGTTGCTCCCCCTCCCCCCCCGTTATTTACAGTGAGGTTTGCGGCAGGTGGAGCGCTGCCTTGCTGAGCGCCGGCCGAGGTGGAAGGTGGATGGTGGTTTTGGTTTTTTAAATGGCTCGTGGCTGTGGACGCAGCCCCGGGAAGTTTTGCAAGTGAAAAGCTTCCAGTGTTTCTTCCCAGAGACGGGGCGGCACGGATGAACTTGCCTCGCCGGGGCTGGTGGTAGCTGTCGGGATCTTCCATGTGGCATTTCTTGTTCAGAGAGCAGTTACAAGTTGGGATGTGCTGCTTATTGAGGCGCTTTTATTCTGTGAGATGCAAGCATGTTGCAGTGAAGTAGGGTGATTAAGAGAACTTCTTTCAAACATTGGACATATAAGGGTTTTACAAATATAAACACTGATGTAAAAGTAGAGATTTAATCACATGAGTAAAACTCTAGTACATCTTGGATATGGAGTCATGTGTCACTTGTGATGTTTTTGCCTTTTCCTTTGGAAATTTGAATGCCTGACGGATGTAATGGAACTAACAGAAAAGGACTGGGAAATGCTCAGACTATCTCATTGTTTCAGTGCAGGATTGTGATGGCTAACCCAGGTTGTTAAGTACAGCCCCAACGACTGCTGACAGCTGTGTCACAGTTGTCTGGGTTTGAAATGCCTGCAGAGCATACCCCAAAATCTTTGAGTAACTTGAGGTTTTAGTAAACATCAAACTTCCAAGCCGTACCTGGGCCAGCTGAAGGAGGAATTGACTGAAGGTATCACAAATGCCTCACACATAGGATGCTTGTTAAATAAAATTCTAGATGATCCTTAAATGTCCTTTTTTTCACCTATGAAGGAGAAAAAAAGGCATTCAATCTCCATTTGTCTGAGACAGAGAATTCCTTACGGTGCTGGGCTGGGCAGTTAGTTTAGCCCTTGACTCTTGAACAGGAGGTAGTAGCAAAGCACTGGAGAGCAGCTCAATACCACTTAGAGCTGCCACTCTTTGTCTGTGGCCAGTGTGTTGAAAGGAAGGAATAAAAGTTCTATTGGTTACACAGGCCAGAGATGGAACTCTAAAATGTCCAGTCTGTAAATGTAGTGTAAACATATCCTTTACATAAACACAAACTTCTTCCTCCTTCTAGATATAGGAATACATCTTTCTGTTTTTCTGTGTTTTCCAGAAACTTATTAGGGCAGTTTTAGAACAGCTTAAATTCCTTTTCCCAATTGCTCTGTTTGGAAGACCATCTCTTGTCTTCTTTGTCAGACAGTTGCAAAACTTTTAATTTCTAATTCATTGAATTAGAGTTACGAGCAGTGCATTTTCCTAACTTGTGCTAATAGTGTTTTGTATCTTGGACTGGAACTGCTGCAGGAAATGAAATAGGGAATGAAGTATGTATTTTACTGAGCAATTTGATAAACTCAATCATCTTTAGTCAAGGAAAGTTTGGTAAGGAGACAGCAATTTTTTAACATGAATCTGTTCAGTTGTACTGCTTCAGACCAAAGATTCTCCTGATCCTGAATGCAATATTTAACTCTTCAGCTGTGATACTTGCCCCAGCACTGCTCCAACCTCTCTAATTTCAGCTCAGAGGCTTCCTGAGACGAGTGGAATTCCTCATTTTTTCTTCCATGAGCATACTGAGCTCTTGTTGTGCTCGTTTAAACATCAGTGTCCTTAGATGATGATTTCCATACCTCACTGCTCTGTTCATTCTTCCTGTGTCGCTTCCACGTGATGAGTTCTCAGCTTACAGAAAAGGTTACCGGTCCCTAAACGCATGATTTCACATGTTGTACTATTAAATTCCATGTTCTGGCATTCCAGCTCTCAAAACCCATGAACCCTCCTGGATAACTACCCCGTCCTCTTTGTGCTGGTGACAGTTCCAGTCTGGTGTCATCTACAGAAATTTCACAAGCACATTGTTACTCCTTGGCTACTAATTCATTGAAGGGTGTCAGGAGGACCACTCCCTCTTGTGATAATTTCCACAATTAATGCAACCTATTGTAGTTTTTCCATGTTGGCCACTTACTTAATGGATCTTATAAGGCTTATTCTGTTTTAAATATTATTTAAGTATTGTTTCTCTAATGAAATTAAAAGTATTCCTAAGTATTATCTATATTTTAAATAACTTCAGTCAAATGTTTTATTTAAATATATACAGGCTAACTCTACTTGCACAAGTAATTTCTGGTACAGAGATAATGAAAATATTAGATAGAACTGTGAGCTGTGATGTGAGCTGTCTTTGTCATAAAGAAACTTAACTAATCTTAATCTTAGTCCATTTACTTCCATGTCTTTATTACTTCTTTCAATACTGTGGACAAACTTGAAACATCATATAGTAACACAAAGGTTTATAAGCTGGTCATGCTTCATATTAAAACCAGGTAAGCTTTTCTCCCCTTTCCACATAACAGGAGCTTGAAAATTTCTAAACCTCCACCACTGTTGGATAGAAGCTTTGCAAATTAATGTGCTGTGGTTTAGAATGTTTTTTGCTGTTCTGTAGTTGGGCAGCTATCTTGTAGTTGGAGGGGGACTATTTTCCCTTTGGTTATTTACTTGAGATGCTTGTCTGAAATCACATTCCCTCTTAGCCTTGTTTTGCTCAACTAAGCAAGCCAAGTTCTTTGTCCAACCCTTTAAAAAGGGCTCTCCATCTGTTTGATTATCCTGTAGTTCTTCTCTGCACCTCTTGCAATATGAAGTCATCTTTGTTGCATGTGAGTGAACGGAATTGTACACTGGAGTGAGCTTTTGTGAGGCTCTCAAACAACAAAAGTGCTTTCTTGGCTCTAAAAATTTCTCAGTTTTCTGCATTTTGGGTTGTTTGCCTATTTAGGGAAGACGCCCACAATGACAGCACATGTGAATGCTGCCAATTGATACACGCAGATCTTTCTTTACTGCTTTAAATTTTAAGACTGTAATTTATGTTAGGAAGCTACATTTCAGTCTTTCCCATTTATGCACATCCATATCTTTGCAAATACTTTTCTCTGTTCCAAATATTCTTCGGGTTTTCTTGATAGTGGCAAACCCTGTTAGGGCAGTGCTGCCTGTTATCCTAAAATCACTAAACAAAACATTAAATAAGTGATGTATAAACTAATTTTTCTGGATCTCCATTTAGTAGTCTTTAGATCTCTATTTACTAGGCAGAAAGTATCACGGATATTGCATTCTCTGACTTTGAGTGCGTAACACAGCCTGCACCACACTTTTCCATCTCTTTTTGTTTGTTTACTGATGTTTTTCAAATACCTTGTGGTATTATGGCTTTATGGGAGAGTCTCTGCAGCAAGGCTGCTGCTGAGCATATGTGGAATTGAATGAAGACCGGACAGCAGTGGCTCTGGTTTGTTTCTGGTGGTTGGCTTGCTGATGTGAAATGTTAAGTGTGGTTGGCAAACTCTTTGTGGGGAAGGAGATGGGACATGTGGGGAAGGCAGTGATGATGGTAAAGCAGTGTATATATGCATCATAGTGAAGGCTTTTCTTTCCAATTGCTTCTCTTTTTCTGATCATCCAAAAGACTTGGGGAAGTTGGAAAGCCTGGAAAGTGTGGAATGCTTTTTTATTACCTTCTTATTGCTTTCTAAGATTGAGGTGGCTATTGATGTGAAAGGATCTGTTCTTCCAGTGTTGGATACCTAACTGGCTTGTATTTAAATATGTTTAAAAAAGTGTACTGTTGCTACAGAGGTTCTTTTTGAATGCTGCAATGGTGTTGCACAGCTCAAAGGTAGTCTTGCACTCAAATTGTAGCCTAGAATTAGGAACAGAAAAGTAGAAATCAGCACTTAAATATCTGAAGTTATCCTTTTATTTGTTTCTGAAGTCAGTTTCTAGTTCATCTTGGCCTCTTCTTTGCGTAACAAAGTGGATGTACAAGAAACAAAGCTATGAAATTGGCATAGTAATAGTCAGTAACTGTTTGCAACTGTTATTCTTTAATTCTTCTATTTAGCTTGTACTGTGTGCAGGAAATATGCATGGTATGTGTTTCAAGTGTTTGGAAATAGCAAAAGAGCAAAGCACTCTAAACAGAAGTCTGGCTTTTTAACTTTGATTCTGCTGTGCCGAGCATGTACATTCAGGTACAATGTCACTGAAAGCCATACAGGAGCTCAGATTCACCCACAGTGGGCTACAGATGATACCCAGTTAATGATTATTTAATCACAGAAGCCCAAAGGGAAGAGACCATCTGGATTATTGAATTCAGTCCTTTTGATTATCTGAGAAGATTGTTTTATAATCTCATTAATACATTTAATCAACAAGTTTCTTCTACCCTGCAGAATTTCCTGTCTTTCCTGCTCCTAGTAGGATGTTGAAAACTGCATCTTTTTTGTGGCTGTTTAGGTGGGCTAAAACACTGTATACTGTATGTGTTCCTTGACCTGCTGTAAAGACAGATTAATGTTTCTTGCTCTGTTTTCCATGCTGGTTATTACTGTAGAAGTAAAAGATCCTGTAGCCCTTAACTGCTGTGAGGAGTAGTGGTGACCCTCATGATGAGATCTTCTACATGGATTATGTCCTTTGTGGTTCATGAACCCGTGCTTAGATAAAAGTGAATGTATAAGTGAGTGTATGAACTGACATGAAACCCATCTGTGAGGACCTGGCCTGTGAACCACTTCACTGTGTCATTGCTGTGCATGGCCAGTTCGAACTGGGGACAGTTCCTGGAGCAGAATAAAAATTGAGTAGCTGGAGCCACCAGCTCCAGAACTTCACCAAAAGGGTATGTTCACACCATCTCTAGAAAAACTGAGGCTAGTCTCTGGTGAAGTGAAAGGCTTTTGTGTGCTGTAGTGCACCACGGGGAAACCCATAGGGAAAGCACCCTGGAGTGGTTCCACAGCAAGGGATAAGAAGAGCTAGTTTGGATCATCTTGAGAGCACCACATGAATTCTGGTCACCTGCAGCCAGGAGCTGCCCTTGAGGGTGGCTAGACTTCACTGAGGTAATTTGTAGGGGTGGAAAAGCAGGTGTGAAATTGAGGAGTGGAAGGAAAGCGCCAGCCCTGGCTGTCCTGCTGAGAGGTGAGGGTCGGGAAGCTGCTGTCCCATCCCGCGGTTCTGCGGGAGCGATCCATGGTCTTCAGCGGCCTCTGCTGGCTCAGGGCAGCAGGAGGAAAGCTGCCAGGCTGGAGAAAGTGTTGGTTCTTCTGCTTTTTAATTTTCTTGGAAGAAAGTGTTCCATTTGGGCTGTGGGAAAGCAGAACTATATACAGGAAAAGTAGATCTCGTTTCTGTATGAGTGTCTCTGCGTCTCTTTCTTGTCCTTTGTTCTCTGGCTTTGGGTTTGCTCGACAGCCTGTTAAATACATTTTGTTGTCCCGGACTGTGAGCAGAATTGAGCTGGGCATATTGGATCTGCTGGTTGGATACAGTAACTGTGTTTCATTCCAGCTGGGGAAACAATTAAGTGTCCCTTTTGATGACAGTTAAAATGAGAGATCATTCATTAATTAGTGAAGTAGATGCTGATGGATTTGTGCTCGGGCAGGGCCAGCTGACAATGCCAGAGAGCAAAGGAAGTGCTTTGTAGTTCAACTCCCAGAACGCGGGAAAAGGCTATGTTGTTCATGGTACCTGAATTTCAGAGTGCCCTCTGGAAGAGCAAACTTGGAACTGTGCATAACAAAAATGGCATGTGTGGTTTGGTTCAGTGAGGTATGTGAATGAAGAGGGATATTGTGTGCATTCCTGGAGGGAAGGAGGAGCATATCAGGGGAGGTGCTGGATTTTGTTTTTAAAGCAAGGCTGCACCATAAAGTATTTAGCTTGGTCTGTCAATCTGTGTTTGCCTTTATTCCAAGATACACACATGTTGGAAAGCTGAATTTTGACTACCTGAAGAGACCAGCAAGGATAACACACACTTTGGAGTGTGGTTCTCATTAATGTGAGATGCTTTTTTAGGTGTTGAACACTTGAGGAAATTAAAATTTTCTGGGGAATGAAGCAACATTCTTTTATTCTGTTTGGGGTTATGTGGCTTCCTTGTGTTGTAGCTCAGAAACAAGGGCATGAACTGGTTATTCAAAGCTGCCAGCCTCCACATTTTGTTTACTACACATTCCAGCTTTTGGAACATTAATATGTAAGAAAGAGTGCATTCATTCAGCCTTTTTCCTAAAGCAGTGTCCATTTCTGCATTCATTGGATCTGTGCAGGTAAACATATGTGCCTGCTTTAAGAAGGTGTATATGGCAGTGAGGATTTCAGTATTTCTGAAAGTTTGTCTAAAGATTAAGAATAAATACAGCCATACAATTGTACTGGGCAGGTATTGCTATAGTCTTAAAAATGGTTTTCATTACCTTGAATGACCTTTCAGACTGCTTTTACAACTGTGCAATATGCCTACCACATCAGATGAGGAAACAGATAATTTATTCAACACTTTTAATTTTATTTTATTAATTTCCCATTATCTACTGGAAGAGAGAGAATCTCAAATATTGGGACAGCAGAATCTTGATATTAATGCTACATGTTCTTTTGGAAAAGGTTGCTTCTTCAATCTATCAGTAATAAACTCTAGCAACTGGACCTAGTTAAAAGGATTGCCTATCTGCAGGCAAGTACATCATGAAAGATGCTCTTGTATTTTATAATGGAGGAAACAAAAAGGTACCTTTTTCCAGGCAGGCCTGGCAATCCTGAAAAATCTTAGCAAGTACTTCAGAGAAAAGAGAAGTATGTGCTCTGAAATACATGTGTTCTATACCCTGCATTTTCCCATCATTCCACTTGCTGCAGATGGATTATACTAAAATGAGATTTAACCTCACTACTGATCCAAGTTTGCCATCATCTCAAATATTTGCATTTCATTGCTACAGATTAAGTGTACTGCTTCAGTATTGTAGTGCTGGATCTCTTCAAAGACCAACTTGAATAAATGTGGTGTCACATTTATTTAATATCACATCCAATTCTACCCAGTATGACTGTAGACTCTAATTTGCTGCTAAATCTAATTTGTTTTGTCTTTGCCTCCTAGATATGCTTTTTAAACCTTTTTTTTAGGGCCTCGGCTTGGATAACGGTAAAAGACGGAGCATTTTATTTATAGTTTAATTGTCTTTTCCTACAACATTATTAGACTGTTTTACAAGGTCTGCTCTAAGATATGTCTCAGAAGCAGAACTCCTAATTTAAAAGCAGATTTGTAATTAAAGATGTTAAAATCCAAGAAGAATCTGGTTAAGCGCCCAACCCTTCTCTTTTTGATTTTCTGCCATGGAGCACTTGGCAAGAATGTCACTGACTTGTCTAGACAGGTGCAAAACCTTGTTACCAATACATAGCAGGTATGTGCTTTTCTGCCTGAAATTTTCTGTTTAAACCCTTGTTTTCCTATTGCTTATCTGTATATTTAAAGGTTTTATCTGTAGTTTAGTAAAAAGTACAACCAAAACCACCAAAACTTCTTAAATGAGATTGGGATGCGCTGCTGAAATGAAGCATTTGAGTAATACTGGGTTTTATTTACAGTTCTTTGTCAAGTGAGGACTTCCTTTATATTTTTATTTACTTACTAGAGACCAGAGCTAAGAACAGACTGAAGCATTTTGAGAGCACACGTTGATTCTGCAACATGCAGGTGATTTTTTCGAGGAGCTTTGTATAGACTCTCTAAAAGATGACGAAGCAAGATAGCTGCTGTTAATTTTCTGTTTTATTTAATCTGAAAAAATGCGGAGTTATTGCCATTTTCAAGCCACATATTTGTTGCAAAATGTTTCATCTTCAAAGTAGAAAAATGCTTGAGCAGCAACTTTCACTTTGTTTATTCTGTTCTTTGCTTTTTGCTGTTACTTTTTCATCCTTTTTCTAGGCAGAAGGAAGACTTGCTTTGATTAACTTAGTAAATTGATATCAATGTAAAGGAGAGCAATGAAAAGATAGAGGCATTGCTTGTTTATCAAGTGGCGTAAATCAGAGGCCAAAAGCTGAAGTAATTTTTAAAAAATGTGTGTCTTTTAAAGCCAATTTTTAGGTGTTTTAAATGTATGGTCTGCATGTTAACCTCTGAGTGCTTGAGTTCAATGCCTACTTTGAATCACAGGAAAATAACTGGGCCTTATCCTAATACCTGGAATAACAGATCTGTTAGATCTTCTTCAGCAAAATCTTTAAACACATCTGGAGACAGAACTATACTAATGGGTGTGATTCACTTTATGGAATTTTCACTGGCTGCTAAAGTAGTCGTATTTTCTCTACCTTTTGCTGAAAATGAGGTGTTACAGCATTGTCTGTTTGTGTGGTGACATAACACTGACAAAATCTACATGGAGACAGTTGTTCCACGGAGAACACGGTGGTTCAAAACCATGTTGAATCTGCTGGACTAAATTAAAATCAAATAAATAACAGTTAGCTGCAAGATGATGAAAACCATTTTTCCTTAGACAACAGTTACCAAATACTTGATATTTATTGTTACCATCTCAGAATATCAGCCCTATTTTTAAATTCTTTTACTTAAAGAGAGGAATTTGTGAACATGCATTTTTTTAATGCAAAGTCTTTGCTTGCTTTCCAATTAAGACAATTATATTGTCAAGTGGCTTGAGCAGATGTTTTTATTTCTTTCCTTGGAAATCACAGATTAGTGCTGTTCTTTAAATGCTACTTTTGTGCTTTACTTTTTTAGCACAGAAATACTTGACTGCCTAAAACAATTTCAGTTAGTGATGAGATTTGTTCCTTCAACACTCCATTTTATTATTCCCAGTATTTGACTTGAAATAGCCTAACCACTTTCATTTTGCTCTTCCAGTTGGCTTTGTAGTGAGGTGTGGTTTGAACTCATATTAAAAAAAAGAAAATCAATGACTAATTTCTCATGTGAAATCATTACATGAAATTCTTCAAATGAAGAGATTACAGGTATCAAGTTGGGCTTTGATTTACTCATTTATCAGGATATTTAGTCCTCTCAGCTGAAATGTGGAATGATAAATCTTTGCTTCAGTGAAATGTAAGTATCAGTGTAACAGATGTTTTTCAGTGTCATTGGCAGATTTTTCTCACTTTATTGCTAACTTGCTAATAAAGTGGACAGCTAAATCTCCAGATAAAGAGTCTTTCTTGAGAGCTGCATTTCCATGCCTCTGGAGAATATTCAGTTGTCTAAGGGAAATACTGAAACACAAGAATGGCTGAAAGGAAGCTGAAATTACTGAGGTGTATGACAATGTCCTCTGAGAAAGGAGTAAAACAGCGTTCGCTTTCATGATTTTGAGTATGTTTCCATGGTGTAGCATGTGATTGCTGGGCTTTTAGATTGTTGGGCATGAAATTCGGGTTTTGCTTATGCATTCTTCTTGCAACTGAAGGATTAAAAACCATCTCAGGTAGAAGCAGAAATTGCAGTTAACATTACTAACCCAGAACATCCAATGTCAAGGTTAAACGCAAGTTATTAAAATGTGTGATTAAGGCATTTAAACATAATACCCAGTAGTTCCTGTGCAGGAGCTGCTGTATTGATGCAGAGTAGTCCTTGCTTGGAGATTTAAAAATAATACGGATTTTTAAGGTCTCGTAGTTTCCCCCTTTCTGAGCAATTTGAATGCTGCAACAATATTGCTATTTTGGCCAGGTGATCCAGAGAATTTCAGGAGAAATGTCTTCAAATTTTGCACGAGGTTTAAATAACCCTTATACTGGGTGGATTTCTGCTCTGCAAGGAAACATCTACTCCTATATCCTGACACCAATAAGGAGTCATTTGGATTGGAAACTTAAGATCAGCAAGTCCGACCATTAACCTGGCGCTGCCAAGAGTACGCCATTAAACCATGTCCCAAGTGCCAATTAAATTAAATATGTCCAGGAATGGTGACTCAGGTACTTCCCTGGGCAGCTTGTTCCAGTGCTGGACAAACCTTTTGGTGAAGTAATTTTTTCTAATATCCAATCTAAATCTCCCTGGCACAGCTTGAGGCCATTTGCTCTTTTCCTATTGCTTGTGTTTGGGGGAAGATTCTGACCGTCACCTGGCTAACTCCTTTTGGGTGGTTATAGAAAGCAAGGTCTCTCCTGAGCCTCCTTTTCTCCAGACCAAACAGCCCCAGTTCCCTCAGCTGCTCCTCATAAGACCTGTACTCCAGACCCTTCCCCAGCTGTGTTGCACTTCTTTAAATGGGGAAGGTGGGATCTCAGCTGTGACTTTCCCATGGGATGGCTCTGGAGTCAGGTGGCAGCTGAGGAGCAGTTGTAGTGCCTGAACTGGGGGTTCAGTTCTAGTAATAAGAATAGTTAAATGCCCCAAATATTGGAAGTTTGTGAAAAGGCTGTTTAAAGTGAGTTTGCATCGATAAGAGAACCAAAGTTAGCAAAAGTGAGGGAAAGATGTGAAGTACTTCTGGAAATGAAGGTACAGAGTGAACTGAAAGCCTGTTGGTGTGGGCTTTTGGATGTGTCTGTATGTTCAGAAATCAGAAAAGAGATGAAGCATTTTGAACAGTTAGCAGTGTGGACTTGAAAAGGCCAGAAGCAGAGTTTATGTTGGATAATATGGATGGTTTCAAATGCAGTTTCGGGGCTCCCTCTCCCAAATCTCTGTCCTCTTTCTGCACCATTTGCTGCATCAGCATTGCTTATTAGGAACATCACAGGGACTTTGTTTTTCCATTGATCAGATGCAGCAGTCAGCAAATAAACTGTTAAATGGTATTGATAAATAACATGGGCCAGAGACAGAAATGCAGGAGGAAAGTTGAAGTTTCCGTGTGTGGATGATGTGACTTTTCTCTCACCAGAAAAGCAGCTGTCTGAGAGAGGGGAGCTACAGGAGTCCAGTTTTTATCCAGCTCATCTTCCTTGAGAGATGCAATAGAGGAACTACAATCAGCAATTTGGGGAGTGTCTCTGATTACCAGGGTGTTGGTCCTGTGCCGCTGGAGTGGGCAGACAGCAGGAGCTTGAGGAAACTGTGGTTTGTGGAAATCAGTTTAAATGTTGCCTGAAATCTTAAAAGGAAGTAGCTGTAAATTGTGTTTTAAGGAATGTGTGTAGCAAGGCCACAAGAGTATTTGAACTATTGATGAGCAGGGCCTTATTTGTGTAGGGAAAACATTTGTAAATTTATGTTTAGACTGTCACCTATTTCCTGAGTGCTTTCTATAACTTAGGATGAGGTACATTATAAATTGGGCTGTTGCTTTTCCTTGTGGGCATGGGGAGAATAGAAAAAACCTTAATTTTTGTATACCTTAATATTTGTTTAGCTATCAGTAACAGTCTGCTAGTGAATAATGTACCTGTTTTCTTTAGAAAGAAAATTCCAGATTGTTTGTTTTTTCTCATGGATTTTTAAGATTTCTGTGATTAGAAGCACAATAAGAAATTCTATTAATGCACTGAATAAACTGTGATAATTCTAAATGAAATAATGCAAATGGAATAAATTTTAAAGTAACATTCAACATCAGCAATTTTGTTTTTCCCAGAATGTTAATGATAGATTAACTTTTTTTTCTTTTCATCTAAGTTTTCAGGAATTCCATTAATGATAATGAACATGAGTTTTAACTTGTTATTGGGTCTGTATAACAGTTTTGGGTGAAACTGATTTACTGGAAGTGCTGTTCTTGGTGAATTTTGATGTCTGTGAATTATGTAGGTGAAAATATAAATTAAGCATGATTATATGTTTGGTGGATTTAACAAAGTTCCTAAGCATTCTGTCACAGGGTTTCTTGGTTCTGCAGTAATACAGAAATTGAGAGATTGTTGACCTCTGCAAATATATTAATAATTCTGGTGTATTATTCATTTTTGTGTTTAATTTGGCTCAACAGCTCTTCCTTGCCAATTAACGTGGCATTCCATTTATTCTGGCCGCTGAAGTTTGCAGTGAAAATGTTAAATTGCAGTGTAAGAATTCTCTACCAGGGAGGTGAGCAGAAATAATGGAGAAGGTATGAATTCGGAGTGTTATGGTTTGGGAGGATTGCCCATATGTGGAATTGGAGTGGAGGAGCAGTGTTAGGAAAGCCCCAGTGTTCTGCTGATCTGAAGGGAGTGTGCTTCTCTCTCAGCTGACCGTGGTTTTCTTTAGGCTGAGCTCTAGTTAAGAAGTTTAGGGTACATCTGAACCTGCCACATAGGAATGGATTTTTTGGAGAAAATCCAACCTTCTGGAAGCTTTTAACTATTTGTGAGGTAGACAAAGCAATTTCTCTGTAACAATCAGAGAAATTAGCTTTTTGTGGGGAAGTAGTGTGTTAGAAGTTGTCAGCAGTTGAACTGCTCTCTTAATGAAAAAAAATACTTCTGATTATGAACTATACCCTGCTTAACCATTTAAATACTTTTGTTTACTTGTAGGTTTTTTTTGTAATGTTTTGGACTGGTCTGAATTTGATATACAAAATCTTTCAGTGGGTATTTTGTGCTGCTCCAGTGTTTCCAGGAATGAATATTTGGTGATCGGGAGTAGAAGTCACAAAACAAATTGTGTCAGTTAATACGTGGGTCCCACTAGAATTTCACTTCTGAAGCAAGCTAAAACAAAATGTGTCTTAGTAGTCTGTGATACAAATGGACTTTTTAAATCTTACAATACTTTTTTCTTGAGTGCTTCAGATAATTTTGAACAGTAAATCATGATTTCTTCTGCTGTTTAATCTAAAGCCATGCAGATTTGTTCTCCCATTCCTAATGGGTCATAAATTGCAAAAAGACAAAGCGGTTTAAGTGCGTTCCTAGTAGTTTTTGTTCACTTCTGACATAGTTGTTAAATGAATTAGCTGAATAAGAAAGGGAAACATTTTCTCTGTTCCTGCCCAGAAGTCAAAGCATTAAACAACATTTTGAAATTATTTTAGAGTTGCATTTTATTGCCATATGTTATGGGCAAATTAAATTAACAAAGATAATGTGAAAAGACATAGTTTCCAGAAGTGAGATGGGAAAGGTTTGTGTGGTTTTGTGTTGGAATAGTCATCTCTGCATGCATTTTGAAAGGCTCCTGAGATAGTCTGGCATCAAGATCTGAAAAACAAGCTTTTATACTTCATCTGCTATTAGGAAAGAGCCAAACATACCCCACTGGAATTTTAAATGCTATATGCAAGAAAAAAAAAAAAAAGAGATTTTTTTTTTTTCCTGTGTGTCATTCCATCTAAGGTAACAATTCCTTTTGTAGTGGCTTCCATTCTTTAAGAAAGTTGCAGAGCTCTAATCTTGGAAGATTTTGACCATGAAGTTATTCCCTCTTCCTAATCAGTTTGCGTCAAAACGCATTCATTTTAAAATACATTTATAATGATATAGGTAGCAGCTTCTCCCCGCCCCTTGCAAAAAGTACTCCTGAAGCTCAAGCAGGTCAAAGACTGTCTAATGGAAGCCTTTTTGGTATCTGATGCTGGAGAAATGAATCTTCTGAGAGGTGAGCACTTGCCATCTTCGTAAAACCTCATGATAAATATTCTACTTACTGGCACAAATTGCTTTGAGGAAATACTTCTGTATTGGATTTTTTTGATGCTAGGGAAATAGAGTTATTTTTCTTTCAAAAGTTTTGGAAAATGGTAGGAACAATTCTGTCCTAAGTCTTTCCCAAAGTTTATGCTGTTTCAGCTATTAAAGGGTCAGTCAGAGATTTGCAGTAAACTTTTAGCTTGTAGATGTTTTCATATTAATTTTCCTTTGTTTTGAACGTGTGGATCTTTATCACTGTTTGGGATAAAGACTCCTTTCCCTAAGTCAGTTTTCAAGTGAACTGTGGTAACTATAACAGTGACGTTTTTAATTTTTTAAAAATTATTTTTATAAGAGGTTAATCATGAGAAGAGCTACTTTCTTGTCATCGGGTCTAGTAAGTAGGGGAAGGAGTTTGTACTTAATCTGAAATGCAGAAGAAAAGGAATGTCCTTCAAAGCTTTCTAGCTCTTAGGTTGATACCCCCCTCCCCCATCAATGTTGAAAACAGTTTCTGCAGGGCATGAAAAACAGGTTTTTATTCGGGTAATGCTTCTCTGGAAAGAAACTTTTTAAGAGTAAATAGAGTAACAGTTTTTAGAGATGTTCAGTTTTGGAAAGCAAGTATCTGAATGCTTGAAAGAAAGGCAGACCAGCCCACTAAAAATGGGCTACAGCTTGGTGTGTACTTAATAATAATGTGAGGTTTTTTTGTATGGGCTTTTTAGATTGCCTGCTAAAGAAGCTTATCTTAAATGTCACAACTGCCTTTTTAAAGTTGACTGGTATGAAGATATCCTGTATAATATGTTATCTTAACTGCTCGGAGTAGCTGCAAACAGCTGAGGGACCTACAATTGTCAGAATGAATTCTTGCCTTGTAACTGATGGGGAAGTGCTCCTGGTTTCAAGAGAAATGAAATACTTGTGACCTGTGCAATCGATACCATTTGTTGAAACCTGCATACATTCAGTGATGTTGTAAATGACAGACCTTGCTAGCCTTCAGCTTCTCAAGGATTATGAGGAGTTATTTCCTGTAGGGATTGGGAAATGGTATCTCTGCCTGAATGGGTAGGCTGGTGTTCTGGAGAGGAGGCTTGCTGAGTCAAGGTGGGTGGGTACAGAGATTGAGAATTTCCTTCTAGGATCAGAAGCCAGAGTGGCTAAGAGAGCTGCAGACATCCTAGGACAGCACTCAGGTGAGTGATCTGGGATAAATTACAGAGAGAGGAATTTTTGTTATGATATGCCTGAGGAAGGCTGGTGGAGAAGGAAGCCTATTACTGATTGGAGACTTATCTCTTCCACTCTTGGGTGTGGTTTAGCAACTGTTCTGAGGTGATAAGGACACCTGTGATTTCTTTTTCTCTCCTTCCCCAACCCATCTCACCCCTTCTGTGTGGGTGTGTACACACATTCATCTATCTCTTACATTCTATAAACACTGGAGGAGAACTACATACAGCTGTCTGAAAAATGGCAGCTTTTAATAGGTTGGGATCTTGACCAGGTAAGTGATTTGTAGATCTTTCTGTGGCTTGGTTTTACTCAGTGGCTGGCAGCAAACTTGTCCTTTTAGCAAGACCAGGATGTAGAAAATAGACACAAGCTAGGATGACTCTGGAAAGAAATACTGATTTATTGGTTTCAACAATGATGAAAAGCTCATTTGTGTTTTAGAAGAAAAGGGCTGTTGAACTGTTACACCTGGAAGGATGCAGCCTAATGACTTTTGATTTGAGAATCTTTCCTGGAAGTGCTGAGTGGGCAAAATGTTGAAAACATCTCAGATCCTGCTGGTTTCCCCTGTTGTGTTGGGCGATAAACTCTCTCACCATAATCCTGCGTGGTCTCTGAACTGCCTGAGTAGCTTTGCAGCGTGGCTGGCAGGGCTTTGTCCAGAGGAATCCGCTCTGATGTTCAGTGTCAGCCAAATGTGTGTTTCCATGATCATTTTGTAGGCGTTTTGTTGTCTGGGGGGCCCACACTGCTACAAATACAGTGTGTGCATCCTGCTCTTCATGGGGACGCTTCCATCTCAGCCCCACACAAACCAAGCTTTAAGAAAAAGCTCACCAACTCTTACAAAAAAAGATTTAACTCTTTTCAGTTAACATCTGTGCTCTTACAGATGAAATGACACAGTGATTTTGATTTCACTGACTGTTAAACTTCATTTTAAAATGCTTTGGTTTTATAACAAGTATTAAAAAAAATCCTTGGAACTTCAACTGAAAACTTCCAAAATGCCTTTGTAAAAACCAAACATGGATGGCTTGTGTCTGAAAAGAAAATTGTCAGATACTCAAATAATTAAAATGTATTTTGTTCTAAGGTTGTCTTAATATTTCAACTAAAATTTTGTGCTTGATTGAGGGTTTGTAATGACTTGTGAAACTGTTTTGTGGTGGGGTTTTTTCCTTGTTTTTTGTTTACTGCACTGCAAAGGACCAAAAGGTGGTTTTTTTAGTCTCAGACTTAACACTTTCAAAGCTGCCTGTTCTCCCCTGCTGAGCAGCGCTGCGGATGCTGCTGCCAGCTCCATCCCAGCACTTGGACGTGCTCTCCTTAGTGAGTGTGACCTTGCTGTGGGCTGCTGCAGATGACCTGGCAGCTGAAATACAGTGTTCCTGTGCCTGCACGCAACTGCTTCCTGCCTGAGCTGTATTTTGGGAAAAGCAGAGCAACACCTCTCACTGCAGACTGTTTTAGAGAGGAGCAGGATGAGGGACCCAAGGAATAATCCTCAGGAGTAACCTGTCAGGCTGCTGAAAATGCCATCGGTTGGGCAGATGCAACCAAGAGAGTGATGTGTTAAAGAATGTGCTCTTTGCTATGTTGTGGATTCAAGATGGGAGAGGCCCCTCCTCCTCGCTGGGCATCAGGATTTTAGTGCTTGTGATGGTTTGACTTCAGTTTAAACAGTTTCTTAGTGGCTTGTTGTTGCAGTTGTTGCAGATGAACCACTGTTTTAAAGTCATTTTGGCAGGCTGAGAGCTAGAAAAGCTGCAAAAATGAAACCTGTGTGAAAGATGCTGCTTCCAAGTAAGGGAATTGAAGCTGTCACAGCCACATTTCTATTAACAGAAAAATGTGTAGTGTGCTAGCTTTGCTCAATGAGAGAAAAATCTGGTGACTGTAGTTGTCTGTTGATTGTTCCCCTCAACCTCTGAGAATAATTAGTGGCCTGTGGGGGTTAAGAGTGAGGCAGCCTTGCGAGTTGTTGTCTATTGTTGCAGACATTGTAATTGTTTTTACACATCTTCCTTAATAGAGAGGTTTCAAGCAGCACAAAGGCTTCCCTTTCAGGAATCTGCCGAAGTGACAGTGCTCTGTTCCCAGAGCAGCTTTCCCCAGGAATTGGATTATGCTTAGATTTATGGGAGGGCCAGATGTACTCAGTACTTACACTAACACTCAAAGAAGGAGCCACATGGAGAAGCTGGGTTCAAACATTCATTCAAACCTGAATGATACCTGCAGTTTTCATTTACCTTATTACATGCTTTCCTTATCTCATTTTAGTTTCAAAACAAGCCCTGAGTCATACATTCTTGTTCTAAAATCTGAGTTGGAAGACCCGAGGGCAGGCTCTGCAGGGTTCTGCTGTGCCACAAGAGGGCATTTTTGGTGCCAACTCTGTGACTATTAAGGAATAAATCTGCTTTTTAAATGTCTCACTTCGGATTAATTAGTCTTGAAAAGCAGTTGGAATGATGCATCTTTTCTAGCTCCATAATTAAGAAAAGAACACGTTTGGATCTTTGTTTTCCTAGATAACGTGAGGTTGTTGAATGATTTTTGTAATTACATAAAGCCTGAAAATTCAGAGTAGAATTGAGGTACATTTGGCGTTTGTGTCTGATGAAGTTTATTTAAATGATCTGCCTAGTATTGATTACAAGGAATTAAGTTGGACATGGAAGAAAATAACAATGCTAGACCTGGTTTTCCTTTTAGGACCAGTAACTTGAAATAATGTGGTTCAGTGCGGGAGATTGTGATAAGAACAGCATATCGTTTTCTTCTGTTTATATGTAATATGAGGCAAATAAAACCAGAGGCAGTGTGTGATAAACACAGCAACATATACTGCTTTGAATATTGCAAGATACCATTATGCAAACATTTTACAGAGTTTGCATTTAATCACCGAAGATCAGCGCTATTGTAAATGGCAGAAAAAAGCTTCACTTGCCATTTAATTTGGGGTGGCTCACCCTTGGTAGTGGGACAAGCCACTGGTTTTTTAAGAAGCCCTAGAAGACCTGAGCCTGTTGCTTCTTCTTGTGCGTGGGGATGTGTGGATGGGATTGCTCCGTGGTGTGCCTGGGACGTGCGTGTGCCTGTTAACCTGGGAGGGCACATCCTCCCAACAGCACGGAGGTGTCCTGGCGTGGGCTCCTCTGAGCTGAGAGGCTCATTCCCGTGTTTATCTCCATTCCCAAACCTGCCATGTGATAAGGGGGCTCTGCTTGTGAGAGTTGCAGGAGCCGAGTGCCAGAAGAGTTGATCCAAGTTGAAATACATCTGGTTTTGAGCATTCCTCGGGAAATATGGCTGCAAGGAAGAGCATCTAAGCCAGATGAATTGTTCTGGCAGGTTTGGGTTGTTCTGCCAGCTCAACTAATCTTCAGGGGCTTTCCGATCTCACTGAACACAAAATGTAATTGTGGTAGGATTTTGTCTGTTTGTTTTTTAACATATGGGGATTTAAGCTTTGCAAACTGTTCCTCATGCTCTTGGGTTGGTGGGCCAAACTTGGGATGGAGACATTAGCAAATGTTAGAGGAACAGCACTGAGGGCTTGGAATTTCTGTCTGCAGCAAAAATTGGCTTGATTGTTTTAATGTGATTTTTTTGCTCCACCAAATTCACATTTAGAATTAAAAAAAACCACTTTTTTAATAACCAACCTGTGCATTATTAAATTGAAAGATAATATCTGATCTCTGCCTATGAAAGCTGAAGTTAGGGAAAGACCTTTGGCTTTATTTGCTTCAGTCACTTGTTTTTTTTTTTCTCCAGTTCATAAATCAAATTTATACTGAAATTGTGCCTTTAAAAGTTAGCAAGTGG
The DNA here is from genome assembly GCA_036630365.1 of Acanthiza pusilla. Taxonomy (NCBI): domain Eukaryota; kingdom Metazoa; phylum Chordata; class Aves; order Passeriformes; family Acanthizidae; genus Acanthiza; species Acanthiza pusilla. The sequence goes on from JAXCHO010000006.1 coordinate 18,305,705, forward strand.
TGTGCTCTGCATCAGGAAAACAGACAGCTGTGCTTTTGTCATTTGGTTCTGCAGCATCTGTCTCTGCATGACTATTTAGAGGATGTCTGAAGCCTTCTGAGTACTTCATGTGGAGGGATATGTTTGCACCAGTAATTTCTGTACATCAGTTGAATAACTTACTTGTAATAGTGCTATCCAGTTAGATTTGGCATGGTTCATTATGAAAAAGAGGAATTACTCTGCTGATGTAGTTTTCTGTGGGGGATTTTTTTTTAATGTCCTGTATATTTTTCCTGAAGTTTATGTGCTTTTGTATAGGATGTGCCTGTTTTTCTGGCTTGCTAAAAATTGGATTATTCCATTGCTTGGTTTGGTTTTATTTGTTGGTTTGTTTTTTTTTTTCCCCTGTAACAGAAAATCTGCTTTATTGGCTTTAAAAAAGAAGTTTGTGAAAACCTCCTTGTAATGCATATGCTTTGAAAGAGAAGGTGGCAAACTAAATAGGTGCTGACAGAAAGGATAACCTTAACATGACATTTTAGAAAAAAAACCAAACCAGCTGGGTTTTGTAGTGCTCTTTTGTGTAACTTCATTTTGAGGCTGTTACAGAATTTAAATATTTTTGCCACGAGAAGGTGCATGTGTTGGTAACTTATTGTTTATTCTTAAGGATTAGTGTTTCAGTCATTACAAAGAGTTTATTAAGACTAGGATAGCAATGAAAAACCTTTAATGTATGTCTATTTTTAAACCTTTTTAGTGTGTTTTTGTATAGAAATGCAAAAATAACTAGTTCCAAACTAAAGGTCTATTCTTTTCACAGTGCTAAGGGTTACAATAAAAAAATATAGACAGCTGCTGGAGATTTGGGTTTATAGATGCTTTTAGAGAGATTCTGTTGAATGAATAAAGGCTAATAAAGTGTTTGCAGTCTTTGGCTAGCCCTGCTTGCATTCTTAAAGTGTGCTCATATAAGAAATGCTGGCATAATTGACACCGAGTAATTATTGTTTTGAAAGTCTTAATTGGGGCTTGGCATGGATTACTCATGGAATCTTTGTTGTTTTCCTCTGTAAGTTCTGCTATAAATTGGTGTTGAACTGCAGGGAAAACTGGTACAAGTCCAAAGGTAGACCCCTATGCAACAGATGTACTTGCCTGCAGATACATACCTGACTTGAAACTCACACATACTGCCAATAAAACACCTTTCAAAAACCATTCTATTATCATCTAGAGTCTGGGAAGTATGACGAGTTATGCTAGCTGTATTTAAAAACAAGCATACCCTCCTTCTTCCCACACTCGCACATGTGGAAATGACAGGACTTAACATTTGCATCAGCATAGAACTGCAGAACTTGTATTCCTATACCAGTGAGGTAAAATCACACTGGATTTATGGGAAAAAAACATTAAATGTCTTGTCAGAAGCCATGCTTTGGATGGGAAGGCTTTACAAAGATGCTGCTAGTATAGTAAATATTCTCGTGGAGAATTATCCAACAAATCAAGGAGTAGATTCCAGGCAAGTTCCAGTAAAAGGTTTTTGATACTTTAAGTTACTAAAGCTCTTGGATAGTGTCATATAGAGCCTGTTGTAGGGTAAAATATTTGCAGTCAGCCTTATTCAGACACAACAATTGCTTTTGTTCATATATGTAAATGGCAGTTTTAAACTTCTTTATAACTTCTGGCACCTTTGGAATGGCCTTGGAAAATAATATCTTCAGCTAAGATGATTGGTTATTGCACAGGCTGGGTATTTTTCATAATAGTTTTCTGATTATACACTAGAATAAAAAATAATTGTTTGAAATATTTTAAATCATAAATGCTATGTTTGTTTCTGAACCTTTAAAACAGTGAAGGGTGTGTTTATGTGCTGCCAAAGAAATTTTTGCCTTTTGCAGTTCGTAACAGGAGAGGGAAATAATTAGTGGAGGGATGTGTACAGAATGTGAGGACTGTATATATATATATATATATATATATATATATATATATAATCTTTGTACATGAGCTTTTCCAAGGATGGTTAGGAGATTACTCAGTTGTATACTGGTCAGTAAATGGGGAAACATTAGTCCCCACTTTACTTCTGTGACTGCTGTATTACTTGGTGTGGAAAAAATACAGTAGTGATCAAAACAAACAGTATATCATTACGGGATATAACTAGAGCATGTCTACTTGGTGGTTTAAAGCCAGGCCAAATCCTGGGAATGTTAATTTGGCCAGGATGCACATGTGCATGCTTGCAGTGCTTTTCAGTATGTCACGTACTGCCCTTCTACTGCAGACAAAATTGTTTGGTGCAGAGAATACAGTACCTCAACATAGGCATCGTACTTTTGTAAAATCCTCTGTGTGTGACATTCCAGGAATTTGAGAAGGACAAAGAGAGGGGGAGAACACTTTTCGTTAAGCTGGAGAAAATATCTGTTTGCCTGGAACTAAGTATCTTTGTGTGTATTCCTTAAATATATGAATGGTGTGGAATTTGTGTGTGTAAAGTACTAGAACAAAACCAGAACAATTAATAGCACCATACATATCAAAACTTTGCTTGTTCATAAAGTCTCTCCTACAACTATTTATTAAATAGGAGAGTAATGAAGCTATTAAAACAAATAGAAGTTGTTTCTCCTATTACTCAGCACATATATTTGTTTGTTTTCTACTTCATCTCTGCATCATTTATTATAATTGTCATGAGATCAGGTGTCTGTACTGTCTCTGTGCTGGTGATTTATACACTGTTACAGGTGTGGGCAGGTACATTTACTGGCCTGTTTCACTCATGGTTTTTATGAGAGAAGGAATCTTGAAATATAACAGATGATGTCTGACTTGGTTAATGAGTGTAAAGGTTATTTGGTGATGATTCAGCTGGTGCCCTTGAAGATTGCGTTTTTAGAAATGAAATTTCTTCAGCAGTTAATGTTCAAACTTGCCATCCATTTTGAGGCATTTATTGAGGCCTTTTGTTTTTTAAGTTATGTAATGAAATTAGATGATACATTACATGTTCACAGTTTCGAATCTTATTAGAGCTGGTCTTCTGTGAATACTTAAAAAGATCAAATTTATGTAGCTAAACTACTTAAAGTAAGAAAATAGTTGTTGCTGTTTGTTTCTGAACAATCTAATAGCCATTCATGTTTCTTAGGTAATTAAATTCTAGCCTAAAACTTTGTAGAGATACGTGCATTTAATTTTATGTGGAAGATTTAGGTAAGCCCTCCTGCTGTGGTTAAGGTTGGCACACCTTGTGGCAGTGCTGCTGTGCATGTTTGTCCTGTCTTGCCTTTTCTGAAGATGGTGTAGTTTACTTGCTGCTTTGAGCATGAGGATTTGCTAGGTCTGTGTAATTGTCAGAGTAGCTGAGATTTTGTGTGACCATAAATTCAGTTGCATCATGTGAACATAATTAACTCTCATTATGTGTGCCTCATAAGTTCCATTCAGTTATCTGAGTTGTAATCAGCTGAAAAAGTGGTGGAGGTACTGTGTTCACCAGCCACGCAGAAGAAATGTAGGAATGTGTAAACAGCGGTGTGGTTCGTGTTGGGAAGGGCTGCGCCTCAGGGGCCAGCATGGAGTAGCACTTCAGGGCAAGGAAGCTGACAATCCAGCAAGGACAGAAAAAGTATCAGTAAGTGACAGCAGTCTTGGCTGAAACTACACGTGGAAGGAAAGACAGGGGAAATGTTACAGCGTAAAGGATGGTGTATGGCATTTTTTCCTATTAATTCTGTAGCTGTGGATATGTCCGTTGCTCTCCTAAAATGATTGGCATGCTCCTATTTCACTGGAAGTTCAACCTGACGCTTTGAGAGCCTCACATCTTCTTGTAGCTTAGGTCCTGAATTTGGAACTATACTGTTGAGATTCCACGACCCTCACCTGCAGTGAGTCCTCCTTGCATATGATGTTTTGCCAGAATGTGTATCAGCCTTCATGATGGGTTTTCTACCAAAGTACCCATAAATAGTGAGTATTAGCATATATATGTAAAGATAGGAAGTAAAAATTGTATGGGAAATAGAGGATAACTTTGAAGGATAAGTGATACTTGCACACTATTAAGTTAGCCTACTTAGAAGATTTGCAGGATGACAAATAATTAAAGGCTTTTTTCTGTCATCTTTAAATCTAATGCCTTGGCTTTTTCCAGAAACTTTCCATTCTCTGAGGTAAATCCACAGTATCTGTCTTTATTGTTTCCTTTTATATGAGCCTTTAACAATAGCCTTTCAAGTAAGCTGAGTGCTGACAGTTGTGAGAAGTATTCATAAGTGAAATTTTAATGGATGGAAAATGAAGAATGTTAAATAATGGGTCACTCACATGAGTCTCAGGAAAATCTAAATGTCTTGAAAATTAAGGTAGTTACAATCTCATAAAACACAGGCTTCTTACAGAATCATTTTTTGCATGCTGTTACATTCCTGACATGCATTTCTCCTGTCCTGCAGTTTAACTTTTTCTCAAGTATTCTAGGGAATATATTAAAACTGGGAAGCTTGGCTGTCATAGTTCTTAATTTTAAAACAGGATACTTTGATAAAGGGAACATAATTTCTGTCTATATAGAAAGTGTTGTACTTCAACATAGTGAGACATTTCGATAAAGAGTTAAGCTTTCAGGCTGTATAAAAATTGTAGCAAAGGCTGTGCTTGCCCATATCGTTCTGGATTTTTGTGAAGATCTGCACTAAGTGGAGAAAGGGACAGATTGGTCAAAAAGGGGAACTGTCTTAAAAGCAATATTTTGTGTTTTTAACTAAGCTTTGGGCAGTTTTCATTCATGCTTGTTATATGTTTGTATGCATCTCTCTGAAAAGTAAAGTGGAAGTGGGAGGTATACAGGGTTAGATTTATTTATCAGGTAGAGCATTTGTTACTATTTTTCTTGCTTTTTTCCCCTGTTATTCTCTGTTTCTGGTTGGCTTATTCCCTGTCTCACTACCTTCAGATTCCTTGTCTCCTTCTCACCCAAATTTTTGATTAATAGTGTTTTAAACAATGTCATTCCAAACTGGTTACGTTTAGTCATGCTGTCCTTCAGTGTGATGACTGAATGTCGGGAGTAGTTTTTATTTATTTATTTATTTTTGTTTCTTTTTCCCCCTCAATTTTTGAAGTTTGAATCAACTCCTTTAATAGTCTAGGCGACTTTGTTATAGTTAGAATCAGATAGTCAAGTCCAGTGTACTCTCGCCATGTGTATTTGGAAGTCACACAATGTGCAATGCATTTCTTTTTTCAATAATTTCCAAATTGGAGTTCTGCTATACATGCCTCCTGTACTCCCTGCTGATCTAGGACAAGCTGCAGTCCTGCCTTAGAAAATGAATAAAGGCTTCTTGGCTAGACTTTCTTGTGATACCAATTCAGCCATTTAAATGTGTTTTCAGTTTTGGTATAGATGAGTTCTAACAGTGTCCACTTCTTCTATGTTCTTGGATATTCCTAATGTAATCTGATCCTGAAGGCTCCAATCTAAAAGTTACTCTTTTCACTGTCTCTGAATTCCTATTTCTACAAAGTTTATCCTGGCCCAATTGTGTTTGCAAAAAATGCTGTGAAAATACTTGCTGAACAGCATTTTTAGTATGTATTTAATTTTAACTTTTTACACTATATACGCAGGCTATATGAGAGCGCAACTTTTGGGTATTAAGTAAAAGTTGCACAATTCTATGTGTATCACAATAAATACTGTGTGACTTGAGGGTATTCAGCAGGATGGTGTTCTTGGCTCAAGAACAATAGCTATTCATTTAATAAATTACTTTGGTAGTTAATATTTTCATTTATAAATCTTCTTGGTACAGTGTGAGAATGAACAGGATTGGCAGAATACTTAATATAAAAATATATGCAATGTGTATATAAATACAAGTTGTATTTATGTGTACTTGAATATAAAGCCATATGATACAGTTATATTTAGAAATGTAAATCTATACAGTTAGTCCCCAAATTATTTTTTGTCTTGTCAATTACCAAGTTTTACATTTAGAAACATATTTTTACAGTAGAGTTCATAAATACAGGTGTAAATAGTTTAAATGCTTTTTAATTGCTGTAGCTTATGTAACATTAGGAAATAAAATGCTCATGAAGGATTACGTGGGATCAGTTTTAAGCGTGCTTTCACTTAAACAGTCAACATTGTTGACTGTTACTTCAGTGGAAGTGTTGCTTTGGTTGTCTTTTATCATCTGTCATTCCTTGTGCAATTTTATTTGCTAAAATTGTGTTTTAGGACATTTTTACATGGGTATTTTCTCTAAATATCTTTACCAAGAATGCTGAAACCATGCTTTTAGTAGTGTTATGGCTTTTCTTACCCCATGAGAGGGGAAAGAGCGATGGTGCTGAGGGTGTCCAGAAGCCTTGTGTCCTGATATGACCGTGTGATCTCAGCTGCCAAAAGGATAAGTGTGTCAAGCAGAATGTTCTAAAATCTATGCCATTGTCAAACCATGCTTGGTCTTGTGGGGACTCGGTTATTTTATGATTGCCCAGTTAGCAAGTGTGATGCTCACCCATGGCTCTTCTTTGAAGCCTCAGCTAGAAATCATACACGGATTTACTTCTTGTCTAGCTGTAGGTGTCATGGAGGTGACACCTGACAAAGTTACTTTTGGGCTCATTTATAGGTAGCAGGAGAACATAATTTCCAGGGCTGCTTCATGTATCCTGACATCTAAGATAGATCAGGTGACTTGTTCCCCCAAAATTTCCTTTCTTTCCACTGCGAAACGCAGGGCACTGCAATGCAGTGACTAGCTCAGCAATTGATGCTTAGAGATACAAGAACGTGTCTTATGTGGAAACTTAATGTGCAGCTGCTTTCTACCAATTCACTGTGCAGCTGGTACCTGGTCGATGAGGGGGTCTTTTGGAACAGGGCTAGTAAAGTCACTCACTTGGGTAAAGAACTTTTCTTAATTGCTTTCTGCAAAGATCCTGAGATTAATGCCTACATGCTAATTAACTACTGTTGTTGTTGATTTGGGTCCAGAGAGGAAAGCTCTGTCCTTGCTATGCAGTATTTACAGCTTTCTGCTAGACTGGGACTGATGGAATAACAAGTATTTATGAAAGAAAACAGTAATGCTGTCTATTTTAAAATTAATCTTATTATTTCAGAGTGGGTAGTTGCTTCTGTGGTGTAATATTTCATGGTTTTTTCTTATTTGCTCTGGATACTCTGGGATTAAACAAAGTTTTGATTTTAAATAGTCTGAACACAGATTCAGATAACTTGCTATTTTTCAATGTTCAGTTTGGCCCTCAAATGTTTTCTGCCTGCGTACAATTAAGCTGTTCAACAAAGACCTAGTTTTGCTTCTCATTTGTGACAATAGCTGTTGTGAGCTTTCAGATTCCTAACAGCTAACAAAATACTGTCAGCGGGAGTATCTAAGTGAAAGACAAAGAGCTAGAGTCGTGTAAGTCAGAAAATCCATGAATAAATCATTCAGGGTACTGCAGTACCTATATTGAAAGTTATATTATTAAAAGGATCTTCATTTTTTCCCTTCATTTCGATAGGTGTTCACCTTTTTCAGGTTATAAAATGTATGGGGAGAAGAACCAAGCCTTTTTTTAAAAACAAGTGACCTTGGGTAGTTCTGTACTTCTGTCTTCTGTATGGTACAGAAGTCACTGTAGTGACTCAAGTCCACTCCCCTCACCCCATCATAGCCATGTGCCTTGTGTATTCTGAGAGGTTTTAATGGTGCCCTGGAAGGTTTGTTGTTGTGTCCTAAGACTCGGAATTTCTTTCTTGGGTTACTGTTTTGGTTAGGGGAGTGTTATGTGCTTGGCTGAAGTAGTTTTTGCCACCAGACAGAGGGCTACTTACAGCTGTTGTGTGGGAGTGGAAGAGGCAAAGGAATTAACATGTGCCTGTTTCTGAGCATTTCTGGGAAACAAAGGACAAGGAGAGTAAATTGTGTCCTTTCACTGCTCTGGGTCATTAAAGGTCTGATCTGGAGCTTGCTGATTTCGGTGAGCTTTGGATTACTGCATGGCTGAGTTAGAGGCAAATTGATTCAATTTCTTCAACTTCATTAGAAGGAAAAGGTGTGAAGTCCTTTCCTGATGGCTGAGGATGAGCACACCACAAATTGGCTGGCTAATAAGTTTCATGTGGGGCTTGAATTAATCCAAAAGTGAGCTGTCAACCAAGGCCACGCCGAGATTTCCACTGTATCTTTCCTTTGCAGCCCTTTCCTGACCAGCCCTGGAACAGTGGTTTGGCAGGTTGATGATCCGGCTCGCCCCTTTGCTCTAGCTGAGAAACACGTCCTGTGGGAGACTGATTTCAGCTGAATCACTTGCCCTCTGCTTGGCTGCAGGGCTGCACAGGCATCAGTGCCAGTGCAGAGGAAGCACTGGGAAGGCAGGGAAAGGAACAGGACTGTTTCTTTCAGTAGCAATGGGATCTTTGTTGGACTTCTCAGCTTTTTAGAAAATGACATGTTCGGTGGAACAGCATGGCAGATGAGAATTAAGTAGAGCACATCTTGGAGATTCAGACCTCCCAGGAGACCAGACATTTCTTGAGATTTGACAGTTGTCCTTAAAGAGTTTGGCTTATACACTGCCCATCTGAAGAAATTTTATTTTACTTTTTTTTACGTTCATTTTCTTAGATCCCTCTTATCTAGCTTGCTTTTTATGCCTGTCACTTCCCTGAGCAGAACTAAAATAGCTCCAGTTAAATAAAAACAATGGATAACTAAAATTTAGTAGTTCTACCTATGAAAGCTTACCTTAGATTTGATGTGAGCTTTGAAATGAAGTTACTATGCCAAAAATCCTTTGACAGAGACAGGAAAAGTAACAATTTGCTAAACGACACCTTTGTTAAAGCTTTATTGCAAGAGCATTAAACTTTTGTTTAAAAAAATGGGCACTTTACCAATGCTGATAGACAATGAATGTCTTGTGAAGTTTAGAATACAGTTACGAATTCTTTTAACATAGTTTAGGCTTTAATGTACTATTTGTGGAAACTGAATATAAGGATATGCAGACACCCAGGTTAGATCAGTGATATGTTCTGATATGTACTTTAGGTTTGTAGAATTTCCTGGGGACAGGGCGCTTAGTTTGTTTTGCTACTTTCTGAGATGGGAGACTGAGTATATTCCCTTTTCAAGAACTTTGCAAAATACCAAGCCATTGTTTTGGTACATGGAGAGTTACTATTGTAAAAAACTTGATATTTTTGTCCTTTTTAATAAAAACACCAAATACAAAGAAGCATTCAAGTCTACAGCTGTGGTGGGAGGATGTGCTTTCTGCGGGGACACCGCAGTACATTCCATCTCATGGAATGCACTTGATGTGACATTTAACAAAATGTGTTGCTTAACAGCTTCAAGAAAAGCCAGTTTAATTGAAAAGATGAATGCAAGGGAAACCCTTCCTGCAAGATGGCATGCCTTCCTTACCGTTCTGCAGGAGGCAATTATTGACAACGTAGGGAATGGGACTGTGCTGCTGGACAGCGTTCTTGAAGCGTTTGTGGATTAAACCAAATTACAGGAGGCACACTTGTGTGCATCCCAGAAAGTAGAGGGATTACCTGTCTGTATATAGTTCCTGGTGAGCAAATTGAAATGATTCATTTGAATAAATGAGATAAATTGTTTATTGTTCTTCAAATGTTTATGTAGTCATGTTGAAAACTGCAGCTAATCTGCAATCTTCTGCTGTCTGCTTTTTATGCTAATATGGAGTTATTTCGCAAAGGTTTAGGAAGGAAATCCATTATAGGGTTTATTGATCTTTGTGGTATTGACTGCCTGCAAAATAGTTTCCACAGATGGTAAAACAAACTCATATTTTTAACTTGAGGTGGTGAAACTGAAATGTTGTCCTAGGTCTGTTTTGTAATGAAATCCAGCAAAGAGCATAGGAATTGTGAGTTGGGTTTTGGTGTTTCATTTTGTTGCTTTGTAACAAATCTTACTAGAATATTTGTTAATCCCTCAGAGTTTTATTAGATAAAATGTGTCTATTTCTGTGTTTTTGGGAGGGGGACAGTTGGGAACTGTAACTTTTATCTACAAAAAGAAATTATATTAGTAAAATGTAGGGGCGATTATGGCATATAATCAGTGAGAAATAATTCCAAATGTAAGCTCCAGTCTATCAGTTGTGAAGATTTCTAAATAATAGAATACCGTTTAATATGGAAAAAAAAAGCAGGAATGAGAGATTTCCTTTAAAATGGGCTTGTCACACATTTGATTCTCTGCATTTCTTCTTCACTGGAAATACTAGGTTGTAATTAATGCAAGATGGCAATTATTTCAGGTGTCTCTATTTTGATGAGGGACTACAATTTTCAGAATTATAAAAATAGTTCAGAAAGAATTTGATGAAATTGCAGAAGGAAACAAGTTAGATTTGGACAAAATCTCTCTTCTAAATTGGCAAGCAGGAAGAGTATAAAATTTTATGTTTAAGTGTGTGCTTTAAAGAAGGCAGGTTTAAGCCAAGAAAATTTTGTGATAAATCTGTAGGTTATATCTATGTTCGTGAGTATTCCTGAGGCGGTAGGAAAACAGAAATACTGGAATAAAATGCAATTTAAAAAAATTCTTATCAAAGCCTGTTTTACAAGAATGTCATGTATTTTTAAAATAGAAATAAGTTTTACATCTTCATACTTCAAAAAGTGTTTGTATCTCTCTCAGATAGACAAGGAGCATCAATAGTGTAATTTTCCATTTCTGTCTTTGTTAAAGCTTCATCTTTATTCTGAGTGGGAACATCCAGTTTCATGAAAATAATGAAAGTCTTCTGGAGAGTGTACCCGGAGGACCAAAGGAGCTCTGTGTGTTAGGGGGCTCTTTTTGGAGTTTGTTGAAACTGATTTTTGTCAGATCTGTTTCCAGGTGACAGGGACAAGGAACTTGTAGTTGGCAAAGTATGTCGAGGCTTCCATAATTCTTTTTGTCAGCCTGTACTTTTCTGCAGGAGCACGTCAGTCCTTGTTAGTGAACCAGCTTATTGTGATATGCTAGTTCTTGGTTTTGAGACAAGGACTATCTGTTCCTGACCCTGCATTCCTGGTACTGCTTATTCTAGGAAGCTTGAAGGTAATACTCTCTTGTGGAGATTCTGTCTTTTGTTGTTTGTTTTCTGCATTTCCCTGCTCTAACATAGTGAAGAGGTCAAGATGTAGAATGAAAATTGTGTAATAAATAAATAAATAAACTGTGTTCAACGTCTTCACGAAGACCCATAGGAGCCCTTTGTAAAAATCTGTTTTGTAGCCGGTTGCTCTCCAACCTTTGCTGCATGGGCTTATTCCATCCCAGAAGCCTGCATCTCTCTTTGTTTGATGTCATGAGGTTTCTGTCAGCATATTTCTTCACCCTCCAAATGGCAGCTCTACATAGCCTCCAGTCTAGTGTTGTTTAAAACTGTCTTTCTTAGTAAATTTAGAAGGTTTATGAAGCTTGGCTTTTGGTCAACTTTTGCATTGGTTTCCTTTTTAGTTCTGTGCTGAGGAATGGCTGTAAGAAAGTATGGTAAAGCATCCATAAAGGCAACCCTGAATTTTGGCATCTTATAAGCATTTCTGCCTTAGTTTGCTTAAAAAACATAATACAGTTATGGAAACTTCATAAATTTGACAAAGCCAGAAGAGGAATGTTTGTCATACAGGATTTTTTGTGTATGTGTGTTCAAAAAATGGTAGAGCGCTCTGCAAGAGAGATGTTTGCTCAAATCTTCATTGTTTATTGTGTTTTTTAGTGTGTGAGATAAAATATTTGCAAGTAAATACTTGTTTTTAAAAAACTTTTTTTGTTTTCAATCAAACCATTGCTACCGAGGAACTCCATTACTGTCAGTGGTGCTGCAGCAAGACTTCAAGCCAGTTACAGTCAGCTTAAAAATGTCAGTACAGGCATCTGTGATTGTCTTGCTCTAATTCTTCTTTAAGACTTTGCTGTGCTTGGCTCAAATGGTTACTTTTACATGTGTCTTATTTTGATCTTCATTGTGAAGGACTATGACAGCTTTGTGAGAAAATCACCAAATTGCCTTTGCTGCTTTGTGGACTTCGCTTGAATGGAAATTTTTCTTGTGCCACTTATGCCTATACTTTATATGGCTTGTTTACTTTTAAAAGGATATATAGTAAGTTACAGGAATAAAAATGAGGGATAAGTGGGGCAGTACTGTTCTCAGATACTGAGAAACCATAAAGCCAAAGAATTTGTACGTGGTTTTGCTTTGTTTAAATTAATTTTGAGCTACTGTCTCTACAAGGTCAAATTCTGATTTTTTTTTGCAGGGGGAAGGGAAAAGAGCATACAAGGGAAATGGTTATAGTTTAAGAATTAGGAGCAACTTCTGAGTAAAATGCAAAAAGCAATGTAATTGTGGACCTGATTATAATTTATCAGTGGAGTGCAATAGAATGCCTGGAATCTATACTTCTTTAGAGTTGCTTAACATTTTCTAGATTTACTGGGCTCTTACTCTTTTTTTATACCCCCATATTTTATCCTTTTTTTTTTTTTTTTTTCCCTGAGTATCTTCAGGACTTATTTTTTTCTCTTAAAATGTGAATATTAGGAACATCTTTAGAAGCTGAAAGCATGCATTCTCAAGTCATTACATGATTCCAGGAGCTGGGGTCTGAGCAAAGATGCCAAATACCACCTCTGTTTGCAAACGGCAGCTCTTAACTGTGTGCCAAAAGCTTTTTGTTGGATTGAAGGCAAGGCTTGCCCAGAGTATTGGAAACGTGTATTTCCCTGACTAATGCCACTCTGCGTGACTCTTGTTGCTGAAGCGCTAATGAGCAAGTGCCTCTTAGCCAAATATATTCCAGTGTGATCGTTCTTGTCAGCTGTTCTATGGCCAAGTCTAGTACTCATGGTGTATTGGTTAAAAATCTATGAATGCTTCATATATCATTATATTTATTTCTAGCGTAAGGAAGAGCTTAGCAAATCCATCCTCCTACCCCCTTCACTTTTAACAAATGCACACCTAAGAAAACCTGCGTGACAAGGATTGTGCTTAGATTCTTTGGAGCTTGAATGGGCTGTAAAAGTACTATTCTCTTCCATCCAAGTACAGCATTCCCAAGCCTTCACTGTCATCCCTGATCAGTTGGGGAAAAGGTGATTCTTCATTTTGGGAACAGTTAAGTATGAGTAGGTTGCCTAGAAAAAGGGGTGCAATTGCCCTTGCTGGAAATATTCAAGACTCAGTTTGGATGATCCTGGATCATCTAATTTAAAGTCTTGTTTTCAGCAAAGGATTGGACTACATGGTTGTCTGGCACCTTTTCCTGTCTAGGCTTTTCTATATGTCTGTGATTCTCCACTGGGAAGGGGTGAGGTTTATACTCCAAAGTCTTCCTCAGATTATTTTGGGGCAAGATTTTGGGTGTTGCTGTTTGTGCTTTTATGATGAAACAGGAATATCTTCCTTTCTCTATATTTAGTTAGATCATTTGAAGCTTTTAACATCCTTGTCTCAGTAGGTTGGACATCTTGGCTGCACAGGTTGAACAGCAACAAAGTGGGTTTATACTTTTGGGACAATCTAATGAATCCAGAGCAAGCTGGCATTCCTGACATTATGGACTTAGGATCATATCAGAGGAAGGTGTATTCTTAATGAAATTTTGTGTGATAATTGAGCTCCTACTTCTACAGCAAGAAGAAAATATCTTTGTCATTCATTTGGTTGGGGGGGAGTAAGGAGGAGATTCCAGCTCTGTTGCTGGAACCAAGGCAGTTTAAGGACACAAGAAAAGAAGAGTAGAGTTAAATCTACTTTGCATAGTCGCTTAGCAGGGTAAACTCATAACAGATTGTCTTGTAGTATGTTACAGATGGAAGACTTCTACTGAGTATTCTTGATTCAGTTTTGAAGTTTTAAACAAGTAGGTTTAGTTTGCATAATTAAAGTTTCATGGCTTTAGAGATGGAGTAGAATCCAAAATATTTAGTGATATTTACAAACAATCACAAATTCTTTCCATGAACAATGTTACAAAATAGTAGTAAATATGTGAATTGCCTTTTGTTTCTAATTTTTGCAAATAATACGCTGATGTCTGCAAGCAGGCATTGACTCAGTTGTGTCTTCTGATTTTTCACCACATTGTCATCTTGTGGACTGATTAATTGCATCTGGGGTTTTTTTATCTTTGTTTGAGGGCTTTTTTTTTCTTATTCCTGTACCTACCAGATTGTGTTAGAAATAAATTTAGGAAGCTCAAGGTTCTGATGTGTATTAGCTAGTGTCAGTCTGGTATCTGTTGGTCTCCTGCCATTCCTATTTTTTAATGAAGGCAACTTTCTCTTCTCTGGTATTTGTATTGCTGGTTGGTTTGTTTGTTTACACACTGCATAGAACTGAGGGTTGAAGAAGTTTCACATTAATGCGTGTCCATGCTGAGCAGGGGATGGAACACAAGGCCCAGCTCACACACCTGTGCAGCGCAGCACAACCCAGCAGCGTTAGTTTTCCTCCAGCAGCAGTGTAGTCACATCTGCAGGATGTGTTCCTGGGCTATCAGGTGTCACAGTGTCCCATCTTTAGTCGCTCTAGTTCAGACACCAGCTTGGCTTTGCTTTTGCTCAAGTGTTCTCTGCTTGTGCTGTGTTTTATAAAGTCCAGGAGCCCTGGCTTGTTGTAAATGACACAGTAGTTGATGTGCCCTGGTCTCTTCCCCAGATACACAAAGCCCTTTTTACATGCACCTATTTGATGGTTTCTAAATGTGGATCGTCTAGAATGTAGCATGATATTCTTGATAAAGACTTGCTGAAACACAGTTAAAGGCTGTTTAAAATATTTCCTTATCTTTTCTGGAAATAGCTGTCATGATGTATCCTGGCATTGAATTTTGTCTTTTTCACTACCATGTTACAGTGTTGGCTTATGCTGGGTACCTCCTGCTTACTGATCAGTTTACTGCTGGACATCCATTATGCATTATCTCTGCATTTCTCTACTTTCAGTTGTTAGATCATGCTTTGGATCTACTTTTGAATATTCTATTTCTCTTGCTTTTTAAGACTTCAGACTTTTTCTTACTTAAATTTGTGTTCAGCTAGTTATCTTCCACATATGAAAGCTTTTGTCTGATAATTAAAAAATTTGTTTATGCAGTATTTATTGCATGTTACATCTGTGTGAAAATTAGTGTTTTCTGATGGCTTCTAACAATGAGAAACAAGACTAGAGGAAAAAATAGTTTGGGGGAGGTAAAGTTTGTCTTGCCAAATACACCTTTTTATTGGTTTTTCTTTTCTCTTTTTTAATTGACAGACTGTTGTGCAGTTCCTATTGCTTCTTTTAGGTTGGTTGTAGGCTCTCTTTTGTCACAATATGGCCATGAATATTTCATTATATTTTTGAAGTGCCTTTCTGAAACCAGTGGAAGTGGTGGTTTCTAATTACATCTAGGTAGTTCTTTCACGTAACTCAATTGCCGTCATGTTTCTCGAATTAAACTAAGCTTACATAAAGGAACAAGACCTGGTAAATTGATATAGGACTCCTATTATTATGTTGTCTTTATATAATAATGCATGCAAATGTCTATACCAGCAGCAGAGTCTTGATTTTAGGCTGTGATCTTAAAACATCATAACTGTCCTTTTGGATGGAGAACTTGGCTTTTTACTCTGCTTCATCTGTTCTGCTTCTTGCTACTGATAATGAGACAATCCTCCGAAGCTCCAGCTGCTCCCAGGCTTTGCTGCTCATTTGAAAAATCCTGTTAAGCAGAGGAAATGTGGTAAAACCCTGCTGCTGTCTTGGCCAAACTAGCTGTACTGTAAAGGTGTATGGAGAAGAAAATGGGAGGTTTCTGGAGGAATGATAATTCTCTTAGAAACCATAAATGTTTGGGAGATGGGCTGTAATGACAGCTACTTTTTCTCTGATGTGGTATGTGTTTTCTGCTCAGTGAGTGTAGTGCTTAAAAACAAAGATGCTGCTGGTTGGTTTTAATCTTCTTATTGTAAACCCTCAAATTAAGATATGGCCAGTCTTTTCAGTCAGTGTAATCTGAGTCTGATTTGAGAAAATTAGTGTTAACCACCCTCCTTACCATAGTGCAGATAAAACTGCCAAGACATGAAAAGAGATAGAAAAAGCTTATTACAGCCAAAAAGCCTTCACTGCTGCTTTTTGGGTGTTGCAAGAGTGTTTATTTGCTCTGTCCAGCAATGCCAACCCAAGTACATCCATCCTGCATTTTATGGGTTAGAAACGTGTTTAATTTGTGTTTCTCCTAGCTTTTAAACCAGTTCTATCTAAACCAAACTGGCAGTTCTTTCATTTTTCCTTTCCTTATGAATGCTTATTCTTTCAGTGTGTGTTAACATCTAGAATTAGGGTGAGTGGCAGTTTATCTTCATTTTGATGGAGTGTCAAGATTGCTTTCTTTAAACAGCTAAAAATTAATCAGAGATTAATTGTTAAGGTTTTTAGGTATATTTCAGTACAGCTAGTCTGTAATGCGAAGATGTAATAAATCAAGTTACGCTTTTGGTCTTTAAACTCTGTGTAGGTGTTTTAAGAAACAAGTGAGGGCTTAGTGCCCTTTTAAAGGCTGTAGATAGATACGAAGCTTGTGACTGAGCAGGAGATTGAGGACAACGCTCATTCTTACTTGTCAGTCTTTTCTCCTCCAGGAGCTTACTGTCCCCTTGGATCAGCTAAACATAACTGTTCATATTGTTCCGTCCTCACCTGCTCAGTGGTTTGGGTTGCTTTATACTCTACTGTATGGCTTGAAAAACTCTGATTATTTTGATAGAACTCAGTTAAGAAACAGCTTGTGGTGACAGATCTGAGGGGGACATTGGCTGACCTTTTCAAGTGGCAAGCAATGAGATTCTGGAAGTAGGAGCCTCAGCAAAGCCATGCTTTCAGCACAGTCTGAAAAGAGTGATGTGTCCTCGTACAAGCTTCTAAAAATCTTTCCAAGCATGGTGATCTTTTTCATCTCAGACCTCTTCTTAACACACGATTGATGTAATTTGTTAATAAACTGAAATCTGTGCAGATTTTGAACTCAATGAATTTCATGCCTTATAAAATTATATAACTGGCTATAAAATCTTAGTGATTTGTACACTGTCGAAGGTAAGACAAAGAATCCTTCTGGCAATGGGATTTTGCAAGTCATGGTACTGTCCTCTTTGTGGTGCAGAAGAACTAAAAACAATCAGAACTTGATGGAAGATCATTCTTCAGAAGAACTTCATAGATCTTGATTCGAGCATTGACTTAGCGATTCACACAGATGTGTAGATTGTGCAGTTGTCATAGACTTTTCAAAACAGAATATACAAACGATACAAAATCTAATGGAATGTATGGCGAAGCTGCATAAAACTATCACTTGTCAAATTACTTCGTAGTGTAACACCTTTCTTGATAAATTGTTTGTGTGAAGTAGAATAATACTCTTGTGGAATTCTGGGGACTAAATCTGAAGACTCAAATGGTGTAGAAATGGCAATGTGAAGAGGAGAAAAAAAGGTAGTGAACACAATTTCTGAAGCAGTTGAAATCTCACTTCTGTATGAGTAGGAATGTACATTGCTGTTTAGCACTTCATCAGAATGGTTTATGCTGCCATCATGAGGAGATTTCATTACAAGTAGCTGCTCCTGCAGTGTAGTACTTGTTCATCATTTAAACAATTCCCAGTTAAGATTGCTGAAGCACCTTTTAAATGTTTTTCAGCGTGCTTACAGAATTAATAGCATACTTTGGATAATTAAATTAGCTAAAAAAATATTTAGAAATCTTTCAAGCTCAAGCATTTGGAAATAAGTGTAAAAGTGCATCTGGGGAAATCTGATTTTCAGGTTTTTCTGCGTTTGATAATTTTTTTAAAAGAAATCTGGTGAAGCCTGCAGTGTACTTACCTTCTGACATTTTGAGTTAAAACCCAGAGAACATCTTCTGTAGTCTTCTAGATCCTTATTATGCTGTTCTTAGCCTGCAATGCAGAAGGAAAAGTCTTCTATAATAACACATCACTTGTGAGGTTTACAATGTGTCTTGAGGCTGAACAAACATTTGGAAGTTTCTGTAATAGAATTGCAGTGCTTTTCTCTGTCTTAGATGGCAAAGCGAATCTGTTGGAACACAAGTAACCTGGGAATGGCTTTGACATTTTGAGATGTTAGATCAGGAATAAATCAGAATTTAAAGTATCTAAAGTCTAGTCTTAGAGGGTAGTAGTTTCACAGTCCCTGGTATTCCAGCTCTAATTTCTTTATAGCACCAAGCATGTCATGCTTGAGGGGATGTTTTCTTGGTTCAGAGAAATCCATTGAAGGGTTTTTTTTCAGTGTTTTTAAATACTTGTAGAGCCATTATGATTTTAATTTGAGCTTCTTACAGACTTATTTTTTCTGTGCCAGAAGCTCAGACCTTATGAAAACTGTTCACACAGCTTCACAGGGCTTCAAAGTGTTTCCATGTGCAGAAAAGCTGTTTAGCATAGATACATCCCATGTCTGTTCTGTTTTAGATGATGTACCAAAGCTGAAAGACAGGTCCACAAATCATCAGGCATTTTATGTGTAGTCTTGTTCTCTTCTCTTCAAAGGCACTCAGTAACACAGATCCATCCCATAGTTTAATGTTCCCCCATCTGTTAACTTATTATGCCAATCCTTTGGAAGTTTGAAAATTGTGTCTCATTTTATACTTAATATTTCCTATTCCATCATTAGTGTGAAAACGAATCTGTCTCCTCTTTCCCATTTTTTAAAGGGAGAAAACTGTTCAGGTATACTAGAGTAACCATGAAGTAAGGCTGAGATCTTTAGCTTGCTTAATCTAAGTGCTGGGGGAAAAGAGGTGGTCTTATTTCTTGGGATTTTTTTTTAATAGTATATTCATCAACTATTCCCTTTTAGAATTTAAAATTAGCATGTAAAAAGTTGTGTACCTCTTGGTAATGAGACCGTTCTGATTTTCGAGGGGTGATGAAGATATGAAACAGTATTTTCCACAAAGCTAATATAAAACTCGAAAAAGGTTGGGACGTAACAGTTCCACTAGGAATGACCAAGATATCTTAGTCTTCTATTAAAAAAAACCCACCAAAACCTGGTTTGCAGATGCCTGGATATGACCAGAAGTTTTCATACTACAGACAGTTCCTAAATTCAGAAGGTGTCAAGGACAGAAGCAGCAGCTGAAGTATTGGGGATGTCACAGGAAATCTTGGAAAATGGAGAAAAAGAGTGAGTTAAGATGGTGAAGTTGTTTTGGAAGAACTGAGAGAATCTGAGAAGGGGTTGCTTAAATATCCAAAATAATTGGATAGAACAATCTAATCAACACAACTGCTAAGTGGTATTTTTTAAACGTCCCTATAGGCAAAACACCTCTTTGCAGCCTGGGGTTGTAAGCATTGGTTTCACTGGTGGCTTAATGTGGAAAAGGCATTTATGGCAGGTCCTGAAAAGTGGTTGGAAGGACGAGACACTGAGGTTTCAGCAATTCTTAGCACTGCAGGGAGACATTCATCCCCTTCTGCCCGGTGTAGTTCGTGGGAATGAGCGATGTGGGAACTGCTGTCAGGTTAAGTGAGTAATTACTGCTGCATTTGTATAAAGCTGAAGAGTGAAAGTTTGTCAGCTCAGCTGAGATGCAACAGCTTCTTCCTGACGCTGCTTGTTTCTGGCCTGATGCACCCCTAGGAAGAACTGTCTGGGACATGTTTGCTGATGTAACATTATGTAAATATTATTTCAAAGCAAAAATAACTTACTGGTGACTATCTAATATTATGATTCCAGATTAAAATATTCTGCAGTGAGCAGAGATCAGTGTTATCTTTTTAAAACTTTGTGAGCACCTGCAATTAAATGTAAAGTGGTCAAAAGCAAATATTGAGTTAGGATAGATCGTCACTTGCTAGATCTCACCTTCTGGTATATTTTAATGGAGGTACTTGTACGGCATTTATTCCTAGAACCACTTCTTTGCATGTATTTTCATATCTCATTTATAAGGTAAGTAAGAAGTAATTGGATTATTTCCAAACTTTTGAAGTTTTTGATGCTGTGATGATGAGGGAAATAAAAGCTTAGGTAAAAGTTTTAATTTCTCACACATGTGTTTGGTGAACAGGAAAGGAAACTTGCAGAAAGGCTTGCAGTCTCACAGATTTTTATTTGATCTTCTTTTTAGAATTATATCCCGTAGTAAAACAAGTATGGTAGTTTTGCCTTTTATTGTTTGCATGGTGTTGCATTTGGTCATGAGTAAAGTCACAGCAGCTTGGTGATAAGTGACAGTCCCCTCAGTCCCCTTTCCCTCACAAATGCAGAAGGAATTTCAGTTATGCTTCTGTAACTGATGGTATTTTGACAAAGGCTTCTCTGTGTATTTGCAGCAAAACAAAACTCATTAAAAATACATATACTTTGATGTAAGTGACAGGCAATGTGTTGAGTTTCTCAAAGAAACTGTGGGTTGACTAATACTTAATTTGAATTTAACAACTTTTTAGAGAAAATAAGGTAAGCACGTCTCTTGCAACTAGATTTATTTGGAAGAGCTTTAAGGCAAATCTAATTGAAACAATGTGACCTACTTAAATTAGCATAACACGTTCGATAATTGTTTTAACGCTGCGTATTGTTGAGACAAAATTTAGTTACCAAGAGCACTAACGGTGAGTTTTCTGATTGCTTTGTATTGAAGTTTGTAACAGGAAAGTTTTGAACTTACTGCAGCACTTAGACCAGAAGTAATTTTGTATTTTGAAGGCAGTTTTAAAATAAAACATTATAATTCCTGATAATTTAGTTGCTTTGAAGTAGGAGTCATGGAACAGGTCAGTGCTTTTTAAATACGTTTCATACCTTACAAAAGTGCAGAGATTTTTAATTCATACATCTGAGGAGAAATTTACAGGTGTGATTCCCCCCATCCCTGAAGTGCTCCAATTTGATAAGAATTTCCATTAAAATCATGCTTGCAATGACTGTTTGTGCTTTGCTTCAAGTAATTAATTCGAATAGGGATATTTTCCTGAAAGAATGCTTTTAATTTGGCATTACAGAACAAGCTGATTAACTTATTCTAGGTGGGAGGAAACCCAGAAGGTGGTTGTCTGTAAACTTAACTCTGCAAAGCTGCTGTGGTCTCCACACAGAAGTTGTGTGGCCAGGGACAAATGCTGAGAGCTAATTAAAATGATGCATCATTTAAACATCTGTTTTCTGGTTTTAGGAATTACCTGGGATATAATACTATATTTATTGTTTCTCGATATATCTTGGTTGAAATTTATTGCCTATATCTTGCAACATGTGAGGGAATGATGACACTGAGTGGATGTGGTCATGGTTGGGCATCTTCAGCAAGTTTTAACTTCACTGTCAAATCAACTCACATTAAGTGCTCAAACTCATCTCAGTTACATAAATCAAGTTAATTATGGTTTGTTTCTCTTAAGCCAGTCTGAAACACTGAAACCAACACAGAGACCAGTTTTGGTCCTTTTTCTCTGTGTCACTGATCTGTTGGGAGGAAATGATGGCAATGTAGGCGGTGTTCTGCTCTAATCTTCTTCCCTCCCCTTTCTTTCTTTCCCTGGGCAGAAAGAGAGGAGTGAAGGCATTAATGAATTATTTTCCAGCAAACAGGGAGAGGGCAAGCATGGTTCTTTTTAATGACTGTGCTTCACTTTTGAATGCTTATGAATGCTTCAGGCTTAATCATGAGAACTCTTAATGGCTGACTGGAGCTGATGGGTCTGCAAGCAGTCTTATGAAAAGGTATTATCTTAGGTATGTATCAGTGTTCAGTCCTTGCAAAAAAGGGAAAAGCTTGAAATGTTTCATTTGAAATGGTATTTTTTCCTGTGTGTCATATGCTAAATGCCCGAGGTAATATGGGGGATTTTGTACTGATCTTGTGCTAACCCTTTTGAGTTTTCCATCCTGAAACTTTAAATGTGCACTGTTTACTTAATGACATGTTTGCGTTGTGATTAGAATACCTGCCTGAAAGTCGAGTCCTATTATCTTCAATAATTGGGGCAGTGAATGTCAGATATTCCTACCTTTCTCTCTATACTTACATTCCAGGTTTGTGAAAGATCTGGTGAGAAGGGTAGGGCTGTTTCTTGGTCTTTGTAGACTTAGCCTTCAAATTGATGATTAATTCTTGCCAAACAAAATAACTATTTGCATGGTTTCTTTAAACAGATTGTATTATGAGGATGAAAAATGGAAGTATTTCTAATATCTTCTGAAGTAATGAAGTTGCTGTAGCAACCAAAAGCTTAGTTGCAAATCAAATCATGCCTTACCTTGGCTTGTTCTTATAATGCTGAGTCATAGGTTTCATTGTCCAAGTTTGAGTCTATATACCTTTTTATCCTTGTTGTTCTTAAGAGGAGAAAAAAAAAGACCTTCTCTTTTGACAAAGCACCTGAGGTTAGGTGGTCACATGCTGTAAACATGAATAATTTCACAGGCTTCAGAAGATTAATTAAAATATAATTAGTGATTTTTAAGTGTGTGCGCGTGTAAGTCACTGTACACTTTAAGGGATGTCCTGTTTGTCTGCTCTCCTGTTTGTTTTGCATAGAAATGCATCTCATGCCCTTGAAAACACGTGGCCCCTGCTACCTTGCGTGTTGCCACTCCTGGTGCTTTTAGATATTTCATTTTTTTTTCATAAATGTCCCTGTTCTTTTAGAATTCTGTGATGCCTGTTCAGTTCCTAGCAGTGTGACTGTGGGTCAAATGCGCGTTGTGTATTGTATAATTTCATGGTTAAGTTTAGTTTCTTCCACTTCAAGATTGGGTATAATAAGGGAAATAATAAGCATGTAACAGATTTCTGTGTAAAGGATGTAAAGGATTCTTTTGTATTGTTTCTTTCTGAGATTAATGTGACATACAGGAGACAATGCCAAAAGTAATTAACGTTTGTACACTGACACAAAACGAAGAGCTTGAATGGTTCACTGCTTAAAAAGACTAGAATGAAATATTTACATTTCAGACAATAGATTTAATTCTACTTTAGTTTGTAATGCTGAATTGTCATTTAGTGGCACATGAATTGACCTAGAAAATAAAAATTTTGCTATGCAAATTAAATTTCTTAAGTGCAAATACAAGTATAATAAAAAGTGCCATCTGTCTAATTAAGCTAATTAAATGTTTCTTCAGGGAGGCTGGGAAGACATAAAATTAAAACTGTGTATACAATGTTTCTGTCTTATAAGAAAAAAACCTCACCCTTTTTAGTAGTCCAGGTGTGCCTGTGGGGACCAATAAGTAGAATTCAGTAGATGTAATCCAAGAATGGATGAATGCATTGTTTCTTTTTTTAGTGCACAGATTATAAAACATGAAGTTGACAACTCTAAGGAATCCTGAACTGATTTAAGTATGGAGTTTTCGAAATACTTTTGTGTAGTTTTAGGAGTTAATTTTATATTTTCCTGAGTGTGATCTTTTTATTATTTTCATCCTTATGACCTTCAACTGATTTTAATATGCTGCCGTCGATGCTAAAAATATTTTATCAAGAATATTTCAGATTACTTGTAACAGTGGTAATAACTGAATGCAAGCCAGCTCTGGTTTAGAAGCCTTAATTAGGAAAGCTTATTTGGGAAGTGGTTTCATTTATCACCCTGACCTCAGGGGTTTGTACACCCAACAGTTTCTTTTTACTTTTGTTCTTTTGAGGGACATCGAATTACACAAAATGCCACCTTTAAAGTGAGGTGACAGTGTCACATTTGCCTCTGCTTGTAACACTTTTCTGTCACCTGATATGTGATTTGCACCATTTGCAAGGCATTGCAGTTACAGTCTATTTTGAATAGGTTATTATTAAAGATAAGAATTTATCAGGGCTGTTGACCTAAAATATGTCTCGGTTAAAAAGCACACTGTGTGATGGTCCTCTTATGCAGAAGACTTTGATTTATCCTGAACCTCAAAAATAGACTCCTTGTCTGTATTTGTAATCCTATGAGAAGTGTATTATTTACTCTTGAGCTTCATCAAGGGCCAGCAGGCTGAGGTTTGGGTGCCATTGAATAGGCATCTGTTTAGTTTGTATTAATAAACTGTGTCTGTGGAGCGAGAAATTTGCTACCTTTGGGTAGCTCACAGAAGTTACTATTTGTTTGTGTCATGATAGAAAGTAACCTTGCTTTCTAAATTCAAAGTCATGCTAAAAATTATCAGCATTCTGACTTCTACATATGTTTGAGGTGACTGTTCTAATTAAATCACTTCAGTCTAATTTACTTCCATGCATGCTTAGTGAAATACTACATTCCCTTTTTGTTTTTAGCAAAAGTTAATTCTTTTAAAGTTTATTTGGCTGACTCAGGGTTTTGGTGTGGTTTTTGGTTTTTTTTTATTCAATCATTTTAGTTTGTTTTCTGTTCAATATTTTCATGTCACTTGGCAGGAAGTATTTGTCTCTATCCAGTATAATTCATTTTTAAGTAGGATAAAGTAGCTTAATCTTATTTCTGGCTCTCTGTATTTTTTTTTTCTCTATATATAATAATGTAATGTCTTCATGAATGCTGTTTTTCTGGTTTTTATAAAAGTCATCTCAGATTTGAGAATATGTAATTATTTCATGGAGTGAGAGACTGTAATTTGATTCTCACATTATCTTTGCGCAGAAATGTGTAATACCTGCTGATTCTACAGTGCACAAGATTTATACTCTTGTATTTACAAATGCATTAAGCAGAAAATAGAACTGTCAGTCTGAAATGGTCTTTGTAGGAGGTCAGTAGCTGGCACAGGCCTTAAAAATGTTTGCTCTGTAGAACTATTTGAAAAAGTCTTGTATAGATAGGTCGAGTTGATGAATTTCCTTTTGTGAAAAACTACGTGGGATTCTGGTTTGGTGTAGATTTTTTTGTTTATTTGTTTGTTTGTTTGTTTTTGGAGGGTTTTGCTTCATTTGTTTTGGAAATCTCCCTCTGGTCAGTGCTGATGATGGTGTGGATTCATCCTTTCAGCTCTGATGGCCCTGGATTTCAGGCATGGGAATTCTGCAGCCTTTTTCCACCAGCCTGGTGTGCCCAACCTGAGCTATCTCAGTGCGAGTGGGTGGGTGGCAGCCCTTGTGGCTGCCAGTGCTGTGGAGCTGGGGGGAAGAGGTGCTCAGTTCTTCAGTCCCCTCCTTCCAAAGCCAGCGTGAAGGCAGTGCCAGGCCAACCAAATTCCTGTGCTGAAATGCTGTGTCACTGGTGCTCACTGCTGCAGCTTGTGCCGTGGCCGGTGAAGCTCCTGTTTTCCTGGAAGAACAGTCTCCCTTTGCTGGGAATGGCTGTGTGACCTGGTGCTGTTTGCTCTGTTTCCTGGGCAAAGGTCATGGGGATGACTGAGAGTGATCATGGTGGTGGAGGGTAACATTTCCTGCTAGTGTCAAGGGTGAGATCATCCCCTGAAGTTTACCTAGGTTAGGATTCAAGGATGTGCAGTACAGGGTGCCTAATGCCTGTGTGCCTCAGACTGTCGCCAGTGATTAGGTGAATCCTGGAAGTTAGTTTTCAGCTGCAGGTTACTTGAGGATAATTGTTTCAGCTGGAATTGCAGTTGGAGAGGAGGGCAAGGCCCTAAGGAGGCTCCTTCACCTTTCTTGTCTAGGTCATGGTCAATGGCTTTATGTCTGTGTTGTTTCATGACTTGCACTAGGTTAATTTACAGCTCCGGTATTCCTCCCTGCCCCAGAAGACATCCTGATGTTTTACTGCTGACAAGAATTTTTCTTGTTCCTTCTGCAGGTTGTTGCAGACTGCTTCAGAGAGCTGCAGGGCAGAATGGTCTGGTTGAGAGCACAGTCCCTGGTTACACTGCAACCTCCTTGTGGTTTTGGGTGTGCAGGCAGGAGGGTTCACTGCTCTAGTTCAACAGGACAGGGTTATCTCTCTGCCGGGCAGGGTGCCAGCTGTGTTCAGTTACTCATGAATCAATTGAGAACCTTTGGCCACAATGAAGAGTTGTTTAGCTTCTGCCTGAGCACTTGCTCAACAGCAAAGAAACATGCATTGGGTATCTGACATCTAGATTCAGATTCCAGTTTATTAATCTCAGTTCTACTGCATGATTTTTTCCCATGTTTGCTCTCACACAGTGTGTGTGAGGGGCATTGGGAATTTTGAGAATTCATGGCTGACTGCTGAAACATCTGGTGTTAAAAGTTGCCTAAGCTATAAAGTAACTGAAATAGGTGATGATGGCTGTATTAACATGCAAAGCCTGAGGAAGGGTACTGTCTCTTGAGCACACAGAGGAGAGCAAAAGGAATGGAGCCTTCAGCTATGTATAAATGTGGAATGACAACTTGCAGGAAGAGTGGAAAAGGAAAGAGAGGGAGGTGTGTCACCTTTGGTTTGGGCACAAAGGCTAGGAAGGTGTGCTTTCAACTCTTAGTGGCAATGTGTGATCAGTGCTTAAACTGTGACTTTTGACTCGATGGATTACTGGAATGTGTCAGGTCAGTGGAGGCTGTGCAGGCTGTCCTGTAACTCTTGGTAGCTGGAATGGCTTTTGGGTAATGCTGGTTGGATGGCCTTGCAGGTCAGGGTGATGGCGATGGACTCTGAGCATTTTTACAGCCTTTCTAGTAAAGTAGCTAAGAGTAGTTTTATGTTTGGGTTAAAAATAAATCTTGTTTAGGTAAGAATTTAATAACTCCTTCCCTCTTGTTCCAGATTGGAAAAAACCAAAACCAGTAAAATATGATTTCTTTATCTGGGTGTGAATGTCTGGAAGGACTAAGGTGTCAAGCAGACATGTAAATCTAGTAGCTCCACTCTGACTTCTCAGATGTTCAGAGTAAATTCTAGACTTTTTTTCATGTATAGGAATTACTACTCTCTGTAGCTCCCTGGAAGGAGGCTGTAACCAGGTGCGGGTTGCTCTCTTCTCCCAGGAAACCAGTGACAGGACAAGAGGAAAATGACCTCAAGCTGCACCAGAAGAGGTTCAGGTGGGACATCAGGAAGAATTTTTTTGCTGAAAGGGTTATCAGGCATTGAAACAGACTGCCCAGGGAAATGGTGGAGTCACCATCCCTGGGGGTGTTTAAGAAACAGCTGGATGTGACACTCAGTGTTGTGGCTTAGTTGACAAATGGTGTTCTGTCAAAGGCTCAACACTGATCTTGGAGGCCTTCTCCAACCTTAATGATTCTGTGATTCTGTGTCCTTAAGATACAGCCTCTGGATGCAGAAAAGTGTCTGTACCTAAAACATAACCTACTGCTAGGTCTTGCCGTTACTTTTACTTCACTATTCCTTGAAGGACAAATCCTTAATGGAAATAAATTCCTCAGATTTCAGATACTTTATACTTCAAGGCCCTTATTATTTCTACTTTATGGAGTTCCATCAGTCTTGTCAGCCTGTGTGACTGCAGAGAGGAGTGAGTTGGCATTTTACCTTGCAAAAGATGTCTTCATCTTTTCTTTCCTTTCTTTGCTGTGAGGGTGGTGAAACACTGGAGCAGGTTGCTCAAAGAAGCTGTGAATGCTTCATCCCTGGAAATTGAGACCAGGCTGGATGGGGCTCTGAATAACCTGATGTAGTGGAAGGTGTCCCTGTCCATGGCAGGGGAGTTGATCTTTTAAGTCCCTTCCAATCCAAGACATTCTATGTGAAATCTCCTTTTGAAGGAGTTTTAAGTTTGCAGTTGGTCCCCATGTTAGCCACTGAAAGGCTGGGTGGGTTAGATGGAAAAGTACTGGGGAAATTTAAAAAAAAAAAAAAAAAGGAAGAAGAAGAGAGAGACCAATTTTTTCTTGGTATCCACATGAAATATTTGAACTCTACTGGAATATTAACAATTACTAGCAACAGAAACCATATTTATTTGAGTTGTTTGACCAGCAAGTTTAGCAGTGCAGCAGAGATTATGCATTGTCATTGAACCCACTAGTCTGCCTCAGGAAAGAGTAAAAGAAACATCCATCAGCAGTGAGGTTAGATGGCTTTCTCACGTGGGTTTTTTCTCCCAAGTAGTGATGTTGTTTTCAAGTACTCTTTCCTTCCAGCCATCACTTCTGGGTTATTTGTTTGGGTTTTGGGCATTTTTAGTTGGGTTTTTTTGTTTGTTTGTTTTTCCTTGTATGAATATCCAGTTAGTCTTTAACTCTGGATGAGTTTTGAATTTCCAGTGATGGTGTCCTTCTTCAGTCGCAAATTTGTCATTATTCTTTAGTATTGTTGAATATTTCTTTATTCTTGTGTTTCATACAGAAAGAAGGAAAGGACTTTCTGTTATGTTGTCTAAGTACTGCTCATTATGTTGAATATATTTGTAATATTTTCTTTGTGAACAATATGGTCATTTTCAAAAGGCGTGTAATTTTTTTTAAGATTTCTTGTTTTCATTCTAATTCGCTGTCTAATTTACTAGACACTAATATAGCAGGCAGTGAAAACATCAAATATAACACTTTAGATGGGAGTAAATTGCTGATTTATGATATTGATATTACAATAATTTCTGCGTGACACTTCATTCTATTTTTATGAATACTGAACATTTTATATGCATTTTGCTATACAATCTACAGTATGCCTGCTCTCAGTTCTAGACTTGATGAAATTGATTTAGATTCCAGTAATGAGATTAGTTTGTATTTCTTTTTCAGCCTGACTTGACTTTAAAAAAACTTTCCATTAGTTTACCGAGGATGCTACTTGTTTGACATATGTGAAAGTGGTCATGAACTTGTTCTCCTCCAGTCTTTCAGCCTGTCCTTACTTTTTGAAGTATTTCATGCCTTTTCAAGTAGCAGCATTAAGTGCTCCAGCAGGTCACTTCCTTCAGTACTAAGGTCCCTGTAAATTCTGGAGCACACAGTATTTGTGTCTCAAACTTATTTTCTTTGTTTAATTTTGTTCCAGCAGAGTAATAAGTGTTACATGGCATGCTGTGCCAAACAATACTCATGCGGATATTTTAAAGTGAGCTTTGTTGGCTCCAAAACACGGAAGTAAATTTCCAGCAGACATGACTGCAGTTGGAATCAAACCCACTTGTCTCTTTCAGTGGAGGTGGTGTTTGGCAAGTTAGGTCTGGATCCCAAAAGTAATTGTGTTCTGTAATCCAGCCTGCTTGTGGAATGAAATATAAGGGGCACTTGTTGAATATTGGCTTTCATTGTCTGGAGGTTTTCTCTTTGGTCCTAACCAGATTTTCTTTCCCTTTTCCTTGTCTTAAGCCACCCTTTCCCTTTCTGTTCCCAAATGACTGAAGTGGTGTGATGCCTATCAGTGAAAGGTTCTGCTTCTGTCAAGATCGTCCTAAATACAGTTTTTGTCTGCCTACTGTCATCTCCCTTATTCCCATCTTTAAATGTTGTGGAATGGTGTCCACCCATTTAAAAACTGCACTTTCCACCATATTATAAAATTTAAATGGCTTTTATATTTAAATTGAAATTTCAGAGCTCTAATGTTTCTGTTGTGTTAGAGCTAGGAGCAGGAGACAAAAAAACCACTCTTCTGAATATTCCCACACATCTTTTCCCTCAAATGCTACAGCTGTTTTATCCCTTCATAAATCTTTAATCAGAGGATTTCAATACTTAATTACAAAAAAAAAATTAACCTCACATCATTCCTTTGCTGTCAAGCAATATTTTCCTTATTATGTGGATAAGTTAGGCATTAAGGGACTGTGTGATTTTTGCAAAATGTTGTGGCAAGCCACTGGCAGCCTCTAAGACTCCTAATTTATAAGCCTGTAACCTGCCGACTTGACACTAACATTCCTTCTCAGCTGGCAAATCCAATGGAAACATCCTAAATCCCAGCTGGGACTAGGAAGAATTATTCTGAGATGTGAGTTACTGCATTAATGTGCTAATGCTGCCATTATCAGTGGCGAGAAGATGCCAAATAAAAGATGAGTAAATACCAGGATAAAAGTGCGAGTGTGTTCAGGGATGTGCACCCAAGGTGACTCTTCAGGGCCAAGCACAGCAGTGCAGAGCAATGACTGGCATGTCCCTCACCAGCTGTGGCCGTGGGGATGACAGTTAACATGGTCCTAACATCTCCGATCAGGCAAAGGTGACTTGGACAGGTTTAGCAGAGTTTTCTCTTCCTCTCACATACACACACCTTCTTTTGGTGTTCCCCAAGCGGTTTTCATGAGTTTTGGAGTGAATGCTCCATACTAAACATGAGAGAGATGATGCTTTTTCAAGTCTGTTTGTAAAAATTCAGCTGACCCCACAACATTATTTGTGCTTGAATTGCCTTTTCAAGCTTTTTTCTTTAGAGCCAGGAGAGAGAGAAAAAATTATGCAAAATGACGTACCCAGAAGCTTCTTTGCTTTTCCAGACGTATCAGTTGAGCAAATAAAAAAAAAAAAGAATTACTTTTCTGGGTAGACTGTGCTCTCTTTGTTATCCTGGCATTTTTATAGGACTTCAGGAAGTGGAGCCCTATGCAGTGACCTATGTCTTTTAAGTCAGACTTTAAAAGGTAACTAGGATAGTGACAAAGCTTTGTACCATTTCTCTGATGCCTAAGATATTGATTATAAACTTGGGATAAACCAGGTAAAACTGATTATTCTTTTTCCAAAACTGAGAGACAGAATTCAAATATGAGAGTAAATAGTATGTCATGGGGTAGAGGTATTAAACTCAACATTTTAATGTTTTCCAGGGCAGCTGGCATAGGTAATGAAATAATTTAAAATTCTCTTACTTAAAATTTTGCTTAAATTAAGGAAGTCTGTGTGTGACGGCACTGTACACCTTCCTTAAGAGCAGTGTAGGTAGATAATCATTTAAGTCTATTTGACATTAGTCATGCCACTGGGCAACACTGTGACTACTCACATGTCTTCTGCTTTCCAGTAGTCTTTTTCTCTCTTGAGGAAGGCATGCCCAAATAACTTTCATGTAACTTACTATTGTACTGTATATCAAAAGAAATCTTGCTTTTGATATTTCTTTGATTTAAGCAGTAGTAAAATACTGCAGGAATGCATGCACATAATTTTATTTCTACATTCAGTAGCTTAAATAATGTGGTTTAAGATTCCATCCCCTATCCTTCCCTCTTGCTTTCCCAGAGTTGAGGGTGCAGCATTAGAGGATTCTTCTCTAGCAGGGGAATCTCAGTATGATTTTTCATGCTACTGTGGTGTGCAGTGCAATCTGATCTTGCTTATAAAACAATAGTATGCAGTGTGCATTTAACTGAAATGTTTAGATGACGTTTTTGTCACCAAGTTCAAGGTCATGGATCTCGTGCGTTCGGAAGGAGATTCTTGCAAAGGGCTAGAATGATGTTTCACCTGCAGTGTGGCTCTTCATTAGCTGATCGGAGGGATTTGCGGCATTGGCAATAAGTTGTGCTGGTTGCTGGCTGCCTGCCAGAGCAGGGCTGCTGTTCCAGGCAGCAGGTCTCTGCCTGAAAGGCACTGTGTTTGCAAGAGGAATGCGGTGCAGGGCTCTCTGTCGAGTCAAAACCGACGGGCTGTCCTTGCCTCGCTGAGACAATTGCGTGTTTATGATTTTGTAGTATGTGATGTCATGAGGGTGTTGGCTTTTAGGAATTTCACTACTGAGGAAGCAGTTTGAAATGCAGGCAGAATCCTCGAGACCTTCGAATATGCACTTGGTTTCTTTTTAGATAGCTCTGAACAAAGGTACCGATGGATACGCACATACATATTTTTTTAGTAAGGAATTAACATATGGAATATAGAAGAGATTTAAGTGGATACAATACCTGAAGGCAATGTCGAGCCAGTCTGGATTTTCAAACTCTCTTCCTCTACCAGGATATCCATTCTACCAGGTGTCATGCAGGTATATCGTGTTTTAAGTTTTACCTTTTAATGCAGTTGCATATAGAGCTGTAGCATGATGATTGTGTTAAATGATTTTTTTCCCCATTTCTTTGTTCTCGGAAAAAAATTATGAAATTGGAGTGTTTAGAAGCTGAAAACCATAAATACAATTTTAGAATCTTATGTGCCTGACCTTATAGTTAAGTTCACGTTTATTTAAAGCAAATATTTTTTATTTCTAAACATACTAAATATTTTCAGAGTTTTTCTAACTGAAAAACTGTAACCTTGGAGATTTTTTAAAGTGAGTTATGTATTCAGATATTTCTGTCATTTATTAGGAACCAGATATCTACAGTGTTGAGAACAGGAAATTATACAGATTTCTAAAACATTCATGATTTTATTTAAGTTTTTTCATGCATAATTACATAAGGTAAATAAACAGAAGTACTTACTGACATTTTGCTTTTAAGACAATTCACACAAAATATGCACATGTGAAAATGTGATAAATGCCAGTGTTGTGGTAAAGCCAAATTGTACAAGCTTATTTTATCTTTTTGACTCAAGAGTCCTGTTTTATTAAAAATCCTTCATTCTGAAAGTGCTGTGTAACAGTTTTCTAGTGAATGGATTGGATTCTAACCGTGAAATTACTCTTCCTGCTGTAGAAGACTGTAATATTGCATAATAATTAGAGACAATGTGTTTCACTACTTCTGTGGCTGAAAGAGCTCAGGTTTCTGGCACACCTTAATACAGGAATGTAATCACTGTTTATTGTGTCTAAATCTGAAGTCCCTGCAACAGTAACAGAGGGAGGGGAAAATGGGAGTTAGGACAGGAGTTTTCTGCTATTACTCATCTCTTGTTAAGACATATGAAGAGAAAGATAAGAGAATAAGTTAATTATTAATATACTCACATCTAGAGAATGAATCTGACAGTCTTCATAAACTGCAGCACAGACAGTGGTATGGGTTAGTTTGGTAAGGCTGCAGTGATGGTCACTTGTGAGTAGAAACAAGAGTGATTCTGCATAGTGTTCATTTAAACACTTTTTTGTGTGTTTATTGAAAGGAAGTCATATATTTGTATCTCTGTGGCACTACTGAGGCTGGCTGCTCAAGGTGCCAGTAAGGTTTTATTGAACTCAGAGTTAGCCCTTGAGAGGTCAACCCCAGTGACTCCTCATGGCTGGTTGTCCTTTGGCCTGACTTCTAACTGTAGTGGATGTTGAAGTCTAGTAACCTTTCTTTTTTTTTTTTTTTTTTTTTTTCCTTTCCCTGGCTGTTTTTTGTGATAAACTGGTAATGAGACAAGAGAAATTCAGTAAATGGCAGCTGATGTGAAAACCTTCTCTTCCCACACGTATGTTAGGTGCTCAGTCAAACTCAGAGCTTTTCACTCCTGCTCTTTAAGATCAGAATGTCCAGAGCCACAACCCAACTCCTCCTAAGTTTTCACAGTGACCTTCTGGACAAGAATGAAGGTCTCATGTGTGGGTTCCAAGTCCTCTGTTGTGAAAAGAGATAGAAAGAAGTTCCTGAACTTTCGGATCCCTATTGCTTATCTGCATTTTGGTTTTAATCCTCTCTTTTCTGTTTCTTGCATGTTTTTAAATTGCTATTCAGCATTTAAATGAAGTCTGTGTTTAATAATTT
This sequence comes from Acanthiza pusilla, assembly GCA_036630365.1. NCBI lineage: Eukaryota > Metazoa > Chordata > Aves > Passeriformes > Acanthizidae > Acanthiza > Acanthiza pusilla. The sequence goes on from JAXCHO010000006.1 coordinate 18,339,238, forward strand.
TCAGATAAGAGAATTAGTTTCTGTTATATGCAACTGTGCATATTAAGATCCTGTTTTATGTATGTAAAATTGGGTGGACTTACTTCCTCTAATGACTCAGTCATTCTGACTTTGCAACTCTGTTTCAGTACCAAAAAAGAGAAATTCCTTACATTGTCTAAAACCACTCATAACTGTAAAATGGAAAATTAATGTTCCTGCAATCCTTTTAGAGCTCATCCTCAGTGCAGAATTTTTCCTTCAGAATAGCAACATACATCCATTCTTGCTTGGGGAGTAATGTGCCTTACAGAGACAGGGCTGAATTAGTCTTCATTGCACTCTAGTTGTCATATTCTGGTGAGTGGACTTTTCCCAGGAAAATAAATAGGCAGTGGGACTACTATTTATGTAATTGGTTTGTGATCATGATTGGTTTGTGATCTCTATGGAGTGGGAAGGTTAGTATACATTATGCTAAGCTTGTGTCTTGTCAGAGACTTTAAATCTGTGTCTTGCTATTGGGATGGCATAAAAGTCTTGAACAGAGTTGTGGAAAAGCTCTCTCTTCAGGAAACTCAGTGTCTTTATTTGTAGGTAACATTAATTCTGTACAGATCAGAGTTGTCATTGGGGTTGCCTGGTGTTTAGAATGGATTGTGCTTTCTGTTACCCATGAAGCATAATAGTTTTGTAATACTATTTTTGTGGAAATGTGGAATGGAGTATTGGTGGTAGTCTGTTCTGGAGGAATGCACAGTCGGAGTTTTGTTCGTTTTCAGTGTTCTAAGATTGCTCAGGACATTCTTCATCTTGGGGATGACCAAGATGCTGTCTCCTAAACTGGGTCACTCGAGGTGGCATGACCTCTTGGTTGGCTGTGGATTATGGCATTACATAAATCAGGAATTCAATTTTGGGACTGTGTTTTTTGAGCCACAATGTAATTCATTCTTGGCATCCTTGCAATGCAGAGTTGGTGTTTCTTAGGAGCTTTCCATATTTGAACAAAATTTACAGATTAATATAATTTATTTTGAGTGTGATAAAAAATACATTATTTTTTCTTTTATGAGGGCACAACAACAGATACCTGATCTAGATATTAGTTGTAGAAAATGCTCCACATGGTTGAAAAACACTTCAAGTAATTTACCATCTTCATTCTATTGCAGATTTGAGATTTGATATAAAAATTCAGAGAAAACATGACCATCTCTAATTTCATCTGCTTCAAGATAGGTAGCAGCAAGTGTAAAACTTGTTGTTAATCTTCAGATGGTAGCTAAAGTAAGCCTTCAAGTAAACCTGCCGTCACTCGGGCTAGTATGGCATCAGCCACGTAGATTGCATTTTTTCACCTGCTTCATGGTGTAATGTTGGGTTTTCTTTGTACATCGTATGGTGTAGAAGGAAGTCTGTTGAAGAGTCTTTCAAAATATTCCTGCCATGTTTGATTTTCATAAACTTAATCAGTAGAGATTAAGAACAAAGGCTGCATTTGTGTCTTTCTCCCAGTTACCCTGGTATGGCAAGAGCTGTTTATTGTAAGAACATTTGCTATCTCTCATTGCTTTAGGCTGCTAGACAAGAAGACTGTAGTCTTGTGAGTATTTCTTTGGCAAAGAGAAGACATCTAGTATCCTAGATGTGTTTTACGGGGCAATCCAGAGCCTTCAGCTCCCCTGGAATATCAGCAAATTGTAGCCATTTTAGAAAATGGTCGTTGTTTTGGTTTGCCTCACAAATATATGTTCAACCGCAATTTTGAGTAGGAGAAGTTGGATCTCTTACCTCACATGGACATGTGAGATAATACAGACCCCAGGCCTGTCTCAGCTGTGGTGCAGTTGCTTGTGTTTGTGTGATGCAGATGGAGTTTTGCTGGTGGACAGTGATAGGCTTCAGAAGAACCCTGTCACTGTCCTAGCCTTTGTCCCAACCAACATTAGAACCTTCTGCATCCCTGTATAATACTGGAATTTCTTCTTCTAGTGAGGTCACGACAAAAGTCTGTTGTTCAGACCAAGACATCCTTGAAATTGCATGTGCTGTTGTACCTTTTCTGTCTGCTAATAAAGAAAAGGGGGAAAACATAGCTATCCAGTTGTTGATAGTGAAAACTTATAATTGTGTAAATTCAAGATGGGTCAATTGCATCTGTGCAATCGAATGCAGTTGATGCCAATTACATCCAGACATAGCAATATCCTAAGTAAGCTACTATAACTGAAACTAGGCAACAAATGGGCAGGGCTTATCTGTGGAAAGGGAAGGGATTTTGCAGCATTAAGCCACTGCTTTTCTTTTAAAGAGGGAGCCACTGCCCATTTCAAATGTTCCCTTTTAATAGGATCCATTTCTTAAATTAAAAAAAAAAAAAAAAGAAAGCTGCTATATTTTAGACAGAGGAATAAATCTTGATCACTTCTGTGTTGTGCAGTGTTAAAAGACATGAATGCTTTTAAAGAAACAAATTTATTGAGTTTTCTTTGTAGCATAATTTGACAAGCTTACCTAAGTGAAAATATTTTGAGAAATAATGTGCCCAGGTAAATAGTAATCAAGAAAAACAAAAATTATATTACAATATTTGCTTGTTTGTTAGTGTTAGGGAAAGTCCTGAGTAGCTATTTAATATTGCTGTTCTGAATATTCAACAGAAGGCATGTGTATGACAGGGATTTACAGTTGCATTTTTCTTGGAATAACTAAATCAGTTGATCAAAACTTCCTGTATTTTATGTGCTTTGTTGGTTCAGAGCTATTGGCTTTCCTCTGTAGGGAGTAGAGGAGGAGAAAAGGGGAGGGCAGAGTTTTTGACTAAATGGACAAAATATATGCAAGAACATGGTGTGCTAAATTCAAGCTGGCCTTAGAAGCTGTTTCCCCATAGAATTTGATTTTTATACATGGCTGCAACAAAATGTAGCTTTCATGTTAGGAGAGGGAGATTGGTCTCTGGTTTTTAGAAGGATAATTCCTTCTTCAGGGCTTGGGAAGAGCTACTAAAGACAGCTGGTGCTGTAGGAATTTATTAAATTCAGATTTAAGTAAGAGAGGGAATGATTAAAATCTGAAGAGGGCAGTTTTATGTGTTTTATCCTCTGCAATATTTAAAATGTGGGCAGGCTATTTTTGTATTAAAATGATTTAAGCATGATATATATGTATAATTGCTTTATAGGCAAATGAAAAGATTGCTTTTAAACAAAAGAATTTTTTTTTTTCTAGGGGGCGTCATGATTAGAATGTCAGCAGTTATTTGGGCTTGACAGAACAAACAACACATAAAAAAGCTTCCCATAATAAAAAGTAACTCATTAAGCAAGATTGGACTTGAAAAAAGAGTTTAGCTTGCAGGGAATAAGTCTTGAGTACAAGGTGCTCTTTGAGAAGACAAAATGATAGGAAAACTGTTAAAGATGAGGCACGTTGCAAGGTCATCATCTCTAACTTCTGTCCAGAAGACAGAAGCATGAAGTGGTGAGAGATGTTGATTGAGGCGTGGGCTGGTATTGTGCTGCCTCGTGGTGTTGCACGACTTTCCTCAGTTGCTTCCTTGGAAAAGTGGAGCTGGTAGGAATGCATCTCTGACAAAATGCCTTTAACGTGGCAATGTCTTTGCTCTTCCTGTTTTCCTACCTCTTGCTTTCTCTCCAGCGTCCCTTTTTCCTCACTCTATTTTGTCCCTTAATAAAAGAAAGTTAAAAAAAAAATCTCCCCAGTTTTGTCCCACCTGAACTGGAAATGAAAAGCCACTGTGTGCAGGTGACCAGGGGATGGACACCATCCTGCACGTGGCTCCCTGGGGACCTGCAGGACCAGCTGTGGAGCCGTGTGTGCTGATGCTGTCCCGGTGTCAAACTGAGCTCTTGGGAAACCACTCGCGCTGATGCAGTGCTTGTTTCACCTCTGCTCAGTTCCATTGGGCATTGCCTTCTTCAGGAGTCTCCGTGCGTGTTCTGAGTGCGGCTCGGGCTACGCTTGCTGGAAAGTGTGCAATCAGATGAAGGAGTGCCTGATTGCAATAATTCATTATAAATCATTCTGTCAGGAAAGAGGAAACTCTGAGGAAAAATGTGAGCATTATGATAATGTTATCTATTAAGTGTCCTTAAAAGGAGGCAAAAGAATAAGCTGTGTATGGTGCAAAGCAGTAGCCCTGATGCAGACTACTTACTTTTCTAATTAATTCTGACTGAAACTTTGAATATTTCTTTTTGTTTACTTTGTGCTTTCTGGTATTTCAGGCTCTTATTCACAGAAATGTAATTGTAGTTCTTCTAATGACATTGATATTTGGGTGGCAGAACCAGTTACAGCAAGTTCTGCGTTACTTTTTTCTTAACTGCTGTTTTCTAACACATTATTCATTATGAAACAAGGAAAAAGTCCAGTGTAACTAGAGGTTCAGATGTAAAATATTTTGTTCTTTCATTATTCTGAATATATAAATAAATTTCATTTCTTTGTTCTTTCATTATTCTAAATAATACAACCTGCCTCAACTTCAGCATGAAGAGTCAGTTTTTACTTTATTTTTGGAACATTATGCATTATTTCTGTTGTTTTAGGAGAATTTGACTGTGTATTTTGAAACAGTCAGATTTTGTCAGTTGGTATAAATGTATGCTGTCTTGGTTTCATGAATGATGATGGTTCAGAATTCTGTTTGGTTCTTCTTTCTGTAACAATTTCTGCCTCATCAGTTGTCTGCTTACAGCATTAAGTGAATGAATTCTCACAGTTTGTAGTTAGTACCACAGTCTTAGTGCGCTTTCCAAGACTTATGCTCTGATTGATTCTCTTGGAGCTAAAGGTGCCTGGATACCTCTTGGTTGCTTTTTAAAAATCCTTACAGGGGTGTGTTTGCAGGTTTTCTGGGATTTACTCAGTGTGTTGAGAGAAGAGTCCAGGTTATGCACTAAAACGTAGGTCACAAAATCATCATGTAACACTGAGTAAATGTTCTTAATACAGGGGTTTTGAAATTAAGTATGGAAACTAAGTTTGAGTCTTAGAAAAGAGAAATATTTTTCTTTCCAGTATATGTGAAGGAAACTTTGGCTTGTATGAAATCTTGCAGTATAAAGGATGGTCCTAGAAATGGTCCTGGTTTGTGAAGCATTTAGTTGATAATTTGAGAAATGTGAACTAGTAATTTGTTGCAATTTGGCTTGGAGGAAAAAGTTGAAGCACTGGCAGAATATTTGTGAAGCATCAATTTGCAAACTTCTTCTTTATGCAAATTCAAAACTTATTAAATCATAAATGAGAGCATTGCAAAAGCTTAAAAGTTGTTTTTAAAACAAGTAACTATAGGAAAATTAAAACTAATGCCGTGATTTATGTTGATATTTGAATAAGTGTCTGCTAATATTTGAGTTATAACAAATTGTTAAATATAGATTGTATCTATTCAAATCAGATGTAGGTTATATTTAGTCTCACTTTTTATGCTGTTATTTTGGCAGGTGTGTGATTTATGACATTGCTAATCCAGTTTCATGGGTCCTGCAATTCATTTGAAGGACATTTTCCTGCAGAAAAGGAGCATAAATTTGAGCACCTAGTAAATGGATGCTTATATATTCCATTTTTAGACTTTTTGCAGAAAAACAGGCTACTTTTTTCTCACATGCTGAGGAGAGCCATCTTAAATAAGACACTTATTTGAGCAGACGGTTGGTCCTGTTGATGTGTAAATGCCTCTGTGCTGCTGAGATGACTGCAATGCAGATAATGCTGATGGTGCTCGCCTTTTCAGAATTTACATCAGGTTTTCAGCTCCTGCAAGAGGCTTCATTCACTCATGACTTTGGGTGAGGAATAATCATCTGCTGAAGCAAACAATTACAGTGGAGAGGACTGTAATGGCTGAGGTTATGAGCTCATGTGGGGAGGGTGCCAGGGCACTACACAAGGATGCTGCTTTCCTGGTATGTCAGTCTCCAGTACAACCTATCCCCAGTGACAAACCTGATCCCATAGAGCGTTTTCTCCGGAATTAGGACCTGTGTCATTTTCAGACGTTGTTGCATGTTAGTCTCATTCCTTGGAAACTCCTGGGTGTTGTACATTTAAGCTTTGCTTGCTGTGACATTACTGGCGTTAGGTCTCTCTTTCCTGTGGCTGCTGCCTTCTCCTGCAGTGGGACAGCATCTCTGCGCTATTCTTGGACTCTTCAAACTTCAGCTCTGCCTGCACTTTGCTGCCCCTTTCCCTGAAGTGTTGAAGACCTGTCCATTTTCCCTTTGGCTTTGCAGAGCCTCCTGTTAGAGGCCTTGTCTCTCTGCAAGGCTGCTTCCACATTCTTGGAGCTCTATAGCTCTTCCCCTCCTCCTCCTTGTTCCCATCGAAGTAATCCACATTTTGCCTACTGCTTTAACTACATCATCCGTTGGAAAAATCCGTTTCTTGGCTCGCCTGTTAAACTGCATCAAGTTCAAGCTTGTCTTTCTTGCTTTAAGACATGTCATTAGCTCTGTCCCCACTCTCCTTTTTTACCAGGTTACTCCCTCTGCTTAAGTCTATTCAGAAGTGGATGTAATAAAAATTACTTGGTTTATGCTTGTGTGCTGCTTACCAGGTAGGATTTCTGGATTTGAAATTCATCCTGGTTTATAGAATTCATAACTGTTGGTTATTTATTTATTACTGTTCTGAAAAATGCAATTGTCTGGTCTTTCCCAGCTTCTTTTGGCTTTTACCGTTTTCTGTTCCCTCTTCCTGTCCCCTTTCAGGTAAAAGTTGGAGTGTTTCCCTTAATTTTCCTACAGCCGTTTGGTCTTTTCCATTGCTCTTAAAAAACAAAAAAAGGTTGCCTGAAGGGAAGAAGGGAAGTAAAAGACAAACTTAGAGCATTACCCATAATTGTGGAGTCTTTTAATTGTGCCTTTGTTTTCTTTCTGTTGGAGAGGGTGAGATTTGAGGTGGTTTCACAGATCCAGAAATACTGTACACAAGAGTTTCTCTGCTGTGAATTGCTCCCACTAATGAAAAGTCAGCATGTGTGTATCGTTTAGAAAAATATATTTGTATTGCAAATCAACTGGATTTTACTCTAGAATGATTTTTCATGCGTGTTCACAAGGTACTTCTGGTGTTTTAATTCCAGCTTTTCTGAGCTGTTCTGTGTATCTGACTGTATTCCTAACAGTAGGAAGTTTTGGTATAGCTTTTGGATGGGGAAAGATACAATCAATTTTTCATTCTGATTTTGACTATTCATGTGGAAACCTTAAAGGCAGGATTGTTTTCTCTCTGCACTGTGTTACCGTAGATGGATAAAATGCAGAATATTTAGTAAGTGGCCTGTGTCAACTTGTTATACTAAGATCTCAGTTCACAATTCAGAATTGTTACAATTCAAGAAAAGCAGCATGGATCTATTAATGTCTACTAAGAGTCTTCTATGTTCCCTGGCAGAACTGTTTTTCTTTTATGGATTTATTGCTCCTGTCTGCTGGGCCTGCTTTATTTCTATGTGCTGAAAACATTAGGCAAGTGTGCAGTGGATTTGGTAAAGTAAACTTTTCTATTGCTCTGCACCGTGGGTCTTGATTTCACTCCATTGTGCTTTGTCTCTGTATTCTTTTCTGCCCACTCTCACCCCGCTGGGTCATGATTTGATGTATTTCAGATGCTAAAAGCTCCTGAAGATAAGCCCCTTATTTGAAGTACAAGCTGTTCTGAAAACCTCAATTGCTTAAATGCCATAATTTTACATGTTTTAATACCTAAATTTTCCTAACAATCAAGGCATTGAATGTTTGTATTTTGGAAGTTTGCATAGTCTACTTACTGCAGTGATTTGAAAGAAGCTTCCTATGTACTTTATCAATATTAATGTATATTACTATAGTATTCTAAAATATTCTCTACTCTTTCCGGTTTCAGTTTAAACTTTGGTAAAGTGTGGTTTGTAAAAGTTCATAAACATACTCCCATAATCTCAGGTTTTTGTATTATGACTGAATTTTTAGAAGCTGAAAGCATTACAGATACAGAGTCAATGGCAGCATTTGTTCTTTTCTACTTGAGTACTAGATGGGTCAGGAGCTGCAATAAGAATTTGGGCTGAAGTTCTTTGAAGCAATACTGGTGCCTAAGTAGTTCTGTTAAGTAGCTGTGTCCCAATATATGAATCTATTCTCTGCTCTGTTATTTTTAAACTATTGCCTATTCCTTGGCTGTTTTTCCAGTTGTGAATGTCCTCATGCTGCATGTTTGTCTTGACAGTTTATTCAGCTTCTCCTTGCATCACATAGAGCATATTAAGCCCTGCTTGAGTACTAGCCAGAACTTTTTTGGTAGAGTGATCATTGTTAATCTGCTGATCACGGTTAAGTGCACTGGGTTGGAACTGGAGGTCTGTAAGTGTTGGGACATGTGTCTGGGATCAAAGCCGTGCATGTGTGTTTACTTCACAGAACTCTGATGAAATACTGGCAGCCATGACTGGAGCCCAGCCGGCGGCACCTCGCACTGTGAGAGCAATTGTGCTTCAAGTTTAGAAGTCCCGTTCACATGGTTGAATTAATTTTTTTTCAAGGAAACATACCGTTTCTGGACAGTGGAAAGAAAACCTGCTTTAGACCAAATTAATAAACTGATATGGTGGGAATTGTCCCATGAGGATCTATAGAAACTGGTTGGAATGTAAGAGTTGCTTTGCCTAGGCCATAATGCTACTGTCAGCTTCCTTACCCATGACAATACTTACCTTTAAAGCTTCAAAGTTAGAGCCATGCCAGCCACCAGGGTACTCTGTACTAAGGCCATCTTTTTGAGCTCAAAACATCATCATTTGTTTCCAAATGGCATCTGTGGCTTTCTTTCAGCTGCTGATGTATTCTGGATTCAAAGTTGTCATGGTAGAGCTTCGGTCATGATGTGCTCATTTGCACATATTGCTGTGTTCTGTGGAGAGTTCTCAGACAGAAACTGAGGAAGTTTTCTTTGGTGATAAAAGACAGGATAGAAAGCAGAAGTAGGGGATACCCATAGGACAGAGGTGACTTCTCGATATTTCTATCAGACAACAGCAAAGCTGCTGCATGGACATCAATTAATGTTCTCACAAAAAAACCCCATAGGTCAGATGTGATTGGTAATTTGGTCATTGCCTAAGCAGACGTTCTCTTGCACTCTTCTGGAAAAATGCTGCCAGAGTGTAGTGAGAACAGCAGCAGTATAACCCAGAGGGTGCTTGAAGAAGAGATGAAGATTGTTTCCCTGTGTCCCGACTATCTCTACCATCATCCTTCTCATCCAGTTTGGTCTTCTGCTGCCCTTCAATTTAATCTGTTTGTTTTGACGGGTGTTTGTTTGTTTTTAAATGAAAATGATAATAATTTAGCCTTACTTTTGTAACATACAACACACCTGTGTTTTGCAAAGTGCTGGTGCCCCTCAGGTGTGTTTCAAAGAATGTGTTGTCTGTTTGCTGCCTATTTGGATCGCTCTGTTTTGGTGCTTGCACAAAATTACATGTGATGGATGCATGGTGACTGAGTAATCACTAGGAACACTCTTGTAAGAGTATCTCCAGATTAATTCCTCAAGGATTTCTTTTGGTGTTTGATTAGTGAAGAGCAAAAGATTTTTAGCTCTGATTTATTGAGAGTGTAGAGCCAAAAGGAGGCTTACATGAGAAGTGACAGCTGGTATCTCTGAGTACAGTTTTTGAGGCAAACAATTTTGTGGTGTAAACAAATGAAGAACTTTAAACATTAAAATTTCTAAGTATGCAGCAGAATGTAACATGCGTTTTTTTCTGTTTCCTACTTTGGAAGAGGTGGTTATAGTTTTAATTTGGAACTTGCTTTCCCTAAAGTTATACCACATGCTGAAATTTTGTACCCTTTGAAGTCTAATGGTCATACTTTGCTCCTAAAATGTTACTTGCCTTTTATAACATGTACCCTGATGTTTGTAATTTTGGAAGTTCTTTATGTTTAATATCCTTCAGGAAAATGAGATAATGATTGTAATAATTTCAGTAGCTTGATTAATATAATTAATATTGTTGGTGTCTGGAAGCTGTTGTTTCTGAGTCACTTCTCCTTTCTACCAGTAAAACTGGTGCTTTTCATTCTGATACAACAGAAGTTAAATGCTTCTGTGCATAGAACAAACGGAAGCATTCACAGTATTTGAGAAATGGCCAAACATGAGGGCTTTATAATTCAACAAATAAAATTGGAATTGGCTTATTGGCTCTTGTAGTTTTCAATTAATATTATGCGTTCATGTTGGTAGTTGATACTGGCTTCCATCACTTCATAATTTTATCAATAAATTTTAAAATATAAGGAATCCAACATAAGAGTGTTGTAGAGCACAAATGTAATTAGTTATTGCTAAAAGATGAAGTCTGTTTCCCAGAACGGAGCAAAGCCAAAGACTGCAGTAACAGAATTGTTCTTCTTATCCCTTTTATGTATTGTGTAGATGGGATATGATTGAGCTGCAAGTCAAAGTGCTAAAGATAGCCAGGAAAATGTTTGGAATGATTTAAGGTAATAATTAGGTAGTTGGCAGGATGAAAATTTATTCCTTTATTTTAGATTTGACTTTCAGAGATGCTTTGTTTTCAGTTAAGGCTAGGGTAAATTTCCATGGAGCTAAGATCATTCCTTTCTCAACTGACTTGTGATACTGGTTAAGCTTTAACATAGGAACAAATTTTATTGTGAAAAGGAAAGTATAATGAGTGTGTGTGTGTATAAAACTTGTTATTTTTATTATCATTTTAATGGTAATTTCTAAATACATTACTCTAAAACTGCTGTCACACTGTGCATTGGTCATCTTGAATTCTGATCTTTTTTTTTCCTTGCTGCACTAGAAAGTCTTAGCTTTTTTTGAAGTGAAATCCACTGCATTTTAGCTGGTTAGATATAATGCAGCGCAGATAAGCTGCACATCTCTGTGCTTCTTCCTAATAATCACAGCTATGAATGGTGAGCTGTAAGACAAAGAGCCAGGTCTGACACTTCTTAAAAAGGCTTGGATTTTTCATTTCATACTGGCAATTGCTGTCACTTGAGGCTTCTGTGATAAAGATTGAATACCTTAATATTTCATAAAACCCTCTATTTGGGCACTGTATGTTAATGGTTTACTGTCTTTATTAACCTAGTCTGGATCCAAAGTTTTGATGTAAATAATTCCGGGAGTCCCCCTGACTTGTTAGGTTCCTGTAGGAAATTTCATTGAAATCAGTGTTGGTGATAAAGCCTCTACTGGTTTTAATCATCATCTTCTATAGTATGACAGCTTAAACAAAGTAAATACAGATTATTAGTGCTACAGATTTTTTATATAGTTGATTTTTCTAATCAGTATACAGGCCAGAATTTTTTCTGGTGCTGCTTTAGAACATTCTGCCTGTAGAACTTGCTAGGTTGTGTGAATAAGCCTGCTGTTGTTAAATGGTGCATTTTAGAAAGGCAATCATCACTCTTGCTTGATCATGGTTTGGAACAATATGCAGAAATAAAGGGCTTTGGCTCACTACCACTTCTTGCCCTTGGAGTAATAAGCAATTCAACACTAACTCTTCATAGAAGGATACTTTTTGTTTGTAGAAAAATATGAATGTATTTTCTAAGAACAGTCAACTCTGCTTTTTGTCCTTTGCTACTACTTCATTGAGTGCCTTAATGAGTTCTGGGTGACAATAAAAATGATGCCCTTGACTTAGAAAAAATAATAAACCAAACCATTGAGCTATGTAGAAAGTTAAATACTAAGATGAGAAATTTTTTATGTACGATCTCTAACAGCCATGTACTTTTTAACATGTACTGTTCCTTTTTTGCCATCTGTGTTCTTTTAATGACTTCGTGGTTTAAATCACTTCCTGCAAAAAAGTTATTTCTAGACAGTTTGGAGGCTTCTGCAGTATTTGTGAAGTACTTGGCTTCAGTGCAACGCTGTTGGTACTATTTGTGGTATTAGTGAAGCTGTTTGGTTCAGACATAAATTCCTCAAATACTCAATTTTATGCATCCTCCCAAAATTTCAAGTTTCCTGCAATCTCATTTACTTTCAAGAGATCAGTAATGAAATCATGATTCTCCATGTGGCAGTGCCTTCTCAGTGATGTCAGGGTCTTACTGAGCAACGAGAAGTTGCTCTTTCTCACTGCACGGAACACGTTTCTGTTCTCCCCATTGTTTTGGAAATCTTTCACTAGAAGATCTTTTCTAGGTTGAAACCATACTTTCTATGGATGTACTGTAGTATCAGGATGTTTGCTTTGTTCCTTTGTGCTTTTCTTCTGTTGCTTTGTTCTTCCTATTTCAGTTCGTCATGTTGGGGGTCTTTAATCTGGGGAAAAGGAGGCTGGGGGGACCTTATCACTCTCTACAACTCCCCAAAATGAGGCTGTGGCCAGGTGGGGGTCTGGTTCTCCTCCCAGGCAACCAGCGACAGGATGAGAGGACACAGCCTTAAACTGGGCCGAGGAGGTTCAGGTTGGTCATCAGGAGGAATTTCTTCACAGAAAGGGAGATTAGACAGTGGAATGGGCTGCCCAGGGATTTGGTGGAGTCACTGTCCCAGGAGGGGTTTAAGGGAAGAGTGGATGTGGTGCTCAGTGCCATGTTCTAGTTGACACGGTGGAGCTCATAGATTGGACCTGATGATCTCAGAGATCTTTTCCAACCAAATTGCTTCTGTGATCCCAAACCTATATGGATTTGCTTGCATAATCAAAACTTAATGCTTAGTGGTCCAGTTTGGTTTTTTCTTTCCTTGGTGTGGTGTGAGCAGAGGTCCTTAAAAAAATGGGATTTTTCCTTTCTGGGCAATCTAACTACATTCCCAATTGATTAATTTCCTCTGAAGCATGTATAAATATTAGTTTTCCCACCATTTTGCGTTTTTATCTTAATTTGTATGTTTTTGCAGCATAGGAGTTTGGTGTTTTTTATGTTTCCTGATAGGACATATCGTGGTGGATATAATCCAAGAAGTCAAGATTTTTCTCTGTTACATGATCTAACCTGATCTTCCCTAATCCAGCACTAACTCTTCACACAAGGACACTCTTTTGGTAGAAAACTATGTATCTCCTGTGAATAGTCAACTCCGCTTCTGGTCTTTTGCTACTTGATTGATATTGAGAATGTAGTTTGAATACTATTGCCTGATGATAGGCTATAGTACAGGAACAGCTACAAATAACAGCAAACTATGAGATTCTCAAGCTCTATCCATTTGTGATCTTGTTGGAGAAAAACATGGCTATGTGGTTATACTGCTGTAGTTTGTACTTTGTGGTAGCATGGAGAAGAATTAACACCAAGTGCTCTGCTTTTTATACCCTTGTGTATTTTTATACACTGGGAACTGAAAGTATGTCCTAATCCCCAGAATTGTTTATGCACACTGTGAGCAATGAATAGCCCTGGCAGGATTCAAAACCTGATGACTTTTAATTTTTTTAAAAAACCAGTATCTAAACCATTATTTTTAAAGGAGCACACAGCTGCATTTGTATTTTTTTCCCCCCCAAGACTAGATAAGAGAAGAGATGTCTTCCCCTCAACTTTGCTTCCACTCCTTTGCAGCTAACCAACCAATCTGTGGGGATATTGGCTTGGACAATTAGTCCCTGATAAACATTTGAGATTTCCTGCTGAGGTGAATTACCAAACTTAGTCTGCATTGACATGAAAAATATTCTGCCAGCCATCCTAAAAATCATATTCACCAAAGTATTTGATAAATAGCAAGTGTGAAATCTGGATGTGAGGAAATAAATACAAAGAACAGGATGTTCAAGGGGGAAAAAAATCGTATTATTCTTGCAATTTTAAATTGGTATTTTAATTTTTTTTTTTTAGAGAATAGAATTTAGTTTCACTCAAACTGTCAGCAGAATGAATTTCAGTAATTAAAATTCCTATTGTCTTCTCTAGGCATGAAAAGGTTTTTGTTGTTGTCATGGTGACAGTTGAGTGACAACTTGAAAGTGAGTAATTGGTACTGAGAGCTCCATTATGAACATTTGCAATATTTCAGAAAGGATTTCAGGACACAGTAGGGTTTCTTCACTGGGTTTCCAAAACATGTATGGTGGATGGTACACACTCAGCCCAGGAAGTTCTGCATTCATGATTTCACAGTCTCCACAGTGCTTTTTCCCCTGTAATTTCTATTATTTTAAAATATGATGAGGAAAGTGAGATTTGCAAGGTACAATAGTGTTTATAAATTGTGATTACATTAGGTAGTACTGCGCTGAAGTGTGCGTCTGTCTCAAAACTCTGTATGCAGCAGTAATCCAGTTACACTCATCCTTGTTACCACATACTTGATTTTCTTTGAATATGAGATACTTTTTTAAAGTTCTGAGAGTTGTTTTAAGGGAAATATTTTAATTCCTGAAGGTCATTATTACGCATTCACCTGGCTGCCTGAGTTCACGTTCTTACTGTTGGTAAACATGAATTAATTGATGGTAGTTTACTGATCTATCAGCTTTCTGATAATAAGCTGAATTGAAGGTTTCTCTTGGATTTTAACTGGTGCAGTTTGGCACCTTTACATGAGAACATTATAATCGGAACCTACGTGCTGCTACGAAATAGGTAACAGATCAACTTTGTGAATTTTAGGAATTTTAACCTTTAGGAAATCTGTCTAACCACAGTAGCATCTAGAGCTTCAAAGTGAATAGCTCAAGTATGCCCATGTGTTCACACATGTATATATTTTACATGTGTATGTCTTTCTACAGATGTGTCTATAAAAGTACAAGAAAACGTATCCATAGACCTTTTTTTTTGGGGGGGGGTGGGGGTGGGAATAATTTAAATTTTTGGTTTTGGCCACTCAGTAGTTCAGGAAAACTTGTAAGCCTTATTTTCTGCAGACTGTCACTGAAACAGTTGAAGAGCTGAAGGACTGCTGTGTTTGTGGAGGAAAACTCTGTTAAGACTATGCAATGAAATCTCCTTAACTGTGAATTTGACCAAATTGGTCAAATTTTTCTCAGAGGTGATGAAGTATCTTAGATCTGAAGTATCATTCTGTGCTTGGTAAACCCTGACATGATTTGGTTTCATTTGCTAAGGAATAAGTCAACTGAGGATGTTCAGAGCCTTTTTTTCTGTTTGCTTCTGATTCATAACTTTGTGAGCTCAGTCATTCAGAACATGTTCTTACATGAAAAGCACTGCTTAAACATGAGGTTAAATACATTACATTAAGAGCACTGAAGTGTATTTTTTACTGCATCACAAGCCTTAAGTATCATTGTTTTCTATATATTCTCGCAGTAGACTTACACTTTCCAAGATTACTGCTCTCTGTTTTAACTCATCCTGGGCATAATGATTCTTGAGATGTCTATGCAAAAATGGCACGTCTTTTACAAGCTGACAAAAGGGAGATGTACTGCTTGGTGTCCATTGATCTTAATTCTGCAAACACGGAGAAATGTGAGTTGTCCCAGTCGAAGTGTTTGTAAACTAAGCATGTCTTTAATTAGTTTTTACATTGTAGTAGGTAAATGCCATCTCAGTTTTTTCAAATTTCATTTGTATGGATTTTTTTTGGTCTATGAAGTAATTTAAATATTACCAAAGCTGTAATTTAGACTTCCAGGTGATACCATTAATATGTCTAAACTATGCAAAGGGTATTATTATTATTATTGCACTATTGTAGAAGTCTTGCTGTTCCTTGGAAATTGTGGCTTCTGTCCCTGTAGAAGTTTTTCCCTTCCTAATGAAGGTAGTACACTTTCTGATTAATTAATATCTAAACATTATTTACTTTGTT
The DNA here is from genome assembly GCA_036630365.1 of Acanthiza pusilla. Lineage (NCBI taxonomy): Eukaryota > Metazoa > Chordata > Aves > Passeriformes > Acanthizidae > Acanthiza > Acanthiza pusilla. Next base: position 18,355,021 of record JAXCHO010000006.1, read on the forward strand.
TTAAGCTGGTTTGTGTTCTAAATTGTTGTGTGTTTTATTTCCTTACTAGCAAAAATACCTCTGGTACTACTGTCATAGTGCCCTTTGTAATTACTTTCCATTAAGGGAGCTTTTAGTGTGGTGAGTCATTTCTAGGCATTTTCATTCAAATAATGTACAGAGTACTGGTTCAGAAAATACAGTAGCTGATTCTGTTCTTGTATACGAGGAAAGAATGAAGACAGAAGTTTGTCATTTAAATAAAAATAAATGGAAGTATTTTATAATAGATTTTTTTTTAATGTCATGAATGTATGCACTATGAGGTGAAACTGTTTTGTAATCCAGTCAGCAAACAATAAGATCTCTGCCTTTTGTGTAAAATACCCATATTTCACATTGGAAAAAAATAATAAGGGCTTATAACACATACATCATTCCTTAAGCCTCTGCAGGAGCTCTGCTTCTTGCCAGTTAAAATAATGTGATTAGACTTTTAACTACAAAAATATTAGATGGACAAAAGCATGCACAAGCCAAGAAAAACTGGCATCTTAAAAGTTCTACCTTAATCTGTACTTTGCTACCTGCTTTTTAATAATGCTACCTTTATGATCAGGAAGTGTTACCTGCTATAATTCAGGGATTTGTGGATGTTTAAGCAAATTATATGGGTTTAGCTGTAAAAAGTGATATTCATGCTTTTTAGGCGTATTAGCTGTTAAAATTTGCTCTTACAAACTCCACAGTGGAAATACAGAGATGCTGTAGTGCAGTTTTCTCTCTTTGGTCATTCTGACTTTTCAGTAACAAGAAAATGATTGTGCATGGAAAGATCTCATTATGTAAAATGTATTCCTGATAGAGATGAAGGAAATACAATGAGGAGGAGAAAGTGTGCCAGAGTAATGTTGTTTTGTAACTCAAGGACGTAGATTCTGTTTTTCTCTCTATGTTTTGGTGCCAGCTTGTTGCAAATGCCTGATAGTTAAAACATTGGTGGAAAACATTCTTAAGAAAGGTTGAGATGGATGTGTCTTGAACTTCAGCTGGTTTTTGGAAGATAAAATATATCTCTGCTGTCTGTGCCTCTAGTTCAGGATTTCTGTAGTGACCACAGTGTTATGACAGGCTGTTTGGACTAAAAGTAGTGCATAGGGAAAATCCTGCTGGAGGGTGAATAGTTTAGAGAGATTGGGGGTGGAAGAGCCTGAAGCAATACATGCACAGTTATTGCTGTGATATTTGGTGATAGAAGTGTCTGAAACATACTTACCAAAAAATACTGTAAATGCAGGCCCTGAGAAGATTTAAAATGAAAAGTTTTCCGAGAGTCTATTGTATTATGGAGGCTGCAGTAAAAGTGGTGTTGTGAAGACTGAATTGAGAATCTCATTTTAATTATTTCCTGAGAAATCTGCTAATTGATACCGTTGAGATTTAATTTGTAGATACAACTGCTGCTGCTAATGTCCCACATTCTGCATTCTGAATTTTCTGCATTTTAAAAAGTCTGCTTAATTTGGAATCTCATAGGTCAGTTAACACTTTGGTTTTGATTTGTGAATTTATGAATAGATAGTGATCTTGATTGTAAAGGTTGTATAATTATACATTAATATAACCTATATGTTTATAATGTGATTATAATATTTTTACACATTAATTGTTGTGTGAAGAAGAGGACAGGATAATTCTGTGAAGAACTGGAACTACCTGTACTTCCAGCCCCAGGGAACAGTTGGGAGTTCAAGGAACAGAAGAGAACATCTCAGTTGCAGAGGATTAGGAAGCAAGGAAAATCCCTGGTGTTTATATGACTTTCTTTGGTTGCTGGAATTTTGTTTGCCTAAGGGAAAGTCCTGTGACCTGAGCTGTGTGTGTTGCAATACCATGTGCCTAACGAAGGACATACAATTTTTTTGGTAGTCCAGCCCCTCATATTTTAGGTAGTAGCTGGTTTCTGAGCTCTGATGAAAGTTTTCCAGCTCAGGTGGATCCAGAGGGAGGCAATGAATATGATCAGAGGGCTGGAACACCTCCTGCAGGAGGAAAGGCTGAGAAAGCTGGGGTTGTTCAGCCTGGAGAAGGGTCCAGGGAGAACTTATTGTGACTCTTGAGTACTTAGCGGGAGCTTATAGGTAGGGATGGACTCATTATTGGAGTGCAGTGATAGCATGTGGGGCGATGGCTTTAAACCTGCCCTGAAAGAGGGCAGGTTTAGATTAGACATAGGAAGAAATTCCTTACTGTGAGGGTGGTGAGGCCCTGGCACAGGTTGTCCAGAGGAGCTGTGGGTGCCCCATCCCTGGCAGTGTTCAAATCCAGGCTGGATGGGGCTCTGAGCAGCCTGGTCTAGTGGAAGGTGTCCCTGCCCATGGAACAGGGGTTGGAGCTAAATGATCTTTAAGGTCTCTTGCAATACAAACCATTCTATGATTCTGTGATAATTTTATACTGGAGTGACATTACTTCCTAGATATGCATCCCATTACTTTTACTGAACGCTGTTTTAATAGGATCCAGATGAAAAGTACAGTAACTTTTTGAACATTTATGTAAGTTAATAATAGAGTTAATTTGTACTTCTGGTGTCTTAAATAACCTCTTTACCTGTTCTGCCAAATACATAAACATACGAATTCTACAAGCATGCAATGGAGGTCAGGTTATATAAACTATTAATGCAACTTACAGGACAGTCCTTGAAAAAGTCCAGTTATTCCCTTGCATTTGTTGTTTGGCTTATCAATGATTTTTTTATCCTTCTGTTGGTAAGCAGTTAGAAATGTGGCATCTTGCATGTGGCTTTGATACTTGGCGTTAGATGAAGGTTCCTTGCTTCGAAAAACAGTTGGTGTTACATGTAATGGATATGGATCATTTCTTTTCTTGTAAGAATTTGCTCTTAACTGTAGCAGAAAATACTTTCTAAATTGGACTACCATTCTTGCATTTGTGATTTTATGGGTAGGGTAAGATAACTTAATAAAAAGGGTACATCTGTCCTTTTTCTTCCTTTGGGTAAACTTCTGGGGAAGACTATTAGGAAACAACCTGATTCTGGTCCCGCTGTCAAGGCTCTTTTTTTCCTTTCTTGCAACAAATTTTCAATACAAGATGCAGGGAGATAGTCTCACACACAATTCACGGCAAAGTACTTGGCTGATTCCTTTCTTTTGTTGTCCTTCCCTGCAGGGGTGCTGAGTATTCCTAAACATTCCTGTCGAAACTTCAATCAGTTACAGTGTTTCTTTTCTTAAGAGCCTGTTACTTAAAACAAAACTCTATTTCCAAATTGAACTCTAGCAGGTTTTTTTTCTACCCACAGTAACTCTCACTTTTAATCTTTTAAGGCATCAATAGAACAGCTTTTTGTGTCTATTTTCTAGTTTCCATGCTTAAATTTATGTCAATAGAAATATTTGAGAGTGAAAACAGGTATGTAAGGAATCTAGAACCAAACATTTTTGAGGTGCCAAAAAGTTCAAGCTACTTTTTCATAGTGTCTTTAGAATACAATGTATTATTTTGCAACCCTTCCACATGCAGAGGATATAGAATAAGCACATGGTCTTTCCAGGATTTTTGAGTTCTGTGATAGTAGTTAAATTCAGAAGCATTAAAGCTTGAAGTCATGGCATATAACAAACATGAGCACCCCAGAATGTTGGATAGAAAGCAAAGTCTGTGTCATGCAAATTAAAAATAATTTATTTATTTTCAGTTTTTCCTAGAGAGTGTCTTTGTATTCAGAAATGGGACATTTTGCCTCCTTTCACTTTGATTTGACAGTAATTTGCATTACAATGTGGTTGTGTCTTTCTGGTGTTGTACTTTGAGATGAATGAATATTGCCACTCATTGCTTCTGGAATTTAATCTGCTTTATTAATGTTGCTGGCTTAGACTTAGATTCTTAGATGGTTTTCAAAGAACAGTAATAAAATGACAACATGTGATACTACAGAAGCAAACGTTTTCTGGGTCATGTTAGGCTGAACTTGACATTTCAGTGCAATTGCTTATAAGTTGCACCTGGGTGAATTAACTTGAGAGGGACTAGAAAGTAACTGAGCAGAAAGGTTCTGATGAAGTAGTATAGGAAAGTTCATCTCAGAGAGAACTTAATTTTTGAAACTTGTATTTGGAGATGCAAGTTTTCAGATGGCATTGACTGGTTCAGTTTTGAAGAACTGCACTGGCAATTTAATCTTGCCAAATAATTTTGCTGAACTTGCTTTATGGGTGTTGTAATGCATTTGGCTTCATTATGCTTGTACAGTCGTATCCTATTTTACAGTGTGTTACCTCACAGCTCTGAAAGAGTACAGTAGGAAAAAAGGCAATCACCTTCTTCCCACAACCATACAATCAGTCCTTGAAGCGAAAAGAGTGCTGATGTTGCCTAAGTCTTGTTTTCAGAATAAAGACAGTTTTATGTTGGATGAAAGTATTTTAAAGAGCGAAGCTCTAGGCAGTGGGGGAGATTTTCTGTAAATGCATAAACAATTAATCTGGAAGGCAGCAATGTGTCTTGTTTATCTAGGTTCAGGAATTCCAATGTGTTCTTGCTTCCTAGCTTTGCTGGAATTCTTTGGAAGGGTTGAAGTAGTCCTTTCTGCTCTTGAAAAACAGTGAATGGTTTTGCTGGTATCTACTGCAGTAGCATCCTGAAAGCTGCAAATGAAGTTAAGAGTCTAAATTGGTAGTCTCCTTTCTTTTGAACGTCTTAAATGTTAATAAAATGGCAATTTCATAAAAATAGGAGGACTTGACAGGGGTGTACATGAAATCTGCTTCAGAGCTGAAATCTGAATCCTGATCTCCCAAATCCCAATGTAGTAGTCCGAAATCCCAGTGTAGTAGTGCCAAAACCATTAACTTTTTAGATCTAGATACTTCTTTCACTCTTCTTGGGGAATAACTTAAGTTCTTTGTAAAGACACATTTCCAAGTCCCAGTCCAGTATCCAAAATAACTGAAATTCATCACTCCGTGAATTCTTAAATTTTTTCAACTTTATAGTGCAAAACTGATGAATATAACTTCAAAGCAGAATTACTTTGTAAGTGAAGACTTATTCAGCAGAAATCAGTCACTGTTATTTCTTTATTCTGTGCTATTTTCAAATTTTTTACTTGTTTTAAAGTAGACTCTGCAATTGCAGTCTGCTAAGTTACATTTCAGGGACAGCACATGTTCAGATAAATGATTTATTACCTTGATTAATTCCAATAGTTCCAATAGTGGATGGGGAGAAATTAAAATGAAATTATCTGAAATTAAGTTTTTATGTGCAGAATACAGGAAGTTTTCAGAAGGGAATAATACAGGTGTGTCCAATTACTTACTGTATTTCCTCTTTGAAAGTTTTGATTTTCTGTAATCAGGTAAAGTCCCAGAAGAAGAGAGTACGTAAAACAAAACCAAAACACACACAAAAACCCTACTGATACCACTGAATCTTCTTATACAAATAATTATATTGCTAGATTCTGCATTTATATAAGCATTTTTAAGACCACTTCATATTTTTTATAATTAGTAAATTAGAAGACAGTGGAAGCACTGAAAGCATGGAAAGGTATTGTGCTACTTGTAATCCTCTTGATTGAATATTAATGCATATAATATTTGTCATGGTGCACTTGGAGTTTTTGCATTTTAAAAAGTAGTGTTAAATCCCTTTTTACTGTATGTTGCTCTGAATTTACTGGGAATGTCTAGCTTTTAGTCTGGCTCTGTACTGTCATATGCTTTGGAGCACTTTATTTTTACTCTTGCTGTATCTGAAAGGGACAAAAATGTAATTCCCTGAATGGTGAAGGACTATTTAATACCTGCATTTTCAAGAGATTACAAAGTTTTCTGTAAGTTAAAAGATCCTCATTTTTTGAAGGCATTCTGTCATCGTATGTTCTGTTAAATAATTACCTAAAGAACAAATATTATTTCATGTGAAGTTACTTCACCTCCATAGCTGCCAAGTTTCAGTCACATGCTTGATAGAGGCTTTCTTGGCATTGAAAGGACTTAATGCAGGATCTGAAGAAGTTTTTGGAATTTCTTTGAGTCTCTAATCCCGTTCTCACCCCAGGCTTTGTCAGCAACGTGAGAGCTCTCGTGCTGGCAGCTTCTCTTGCTCCAGCGCTGCCCTTGCCTGTGCCTTTGCTGACAGGGGCAATCCAGCCCAGCAGAGACGTGCTCTGCCCTGGACCTGGTGTTTGACAGCAGCAAACAGCGGGGCTGCCTTGAGGTCAGGAGCTGAACCCCATGGGACTGTCCTTGCAGCTTGGGGACGTGGCAGAGAACTCGTCCTTGTGTTGCTGAGGTGAGAGGTGGGTGTTGCTGCAGGTGCCCTGGCTGAGGTCTGGTTTGAGGACACGTTTCTCTGATGCTCGCTGATGTGGGCTGTGTTGTGGATCCGCTGTTGGCCCCTCGGAGGTGTTTGCTGCACTGCCTTCACTGCGGTGACAAGGGAGGGCTCTGCTGGGGCCGCAGAGCTGTGGCGCTGCAGGACAAGAGCCAGGCCAAGAGGCCATAACACGGTGTTCAAGTGGTCCAGGAGGAATGCAGCTGATAGCTCCCCTATAAATAGTGATGCGCTAAGAGCTGGCTTTTGGCTGGGCTGTGCTGCAGCCTTGCTGCCTGAAGCTAAGGAGCCTGATTTTATCTGTGCTGGCTGTTGGCATTTTGGCCGTCGTATGTGGCTGTTCACTTCCAGTCATGTTGTGAAAGGTGGTAGTTGCTTCATCTTTCCAGTTACTTTAAAAAATAGTAGCAATCTCTGTGCCTAAGGAAGGGATTTTCATCTTGCCCAATGGAATAATTTGGCTTCACGTGGAGTGTAATTCAGAACCGATTTTGAAGCCTCATGCTGTCCCCAGAAGACTGCATCCTTTCTAATACTGCATATTGATGTTAGCTAATCTAAATGAAACCTTGGAACCACTTTATAGAAAACCAACAAGGTCGTTTTACAAGTGTGTTTGCTAGCTAAAGCACAGCAAGAGAGAAAGTGTGTTTCTTGGTGCATTCCTTGTGCTATTTTCCTTAGCCCCCAGATCTTCATTTTGTCATCACTTGTGTGTACTGTGGACTTTTTCTGAACTGGTTGTTAATATGTGTACTTAGTGACATTAAGAAAATGCAAATATTTCTTCTGTGCCTGGGTTGTTTTCAGTGCCATTCTTGCCATTGTATTTTATGATACTATTCTCAAATTTTCACCTTCTGACAGTGCAATGTGTTGACTCAAGAAATGTGGCACAAAATGTTATTATATGAGAGTTTTCTTAAATTTCATTTATGTTTCCCTCACATACTTAGACATCCAGTATACTAAACACAGCATAACTTATGTCAGTAATGTAAATTTTTATTAACCATCCGCTGTTGGTTATATTGGGACTTGACGTGCTTTGATTGCAGAGTGGAGAGTTGGGGGTTGGGATGGAGACACTGGATGACTGAAAATATTTGCATTTCTGGCGAAGTAGTTAATTGGTTTGTGTTTAGCAAAGAAAATTCTGGAATTACACACACCAAAATAGTTAATTTTCAAAAGTTTGTTTTGCTTTCTGCATTGAGTAAAATAATGAGAATTAAACCAGAGATGTTTTAGAGATGAGAGTTACGTAGTACAGTGTCAAAATGATCAATATATTAATAATTGTGTTTTTTTTCTTTGTATAAGTGTTGTCTAGTAGAGTTATTTATATTTTAGCATATTTTCCGTTCTGTAGATGCCAAAGAAAGTATTTTAACTCTACAGCAATATTTCTGTGATTGTTTGGAAATGTCTGAGGAGTTTCTCTGCTTGTCTGGCTTGGGGCCACTGAGTATTTCTACATCTCTGTAAGAACAAGTTTGCTCTAGGTTTTTTTTTGTTTTTTTGCAAGTTAGACTGAAATAGTCAGCTTCAGATAGCTTTATATTTTAATGTTTATATAGCTATAAATACCTCCCCTTTCTTTTTCCATAACACTGAAGAGCTTTTTGTTGAATTACAAAGATATTTCTGCATACTTTTTAAACTGTGCATAATGTAAAAAGAGACTCTTCCATATCTGTTTTACAGTTGCAGTCCCTAAAATATTAACCTTGGCTCTGTGTGTGATTTGCAGTAGCATTCTGTGAGCAGATGCTGATGTCATGGCTTTCGAGCATGTCAGTATTTCAGTGCTGTAGGTGCTGGGCTTCTCTGGAAAGGAAAGTAACAATGAGGTGTATAATTCACGGGTCCTAAGAGTCAGGCTGAAAAGCTCCATTAATTTATACCTGTTGCTCTAGGCAAGATGATCTTGCATTGCTAATCTGCTCTCAAGCAAAAGCTTGGTATTATGTGCCTCTCAGGAGCACTATAGTCCATTTAATACTTAAGATTTGATAAGAAAAAAGCATTTTAAAAATGCACTTAACTCCAGAGGAGATGTATTGCATTTTATCCAACACAGTGAATTGAGCGAGATAGGTGAAGGAGGAACTCATTTAAAACAGTAAAGAATCACACAAACTAAAGGAAGTAACTTTGTTGCTGTAATTTTTTTTTGCCTAAGCTGCAGATTAATAGAGTTTGAAGTGTTTCAGAATTAACCACAAGGCTTCCATAGGCTGAAACATTTTGTTACTAATAAAGGATCTTTAATAATGTATATGCCAGTAAACATTATCAGCCAACCCACAAGAATAGGTGTGCTCTGTGGGAATTGTGGTTTTTTCATGCTAAACATTACTTCAGTGAATACAATAGATCCTTGATATCCTTGTTTATCCTTCAGCCTGGCGTCTGAAGGGCTTGAGGTTTGTAGGATTATGGTCAGTACGTCAATAGTATTGTGAAGCTGTGGAGGACATGGATAGCAATGGAGAGCAATTGAGACAGACCCAAGGATGTTTGAATGACTCTAACTATGGGAAAGGCTTTGGTTGGAAGTTGTGTCCTAGTAGCTAAAAGCACAGGAGCCCAACCTGCATAAATTTTCTACTTTAATGGAATATTTATTAGTAGAATGTAAATGGACTTTGGATTTATTTAATTGCAGAAGGAGTTAATTAATGGTGTTATTGAAGATTGAAGGACATTTTAATGCTCTTTTGTATTTTCCTTCATAAATGATGTGGAGTTTTTACATTTTTCTCTCAGCAAAATATAGTATGTGAAACTTGCTTGTTTGTTTGGGTTTTTTCTTTTTTTTCTTTTTTTTTTTTTCTTTCTTTCTTTGTTTTTTTTTTTGGCTTTGTGATAGAAATAGCAACTGCACCCAACCTTAGGATAGTTAGGCAACTCGGATTGGGTGAGATCTCAGGTCTCCTGTGCTCAGAACAGCGTCAGTGGTAAGGTCAGACTGGGTGTCTTGGTTCTTCCTCCACTCTAGTGTTGAAAACCTTCAAGGATGGGGACTGCCAGCCTCTGTGGGCAGCCTGTTCTAATGCTTTGCCGTCCTCACTGTACACAGTTGTATCCTCAAGGGGAAAAGCTTCTCCTCCAAGTAGTCTGAAGGTTTCTGGTTTCATTTTATGCCTTCTCCCATGAGGTACTACAGTGAAGAACCTTCTTGGGTAATCCTGGCAGGGCACCCTGAAGCTGAGCAAGGCTGGTTCCCTCAGCCTCTCACAGCAGGTGCTCAGGACCATTTTAGTGCCTCTCTGCTGAACTCATTTCAGTTTGTTGGCGCCTTTCCTTTATGAGGAGATCCAAAATTGGATTCACTATTCTAGATTGTACCTCTGGGACAACTTGATGGATAGCAGCTATAATTCCTTAATTCCATCCTGGACACTTGTGATTTTGTAAGGAGGCAGTATTTGATTAAAACTCCCTTTCCATGCTATAAGTGGTAGATAAAGCATTTCCATTTTATGGAGTGGTGAAAAGGGCAGTGCGTTTCCATGTTGTCGGAGGGCACACAGTCTGCAGTATCGTCCTCTGATAATCATTGATTATGCATTAAATTCAATAAATAATAAACCAGAAGTGCATTTCTTTTAAGTTCATATCTATCTTTAGCATTAAAAAGCCAATGAAGACAAAATATTTTGAGGTTATATGCCTTATGTGGCAGCAGAAAAGGTTTTCAAAATCTGTTTGATTCAGTTCTTATAGCTGTTGCATTAAATTGTTTCAGCTTTCTTGCACTGTATGGTTTGCTACTTTGATGAACACTGGACGCTGGAAAACTTGTATTTGCTTTGATATTTAGAACAATGTGGATTGTGTTGTCTGTTATCATATGTACAGCTTTGCATCAAAATATAATAAATTCAAAGAGCACTAGTGGGGGTTTTCAGTCTCCTTTGGCAAATTTAGATGCGATGCATGTGAACACCTATTTTATTTTAACCTAACACCTATTTTATTTTAAGCTTAAGAATTGAGCTATGTGATGTTTTTGTGTAAAGCTTCCCTTAAATACTTTTTCCAAAACACTATTTTTATGTGGCAATGCTTGTTGGGCAGCTTCCTCACTAAACTTTTTACATTGTGGTTGATACTGGAATATAAGAGTAGGCTGCTTTTACCCAGGGTGTTTTAATGGTATTACTTAATAATATCACCACTTTGTTTTTTATTAGAGAATGAATTTATTAGTTTAGTTTGTGTATCTGTGTTATCAGAGAGGTTTTTAGTTTAATTTTTGATTTTGAAGGCAGGGACTGCAATTTTTCTAAAACTGCAAAAGTAATGAAATAGAAACAAATTCCTCTTTTCTAAAGATTTCTTTATCTTCAAGACCAACATGCTTTTCCCCTTTAATTTCAAGTTCTCTGAATGCATTTTGTTTTTGTGAGTTAATAAAACCCTGATGGTTTCTCATGATATGTATCAAAAGGATTGTGAATCAGCAGATGACTTCAGCCTGTATTACTCATGGAAATCTGTGTTGATCCTGTGATGATAATGCATTCATCCTCTTATCTGTGCTTTTAATGACTGAAAATACTTGCCATGATTCAGTGACATTTTCCATATTAGCTTACCGTTGTTTTATTAGCTCTGTCTTTAAAAGCATGTTTATTACTAAAATAGTTCCTGCTGATACTACTATGGGATAGTATAAATTATCTTTGGTGGTTCATTAAGACACAATAAAAGAATTTTTTCAGTTCCAAAGAAACTTGCAATTCCATTTTAACCTCATCATTAGTGAACTGGGTAGAAGGACAACACTACATGAGAGCACGACTGTCAGTTTACTGTTTGTTTCAAACTCTTCTTGTCTGCAAGCTTCTACCAGAAGTGAAAATATGATAAAGTCAGATATCAGGCCATCTTGTCCCCTTTGATCTGTCTTTATAAGCCGAGACTCTGTGTCAGCTGCTGGGAGTCACCGACACAGCAGCTCAAGATACTTACAGAATTGTGTTCTGGCTAAACAACTAAACACTTGTGAATTCTTGTCTGAGTAGGATGTAAGATTTGAGAGAATCAGTTTTACTCTGTGATTCTTATGCAGTAGTTCCTAGCTTAAGATGCTAATTAAACTGTATGAGGGGGTGAAATTTTGACCTTATTAAAGTCTCCTGGACACTGATTACAATGGGGCAAGGATTTTAGTGCTACTCGGAGGAGACACTACAGTTTTAAAGTAGTGGATCTTGTTCAGTGTCTTGAAAAGATGGAGTTTTGTGTACGTGCAGCTTGTAGTGGGTGCTTTTTCTTGAGTAATGCAATCAGTTGGTATTGTTCCTAGTCCCTTCAAATTATTTCTGTACTACATTGCATTTTTCTTCCAGCTTGCAGAAATTTGAGGGCACTGTTGTTTTTGGACTATTTGTTGGTACTTGTTCTAACCAATTCTAAAAGCTAATGCCCAGAAAATACTCAGAAGTCAGTGCTGAAACTATTCTGAAGCCACTGATGTATTTCAGAAATATGTTATGAAATAAAGCAAACTATTCCTGGTTGTTTGCCTGGTTACATATAAGCACTTCCTCCGGTTTGGAGTAACAACTCACTGGCTGCACCCACACCAAAATCTCCCACAGAAGTGTGGGTGGGTGCCCGCACATAGCTGTCATCACAATTCGGGCTATTCAACATAAAAGTGTTTATTCTTCTCTAGTCTTAGAGGTAAGTGTAAAGGAGTCAGCCTACCTGGAAAATAAATACTGTAGAAAGGGCTTGTAATAATTTATAAGACATCTGTCCAATGACAACGTGAATTTTTCTCACAACTTACAAATTTGCAGTTAATGTGATGTAGACTACATCAATAGTTGATTCACACATTTCAAGTTTCAGCTGTCTGTGCATTTAAATTACTCCAGAGACAATCTATACACTTGCTTGACTTTAAACGAAAGGTGATCAGCATCAGTCATGTCCAAAAATTAATAATTAGGACTTGGCTTTGACTCAAATACAAAATTAATAGAAGTCATGTTAATTATAAGTTCTGCAAAAGGATCCATGCAAGCAGAAGTGCTTGCCTGTGTCCATTATACTATAGGATTAGAGCCTGGATTGCATCTGTTTTAGGATAGTGGGTGACACTCAGTTCTTATGTTCATAAATTTGTGTACATGTGCTGTGAAATCATGGAATTTGTGTTGAGGTATCTAATTAAAAAGAAATGGGTTTTAAACTGTGATTCTTTTATCACAGAAGAGTCCCAGTATGAACTATTACTAGCCTTGGAAAATGGTGTTCTGTAACTGTGAAATTCAGAATAGCTTTTAACAGTCTATAGTGTTGTCTAATAATGCTGGTAGTGGTAGATAGTAATGGATGTAATTTTTTGTGAATTTTTTGTGTTTTTATACTTACTTTGCTTTGGTGATTCTGATTACCAATACCCGTACAAAATTAGAATAATACAAAGCTGTTGAAATTAGAAGATGGTAGCTAGGAAAAAAAAGCCATAATTCATCACACAGAAAATTTGTTGTGTTGCTAGAAAACTTAGCTTGGCATTTCAGATGTGTGGTGTTGTACTAATGCAAGTTCCAAGGCATTCAGGATTCACATGGTGAAGCATCATAAGCCTTTCTCAGTTTTGTTCAAGCTGTTACGTCTTTCTCTAGTGAAAAAAAGAAAAGAATAAAAGGGGCATGGAGAGTGGAGCCAGCATAACGTGTCCTTTTATTAAGGCACATCTATTGTGCCTGTTGTATGTGGTGGATTTCTGGACAGTAGGAACACATTCAGTAGTTGCCATTTGGAGGAAATACAGGTGATTAACTGCTTCTTGGGTAGCTGCTCTGCCCAGACAGCAACTGTGCCAGGTCTGTTCTTGGTCAATGCTTGCATAGGAAAGCTTGCACTGCAGCAGGTTTAGAGCTCTGTCACTGGTGATGCTCCTGTTATCAGTGTTGTGTAAACAGGTATTACTGTTAAGCAAACGTTTAAAAAAAATAAAAACAGCAACAAAAAAAATCTAACTATTCAATTTCTCTTGTCCTAATAAAAACAAGGTACTGGTAATGGTCTTGGAATAAATCCATTTAAATACTGGGAAAGCTTCAAAGGTATTATAGGAATTAAATTGTATTTGCAGAGAAACGATGGAGGGAGCAGCAGAGAATGACAGAACAGAATAATTGATGCTGGAAGGAAGCTCTGTACCCCATCGCATCCAGCCAGGCCAGCTTCAAAGTTGGAACCAGCTTATAAAGTTTGATGTGGTTGCTTGGAGCCTTATCTGGCCACATTTTGGATGTTTCCAAGGAAGGAGATTCCACAGCCTTGCTAGGCAACCTCTTCCAATGTTTGACTGCTCTCATTGTGAACGAAAATCTCCCTGCTATCTAATTCCTTGTTGCAAGGCATTAGCCATCTGTTGTATAGGTTGTTTTGAATAGTATCGCTTAGTCTTAATGAGTCCTGTGAGGCAAAACACTTAAACTCTCACTTTTCAAATTCAAATAAACCACTGTGTTCTGCAAAACTAATTGTTAATGGCAGGGGTTTCATTTCTTTCTTCCTAGTGAAGTCCTATGTATTGAAGATGCAGATTTGCGGGAGGTTTTGGGTTTATGTGCCCTCTCCTTGTCTGTGCAATTACCATCTGCATTTCATGTGGTAACAGAGCCATCCTTCTGTTTCTCTGCTCATAATATTTGACATGCAAAACTTGTCCCAAAATGCATTGCTCAGATATTTTATAAGTGTTTACTTTCCAGCTGAAATTTTTATTATTAGTAAGTATTATTTAGTCTATTGGTAATGTATTTGCTCCTTATTTGCAACTAAAAGGTCTAATTTATCTTCCAGTGAATTTATTTCCTGGGGTAGAATAAAGCATTTGTGTGTGTGCTAGTATGGTATAATGGGAAACTTCACTTCCTAAATAACTGTAGAGCACTTCTGGAATATAGTTCTTTTTCTTATTCTTAATTGAAGAGTGAGTTATTAATGACTGAGAGCCTGCTGATGAGAGCTTGTTGGCAGTTCCTCTGCCCCTGGAGAATATAGCTGGCAAGGTACTTCCATTTTTTTAAGCTAACAAGGTATCTGCACTTGTTTTGATAGCAGTCCTAACCTAAGCATCGAAGGTTAAACAGACTGTTTCAGGTCTGATTTGACAGAAAAGCCTTTCAGTTTAAAACTGGACTGTGTGACAAACATGGAGTTTAACTGTTAGGGTTATAATTTATTCATTTATTATTTTCTTTGACAACATCTCAAGTTCCTGTCCCACTTGTTGGATGTAGACACGAAATTAAACTCACATAAAAATGCTTATTTAGAAAACAATACTCCTCAGTCTTTTTGTGAGGAAAAAGATCGAGGTTGTTCTGTAAATGTTAGTACTGTGTTCTTATGGAAATACTTTCCCTGGATCTCTGATTTAATGGAAAAACTGAAGCTTTAGAAACTTTATTAACCTTTATTAACCCACAGCTGTAAAACAGGTCAGTTTTCGCCGGTCTAGGGAGCAAATGCCATCCCTGGTGCTGTGGAGTAATTGATAGCCCATATCTTGTTCACAGTTTCCAATGGCTCTAGGGTGAGGATTTTTATAATAGGTGAGGCTGGAAAAAGGCCTTCTGGTGTTGCATAAGTTGTTACAGCTTTCAGCTTATCATTGGAAATGTTCATTATGTGGCTTCCTTATATCAGACTTCCTGTGGCAAGGTGTGTTGGAAAAGGGGTGAAAAGTTTCTAACACACCGCATATTCACTGCTGTTTGTGGCCCGAGTGGGAATTAGCATGAGCAATTTGTGGGGGTTTTGTTGTTGTCAGGGTTTCTTTGGTTGGTTTTGGTTTGCTTGGTTTTGGATTGTTTTTTAAATCAAGGCATGTCCTGAGCTGTTGACATTGGAATGTTATGGCTGCATGAGCTGTTTGATTTTAGCTGTCCTTTCATCAGCAGGGTGTTATCTCTCAGGAACTTCATGACTCTGAAACCTCAAAATATTTCTTATTCTGTGCTGGGGGACATCCTGATATGCTGAACAACAGGGTCAAGCCTGTAAGGCCTGAAACTACGAGGCTTTACTAGAGGAAAAACTCCAAATTTTTAAACAAGAAAACGCATCAAGTTTTTGTTTTTCCCTCTTTGAGGTACAGTTCTTTATGGCCTTGTTATTTTTATTTTCTAAATAGTCGCAGTGTGTTACTATTTTGCTACATTTGACATGAGTTCTGGTTCTGGATGTTTTTTACCTAAAAATTGTTAACTAAACCCAAAAAAATGTAGAACCTTAAATAGATGAGCATTTGGTTCGCAGACAAATATTTTACCTATCTTTAAGGAATAACAATATTTCACAAAGGGTAGCAAAGCATCTAGATAGTAGTCTGAGGGGAATGTTTATAGAAACCCCTGATTTTAATTCACTTCTGATTAAATACTAAATTATGTTGCTTTATATAGACCATGCAGCTGCACAGCTAATGTTACATCTGATTCTCTGCATGAAGGTGTCAAAAAAAATCATTGGAGAAATACCATATTAGAGGGAAAAAAAACATGCAAGAAATGGCTTCCACATAATTTCTCTCTGTGACCTCATTAAATAATGATGTAAAAAGTTGTCTAGCAGAATTTCAAATTATTTTACTGGTTCTGTTCTGAGAAGTTTACAGACACATAAATCAGAAATCTATGTTGCGTCATTTCTATGTTATATCTAAATAATCTGGTAACAGCCAGGTGTAAATAATCATAAATTCAAGTGCTTCTCACTAACTAAAGTTTGCAACTAGTTTACTTTTAAAACATTAACCTGTTTAATAATTAAATGATATAGTGTGCCATTGGCAAAGTCAACAAGAACATAGGAAGGAGCTGAAAACGTTTCAGACCTGGAAAGTACCTCAGAAATATGTTTAATATCTGAAATAGAGCAGCAAAACAACAGTATAAGCAATTCTGTCTTTTTAGAGATCATATTTTACTGAGTATAGCAATATTAATTTCCTCTTTTCTTTTTTCTTTTTTTTTCCTTTCAGCCATAATCAGCAGACCACGTCATTTAGACATCCTGTGACAGGACAGGTTTCTCCAGAAAATATTGAATTTATTTTACGAGAAGAGTAAGTAGTTTTATACCCATGTCAAGAGATCTAAAACAGTAACACATTTACCTACAATAGATTAGTACTTTAGATTATTAACAGTTCTTCTGATATTGTAGCAAAAATTGAGGTTTTGCTTAAAATTTTACTTCTCATTGTGATAGTATGTTTTTGATTCGAGCCCTGTTCCATGCTAGGGTTTGAGAGAAAATCTTCATCAAATCTTTAAAAAACCCCAGAAAACCCCAAAAATAAACAAACAAAAAATAATATACATAAAATAATATACTTAAACAGTAATGCTTTAGTCTTATATAAATATCAGATAAACACAGCATAAATGTAAAAAGGTTTTTTGTACATACTGGAAGGTTTGTATTGAAATACACAAAATATTACTAGTTTCCCTTGTATTTCCTTGGTTTTCTTACGTTCAAGATGTTCTACATTGATCAGCTGGTTTTCTTTATTCTGGAGAAATGGTGTTGAAAATACTCATTTCTAGCGTATTTTGCCTTGATTGTCTGATTTAAAAAAAAACCCAAAGGAAGAAATGTATGTGTTCAAACTGATGAATTTGGCCCACTTTGGATTGGGGTTGGATTGGTTTGTGCAGTGTTTCGGTGTAGGGTTTAACTCCTCCTGACACCCTGGCTGCATGCCGGATTTCACCTGCAGTCCCTCTGCAATGGAATGTCTGGGTGTCTTCCCTGGACAGAAGACAGAGTCTTGGACAAAATTCTACATCGCTTCTAAAAGCACTAAAAAGGGCAAGAAGAATGGGACAAGACAAAATAGTTTTTGTTTTTCAGCCCCATTTTCCAGCACTGTTCAAGCAGCCTCTGTCGCCTCATGTGTTGCAGAGTCTGGGCATGCAGCTGTAATGGCCTCGATGTGGGGTTTGTGTGGCTGCCTGCATATTTCTGAACTCTTTACTTTTCAAATTCTGTGACATTTAATTTGCTTTACATTTTGGTAGGACTGCTATCAAAAGCAGTTACACCATTAAGAAAGATGAGGCTTAGAGGAAGGCCGTGTGAGACTCCCAGCAGACTGAGCCTTTTCCAGCAATGTCTTGCCCTGTGACTTTAAGAAGAAAGATGCAGAGCATGGTTGTAGACCTCAGAGATTCTGATACAGCCCTGAGAAGAGCTTCTCAAATAGATTAGAAGTCAAACCAACCAACCAAAACCAACAATAGCAATGAAACCCCTGAAAAAAACGCCAGCTCAACACTTGCTCTCTCCCGAGCCAAAGCAAAGCCAAGGGAATCCTGTGTTAAGGTGCCTGCTGAGAACTATGTGAAATAGACCATGGTGGGAGAGGTCTGTGATTAGGTGTGAAGGCTGTGTGGGATGGCTGCTGAGCTGGAGGCCACCCCAGCTGGCCCATGGCATGCAGGTGCTTTGCTGCTCAGGGGCTTTGGCTCATTTACAGGTATGAAACAAGCTGCTCCACCTTGCTCTCCTAGTGAGGAGAACAGGTATGTTGTAAATCAGTAAATCTCCCAAAAATTATGGACAACAGCCACTGAGCATCTGTGTTCCAACTTCCATCTACTAATTGATTTTTAATTTCTCTCTTGTAAAGGCTCAGTCACATTTGATATGAATTTATACATATGTGCTGGAAAGTAAGTGTTTGGATAAACTCATTGGAGTGCTTGCCTGGATTAGTCACACTTGCCTAGGATGTTTTTGGTTTTGTAGTCATGGTAGCTGATAAAATATTAAAAACAGAATTAAACGAAGTACTTGCCGATGGTGCATGAGTTTAGTGGTCTTCTAGGTATTTTAGAAACTTCTTTGGAAGAGAAATGGAAGTGCTCATTTTGAAGGGCAGTCTGATAAACAGGCATCTGTTGACTTCAGTTACTTGCACTGTGATAGTGTCAAAACAAGGAAAAATCTTACACTGTAGTAGAATTAGTAGAGAGGTGGTTTTTATTCTAGAAGAAGGGGGAATAGCTGGAGGGATATGGAGAGGGGTATGTGTTTGTAGTAACTGCTTGGAAAACAGTCTTTGCCAGAACATTTCTCTGAGCTTTATTACTGGCCTGAAGTACATGTTTTTAAAGTTAGATAGTTTTAATCTGTCAGTTAAAATTGCTTAAAAAATGTCTTTTTCAAATGTGTGGGATGCTCTGTTTTCATTAGTTCTGCACCACTTCTGCGCAGCAGTGGAGGTTTTACACTGATGCTCTTCACCATGGTTGTGTGTGAGTTGCTGTCAGATGATGCTGCTGACATCAGTGGGTGTCTCTGGTGAAATCAGAGAGGCTGTTGACACCTCCCTGTCCTAAGGCCTAGGAATTGTAATGGAGCTATGCTGTGTTTTCAGTCCTTTTCCCTCAGGCAGCAGGGATTTCTTAGAATCGTTGGTGTAGATCGTGTATCAGTTTGGAATCAGCGTTGTAGATCCCTATCGTGTGATGAAATGACTTCCACAAAAAGGTCTCAGGTCCGAAAGGCAGGCTCCGGATTGCCATGCTCTGTGCAACTTTCCATCACGGGATCCTTTGACAAAGACTATTTTTTCCAATAGCTGAAGAACCCTATCTGAAGCAGCAGCAGTCTTAAGGGTTTTGTAAAAGCTGATTTGTTCTTTATTGCTGCTGTGACTTAATTTATTACTGAATGGTTGATTTTAATTTAAGGTTAGGGCCAAGGAGTTGTCACCAGATGCTGACTGGGAGCTAGTGGGGAGAAGTAAGCACACACATCTCTTGAAAAGGACACGTTTAACATCAGAAAAGGAATTTACAGTCATGTAGAAATGATGAATGTGGGGATTGCTCTGGCCATTCCTCATCCTGGAAGCAGTGCTCTGGCAAGAAGATTTGGAAACAAGTTTTGGAAAATTACGCCAACAAGTGATGTAATCCTAGCTTGATTATGACTCAGTTGTGAACCATACGCCCTTGCTTCTCTTGATCAAATGAGAACTGGACACTTGCAGTAGAAGGCTGAGACTGTATTTCATGAGTCTTTTCCCAAGGTGTTTAAACAATATCACATCAATTTTGCTTTTCAAGCTGAAATCCGGTTTTTTCAACTCCATTGTAACTGTAACCTGTGACTTTTGAATGACATTGTGTTTTGATCCTTATAACTACTCATTCTTCCTAAAGGTGTTCTAATCTAGAGTTCCTTTTTATTTTAAATAGTGATTAGTAATTCCTCATTTCCTAACACGTTCTTAGGGATTTGACTGTGGTCCCAGCTACCTCATACTCTGTTTTTCTAAGCTTAGCAGCTTTGGTCACTTGGTGTGTGGGAGATGTGTTCTGTACCTTTCACTAGCTCTGCTTGAGAGCCAGCTTTTCTCTATGTCCCTTTTAGGTTTGTCTTTTTTTCTGATGGAATGATTTATTGTAAGTAACTGCAGGATTCAGCCTATGAGCTCATTGTTTGTCATAATAATTTAATTGTACTTTTCATTCTCTATTCCTTTACTAATAATTCTTAACATACTTTGGCTGCTGCTACTCATTGTGCTGATATTTAAAAATACCCTTTCCTTACCAATGTTGCTTTGAGTGATAAAAGCTGCAGAGATGTTTTTCATTTCTTCCTTCTTCGAATTACTTGTCTGTTGGCACTGAATTCAGTTTGGCATCTTATTTCATGGTTGCTTCTATCTAAAGATTATTTTTCTATCTGTTTCTGCCAGCATTTCAATTTTTGTCTAGAATAATTTTTATTTGCTATTGACTTGTTCACCTCACAGTTTTTAGGATCACCTTGAAATAATTTGAGCATCTTGCTGTATGGGAAGCCCCTCGATTTCACAACTGCCCCTTGATTTCTGTGCTCTGCTTTCATTTTTAATGACCTCTTAATCCATGAGGGGACCTTTCTTACACAACC
Organism: Acanthiza pusilla; assembly: GCA_036630365.1. Lineage (NCBI taxonomy): Eukaryota > Metazoa > Chordata > Aves > Passeriformes > Acanthizidae > Acanthiza > Acanthiza pusilla. The sequence goes on from JAXCHO010000006.1 coordinate 18,375,337, forward strand.
AATGGAAAAATGAGAATTACTGATAAGTCTGCCAGACAGGTGTTAGGATTTTAATTAACCACATTCTTATACATGCATTTTTCTGAAAAAAATCTATGATAGAATTACTTAGGATAGATGCATGTAATGTTTAAATTTCTCCTCTCATATCTTTGTTTAAATAATAGTTCTTTAAGTAACTGTGGACAGAAAGGAGCAATCAAGCACATGCAGCCATGTAACTAATGTTAAACACCTGTAGTTGTGTATTAGGAGCTGTATGATATTTGTCATAGCAGTGTGTTTGCACACTTTAAACTTCAAAAAAGGTAAGACTTGAACATAAATGTAGACATATAGGGGGAAAAAATATGGTGTACTTAATCCAATGAGTGCTATGCTATTTCTTGCCTGTTTTTGTACGCCTGATAAAACCTGTGTATCACCTCTGGGGAGAGAGCCATTTTATCTTGTGCATTTGGTTACTATAGCAGCAAAAATACCAGGTGGAGAGAAAAGAGGAGACCCAAACAACCCCAAAATAAATATCTACGTTTTTTACATGTGTAGAAACACTAGGGCAGCTTTTTTTTAAATCTAGCTAATTAGGAAATTTATTAGTATTAATACTACATTGACACGATGTTGTTGCATCATATCTGATTTCAACAAATAAACTTTTAAAGTTGCTGGTATGGATGTGGATCTTCCAAGTCGACTGAGCTTTATGATCTCTCGTGAGTATTTAATTTTCAATATGGGCTACTGATGTAGTCTTTTTTTTTTTTTAATTTTTAAATTGTTCTAACTCTGTGTCAGGATTTTTTTAATAAACTAAATGTTCGCTATATACTTTTTTCAGCTGGCAAATGTGGTTTCTGTAGACATACTAGCAGTCTTTAAGGAGAGAAGGGAGTTGCTTGACAGGAGATATTATATAGAGTGTTATTTTCAAGTACTTAAAAAAATTTACACAGTACTAGAGCTCCAAATGGACATACTGCAATTCTGTGTGTGTTTGCACACACTTGGGGGAGGCAGTAAGAAAACTAGCCTGAAAATAATATAACACCATCAGTACGAAGACAGAAATGGCATGTCTTAGATAACAGATATTATTAAACATCTTTGGTAATAGTGACTGTGAACTAATGTTTCTGAATGCACAGAGTCAATGCTATAGGCACTTATTTTGAAAGTTGAATGTGTAAATACTATTAGGACTATTAACGTGCCAAGGTGTTTCAGGTAATTCTTCATTTTCTGCCTATTTTGGTTTGCTTTTAAACATACTAAGAATATTGATTAGCTGTTAAGAGACTTGAATACCTGAGTTTTATGTTCTGATTTAATGCCAAAATTCTATTGTATCCTTGAAACACTACATACAAATGCTAAAATAAATTTTCAGTATTGTTTAGTATTTTCTGTTAAATGCCAGGTACAGCAAGTTTTCATCACCAGTATTTGCTGCTGAAGACTTTCTTTAGGAGAATAGTAATGTATTTTCTCTTTCAATGGACTTAATATCTCTTTTGATAGCTATTTGAATTCTTCCATGGCAACAACCTCATATTTTTTAAAAAGCATTCTTCTGCTCATGAATTTGAAGTTTGTCATTAATTTGATAATACTCGAAAGGGAGAGCCTGGTTTATTGGCAGTGATCATTCTCAGTAACAAGTGGAAGAGAAATCACTGTATGATTACATAATAAATGCTTAGAAATTACATTTTCATAATTCTATATTGTATTATGATTTTCTGATGATGGTCTTGTTAAACATATAGCTTATCTTCCTTCTTTTTTTTTTTTTTTTTGAAAGTGCAGTATGTTTAACCTGCTGTGAAACTGTATCTTGGGGAATAGTGAAAATCTGTTAAATCAGAGAAGAAATCTCAAAACCATTCCTCTGGGGTTATTCCTCTTTCTTTATTAATTTTTTATTGGAAAAATTAATTCCATTTTGTCAAAACATAAATTGTGTTTTTAATTTTTGTCAACAGAAATAACCTGTATGGAAAGTGTCTTAATCTGGATATTCCTAAAGATGATTAAATGTTGCAGTAGAATACCTGGCCCATAAGAAGTGAGGCAGATTGGCTCAAACTGACATGATGAAGCTCTCTTGCTTTAAAGGACGGCCAGGAATTTTAAGGACTTGCTATAGGTCATTCTCATGTCTTGGACCTGAGCTTATATAAAAAATCCGGAAAGCAAGGGTTTATGCCAGATATGCAAGGTATAAATAAAATGGGACCTAAGTTGTGTTACTTGCAAGCTTCATTGAAACACTGGTCACAAATGGAAAAATGTGCTTTCCCTGACACCAAACCACCTATTAAAGCTTTTGGACAGGTAATTGTCCAGGCTGTAACTAAGAAAGAGCACTGGGGCCAAATACTTTGTCCTCTGTTAAACCTTGTGCTGAGCTGCTACAGTCACAGACTCTTTGTTCTCATGATAACTGTGGTAACTGCTCAGAATTATTCTGTTCTCTGCTGTGTTCAGATCTGAATTTCAGTGGTAGCAGCAACCATGTTCGGTGTAGCTTGTATGTTGTGTTTTTTGGTTTTTCTAATGAATGGCTTTGGTGGCTTACTGATGGGAAAAGGAAAATCATGGGTTGTTAATTGTTTGTTTTGTTGTGTTTTCTTTTCTGATGTGACTGTATTGCCACTTGTTATTTGCTAAATTATGTTGTTAATGATTTTTGAAAATGCCACCTGTGGTTTTAATTTCATTCAATGTTGGTGTCAAGCTTGGCTGCTGAGGCTTCTCTTTACACAGATTTTATTTTGCCCTTCCAGTTATCCTCTTAATTCTTCATCTGGGCAGCTGTACTGAATTCTTACTTGTTGAACAGGTTCTTCTGGTAGTATTGACCTCACTTATGCTTAAAATGGGTATCTGAGCTAGTTATCAGGATTTCTGGAGTCTTAGGATGACTCAGAAATTACACATTTCTAACTGTTATCTGCCTTGAATTGCGCCATTTTGCTTAAAAGTATTTTAATAATTCATATTGTGCTATGAATCACATTTCGGGCAGATTCAAAGATGTAGCATTAAGTTAGTGAAAGATCTAACACTAGTCTAGACTCACTTTGATTTTAAATAAGAAGCCTGTTATTGCCAAGTGCTGACTCCTGTCCTTGTCTCCCCAGTGCTGGCTCTTTCACATGTTTGTGGCCAAGTCTCTGAATTGGGCACAATTTGGTTTCACTGCGTAAGCCTTGTCTTCTCTCTTATCACACTCATTGTTATATCTTGATTCTCTGTTGGGTTTGCAGACAATTTGGCAGATTTCTCCCTCCTGATGCATAGACAAATACCAATCATCAGATGTCACTGCTTGAGAAAGACCTGAAATCAAGATAACAGGAGTGATGCAAAGAAGTTACAGATGCATGAGAAATATTTTACTAGCTAACTTCTCATTCATTTGCACACTGTGAATTTTAAATATAACAAGGCCAAGCTGACTATTTGAAACAATGTGCTTTAGATTTTCTGGTTTTGTTTGTTTTCTAGACAGAATTCATCTATGTCCAAGCAACAAATAAACCAAAGGCCTTCAAGCATGGTCAGTGAAACGTCCACTGCAGTAACTACATCTGCTGTTGATACAAAACCTGGCTCTAAGGTAATGGAAAAAGCTATTTTTTCAGCTTGCTGATCACAACTTCACTCGCTTTAAATGCAGTACTATTTAATGCTGATTTCAGTAGGGCTGTGGATTTAGCCTGTAAGTCTAGTAAGATCTCAGAGAAGAGGTAATATCTTCTACCCAGACACAAATCTTTTAACAGCACTGTATGCAGCTGTAACAGCACTGTACGCCCACAGGATAGCATTGAATGGTAATTTGTAACACAGTGATAATTGTGACTTGGAAAGTTTGAGGGTCTTAAAAACGGAGTACTTAAGCAAGTGTTTTGGCGGTCCAGTGTGTATGGCAAGAAGTGGTGCAGACTACCAGGAATTACAATTTGCAGTTCTTATTTTTTCGTGAAATCCTTCTGCTGTTTCTCTTCCTAGTAACAATTAAATCCTTTTCTGCCATCACTGCAGTGCACAAACAGTGCAGGCATCAAGTTCACTCACATAATGTTTAATAATAGAAAAGTCCATTCCTTGTCATTGACAAAGGGCCTGTGTTCATTATTGAACAAAATATAATAAAGTGCTGTACTTGAAGTGTTGCCATCTATTTTAATGCTTCTTTGACCTTACAATAAATTACAGAACAGTGAGAATGGTAGTGGGTGGATAAAAAGGAATAGAGCAATATTGAAAGAATTAGCAGAGATAAGATAAATTTCTTAACTTTGACTGCAGTTCTTAAACTACTCAGGTTTGGTTTTTTTTTAATGCAAAAGTGGGCAGGCTCTTACGTAACTGAGTTGAAGAAAGGACTTTGCTGAATTGGTTGCAAAGATGTTTTGTTTAGTTGAAATAACTTAAAATCTTTTTCTAATATTTTGATGTGCTTGGGTGAGTATTGGAGAAGATACAATTTCATGAGAAGCTAAAAACCAACTTTTTAAAAATTAATTTTTAAAATCCTAAGTGTATAAGTTATTGGGCCAACACAAAGATTGTCATGTGTCAGATTTCAAGAATATATTTATCTTTAATGCTAGATGAAGTTATCACTGAAAACAGTTAAGCTTGGTAGGTTACCTGAATTAGTTGATACACTTCTTTTTGATATTCGAAGAGTTGAACTTACCAAAGTATGTTGGCTTTTGTTTTTACTGTATTTATCCTCCTTACTCTGATTTTTAAAGTCTGCCTTAGAGGCAGAAGCCTCATTTTTTCCCCTCCTAAAACTAGCAAACTTATTGGGGACCTGACACTGTGCTTTGAGCTGGGGAATTCTGCAGTGACACAGTTGGCATTAAGTTACCCAGGATCGGACTTCTGCCAAAAAGTGTTCATCCTCTGACACCTGCTCCTGCTGCTTCCCTTTGTCACTTCCCTTTGCACTGATCTAATCAGAAATCAAAAATGGGGATTGGATTCCACTCCCAGGCCACCCACATGCCAGGGGCTAATTCACTGGGGATGTCAGTACCACACAGGTGAAGAGGAGGGTAATGCTTTTTCCATCACAGCTTAGAGAATATCCAGAACCATCTTCCAAAGCTTTGGTTGGTCTGGTTTTGGTCTCTTTCTACTGTTTGCTGTCCAGCATAAGGGTGGTCACTGATGCTTCTGGCAGGCTCCCAGCTGTGGCATTTTTTTAACACGTGGCAGCTTTAGACTTAGAATAGAGCTCTCACAGAGGGTTTACCAGCACTTTGTTTCCCACTAAGTTTATTTTTGTAAGATCCATCTCTCAGTGGGTCCTTAATAAATAATGGGGTTTTAATTAAGATGAACCAACATCTTTCTTACATCTGCTTTGTTTCATTATTGCATGTGTTAACAGGCTTGAAGTCACTGCTCTCGTTCTGTAGAGTCAGAAAATCTGTTCAATTTCTTCACAGCCTAACACAGAAATTAATTCAAGTGAGCTTGCAACTGCTAGAACAAAGGCTGTGAAATAAATAACCTGTGTCCTCCACTTTGAGGTTGGCTTTTGGCTGGTTGAGAGTAGATTTTAAGGTCCTTCCATCTATTTCTAAATGTTTTTTCCATGAGTTCCATATTGATTCTTTCAAAGAGTGAGCTCCAGATGCAGACATGAAGCACAATCATGAAGCCAGAGACACATTCATGGTAAAGATCTCTCTACCTAGCCATGGCTAATTATTATCTTTTATGAAATGCTTCTAATAATTTTGTCCTGCAAAGGCCATCACAGAAGGCTATATGCATAGTGCTGGAATCCTGGCCAATTCAAACTGGTTTTTTATACAGAGCTGTGCACATTAAAGCAGGGCCTGGTATTTTGATGCAGGAACTGTCTGAGTAAGTAACCTGAAGACTTCAGACCAGTGCAGTCTGTGCTGCTCTTTGACATTTGAGGGGTGTGGGGCTGAGGGATTAAAAAGCAAAAGGGCATTTTGATAAACTGCAATTGTTCTCAGTCCCAAAGATCTGCTTGTTCATAGCCAATTCAATTACATGGTTAATCGTATCAAAAGCTGTTTATATTGATTAATAATTAAGGATATGGAGGAATACGGATCTGCTTCAGTTTGGCAGTAAGGTACATTTGGAATTTAGTCTGATAAAACATCTGGTGGTGTGAATGGAAGCTTGTAAATGCTACTGTGCCATGCAAGTCAAAAATGAAAGGATAGAAGGGTATGCATTTCCTACCTAGATTTTGAGAGCATGTTTTAAATGGTTTTGCATAACAGAAGTAACTGAATTGATGCTGACACTGGCAGTTGCTGATATTTCTCCAAGATAAACTGGCGAGGGATACGAGTAAAGAATGGGTGTAGCAGATGAAACAAGCAGTGGTGACAGGTGTGTGATGTGCCACTTCTGGGACTGTCTGGAGCTGGAATGGAACACAGCATTTAATTCATGGCCACTGCATGTGAATGCTGAAGATTAAGAGCAGGATTTTTGGAGAGTTTCAGTATTTTCTATCTGAAAAATAAGGAATTTTTCTTAGAGGTACTGAAAGGATTCATAAGTTCATTTCTAAGTGAAACATTGAGATTTTATGAGTTAAAGAGTTTATGACTTAAATAGGTGGCTTTTTGTGGGTTGGGGTTTTTTTTTTTTTAATTCCCTCTAGGTTGAAAGTTCCATGTTTTATCATGCATACATATTTGCATATTTTGACTAAGATACAGTCTTCTTGTTTACTGTTTAAAAAATCTGTTCCAAATAAAAGTCTGTCTATCCTTTTTTTGTCTGTCCTGTTTAAAAGACAGACAAAAGTTACATAATTAAGTTAGCAACTTTCCTCCTCAGATACATGCTACTGTAAGAAAATAGATGAGGCAGTGATGAAAAGGGATTTGAAAACTTTGGCTCTTGACATTTTTGGTTTTGCTGCAAAAACTTAGGAGTCATTCACAAGCAAGTCAGCATAACAAAGGTACTGAGGTCAAAAGTGGCTTTTGTGTCTTCAGTGATACAGACAGCTGTGCTGACCTGCATTTTTAAACCCATGACAATGATGTCAGAATAGTTTAAGCTAGGAAAAAAACCACTGCATTACAGGGTAATAGTTTAAAATTTATGCCTTTTCTTGTAACTCAACTTTTTAGTTTAGCCAGTGAAAAGAAGGTGTGACATGCAATGTCTGTTATGGTTTGTTTTATTCCAGAGCAGAATGAGATGATCACTACTGAAGATTATATGACAAGTTTAATTACATAAAGTATCATAAAATTATTATTTTGTCTCCATTATGGCTATTGGATTGATACAGACTACGCAGCCTTAGGAAAACTTTTCCTGCTCCTATGCCATAGAAACTGTTAGGTCTTTTGACCAAATCCAAAGGTGATGTTGCTACATTGTGGCCTGCATTTTTTAAAAATTAAAATCAGAGAAAGTGCTTGATTAAAACATCTTATTAAAAAAACCAAATTTAAATGCTGCTGTAAGGCTAGATCAGCTACATGTAACCTGTTCCTCTGTTCATACACCCTTCTAAAGATATGTATATTAGAGAAAAACTAAATTCTGTACATTTTGTAAATAGATTTCTCTTCAGCTGCAAGGTATAAATAAAGTAAAAACAAAAGAAGAATATACATTTGGACTTTAAGATCTTTAATGAATTTGGGCCTCATTATTTTTCATCACCCTTATAATGTAGGTGTTACATCTTAACCTTTGGCAACAATTTTTTAAAACCCAGCTGAATTGTTTGCTTCTCATTTTTGTTAAAAAACAGTGTTTCACTGAGGTGACCATGACACGCAGCTCACCTGACACCTCAGCAGAGCTGAACACAATATGCTGCTCCCTGGGGAACACACCTTGGGGAAACTCCCTAGGAAAACCTGCCCTTTGATAGCTCCTCACAACTGTTAAATCTGCCTCGCTGTTTTATATGCTATTGCACCAAAGAAGAAGTGCATTTTTTTCATACCGATCATATTGTCTTAACCCTTCTTTAGGACAGGAGATTTAGTTCAGATTTATAAAGTCTGGCCTCAAAATTAACAGAATCCATTTAAAGTTATCATATATTGCTATAATTATTTACTCTTATATATGCTGTCTTTTAGTATAGATGTTTCCAGACTGGCAGGATATGACTGAGTTATTATTCTGATGTTATCCCTTGTGTGTGATAAATGTACTTCTTTCCAGAGCTGCTGTTTGCCCACAGCTCACAGAGCATCTGTACCCTGACAAGCTCAGAGGTTAGAAAGGGAGACATGGTAGCAAAGAATGTGGACAGCTGTTTCTCTTTTTGGAGAAGCTGGGAGCAACTGTGAGGGTAGTTTGTTCTAAAGCAGTTGGAGGAGCAAACTGGGCTGAGGTTGGAAAAGAACAGGCAAATTACTCATCCAGAGATTCTTGCTTTTTCACAGATGGATGGGCTTCCCTTGTTTGTTTTTGAAATAGTTTTGCCTATGTGAATCAAAACTGAGGTTACAGTAACACACAAATCATTACCTAGTCCTTGTGATTTCCACTGACTGCTGTCTGGGTCTCTTCCCTGACAGCATCACTGTCTTCTCCTTTTGTTTGCAGGGCCAAAGTCCAAGCATTTTATTAAGCTGTCAATGTTGTTTGAATTTAAACAGGAAACAAAAATAAAATCAACCAAAAAAACCCCAAACAAGCACCAAAAAACCGCAAAACCAACAAAAATCCCCCAAAACAACCCAAAGAAAAAAAAAAACCACCCACCAACAAATGAACAAAAAAGCCCAAAACCCAAACGAACCAAAAAACAAACCAAAAAACCCAAACCCAAAGAAGAGCAAGAGTAGGATTCATCTGTTCAAAGTCCTGCATATGTAAGAGAGTTGTGCAGTATTTTCTAGGAGGCTTGCATGCTCTCAAAAATAACTTCCCAGGCACATTAAATTTCCATGATTTCTCCTTTGTGGCTTGACACACCACTGCTGCTGCTGTTCTGCTGGAGCTGGTAAACTCTCCTGATGAAAGCAAAAGATTGACTTTGCTGTGTTGTAAATATCATTGCCTGTTTACTTGCCCTTGAAAATGCCATGAGTACTTTGTTGCTGTGTAATGAAGTATAAGTTATTGCAGTGAGAGTATTTGTGATATGAAATGAGTCTCAGTACAGTACAAAAGCCACTGCCACTTTATACTTCTTTACAGGTTGTGAAGACTGGAAATAAAGTTCACAGCTTTGGAAAGAGGGACCAAGCGATCAGGAGGAATCCCAATGTTCCTGTGATAGTGAGAGGCTGGCTACACAAGCAGGTATGCATGTGATCACCTGTTTCTGTTCATATACTTCAGTCATCAAAGAAGAGCAGGTGCCTTCCAATGAACTGAGAAAGCAGAAGCTTGAGTGTTGGTGACACAGGGCAGTGTTTGGTACTCCCACAGACTTCCATGATAAGGAGTTCGTGCTCAGCAAGTGTGAAAACCAAGATTTACAAATGGGTTTGATTCAGAAGAGGAAACTGATAAATGGACATCACCATCACAGTTCAATGTTGAGGCTCTAGCTCTGTTATCTAAATCTGGTTATTTTGCCTGTTTTATGCTGCTGGCTTGTTGCCACGCTGATCTTGTACTCCCTCAGAACACACTCAGCTCAAGGCTGGCTGTGAATGCCTTATTCCATCTCCTTGCTTATGCCCTTCTGCCCTGATCAAAGGCTTGATTCCAGTCCATGTGCCTTTTGTTCTCCAGAAGCAGGAGGGAGAAAATTATGGGAAAGCACACATTGCTCTCACCAAGGCCAGTAGTCAGCAAAGACTGGATTATAGAACTTCATCCAGTGAACAAAATTCTTCAGCTGCTACATCTTGAACTCTCAAGCTGACAGAAACACAGCCTTGAGTACAATAAGTAAATAAACGTGTTTGTTGTATGAGAATACTTCCCTGCTTCTAATTTGGTGGCCAGTGTCTACTAGATTATCACCAGAGATCCAGCAGCTGGATTTAGGGGTGGGTAGGAGAAGGCTGAAATCTGAGGCTTGCAGTTATGAATCTACATTTACAAGAAAGTCACATAGCTGGCAGCTGTCTGCTTCCTCCTGGGTGGAGAGAGGTAATTCTGCTCTGCTCTGCTCTCAGCTCTGTTGACATCCACTACCCAAGTCCATTAGTTTTCAGGACAGAATCAGAACTCAGGCACAGTATGTGTTGCCAGCCTTGTAGCATGAAAATGGGAAGAGAAGAAAGCCCTTGCATACTTAATTTGGTTGCAGAAAGGAGGAGGCAAATAGCCAGAGCAATGTTATATATCCTATTTCCTTCTGTCCCCTTAGCTCGGCTTGCAGGCCCTTAAAGCCCAAAGGTGCTTCCTGTGCTGCTGGTCTCATCCAAGCCTACCCGAGCTGAAGAAGTTGTAGTTGCTTAGGTTATAGTCTGGCAATTATAAAACCTTCAGAAATTAATTTCAATGCAAATATTACTCATTTTGACAAGGTTATATATCTATGTCTATATATATCTCTGCAAGCATATTGTATTATACTTCATTAAAATTTGCATATTATGCATCCTGTTTTATTTCCTAAGGAATATTTGATTAAATTACATTTTAGGCATGGGTAACATATGGTGATTGAATTATAGGATATCATTGCCTGAAATGTGAGGTCATACCTCACAGCTGTGTAGTGATTTTCATTTTAGACTGCAGGCAATCTTTGTTGGAGTTTGCGCCATCCAGGAATACACTTTGTTTCCTTATTGCAGATAAATCTGTGTAGATAAAATAAGCATTGGTTGTGTATAAGGTTAATCTGAATGCTGTTTGGGATGAGAGTTTAATTACTTAATGAAAATTAGCAGTTTGAATATTCTGCCCTCATTATTTTATAGCTGGATGTTTTGCCTCTTATCTTTCTTAGTACATAATATTTTGCTAAGCTATAAACTGTTTGTTTTTCAATTAGCAATCATATTTAGGTAAGCTTCTGGTAAACTACTCACTGGATCAAGCATTGTATGTGTTAACTTTCCTTAAATGAAAAACCTCTCACATTTCTCGTGTTTCAGGATAGCTCTGGAATGCGATTATGGAAGAGACGATGGTTTGTGCTTGCCGATTATTGTTTGTTTTACTACAAAGGTGAGTAGATATTAGCAGTTTTGAGTTAGCCTGAACAGCTCAACTGTACAAATGATGGTGAATGCATGAACTAATTGAACCCTTCAGATAAAGTTAGTTATTCTCAGATGAACAGTGAAACAATTGCTTGTCTAGACATCTTAAATGCACAGCAAATTCTAGGCCACAGTAGGGGAAGCAAAGGATACTGTATGATGTTTTTTCACATAATTTATGTTTGATAAATGCCATGGTTTACATTTCAGAACATCTGACTGCAATAAATAAGATTTATCCCATATGTGGTCTGTATTGTGGTACCTACTTCCTTGCACTTGGACGCTGAATTTTTGAGAATGCATTATGGCCACATCAGGGCATTGATTCAGCTTTAATCCAAGGGACAATGTAAGAGTGAGAATTTCTGAATTCAATAATTCTACCAAGAAAAGGTTAGATGTGATATTAGGCCAAACTAGGTATTACATAAGGTTATTTTCAAGTTTTGAATACTTCATCATGTGCTACAATTTTTGGAAAGCACTACAGAACATCAGACTTGGAATTCATATTTCTAGACACTGTATTTCTGCTGATGATCTCTTGGAGCCAGCAGTAAGAGAGGTTTCCTAATTATAGCAATTAGCCTAGATGTACAATGCTAAATGGAAAGTCCATCATGTTATGTGGCCTGTCACAGTTCATTTGGCACAATAAGCTTTATTCTTGAAGCGTATTCTTCTGGCTGAACCTAAAAAGCAACATCTACCCACTCCCCCCCCAAAAAAAAAGAAAAAACCTCAATAAAAACCCAAGCTGGTTAAAAAAAAATCAACTTTTTTTCTTTAAGAATAAAACATTCTTCTCACATTTTATTGGTGTTGAGTCATAAGCAAATTCGGGTCGGAAGGGACTTCAGGAAGTGTCCCATTCCACTGCCTGGTGAAAGCAGGGTCAGGAAAGGAGTCAGCCCAAGTTGCTCAGACCTTAGTCAAGTCAGGTGTTGAAAAGCTCCAAGGATGGAGATGGCACAGCATCCTGGTTGGCCTGTGCCCCTGCTGCTCTGTCCTTGGGAAAATAATTTTACTTATATCCAGTCTGAACCACTGTTCTTTCTGCTTAATGCCTGTGTTCTCTGTGTCCATAAAGGAGAATGTATTGTTAGCCTACTGAACAGTGTAGGGAATTAAATTCTATATTTTTATTCCACAGACAGCAGAGAAGAGTCTGTTCTGGGGAGCATACCATTGCCTAGTTATGTAATATCTCCAGTTGGACCTGAAGATCGTATAAATCGCAAATTTTCTTTTAAGGTACCTTTGCAAAGCTTATCAGCTAATCAGTTTATTTCCATTAGAAAAGCTGCTGTTGTAAACAAGAAGATTCTTTGTTTTCCTGTTTTACTTGTTCCTAGTTTTTAAAAGCAGGCAGGTTTATTGACTGCCTGTTCAAATGTGACATAGCACTTTTTTGCTGCTTATGAATTGGTATTCATGTCTGTGACTTTATAAGTGTCCTTAGAGTTTAATGAAGTGTCTGTGAGTAAAGAGCCTGTTTCTAAAATCAGAAATTAGTATTGACAAGCTGTTCCAGTACTGTTTACAAATTGGCAGAAAAGTTGTCTTATTTACTTTATAGTAGAGTACTTGATGTCATGATGGACTGATGTCTGTTTGGTTTTGTTGTGGTTTTTCTAAAAAGAAAACAATCAACTCAGTTCTCACAGTTAGAAAATGACAATACTTAGTCATCCTAAGTGGTGTGGACTTTTTAAAGAAAAAAGTACTGGTTTGATACAGTTTGAGCGTGGTTTTGTGGGCTTTTTTCTAAAAATAAATATAATTGTGTAATTTACAGTTCTAGTCTTCATTATAAAAGCCCACGGATATGAAATGAGACATCACTTCCTAATAGTGCAAAAACCTGGTTCCAAATGATTGCCTAAGTGCTGCAGTTTAGATAAAGTTTAGAATCTTCTGTGCCTGTGGCAGATTTAAAGTCAGAGCAGAACTTGTTTTTCTGTCAAGCAAATAAGCTATGTACTTTAATTTACAAATCAGGTTTCAATCAGGCATACTTCAGGAGATCTAGAAGGAATCTCTGTTTAAATAGTTTCTGTGCTGAAATTATGAAGAAGATCTGATATGTCTTGCATTTCGATTTTTTGAGGTGTTTTAAAATTAAGACTGCCTTTTATTACTTTCAGTTCTATGTTCAAGTTGATAATGGTTTGAAATTTCTTAAACAAATATTAACTTAGGAAATGTGTTTTAAAAAGACCCAGTGCACTTTGTGGAAATGTTTATTGTACTTTTTCAAATGCACTGAGCATGAGATATCAGGATAAAGCTACAAAGAAATCTTTGTTTAAGAAAAACATTCCACCTCCAATATTTACTGAGTATGATTCATAAAGCCCTCCTTTTCTAGAGCGTTTTCCTAGGAGGAAGCACATGCTGAAAGAGAGGAACTCAGTGTACTCTTCTAGGCTTTTCTGCTTTTTATTTTATTCAAACGGTGTTTACACACATGCTCTTAAGTCACCACTGGCCAAGTGGATTGGAATCCATGGTGTGGTCATGGTTAAACCTTTCCAGAAGCAAATACAGACTTCCCCTCTTCCTTCTAGGATATCCTACTTGTATGAGCTCTACCAGGTATTTAATCTGAGTCTTTTTCTGAAAATCAGCATGTGCCAGTAACCTGAGACTTTCAGCACAGGGTCATTACTAAAAGGTTGATATAGATAGAAATAGGGTGTTGACAGCAAGAGAAAGTTTATGCTAGGAATCTCTCTAAAAAAATGAACATTTAATGTCTTAGCTTGTAGGGCCAGTTTTAACTGTGCCTTAGGTGTTTGGTGACTGACTGCAGGTTGGCTGCTGCAGTTTTACTGTATTCAGAACCAGCGCCTAGGGCAGCAGGACGATTTTGTGTGGTTCCTGTCGTATGGACCCTGTCCAACGCTGACGTTCCACGGTCACGGGGTCGGCTGTGGCACCCCGCAGCAGGAGCACACCCCTGTTGGCATTCCATCACTCAGCAGCCATTACCTTTATCTCATCTCTTCGGAACACCTCGAGATCCAGAGCGAGACGGACATTCTGTCCCGCAGCGTAGCGCAGCCAGAAATAGAATACACAAGCAGATTAAGCCCAAAATAAGGATAAGACTCTTTTTGCATTGAAGACTTGAATGAGTGGGGGAATGTGCCATGACACTTGTTACATTTGGCTTGTTCTGTATTCAGACTGTTGTAAATCTTCTGTTACAACAAGGGATTGGCTCCCATTTGAAGTAGCAGTGAGTTTGGAAGCTAGGGGAACAGTCAAACTGGAAAAGAATTCAATTCTTTTGTTTGCAAAACTGGAGGAAGGAAATTTGCTAAGCAAATACATGGATGCTTTTTACATATGATTTGATTAGGAGGAGGCTTGTAAAACACATGCTCACTGGGATCTCTGTTATCCCTGCTGTTAAAATGTGCGCTGTAGGAGTTCTCAAAATCCTTTTTCTTTCATCACCTCCTGAGGTCCAGCTTAAGCTTTTGTCTCTTTGGGTGTTTAACAAATATAGGGCTGCAGACCTGCATACAGGCTTTTCAAATGTAATCAAAACCCTGCTTTGAAATTTAACAGTATGTACATTTAATTTTTTGTTCAGAGACTGTGCTTTTAAGTGTCTGCCTTCATACAGTTTTTGACCATTTTGACCATTTTTTCACTTCCATTATTTGTGCCAAGCACAGTTCTGTGACTAGCTGTGTAAGCTACTGTCATAAGCTGTGTGTGAGCCTAGAACTCAGGATCCTTACTGCTTATTTAGTTCAGCAGCTAACATCCTAAAGATATTTAGTTAATCTAACTGCTGTATTTTAAAATAATTATTTTTTGTTGATACCAATATGAGTGGGCAGAAATTCAGTGTTTATATTTTTATGTGAAAAGGCTTGCAGAATGTTAATATATAGCTGGAAATACTTCCTGGGATTAACAGAGAATTGACTGTACGTTTCTAGTAATACAATAGTTTTAAACAGGGATAGTATCAGTTTAAGAAAGTTCATGTCATCACAGTCTCTTTAGAGGCCTTCCCTCAAACATGAAAATTATTTTTAATTGGTCTTGCTAATGGAAGTATTTGCTCATTGCTTAGACCTGCTGAGACCAGGGCAAACTTCTTATCTGTTTCTTTTATCTCACTGGTTTTCCTAGAAAAAAAAATTCACATAGTTTGTTCCTTATATTTTCTGAATCAGTGTTGCTTGCTTAGGCTCCCTTACTGCTTTGGGTCTGAGGAATCGGGTGAAGAAAAGCCAAGGGTTGTAAATTGGGGAGGTTCTGTTTTCAAATTTGGAAGAGGGCAGGGTTCAAGTTTCTAGAAATCTTTAAAAAGCTTTATGTAAGGGTGTAAGTATTATGTAAGGGTGAAAAATGAGTTGGATTGTAGTGGTCTGTTGCTGTGTTTGTAGTGAAGGCTCAGAGCATTATTTCAATCTTTGCTCAGAAATGGTTCATAAATATTAACATTCAGGAGAAGGAAGAATTTCCTGTATATTATAGCTTATTGATAGAACTAACTTTGAAAGATTACAGTTATTAGAAAACTGTTCCCTTCCCCATCCCTTTGTTCTATGAACGGTGGCTTCTCTCGCCTAGGTATTTTGAACAAGTGAAGGTGAACGTAACAGCTGTAGGCATTAGTTACTTCTAGTAGAGTCTTTTGTTAAGTTTTTGGGGTTTTTTTTTGAAATATGAATCTCTTGATGATTTTAACTTGTTTAACTTTTTGTCCTTGTCTTGTCCTGTTGATATGCTCTTGGGGTTTACTGTCCATTTCTCCTACTGTGCACTATGGGAGAGAGACTGCTTTTCTTCTCAATCTATCCACATTAAGGCATCTGAATGCATGAATAGGTACCAATATTATTTTTTCCCTGTTGTGTGTATGGTGTACATGTGGGCATGTGCTGTGTTCTAGGCTTTTTAGTATGCTGTAGCCATCCTAATAGCTTTGGCTTTAAAAAAATCCCAAACCAAAAGACCTGCTAGCTCCTGTCTGCCAGCAGGGACAGCTACAGGACATTGGCACAAAGTGGCTTTCTTGCATATGAAACACACTACTAATAAATAACTGAAATAAATTTGAATTTTCCCTTAACCAGTGTTATATATTGCAAACTTCAGGATATTGTGTTTGTTGATAATTGCGCACCATCTCCACTATCCCTTCTGAAGCTGGGAATGTTTATGGCTGTGGGAGCTTCAGTCTCTCAGGGGAGAGTTGTGCAGCACAGTTTGCATTTTGATTCTGTTTTCACCCAGAGCCTCTTAGGCAGTGCTTTCAGCTGTGTTCAAAGAGAAACCTAAAACACAGGTGGGTTATGTTGGTCACGGTGTACAGGTCAATTAAGACAGCTGTTAAATCCATTTCTTGGTGTGGTATGCAGTCTCTGCAGATAGTTACCCAAAATGCTGGTTTTTTTAAAGCAAGTATAAAACCTGTGAATGGTTGGCTTGTGCTGGCTCATCTGCAGTGGGCCATGCATAGTCCGCTTTGCTGCAGGAATCAGTTCACTTCTGAATTTTAACACCTTCTGTGGGCTCAGCCTGGTCTGAGAGGGAACTCTGTAGTCATAAGGTCTCACATTAAAATAATTGTTTTCCTTTATATCTGAAGCTGCCAGTTTTTGTCTCTTCATACACTGGATGGTAATCATAAATTGTAATTAATGAATGCTTCTAAATCATATTTGCTTTGAGCATTCTAGTGTTCTCAAATTGGAAGAAAAAACAAGGCAACCCCCAATAACAAAGAAAAACCAAAGAACTCAACTAGGAAAATATGAATAAAGTCCTTTGATTTCTAAATAAGTGATTGATCAGAGCTGTTGTTTAATGTGTGTAAGTCCTGTTTTCCTGTGTTCAGGTAGGCAGCTAATGGTGGGAATTGAGATGAAACCACCTTGTATTTCCTTTTTGGCCAATGCTGTTGGGAAGTGGAGACTCTTTTGAGCACGAGAGAGTCTTGGACTTCTTTATATAACCTTTTCCTTCTCTTCCTTCTCCTCCTCCTCCGTTTCTAGCTGGCTGTTCTACTTCAGTCTCCAGTTTTCAAAACAAACTCAGGCTTCCTTGCTTGAGGCACAGAAGGGAAAGGCCACATTTCACACATTCAGGAGAACAGCCTGCAATAGGAAGGGAGTAAATTTTGCACAGAAGTTATTTAAGAGCACTGTAATAGCAAGCACATATTTTGCTCTTTGGACTTGTTGATACAAGTCTCTAAGGTTATGGTAATTTGGGAAATTCAGGGTAAACAACTGAAGTTATAATGTTTAAGGAATGCTGCACTGGATTAAATAGCCTGGGTAACCAATTATTTAGACAAAATTTGCAAAGTACAGTTAACCTTTAAAAACAGATGTAGCCAAGTTAAAAAGTCGAAATAACTATTTTTCTTTGTAAAAAAAGCAGTGTCAGCAGTATTTAATGCTGTTAGTTTTCGTGTGTGATAGCAGGCTTAGTTTTATAAAAGTAAGTTTAAGTTACTAATTTCATTTTAATATCATTACAAGAGCTTTCAAGCAGAGTATGCACTCTTGATTTTTTTTTGAAAATAAGGAGATGTATCTCTCCCTAGTAATCTGAAGTGTTTCAGGACTCCCTCCTATGATTTGGTATTATTTATGCTATTGCTAATACAAATGTGGATGAGATTTGATTAAAATTGACTAGCCTAGAGTTACAAAGACATTCCATATTGGATCCATTTGAATATTAAATGTATTTATAGAGGAATTGCCCAGTACCTCTAGTTTGCAGTGGAATTTCATGGAGTATTTTGGTGTGTGGAGATACTTGTCAATATTTAATGTGCTGTGATAATTCCATCAGTATTACTAATTTTATCAGTAAGTCTTGTGACTTTGCAGCTAATATGTGCATGCTTTAACCAAAAGATCTTAACATGCATTATAATTGATTCCTAAATAAGCAGTTTAATTGCTTAAATTGTAAGATTTTTGTCTGTGTTTTGTCTGAATACATTTCTTTATTAAATGAGCTGGGAAAATTGACTTGCTGATGCACATCTCATTGAGAATGTCTAAAATTTGTTTAATATAGGAATTTCTTCAAATCATTTAGTATAGTATTTAGGGTAAATGAAATGTATCAATTGAAAGAAAATGAAAAGCTGAAATTTCCTACTGTGAAAATCAGAAGCACTGGATTTTCAGCTTAATAGTTCTAGAAGAGGCGGAGGAATTTCAGTAAAAAGCCAAGTGCCTTTTGAATTTGCTCCACATTGTGGCAGTGTGATAATACACCCAAAATTCAAGAAACAGTCAAGGAATCTCTTAAGTTTTTCTTCTTTAGTAAATTTTTTGAGGGAAAAGGTGAAAGAGCCATCTGACTTTTATTTCTTCTTTTTTCTTGCAGGCTGTTCACACAGGTATGCGGGCATATATTTATAATAGGAATTCTGTCATTGGCTCTCAGGCAGAGCACACAGGGATGCGGACGTACTACTTCAGCGCTGACACGCAGGAGGATATGAACGCCTGGATCCGGGCTATGAATCAGGCTGCTCTCATGCAGACACGCTCCTCGCTGAAGAGGCAAGTTCCACTCAAAAGCTTTTTTAAAAAAAAAAAAATTAGTGTATCGTATATAAATGGTGCCCATGGTGAGATCTGACAGTGCTGTTTGTAAATATGTGCGTAAAACTCTTTCCAGCTTTAAAGAAATAATTACTTTTCATTTACATTCTGTTGCAAATCAGTTAACTGATATTAATTAAGAAAACTTGGTGTTCAGTTTTGTGTATGCATACAAATTGTGTGCCCACGTTTAGTGGCCTGGATTAATTTCTCTCTATATATAATATTTTAGGGAATTTCAGTTCAAAAGTTCCAGTTTCTGTGGGTAAATTCATACGCCTTCTACAGCCAATTGGCAGCCTCTGGGAGAGAGAAGTAAAAGAGAAAGAACATAAATTTAATGAGTTGTTTCACATGAGTGTTTAGAACTAGGATTAAAGTGCTGTTAAGGGGCAAAAGAATGCTAAAGATGGGTAAATCATAAATGCACAGAGTTAATGGATATCAACTAATTTATGCAGGTATGAACTGATTATGAACAAATTCAGCTGTGCCAAAATGTGCTTCCAGTTTTTTTCCTTTTCTTTGAATTGATGTAGCCTTCTTGATGTTTTGGCTTTGGAATGTGACTCTTTCCCTACACCTCCATGTGAAGGGAGACTCTGTTCTGTGAGACAACCCTGCTTTAACTGCTGTGGGCTGTGAGGATTGAAATGTTGTGGTGCAGTTTCTCAGAGCATCTCACACTGCTGCTTTCTCCCGGCCAATTAAATATAAGCAAAAGAATCAACATCTTTTCCAGAGCTTTATATCCTGTATGATATTGTGTTATGACTTTCTAGATTTAATTTAAATTCTGAGAAACAACCTGGTACCTGTTTCTTTTTTCTTTATCTTCTTTATAAGGGCAGGAATAATTGAAAGAAAAATTGGGGAAGTCTGACACATTAGAAGTATTGATCCAGTGTCTTCCTCCTAAGTAGACTATTAATTTCTAATTAGACTGAAGTGAAAACAATTGTGTCATGTCACTTACTCAGAATTTACTTTCCATAAAGCTTTAAAGAGGCTGAACTTAGTTTGAGAGATGAGGTGCTACCTGAAGATCAGTGATAACCCATTAAATTGTGAGAGAAAAAAAATCTTATTGTTATAAGGAAATGAAGAAAATTGCATAGGAGGTATGTTATGTGTCAAAAGCAACATGAAACTTTCAGAATCCTCAGACATCTTGTAGTATGTTCGAATTTTAATGTCAAGATTACTGATATGGAATTTTTCAATTATTTAGGCAATAAGATAAATTAGTAAACTACTGTGCACTGCAGCACAGAGGTATTTTTTGCTCAGGAGTAGCTTCCCTGATAGAAATTCCCTGGACAATAGCACTGACTCAAATGTAGATATTGTTGTGTCCTCTTGGCCAGAAATGACTAGTCCCTGAGGCAGCTACAAAGATATGAACGACTTTTTAAATATTTTACAATGAGCGTTTGGCAGTTTGGTTTTGGATTTTTTGCTTTCAGTGTTTCCTAGGATAGGAAGATATTTTATTTACAGCTTTTTGTACATAATGTTATACAAGTTGAATGCTTCTTTCATACAGTACTAGTATTTTCAGCAATTTTTACAGGTGTATTTACAAACAATTTCTGTTTGCTTGACAACACAGTAAAGGTAACTTTTGTCTAACTGGGGGAGCAACTGAGTTTTGCTGAGCATACCTATTTTAATATGTCAGATTTATCACAGCCTGCAGACAGTGATTTTGTGGGTATCCTTTCTGAAAGAACAACAAGACCACATCAACTTTTCACAATTAAGCAGTGTTCATTACTGACACGCATTTTCTTTTCAGAGAAACTGAAAAAGTGGATCAGCAAGCTGTCCCCCAAGTCAATCATGTGGATGCCTGCAAAGAGTGTTTGAAGGCAGAGATTACGGACACAAAAGAAAGTTATCAGAAATCAGCTGAAATGCTTGGGTACGATAAGCGTGAAGAGATAAGAAGAGAAAAGGAGGAGGAGGAGCGTTACATCCACAGAAAAGAAACTCTGGAAACTAAAAAGGGAAAGGCTAAGCATGCGTTAACAGAAGCTGATTCATTATTTCCAGACTTAACAAATGCATCGTGGTCCCAAGTCGCCCAGCCCCAGCCAGCTGAGAAGAATGGAACGCTTCCTAGTTCATTAAGTATGAGTGCTGGCCTAGTGGAGCAGAATGGTACTGGCTCATATAAAAGAGGGTTTGTTCCCAGAACAAATCCAGATAAGCAGTTTCAAAGGAAAAGCAACATGGCTCAAGTGGAGCACTGGGTAAAAGTCCAAAAAGGAGATACAAAAAGGTTAGTAATAGGCCCATCTTTAACTAGTTTGCCAAATGGCATTTTCTTAAATTAAGGGAAAATGTGTGTTAGTAATATCTTCGGTGCAAATCAGAGTGATATATTTATTACCGAGACAATATTGCAAGAAAACGTACTTTCTGCTTCAGTGTAGAATGGTATTTTTCAGGCATTTAACTCACGGGAAAGCCAGTATAGGATTGGCTAATCAAATCTCTTTAATGTTGTCACAGTATTACAAACAGGATAAGTGAGATTAGCATGCCATTTTATTTTCCTTCTTTTAATCACTGTGGTTGCTTAAAACTTCTTAAAATTTGCTTAAATTTTGAAGAGCCAGAAAGTGAAGTGCAGCCCTCAGTTACCTCTTATTCATAAGCAACTACACAATATAAATTACAGATAATTGTCTTCCACTTTAAAAAGTAAAGAATGCTGATTACTTTTCTTCTCCCTTCTGTTCCTGATCCAAACATCCATTCACTTCTCTGTATCGGATCACGGCACTCGAAGTCACTATGTGTGTATCACATACTGAAAAGTCTCCATATATTCATTTAGTTAATGAAAAGGTCCTAGGATGTTTTCGTGGACTCCAGGATTCTCTTTTCCATTTTCAGTCCCTGAAAATTGCATAAATTGTACCAACAGGTGTAATGCACACTGAAATGCTTTTGTAGTTTGAAAATCTCATAATTAATTTACTTTCAAAGTCAGCAGTCATATTAAGTTGGAAAAATGAATTGATGAACATGTGCATCTGTTGAGAATGTCACCTTGTGTCAAGTGGCAGGAAAAACAGTTGGGCTTGATGCTACTTGTGAGGATTTTTCAAATATGCTTAATCTACTGAACCAGTGTTTTATAAATCTGCTCAAATCTAATTATGGTATAAACAAACAAGAGACATTGGCTTGTGATTTTTAGGGGGGGGGAAGCATTTTGGGAATTTTTAAAATGCTTATTGAAGCTAATGTTTCTCAGTTTAGAGCCAGTAAGAAGTTTAAGGCTTGCTGATCTTGTGTCGAAGTCCATTCTTCTACTCTTTTATCTTTTATCCTTGAAGAAGCTTTCTTACTTTTTATATTATTTAATGTTCTTGTAGACTGTTAGAGTCAATTAACTTCCATCCTTTTTGCTTGGATATCAGTCAGTGCTTCCAAAAAGAGCATGACTTTAATGAAAAAAAGTACTTGGTAAGTTAGTTCTTATTACACACATAGATGTATTTGCCTGAAATAATACAGAAAACGATTGAACTAATGAGCTAATGCTTAAAAAGCTTCTGTTGATGTTTTTTACATCAGCAGTTTTACAGGCTTGAGCGATAGCTAAATAAGTATGGTTTTCTTCCTAATTCCTCTTTCCAGTAAATTAACTTCAGGCGTGTATCAGGTGTAGCGTTAAGATAGTGTTGTTGCAGGTGCCAGGCTTTGCTCTAGATAAAACCAGCTACCTCAGCCGGAGCTGCTGAGTGTTCAGTGAAACTAAAGATAGATATGTATGTATATCTAGATATAGATCTGTATCTGCATATGCATATTTCTTAAAATGTCTATTTCGGCTCAGTTGACCTTGTTTTCTTTGCCTTTTCCTGACAAATGCCATTATATTGTCTGTGTTCAGAATAAATTGCATGTTACCTTCCTGAAGATTAATAGAGCCATCTTTTAAATGGCACCTTCTCTCAGCCTGCTGAGGTTGCTGCAGTGTAATTAAATGATGGATAGAAGTGGAGTGTTAGTTGTTAAATATCTTCCTGATTGCCTGGTATAGAAATTTAAGCTACAGATGATAATTTCTTTGACATTCCATTTTCATTTTAGTAAGTAGGAGTAGACCACTTAATTTTTTAGTGCTCCATGTAGACTGTTATTCATTCCAGCTGAAATGTTACAAATAACCTCTGAGGATTCAGAAGGCTGTATAATTTTTGAACACAGAACGACTACAGTTCTATTTGTTATCTGGCTCAGGTGTGTAGAGATGCAGTGCTTGCCAGCGAGTCAGTCATGACAGGAAAGAACTGTTTCAGCTAAAGGCTTCACACAAATACAGAGGTTGTTTGTATGACTGCTTGCACGAATGACACCTTTTATACAGATCTTTAGATCTTTCAAATAGATGTTTTACTTCCCCTTTTAATAAAGCACTGGGAACAGTTTGCTGAGTTGTAAATGTTAGCTGTCGCTTCAGAGCTCCACCTCTCTTAGTGAACTCTCAGCTGCACTCCAGAGACATCCAGTGTAGCCATCTAATCCCACTCTGTTCTCAGCAGATGGGAATACCTGCTTTGGTAAGATTCATGCCGGCCTTTCAGAGAGATCTCAAGAACTGGAAGAAGGTTTGAAAGGAGGCTTTCAGGAGATTTTGGGTTTAAGTAATTAAAGGTTGACGTCAGGACCATCAAATAGGCAGCTGTTCAGAAATTGTTAGGTTTTGATCTGGTTCCAGTGCCAGCATAAACTTAGTCAATGCATAATTATGAAGAATTTGCTATTTCTTACAGTTTATTTGCATTTTAAAAATATATAAACCTGATTAAGCTTAATATTTCCACTCTAGATGCAGTCATGTTGAGATATTTCCTTCCTTGTAAATAGTGTTAAAACCTTTCTTGTGGAGAACTTTCCGTTCCTTCCTGATTTGCTTAAGGAAGAAACATTACGTGTCTTTGTTAGCTTCTGTGCATTCCCATGAATGGGCACAGTGTTTCTAATAATAGTATTTGTTTTCTTTGAACATCTATCTTCTCTTCTTACAATATCTTCTGTGTGGTTGCAGTCCCTGAATGATTTTCATGGCCAGTGGTGATATAACGTGACATCAGGCCATTTATTCACTCTTTAAGGTCTGCTTTGCTTTTTATATCTTCTGTACCTTATCATTCAAATGGGGGAGATTCTCAAGAACAGCTGCTTTTGCTCACTTTTGCTCTTAATCTTTGTGAAAGCAATAGACCATAGTCCATTGTGGATTAATTTGGGTCATTTGGAACATCGTTCTTTCTCTAGAAATCGGTGTGTCGTCTCAGTGCCTATTTTTATATTATGCAAATTATCTCCAAGCATCTGAAACCTTGTGTGGTAGAGATGCCGCCAGCTTAAAGCCTGTCATCTCAGCTTGAGGTTTCTCCCTACTTCAGATGCTGAGAAAACACAGTGTGCCTGTATGTAGGCAGTTACCTCCAAAGTTCAGCTCTGAATATGACTTTCCCTGTGCGATGTTACGCACATTCAACTTTGTTCTTTTTTTATAGCAGGCTGAAGTATTGCATGAAACTGGCTCATGTCAGCTGCTCCACGTACTGCTTTCACAATAACAGTTTTTAGTTTTTCTCAGACAAATTCATCCTTTTCTAGAAGGAAGGCATGATTCCCCTTGTCCCCAAAAAAGCTCTTGCGGTGTTTGTTTTCAGGTTGGTTTTGTTCCTCAAGGTGCCAGCCCTGGTGACTTCTTTGGTTGCTACTAATTCCACTTGATCTCAATACTTTTATTTTTTCGTGTCCAGTTAGAAAAGAATCACGCACAGATGGTTTGCAACATTCAGTAGTTTGCTTATGCCTTCACAAGATGTCCACTAGATTGGAGTATAGGAATGGTCAAGCTCCCTTCACTGTTTTTCCACAGAGAAATCACCAAAGGAATCTGAGCTTCATGCTTGCCTCAAATGTCCTTTTGAAGCATTATCCACTCCAAGCATTCTCAGTTCTTACTGCTATCTAGAGAAAATAAATTTCTACCACATGATTTTCATGTGGAAAAAATTGGCAGCAAAGTACAGAACATACAAAGTATACAAGATGCAATGAAATAAAGAGTTAAAAGAGTTTGCACAACCATGGTGGGCTGATATTTGAGTTGCCTTTGTGCATGTTACCTACCTGCTTTAACCTTCACTGTGAAATTTGAGGTAACATCAGGGTTCTGTGGTACAAGAGAGCAGAGCTTTTAGAGATTTGTAATCCTCCAGGCAGTGCAGGGCACTTACTCTGCTTGCTGGCATTAGGGATTAGGTATCCTCTCGAGAGCATCCATGTTTCAAGACAGCCCACCTATGCCAAATCCTGCCAGTAAAAAGAGGTGGTGGCAACTACTGAGCAGCAGTTACTGGTAGCAGTTCTTTCCTCCCTGCTTCTGTTAGTCTTGGTTGCTGAATGAAGGTGCTCTTTTCCATCCTGGCCTTTCTTTCATGTGGAATTCCTGCATTTTCCAAACTACATGGTCTCCTTCTCATGCAGAGTGGAACCTATTGAGTGGAGTGATGAAAACATGCTTGGAGTTTTTTCATTTCTGTGGTTTTGTGCTGTGTTGGGTGGGGTTTTTTTTTAATGTTGATGCTATGTGGCAAGTGTAGCAGAATGGGTTTCTGTTTGGAGCTGCTGAATCAATGGGCAAATGACTGCAAGTACAAAACCCCCAGGTGTTTGACTGAAGAATCAGAAATAAGATAGGCAGGCTCTCATGCATGAGGCTGTGGAAAGACTTTGACTTCAAAATAGGAGAGGGAACTAACTAGACTTTGTCAAAACTTTTGCCAATTCTGTCTTAGCACTACCTACTAAAATATCTAGGTTCTGCAGTTTAAGTATTTTATGGGTGCTGTACTAAGGCCAGGATGGAATGCCTCTTTTTATATTCTAATTTGTCGATGACCTTTGTTGTGAAAAGCCTCATATTGCTCAAGACAGTAGAACCAATAACATTAGGTGAAAGTAAATCATAGAAACCTGGAGACTTTGAGCAGTTTCTTACCGTTTTCTTTCTTTTTGCTTAATTCACATGAACAAAAATTAGCTGAGATATTCTGGGCTTGTTGAGATTTCTTCTTGCTTTTAAAGATAATTGTTTATATTGAACATGCATTTGTTTTCGTAAACTGCACCATCTAGTGGTAAGTGCACTGGCTGTGAAAAGGAGTATTTTAATTTACAGACTCACTCGTTAAACGTGACAATAATGCCTTTCTTCAAGTTTTTTACTTCCTTTTTAGTCTAAGTGCATAAGGTTTAATCCCTTAAGTTTGTTTCTAGTAGTTCATCCTAGGTTAAGCACTAAATTAAAATCTTGTATTTATATGGTGTAATGTTTGTGTGCAGGGGAGATTTTATTAATTCTGCTTTGTTAATATTTCTATAAATTCTTTAAAAATTGCTGTTACATGTTCTATTTTGTAGCTCCTACACTTATGTCATTAGAGTTGTTTTTTTAATCAGTCACTCCCACACTTCAGTGTATGCTAAAATTTATCCTTCCCTTTTCTTTACAGCCTCACTTCTGATCAGACTCTTACACGTCAGGGTCCCAATCCTCCTTTTCCTGAAAACTATCACACTTTGCCAAAGAATACCAGGCAGCCTTCAGGGAGCTCACCGCCACCAAACCGCAATTTGCCGAGCGACTACAAATATGCACAAGATCGTGTAAGCCACTTGAAGATGTCCCAGGAGGAGAGGAAAGCAAATAAGGATGGAACTGTTTGGCAGCTGTATGAGTGGCAGCAGAGACAGCAGTTCAAACATGGCAGCCCCACGGCCCCACTTTATGTAGGTTCTTCAGACTTTATTGATCGTGGTAAGTCCAAAAGTTCATTAGATGTTCCACGATCAATATCTGTTCCACCCTCTCCATCTGATATTCCTCCACCTGGACCTCCAAAAAACTTTCTCCCAAGGAGACCACACACTCCTGCAGAAAGGCTCACAGTTAAACCATCTGATGAGAGACAGACTGTGGATGTTCCTTTTGCTGGATCCCCCAGGAAGATACGGAATCGTGCTGTAAAGGTTTGTATCCATTTAACCAATTACAAACTGTTCTACACATGGTGTCACACATGGAGAATTTCTTTAGTCATGCTTCATTGCATCCTTCCTTGTGTGTGAAAGATCATGGAAGTTGTAGAAGCTAATACAACGAATAATTTTCTTCTCAAGCTCTCACCGTTCTGATCATTTCAGGTTTATTAACTTTTGTTGGTTAGGAAAGGAAAATTGGTGGCACATCACATAGGCTTTGAATATTTTTATTCAAAAACTGGAAGGCATATGTTTACATGTATAAAATATACAAATGGTAGTATTTTAATATAGAGAGTATATAGGCAAGAGTATAAAACTCAGCAGGATGAAATCTTGCTTATTTATTTTTGCTTGTAGCTTTGCATTTGCCATGCTTGCTTTCTCTGCATGTTCTGCTGTTGTAGTTAGTCGTACAGCTGATTCTGTTTTTAGTTACAGCAAAACCCATATTATTATTATTATTATTATTATTATTATTATTATTATTATTATTGTTATTGTAAAATTTATTGGTTTTCATGCATTTAATAGTTCAGGTCCATTGCAGAGTCTTTTATCATTGGTCTAACCAACATCAAATAATGTTGGTATGAAGCTTCAACCTTCTGCATAATTTCAATGTGGGGTTTTTTGTAGGGACTCTTATACCCTCTTATCCAGAGGTGACAGAAGTTTCCCCATTCAGCACTCCAAATGCTCTCCTTGCCTAAGGAATTTGTAGAAATTCATGGTTGAATCAATGAAGGATTGACTTGTCTTGGTAGCTCTGGAATAATTGGTATTGAAAGCCTCTGTATTCACCTAATTCTTTGACCTCACCCATGGACTCTGATGGGAAAGTATTTGCAAAGAGAGAGACTTGTAAATGCAGATACCCAGTGTGGGTTTAGGACTATGGCTTTAGGCTGCGGCTTCATGCACAGTTTAGATTTTTTTCCTAGTGCATATATGGTGTAGCTGTTGGGTCTTTCAGCATTTATAGGTTTATAATATTCTGTCAGAGGGTGAAATACTCTAGTGATGTGCAGCACTGGAAATAAAGAGTTTTTTCAACTCCTGATTATATTCTGCCACAAATAGGTTTCTCCATGTGTAAGTTGAAGGGGCATTGCATCCCTTATGAAGGCATGTGCAGCAGTCTTTTCCTCTCCTGTGCAGTGTAGGTGCGGAAATTTTAAGCTCTTTTTATTGCATCCTGGCTTTACCAATACTGGGAAACACAGTTCCTTATAATTAAAACTTCTCTGTGGAACTTCGGTGAAAGTTCGTAGAAAAAGAAGCTAGTGTTTTTATTTGTAAGCACACAACGTCATTCTACATTTAAATGTGTTTGCCTGCATAAATCCATGATACTCTATGCTCCCTATACTGCTTAATTAAATTCCATCCAGTTGCACTTAAAAAAAAGGCAGGGGGGCAGGGTGGGGAGGCAAAACAAAGCTTCATTCAGCAAAATTCAGAGACAGGAATAAAAATAAATCATGAGACATTTAGTCTGCCTTGAAGAAAGCCGTAAAAGTTTGTCTTTAAGAGAAAGATGAAAGAATGGGTGTGCAGTGAGCAGAAAGGGGCAGATCACGTATGATTATGAGAACCCCTTGGTATTAATGGAAGCCATTGCCACAAGGTGTCAGTCACGTCAGTGGCTTGGTGTTCCCTGGCTAAAAGAGAGCATTCACAGTTGTTACTGTGTGCAGTACAAGCCTGCTGTCAGAGGGCATAATCCAACCAAACCTTTTTCATTAGATGGTGGGGGGGATCTTCATTATTTTTTATTTTTTTTTTACTGGAAGCTGCATTGCATGTTCTGCTGAAGTGTTTCATACTGCCAGAATCTGTTGATCTGCTCAGCATCACAGGTGCTGAATTTGCATTTGTTCATTCCTAACTTTTACTTAATCATCAAAAGATTGGGCTGGCCTGTGGGTGTTACCCTGATTTAAGCACGCCACGAACTCAAATAGAAAATCTGTTGCAGTGGCACAGACCAAGTTTGCCCTCAGGTGCAACATAGCTGCCACTTGACACAATCCTTATGTTCTGGCTGTGGCTTCTTGCAGAGCTCCACTCACCTGGATCGCCGCTCCATGCCTGCCATGGGCTACATGACGCACACTGTGAGCGCGCCCAGCCTGCACGGCAAGTCGGTAAGTGCAGAGCGCGGCTCCTTCTGTGTCCTCGCGCTAGTGCATCTCAGTCTTAAAATCCATAGTCTTTAACCTTAACTTTATTAGTTAAAGCATAAATAACTCGAATGAGAATTTAATCTTAACCCGGTAAGGCCGGTAGGGATTTTGCCTTTGTCTGCGACGTGAACAGGGGTGAGCTGTCTGTTATTACAGGATTCAACTTTTATTATGTTTATTTGACCAAATGCAGACTTAATTAAATAATTGCTTAATCATGTCAAGTAACTGCTTTCTGGGCACTGAGGTGAAAAATGTAATTATAGTTCCTCTCCCTGAAGACTGCTAATTTCCTCTTTACAATGTGTCTAAATACCTGCAGCCCGAAGAGCTAACATTGCTTCTCATTCGATTAAGGAGACATCAGGCTAAGTTGGCTAGTATAAGAAATTACACAATCGCTCAGTTACTGCAGCACTTGCCAACTAATTCCACCTATCAGGTCAGCTGCTGCGTGGCTCATCTGTGACATTTTGTGACTCTGCAAATGCTTCGTTAGTGGCATGCTTGAGTCTGTGCTTTCTTGCCCATTCTTCGGTATTCTACAGTGCCCAGGTCGTTTGCGGTTTTTCTTTGCTTACTGTATTTGCTATAAAAGATGAGCGTTTTAAGTTACAGGGCACAAGTGCATCTGTTTCAAAGTGTCTACTTCCTTTTTATACCGTGTATTTATACGATTTCTGAAAATGCTGCATCTTCAGAAACGTGGGTTAAAATACTGTATAAGTTCATTCTAAAGCAAAACCATTTCTTTGTGCTGCTTTCATGGTGGGATTGGCTCCCTGTGCCACATGCTGCATCACCTGCGAATTGAAATGCATCAGCCAGTCTGTACATTCATATGAGCTTGTAACTGTGTCAGTTCTGCAGGTGAACATTGGTTCATAAAAGCTCAGGAGGGTCTTGGATCATCTACAGTGCTCTTGATTGCACTGGTGTTATGAAACTTGTAAATGTGAGATCAAACAGAAATGTGCTCAGAGCTCTCCGGTTCCTATTAGAGCCTCAAAAATGGAGCCACCTGGGAATAAAATCTGGTGACTCTTCTTGGAATTGGTGAAGACTTTGGCCCAAAACTAAAGCAATTTTTTGAATTGAAGAAGTTTCATTTCCCAACTTACCTCACCTACAGAACAATTGCACTAAGATGGGTGATAATAACAGGGATTTCTCCAAAAATGGGCAGACTTTCTAGTCAAGTCCACAGCCAGTCTTACAAGCTGATCTGACAAGAATTTTAAGTGAACGCCTCTAAAGAAATGCAAGTGTTATCTATTGATTTTATGGCATAAAGGGTTTTTCTTTTCTTCTTTTAACTACACATTCTCATTGGCTCAAAACTTGAGAAAAGGTATAGTTGTGTTTTTCTTCTATTCTGAAGTTCAATGCACACAGGATATGAAATGCTGACAAAATAGTTAAAATTTTAAGACGTTTTGGGCATTATGGCTAACCAGAAGTGGCACATTTGCAACAGTTAAACTTTATTCTGTATTGCAAATATCCCCTTTCAAAAGAGGAGAAATAATTTTGTTATGACTTCCATGCATGTTTTTCTTGGAGGGACTATAATAAAGATAATAAAGATGTTGCTAGATGAAGGTAACTATAAAATTAAGCTGATAGGAATTACAGGTGAGGCAATGAAAAATAACGATCAAACAGAATACTATTACGTAAAAGACAAGATTCTCTAATCATACAAGTGAGATCTTTTGCAGTATTTTATTCAAAAATCTTATTTCATACTTTACCTGAATAAAGGAATTCATATCTTAAAATGTGTATGAATTGTGATGAAAAGTATTCTAATGATATGTTATAAGATGTCTTCTAGTTACGTCTGATATTCAGTCAGATACAAGTCTTCTTCTCCCAAAGAGTTGTATTATGCTGGAGAACACCACTGTAACTTTCTCAGTGAAAGGCTAGTCAGTGGAAATGGATCTTGAAAAAAATTGCTCTTGAAAATGTATTGTTTCAGGTAGTTTTGTGTCTTATTAGAGGTGGAAACAAAAATCTGTATGTTTGGAGGGTGGGTAATGAGGCAGTTATATTCTTGGGAAATACTTTGCCCATTTTTTACCTGTAAATAGCAATATGCTGGTGGAGCAAATGTGCTTTTTTGTGTACTCCTACTCTGTTATTTTGTTCCCTCTTTCGTCTGTTTTCTTGTATATAACAAATCCAGCTATTCTGAAATAGTTTCAAACATTCAATTATATTGCACTGTTTTTTCCCTATGTACTTACCTGAAGGCGGATGACACTTATATCCAATTGAAAAAGGATCTGGAGTATTTGGATCTAAAGGTAAGATTTTACAAGAGTCTTAATTCCTTTTTTTTTTTAACCGAGTTGTCTTTTTTGTATCATCTTTGTGGCTGCAAGTTTTAGAGTAACATTCTAGTCTGAGACGGAAACTGTCTTTTGCCTCAGTGTTGTGGTTAGAATATCAAGTAATCTTTTTAGTAGTGACTATACAATTAAAGTGCAAACTCAGAAAATGTACTTGCTTTAGTTTGTGAGAAGAACTTGTATTACTGGTACTGAGATGAATGATATGTGGGTTTAGGGAAATCAGATAAACAGATTGAAAATGTTTCTCTGCTGTAGCATTAGTACCAATATGAAGTCAACACCTCTAAGTTAATACTTGTGTTCTCTTGAGCCAGTTTTTTTCCCTCTAAGTCATCTAAAGATGACTTTTTCCTTGTTTGTATAATATGCCATATGTTCTTGTGAAAATGTGGTGATTAATTAGCACCTGTCATTGTTTTTATGTTATTACAGCTAAGAGATTTCAAATGCACCCATTCATCCATCCATCCATAGGCATAATCTGATCAAGTAATGTTAGGAGGTATTTCTTTTTAAAAAATAATTGAATATGCTATTGAGGATCATGTCATCTGTCTAAATTACTTTTGTATCTGCTACACTTGATGGCTGGGAATTTTAGGACAAATCTAGACTTCTTAATACCAGGTTTTGAAGGGGGAAAAAAAAACCACCAAAAAGGTATAATTGTTTTGCTTAGCAAAGTAGTTTGCCATTTTCTGTGGTATGTAGGGTGTCTTGCCATATATAAATCATACCCTGTTCCTGAAAATCAGGGTGGAGGGAAGTTTGACACCTTGTTCTCTGTCTTGTTTGCATGCACAGAGCTGTCTGATGCCATGGGGTGTTGCCTATGAGCTGACTGCACCTATGAGGATGTGTATTTCAATCTTATCTGATGTTTTCATTCCTGAATATATAACTAAATACAGAAATGGAAAATGTTAGTTTTACATAGTACACATATGTTTAGTGCCATATATGTATAAAGATATAA
Source organism: Acanthiza pusilla (assembly GCA_036630365.1). Classification (NCBI taxonomy): domain Eukaryota; kingdom Metazoa; phylum Chordata; class Aves; order Passeriformes; family Acanthizidae; genus Acanthiza; species Acanthiza pusilla. The sequence goes on from JAXCHO010000006.1 coordinate 18,407,722, forward strand.
TATTTACCGTGTAATATAGGTGATGGGTATGTAGTCTAATATGTAAACTGTTGTAATCATTAAAATATTAATTTTAAATTGTTTGGACATATTTCGTTTTAAGCCTTGTCCTTGGTTTGTTCATGGCTTTGCTAACTGCAACGCAAGCCATCAGATGAATTTTATGACAAATTATAATTTAAAAGGCCCTACAGGTTGAGAAATCATTAAAAGTGACAGTGCTTTGCCCATTATAAAACACAACAATTTTTGCAGCTGAGGTGACCACAGTTCAAGCCTCTGAAAATTTGATATGCCTAGCAAAATTATTAGGAGGAGTTTTTAACTCTTTAGTGGATTCTGTCCAGATTAATTTGTTGCAATCTGGAACGTGAAGAGTTATTTGGTCTCTCGGAAGCTCTCCTTGTGCCTTCCTGCTGCCTGTAGCACCTAATGAAAGCAGCCAGAGGGAGAAATGTATGAGGGCACCTGATAATTTCCGTGTAAAGAAACTTAATGCCAGTTGGCTCCCTTTTAAAAATCTTAACTGTCAAAATGTCAAGTGTGTTTCCAAAGGAATGATGTAATTTTTCAAATGGGCATTTCTTAATAACCTTTTTTTTAGTCATGGTCCAGAAATGTAAAAATTCAGGTCAGGTTGCTGAGAGATTAAAAAGACCAGGTGCAACTGGAGAAGGTGTCTTTGTGTTGGTTGCATGTGTGTTTTGCCACTGAATGTAGTAATGCTTTGATTTGTGATATGAGGAAGAAAGAAGAGTGTACTGCTTGAAACAAAGGGAATTATGTAGGTTTTAGTAACGGTGGAATATGGCAAATTCGCAGGTAGTGTGTGTATTATCTTCCATTTAAGACACTGAAGACTTAGAGAGCCAGTTAGTTCAAGTCTCTCTTCTGAGTTCACTGGGCTTTGAATTAGACCCACCCTGATTAAACAGTTCCAGTTAGGACTGAACATTTTGGAACTGGAGTTAAACATTTTTCTTTTCACTAAATCCGTTATTTCTGAAGATCTCTTTTAGAGGTTTTGAAATAGAACTTTTCAACGTGGAATTGTGATAGAGCAATGAACTGCATAATGCTTAGGTGTGACCTAAGAGTGTGTGATCACTGCTGCTCGTGGAGTTCTGAGTTGTAAGGTTTGGGGGTTTAAATCTTGGCATCTGTAACAAGCTATGACTAAACTTTTGTTTGAAACAGATAGAAAATAATGGACCTCTGATCAACATGATATACAAAGTGCTAAAGAACTCAGCACAAGGGTTACTATCCAGTATACATGTAAGACTGCTTGCATTGAAATGTGCTCATCCCATTGCTTTTTCAAGTAGCAGTCAGTGTTCTGGCTTTTACAGGTGTCTTTTGGTAAACAGTAGTGCTTTCTGTAAGATTTTATTTTTTAATTCCCTTTTTTTCCTTTTTCCCCCCCCTTTTGAAGTCTGTATGCAAAATGATGGCTGACCTCAGTGTTTGGTTTCATTTTATCATGTTTTGAAAATGAATGTGTCAAGTAGTGACTCCTATGTGAAATTTTGAAAATGTGAAAGCATGCTTAATCGTCATTATGTTCTCATGTTCACTGCTTGATAGTTAACAAACTCCTTACCACTCTAATTATGTAATTTAAAGTATTCCCAAATCCTGTAGACTTGTTTTTATGTTAATTCCATTGCTTTGAAAAAGGCTTTTGCATTGTCTTAGCTTGCAGGTAATTAAATATGCAAAATTATTACTTTGATTTGCTAGTATTTTATGTTTATATTTATTTAATCAATTGTTACTATTATATATAAGATGTAGCATTTAAATAATTCCATGAATACTTTTGAAAGAAAGGTTTTTTCCTTCTATAAAACACATAACTGTTGAAAAAAAAATCAATTGAAAGTTTCTAGAGGCAATAAATACTTTTGATTTTGGTAGTGGGAAAGTAATATTTCACCACACAGAGGTACATGAGAAGCCTTTGAATGGGGTCTGCCACTGAAGGATAGAAGACAGTATTTACCTCACTTAGAAAAAAAAGTAATTACTTTAAAAAAGCTAACATGATCCTGTAGGTGACTTTTAGGTTAACAAGTAAACTATGTAGCTTCAGGTCTGGAGATTGCCAGTCAGTTTGTAAAAGGGCAAACTGCCTCTTAATACCCCTCCTACATCACCAAAAAAGCCAACAACTTCACCTTTTGTATTAAAACCTCTTCTCTTATATTACTGAAGACAATATTGAGGTGAATTTTTCTTCATAAACTTTTGCCTGTATATGAATAAGAATATACTGTATATGAATACTACTAATCACCAGGTGCTCCTGTGGTAAGATAGTATCTGCTTTAATGAATCTTAAAAGTGTTCTTAACAGGTAATATTAAATCATTAAATATTAAGGTTTTTAACAGCATGTATGATTAACGAGCTTTATTATATTGCTCTTTTCTTAACCTTATTTGTTCACAAAGAGGGTCCCCATGTAGACAGTGGAAATAACAAAAATTTCTACAGACATAGACATGCCTTAATTTTTAAGGTTGCTGTGAAAGTTGGAAGTATAATGGAGTATTGTTTCTGTACTGATATAAAAAGTGTGTTATGTGAGAAGATAATCTCACCAGAAATGGCATATGAAAACCGTGATCTATGGAATGAGAGATTTGGTACATTACAAACATGTCAAAATAGATTAATTACATGTAATTCCACTATGGCATTTTTATAGCTGTCTTTAGTAAAATCCCCCCTGTGCTGAGGAAGATACTATCCTTTGTAGAATGAAACACTTGCCAAAAGTTGTATTTTTAGTCATTAATGAATGCTGCTATTGTTGCAACCATGCATTTAAAGGAGCTATTCCAGTCCTTTGGCTTCAAGAAAACCATTAAAGCAGAACTGTAAAAACTACTAGATTTTACAGGAAAAGGCCTTTTGTAACCATAGACAGGTGGGATTATGCTGTTCTTTACAGAAATCCAAGCTATTGAAAAAGTTAGTAAATAGCCTAATAAAACTAGTAATCCTTTTTGTTAACACTTCTCAAAAACTAAAGCCAGATTGAAAGTACTTGTACCCAAAATTTTATTAATTTTTTCTTAATAAGAGCGAATATTTAACAAAAGTTCTCTTTTCACTGCTGAAGCATAATTAGGTTTTAGTTTGCAACAAATTTCTTACATTTGGAAAACCTGTTCCTCTTAGGTGACAGGACGTGATACATTAAAAGAAAGAAGTGCAAAACCTGTCAAGATTGCAGAAAGTGATATTGATGTAAGTATTAAACACCACTTCAGCACCTCTTGTACTGATTTGTCTAGTTCTCCTGTACAGTTACATGATCATTATTATACTTCTTGGGGTGAAATATTACAAGTGGATACTTTTCTGCTTGGTCTTTAACCATCTATATGTGTATGATATCATTTCCAGGTGAAACTAAGCGTTTTCTGTGAGCAGGACAGAATTCTGCAGGACTTGGAGGACAAAATAAGAGCCCTTAAGGAAAATAAAGTAAGTAGATTAAAAGGAGCTTAGTAAAATATCAACTTTCATCTAATAATAAAATATAAAATATGGAATTATAAACAAAAAATTGAATTAATGGATGCTGCTTGCACTGTAGTAGTTTTTTTCTGGATGTGTGTATAAACTTGTGTGATAACAAGAATTGGGTTTTATGTTAGGATTGAGTAGCCATTCTAAGAAAACATGTTTTTGAAAGTGAGTGTTTTAAACCCATTTGCTTCACTGCCTGTGAGGTACAGCTGTCAATAAATTAAGGTGGTTCAGAAAAAAAAGTGTTCTAAAATGAAAGTGGTGTTCAAGTGGATCCTTTAGAAAAGCTACTGTGCAAAGTTAATTCCATGTTTTTTACTCCTGACTGAATGAATTAGGCCTGTTTCATGGTTTAGACAATATTTTAATGCCTCACATGACTGTTTCACTTATAGCAGTGAATGAGAACCTGTCCTTAAACAAACAGCTCCTGCTGGGCTGTGGTAGGGCTGTCCATAGCTATATACTGCTTAAGGGAATTTTTCTGAAACTGTAAATTGTGTTTTTGTACAGAGTGTAAATAGAAAAATTCCCCTCTCAGTGCTTTGTGTTTTCAACGGTTTTGGGTGCTTAATGGAAAGATTTAATGGAAAATATCAGATAATTTTGGTTATAGTAGGTAATTAAGGCTCTTGCAGTTTTGTTGTTTACATATCAGTCTCCAGGAGGCCAATCCTAACCTTTGTTGGCTTATAGGGAAGACTTGGGGCATGGAAAGCACCTTTCATATTACTGTAAGTAGATGCATAAATTTCCATGTAAATGTTGTAAACTTACTGCCATCTTCTTTGTTAGGATCAGCTGGAGTCTGTTTTGGAGGTTTTACACAGGCAGATGGATCAGTACAAAGACCAACCACAACATGCAGAAAAAATATCTTACCAGCAGAGACTTTTGCAAGAGGACCTTATACATATTCGGGCTGAAATATCCAAAGTTTCAACAGTATGTGTTTTTGGTTGCTTCAAGAAAACCATAATTAAAACTCCAGTTAGACTAAAACTGTATTGGTCCTTGGATAGGGGCACTGGATAGGGGAGTTAAGACCTGTTGTGAACAGTTTTGGTTAAGATACAGGATACTAAACCAGACAAAAAACATTAAACAATCTCTCCAGCTTTACTTTTCAATGCCTGCTTCCCACCCCCAAACAAACAAAAACTCCTAACCTTTTAAATATCTTTATATGTTATATGTGGGCTTAAATTGCAAATCTTTCAGCTAGTCCTTTGAAAATATAAATGTGATTCCAGGATATTTTTCCAGGGTAAAAGGAATGGTGGAAATCTGTTGATATTTCAGTAAAAATTTACCGTTGATATTATAACTTAATAAAATTCAAATGTAATGTAATATAATATAATGTTATTTTCACTCTATTATTACTACATCATCATGAATATGGGACTAGCTCTTTGTAAGACTGTTTCTAGAATTTCATGAACACCTTTCCTGTGGTAAGGTCTGGTCACTAAAATGACAGTATTATTTAAATGTATTGAGTCTGTTTGTGCCTGTAGAAGATGGATGACTTTCACAGTCAGCATTTAAAATGTATTTGTGGGCATAAATAACAAGTCCTTGTAAAAAGGGTGTACTGGTGGGGAGATTCTGTTATATGCCAGTTTGGTTTTGCGTGAGGAAGCTGTCCAGAGTTTTTTAGCTAGGGGTTCTTGACTTGATCTTGCAGCAGTGTTTTGAGGTGTATTATCAAGTCTAAGCAACAATGTAGACTAAAATGGATTCTTTACATCTTTTTATAATAGACCAACAGTAACTTCAGAACACTTTGGCGCTTGATTATAGAATGGATAAAGTGGTTTTGAAGTTAGCGCTGTGTTAGAGTATTCCTTCTGTTAACAGGAAATGGAAAATGCCTGGAATGAGTATCTGAAATTAGAAAAGGATGTGAGCCAACTGAAAAAAGCCTTGCAGGAGCAGATGAACAGTTCATTGGTATCTCAGGTGAGTCCATTTCCAGACACTGTAAACACACAGAGGATGTTTTTGTCTGAACTTCAAGTTACCATCTTGTGAGAGAAATCCTCTGCCATTTTTGTGTGCATTCAGCTGTCATGTGGTTTGGTTTACAAAGTTCAGATGCTGCAGCAGCATGGTTGTGCAGTGAAAAAACCCCACCACATTTTCTTGCAGCACGTGCAATAGTTTCTCAGAAGTTGTCTATGCAAATTCGTCATTATTTTATTATGTTTTTATTACATGCTGACATCTTGACATTGATAACGTATTTAATTTATAAGACTATGCAGGACTTCTTAGTCTTCCATTTATTTGATCTGACATTGTTGGCTTCTTTATCCATTTTTAAGAGCATCAGTCACTGGTTGTTATTGTCATTACTTGTTCTTTGTCATGTTCTTCTATTTATGGAAGATTTATCTCTGCAGATTGTTTTGTGAAGTGGAATAAGTGTTTAACAGCCATCAGTAATTGAAAGGCATCTCAGTTTTAAATCAATTATTCAGTTTCAAATCTTAGAAAGAAGCTTTGTTTGAAGCTCACTTATTTTCTTTGCTGAAATGGATGTAGAATACCAGATTATTTCTACTACCTGCTTACGACCAGTGGCTTTATCCTTAGAGCAGGAAATACAGACTGGGTTATTTTCCCTTTGTGTGAGCAGAACAGAACACAAGGGAACACAGTTAATGTATACCTTTCTCTCAAATCTTAGTCTACTTTTCCACATATCCTGAACCAAAAGAGCTCACTAGTTAAATTTTTTAGCTTATTTATTTGCAGTAAATACCTGATCAGATATAATTTGAAGCATGTTTATTTTCACTATTAATGAATAAATGTTTTGTATCAAAGCAAGAATTGTAAAACTTTTTTGGATTGCATCAATCTTCAAAGTACATTTTCATTTACCTTTCATTTTGGGGATGGGGAAGTGATTCACTTTCTGGAGTCAGAATATTATGTAATTGGGCTCAGCTGTGGAATACATATTTTAAAAAAAAAATTCTCCCTAGGGAATATTAGAATAAAATGGTCCTTGTATGAAGTTACTTCATTTTACAAGGGAAAATTACAGGTTTAAACAAAATATACCTTTTTAGACTACTTTAAGATAAAATTTACAGTTAGGCATTGAGCATGCTTAAAATACTGCATGTGTGGCATGGGATTCACCAATACATATGGAAGGGAATGTGGTTTGCACAGAAAAAAATGTTAATTCAGTTTGATTATCATCTCATATCACATAAGTGATTAATTATAAATACACACACAGCCATAAGCACATTATCAGTTTTATGAGTGTATACTTTTATATATATACATATATACATATATATGCACATATATATACATATATATGCAGAGATACATTTGGCTAAGTTTTAAAAAATGTTTCTGAATACCTATTTTGGAGATACTAGGGGGAACTGTTTTTTTCAGAAAGTACTGAATATTCTAAAAAACCATATTCCTTCAAAGAAGTCTCACTTGAAGTACCCATAATAGTTAGAGTTTTTTTGATCTCTGCCCAAGGGCATGTAGACTCAAGATTGTTTATCTAGCATTTTCCAATAGCACTAAATTAATATACAGTGTATTTTTAAAAAATGTTGTCTTCATGGAATATTATTAAAAATTCAGTAAATTTTCAGGCTCAAGTTGCTGTAGGAGACCACTGGTGGTGTTTCTGTATAGTATTTACTAAGAGCGTAAAACCTAAATGTTTCAAGCAGCTTGGTCAGAGTAAATCTTGCTTTCTAGAATGTAGCTTCATTGTCTTTTGCTTAGGGGCTGGGGAGGGTCTGGGTAGGCTGGAATTAACTGAGAAGGGTTATCGGTGGTAACTTCTTAGTTGGTGTTTCTCCTCTGGTTTTATGTCATTCTAAATTATGTTTCTATTAAAGGAAGTTAGACAAATGAAATTTTCTCTCCAAGTTACCTTTCCATGCTTGCCAATAAAGTATGTTTATACTCCTCTGTAAAGTGCAATCTTGGCTTTCATAATTTTAAAATTAATTCATCTGCTTATCGTTCAGCCCTGGTCCATTTTAGATCTAGAATATTCTCTTCACATCAATATTTAAGTAATGGGAAGAAATAATATTAAAAGATCTGGCTTTTCTACATTGCTAATCAAACATTTTCTGAGTGGTTTCAGAAGCAGGATTTTCAGTGCAATGTAGTGGTTTTTTTTCACTAGTTCTGAGGCTTGATTATTGTAAATTCATCATTTGGTTCCTTGTAGTATGATTAATCTCAGAAAAATGAAATGAAATGTGCAAATTTATAGCTTGTGTCCTGACAATCTTTCAAGATATGTCCCATCTATCGAGTGAGTTTTCTACAGGCAAATAACATTCTCCATCATTTAAATGTTTGTGTTCTTGGCACCCTGTTTGCTGATCTGTAACCTGGCTGAACATATTTCCTGATTTAAGACAGAAAGTGGAAAGCAATTTATATGCCTTCCTTAGCTCTATGAGGTGTAACAGCTTTTACTGAAGTTGTTTTTTTTTCAGTTTCAGCCTTATAGGATTAATTAGTAGCTATTTTGCAGCTCATGGCAAGTGATGGATATCTGGAGTTCTTGAGCAGTTCGTAAGCAATTCTTAACTAAAGTATTTCACTGCCTTCGCTTTCTTTAATAGTATTCGTTTTACGAAGTTTATTCTTGATGCAAATTTTTGAAGTCAGGGTTACCAGGCTTTTATTAATTAGATGACAGCAGCTATTTATGGTGATTGGAATGACTGAAATGATGGTTTCAGGAGCCAGGCTGTGAGATGCAGTTCAGAGCTAAGTCCAGCCTTGTAGACAAAGCTTCTCTTTCTGCCTTTCTTCTTGAAAAGCCTTGGTAAAGAAAATAGGGTGCAAGATGAGACCAAGTCCTGGAACAGCAGCAGTATATTGTTTTAAGCTGTGATGCATCATTGCTAGTAGGCGTAACAGCTCAAATATTTGTAGAAATTAAAATTGTCAGCCCTTCTGAGTTTGTTTTCCAAGATGTTTCCTAAGGCTGCTTTAGCAGACTTAAGTTTGTTAGCTATAGGATTTAAGAACAAAATTCAAACTAAAAGGTTCTGGAAGCTCATTTGATGTAGAACATTAAGCTGTGTTTTTGTAGTCTGAATAATACTGTAGAAAAAAATGCAGACTTATCTCTTTTCCACAGTCTTCTATAGGGTGCCTTCCAAGAGTCAGAAAATGCTCTAATAAATTTGATGGACAACATGTGTTTGTTGATGTTGTTTCTTTTTTTAGTTTTTATTTTCAAATAATTATTTAACTCATTTTTAAACTCCGAAGTTTTCATGTGAGTTCTGAAATAGTAGTTTGGTTTTGGTATCAAAAGAAGGATCAGCCCATAATAAATTAAAAATTAGGTATAATTGATTTTCTTTTTTTTTCTTTTACTACAAACAACAGGAGAAAACACAAATACAAAAAGACTTGTGGAGAATTGAAGATGTTACAGCTGGCTTGAGTGCAAATAAAGCAAACTACAAAACCATAGTAGACTCTATAAAGAATCCAGGTAAGGAGGACATGATGAAAAAAGAAAATATACCAATGTAACTGAATCTTTGGGTCTGTGCAAATAATCTAGAAGTTTGTTCTGCTGCAGAAAAGCCAGTTAATTCTGCTACTGGATGTGTCAGAAATCTCTGTTGATTGAGCACATTAACTTGGTGTTTCATTGCTTGAGGTGACAGAAAGGTTTTTTCTTGTTTGTTTTCACATACCAATGGTCCTAAACAAGCCATAAAAAAAAAGGAGCAACAATAACAATAATGGGCTAAATTCTTCAAGTTGCAGAAGGGGTTTCTGTCACATGCCAGGCCCATACCAGCATAGTATCTGTTTTGTTTTCTGTCCAGGAACTCTTCTTTGTGTTTTTCTCTGGGTTTGTTTTTGTTGTTGGATTTTTTTTTTCTTTTAAAATAATTTGTTTTGTTTGGTTGTTTTTTTTTCTTGTTGTTGTTTTTGGGAATTTTTTGTTTGTTTGTTTTTTCCCCTCTTGGGTCCTGCCCTTACTGCAGTTGCCTTTCCCCTCCCTCTTCAGGCAGGTGTTTGGTGGGCAGAGCAGCATCAGCTCTGGAAGAGCGAAAGAGAGAGTGTGTGTGGTCTGCATTTCAGGGGCTTTGTTATGTTTCAAAGGCAAGACCTAATGCATTGAGGTAGCAAGAGATTGTTAATGCCTACTGGAAAATTCGCTTTGTGTTTAAAGTGTCTGTGCTCACCTTTTGCATACAGAGATAAAATAGCTCTGGGATGGTCTAGATCTGTAGGCAGCTTAAGGAATCTGTGGCATGGGGCCAGATGCAGTTTATGGACTGATTTCATGACTCCCAGGCTTTTCCTTCCTTTGCTCCCACTGCACTCTACCAGGAATTTTACACGATGATATTGAAGTGTGTGGTTTTATTTTTGGCCTTGAAAGACTTGCTAGATCCACATCAAGAAATGCTTTTGTCTGTTTCTCCCCTAGAGAGAAAAACAGTGCCTTCGTTTTCTCAGTCTTCAGTGCCTTCCTTACCAGCTTCCCTCACTACCGTGGAGAGCAAACTTTCTGTCCCGCAGAGCCCTCCCCGCAGTCCAGTTAAATCCCCTCTGGAGGTCAGACTGTATCCACAGCCTTATTTCCAGACCAGGACACAGCACCAAGCACAGCAGCTGAAAAAAATCGAGCCACCTCTTCAGTCACCAGTCAAGCTCAAGCCAAAGGTTGTAAGTACTGCTCTTGGGACATCCATTCACCAGTGTTTCCATTTCCCTTCCATCAGGAACGGTGGAAGTGTCGTGGCTGGGAAGTGCACAGAGTGCTCAGGTGTTTGTGTTGGGGCTGAGCAGTAGCATGCTATAGCAGTCACAAATCATTCATATAATGCAATGGACTCTCAGTTTATGCCAGACTGTTTTCATGCTCTTTGCCAAATTCCTGTGCTTTGCTGTTCCCAGGAAGATGAAGCACCGCCCAGACCTCCTCTCCCTCAGCTGTACAGTCCCGAGGATCAGCCACCAGCTGTCCCACCCCTCCCGAGAGAAGCCACTGTCATCAGACACACGTCGGTGCGGGGCCTGAAACGTCAGTCAGATGAGAGAAAGAGAGACAGAGAGCTCGGCCAGTATGTAAATGGAGATTACAGGGTGAGCACTCACACACCTGCACTTCAAAGGTGGGGGAACCATGAATAAAATATATTATTGTTGTCTGTAAAATATATTGACCTTTAATAAAGTAATAATGATATATAATGGCAGAGAGATAATAGACATGGAGAGATCCGTGCCATACGTACATGGCAGAGTAATCCAGAAACAAAGCTTCAGAATTTGTTTTAGGATTATTAAGACTTGCTGCCTGGGATTTCATTTGAGCTGATGAGTGTTTTTCTGCATAGGTGGAACTGCGTTCATACATGAGTGAACCAGAACTAGCAATGATAGGGGGTGACCTCAGCCATCCTTCCAGTGCTTTAATAAGCCCTGACAGTGGATACCAGACATTACCTACCCGTGGTAAGCCAGGAATTTATGGAGTTGATCTTTAACAGTACCGTCTGTATAGGAGCTTTTCTCTTGCAGGATTTCCTGGAGGCAATCTCTATCATCAGATCACTGTTTTTAGTTTAACTATGCCGTGCAGGTCTAGAGGCTTTGCGTATTTTAATGGTGCTGTTACAGACAACCAGCCTTTGGCAAAGCAACTTAATATACAAGGCTTAAAAAATCCAGTAGCACAACGTGGAATTAGCTATTAGAATGTCTCTTATATTCAGAGTTATTTTTCCTCATGATTTCTGTGCTATCTTTTGCAAACTCTAAGTATTTTTAAAACACTTTGCCATTAAAATGTAACTGATAAAAAACATGAATATAGTACCCAAAACATTACATCTGACTTGACACTTCATTCCCACTGTGCTACAGTCCTGTAACTGTTTCACAAATGAGAGTAAAGATTGTATTTGTGCCAAAAGCAAATAATTTCTTAGCCATTCTCTTCTTATTTCTTCCATTTTGCACTGTGAATGTTAAGGATTTATTTTCTTAGTAGATGTGATTATTTGTACCATTGATCTACTCTTGTACAGCTGAGTTCAACCCATCCCTCATTTAATATAAGCTTCTAAATTATTATAGATCTTCTGATTTTTAATCAATAGTGACCTGAAATGCATTATGTTTGCTGAAATGAAATTTCATGCCTCTCATGATCTTCTGACCTGCAAAATGTGACCTAAAATAGTTACCTGAATGCCACAGAAACAGTATGATAATATTTTTTTTTAAAGTCTTGCCTTATTTTGTCTTTCATTTGATTTTAAGGTGTTCTCTTTTTCCCTGTCAAGGTTTGTCTGGATCAACTTCCAGATTGTACCAGTCATCTACCATTTCATCATTTGCAACACTTCGAAGGGATAGGTCCAAGGTAAGTTCTAAATAAACTTCTGAAGGCAAATGTCTGAACTGCTTGAAATAGTTAAGACCAGAGTGTATTTTGTGTAGCAGGAAGTGGAATTGCAGTAGCCTGGGAGAGGAGCAAGAGCTGTGATCTAACAAAGTCTCCAATTTTTCACTTTCTTAAGTTAACTGGAAAACAGACAAACAACTTACTGTATTTCAAATTTATAAAACAAGGTTTGGAACCAAAAAATCAGCACTACTGATAGAAAATACAGAGTTGTAATATTCAAATAACTGCAAAGTTAATAGAATAAAAATTAGTAATGAGGTGGGAGAGGGAGTTCATTTTTTTGTATACTTCTTATAAAGTATTAATTACAACATGTGTTTTGTGTGCCTTGTGACTTCTCCAGGAGAGACCAAAGAGTGCCTTGGAACGTTTATACTCTGGAGACCACCAAAGAGGCAAGATGAGTGCAGAGGAGCAGCTAGAAAGAATGAAGAGACATCAGAAGGCATTAGTGCGGGAACGCAAGAGGACTCTTAGCCAAGGAGAAAGGCAGCCTGTTTCATCTCGCTCTTTCATCAGGCCCGTGTCTGCAGACGTAGGCTCAGTATGTTAGATATGCCTTAAAAGGACTAAACTAAAAATATCTTTGGATTTATTTTTTTTTCCCCGGCAAGCACTTTCACTTGAGCGTGTGTGATGCTTCTAGTCCAATTAAATTAGTGTTCTGCGGTATCAAATGAGTTCAGAGAGTGTGAGGAACAGATGAGCTTTTTTACTCGTAGTTAAGGTAAATGTAGCAGGTGCAGCAGGTAAGTTGGTCGGAGGTTAGTGATGAGTGGAGATGCCAGTATAGTGGGGTGATTTCAGAGCCATGATTTTTTTTTTTTTACTTGGAATTGTATTTAGAAAGTGTCAGAAGCTTGTACAGTTTAAAACTGCTTCATAATGGAATGGGCCTTTTAGAATGTTCTTTCTCACCATGGGTATTTTTCATTTTAATTCATAAATTAGCCTGCAAGATATTCAGTGGTAATATCAGACCAAGGTGGTGTTCTTTCTTTTTTAAAAAGATGATAAACAGATAATCAGTTTTAAAGTCTAATCATGCTCATTAGGAATTTATGTGAGAGCTAATGTATTTTAGTTGATACAAATTCTTCTTTAAAGCTCAAAATGTAGAATATTCTAACAAGGCTCAAATTTAAGCTGCTGAAGAAAAGTATTTTTGTTGCGTTCTGAGAGTAATGCTGTGCAGATGATCAGTTTATAATGAAACATTTTGGATACTAACCAAAGCAATTCTAATTGGTGAAGTTACCCAGTTGCTCACTTGGTGCTAAACCAGGATTATACTGTAATTGCACTTATGCTGTGGTCTTTTAATTTATTTTTTATTTGGTCACTAGAGCTTTAGAATGATCACATTTTTTTACCTAATTCATTGCACAAGATCTCTTGCTTTTAGATTCCTCACTCATCATACCTAATGCCTCTTTTTTTTTGAATTTTTTTTTGCTTGTTTTTAATTTGCAGAATTTTGTAGTTACTTTAAAATTTCTAACTGGACTACTCAATTTTCACCAGGCTTAATTGCATTTAGTACATGTGTGTCAATCGCTGGCATTAAAAAAACCTTATAATATTCAGCTTTTCATTCCCACTGTTCTGTAGCACTAATTTGCAGCCTGTTATTTGTATTTACTTTCCCAGTAAATACGAGTGCACTGCTTGGAGACATTCATTTGTTTTGTCTTCTGTTTTGCAATCACAAGTTTTTTAAAACAGTGCATAATGGTTGGGAACTGTAGTACTATAGTACCATTGTTACTTTCATACTTTAATTAAAAGAAATAAATCTGGACTTCTTATGTTTTCTGACTCACATAACATGCACAAGTAGAATTGAAACATTTTCATAACACTCATTATTAGCATTTCTGGCAAACACTTTATTTATAAATTTGGGTGCCATCTTGGTCCTTTTCTTGCTGTAAAGAATTAAAATAGAGTTTTTCAGCCCTAGTAATGTTTTGTAGAGGTCATCTCTTGTACCTGTAGGGCTTTCATATGCAAAAGCATGTTTGATAGCACAATTACTTACAGCATTACAATTATTTAGCAGCCAAAATGGCAAACAGTTAAATGTATAATTGAAGTGCTGCTCAGTGTGTAACATTTGCTTTAAACATACATTGTATGTGTAATTCTAATTTTTAATTGGTCAGTTCTCAAGTGTAGTATGACATTTTAAGTATTGATCACAGTACATGAATTCATTTGTTATATACAATGCCTTTTTAATGTAAAAGTTGCAACATCAAAGCCAATAAAAGTGCTGCTTCGTAAGAATGGTTTGATGTTTTTCTTACCTTTTATATAGTAACAACTTGAAAATGATACTGTATATTTAAAATATACTATATCAATCAGGCCTGGTTTGAATATGAGTAGAAGAATGAGTTTAGAGTACTCATATGAGAAAATGTGGGGTTTTTTCTCTTTTGAATTCTGTAACTTCTTAATTTTTGAGACATAATTGCATTTTAGCTACTTAACTTTTTAATATACATGGAAGATACTTATCTTCTGAGTGAATACTGAGAGCTTGTGCATGAATAGGTTTCAATTGCATTTATTTATGCGAGTGACATAATGAAGTCTAAGGACTTCACATGGAGTTCAAACTTCATCCAAAACAAGCCAAAGATTTATACCAGAAATGCTGGAGATATTTTTAAGAAATAGAAAAGTGTGACATTCTCCTATTGATTCCCTCGAAACCTTGAGGAGATAATTTTGTTGTTGTTGGTTTTGTCCCTTCTTTTTCCTACTGCTTTTAATATCCTGTATGGTAAAGTTACTCAGATCTCCTGGATGGAATGATGCTACTGAACTTAGTTTTTTGTACGAAAAGGTATTGGTAGTGTCTTTAAGTGTTAGTTTATATGCAACTGTATTGTGTGTAGTTGTGAAGGGACTATTGTGGAGTGATTTGGGTACTCTAAACTATGCAGCTTAGTTTAAATATGCTAAATTTAAATATCAATAAATATTTAATAGTTCTGATTTATATTGCCAAATGTTTACCTTTTAAAGACTGTGTGAAAGACTTTTCCAGGTAGCTAGACTCTGCTCTTAGAGAAGTCTGAAGAGCTTAAAAGTTAATTGCTTTCTGATTCAAGACAAGTTAACAGTAATACACAAAATACTATCTACTTTAAACACTAGGTATTATTCTAAAAAGATATATAAAATTTTCAAGTTGCAATTCTCAGCCAGCACTATAAATCCCCTTTCTGTGTAGTGATTCAAAAGCACACAGCACTGCCTCTTTACAATTCCAAAGACTGCTCTGTCAGTCTGTAGGCTCACTGGTGGTGACACCTGTGCTTCCAAAGATGTTTGTGTGTTAATCAGCAAATGTGAAATTGAGATTAATAAATTTCTTAGAATCCAATACTGCTGAGCATGTGAAATTAAACAATACTCTGAATTCCTCACAGCACAGCTAGAGGTCAAAACTCCCACCTGTAGGTGCCAAGAAATGCAGTTGTGTTTTGTTTCTCTTGTCAGTTGAGGGGTTTGCCCTGGTGATTCTTTCAGCAGCCTAGCATTTGCAGCAGTAGTAATGTACATTGCTATGTGGTGAATTTGGCAGTATGGTTGAATGCTGTTAATTGTTTTGTATCTGTTACCAGTGGAAACGAGAGCAAGAATTTGATTTGCAGTTACTTGAGAGGGCAATTCGTGGAGAAGACAAGGACGAAAATGAATGGTTAAAAGTTCAGCCAGTAGCAGTAACAGAGACAGACCTGGAGCCTCAAGACTATGATTTAGATATCAGCAGAGAGGTAACACTCATAATCTTTTGCCTCCTATTCTCTGCACCAAAACGTTAACCTTTCTAACTGTTAGGCAGTGGATTGTCATTTTTTCGTTTGAAAGTTAGCTGTAAGTTTGAACTGAAAGGAGCCTCTTGGGTACTGAAAATTTCTGTCCTGGCACCTTTGTAGGATTTGTGTTCGTATTGTGTTTTAGTGGAGAGAAGATACATTTTAAATATGTATCTCAGGCTTTATAAAGGAAACAGTGATTAAGTTAGGGAAAGTTTTATAAATTGGGAAAAAAAAGATGAGAAGACAACATGAAGAGTATTTAAAAATGAGAAACAGGAATGAAGGAAAAGACTCCCCCCCAGAGCTACCTTACTACTCTTTGTTTTGAATGGCAAAAGATGATAGAGAAAAGGAAGCTCTGCTTTATTTTGGCTCGAACAAAAAACATATTTCTGTCAGCTTTTGGACTGACTTGGTCAGTGTTCTGGGCATGAGGTCTCTTCTCAGCTCCAGTAACCGAGCAAATGTCAGTTTGAAATACGATTGAGCCATCTGGTGGGAAAGAGAGAACACAGCAAGGGGAAAGGCTCAGGGGTACGGTGAGCTGTGTTAAATGCCATGGGAGATGGCAAACCAGCCAAACTGTTAATGATAATTAGATAGTAAGCACCAGTACTCTTCTGAAAGCTCTTGGCCGAGTATCATTCTACAGAGAGAGAGATTTGTGGAAGGTTTACTCTGTGAGTTGTTACCTGTTGAACTCTATGAATGAATGTATCTTTCAGTTAATCTTTGTATCATTTTTATAGAAAACGCAGTGCTTCTGTAAACTTCAGAAACAGAAAAATACTTCTGGTCTATTGCCTTTCCTTGTTGCACTCTGCTATTAATTTTTCTTTTCCAGAAGGCCTCCAGGGCTATGGGAATCCCTTTGTACTTCCTTTAAGCCTTGGATAGGAAACTTCTGCTTGTAGGCATTTCTGTCCTACTTCAGAGTAACTGAAGTAGGTCTGAAGCTCTGAGTGTAAAGCTTCTTTCTCGCTTCACCCAGGTTAGAATCAAAGAAAGCTTTGTGTTGGAAGGGACCTTAAAGACCTTCTAATTCCAAACCCGTGCCATGGGCAGGGACACCTTCCACTGACCCAGGGCCCCATCCAGCCTGGCCTTGTTGTCCTTTTCCATTTCATGTGGCCATCCTCTTCACCTGGTGGGCACTTCTGTGCCTCAGAAGGAAATATACTCAGTTGGGTCTTCAAGGAAATCCACCTGCCGTTCACATGATGAATGTGTTTGTTATTCCAAAAGTGACAGGATGAGCTGATCTAGGTTAGTTATAGTATGGAGATAGACATCTACATTTAAAAAAAAGGTGTATGTATGTCTGTGTCTAGAGCTCCAGAGAGGAGTTGGGAAATGTAGTGGAAAAGTGAGGATTTTTCTGGAAGCATTGGCTTTGGGTTTCCTGGGAAGGAAGTATAAAAACTTGAGGCTGTGATTTTAATGTGGTTATGTTGCCAGTGCAGGCTCTTGGCCTGTGATTGCCTGTAAATTACTGAGCCTAATCGCTAGGGGTTAAGTCGGGCCACTTTACATGATTCATTGAATTAGCATGAACTAAGGTCAGAGGTGAAAAAATTTAGGATTTTTTTCATTGAAAACTTTAAATTTTGAAAACTCATTGCCTCGTGAGTGTTTTAGTAAAATTCCAACAAGAAGAATAAAAAAATAGTTCTCTTTTACTTCTACCTACTCACACATCCTCTCCTTTTATTTTCAAAAGCAGCCTGTTCCATATAATAAGAATTGATTCTCAAGGTCTGTAAACTGTATTTTCATTGGGTGGAGTGAAAATTTCCCCCAAAGTAATTGATCCTAGCAAAAACTTGTTTCTAGCTTTTGTGCAATCATATTAAAATTTTCAGTCTACAGAATTAATTTATGCAATGTGTTGTTGCAATTGCACAGTGTGGTGTATTTCTGTTTGCCTTTTTTTCGCTCTGCTGCTCACAGAGGATTATCCAGTCTCAAAAGAATGACACCCTAGGTTAAAACTTTAGGAGATATTTCCTTTCAGCTATAGGAAGTACTGGCTGGCATGACATAAATATCACGACATTAGTATTTCAGGTTGTCCAGTCATCCTCGTGGTGGCTGCTTCTTTCTACTGTAAGAGCTTTAGGCAGTGTCCTGCTTTGGGCTCTAAGCCTGAGCGGAAGAAAGGTTTTCTGTTGATTCTGATTTCTTCTGTAATCCTCTTTAGTATTTGTTCAGTCTATCTTCTGAAGTAAAATGAATCAGAGGGAAAAGGCACTGTTGAAAGGGCATCAGCTAGATATGCAGGAGTGTTTAGCATCAGGTACATGTACTGACTGTGAAAATCCATGCTTTATTCTTTCCACTGTGTTCTCCCATTGAGGAGAATTTATCTCAATTTCTTTTATGTCTTCGTTATTGAAAACTCGATACTTGCTTTCTTTCTACAGTTGTCAAAACCTGAGAAGGTTGTAATTCCAGAGCGCTATGTTGAACTGGAGCCAGAAGAGCCTCTTACTACAGAAGAACTGGCAGCAAGGCAGCGTAAAGCAGAAAAGATAAAGAATATTCTTACTAAATCAAGGTTAGGTTTTAGGGGTTTTTTCCGAATCTTACACAGGGGCTTGTGTTAATCATTGGGAACTAACATCATACAACAATCTCAGTTTCTGTTTTCTGAATGTAACTTGTAGCTTTGAGAAAATGCACTCAATTTATGTAGTGTACTTAGAGCTGCTTTTCAAAACAAGGTAGAAGAGATAATGATGAATTTTGTATAAGTCCATTTTCTTGTTCAGAGAATTCTGAAATAGTAGTGAGTCTTTACCAGGCAACTTGTAGATGAGAGTGAGGAGGAAGGAAGGGCACAAATCTGGCCTAAAGCAGTAGAAAAGTCAGTGTGAGAGCAAGTTTCTGTTGTCTCCAGGGAGCTGGAGTTGTGAAACAACACTTTTGGCTCCTTAGGGCTAGCACAGAGTCAGCTGAAACATTCAGTTTTGAGAATTTGATGTGTCGAGTACCTGCCCTCTCTTTGGAAGGGGTACAGCCTGAGGACCACCAGGTTATTTCCATTTCCTAGGAGCACTAGCAAGAAATTTTACTAACAACTTCAAATAAATAGCACTTTCCTACTGCTTTCATTTAAACAGCATATTTCCAATGAAGGACTTTGAGATGTTCTTAAGGCTATGCAGAAATTGTGACTGAGTGTGTAGTGGCTGTGTCATTTTTCCTTGTATGCTGAAGGCATTTGCATACAACATCAACGCTATTTTAAAGAACGGCAATAAAATACGGAGCTTGATAGATGAGATGTGAAAACTGCTGCCTGAATCCAAGCTTGTTGTTATCTGCATGGTGGATTCTTTATGTTTGCAAATGTTAATGTTGTTTTTCACTTTCCCCCCAGTATGCACAATCTGCAGCCTACTGTTGCCCAGGACAAACACAACTCGATTGATTTAGATTCACAGCTGCAGGAGCAGGAGCGCATCATTACCATTTCATACGCTCTGGCTTCTGAAGCCTCTCAGAGGAGCAAGGAGGTGGCAGGTAATGCTTAGTTATTTACAAAATAACAGCTAGTTCTTACTAGCTTCTCAAGTTGTGTGGGGTTGTTGCTGAACTCCTGGCATAAGAGAAAGTTTCCATCATTCATATTCAAAATAGTGAAAAGTGTGTGTAGGTAAAAAATGTAGAGGGGATAATGATTTACTTCGAGTATTTGGCCTCCGGTGGACAGGATGAAGAGGGCGAAATACTATGATCAGGAAGTTCAGAACTTGGAAACTTGCTCTAACTAATAGTCCTAAAAAAAAATCAATGTTTTAACTGAATTCTCTATAATTATATGAAATCAGATATTTCTGTATTAATTTTTTAAAAGTAAATTGATCTGTGATTTCAAAAAAAATAATGACAAAAGGATTTTACCTATTTTTTTTAAAGAGAAAGATTCCCTGGTCTAGCAATTGAGATCAGAGTACAATCATTTGCAGCTTGAGCTGTGTGACAACAGGCTGAAAAAGACCTTGTAAAATGGGGATTGGCATGTTTCTGTCTGGTGACCAGGGTGAGAGGTCAGAGCAAGACAGCTGTGCATGAATTCTGCTTGGTGCCTGGAAATTAATAGATCCTTTGCAATACGTTGCCAAAAGTGATAATTTCACTCTTGATTGCTTTATAGTTGAAATAAGTAAGAAATGTCAAGAGATTTGTATCACACAGTAATCCATGCAGCAGCGATTCTCCCAAGTGTCTGACTGGCCATTTATAACTGGCACCATTCACTGTTCCAGTGGAGAATGGAAATAATGGAAACTTCAACTATGATGGAGAAAAAATACGCACATTTCTCATCTGAGGTTGTCAGTTTAAACTTATGGCTCTTGCCACAGCAGCCCTTAAGACCTTCCCATTAAAGACAGATTATTCCAACATTGGAATGCGGAACGTGCATCTGCAGTAACAGAGCGTTGATTGAATGTGGCTGTACACTCAGGGATGCAGTGCCAGCTAAACCTGAGGGGAATGGCATTTGGATGGGATGGAATACATTTTCAAGATAGGAATCTTGAGACTTCGGAGAGTTTCTTTGGGTAATTGAACTGGCTGGCAGGGGTAAAATGATTCACTGAGGAGGCTCGACATTATAAAGTTAAACCAAACAAACAGAAAAACAGAATTGTAAAATCACGGGAGTATTTCAAGAATAACCTTGTGGACCTTCAGGCTATCAGTGTATTAAAAGGACTTTTCCACAGGTGCTTTGGTCCTCATTTTAGTGACCAGAACCTTGTAACAAATACTCCAGTCCATTGGCTATGGAATAGGAATTTTTTCATGAGGTATGAGCCAGTGCAGCATTTTGCCATTTGAGTTCTAGCTTTTGCTGGGAAAGCGTCACACCAAAGTTAAGATCAGCCCAGGTGAACACAGCCAATACGTGAAATTATTCCTCTGTGTCAGTACAAGAGCAGAGTGCCTGCCCTACTCAAAGGTCTTCATGGGGCCAGTTAACTTGCTTCTAAATGTGCCTGAACTTGTAGCAACTGTACAGTACTGAAATAGGTTTGATTTTTTAAATGTTGTGTAGTAAGTGTAGTATACATTTCATTGTTGTAGGTTTTTATTTATACATTTTAATTTTTTATGTTGTAATTACCTCAAAAGTGTGAGCTATCAACATTTTTTTAGGTATATGCAAGCACAAAAATCATCTTAATTCTTTCGTTTTCCTCAAGGAGGGAATTAAAGTGTGTATCGGTGCTGAAATGTTTAAATGCTGCCTCAGAAAATTTGCAGTCACTTGCAAGATAATTTTTAATTTAAGTTTCTTTGTGAAGTATAGCAGCTGCCTCTTCTGTCTTTCAGGCACTTAAAGAAACCCTAGCACAGTAGCCAGAGACTAAGGTTTTTAAGGAAGAGTTCAGGTTTTTTAGTTATGGCCTTTTTTCTCATGATAGAAGGTGATTAAAAAGACAAACATTTGACACTTTGCACAGCTGATTGTACATTCTTATTTAGTCTCACATTACAGATTCCTTCACGTTCTTATTTTTGTAGTTTGATTTTTGAAGTATGGGTTATCATTTGCTCCTTGATGATGAGGCAGACCATATCTGAAAATAACAAACTAATTATCTAGACTTTTTAACGAAGATTTGTTTATGAAAAAGACTGTGAAGATTAACTTTACCTATTTTTCAGGGGAAAGCAGTTGTGTTAAGATGCTATGCTAATATAAATCTTTTAAGATAAGTTGTACATTTATCTAATCCTGGTAAAGCAGCATTTTAGAGTTTGCTCTGTTCCTAGTAAGAAATCTACCTTTTAAGTGGAAATCATGCCAAGAATTAGGAAGATTAAAGTAAAATACAAGAGTATTAAGAAGTCGTTTCCTATGTTGTGTGCTTCAGAATTGGGTCTGTCTTCGGCCCTCCAAAATGTACAAGAAGAATTTTAGATTGAGGATCAATCTTTTCAGTTTTATGATTATTGTCTTCTAGTGCTATACCATTACTCTGGTTTGTAAACAAGGATAGTTTTAATCATTGTATTCTTTATCCTGTATTTTCAAGCTGAGATATGAAAATATATGTACTGTATCATGCACTGCACTAAGCAAAATGTCATATTCATATGTAATTTTTTTAATGTTATTTTTCTGTATATTTTTTTTGTTTCTGCTCATTGGCATATAACAGAGGAAATGCTGAAAACCTGTAAAGCCTCAGTGAAGTCTTGAAATCAAATGAACAAATATAGGTGCTGGTCCAGAACTGCAGCTTTAAAAGCAGGGCTGATGAGAGCATATCAGTGTTGTGTGCCTTCATAATGTTCCAGTGAAGCTTCATCTTAAGATAGGCTGTCCATATTCTCATCCAGATAGGAATCTTTATTTGTTGAATTTATGCAAGGAGTAGGAAAAAGAAATGTTGTTTACATTGTGTTCCATGTGACTAAAATAGTGTAGCAGCACCTCCTTGCATTGCTAATCAGATTTCCTATTCATGTGGTAGAAAATGAGGGTCACTCCGTTGATGATGTGAATGTTTGATTGTGCAGCCTAATTCCTGTGTGTGATCCCTTCTAGCTCAGCAGCTGACCTACCCACCCACAGCACCCTCACCTTCTGTACCACAGCCACCTCACTCCCCCCTAAGCAATGGATTTCACTACACATTTGTTTAAACACCTTCCAAGTAAGAACTAACTGCTCTCAGCATGCCTGAGCTGCCATTGTGCCTGTGCTGTGGCTTGCTAAATTTTAACTTCTTTGCTAAACCAAAACTACATCCAAATGAAAGCATGCAGCTACTTTTTTCAGAAACCTTTTGTTCTTGTAAATATTGCTTCTAATGAGCTAACACATGGGCTGATGAAGTCTTCAGGTAACTGTTGCTGCTCTGCAGAGGAGGTGCTTCCTCTATCCTCCTGTGGTGAAGGGAGGAGCCATCTGTGCTCTGGGTGGCAGGGGGCCAGATTTTCAGCAGCCTTTTGTGCTCTGGTGCCTGCTGTCGTGGGCAGGTGTTTGTGCCTGCCTGTGGCATCCACAGAGAGAATCCAAGGTGCACCCTTGTACAAGGAGGGGCTGCCTTTGTGGGCTGCTGTCCTACACATGAGCTGGCATCAGTCTTAGCTGAGGTGAGCTGAAAATTTGGCCCTTTGTAACTAATTCTGCGGTATTGTGTTTGACTTTGAATCGTGCCTTTAATTGGATCATACTGACTGCAGATTGTTTTTGTCTCTGGTTAGGTTATTTTGCCACTTCGGGTATTAAAATTGTGATAATTTTGTTGGCCTTACAAAGAAATGTCTGTATTTGTATCTCGATACGATTTGCAGCATTTTCCCTGTTTGAAATAGGAAATAGGAAAAGGTGGAAATATTGTAAGCAACTGCTAAGTGTGCCTCTAGTTAAGACACTTGCTATATATGCATCCATATTTTCCTTTGAGATTATTCTCACCATTCTGATTTCCTTTGGCTCAATTTTATTGCCTGGAATTGAACAAGAAGATAAAATAGAGATGTAGTAAAGAAGGTTTCTTGAATAGCTCAAATAATTGTGCAGTACCAGAGTGTTAGTCTTGAACAGGGGACTTAGGGTGACCTTCAGAGGTCCCGTCCCACCCCAACCATTCTGTGATTCCAGACTGACTTAAAATGTGTCTAGCACATGTCTGTACAAATACATACACATAGATGTATAGTTACAGATACATATTTACATAAACTTACATTTTCTTCAGAAAAAGAAAGTAGCTGTGGTAGCCAGCACCATGCAGGGGACACAAGAGCTTGAGCCTCAGAGAGATAATTGTTCGCTTATTGTGTCTGAATGAATTGTTCCTTCTGTCAAGCTGCAAAGGGCTTTTAAAAAAAAAAAGGTTTCCAGCAATTGCTTACTGCTTGGCTTCGGTTTACTCTCTTCAATATTTAACCATGTTTTATTTTCCTTCACACCAGCCAAAGCAGTAAGTGAACACTGACGTAAGACTCGAGGCAAATCCCACTTTGTGACACCGCATGGAAGACAGAGGAGATTCTTTACCAGGTTTCTGTGAAAATACTCGTTGGCTGATGACACCTTCTTCTGGAAATACATTCAGAGAATAATAGGGGGATTTTCTATGAAAATGGAGAGAACTGCAAATCATTTTTTATTTACTTCAGTTTAGTTCACACTTTTTATACGAATAAATGGCACTTTTAATAAACTCTGTAAAATACTGACAATGTATTTTTAGAACTATGTATTTTAGATTTTTTTTTTTTAATCAAGGGCTGAATTCATTTTAAAAGACACTTCTTGCATAGTTACTAAAAGATGCTGTTACTTCCCCCTTAGGTACAGATGCACATTGTAAAGTTTTGTGAAAAAAACCCTGCAAATTTGAACAAACCTAGAAGCACATTCATAAGGTATGGATAGAGCTAATGAAGGTGACAGGTTTGGTGAAGGGGTGTTTTGGATTGAATATTTTTGTAGAGTTAATCACCCACCCTTTTGCCCATTAAATAATCCATTGCAGGAACTTATAGCTTGAATTACTAAATATTAGCTGTATAGCTGAAATTTCCCAAGAAAGCCATAATTAAATCCAGTTTTAACTCCCATTTCCTTTTTTTGATCCCAGATTATTAACTTGCTGGTATCAATCCACAGTTTCTTAGGTTGCCCTTGACAGTAGTGCTATAACAAACAGCTAACAAATTTTATTTTTTTTGAAAGTTGAGATGTGAAAGAAGATGATTTTTAATTAAAATACGTGGAGTAAGCAATAAAAAATTATATTGTGTCATTTGGCTAGTAAATATGTATTTTTCTTCTGATTTTTTTTCAATGAACATTACAATATGATGTATTGACTAGTATTTATCCTAGAAACTGCAAAACTAATGAAATGTGGCACCTGCTAATTTCGTATATATGTTCACCTGGTGTTTAACTTCGTCAAACTTTGAAATTCTGTGTTGTACTTATGAATAGGGCAAAGGGTGAGGTAGTTACAATAAGGAGAAAATAAGATTTAATGAATTGCTTTAACTGTACTTGAAAAAAACCTGTGTATGCATCGAATGCATGACATGCAAATTTCCCAATATTATGTAATTAGTAGCTGAGTTCAGCTCTGGATGAGAAATAACTGAGAAATACTTCTGCAGTATTTTGTGAAACCACTAACTTGTTTATTCCCTGTATTCAAGTAGTAGCTAAAAACCCCTTGGAATTGACCTTTGTGTTTCAGACTTTAAGACAGATCATATTATATTAACACTATACTCAGAAATATTCTTAAAAGTATATATTTAGCTAATGCAATCTATTTTACCTCAATACTGCCAGTATCAACTTCAAAACCTTTTGCCAAAATAATGATTTATTTTTGCCTTTATAAAAAAAGTTTTGAAAGCATAAATGAATATTTTGCAAGTAAACATTAATTTAAATAAAATGTAACAGTTTGGAAAATGGTATATGTACAGATTAAAATATTAACATAACTGCCTCCCATTGCCTCTGTCTTGTCTGCTCTCTTATCAGTGTGCAGGTAGTTGGAAATCCAGAGTAATTTGTACTTTCATCACATTTTGCTCTTCTTTGGTTCAAATCTCATTGAACTTCCCCAGATTTGCACTTATTTCACTGGAATTTGAATCAGCCTCTCACTACACCAATTCTACATTTTAACGAAATTATGATGATGATGAAATGTTTTCTGAGCATTTGATTAAATCTGTCTTTATTCTTGAATAGAAAGAGTGGGTGTTGGCCAAGGGGAGGGGTGGTGGGCAGTTGGCAAAGGTGCAGCTCGCTGGCAGCGTTTGACTTTACAGCAGTTCCCTCATAAGACACCAGGTTGATGGAGAACACTGGAAATGCTGAATTCTTCTGAAAATCAATCTCTCAAAGTGTGAGGGAACAATTAGAAGTATTTCTGTGGCTTAGTGTTGACTGTGTGAACTCGAGGGCGAATATTTGAGGCTGTGAGTCCTTGACCTTTGAATGTGAGCGGCAGAAATTCAGAGCTGAGCTGCTTGGGATGTGCTTGTCCTATTTTTGTGGGGCACAAGGAACCAATGAAGGGAAAGGAACACAGGTATTGCTGCTCTGCAGGTTGGGGGAGATGTTGATTTTCTAATACACACACAAAAATTCGGCTTGTTCAAGCTTGTGTGGAAGAGAAAGATTTTGCCCTAAACAGTTACATCATTAACATTTTCAAAAAAACCAGTCTTGATCTAAAAATTTTGGTTTGCATCCGTTATTAATCCCATATTTGGGGAAAAAATTGTCAAGGTAATTTTTCTTCCAAAGCTTTTTATTGAATATGAAATGCTGTTCTTAGTGACCATCTTTCGTAGGGATGGGTATAGTTTTAGAGTAATGGCTAGTTTTCTATGCATATAGTGTTTGTTTTGGGTTAATTTCCTTTTTCAGTTTTGTTTCTTTTAAACAAAATGCTCTTTTATAGGTGTTACAGGCTACTTTCTAATATTAAAACTAGAATAAAAAACTATGTTTACTTGCAGATCAATATAATTTTGGTCAGGTGGCCTTTTTTTCCCCTCTTTTTACTAAGCAGTAAAGTGTTTGGGACTAATTGAACTCACTCATTAGAAAGCAGTATCAGTTCTTTTGGATGTGCTGGTTTTTAATCTTTTGTAATGCTATACCAAAAATTTTGCAGGCTGATTTCCCATGTACAGCTGTTCTCCATTTCTTCAGCTGAAGTTACTAAAATTTTACTGCCCAGCTACATTTATAAAAGCACAGCCTGATACTTGTAAGTAGCACCTCTTTCACCTTTTTGTACTTGCACAACACCTTGTGCATGTAAAAAAAATTTTTTTTACTATTATTTTGAGTTGATGTGCATTGCTGGACTGCAAGGAATCTTGCTGAGCTATGGCACTATTGTTTGTCTTTGTACATCTGTATTAAGCTGTTTATTTTAAAGGACTGGGCAAGTAAGTAGTACTTAGAGACATCCAGGCTGTTTTGGAATGCTTGGGAAGAAAAACCCACCACCAAAAACAAAAAGCCCCTCCACAAACAAAAAAAACCCACCAAAAGTAGATAGTAAAGTTTCCTGAAAAACCTTTCTGAGAGATTCTGTTCTGGAAAGTTGCTTATGTGTGGAAGGGAAAGGTACTGAAGGATGCAACTAAACTTGTGTGCTGCTATTTCAAAAAGCTCTTAAAGCCCAGCAGGGCGGTCTTGGGTACCCCACAGCCTTTGGAAGGAGGGGTTGGTGTTTTGAGAAGGCAGGGCCCTTGCAATGTGTTTTGGTACTCTTTACACCTTTATGTTTCCCCCTGTTCCATTTACTCCTCTGACTTCTAGATCTTCAAATATATGTGTATGTATTTTATATCAGCATCCATTCCCCTCTATGAAACCACCTATTTCCCAGGTCTCTTAGCAATTAACTTATGGATGTTCTATGAAGGAAAGACCAGATTTACTTGGTGTCAAATCTTAGAAGGTACAGAAGGCAGGATGTGATGTTACCCCTCTGATTTTTGTCTGTCTGTGGGTATTTTAAAGCGTTTGCTTGTGCCACGTGTGTGTCTGTGTGCTCGTGTACTGCGTGGTTATAAAAAGAACAAAGCCATGCACAGGAAAAACATGAAAAAAATTGCTATATTTTCCACACCTGGTAAAGATTCCCATTGGTTATTTGGCTGTATTCAAAAGGCTAAGGTTTTTTATTACTCTACTAGCAAAAGCAACCTTTCTTCATAGTGGAGCAGTACAAAGAA
The DNA here is from genome assembly GCA_036630365.1 of Acanthiza pusilla. Lineage (NCBI taxonomy): Eukaryota > Metazoa > Chordata > Aves > Passeriformes > Acanthizidae > Acanthiza > Acanthiza pusilla. The sequence continues at coordinate 18,435,310 of JAXCHO010000006.1, forward strand.
AGAGCACAAAAAATCCCCACATCACAGTGCCTGAAATTCTGTTTGAACAACTGTATTGATTGGGTCTGACCCCTTTACATTTTTTTTTCCCATTATTTGAAAAGGTGCATCTAACTGCAGCTGAATTGAACCAACCGCAATGAACTTTCCATGAAAACTTCTTGAGATATTTCTTTAGTTCAAAGCTCTGGAATTTTAAAGAGCATTTTTAATACAAGTCTGTTGAGGTATTCTGTGCAACAACCACACTTGGAATGTTAAACTACAGGTAAATGTAGGAGTGAGGTAAAATTATAAAGGCTGCCATGAAATTGCTGGGAGATGGTAAAATAACTTCAAGTGCCAATTATAAAGGAAGTAAAATCAGGAAGTATTGCATGTGTGCACATTTGGGCACTGTTTACTTGTTATTTACTTGTCAGTGCTCCTGGCTGCCTTACAGAGAGTGGAAAACAGCCTCCAAAGAAAACACTAACAATTAGCATTTTTGGAGCAGCTGTTGTTGAAATTATGTTACCAGATGTGAACTTGAAGGACAATGATGTTTTCTTGAATCCTTTCACCAGGAGCTGTAGCATACGGAAGCAGTAAAGGAAGGAAGAGGTTAAGAAAACAAAGGCAAATAGTCAGATTGTAGAAAATAATGGCAGAGATGTACCTGCAAGCAAGATGTAAATATGGGGCTGAAGGTGAGGATGGAGAACAGCCTAGTGGTTGGAAGTGGGAGGCAGTAAAAAGATGCATGGGGCTGGAATCTGTGGATTTGGACAGCAGCAAAGTTATTCAGTGAAATGACTTGGCCTAAATTGTAGTGGAGAAGGTAAAAAGAAGGACTAGCTAGTAAATGAAAATATTTAGTGTCCTAATACAGAAAATGCCTTGTGAAAGAGTTGAACAAGGGAGTGGGATGTTGATGGTGGTAGTGGATGGAGAGAATCACTGATGACTTCAGGGTGGTGGTTTGGTAGCAGGACAATTCTTTTCTATTGCCAGTTGCTATGCTCTCTTCCTAGACAACATCTAAAATTCAGTATTTTTATTTTTCTCCACTTGATCCTCCTATGGCCACTAAAAATGGTATTGGGTTTGGATAGATAATAACACAAAACTGTGTGAGCTCCTCCTGCACCTGCACATCAAAATTAACTCAACTTGGGTTAAATCACCAAGTATTGTGTTTCTTTAATGCTGTGCAAAAACTAAGGAAACTCATCTCCCATCATGATACTGTACACCTCTTGTACTAAGATATTTTTCTCAGGAAAAGTGCAGAGGTGACAGGCTTAAAAGCAAACAAAACCAACTTGTGCTTTGTCCCTCCAGTTGAGGGTACCTTGACACATGTCCCTTCTCTTAATCCCCTGACAGCTTCCAAGAGACTGATGTAAAGAGCCATGCCAGGCTTTGATTATGAGATATTGCACTGCCACTTATTCTCTTTGTCTCCTGCAGTTTACAGAGGCAGCTTCAGTGCATAATTTAATCCCTGTGCTGGGGACTGTAGCAAATCCACGGAGATTTCTACCAACCGTCCTCTCTGGCATCAGAACAACATGTGCACATCGTCTTTGATGTGAATTCCCCAACCAGAGCCTTAGAGGGGCCTATAGCTTTGAAGCTGGCCTATAAATTGTGCTTTCAGGAATCAAGTTGTCAGCCTCCTCTTCAGGAAGAAAGGGAGAGTAAACTGCAAAGCAGTCGCAAGAAACTACAGGGCAACTTACAGATCTGGTTTCCCCGGCCTCAGAGAATTCTGGTAGGATGTTAAGAATCCCTTTTTACCTGGCTTAGAAGCACCCTCTTCTGTGACTGTTGGACGTGTGGGCACTGGGGCTGTGATGGAGCTCACCTTGAGGGGTTCCTGGTTCCAGGGCAAATGGAAGGGGAATGGGCACAGCAGTGCATTGACCTTGTTCAGGTGTTTTCAGTCTTCCAAAGCCAAGTGCTGAGAACGCACCTGTACTCCTCTTTGTGTAGGTAAATTTTCAGTGTGGTTTAGAAACAGATGAAAACTTACCAGATGTGATGGTTGTTCTGTGACAACCACCTGTGGTCTAACTTCAGTCCTTTCCTGAGGTGTAGGAAAACAGGCAGACTTCTGCCTTTCTACTGAGATGGAAATAAACTGGTCTTTGAGTTGAGGAACTTCAGTGGACAAGTCTTGTTTCAGGAAACAAATGCAGTTACCCTTTTTATTAGTCAGTGGCTGCTTATGATGTGTTCTCCTGTAATCTCTGGGAGTTCCTTCCATTTCAACCTGAAAAAGCAAAGGGCTGACTAGAGTCAACCAAAACACCAACTTTGATTTTTCCTGTATTCTCTGTTCCAGTGAGAGCTGAAACCATCCTGCTCCTACCCATGCCACTACTGCTGATGCTAAAAGTGACTCCTGAATTGAAACATTCACTGCACAAACTGAGCTAAATCAGCCTTTTGTGGTACATAAGAAACTTATGTTACTTCATAGATGAATCTGAAAGTTCTTAGGATGTTTATAAATTTTAGACAGAAACAGACAAGACTGTGTAGAACTCCCTATTTTGAACAGGTGAGTCTTAGGTCAGCATCACAGATGTTACACCAAACCTCATCAGATGTTCCCAATATTTGGTGTCCTACTTTTGGGGAATGGATGTTCTGTTGATTTTTTTTTTTTCTGGTTAGAGCTGTATCTAGAATAGTTTAATTTCAGTTTGGTTTTTTTTTTTTAATCTTTGTGTGTTCTATTTATTTATAATTGAAACTGATGGCCAAATGAAGGAAGCAAGAGGCTGAGTGGAAGAGCCCCTTGTGTGTCAGCAGAGACCCATGCAGGGCAGGCCAGCTGGATCTGCTTTTCCTGGATCTTTCCACATCCAAACGTGAATCTCTGCTTGGCTCCATGCGTGTGGGAAAGCTCAGAGAGCAACGGTGCTAGGACAGAGAAGGCAGAGTGGCAGCCACAGGTAAAGGATTTTAACAGTGAAATGCTGGTTTGAGTGTAGCTCAAGTGTCTCACTAGGAAAACCTGGAATGGGTCTATTAGGAAAGTAATCTGCTGATCTCTTAGGGAGGCATTTCACTCTCTTTCCTAGAGGTAGAGCAGCTTTCAAAGTCATGGTGAGGTTTCTGTCTTCACAACGCACAAGCAACTGAATTATTTCTCCGTGTATTAGAAGCTTGCAGTATTGGGAAAACAAAATCTACACGAATCAAATACAAATAACTGACCATTAGTGGCTGCTGTAACATTGTCCTTAAAATTGAATGACTGGAAAAACTAGTATTAAATGCAGAAATAGTAAAACATAGTAATCAAAATCTACACTCAATTATTATTTACAATATTACTTTTATTTTTTCCATACTTATTCCAAGTCCTCCCCCAATAGCTGATGCTGCAATGTTTACATTCAATAAACTACGCAATGATAGTACAAACTGCTGCTTTCCTTCAGCCAACTGGCTTGGAAATGTTGTCTGCACATCAGGAATTGTACACGGAGTCTCCACGAGCATCTGGAGTGTTCCCTGGAACACTGCTGTGGCAGAACCAGAGGTACAGGTCAGATGTCCTGTTCTCCCAGTAAGGAGAGGCAGGTGATCTGTCTGATGTACTAAGAGGAAAAAAAGTCTGAAAAGCTCTGATATTTTATTCATTACTTGAATGCAATGAATTTGCAGAGGAATGGATGTGTTTAATTCTTGCTGGAAAGTTACTGAACTCCTGGCTTTCTAGGCATATCAACTTGACTTGAGAGGTACAACCTTGTGCTAATTAACTCAGACCTCCAAGTGATGCATGTACAGGGAGAAAAGGGAGAAGGGCTCGCATACTTAACTCTTTACTCTATATTTAAAAAAAGCTAAAATGATTTGTATATCCTTTTCATTATCAAAGTATACTTTCTCTTTCAAAGTAAACTGGTTTCCTTGGGAGGTGTTATTTATAATAACAGCTCAGTGCTATAGCCAGGAACCAGTAATTCAAAAATCACTCTTTTCTACTGAAAGGTAGAAACAACTACAGCTCCTCCTCCTCGTTAGAAAGCCAAAGAAGCAATTAGAGCCTTCTCTTGTATTATGCTTTTCTAAAACATCTTATCTATGCAACTGGTGTAGGACTTCAAATGGATACAGTGATTAATGCTGTCACAAAATTGAGCAATTTCTCCTCTCAGCCCCGCCAACACTAGCATCTATAGACAAAATCATTGTTTAAAGCTCTAGTACATCACAGAATAATGCTGATATTGGTATTTTACAACTAATGCAACATCACGTAATTCACATGTAATCTTAATAGTTAAAAATTCAAGACCGGGGTACTAACTGAATAAACCACTAACATGAAGCTTCCTTATCTGGCATGGAATAAGGGAAGGGATAGTTCAGGTAACATTCTAAAGATTGGGCAGGAACAAAACAAATTTATTTCTCCATCCAGGATTTTAATACACTTTACAAAAACCAGTAATATCACTGCGCCCATAAAAATGTTATCCATGGCAACAGAAAGCAAATACTACTTTTTGTCATCTAACAGGGTCTTTTTAAAATCAAAATACAAAGATTTGTGCTGTAGCAGTCCTCCACTTTGCACTGTAACAATAAGGCTTACTGTACTTTAAATACAAAGCTGTTACATCTGCAGTTATGAACCACTGGCTTTCACAAACATCATTTTATAATTGCTTTTTGCTTCTTTTTTGTTTTCTGGAACCTCAGCTTCATCATGTTTTTCAGTAGCTTGTAGCTCCTCTGCAGACTCCTCTTGCTCTGAATCAGAGCCACTTTCAGAATCCTCTGAACTCTCATCAGAGGAGTGTCCAGCTGCCTCCTCTTCTTGTTCATCTTCCTGAAACTGTTAAGTTCAGATTATGAGACAGATAAAACATTATTTCCTGGCAACTCCATTGCAGCCCTTAAAATTTTCCCAGTGAGAATGTTTCACTTAATGGATCCTTTCATTTTGGTACTAAAATGGGCCATGTTGCTAAAGAGAGGCCTGTAATACATGAATTATTAGACAGAAAGCAACTCCCCTGGAGTGGTTAACCGTGCTAGCTGTGACATCCATGATTTCATCAGCCACTGCTTTATTTAGTTGCAGGAGAAATCCTAAAGACACCATTCAATGAGTCCGAAGTTCCAGATCGTATCAGTTCAGTAACTCCAGTAATGACACTGGAATATTTGTCACAGAGTGTGACACAATGGAAATAAGGGCTAGACCATCAAGAATCCACATTTGTGACTGATCTCTGAAAGGAAGCTTAGTAAACTGCAGCATGAGGAATGCTGAAGTAATCCAATGATACTGCTAACAACAATGCAGATGGCTATCCTGCCTACTTATGTATTCGTCAGCAACACCGTGATTTAATATATTTCTCACTTTGTGCCCTAATCAGCCTTGATTACTCTGGAGTATTAAGCATGTCTTATCACTTCTCAGAACAATGAGAAGCATCAGTCATTTATGAGCATGAAAATGGCCACCACAGTGTGCATGAACAGGAGTCAAGTGCCTGCAGTAAGTCTGTCCTTTAGCCCAAGCCATGGAAGTTTGCTTGGATTTCTAAACCCAGCACCACCTTGTCTTAGTGAAATGAAAGCCAAATCATTATGGAAATGAACTCAGTACCTCACTGAACCCAAGCCCGCAGTGGCGCCGGTTCCGCCCCGACATGGTGCTGTCCATGCTCTGCTGGTACTGAGACTCCAACTCCTCATTCATTTTCTTGTCTTCTTCCCCTGCATTGTCCAGGGTACTTTGGTTATGGTTCATTCAAATTAACAAAGACACCAAATTACAAGAAGTCACATTTTCAAAGTCAAGAAGTTTAAATGTAAGCATTCTAAACTAGCATTGAGTATTAAAAACCATCAGATTTACAAGCAACAGTATCAAGGGTGCAAGCAGGACTGCTTTGATACAAAGAGAGCTGGGAAGTTTCTAGGACCTGATGCATTCCAGAGTTGTACTATGGAGTGTTATGTTCTACTAAACAAGGTAAATGTCATCAGTGTGAGTTCTCTGTGCTTCCAGCCAATACTGCAACATGCCCCAGCAAGGAGAAACCTTCTGACCTTCACTACATAACATGGGATTACTGTGATTAAATCATCCCTCAGATATAGCATCACGCCTCGGGACAATACCACCACTCTTGTTTATAGAGCTGTATCTGAAACTGTTTCATACATCCTCAATCACCAGGAGCCATTACTACAGCTCTGCATTTTTCCATCTTTAGGAATTAGCAGAAAAACTAATTTTCATAAGCTACTTCTACAGGCCCTTTATTTACTGTTTTGAGTAAGCAAATAAATAACCACTTTCACTGGGGGAAAACATGGTCTAAAATAGTTAAGGATCCTCTGTATTTGCAAAAGGTAAAAATATCTAGTTCTCCCCAGGAGGCCTACAACACTAATGTTTAATCTGTATCTCTGTGAAGCTGAAAGGTTGTATTGCAAATCCCTGTTTCCTCATTTGGAAGTTAGAGCTGTATGTTATTGTAAAAGGACAATAACTGTATTTTGAACAACTAAGTGTTAAAACCCCAGCATTTTAACTTTTTGCTGTTAACAAACCAGTACTGATTCTTTATGACTCCAAGGAGAAACATCACTTCCCTACTAGGAAACTCAGGTATGAAGGAGTGATTCTCAGTCTCACTCTGTATGCTAACCATACAGCAGCAGCAGCACCTAGAACCAATCTTCAGGCTTATTTTGGTCCATAGATAATTTTTCATCACATGAAAAATACTCAGTGGAGCATATCAGGGAAAGTTTTCTGGAATGGTGACAGCTGCTATTCCATAAGGCTTTAGCAAAGCATCTCTCAGGCAGTGCAGTCCAACCCAGCTTGGTGCCATGTACTTTGACTTCCTAAGCAAGCACGATAAGGAGTTACCATGGTCCTACATGACATCCAATTACTGCTGATTGCCAAGATGACCTTGCAGATCTTTTCAGCTTTTACCTTACTGCTTTAGGGCAGAGATCTTCCTATTCAATAGGTAATTAGGTCAAGGAGAAATCAGTCCTGTTCTTTTCCATGCACAGTTTAGAGGCTGGGATATCCTGGCAGCAAGGAAGTAAAATACTGGTATGTACCAACAGCAATAAAACTTACTTTGTAGCAAAGTAAGACTGAGGACCTATAGGCCCTGATTTCCAGGGCTTTTGTACACAAGTGTACCTAACCTTCAGGTACCTGGCTGATGTTAGAAGGCAAGTAAGTGCAGTCAGATAAACCATTTGTCAGTAATCTAACAAGAGAAATAAGGAACCCCTACAACTCCACAGCCTGACCCATCTTCAGCTGCAGCCACGAAACCTGAAATCCCTCCCTGCAATATCTACCTAGCTCAAAGTACTTGAATGTTCCTAAATAAGGGTTAGATTTCCAACTTTGTATCAGCTGTTGGATAAACTGACCTGTCCTGAAGTGAGAGGTTGATCTGTGGTCTCCGATAACAAGGCGGCCAGTATGTTCTTTCTAAAAGAAAAGGCAGTTTGTTTTGGAGCTTTAGGGTGCACTGACAGCTCTGCCAACATCCTGGACATCTTGAACGGAAAAGGTTTGCTGTCAAACCCTGCCACCCAAACGCAGGACTTTAAGTTTTACTAGCTAACAGCTGCTGCCTTGCGGTAAACTTGTTTCATCTTTCTTTTGTTGAATTTTCTGAAAAAGAAACCCCAACAACTACACACTCTTTGCTCTTCCCAGACCCCAAAGATGGTTCTATTTCACTTTGTTTCTTGCCACTGACATGAAAACTCTATTTCATGATGCTGGGCAAGTGCATACTCAGGTTCTAATCATCTACTCTTTTTCTGGCACCCTGCAATAGTTCAGGCTGTGCACCTTACGATGACCCCACTTTTAGACTACTCACAGTGTCAGGTAAGACCTTCACAGTGCTGATTAATTTATTGGCTCAGTAGTTGCTCATTAGCATATGTGTCCCAATAGGCAAGAACAGGCTTTACGCAGCAAGCAGCATTAAGTACCCAAGCAGACATTAAGATTAGTGGGAGTGGGATGCTTTAATGGGGCGCTGTATCCCTATCCACTTGGAAGTCCTAGCTTTCACCTTTTAAATACAATAAGCTATTTCAGCTTACAAAATTACTGCATTCAAGCAAAGTAAGTTAGTACAAGTAAAAATGCTTTTCTTGAAGGTAAGTAAAACTGCAGTACTAAACCAACATTTTATACATGTCAAAAAGCATTATTCGATTTAAGCAGTTTTGCAGCATTTTTTGCAGCAAGTGTAATAGCAATTTAGTTTTAGCGTATTTTTTCTTTAAAAATATTTCTTAAGTTTACTACTTTATTGGTTTAATCTTTTTTCCCAGTGAAAGAGAATTTTACAGACCTAGTAGGTAGGTTTGTTAGTTTGTAACAAGGACTCTCCCGGAAGCGTCAACAAGTAATTTTACGAGCTGGTCTGAAAGCGTTTATGGCGTGGGGTAGGGATGAAGCTGCGGCGCAGGGACTCGACAACTTCCGAGCGACGTTTTGCGTTACACGGCCGCTGACACAACAGCGGTGAAACCCAAATCCTCCTGGAAGGAGAGCCCCAGAGCCCAGCAGCTCTGGACTGTTGTCGCTTCCCTCCGAGCTCCCCGCGGCGCACAGCCCCCCGAGCCCCGCGCCCGCCGACAGAACCCCGGCCCCGTGCCCGCCCCGCGTGGGGGCAATGGGCAGCGGGGCGGCCTCACCTTCGCGGCGCCCATCAGCCGCAGGAACTTCTGCTTCCGCTCCTCGTTGCCGAGATCCGCCGCCTCCCAGCTGCTGGAGCCCTGCGGGAGCACACGCTCACTGCACCCGCCTGCCCCGAGCGGCCCCTCCGCCCCGCCGCAGCCCGCCCGGGCGGCCGCGGCCTCCCCCCGTCCCGCCAGGAGCTCCACGGCCGAGCCGCGGCCCTGCCACCGCCCCCCGCGCCGCCCTCCCCCTTCCCCCGCGCCGCCGCCCCGCGTCCGGTTACATCGGGGGAGGCCGCTCGCTTGAGGCCGTGGTGGCTCTGGGACTCCCTGGCTGAGCTCATGGCCGCGGCTGGGTGACCGGGCCGCGCTACCGCCTTCCTGCCGGAGCCGCTCGCGAGGGCGGGCGCGGGTCAGGCGCGGGGCGCGCCGGGAGCGGTAGTTCTGAGCGGGCGGCGGCGGCGCGGCGCGGGCGGGAGGGGACTGCGCGCGGACTGCCCGCCCCAGAAGCCTCCGCGGCGCTGCTGCCGTGACGGCCAGGCCGGGCCGGGCCCCGCCTCAGGGATGGGAGGCGGTGCTGCCGGGAGACGGGAGCTCGCTGTTTCGCGGTACTTCCCCCGTCTCCCGGCGCTCGGGAGGCGGGGTGCTGGGGTGGGAGCTCTGCCTCCTGCTCGGGTCGCCTTACTGCTGGCCGGCTCCTCAGGGCCTGCAGGTCCTGCTCCTTCGTGTGCTCCGAGTGGAGCCCTGTGTGCGGAGCTCCAGGTGTTCCCGTAACCCCTCAGTGCCTCTGGCCGCTTGTTGTTCCCGCCGTCCCATCGCCCCCACACGGCACATGGCACAAATTCACCCACTGCCCCCAAGTTTGTTAATGCAAATGTGGATCTCAAAGGCGGGTGCTAAGAGGATGGTGCCAGACTCTTCACAGTGGTGCCCAGTGGCAGGACGAGGAGCAATGGCCGTAAATAAAAACATAAATTCTCCCTCGATATAAGGAAGAACTTCTTTAGACTGAGGGTGGCAGAGCACTGGAACAGGCTGCCCAGGACGGTCATGGAGTTTCTCTCTCTGGGGACGTTTAAAACAAACGATTGCAAAATTTTTTTCCCCCCGTCTTAATTAAGTTTTTTTTGTTTGGTTTTTTGTTTTGTTTTGGTTTTTTTTTTTTTATTTTTTTTTTTTTTTTTGAGCGGTTTGCAGTCCGTACGTGCATGTTGTCCATGTGCATAAAGGCAGTCACTTCAGCCACGGACTTTTAACCTCTCTAAGTACCCATAAATTACGTATGCTTGTTCCCTCCAATCCTGCATGCTTTGCACAAGGCAATGCAGGTGGTCAGAATATGTCCCAAATATTCAGTTCTTCTCAGTAGCTGGTTCAAATCTGAACTTTTAATTTTCAGTGAGCTTATGTAATTAAGCTCGAGTCATTTTGCTGCTTTTCCCTGAGCCTTGTGACTCAGATGTCACCCATTGTTCTTTTGTAGGATTGAAATACAGCAAAAGAAGAGTTTAAAAGAAAATATGCTGGAAGATGGAGCACAAAAGCTCAACAGATCTAATAATGTAGAGATGTTTTGGGTATGGATGTTTTGGTAGATTCAGAGTTGTAGATTTCCTTAGAGGTCAATATTGGCACCAGCGCTGTTTGTGGGTGACATGGCACAGTGGGATCGAGGGCTCCCTCAGTAGGTTTGCCAATGACACCAAGCTGTGTGGTCACCAGGCTCAATGGGACTTGGCGCCACTGGGTCTAGTGAAAGGTGTCTCTGCCTGTGGCAGGGGGTTGAAGCAAGATGGTCTTTAAGGTCCATTCCAATCCAAACTATGGTATGATATGATATATGGTATGGAGTTGATAGGGAAGATGTGTCTTAATGTCTTTACAAACAATTCCATGGGTGAAGGTAGGGGTGTTAAATTCTTTGAAATGGCTCTTAATGTCTCTACCCACTTCAAGCCACAGGTTTGTTACAAAAACAGGCAGTCTGACTCCTGAAACAGACAAATGGGTCCACACAAGCCTGAGTTTCTGAACTTTGGGGATAATGAAAGGTTCAAGGGGGAATGTGTGGTAGGCGGTTCGGGAAGTCTGTACCTTCCTAGTACCTCAGCCAGTAGGGAAAGGAATAGGGCACCATGTGGCTGGCAGTTTAGGATAAAAGGAGGCTGTGCCCTCCAAAACCTGGAGACAGAAAACACCTCAGGAATATGCCACAGTAGGCACTCTCCCTTTATTCGAATGAAGTTGCAGGACTTCTCTGTCTCCTTTATGGACACTGTCGTTTCATAGCATGATTTTCTGTATAGAGTGTTATGATGTGATATGTGGAATATAATTATTTTCAACTGCTATTGATACAGAATAGCACTAGGATAGTGATGCATATATTGTGCCGCTTGAGTGTGCAAAACCAAACAGAAAGGTACAGTTGTTACATCTGCTTTCTACTGCTTTTGTAGTTCTTGTTTAACAAACGATAAAAGAGCAGAAACGATAATTCATCTGAGAGAATCGTATATTTGCATCTTTAACCTCATTTCATGTATTTAAATGTACAGACCATTATATAGAGACTGTAGTAATGGATTAATTTAAATTTTAGCATTTAAAAACTATTTCTAACAAGAGGAGTAAAATTGCAAAAACACCCCGAAAATAACATTACTTTATAAATTAAAAAACGTGATTTTTAAAAATGGTATGTAGCAGCATTTTTATTCTCTTAACAGGAATTGTGGTAATCTAATACCAGTGAAATTGTACTTTTCAATTTTTTAATAAGTTAAGCTGTTATTAGAGTTCTGTACTTTTATGCTTAAAGCCCTGTTCCTTAATAAAAAAGAAGTGTGAAATTTTAATTTCGTGGCTACATTTCCCTCATGGGACAAGCAGAGAGGGTTTGTCTTTGGGGAAAAAAGGTGCAAAAATTAATAATGTTTAAATCAGCTATTATAAATGTGTCGTAGTTGTGGCTTATTGTTAAGTTCAGTTTTTCGAGACAACTGAAATGAACTAATGTTTATGTGTCCGACCAATGGTTTGTTAATTTTGTTTTTGTTTACATTTTGAATAATGATGTGGTGCTGATATTTTAGTGAGAGGCTTTTACAGTTTTCCCCCCTTAGTTTATTGTTCACTTGTTTTAAATGCTCTGTTTTTGTAGAGAAGAGCTACCTTACTAAACAAAGATATCCTAAACATTAAATGGCAGCCATCCACCTATGGGATAACTTAAAAATTGAGTGATCTGACTGCTAACTGAAATGTGGATTCTCTCAGTAGTAGAATGGTTATGTAAAAGTTTTTCCTATCTTTATGGAGATATTACAGATAATTCTGAGGATGTGTGACTTATGAGATTTCTATAATTCCACTAACACTAATAAATGAAAAGAAAGGAGTTCTGAAAATGCTGTCATGCTGGGATTCAATGTTATATTTTCTGTATTCTTCTGAGCAACTGAGAAATATCATTATTCGCAGGAGAGCAAGAGACACTGAATTTCTAAGAAGAAGCTTGTCTTCTCCAATCTCTGAGGCTGTTTTAGACTACAAACAAAACAATAGGTAAGGACTCTGGGGCAATATTTGGGTGAGTTTTCCACATTTCTTTGACATAGTCCCTCTGAAGACACTGTCCTGAAGTTAACATTCAATTCACAGGAGGTGAGATTTTCTCATGAAGCAGAAACTGGCTGTGAAGCAGAAATCAGACCTCAAGTCAATGGCTGCCAGTGTAACTAAAACACAAGAGGGAGGAATGCTGAGGTTTCTTGTGGACATTAATAGAGGCAGAAAGGTAAGAGTGAGATGAGCTGAAATTACAAGTAAAGTAACAAAACAATTTCCTGTCATGTACAATTGTCCCATTAGACTTTTCAGCATATTGTTGCTGCTGTAGTGAGCTGCAGTCTGTGGATAGGAACCCTCTCTCTGGGTGGAGAGTAGGTGCACAGCAGCTCTGTTACACGACATGCCAGAAGAACCACTTGAATGAGGATTTCCCACCCCAGTCCACTTCCAAGTCTCGAAGCTCAGCAGTCTGCATTATAAAATCTTTCAGGCAGATGAAAGCTTGTCAAGGAAAAAACAGAAAATTCTGAAATGAAGTGAAAACAATTACCTTGAATGGCACGAGGTGAAGTGCTGTGAAATGAAGTGAAACTTGCAGAAATGATACAATGATACCCATTGAAATCACACGATTTCATTTCCTTTCATGGAAAGGAATGGGGATGGGAAAGTTGAGGCCTAACTAGATCTTGTGGAAGCAGTTTAATGAGTGAAGATCCTGATATAAAATCTTCACAATTTTTTTTATTTAATTTTTTTTAAGCTTATTTTTGTAGAGGTAGGGTAGATTAAAGTAGAACCAGATCTGGCAGCCAAAATAATTTCTCAAAGTATAATGTGATAAGGATGTCTTTGCCATGCAGTGATTAACTAGGCTGCAATAATTAAACTTTCCCACAATGACCAAGATACTGGTCAGCCGTGGCTTGGAAGCCATGGATACAGGGTTGAATCTTCCCCTGTTTAGCCCTGGCTCCACTCAAGACTAAATGGCTTTTGGCAAATTATCTCACTTTTCTGCTTTATCTGTGAAATTAGGGTAATATATCTTCATGCCAGCGTTAAGAATTAATTATCAGTTGCAGAGTGTGTGTTCAAAGCAAAGTATAAGTGCTAAATATTAGCTGTAGAGTAATTGGACTACTGTAATTTATAATATGTTCACTGACATTGGCTTATAAAATAGGATCAACCTCTTCTCAAGTGCTGTAGAATGTTTAATTGTTACTAATGAACTTCTGATACTCAAAGTAGCTATCACCATGAGACAGGGAATGCTGCCAATACCTGTCTGTAGGAAAGCTTAACAAGGAAACTAATGCCTTTTTGTTTAGCTTGAAATAAGAAAAAATAGGTATGTACACATACACCTACATTAAGTGCACAGCTTAAATTACATTTGGTTTAGGCAAAAAAACTTTATTTTATATTAAACAGAAACATGACATTACCCTACCTCTTCATCTCTCTCAACCTTTTTAAGCTGAAAATGGTTCCTGTTTTCTGAGCAGCTTTGCTTAGTAGTTGTCACTGCAATATATGGAGATTGCCACCAAGAAGGGTGGAAAATATTCTGTTTATCACCAAAAGAGAGGAAAGAAACACTTTTACTGAAATTTGACTTGCCCATCAAACTTATTCAATGTGGTTTTTTGGCCCAATGTCTGCCAAAAGTTCAATCCCAAGCTCTTGCTAAGTTTTCTTTTAAGGGGTTGGGAAGAAGGAGAGACAAACTGAGAGCAAACAAAGAGATGTCAACAGAAGGATTGCTGAGAAGAGAGCATCAGTTGAGGGAAGGCAGTCGTAGCTGTTAACATTTAAAAAGCCCTTTCAAGGGCTAACAAAATAAAGGATAGAGAGGTCCTCATCCTGAAATGGCTTTTATATTTCTGAACCTGTTGTAAAAGCTTTTTTAGAACACTCCCCATCTAAAACCAAAATAGTTTCTATCGTAAACAAGACAGACGGCACATCAATACAAAGACTATCTTCACTTACTTTTATTTCTGGGCTAGCAGAACAGGCCATTATTCAATACCACAGAAAAAAGAATTGTTGCCCCAGTTTAACAAAGGAAGAAAACAAAGAATGGAGAGATTATGTCCTTGAATATAGCACTGTGTAGGCTTCTAGTAACCCTGCAAGTATTAGGCTTCTACAAAGATTTTTTTACATTATAAAAATTATGCTAAGAACCTTTGTTTTGGTGCAGTCCTAGTGTAGACAGGTCCCAGGTAGTTTTTATATCAGTAGCCGGTCAAGGCCAACAATGTATCTCTTACTTGGAGCTGATGTGAACCAGCTGCCTCAAAATAAGGAAATACAGTGCTTTACTTCCTTAAGATTTTACATCATAGTAAACTGACTAGGCCTCTTCTCTTACCACTGTACAGGGTACAGTGCTAGAATATTATCCCTGAGTAAAAATAATTTTTATTGCACCGAAGATACAGCTTTATATATCTCACTTTCTTTCCTTCTTTTTCTTTTGTGCTTACTAGCACATAAAAGCCCCAGTAAAGACAAGACATTTCACAGAAAATATCTGTTGAGTTCAGTTATTCATTCCAGTGTGAGTCTGAATGAGGAGAAAAAGTCTTCAGTATTATCTAAATGAATTGTGTTTGTTTAGAGTGAAAACTCTGTAGATCCTTCCTTGGGCGTATTTTCTGTTTCCTTTGGTATACTGTTTCATCCATCTGTAGTAAATCGGAATACTTTAGGGAAAAGAGAATCTTAACATTTCTATCTGCTTCTCTTGGTGCATTTAACTTACCAGTAATTTCAAAGTGGTGTGGACAAACTACTGCTTAACATATTTTAGTGAGTAACACCTTGCCGGAAAAGATTGAACAAAATCAATATTGTCCTTTTTTGAGTCACAGAGTGCTGTGAAAGCCAAAGTCTTCGAAGTCTGCTGAAAATTCTCTGTAAACATAATTTGTCTCTTCATATAACTGTTTCTGTTCCTAACACCTTTGAATCTTTTATTGGATGAACAAAGAGAAATTAGAAGGAAATGCAAGTGGTATGGGAAAAGCTGTGACTCTGTGTGTTCTCCTTCCTAACTCTATATGATTGTAAGAGATTCTCTTCCCCAGGGAGTTCAGTAACATTGGTGGAAGTGGTCACTAGAAAGGAATAAGAAATAGCACCAGGTATCTTTATCCTGCTGGTTTCACTTGATCCTTAGAGAAATATTTTAAAGGTGTGAAAAAAATAGCTGTGCTAAAGCTGTGATATATCTGCACAGCTCCCAAGTCAGGGTCCCTTTTGAAAAGAAATGTTTCTCTTCAACTTTCATCATCAGTGAAGCACATAGATTTTCATATGTATCCAGTGTCCAAATAACCTTTGAAGACTGCTGAAGACTTTTTTTCATGATGATGTCTGCACCTCCCTGATAGAGCTATATCACAACACTGGCTGCTGCCACTGCATAAGAAAGATTTTTTCCTACTGCAGAAATGGTTTTATTAATTTGTGTCATGTCAGTATATATTTGAAATGTGTGCTCACTCATTATCCCTCTTATTTAACCAGTTTGGATGTGTTCTGTGACTTGTGTTCCTTTAAACATAGGCAGAGTGTTTCCTTGGTAATGCAGATTTTTGCTCCTTTTAGCTGCTGGAAGGTCTCTACTCTAGAATGGACATACAAATACATATTTGCTTTGTCCCTGTACTGGGCTCATGGGTTATTAATTGTGTTTCAGTCACAGGCTTTGAATGACTGCAAGAAGCACAAAAATAAAAGGGAGATTCATTACCCTCTTTTACCTGTTTAACAGCAATGTCCTATTTCTTACATCAAGTCTTTAAAATTAATGTAGTGATCTTTTCAAGATCTACACTCTGTTAATAAACTGTAAACTACCTGGCAGCATTGCCAAGAACCTACTGTACACTCTGCCTGTACTAAAGTAGACTTTACCATTTTGGTATTCATTCTCTTATAATAAATGACAGTAAGCTGCAAGTGCAATACTGCAGCAATTTATGTACATTTTGACTTTGAACATGGAAATTTGCAGCCCAAGCATCAGGATATTTTTAATCATCCGAGATAATAAATTTTAGATATATTAACCTGGGCATGAAAGAGCATGTCCACTTAATATGGTGGTATTTATGACAGGCCTGAGACTGTCATGGAGTTGTGGGCAGGATGATCTCCTTTACATTAGGACAGTACTTATGACATACAGGCACAGTGTGCCAGGAAGAAAAATATGCTGTTCTACTGACTTTATGCCACTTTCCTTGTTTTGCTGGGGGCATAACAGGAGCCTTTTTCTATGTTAAGTAATGCATCATTTCTAAAGCATTTGGGATCCAAAGTGGGAAGGTGTAGTATAAATGCCATGTCTAATGCTGTTAATTTACTAAAAATAAGTTCTGTACAAAAGACTGAAGACTTTGTTTGAAAGAAAAGGCAAGAAAAGCAAATATAAGGCTGTCTGCTGTCCCTGAATAGTTTAGTGATTTCCTGGCGTGTGATACTCTGAAATGTTCCTCTACATTGTTAAAACTGGGATGTGTATCATACAAAATCGTGGCACATATGCCATAGAAGTATGTAGATAGGAGAGGACCACCTGGGGGCCATCCACTCCTACCTCTTGCTCGATGCAGGTCCAATTAGAGCAGGTTACACAGGGCCATCTCCCGTCAGGTTGGACTATTTCCAAGGATGCTGATGCCACAGTGTTTCTTGGCAACCTAGCCCAGTGTTTGACCCACCCTCAAGGTAGGTTTTTCTTCCTTATATTGTATTGGAATAGTTCAGCTTGTGTCCCCTGCCTCTTGTCACATCCCTGTGTACCTCTGCAAGCAGCCTTGTTCCATCTTCCCTGCACCCTCTTATGAGACAGTTGCAGGCAGCAGTAAGCTCTCGCTGTCAGCTGCTGTACCCCAGGCTGTGCAAGCCCAGCTCTCTCAGCCTCTTATATACCTTGTATATCATGCTGCAGCCTCCCAGTTGTCTTGCTTCACAGTTTCAGTGTCTGTCTTGTCCTGGGAAGACCAGAGCTGGACCATTGCTCCTGATGCAGTCTCTCAAATGCCAGAAAGAGGGAAATTACCAGGTCACTCAATCTGCTGGCAGTGCTTCTCTTAAAACAGCCTGGGATGCTGTTGGCTGCCTTTGCTGCCTGGGCACACTGCTGGCTCATGATCAGTTTGTCCGCAGGGACCTCCATTTTTTTTCCTGCAAATTGGCTTTCTAGCCAGTTGGCCCCCAGCCTGTACTGTTGCATGGGGTTATTCCATCTCAGATGCAGGATGTTGCATCTCAGCGTATGGAATTATAATTATAGAATTCCATGTATCGAGTTATAATTTTGTGTTCGTAAGAATTAATAGCTTTGAGTTTGTCACTTGGGAATAGCAGTGACGTGCCTTCTGAATAGCCTAAATAATGCAGGATTACGCATAATATGACTCATTTTTGGATAGCCAGTTAAACAAAACCACCTAAAGCTGATGATATATCAAGTGCATCCTGGCATAAATAAATTTCAGAAATCATAGTAAATTACCAAAGAAAGGATAGAGAATTGTTTCCTGAAAGCTGGTAATTTTTTCAGACTAGCAGTGCTTAATTTTTCTTTTGTACACTTATAAATGAAGTAGGCTGTGCTAATTTGGAAGCGAAACCAACACTACTTTGTGGCTATTCTGTTTTTTGGTCAACTGAATATTTAACTTTTCTTGTTAGACTAATATATAGTGTGGAATATTTTTATTAGTGAAAGGGTTCAAACTATACTTCATTCTGAGGCTATTGAAATACCATTTAATATTATCCAGTGTTGTCATTGCATGTTGAATGATTTTTGTATAATGGCTGTTCATGACTTTCATGTGTACATAAATTCTCAAACTAGAAATGAACAACTTTTTATATTGTATGTCAACCTTTACAAAAATCTTTATAGAATTTTTTTATAGACTTTAAGATTTTTATAATTATATGAGCAGTTTCGGTTGGTAACAGTTTTAGTTTGGTTTTCTTGACAGTCATAATGAACGTGATTTTCTTTGTGGTGTTAGAAACCTCCTTAGAGGTAACACAAATCTTTATTTATGCTTTCCCCCCACTGTTAATTCATTTGCCTTTTTTAAGAATCCTGGAATTTGTCAGAAATGAGTCTGGGAGGATGAATTCAACAGATCTCTGTCCATGGTCTGCTGCATCTTGCTCCAAAGGGCTGGATGGCTGCAATGTTAGGAAAATTTGGCGTATTGTAAATTAAACCTCAGTGCTGCAGACTCTCAGCTAGGAGACGTTATCCAGAAAGCCAGCATTTCTGGTTCTGCCTGTGATTTTCAGCTGATGACCCCCTTTGCTAATGAAGCATGCAATCCTAATTTGGCATGGGCCACAGGTAGGACGGTCCTCTTGCAGGTGAAATGTCATTTGCCACATTTTGCAGAGTATTAGTCCAAACCTATATTTGGTTGGCACCTGTGCTCCAGAACTGGCATCCCACCTTGTGAGAAGGCAGCATGCCACTCTGACAGATGGGGAGGAATGTGAGCATGCCAGCAAACCAGTGTATGCATCAAGGGGTCACATTTCTCTCCAGGAATGTTGAAATACCGGTACATGCAGAGCTTCTGTATCTGAGGCACACGTGTTTCTTGGCAACGACCAAAGTTCCTGCTGAATATCTTGGCATGGGACGCAAGGAAGCTTAGTGAATTTTCATGG
Source organism: Acanthiza pusilla (assembly GCA_036630365.1). Lineage (NCBI taxonomy): Eukaryota > Metazoa > Chordata > Aves > Passeriformes > Acanthizidae > Acanthiza > Acanthiza pusilla. Next base: position 18,454,300 of record JAXCHO010000006.1, read on the forward strand.
CTTTCATAGGGTTTCTACACCACGGGAGCCTACATATAATTTCTGCTAAGAATGGCCCTGTGAATGTAAACAGAAGAGGGAATATATTTTGCAGATTATTCTTTCTTATTAATAGATTAAGAACTGTTAAAATGCCATCATAGCTTTCATAGATAATGATTCTTTTGATTAGTTAATGGTTGGTTTATCCTGGTCTGAGAGCAATAGAACGTGTGGTTTGGCAATCAACCCAAAATGCGAATGTCACAGCTTAAACTTCTACCATTTCTTTCTTGTACTTTATTTTATTTTAACTTAAAAGTAGATTCTGGAATCCCATCACACTTTTGTGCTTCATCAAGAAATTAGCTTTTTTCTGTGTTCCCCCAAATGATATAATGTATTCAAATTAACACTGGGATGTTCCTTTCTTTTGCTAAAGGTAATTCTGAATGGTTTATTTCAGTGTTTTTACTTTTTTCCTCCAGAATTACTGTAAAGCTTTTCTATTTCATCCATTACAGCACAGTGTTTTTCACATTTGAATAGCTGCATCAACATGAATCCTTTATAAGGACCTTAAAAACAAACTTTGCCAAGTCCCAGAATACAGAAGCTGATTCACATCCCAATACTCAGCTGCCTCATGAATAAAGGAGAGTCTGTGCCTGACACTTTGAAGCTGTAGCTGTTAAACCATACAGACTATTTACCTCAATAAATCATTATAAGAAACTAAGGTACAATTATACCCACAGAGAAATAGAATTCAAAACACTGATTTATGTGGTTCAGTGCCTGTTCCTTTTTCCATCATGTTTTGAATTTTATGCATGTTTGTCATCTTTGGCTGCTTCCATGTATCTTTAAACTAATGGGTCTTGCTTTTTTAACATTCCTCATTAGGTTTGTTATTTTACTTTGACATACAGACATGATTTGCACGCTGTACAAAGTTTTACATTTAAAATTAACTATCTAATTTCTTATGCTATAGACCAAAAATGGAAAATGTTAGTAATTCGTTTAAACTAACATACACCCTTCTCTGCTTAATTTGTGACCATCTAAGCTGAAATTCCATATTAGCTGAGAATTTTTTTGTTGCTTGTTTGTGAAATCTGCAGAGAAAGCACTGTACAAAGGAATCTGTCATTGTGCTTTTCAGAATGTGCCTGCTAATCGCAAGGAGATGGAAGCATAGGAAGTTACATTTGGAGTAATTTCCTCAATTTCTTTACCCCTTGAAGAGGCAAAATGAATTTAAAAGATAGAAATTCAGTAAGATGAAAGTGCAGCCTCAGAGGGAGGAATGGCACTGAAACCAACAAATAATTCCATATGAAATGGTAGGAGTAAGGTAAATATATCTAGGAAGGGAAGTCCGAGAGCAGCCACAGACTCTGTTGGGCCACCCAAGCCTTCAAGAGAGTTCAGTGTTGTTCTGTAGAGCTACAGGGTGGGGAGTGATTTAATAACCAATAAATGTTCCTCAATGAAACTTCAGAAAGTCACCAAATATTTGAAAAAACATTTATATATGAACAATAGTAAATATGCTGCAGTTCCAAATGCTTTATGCCTTGTTAATAACTTTCAATGCTGATACTTAGGTGGATCCAAATGGTCTGGAGCAAGGGTGTATCAGGCCACCTGCCTGATCCCAGGGGTTTGGATCAGAGTAGTGCTTGTCTGCATTGTTGAGAGGGAGTTATAAATCCATAATTATTTCTGAAGTGATTTGTAACATGAAGGTTTTTAGGCCATGTGTACCTTTCATCTATCCAGTGTAAAAAGCTGTACCTGTTGTAGACAGGTTTGGCCATTTCAAACTATTTTTGCTTTACAGTTGATAACAGAGATCTGACTGCTCCAACTAAGTGCTCCATCTGTATTTTCATTATCTTACACTGCATTTCGTAAGATATTCAATTCATAAGGGACTATGCATCTATAATCTTTATATAAGACATGAGTAACAGCACACAGTCTTTTTCATGGGCTCTGTGATTTGCATATATACGTGTGTATATATATACATATATATGCATATGTATACATATATATGTATATGTATGTATATATATGTATATACATATATATGTGTTTGTATATATATACACACACACATATGTATATATACATATATGTATGTAAACTTCTTACTTTTTCTTGTGTTTTTCTCTCTATGAATCTACAGGAATGTTTTGAGGAAAAAATATTATACCTAAAAATTTCCACGTGCAAATGATGTTATTTATCCAGCACTAAAAACTCATGTAGAGTATTCCATAACCTTGTCCCCAGTGGTCCAAGGATCTATGACATACTGCTTTTATAGTCTGCTAACATTTAAAACGTTTCTGTCATCATATCCATGGAGTTAATAATATTTTTATACCATTGAAGTAGAGGATTGCTTTGCAGTACAAGTCACATGGTAGCCACGCTATGAACATTTCCACTGCTTACAGAGCAATCTGTTTATAAACACATTTTATATCTGTTGAAATTACTTTAATAAATGACATATTCTAGGGCTTTGTAATACCTAAATTTTGTTTTTCGTCAGTTCCTAGTGCCCTAGAATAGACATCCCTGCTCAACTATAAAAATAGCAATGTCATCAATGATTAAAGATTCTTAGTACATATTTCCATTCATTTAAAAATTATTAATGTTTCACATTGTTTCATAGCTCAGTGCTACCAAGTAACGAAGAGCCATTGCATTTTGCAATCTACAGAAAAGAATCTCATCCTAAGTTGAAAGAAATTCTGAAACATTTTCAGCACTTTTAAAAATTTCAAATATATACTAGGTTATGTTGGCTCAGGTGATCTTGAATCTTTGGTCTTTCAGTTTTCTGAGCAATAAATAGAAATACATCCTGAATAATATTTTAAAACATCCAAAGTTAGGGGTTGTTCACCGTGAATACTGCAACACCTTCTCAGCTACTGTGATGCTGCAGAAGCTCAGGGCGTTCTGCCAGAACTCTCAGCAGAGACTGACTACTATATCTGAAACTTTCCATCAGTTCTCAAACAATACCCATAAAAAAATTAATTCCTAGTAAAATCTCTTACCAAAACTTCTAAGGGCCATGTACTCTTTCAGATTTGTGTTGGGTTTGAAATATGGGTTCTAGAGTTTGGCTGTGCAGGTTGTGTTTTATTTCAGTAATTGTGCAGGAGTAGCCAGGATGTGGCTGCAACTTTAGCAGTGTAGAAAGGTCATGTCCGTCTTCCCCAATGAGGAACTTCATATGTAGAAAGCAGCCTTATGATCTCATCACAGTACAGGGCTTGAGCTGATTAAATTAAATCAGTGTAATTAGGCATAACTTTTGTATGTAGACAAATCTTCAGCATTGCATGAACACAGACCAAGAATAAACTTGCTCAGTTTACAAAACAGGCTGTTAGTTGCAGCCTATCATGCAAATAGGGAGATGGGTTTTTAAATAAACTTAATGAGTTAATGATGCAACACTGGATGTGTTAAGGAGGGCAAGATATGTCCCAGGAAAACACTGTGAATATTTACCTTAGGCACCTGAACCAATTTGTTGAGGTTACCTAGGATGATATTTTTGTGGCTAGTTTGCGAAAGTAGTAGCAGTAAGGAAATACAGTTTTCTGTGGGTTTTTTCCAAGCTTGTCTTCTATTAGCAGATGCCTTTCACTCACCAAAACTTTAAATTCAAACAAAGGTTCTTTAATTCTAGCAATGATTCTTCAGAATATCCAGGGATTACATATAATAGATTGTGAGTATAGCATGAGCAAACAAGGCATCAATAATAACCTTCTAGCATGGTTTTATCTGGATGTAGTGAATTACAAGGAAAACAGTTTTGGATTTTTTCCTAAGTCTCGTGGATCATAGATTGCATGTTTAAAAGTGAAAAGGGAGTAGCCAGACAAAGGAAAAGAAACAACATAAAAAGCCTTAAATTTGCATGGGTTTCATTATGCTGAAATCCTGACCTCAGATCAATAAGAAACCCTTTATCTGACACATATTGAGGGATTATAGACTCAACATTTTAGAGGATGTGTTTGAACAGCATTGACATCAAAACCTTCTGAAAACTGCAGGTGGATTATGAGCTGTGTACTGTTTATATCTGTAAGTACGAGCAGCTGAAGAATTATTTCAGTCCATCTATGCTGCAGTTTTGCAACTATGCTACATTAATTTCTTAGGAAATAATTACTAAGGACTGTGTGTGGGTGCCAGTGTTGGTCAAGTGGTTAAGGCATAGGGACTTGAGAGGTCAGGGTTTTCCTTGAAGTTATGTGACAGATGGTTTTTGTGTGTGGGGTAAATCAAGTCCTTGATTTGTATCTCTGTTTCTCTGTAGGTACAGCACATGTAGATGCAGCAATGTTCTATTGGCAGCGCTCAGTGGGCTGCTATAAGATGTGTTTTAATATTTTTGAAAGGTGTATGTAGTTACTTTTAAAGATAAAATATTGCTGCAATAAGTACTGGGATTTGAAAAATGTTTCATAATGGGTATTGCTGCTCTTCCAAAAAAGTGATGTCTCCCAGGAATCTCTGCTTAGACAGACATGCTGCTTAAGCAGTTGTGTTTGAGATGGACCAATGTAGGCTGCTCTCTACATTTTCAACTATTTAAACAACTTTGGTATGCTGTGGACAGTGTTATAGATGCTGAATACTTTGATGCAATAGTCATTTATTTGAGTGCTTTATTCGCTCTGTAACTTGTTCTGGGACACTAAAAAAAAGTTTATTGGATAATCTCTTACCATAAGGTCTTTCTTGGATAAGCTCTTACCATGTATTCTGTGTTATAAGAAAGGGAATAGACACAAATATGTACCAAAAAGCAAAAAGGAACTTGAAAACTGAAGAGAAGGAAAATGACTGTAATGAACAAACCATTGGATTATATCACCCATGTTATAAACTCAGGGAAATGCTCTAATATTTGATTCGGGAGACACCTATTCTAGAAAGCCTTTGGAAGTCTTTTCAGTGTCCTGTCAATTATTTTAGCAATTTCAACGTCTGTTTCCTATTGGTAGCCAGCTGTCCTAAAATTGAATAATGTGGGTCAATTAGACTTTCAAAGAGGAACTTAGATAATGTATGTCTGTTTTTTCCTTGGTATTCAGGAGGAAAAGGTTTTGCATATTGAAAAAAATCCTGTGACATACTTCTAGAAAGATGTTTATAATATTCCTAAAATTAGTTTTCTGTTAATTTTCATGTCAAATGCAAAGACTTACCAATGGCAGCAGTGTTGTTAATGCAAATCAGGAGAACTGTGGACTAGCGAAAGTAAAAAAAGGAACAGCCTTGGATCTGCTGTTATAATATTCCTTCTGTTTGACAAGTCTATGCATTATGTTTCATGTATGTATTTCATATATACTTTCTGTTTTAAATGAGCATTCAGACTCTCCTTGACTGCCACCGAGAAATACAACATTTAGCTCTGTGTTTAAGTGATGCAGCTTTTTTTTTTTTTTTTTTTTTTTAAATAAAGTTTTGAATCTGTATTTCCTCATGTTTCTGCCAGGATAAATGAAAACTTTCTGTTTTAAGGACTGACGAAAACAGTCAGTCCTTAAACTTAAGGACTTTAGTTTGAAGGACTTAAAAGTCCTTCAAACACATTTCATGTGTGATCAGACTTTAGCAGGTAGGTTTTTAGCATGTCCAAGGCTGTGTAAGGGAAACTTATTTAGAGCTGTTTATTGTTCTGGATGGTGCCTTTAGGCAGCAATAACAATGACAAAATCTTTGCTGGACAAAACAACAGAACATAATTTGGTGATAGCTAAAGTAAAACGGTGGGCAAATATGCTTACAGAAATACAGCAAAAGAAGAAGAATAGATTACCCCTAAAATAAAATCTTACCTTTTCTTGAAAGATTGTTCCGAATTTCAGCAGCTGTGGAATTCTTTCAGGGTGTTTGTGGCTCTAGTACATCTCTATGGAGCTCAACAGAACACATCATTTATCTTCTTTAGCATCTCTGCTAAACAGTATTGCCATTATTTAAAACTATCACTTTGTGGCCTCAGCAGCAGCTTGGTGACTGTAATGGTGATAGCTGTTTGTGTTTGAAGAGGACAGAGATGCTGCTCAAAGATTACACCGAGGCGAGCAGGGGAGCTTTGTCTGAAGTTGTGTTTAAGTGCGGTGCTGGATCTTGGAGTGGGCTTTGATTTCCCTCTTTCCGTAAGGGTTTTGACCTTCTCTGAGCATACATCCTGTACTACTGATCAGTTTTGCTTTGACTGCCACAAAACTCGTGTCTTCTGTCATGGAGGCAAGGATTAGGATTAGAGAAATATCCAATGAAAGAGAGCATTGCACTGTCTGACATAGGAAGAGATGTGCCAGAAAGACCATGAAGAATGCAATTTTTAAATTTCTTTTTTTCTGTGCTGGCCCCTATTAGCTTCTTTTATAATAGGCACTAATTTCACCTGTCAGTGTTAGAAAGCTGTGAATTGTTCTTGCTTTGAGATTATAAATGTTAAGACACTTACACAAAAAATATATATTTATTATTCAGATAGAACAAAAAAAATTAGTTTGTATGATTGAAAGTCTGCTCAACAAAGGTTTTTCTTGGGAAAAAAATCTACAGTAAAATTTGTGACCATGAATTTTGCTAAATCTTAATTAGCAGCTCACTTACAGGTCAGGACTGTGGTCAAGCAAGGTGTTTTTCTATTTTTTTCAAAATGTTTGGATTTCTTCAGGATGTAAAATCATCAATGACTATATTCTATGTATGTGTCTTCCTGTGTCTCCATGCATATAAATATACCTCTATCTAAGTATATCTCTATATTTATCTATAGATATATATCTGTAGGAATGCAAATGTGTGTGTGTGTAATGCAATGGCTGTGATCATATAGCCATTTTCTTACCTTCTCTTTTCCCCACATTCCACACCTTTATTTAGGCATTGCATTCTTTCCTCACTCCTTCTCTTTCTCTTGTCTGTTAAATTTTGGACTCTCCCAGATAGAATCTGCCTTTTACTGTGTACCTTTTGTCTATGAGCAGTGTCTGGTATAATGAGATGGAGTTGTGGATTGGGCTTTCTAGTCTTTGGTCATTTTGTATCACAGCTAAAAGTGACTGAATTTATTATATTGGACTGATGAAAATGGATTCTGAACATTGAACAGTTGAGCAATTCAACAGAGATAACATAAACTTTTACATATGGAACAAAATTGACAGACAATGGCTGTTTTTACCTTTGATGGTGGTTTTGTTGTTCTTGGATAATGATATAATTAATTTTTTTATCAATAAAATTAATATTAATAATGTTAAAAGAACAAGTATTTTTTAAGTTTTCTTTTTTTGTTGGCAAAAAAAGTAAGAAATTCTGAATTTAAGGGTACTTATTTGGGAGTGTGTGATAATATGTTGAAGTAAATTAAAACTGCAACATGAAAGGCAAATATTGTTGCACAGTTTTTTTTTTTGGTTTGTTTTTTTTGCAATCTGCTTTAATGAAGTCTCTGTGTGCAATAGATACTGGGAAGCAAGGGGGAAAGTCATTGATAGTGAAATTGTTTACTTGGCTTATAGAACCACCTTTCCAACTTTAGTTCATAAACTTCTGGTCAAAAAAAATTGCTTGAAAATGTTTTTCTTGGTAAAGGCTAAAATAATAAATTACAGTGCCTACTGGAATTATGTATATCTGTTATTTTTGTATGTTATGAGTAGCAGATTGGAACCATAACTGTTTCCATTTTAAAGTACAACTTTTCAATGTGTAAATAGGTAAGTACTGTATATTTAAAATAACTTTAAAATTGTAAGAAAGACACCAAAATATAGTACATAACTATTTATAATTTAATTAAGAATTCTTAGCTTCACATATTCATATCTGTAATTCCTGAGAAACATGTAGAGTGTATGTGTACTTGCAAGTACTTTTAATAGTTGTACAGGAAAAGAGGTTCTAGTCCAGGACATTATGAATTTAAAAAAACCCTTCAGTGTAGAGCAGTTTTAAATTTGCACACGGTCCTATAAGCAACCCAGTTCATATTCTTGCATTGTAATTAGTTGATTTGTAATCCTGGTGACGCTTTAGGAAGGAGGAATTTGTTTGGATTTCTCTTTGTTTTCTAAGGATTTAAACTTTTATCTGTCTTTCCACAGGAGAGCTAAGATTTTGGATGAGTTGAAGATGGCTTCAGTCTGTTAAAAAAAACAAAACCAAAACGACCTTAGTTTCTAGGGTCCTGGTGTGTTGGTAACTACTTTAAAGTTTTTGTAATACTAAAATAAGGTAATTAATAAAATAAGGCAATTTATATTTGCTGTACTGATATGCATTTGCAAATCTTAAATTCACTGTGTTTTGGGGGTTTTTTATTACTTCCTTTTCATGGTACCAAAACATTTCTTAATGTATTACAGGAGGTGAGTGACAATCCAGCGGATTTTGAAAGATCATTGATTACCCATGAATTCTTCCAGTGACCAACATTCAATAAAGAGGACATTTGATATCATGAACTCGTTACAGAAGGAGACCAGTGATCTCTGCTCACTTGTAATAACCTTTTATGGTAAGAAGGGTGTTACTGTTTTGGAATACTATATGTGATCTAGTAAATTAAGTGTTTAGTTCATGTATTATTGTAAAGTTTCCTGCATTTATATAATAATTTGTTGTGATGGCAGGACTGTGAGGAAGCATGGTGGATTGAACAACCCTGTGGTACACAGCATGGGATAATTGCCAAACATTGCCTGGATCATCTGCTCTGACGACAACAGTTCCAGGCTGCCCTCAAAGGTACACAGTTGTATATCTACACATACTGATAAAGAGAATAGTGGTTAAAATCTGGGCACTCCACTCTGTGGAGACTGGCTCTGACAAGAGCTGTCATTTCTAGGTTAAACTAATGTACATGGGGAAGACATTCTGTGGTACTTATATTCTTATTCATATGTCTACTGTTAAGAAGAAACGTCTGCTTCATTGTTATAACGATGAAAAAATGTCTTGTTTCTGACAAATTCCCTAGGGAAATATGTTGAATTGAGTGAATCAGATTTACTAAGTCTGTCCACTAAGGGTGGTTGAATCCTTGAGTTATGCTCCTACTGGCAGTTTGCGTCCAACTGACTTGATCTGCTTGACTAACAAAAATCCAGTTTTGAGGACTGCTAGCAAATGTGTATAAACAAGGCTGAGCAGAAAGAGATGGGAGTTACAGGTGTTTTTTTGTAGTTGAATTGTCAAAGACCATGCTACATTTTCCCAGCCTCAGGGATTCCATCCTATTCTTCCCCATGCCATGCATTTCTCCCTTCCCAGGTTTTTTTCTTCTTGCTCAAGAAGATAGAAAATATAGCAGAGAAATGCTGCTAACAACAACAAATCAATATACATCCAAACTCGATTAACCAAACTACTTTTATTATCTCAGCCAGGGCGGGCCAGTAACAAAAGCTTCAAAAACCAAGTTCCTTACCTTCCCTCTCCTCAATATCTGTACATAGGACCAGAGGACATCATACATGAAACTTACTTCTGAGAAACTTTTATTTCTAGAAAACTGTCATCCAGTAACTCCCCAAATCTGAAAATGTTGATTGATTGTATACAAATGACTTTTGCTCATTTTTCTCTTCCTTGAATTCATCTGACAGCTGATTTCCAGCACTTTCTCCTTGAAGTATCCTTTACACTCTTGGCATACTGCTCTCCACTGCTGTCCTCCAGAAGCAGGCATTTTTATCCCATCATGTTTGTGTTAACCTTTAGCATACCCATACGCTACTTCACTTTTGGACAGCTCTTTTTGTGTGTTCAAATAATTTATACTAATTTCCTAAGTTAGCAGCAGGATACAGGAAGTGGGAGCACAAAAGTATCTATAAATACTGATTTATTCTAATTAGATTCAAAGACCTGCCTATTAGTCAATGTGTATCTGGGAACAGTCCACGTGCCACTTTGTTGTCTGTCAGAGTCCTTCTTTCTGGCCTTCTTGGCAAGTTACATAAACTTTTTCTTAGGTGTTTTCCCCTAAATCAGTGAACAGATTTTATTTTTCTCCTGACTAGTACAATCTTCAGTGGGACAGCTAAACCTACTAACTCATATTTGTTTATTTACATACTTCCAAATAGGCTACTCTGTTTTAGGAATTTATACACCAATCCCTTGTAGCTTCCCAGCAGGTTTTGTCTGCAATTTCCAAATCAATCTTTTACAGAGATTTTTTTATTAGTATTGTTACTGTAGTCAACATACTAGACTTTCTCTGTTTTATTTCCAGTGTGATAGTAATATTAGAAATCTTTTAGTTCTTGACTTTATATCTCCAAAGTATTTTTCTCCTTTCTTTTAAATTCAGTTTTCCAGCACTTCATCATACATACGTAGTTGCCCTTACAAATGTTAGCCAGATGAATCTATTTGTTCTAAAAACTTACATATCCTCAAGTAAGACAATATTCATATTTTATGGGTGTGGGATGGCAGAATTTAGATACTTGCACAGAGAAAAAAGGTACTGTCTTCCACACTACAATTTTTCCAAATGCTAGCTCCTAGTGTTTCTGGTTTCAGTCTTTTCGAATCCCTCTCAAGCTGCTTCTACCTTATCTTCTCATCTACACAATGAAGGCTTAGAAAGGAGAAATTTAGTCACAAGTGGGATCTGTGCAGCTCAGGAATGATTTTTCCTGACCTGTTACATGCTACAGAAACTCTGCTAGATAGCTTTAAGACTGTGAGGCTTTTTTTTTTCTTCTTGACCCTTTCAGTGTTTCAGTAAGAATCCTGATTTTATTTCTCTTGTATTTTGGGAATTTAAACTCCGTATACTCACTCATTCTATCTCAGTGTTTTCAGAGAAAGTGCAGAGGTTTTAAGAAGCTTCTAAGCGGTCAGGCTGGCTCCGGCTCTGGGTCCATCACAGCTGGAGTTGATCTAAGTTTGGGCTGCCTTGTCCTCTTCTCTATTGGCTCTGGCTCTGTGTTTCCACCTTCTGCGCTGTGCTGGCACTGGCTCTTGTCTGATCCTTGTGTGAATTGCTCCTTGGAGCAGATCTGCCTGAAAAATTTTTTTGTTTCGTTGTTGTTCTTTTTTTTTTTTCCCCTTTAGTGGGGTTAGCTTACAGACGAGTAGCCTCCCTGGGCTGGCTCCTGCACACTGACGTGGGTGTTAGTGCTGATGCAAGGGAAAGAATAGAAAGCTTTGGTTGGTAGATGAGGCTCTGACGACCTGAACTCTTTGCTGGTTTAAGGCGCCATCGGATCCCACCCGCAGGCTGCAGTTCCACCTTTTCTTTGGACTGATCTCCACACCAGCACCCGTTCACTGCTGCTGTTCTCTCTGGTGCCAGCACTAGTTTTGGTGTAGCTGCACTATTCCAAATCACAACAGACTCCCTCTCCCTGCCCCTCAAAACCACAGCAGTTGCTTCGGCTGACTGAACATGGAGCCATGTAATGTTACTGCTGGCAGTGAGGAGGGAGCAAGAAAAGCAAATATTTTTTTTTAAAAGTAAAAAAGTAAAAAATGTAAATGCCAGTCATTAAGCCACGTAAAGTAACTATGGAATTGCAGCTTGTGAAGTACCTATATATATATATTACATTTTACGAATGAACCATCCTGTTTAGCCTTGACATGACTTTTAAGAAGACTGTTCTTGAATGGAAAATTGTTCTCTCCCACCTCCCTCTCCTCCCACACACAACTCCCAGTTTAAGTCTTTTGGTAGCCACCTGTAAACCCCTGTCAATATAAAGTCCTGCCATCTTTCATATTCCAGGAATCCATTATGTGTTTTTACACATATATACATATACTTCCATTTGTATTTACAGAGAAAATCAATAAAGCGATAGGGTTATGAAAAAAAATACAACTTTAACAGATTTTCATTGAAAATTAATTTCATATGGCTCCCAGAAGCGTGCAACTAAATTCATAGGGAAGGAATAGGCTGATCCTATTGGCATATGGTATGAAGGATGACTGTTCCTTTAGCCTTTTGTACAGATGACGATCTGCCCCGAGATACCCATTCTGGAGTAACGCAAAGCAGGGAATGACAGAAGGTAAATAGTAAGGCTAGACAAGGGTTGCAATTATTGTGCAAGTTGAAATTCATCTCATTTGCCTGAGTATCTTAAATACTGGTCTCTAGCCTAAATTAATTGTTTCTAGGTCATTTTTAAGGTGGGAGAAAGGGATGGACTTCTCCAGTGGCAGTTTCTCTTCTACTTCATGGGCCAACTGGGCAATATTGAAATGTGCTATGGTGATACCTCTCTGTATGTATGTATTTGATTATAGAGGAATTCTGCACAATTAGCTTAAACTAGGCAGCTACTTTTAATTTCCTGAACTTTCATGAGCTATAAACTAAGATTGAGGCTCAATTATCATATGCACAAATTTTTATCCCCTTTTAAGTGTGGAAAACCTTTATATGACTGTCAGCTTTTTTGTATTAGCTAACTGCAAATATTTCATCAACTTATTAGTTACTCTTTACACAGACAGAACTACATCCACTTATAAGAAGTTCTGAATTTCTAAGAAGTGTAGTGATTTGAACCAGAATTAAATTTTAAGCAAACATCTGAGAAAATACATATTCTTTGGGTTTTACATAAAAAAAAAACAATGCTGGAAACTTTACTGTGTTTTGGCATTAGCTTGCTTATTGGACATAGAGCTATTTATTTAGTCCACTGAGTGTGTTCATGAAACCTTAGTAAATTTTTGAAGTAAAATTTGCAAGTAGCATAAAACTCTAGCTGGCTAATAACAGGATATTCTCTGCATAAGTGTGCTTAAAAATAGTAATTAAAAAAAAATCCAGATTTTAAGGGGTAGTATCTCTGCATTGAAAGGGCAAGAGTCTAAATCTAAATGTAAGTGTAAAAGCTGGAAAAGATTGAACATATGTTATTTCCCACCAGCACAATATTAAATGCAATTATTTTCTTTCTGCTAAAATCTTGAATATATCTTGCAACACAACCTCAAAGAGTCCCCTGCTGCTGTTGATTATAGTGAATCCCACTTCCTGCCACCCAGTAAGTCTTTGCAATTTTCTCTTTTTCGCCACCCTGTGGAGATAAATAATGTATATTAATGTGGAAATATCAACAGTAAAATCTCTTAATATTCTCCACAAAATAAAGCTTCTTTCTAAATCAAGTGATTTGTATAATTCATTAATTTTTTGTGCTAAAAGAAGCAAGTTCCTTAAGTAAGGGCTTTGAAAAGTTTGAATCTCACTCTTGGAAAACAAGTGTGCCAAATACTGTATAGGAGAGGGATGAGATTTTTAGAATTGAAAAAAGGATTTGGTATAGTATACTTCATTTAAACCACAGATTTTAGTGTTTTCCTTACTCAGACTCACTAAATAGGCCTTGAAAAATCCCTGTTTCACTTCCTTTGACCAAGAACCTTAGGAAGTGTGTCAGAGAGTTTTGTGTTGTTTTTCAAGAATTGCTCCCTGTGCTGAACATGACTATGGAGGATCTTCTATAAAGGGTTTGTCATGTGTGGCTGCGATAAATGCGTGCATTCAAATCTAATACATTGCTAATTCCACACTCAACTCTCCCCACATTTGTACATTAAAAAAACAACATGATAAATTTCCTTTGCAATTCTAAGATTTTGAAAAGACAAGAAAAGCAAAGGCAGAAGCTGTGACCCCCTGAATACTGGTTTACAATCGAGGCTGAGGTTTCAGTGCTTAAGTGGAAAATTGCCATACTAAAGAAATGATTGCTTGCTGACTATACGAGTTGAGGATCTGGGGTGTGTGTGACCATATTGATTCTAAAGCGCTCTCTTTTTGCTTAACATGTTTTTCCTTTTAATTCCAACTTCCAGGAACATGGGCTCCTTTGATGAACACTGTAAACATTTCCTAAGTTAATTAAAAAAAACCCCAACCCTATAATGCTAACCTTGGCCATACCTTTCTATTGCTTAAATGAGAAAACTAATTGAAAGAAATGTTCAAACCAGAAAAAAAGAAAAATGGAAAAAAAAATATTAAAAAAAGAAAGGAAGAACACCCCCAGAAGAGAACCCTTAGTCACGACCATTGCAGATGGTAGTCTGAGAAATCTAACCACTCCATATTATTAAAATGCCATCAAATTAAAATAACGGCAAAATACTGAGACAGAGGCAAATTGCATTCCCTCCTCTGTGGTTGTGGCAGGCCAGTAGTGAAGGACCCAGCCAGGAGCTTAATTTCTGTGGGAAGGAGGGGAGGGAGAAGGGAGGATACCTTTTGTGTTTCTGGGTTGGGGAATGTGGTTCTAGAAAGAGTGGGCAGTTGTGAGCTGCATTTTATTGGTTGGTTTGGTACCTGGCTGTAGTGCAGCACCAGTGCAGGCTATTACTGACTGGAGAAGCTGTTTCCTTCTTTTGTCCCCTTCTGCTCTACCAATAACAGCTGCTGGAAAGGTATTTTCCCCGTGGTGTTTTGTTGAAAGGTAGACAAAATATTTTCAATTATCCCTTGCTGTTAGATTTCTGTGTAAATAATTTGTGTTATGGTAAAAATCCATCCAAGGCAGGAAGACGGTTTGCTACTTTCAGCCCCAATTCTGTAAACATTTCTATGCATGTTTGGTTTTCACCATGTGAGCAGTATCCATTTGGGTGAAGTTAAGGATGGCTGTAGCTGCATGTTGGAAACTTGACCTACTTTGCATATCATTATGCATGTAGCACAATTTTAGTCCAAGGGAGTATCCCAGGGATGGGAAGTCTGAGTTGTGGACGAGTCCATCGAGGAAATGAAATCTGGCCAACTAATATGAATTAAATATTCTTGTACTTTAGTGTAATATATTCATTCACAACTGGAGAAGTAGTAGGAATAACATAAGCATTAACAAAAATTAGAATTTATTCAGTGGCTGAGGCAGTAACCAAAAGCGGCTTTGATGGTGGCAACACATAGGTGATTTATGAGTACCTTTTATGATTAGACTGGCAGATTTTGGAATGACTCTACACTTTGCAAAGAGAGCTTTGTTTTGAAAATGTAGATATGATAATACTTCAAAAAATTTTAATGTCAAGTCAGCTATACATTGTCTTACTTGTACGAGAACATTGTAATAACAATATTTAAAAATCCTTCTATTGGATGTGATGGAGGATTTTAAGTGTGAAGGCTGCAGCTCATTACTAACTGTGAGTATTTCTACACATTATCTATTCCATTAACTTAGTTCCTGATACTGCAGAAGTTTAGATG
This sequence comes from Acanthiza pusilla, assembly GCA_036630365.1. Classification (NCBI taxonomy): domain Eukaryota; kingdom Metazoa; phylum Chordata; class Aves; order Passeriformes; family Acanthizidae; genus Acanthiza; species Acanthiza pusilla. Next base: position 18,469,586 of record JAXCHO010000006.1, read on the forward strand.
CCCAGAATTATAGAGTGAATAATTCTATTAGAGTAAATGGGACTCCTACAAATGTGTGAAGTGAAATGTGCGTGTGAAACAAGCGGGGCTGGGGCTTTTAATGGTAATCTTGTTATGCATAAATATAATTGGCACGTGAGTAGTCTTTCATGAATTATGTCCCCCAACAGGCTTCCTCCCTGCAGAGAAACAGGGTAAGATGCAAAGTCCAAAAAGGGTAGGCCCCAGGATTTTAGAGACATATGCCCTCATTCACACGTATCCGATAGAAGCAGATATGGATCTGTCTAAATTGAGCTTGAGGCAGGCATTCTTAGCATTTTTTCTACTCAAGTGACTTGGTGTAAGTGACTTGTTCAAAAACACTCTGTAGGTTTGTAGCACAGCCAGGAATAGAACCCACATCTCCTGACTCACAGTTATAGACCAGACTTCTGCTTAAATTTGTGTGAAAAGTTAATTGGCCATGTTTTTGTATGAGGGGGAATTTATTAATATTGTTGCTACCGTAGAGTGTTTTGTAATTTTCTTTATATGAACCCATTCAATAAAGGTGTAGAGCTGAACGTGAGCTTACTGTGAGTAGATGCAGAGCATCTGGTTTATACAAATGGTTTCCCACCAAAAAGGAAAACTTGGAACTGTAGATTTTTAATGCACAGATCTTGTGCTGTTGCAATGTTAAGAAGTCCTTGTTGTTATGAATGTGCATTATGAGTATATTGTACACAGTCCTGGTATGCAAATGTGTAGCATTCAGAGAAGTGAAATAATTCTGTGTTATTATTATCTTTGTAAATTGCATCTTAAGAGTTTGTTGAGGACTTTACGACGGCAGTTTTCTATAGTCACAGCTATACAGCACAAAGTGTTTCTTTCATTATTAACAACAACTGAGCCAATGAAAATGCTTTTAAATATACACCAGACAAGCAGTTATCCAGCTCTTCCTTCTTACCATCCACAAACCATCTTTTAGCATCTTATAAACGAGCATGTAAAATAGCTTTGTAAACATCTGCTTTTCATTGTTAATTGTCAGGGAAAACTGGAGATTTAAATGCTTCTTTTGTAGCATTCCTTAATCCTATCAGAAAGGAGAGCTCTAGATGCTTCTCCTTTCTCACTGCAGAGAGCTTCCGTAGGCTGAGGGCTTTCTTCTTTTTTCCTTTCCTTTTCTGGGGGGGGGGTTTGTTTTTAATATTGATAGTTTTTATTTACTTACAGCTTGTTTCACATCTCAGTTTGAAAGGTCCTGCACATTCTAGTCCGTGTGGCAACTCAGTGAATTTAAACAGAATATACTATGTAATTATTGATTGCTGTATAAAATGTGTTGAAAATCTACATTTTTTTCTCATTACGATCTGCTCAGTATTTCCTTTCACATATAAACTATCAGATTAAGTATTGTCTCATACATACACAATAAGAAAACAGGAGCATATGTTCATACTGTCCTATAATAGAAAAATAAAATAAATTTTACACTGCTACAATACAATTACTATTTTTTAAGGAACACTGCCTTTATTTTGGTTAGCTTTTCTGTTCTAATAATCAAGTCATTAATGTCAGTTGAGTGTGTCTGGCAATGATTTACTTAAGGTAGCATTCATAACACACAGTAGCTGCATTATAGAGGAAAAATAAATCTATTCATGTTACATTTCCTACCTTTAGAGCTTTTTAAAAAATCTTGTATTGTGGTCCTGGATTTGTAACATTTGACTTTTTTCTTCTTGCACACACAAAAGGAACATTGATGATTTGAAACTATTTCATGTTTTGTATTTCTTAAGCAAGAATAAATCCTTTTTTACTTTTTTCCCCCCAAATCTGCTTAATTTGGGAAAAGATACTTTATTCACTTAGAATTTGAATGTTTTTGTAGCTTTTGTATTTTAATTCTGACGTTTTGAAATCAAAGTCTGCTTAACTAATTTCTCCAGCACAGTTATTATTTTAGAATAATTTAGATTTCTCCCTGTTTTGTTAATTAAATAATAATTGAAGGGTACCATTACCTATTAATGTTTTTATGCCTGCTATTCAATATTTACTTCTAGAACTTCCTAAAAGAATTGTTACACGGACCTCAGCATCACTGCATGTAAAATTAATTGAAATGACATATTGTTGCAGTTTCTATGACAACCATATCATGATGCTGATGCTCTCAAAAATTTATAAACTACTATTTCAACTATGCTAATAGCACTGAGTAGAGCTAACATTTATTTACTTAATATTCTGATTAGAATCAAGATTTTAATACTTCATTTAAAAAAATCAGAAAAAGGTGTATGCCGGTATTTTTCGTTTGTCTGATGTTGGTTTTTTTTTTTTAAGGAATTCTGGCTTTCTGTGAGGACCTTTTTAAAATCTAACTCTGCTACGTAATGTTGATGAAGAGCTTATTCACTCAAGACAAAGAGAATGTATATCATTACTCACAAACTTTTAAATACGACATTCCAAAATAACTCTTGCAGTGCAATCCACTGCAAAAACCAGTCTTGTTTTGCTAATGGAATATTTAAAGCCAATTTATTCCTGTTTCTATTGTCCTAGATGCTAAACCTCAAATGCTTGTGACATGAGAGTACTGATTCGCTGGCATGACTTACATAAATAAAGTCACAAGCTTAAGTGTCTTCATGACCACGCACAGAGTTATAAATCCCCTAAAAATATTTACTTACATTGCTGCCTTGTTTTATTGTAAATGTGAAATATGAAAAGGCTTTGCCTGGTAACTTGAATTTTTTTTTTCCATATTAAATACATACCTTTAGTATAATCACCTTATTCCATCAATCTGCAGGCTTTTAGAAGTTAGCTGATTTTAATGCTTTGACAGGGAACTCTATTACTCAGGCAACACTCACGTTGGAATCAATGAGTGTTTTACTTGAGTAAAAAATTTAGGACCAATGTAAGATGCCGTATTCAAGTTACTTCATAATTATATAGATTGAAGTGACTTAAAAAATAGTGAGCTTTGCTCTCCAAACATAGTCATTTTATCCAGTGTAACTTGCACTTATTAAAAAAGTGTGTTTTCTATTCAAAATGCGTGATTCTCATGTATAAGACTTATTGATCATTGATCCAAATAGGAAATAAAACACCTTGATCTTTCAGTCATTTGTCTTAGGAAGATTCCAAAACAGTCAAATCACATTTACTTCACTTCAGTCTTAAATCTGATATTACACTGGAAAAACATTTCATATAATTGAATGTTCAAATACGTTGAGATCATGTAGCATTTCAGCTTTACCAGTTTGAATACTTTCAGCAGTTTCTGCCCAATGTTCCCGGTTTAGTAAGCTATATTTAAACATGTTTTGAAAGATTTATACAGTGATTTGCTTCTTAGTCAACTTTGTTGCAAGAAGTTACTACTGCGTATTTGGGTTAGAAAATGTGAAGTGCCCGAAGAGGAGGGGAGGGAGGACATGGCCATACTGCCCATGTAGGATATTCCATGACATTTATAAGCTCCAAACAAAATTGCACAGTCCAAAACAACTCTGTACCCCAAAATTTCTTTGTAGACATTTTAACCTCTTGTCTTGGTATTTTCTAAACAGTTGTTCCTTTCCAGCATCATCATTCAGATTCTCTTTATGGAAAGCACGCGCTTTACATACATAGGACTTGAGCTTCTGGATGAAACACCTGGCAGTGACACGAGCCTACAAGATTAGGCCATATTATCACAAATCCAAAGGAACATCTTGAAACCAAAGCAATTTATAAGTGCACAGTGGTAGTAATATAAAATACAAAATCATTGGCCTATCTTGAGGATTCCTTTTATTTCTGTACATGTGGCGTGTATATGTGGCTAAGTGGTAATGCATTTATTTGCAGTGTGGGCCAGTCTTCAGGTCAAAGACAGCTTTGTTTATTTATTCTAGCCTTCAGGGTTGTTTTTTGCTATTTTTGTTTAGTTTTATTTGGGTCTCTTTGTTTGTTTGGATTTTTTTTTTTTTTACATAGTATCTTTTTTGTAGCACAATAGTTTTGTCAGGGACTTTGAAAATTGTGCTTTCCTGGTGGGGTTATTTTATATTTGAGGGGGGTGAGCATATAAAACAAAAATAAACTGATGGAATAATTGCAGTGTTACAATTGAAAGCCTATACATGCTCTGTTGAATTCCAGCATGTGCTGTCAGAATGGGACATTGCCAGTGAGAAAATAAAAGCGCCGTGGTGTGCTGATAGGGGTTTACAGTCATGATGTTTTAGCAAGGGCTTTTCTGTCACTGAGATTCTAGGGAAATATCGTCAGCAACTTTCATCTTTATACCACTGACTTAGAGCTTACTCTGGGCTGGAATATAGAATAGGGCTGCTGTGAGCTTTAAGGGGGTCCTCTAGCACGAGTCCCCTCCCAGCCCCTCAAATGTGTGTGCGGATATAGCTCTACCTGACATACACCTTCTTGCCTTTCCTCATTCGCAAGACAAGCTCTGCTATTCCCAGCTGAAGCTGGGAAAATTGGTCTGATATGTGAGGCTACACAGGTGCATGCTCAAGGAAGAGATGCCTTAGCATGAGTGTGATGATTGCTTTAAACATCTCTTGTATGGCTTTGGGTTGCTTCTGAAACAGTAGGTTTAAAATCACTGTTAATCTTGAGCTGCCTTTTTGTATGTTCGTGGTGTTTTATGGTCACCCTGTTGTACAGAGATGGGAGTAGAAAAATGATTAAGATGACAAACAGGCAAATCCAGCTGTTAGGTGAAATTCCCAGAATAGGAGGAGCAGATGCATTTCAGTGGAAATGTCTGCACCTTCCACAGTCACGCTACTGTTTTCCTACTTTTACTCTATATGAAAAGCATCAACTATCCAATCTTAAGGTGATTCCTAATCACAGCTGAATGTAGTTGCCTTTTTTTGGAGCTTGTTATTAGTGTTGTCATGGTTCAGGTGTGGAGCTTACTCTGCCAGTGCAACTAGTAGCTGGGAGTTAAGTGACTTCAACCTTGCCGGCGGAGCTAGTGCTTTTCTGGGTGCCAGGATGCCTTGAGATGATGGATGCTTTCCAGTAGCTGGGATGCTTTCCACCAGCTGCTAATAGCCTCATGAGAGGAACCCCCTTCTGAGTTAAAGCTTTTCATGAGAGGTAAGTGATGTGTTGTGCCCTTATATAAATGGATCTATCTCCTGCAGTAGATTCATTTCCATAGCTTTTGTGTGCCAGGAGCGTGCCTGAGGAACTCATCGTGCCGAGCCTTGTCCACAACTTTTAGCAGTGTCACCCCAAGTACTGTCCATGGGTGGTGACAGCCTAGTCTTTCTTTTCTTTTTTCCCATTCTCTTTCCATTAATATAAATATAACCAAAACCCCAGCCTCAGACTTGTAGTCAACTAAAATACTCGAGAAGGAAAATCTTCTAGGAAAGCCCGGGCAGTGCAAGACACTGGGGCCGGGGAAGAAGACAGAAGGAGGATGGCCAGAGGAGCCAGGAGTGCTCCCTGGCACACGCTCCGAGGGGACACTGCCTTCCAGCAGGAGATCGGAGGGGATTTACAGAGAGCGGTGCCGGCGGGAGGAGTGGGCCGGGATGCGCTCTGCCCTACTCACCCCAATTCCCTGGGGGGCACCCCGCGGAGGCGAGACAGGCGAAGGAGGGAGAAAGTCTCGGGGCAGGTGCTTAAGGAAAACCAACAGCGGTGTGGTGCTTTCGCTTTGTGTATTCCCATCTCCCTCAATCCTCCTTAAATTCTCCCCGTCTTTCTCCGGCCTGCCAGAGCGGGCGGGAGGGAGCGGCGTGCGCTGTCCGGGAGCCCCGGGGGCTGCGGGCTGCCCGCGGCGGAGTCCCAACCACCCCGCCCGTCCTCGGCGGGGTCCCCGCTCCGCGGCGCGTTCGGCTGCGGGACGCGCCCCGGGAGCGCGGCGGGCGCTCGGTGCGGGGCCCGCGGCCGCCTCACGGTGGCGCGGTAAGCACATGGACAGGCCCGGGCCGCCGGGAGCGCGCTCCGCGCTGCTTCATCGCAATAGCAGTCCCGCTAATGTTTCGGATAAATCAAACCGCTGCTACAGCGGCGCAGGGACGGCGGGTGCGCGATGCTCCGCGCCGGCGGAAGGTGTTTCAGCCTGTCCGGTCGGCGCAGAGCCCGGCGGCATAGGAGCGAGGGTCCGCGGCATGTGAAGAGCGCGGTCTCACCTGGGGTTAGTTTCCCCCTCCCCCTCTCCGTCTCACTCCTCCCCCAACCCCCCAGGAGAAGTTTGCAAAGAATGTGATGGAGAGTGTAAAGCAGCAGATGCCGACGTTAAGCTCCGGCTCGGTTCGGGCACAAGGAGCCGAGCCACAGCCCCGAGCCACCGCCCTCATTAGCACAGCAGCGTGCCCCTGGCACCCGGGGTACCCGTGGGGGGACAAACACAATATAGAGTCATCTTACCTCCGAGCCGAGGGAGCAGCCTGAGAGGCAGGAGCGGGAGCAGCGCGGCTCCTGCATCCCGCCCCGGCCGGTCCGTCACCGCGCTCCGGCAGCGCCGCCGCGCCCGCCCCGCCGGGCTCCGCTCCCGCCGGGCTCCCCCCGCCCCCGGCGGGCAGTCCCCCGCCTCAGCCCCGCACACATCCGCGAGTCAGGGGCAGCGTTCCGAGGCAATCCTTGCCGCTGCAAATCTCCCGAGGCTTCTCTCCGCCAGAGCGTGGAACAAAATTGCCGGTTCCCCTGAGTTTTTGTCAGGCTGTGCTGGCGCTCGGGAGCAGGTAAGGCGGCTGCTGGCTGCCAGCGATCCCCGCTGCACTTGCAGCGAGCAGCAGGAGCCGGTGGAAGTGGGAGTGTGGTCTGCTCTTCATTAGGGAGGGGGGAACGGACCCTGGAGGTGATGCAGTGAAACACTTCTACTCCCTTGCATTGTGTTTGTCACAGATCACGGGCGCTCTCCTTTTATAACATTCACTTCAAGCATTCTCAAACCCAACCGGAATAAGTTCTGATCCTCCCCTTTAGTTTACATTGGGGTTGTCAAAGGATTAAATAAATGAAACTTTATTTGACCGTGGAGTTTACAGACCCTGGGATCCCTGCGCGCTCTGGCCTTATTCTAATTCTATAGCGGTAATTACCCTTCGTTTCTTTAAGTGCAATAGATTTATTGCCTTAGAGACTATGCACAGTTTGATTGAATTATTCATTTTTTTTCTTTGGTGTAGACTGCATCTGGGGACTGATGTGACGTGTAGATTTTTTTTTCAGGAACAAAGGGAATGTGGAAATGAAAGAGAGAGGGAGAGAGAGGCTGGCAGATGTGATGAGATGCGGTGAAGGTGTATCCAGCTTGGCACTCCCACTCCTCTCTTCTCCTCTCATTGCAGCCCTGGGTGACTCTCAGGCTAACACAAACAGCTTTTCTTCCGCAGCCTGCCCTCTGTCACTGTAAGTACAACAGCCTTCTCTTATCAGCATGCAAATTCCAGCCACTCACTACCTTAGCCTGGTGTTTGCACTTTAGATTTACAGAGGGGACCTTTAAAATGAACTTTCCGAGACAGGAAGGGGTTTTCATGTCGAACTTGCTTTTATTTTCTTTGTAAAAGTTTATGTGGTTTTTCCAGTTCTCTCCCCCCCCCTTTTTTTTTTTTTTTTTTTTTTTTTTTTTTTTTTTTGAGCGGTGGGGGCGTGGAGCGGGGAGATTGTTGCTGCGGCTTTTCCCTTCACTATCAAGATGATGCACAGTTTAAAATGAAATTAAAATTTCCTTGATCCTCATTCTGCCAAAACAATACGTTTTGTTGGCAGATGACGCTGTAAGGAATTCAGAGTTTTTGTTTTCAGGCAGATCTTTAGCTTTGAGTGTTACAAAATGCAAACGTCCCCTAAATTTTGAGGAGTTCGCCAGAGGTTCTTGTTCTAGGGGAACTCATATCAGCTGATGGGTTTGCTTTTGAAGAAACGTACAGTAATATGCTTCTATCTAGTCTAACAAAACTTTTTCCCAAGCAGATGATCAGGCTTTAACTTCTTTAGCTTTCTCTCAGATGCTGTTGATTATTTTGCAAAAGTTTCTCTGCACATCTTTAGCAAGCCTATAAAAAGCCTTCCTTGTCGGACAGTGTCCGCAGAGGGAATTTATAAACATGCCTCTTAATTGTCCGGCATTAACTGGGGAGAGAGGACAGTTTAGAACTGGGTGAATGACTTTTAAAGTGAAATTTCTTGCCCTTTGAATCAAAAACTTCTGAGACTGTTCCGCCAACTGTCCAGGAGTTGCAGGTTTGTTGCTCATGTTAAAGATGCGGTATGTGCAACTTAGCACACAGACAGGTTGCCTCGCTTGTTGAATATCACTTTAACGCGTTTAATGAGACACACGGCGCAAAATGCCATGACAGCTGTGCACAGGTAAGTGCCCCGACGTGATGTGAGCGCCTGCGGTTCCTTCCCTGTGCATGGACTCCCAGCAGGTCAGCATCCCTCCTCAACATCTGTCTGAGCTGCCTGGCTTTAGCCTTAATGAAGCCAAAGCAAGGGCAGTAATTTCAAACGCGGTTTCTAATCGTGGGGTAACACTAAAAGTAAAAGCGTTTTCTTGTTTCTCGGCACGTGTATACGGATCCGCACGGCGGGTGTTCACTTATGCAAACAAAGAAGGAAGCACAATTATCCCCGTGCAGCGCACACACACACACACGCACATTTGCATACAATGCCCAAGGAATCCTCTTTTCCTGCCGCCGAGAAGTTGCCTCTCTCCGGCACTGTGAGTTACATCTGTAACTTAATTGATCACACAGGGGAAGCAACAAGCTGGAGAGCGTTCCTTGCGCTCGGCGTGGGAGCGTGGCCGCATCCCTGCCGTGTCCTGCCCCAACCCAGTGTCATTCCCTGCACTGGAATTTCGGGAGTGCAGCGGGAAGCTCCCCCGATTTGGAGCTAGGTGGGCGGTTGGATTTATCTGATGCCTTAATTATCTCTCGTCCCGTTCCCGCTTCATGTTTAATAAGGAAGACGCTACATTTGAGGAGTGCTTGGGTTTTTTTTTTTCCTGTCTGTTTCTTGGAAGAAAAAAAACTTCCAGTAACAAATTACTGGAGTTGCAGACTGAGACAGGATATTCGTCCTTGTATTCTGATTTACACCTCTTTTCTTACATAGCTAATTTTAAATTTTTTTTTCTTTTTTTGCGTGCCAAAGCTACACTAGTTGTGCAAAAAGTCAAGGTGTTCCCTTTACTTGCAGCAGGTTTAAATGTGTTACAAGGAAAGCGTTGGTGGCCAATCACGGGAATTCTTATAATTAAAGATTAAAAAGGACAGAGCAATATCTGGAAAGGCAGCTATTTATTGCTGTTAATTCCACACACCGGGTAGCAAGGTGAATACTTTGAATTAGCCAAACGCAGGTGAACACAAACTCAGAATTTACAATCATACAATTTCCCCCTGTCTCTGAATTTCACTTTTTTATTGTCTTTTATTAAAATTGAAAGAATGTATGAAAATTAGCTACTATGCCCTCATCCAGCTAATTTGATGATAAAGCTTTACTGGATAATTATAAAGTTCTATTTCAAGGTGTTTGGTACTTGCCGAATAGGACTTGCTTACTCCTTTTATTATAGTGGAATTGCCAAATTTACTGTATAAAATTGGTCCACTATTCCAAGAGGTTCTGACTTACAACTCATTTTCCCTGAACTCGGCTCGAGAGGGGCGATAGCACCTCGGATAGCAAAGGTAGAGTATGCCATGTGTATGACTCCAGCAGTGTGTCGAGTTTTACAGCTTTTTAACAAAATGAAACAGAGCCAGGTCAGATCTGTCCTGTGCCATCGCGTTAATGCTCAATTTTCATCACGTCCTTCTGAAGCCAGGTTCATTCGCAGTGAGGCTGAGTGTGCTTCTGGGTCTAACCTAGTCTGCAAATTTCTACTTGAGAGAGAAGGAAAGAGAAATCAGGCTCTCTCCTCGTCGTTTTGGCCTCTATAAGTTATGAAGCTATTTTAAAATTAAAAAGTTTGTCTGTTACTAACTGTTCCAGGCGCCTTCTGGAAAATGGGGAGAAAGTGCCAAAAATACAGAGATGAATCAACAACTTCTCTCTCTCTCTCATTTTGTGGGCTTGAGGTTGCTTTCTGCACTCCCATCTTAACAACAGTTTAGCCTAGGTGTGAATAATATCAAAAGAGGGAGACGTTCGCTCTGCAGCGCTGTTTGCCCACCTGATCTGCGGGCCCCTGACAGTTTGAAAGACTCTTTTATGTTTACCTTTGGAATGCAAAAATACAGCAGGGAGACTTTCTTGGGTTTGCAGTACTCTGCCACTGGTTGATTTTCTCCTCAGCTCCTTATAGTTTTCCCTTCTTTCTCCCAGATCTCCCCCCCCCTCCCCAATTAGCACTTCCAAGAGAGCGTGAGTTCCTAAATTGGTATTCAAGCTGATATTCCAGTCCTTATCTGTTGCCTTTTGGTAGGCAGAGAGAGGGGTATTTATATATTGCCGCTGCTAAAATTTCTCGTCGTCGCCACGAGAATCCCAACTTCAGCTCGAGGCCGTCCTAAATCAGTTTTTCCTCTCCGGCCATACCTGTCTTTCCCTTTTCACTGCGCTTACGTTTTACCTCTCTGCTGAATCCATCACTAAATAGTTTGTGGACTCTGAGTGCCTTCTCCTGCCTCCTCTCCCCCAGGTCCCTGTAGCTGGACTCCCCATCTCTAGTGTAATTTATACTTTCCATTTCATCTCTTCCCCCCTCCGCCCCCTCGGCCGTGCTGTGGGATCGGGCTCTTCAGAGTCCCATTTATCAGCTGTCAGTAAGCGCTTGCTGAGTGCTTCCCTCTCGTCGTCCCCTCTCCCTCCCCACGCGGCCAGCCGTTCCCTCCTCCTGCACATCGTCTTTCTCCAGCCTTTTTTTTTTTTTAATTTTATTTTTTGGTGTATCCCGTGAGCCGGCAGGACTCTCCCGGCGTGTGTGTCCCCACGCAGCGCGGCGGGCGGAGGGAGGGCGGAGGGCGGGCCGGCCCCGTATGACACGGCCCCCCCCCGCGCCGCCCCGGCCCCGCGAACCGGCTCTCCCGGGACCCCCCCGCTCCCCCTCCTCCTTTTCCGGCCCCCGCCCCGCCCTCGCACCCCCTCCCCGGTAACTTTCTAGTACCTTTCCTCACCACTCCGGGCAATCAGTGGTCATTAGCGAGAGCAGAGCGGTGTAGGGTTTCATGTGTCTAATGGCCCTGTGAGTGGTGATAGCTGCGCGGGGATGCGGCTGGCAGCCCGCGCCGATTTCACTTTCTGTTTTGTGCTCACTTTCTCCGCAGTTGTTGCTCTCCCCGCTCGCTCCCAGCCTCTCTCTCTCCCTCTCCCTCCCTTCCCCTCTCCCTCCTCTCTCTCCCTGTGTTGTCTCATCTTGCCTGTGCTGTCTGGGCGGGGGAGCCCTGCCTCCTTTTGCCTTCCTCAGATCAATGCCCTGGCCACTCACTTTCTGATGTTGCACGACGGGAAATGCTTTGAATACTTACGACATGGCCGCTCACATTGATTGCCAAGATTGACAGCAGTAACCATCGCCTTCACTTGTTTCAGGAGGAAAAAAAAAAAAATGAACCTGATTGTAACCAAATCTCCAGGCAACCCATCCGCAAACTTCTAACGATCGGGATCCTGCACATCCATGGCCCGGAGAAACACCAGCAGACTCTAGTTCATTTATTTTATTTTATTTTACCGAATTACTACCCATTTATTCCTTTCCCCCTCCCTCCACCCCCCCTTCACCTCCTTCCCTTTCTTTTTTTTTTTTTTTTTTTTTTTTTTTTAATGAAAATTACCGAAGCGCGTTGCAAAAAAAAAAAAAAGGAGGCTCTCCCAGTGCTTTGTGCCACACTGGATCCCGAGGAGGTAACCAGGAAAACCAGCCCTATTGTGTTGTATACCTGTTGTTTGCTGTGGTGTGTAGTGCTGCGTGGCTTGGTGGCGGTGGCGGTGGTTTAATGGGTTTTCGCTGGATTTATGTCGCTTTGCAGGAGAGAATCCGGTTCCCCCTGCGCTGTCTTTAATGGGTTATTAGTTGCAATTGAGTGAAGCAGCAGCGTCCGGAGATAGATCTGTTGTTTAGCTTTTAACATTGCTGAATTCACCCCTTCCCCCCGCCTCCCCCTGCACGATTATTTACTTTTATATCACGAGGGTGTTGTGTTTCTTTTTACTTTCTTTTTTTTTTTTTTTTTCTCCCTTCTCTTTAGGGAAAAGTAGTTATAGTCTCGTCCCCGTGCGAGTTTCCGGGGCTGTTTGAATCCCGAGGTTTCCGAGACGTTAAGGGACCCCAGTACCTTGAAATCACAACACTTTCTCATCCTTCCCGAGTAGAGTTTATTTTAAAATGTAGTGACAGATCAGCGTTGTATTTTAAGATCACCCACGGCAGGCGAACACATGGTGCGGGAAGATATTGTACGTAAGGAACTAACACGAGAGGGAGAAAGAGAGAAAGAGAGGAAAAATAAAATCCGAAATAAATCTTTGAGAGCGGAGCGCTGCTGTCATTGCTCCGAAGTGCTGGCGTGGGTTTCTCCTGGCGGATAACCCCGAGAGACGCGGGATGGAGAAAGGCGAAGGGAGTTTAGTGGTGCTTGTAGGTTCTGCGCTAAGTTTGAGGTGGGTGAGTGCTTTGAAGTTGGCCAGGGACGGCTGCGGGGAGCACACAAAGCTGCGGGAGCGGCGGCGGCGATGCCGCGCTCGGCCACGGCGCGGCGCTGTCCCGAGCAGCCGCCGCGCTCCGCCGCCGCCTTATCTCTCCCGGCAGAGCCTTTGGATAAAGTTATACCGAAAACTTTAAAATCGATATCGCACCCTAATTTGTGATACACAGGGAGGGGGGAAGAAGGCAGTCCATCATCAGAGAGCTCTGTTTACACCCGGGGAAGGGGAGATGCGTGCCGCTTTGTGGCAACAGTCGACTTGGGATTTCTTGCTGCCTTAGCTCTTTGCCGGAGGTCATGCAAATCGACCTTAAAAGAATGCATAAGCCATAAATTAAAATAAACCCTTAGCCAGAGGCTGATCCATAAGTAGACAATACCTAACCTGGACAAAACGGCTTCCTTTGCGAGCTGAAAAAAAGAATAGTGCCTAAACTAAATGCAAAGTAAGTTTTCAGGAAGTATTTCACTTACTATTATTACTGTTATTCTTCTTTTAAAATAAAATAGTGGCAGTTGCAACAAGCTAGCGCAGCTGTTTACAGGCGGTGCTGCAGGATACGAGTGAGGCAAGGTGTGTCTGGCGGAGAGCTTGTTCTTTTCCCGGGTTTCACTACCTTCGAAGCTGTTTATTTTTTTGGACTGGGGATATGAAGCCTCTTTTACCGTACAAGCAATTTGATGTTTTATCTCGGATAATGCTGAAGAGTTTATGGCCAAATCTGGGTTGTCTGCAACTGTCACATGCGCGCACACAAGCTGTGTCTGTATATAATAGTCTCGGGGCTTGTTTTTTTTCCCGCAGTTTTTGACAATTGTTCCATTCATGATCCTGAAAGGAATCATCAGTGGGAGCTAATGAGTGTGCCTCTGCGGCTTGCCCCGCTCCGCGGAGGAGCGGGCACCGGCGCTGCCCGCTCGTGTAATGCATGCACGCGTGTACCGGCGGCGGGGTCGCGGCTGGGTGTAGATACGTGAGAGGGAGAGCAGATAGGCGTGATGCGAGCAGGTACTTCCACGCGTGCAGCGTCAGCCGAGCCGCCAGAGCGTGTCCCCGGCCCGGCAGCCCCCGGCCGCGGCCCTAGCCGTGCGGGGCCGCGAGCCCGGCCAGGGCCCGGAGGTCACTCCCAGGCACCCCTCCTGTCCAGCCGAGCTCTGTCTCCGCTTCCTGCGGGCCGTCTCACCGTGGGGTTTGCTGCGGTTTTGTTGTTTTTGAAAGGACGGGAAGGAGTGAAAGTGGCACCGTGAAAGGACAATTAGTGTTGTGTCTGAGTGGCCGGGGTGGGGGGAAGGGGGGCCGCAGGGAAAGGCAGCCCGGTGGGAGCCTGGGGACGGCAGATTAGTGCTGTCCTAGGGGTGTTTCCCAAAAACAGTGAGGTGAAACTTTCTGTGATAGAGTAATATATCTTCGCCTGCTGTTTGTAGATAAGGTATATGTTTATTAAGCAAATTTAAATAGCCTTCGGCACACAAGCGGCACTTTGTTCCTACTGCTTTCTTTTTCATTTTAGCATTTTTTGCCATTTCCATCTTCAGTGCTGATCGTGGGGACAGGAGAACACTTCTATCCAGTCCTCAAACAGAGTTTGAAGTCCAAAAATTAACGAATTTCCCTTTCTGCATTCGTGTAATGGAGCAATTTTGAAACCTGTTTTGAGACTTCGACTTGACTTGACTTGTTTTATTGACGTGCTTGTGCCCACTCATTTAATTAAGCCATTATAATACCATAAAGTAAATAATAAGAATGAATGTGAGATATGTGCATGTAGCCTGCCATTATATACAGATATTTCCCTGGAAAAGACCCTTTAGAAAACTTTTTTCAGCACCCCATGATTCTTTGGCAAGATCTTATTGCAGGTTTTTGTTTCGAGCCAGGATATTTCGTGGGTTTCTGTGCTCATGACGTTACATGCACACTACGCTTGGAATATAAACAGCAAGCGTACCTAGCAGCTCGTTCTAGTAAAACTAAGGAATAATTATTTATAGTGAGTACATTTAAAAGAAAATAATGAGGTCATTTGGAGTATGCTGCAGTTTGAAGTAGCTCGACACCTGGCAGAAACTACATACGCGTTTTCTTCAGACTCTGCACTATCCATAACTTTTCCTTATAATACATTCTTGTGTTAAGTGAGAAAGGCTGTTTGTAAAACAATCCCCTGGCTGGTTCCAGTGTTGGGTGAAGCTGATCCTGTAATGGCATTTTGTTTTGAACAGTTGCTGTAGTTGAAGTTCCCTCATAAGGTAAGGTGGCACTGGGTCTGAAAGGAGGTCCAAATGCCACATTTATAATTAGACTGCCAATTCAGCACATTGTATCTATTGCTATACAGGGATATACTGCTGTGTCTGGTCTCTCAATAGACTGTATTCAGAATTAGCCAATTCAACTGCTTAAACTTTGGAGTCAAATTTAGAATAGGCAATGAGAGAAGGAAAGAAAGAAAACAATAATGCTTTCTTTTTTTCCTCAGCTAGCTATTAAAAGCCAAAGAATATACGGAAACCAACCCAGGCACTGCTCTTGGAAGCCCTGCACCGAGCGCAGGCTGGCCAGCCTCGCCTGCAAAACCATTTTGAAGCGCTCTTCTGCGGGGGGAGGGGAAGGTGAGCCCTGGGCATCGCTCCCAGCGCCGCTCTCCAGGCCGCTTCCCGGGCCGCGCCGGCCGCCCGCAGCCGGGGGAGGGGGCGCGGGGCCGGCCCGCCGGGGCCAGCCCAGCCCGGCCCGGCCCGGCCCTGCCCCGGCCGGGGAGCCCGGGCTGCAGAGCTCGGCCCCGCAGCGACCCCCGGGGCGGGCCGGCCCCCGGAGCCCCCGATCCCCCGCAGGGTCCCCCCTCCGCGGGCGGCAGCGGCCGCGCCGGGACCCAGTGCCCCCTCCGGGCCGCCGACGTCTGCCCGCCCTGTGCCCGGCCGGCGGCTCCCGGCTCCTTCCCTCTGTCACACTTCTTGCGTCGCTCGCTCCCGCTCCCCCGGCCTCCTCCCCGCGAACTTTAATTCATTCAGCGAAGAGCGCCTAAGAGGCCCTTTGGTCGGCAGTCTCGCATCCTCTGCTAAACGCATTATTTTCTCCCTCCTCCCTGCAGCTCGGTGCTCCGTCTCGGTGCTGCTGGGAGGCTGAGCTGGGCTGCCTCAGCGCTCCCTCGGTTTCCTTCTCTGCTAGATCGCAGGGTGCAAGCCAGTGCCATGTGTATAACACAGCATAAAGGGAGCGAGACAGATGGCTGTCTTTCCCTGCACGTTCCCGACTCTCTGCTCAACTTATGTAACTGCTGCGTTTTTTTCCTTTTTGCATTTACACACCGGGGAAAGCGATGAGAGAAACAAAGTGGAGCCCATTAGTTTCACTGGTAAGGCCACAAGTGCCTGACTTGTAGAAAATAATAGCTGATGTCCAAAGTTAGTTGCCTCCACTTGTCAGTTTGATTTTGTTCACAAGTGGGAACTGCCAGTGCTTGTTCCCTTGCCAGTGGTTTTTAATATGTGGCCAACAACTGTTAGTGGTCACTTCCCGCCGAACTTCTACTCAACAGGAAAAAAAAATCTCTTTGGACATGTTTTTTGCATCTTTGATCATACTTTTAGTCCAAAGTATCCACATATCCCTGCAGTTCTTGGAGGCCTTGAAATATCTTGTGGTAATAAAGGCCAGAGCTTTGCATGATGATAGCAATAACAAATACATTTTTTTGTTTTCTCAGTTGGCACTAGAAAGTTTCTTTACTCCTCTTTTATCTGCTAAACACTGCGATCACCTTGGGAGATACCACTTCAGGAAGCATATCCATTAATCTTTTACACTTGGCTTGATTTCCCCCTTGGAATTGTATAGATCACACTCCAAAGGCTTCAGTGTATTTATTTATTTATTTACTTCTCAGGATAAAAATTGCTTCAGAAAGAGAAGCCAGGATTCACTTTGCTTTCCACCCCATACAATGGGATGTTGTATATTTCCTTTTTTCCACATCTTCGCTTTAGAGATCGGTGGGCTGGTTTGGCAGAGCTTGCGTGTGATGGCTAAAGTTTTCAAAAGTTATGTAAATAGGGGTGTTTGTGTATATGTGAACTATGTCAACTGCAGAAATACAGCGGCATATTTTAAAAACATTTCAGTTCATACAGTAAATCACAGAGGCAGACACTTGAAGGATTTCTGCGCGGTGTCAGAACCTGGGAGAGAAGTGCTGCTGTGTGATGTATTTGGTAGTTCACATAGAGCTTACTCGTCAAGTAGCAGCAAAACCCACAAAGGTGCATGTTTCAGGTTTGTACTGTAGCAAGCTGATTTCTGTTCATCTCTTTCAGTGTCTTTTTGTGTAATTTTCATTTACGCAGTTTTCAGTTTTCCTCGGGTAGAACATCAAGAATGGGAACTTTTAGGGGACTTATTACCAAACCACAGAGACTGAATTTTCTTCTATTTTATATGATCCGTTCAGAATTTTTTAGACACACGATTCTCCCACAGTATGTACCTGTACATGTGTCATTGCAGGCCATTGCATCATATTATGAAAACGACAAAATAGAATAAAATCCTGTCATTAGTAAGGTTGTGTACTGGACTGGTGTGGTGTCTCTATGAAATATGTGTCTGTTTAGATGTAGTTCTGCACAGAAGAGAGAGAGCTGATAGACTTATTTGCTGGAAAGCAGCCGATTTCTACAGTGATAAAACTGGATAATTACATGTTCCCAGAGCACAGAAGTAGGTGTTCTTTTAAAACATTATTCTGTGGCAACAACAAATATTTGTGACATCATTGTAAGAGATTTCCTGCCAATCTTTAGTTTACTTTCTTTCAAAAAGTCTAGAGTTCTTTGGAACTCGTGAAACTGCTACAGATACCCATCGTATATTCAAGTATTCAGTGAAGTTTTAAATAATTCTCTTTCAATTAGTACAACAGGAACCTGAAAAATGGATTTTCTCTTAAAGAAACAAGAATCAGTACACAGACATTTCTCTCCTCCTCTTGTATATTTTAAAATACTCCTATCAGTTTTATGTTTACTGTTTTGTCTTCTTAAATTAAGAAGAAAAAACCCAGCATCCTAAGTCTGAAAATCATTGCTTAGAAATTAGTTCAATCAAATATTTCTTGAACCTTGTGAATTGGAAAGAATACGATAAAATTAGGTATATTGTTAAACTAGGTTAATCAGAGTAATTCATTTATAGTGCAGAATGAATCAATTGATGTTTTTTTGAAGTCAGGCAAAACATTCCATCAAGTTAATGTGTTTAAGGGTATCATATCAGGGACAGACAGGTACTAGCAGTGATAAAAAACAGATAACCTGCAACAAAATGATTTACAGATGGGTCATTATCATCTATAGAGGGGTTACACAGATCATATTCTTTAGAGAAAGAGAATGTAATTCTATAGAGCTAGGAGAATTATCTAAATAGCTCTGAATATTTAATGTTTTTTCTGAGTGACTAGTAGAATTTGTCAAAGCAAAATTTTTTTAGCCTTCTTATGGTCAGCATATTAATGTAAAATACAGGAAAGTACTGGGTTAGTATTTTAAGTATTTTTACATTTATTTTACCTGTTTGCTAAAGTAAAGATTGGGAAATGTTTTATTTCTTCTTGTGTGAACTTTGTAGTGCATACCTTTAAAATATGTTCAAGAATGTATCACCCAAATTTAAAAAAAAAAAAAAAAAGTGAAAAGTTTGATGTTAGTGATTTATTAGATTTCAGAACCTATTCCATACAGCAAGTGGCTGAGCTGCATCTCTTCCATCGGTGGTAAGACAGGATGTCATTTAAATATTTTTTCTTTCTTCTTGAGCTAGACAGAAAGGTGTAGTCAATTGTGTCTCCAGTCACTGGTAGACTGACATAAGGCAATAGGAAACTCTAAAACCTCAGAGGTGCAGTATTGATTTGATTCCTAACTGCAAATCCTTCATATCATTGCTCCAAATATCTAACTTTACACCAATATTACCCATTCTTTTTATAGTGACACCATGCTTAGTAAAAAACTTCTAAGCACTGAGGTCAGGTGTTGAGATTGGATTCTAGTTTATTTTTTATGAATCAGATAAAGATTTCTGTGCATGAGACCGTATGTGAAGATGAGAGAACAAGAACATTTCCATATCAAAGGCAATATATCTGAGGCTGCATAGTAATTAAAATGCAGTGGTTTGGACTCTGTGCACTAGCACTTACGCAGAGCGTTGTTGGGACCTTGTGCAGCATGCAGGCGGTTGTCTCTTGCATACTTCTAGAAATATAGTTATAATTTTGTACAAACATTTATGCCAGTCCACACTTTTCTGTGGATAATTTGTATTTCATCCAAACCATTCAAAGTAGAAGTTATTTTTTGAGCAACCCCCTCATTATGGCTTTTGTGCATCAACTATTTTTATTCTGGTTGTTTGTATTTCCTCTTACCAGAATGATGGCTTGTTTATAGTCATATTTTTTTGTGTATTTCTCTAAGACCCCTTCCATATACCACTGAAATTTTACGACTTGCATAAAATATCTTGTATTAGAAACAAAAATGCTAATATCTTTTCAGATTTATTGAAAATAGTGTGATTTCTTGCATACCATACTTTATGGCAAATTAAATGCATGTGCTGGAACATAATATTTTTAATGAAACAATATGTGTTTACTAATTCCAACTAACTGTTACACAGCAGAAGGAGAATTTATATATTACTCCAAGGACCTGCCGTTGTGGGAAATTTGACATAAAATACTGCAGGGTGCTCCCTGTCTGGAAACTCTGCTCTGGAATAAATGTGACTTTAATTCCTGAGTGGATCACCCTGAGCTGTTCCGGAAGGGCTGCTGTTGAATTGTTTACTTCACAAACTGTATTGGTCAGTGTCCCAGTGCGGAGGAGGCAGAGAGTTCTGCAAGTTTCCTCATTACTCAGAGATGCTCATTCCACAGAGGCTCTGTCCATTAATGCTCCAGAACTACCGAGGTGAAGCTTTTAGGAAATCTTTGTGCTTAAACAGACGTTTGCACGATGATTGTATTGCAGCAATCTTGCAGCCTCAGTTTTGTCCGGTTTTAGGTGATGATTGATGGATGTATCCATGGATAGCTTGAGCTGGAATACCACCTTTTCAGACTGTTCTGCTGCTTTTTACATCCGTCATACTGCTGTGGATGGGCTCGTTCCACTGAGCTCCTGACCATTTGTGGTTAGTGAAAACCCATGGTATTTTTGCACAAGTGGGGGGGTTAACCTCAGTGTCATGGCCTAATTCCAGCTGAGATAGGATGGAGTTGCCCGTCTACATTCTTACAGTTTTAACTGGCTCAGTTAACCATCACTTCTTTTCCTCAGTGCAGTAGTTCTGCTAAGGATATTCACAGCATTTTACCTCACAAAGACCAAATCCACCTGTTGAACTAATAGGTGGAACCACATGAGGACTCAGATTTTGGGAGCTTTCTGGGTAAGAGGGGTGCCATATGTCTGACTGGCTTTTTGTTATTAGAATGAACATTTTGCAGGATTTGATATATATGGAATTTGAATGTTAAGCTATTTCAGAGGAATATTTTGATATAATTTGGTATTTGACAGATTCTCAGCTGGTATAAGCCAGTTCAACTCTGTTTGCTTAAGCAGGAGGGTGCCTTTTTACTCTATCCACAATCACATTCCTTAGGCCATGATGCAGTTCCTTTGGGGTTCAATGGAAAGAACTTTTTGTGACTGTGTGGGAAGGGGGCTTGCATGTCAAGGCCCTGTTTGCACTGGATTATCTGTACAGAATAATTTGGTGTCAATCAGGGTGGAATCAGGTTTGCCCACATGATGTTTCTTATGGCTTTAGCATGACATTAATAGGAATTCATGTCACATAAATGACATGTTAGATCAACTGTCCCTCCATATCTCTCTTCTAGCAGGTCTTCTAGTACAGTGTATTATGCAGCATGTGGGGGTTCTGACTGCTGGCTTCCTGTAATTGTGGGGACTGTGGCTGTGTATTTTTCTTTCTTTTGTTTTTCTTTCATTCATACCTGATTGGCTGAGGGCAGATTATCTTCCTGCAGGTCCTTTAATATTTTTCTTCTGCTGGCCTTCATGTAGGCCACTGCAGTGGGAATATACTTTATTCAACCTTTTGTGCAAATATATGTAGATATGCACGTGAATTTTTTTTTAATGTCCCTAAGTAGGTGTGTTTCAACATATTTTTTGTAGTGATTTTGTTATAATAGTTTCTGTGAGTGAAATTTACTATTCACCTCTGGTTTACATGCATATATTCTTACATTCTGCTATCTGTATCTGCACTCATTGCTTAACCAAAAGGTCAAAGATGAATTCCAGGAAAACCCTTTCATGCTTTCTGGTTGCCTTCTATAGGCCTTAGTTCCCATTATGTTACCTGTTCCTTTTACATGGAAATTATGGTGCCCATGATGTTTCTCTTTGGAAGTAGCAGTGGAGTCTTCATTTATTTCCAAACAAGTTAGATATGATCAGCTTTTCACCTTGATTTCATGAGCTAGAAGGTAGTAGACTGGTGTTGGGATGGGATGATGGCTACACAGACTGTGAGGAGTCAGTTTAGAGACGAGTAGTGAGATGGAAAAGGGTGAAACAGAAGAGACCAAGACAGAAAAGTATGGCCGCTTAATGCTCTAAACCAGAAGTAAGACAAAGCATATTTTCATTCAGGTGTGTCTCTGTGCTTACCCTCAACTCTCAACCTAGACTTTAGGGTGCCAAGTCTGCAGCGTATTCAGGTAGTTTGGTGAGCCCCTGTTCCCTGCTTCACAGTTCTTCCCTCTGGTGAAAGCCAAAAGGCTTTTCGTTCCATGCTGGTCTACACAGTCTTTCCTCCTGGTTCACGTTTTTCTTCAGTCAGTGAAAATTCTCATTATTTTTAACTCGTCCACCGCCTCTAGACAAGAATAATTCAATGTGTAATGTGTAAGAATGTAACAAAAACTCTGACTAGCAGTGGCAGTGCAGCTACACCGGGGTGTATTTTAGTGCAGCCACGCTGCCATGTGTTTTATGGGCTGCATGGGTGTGCCCACTAACAGTTGATTTGAAAACACCATTGCACAAGACTCTGTGATGGAATGGGATCAAATTACAAACACAAAGTCATCACAGTGGTGTAAAAGTGAAAGACTTTGAATACTGTGAGTGTTGTAGTCTTTTCAGGGAAAGAGAAAATGCGTATAGGAGAGTTAAAATGTGCTTAGTGTAATTACTGAGGATTAGCTGGAGGTTCTAATTTATGAAGTCCTCCCTTGAACATGTTGAATTCAATTTTTCCCAATGTGAGTGTAGCATAACCAAACACAAAAGGAGAAGGAGGAAACTGTTTTGCTGAATCGTTTGTATGGGTGATTTCTATTAGAAGTGCAAACTTCAAAGCTTAAGCTGTTGCTGTTTCTATTTTTGATGGTTCCCCCTCATCATCCATCCAAAGTGACACAGAAATGCCTATGATAACCAATAAACCAGTAAGAGTCAAATACAGCCCCAATTTGGTTTTGATTGTCATGTTCCTGTTGTGGAGGACTTTTCTATTTCAGTAATTCAGCTTGGGATGATTAGATAAAGAAGGTGAAGGCTCGTTTCCCCTCACTCTGGTGAAGCGTGGCTCCCACATGATACTTCCTGTCTTTCACATATTGTCCCTTTAGCATCAATAGCAACTGGATGCAAATCAGGGTGGCATCTGCTAGTTTGTTTTCAGCTGACCGGGCTAAACAGCACATACGGAATTTACCGCCAGGAGGCTGTGACCTCATCACAGACAAGTGACATTCCCACAAGTAGGTAATGAAGCACCCCTATTGAGTGTAGCTGAAGTCCAAATCCTCAGTAGAGTTATTACATATTCAGTTTAAACAGCTCTCCCAAACTTTAAAGCTGTCCCTTGATTTTTTTTTAAATCCACTCACTGTTGTAGCTGTAACGGCAGCTGTTGCTGGTCTCTGCTGATGCCACACTGTGCTGAATTGGGCCTTCTTGAAAGTGTGTGGGAGAAAAGAAGGGATGAAAAAACAAAGGGAGAGGAAGAGGAGGGGAAGGGATATGAAAGGACAAAGATGGGAGGGAAGAGTGAGTGAATGTACAGTTTAATTGAACTGAATAGCAACCGTAATGCTGTTGAACATGCATAGAGAATTTCTGTAGTCACATAGTATTTGGATATAACTTGATATATGTAAATTTTTAAAACCTCTCTATATACATGGTGTAATGCTGTCTTCCAAAGAAGATAACATGCAGTGGTTGAAGAAGTCCCTTTAGTGCTTACTGTATTAAAGACTGAACTCCATATTCCTTTTCTGTTGCACATCAAGTTATTCACGGCAAATTCTTTGGGGCTCAAGTTATCTGTCCTTGCTGTCCGAGAAAATGTAGGTTTCTGGAAAAGGTTTGAGTGGATCAGTTTGGTAATTTCGATCTTTTTTAGCAAGTGTACATAAATATTATTTATATGATCAGCCTGTGAATGGTTAGCATGAATCATAAGCATTTTAGTGTTTTACTGAGTGTTCTAACACCTGATTGATAGCAAATATTTTTTAAAGGATTTCCAGATTCTGGATGATCGACATAAATTAGTAATCCCAATATAATCGCACACCAATTCGTGATCTGAATGTTGGATGTGAAATGAGATTGTATTTTATGTCCTTTTGATCTTGTTAGTGATGAAGTTTTGAGACTAGCTAAAAGCAAAGCAGACATGAAATAGGTACTTTTGAATCTGAAATAGTTTCTGGGGATGGGAAGGGAGAATACCTGAATGAGAGGAAAGAAGAGGAGCAAAAAGAAGGAGGATAGGATGAGAAGCAGAGAGACAGGAAAAACCTTAGGATGTGTGGGGGCAAATCAGCGTTAGTGGTTGCAGCCTTTCAAGGCGTACCTAATTACTTTATTCTCCTTCTTCACTTAGGCACTTCTACTTTCCAAGAACTGAGGATGAGATATCAAAATCAGCATTTTTGTCACTCACAATCAAATGGGATATTAGTTGAGGTTAGAGGGGGAGTAATGATTGAACAGCTGTTGATAACTGGGATGTACAACCTCCAGAACTGTGAATATTATGTTACATAAAAGGGAAAAAGAGTTTTTCTATCTTCTCATTTTTCTGGAAAATAGTGCAGTTCTTGTACTTTTAGCTAGATTTTTTTTTTATTTCCTGTGACAGACAGTTCTTTTAGAAGAACTGGACTGTGGCCTGCAGCCTTCCAGCTGTGTGTGGTAGGCTGGGCTGGGCCCATGTTTCAATAACTGAGATGCAGAGGTAACAAACAGGGAGCCAGTCTGAAAATACAAGAAATGTGAAGCTTTGTCATAAAAGACATTGAGCCACTGAAACCTCCAGAGGAGCATCCGTATATCCTCAATATTTCTTCTAAGAGTGCCCATATGCAAGTAAAAAAAAAGCCACGGAGCATATTAATGCTTTTTCTTGGTGGATGCTGTGGACCAGCAAATGGATCCCCACAGCAAAGTTCCATCTAGTTAAAGCTGCTAGATTGTGGCAGCCGACTCTCTGATTATTTTAGGATCGCTCTATGACTGGTTATGCATGTTCACTATTTCATTTCTATGCCACCGTGTAATACAGTTGTCCAAATGAGGCACGGCAGCCACTGCACAAAATAACCTTCCACAATTTGTTTCAAATCTTGTTTCTGACATAAAGGTGTGTGGTTCATTCTATTCCCTCTAACTTTCTTTGTGCAAGTACTCAATTAGTATGTCAGGATCTTACAAAGCTTTTTAAAATTCAGATTCTAATAAAATGGCTTTACTTGTGTTTAAAAATATTTGGTATTTCAGAGCTAATTTTTTTTTTGGCCATGAATAGGGCCCTGAAATAAAAAGAAAAAAAAAGGCAGAACATTAAACAAACAACTCCTTTTGCATGCAGATAAAAGACTGTTTAATATTAGCCATGATTTGTTTGATGTGCAAAATTAATTTATTTGCATTTTGCTCTTCTGCTGTTTTTCTTGTCCGAAAGCATAGTCAGTGTCACACTCGGGCCTCACTCTTGTCGTGGTGAATTCCAGAGCTGTGGTAAAGGCAATTGCTGGGTAAAGAGATTCTCATTTGCCAGAAGCCATTGACAGCCACAGGCTGCCAGTTCTCTGGTGTTGGAGCCATAATGACTATGATCAGGTGTGTGAAGTGCAGTTTGCCTCTTCTCACCATTTTTGTATTAAAATAAATAACAATGTTGAATTGGAGAGCTGGCATTTATTGCCAATATTGATTCTTACAACTGAACTCAGCACTACATGTATTTTCTCAGACTGAGGAGTTGATGGGTTTTGGTTCTTTGTCTAGACATAAGGGAAAATATTTATTTATTTATTTATTTATTTATGTGTCAAAAGTCTGAACTTGTAATTTCTGAGTGATTCACGTCTTTAGAATGAAATTCAGAGTTATTGGCTAAGGTAGAAAATTCATATGCTTGAGCTCCTCCAGGACCAGCTCCTAACACCCAAGTGTTCAAGTCCTTGAAGATACCAAATGCTCTGGTCCTAGTTCCAAAGACTATATAAGCACATGGTGAGCTTTAGAGCCCAGGAATAATCTCAGTGGGAACGAGACTATGTATGTGCTTAAAATTCAGCATGTAGTTAAGTACTTCATTGGATTGGGGCCAATGTGCTTAGCACTTTGGAGGGCTGAATCCTTATTCGCTAGTGGTGGTTTATATATTTTTTTGCCTTATGAATTTCCTCACTGGCCTGCTCCTTTGTTTAATGGTCAGCCCGCAACATGGTCAGGATTAAAAACTTCTGGGGCTTGTTTTGTCTAGAAGGCTATGGATAATCTCCAGAGGGAATGGCTCATTTTACATAATTACTGATGCTAAATAAATATGTTCTTTATAATCAACTTATGTTTAATGTGAAACTGCTAAGATTTTTGATCAGGAGACCAACATTTGACCCAGATTTTATTTCTTCCTTGTTTGAACTATGTTGTTTATCTGCAGAAATTACTAATGCCTGTCTACAGTTAGTATATAAAAATCTGAAAATATATTTGTTTATATTGACTTTTCTGTTTCCAAGGTCTCTCTGCTTCCTACTACCTTTTTCTAAAAAAAATTATTTAGACGTGTTCCAAGAGAGCATTCTTCAGACAATTATTAGCAGTGAGCTTTATCTGAACTGAGATCTCTAGGCAGTACTGTCAGATATTTGGTCTTGACTCAAAATGTCTTGGCCATGTAAGGTAATGTAAGGTTCTAATTGTTTTCCTCCTCCTCTCACCTGTTCTGTTAAAAAGTATAATCTCGGCACTACCTCATTAGTGTTTCAAAAGCCAGAGAACCCTTTTCTGTTGTAGTATGATTGCTGTCAATTATATATGAATTTAAAATAAATATTTGTCCATTATTCCCTAAATTCCTCAACAAACATCATAAAGGGTCAGCTGAACAATCTGAATTAAAAAAAAAAAAAGAAAGGATGCTGGGGGAAAATCCTAGATGCCTGCAGCAAAGGTAATGGATGCCTTCTTGTCAGCAGGATCAAACCTTGGTCTTTTCAAACTTCTGAGGGAAGAGACTTGCATTGTCTCTGTAAGAGTTTTTGCTTGCTCCCACCAGGATGGAATAGGGGTACAGTTAAGTGCTAGCTTAAATCGTGACTGACTGTCTTTCTTTTTATGCTCTGTCTTTAAAATAGCTGAGGTAAAGTATTTATATAGCCTAGATTAGAGTGTAGACAGGCATGTTGTTGCACGTCTAGCTGGAGGGACAGAAGAAATCATACGTTTAGCTCCTCTTTCCTGACTCTCAGCTGAGGTGCAGTAAATGACTCTGTGATTGCTTCAAACCTAATGTCACAGTGTGGCGAAGGGAGGTAGCTGAAACCACAGCTCAGCCCAGGCAGTGTCTGAGTGGAGGGACAGCCAGTTCTAGCAGGGAGAGCAGTTCTGGTTCACTCCTCAGAGGAGGAACAGCACACGCCTCTGCTGCAGCCCGGGGAGCAGTGGGCGCCAGCACTCAGGGCGAGGGAGGAGAACTTGGCGTTATCGATTGTTTTGATGCTGCCACAGACCGTGATTACTGACATGTTGCTTTACTCACAGTACCCTTCTTTGCTCTTGTGCAATCTACCGAGACTACAAGGTATAAAGAATGTCTCTAACTCAGTGTTTGCGCCGTGGTTAGTGTGTTCAAGTGTGTTCTGGGAGCAAATGCTAAGAGTTGCAAATGTATGAGCAGATAACTTTTAATGCTGCTGTATGGACATGTGCTCTGAATCTACCAGAAGGATTTAATTTCCAATTCAGTGTCAGTAAGGTCTTACATGCTTAAACCACTGTGACTTATTTTTTTGTCAACTACTGGAGATTCATTGAAGGAGGAGGGTGTAGCATAGATACTTTTAAAAAACATTTATCACCTTATGACTTTTAAAATCAGATAGCCCAAGAATGCTTTTAAGAAATTTAAATGGTGAAAGTATTCCCAGTTCTATGAGCAGTGCCAAATGTGTCAAAAACTTGTGCCACTGACATTTTTATCTCAATCTGAGTTCAATTTTCTGTTAGTGATGACTATTTTTTTTTATATTTTTACTATTATTCTAAAGGTTTATTCAGCTTGACAGTTGTAGGATTAAGCTTTACAAACAAAAGGATAATATATCCTATGTTTACAAGTTAGCCAGAGGCCAGGTTTTATAAACTTTAAAAATACAGCTATTGCTAGTTTATAAAATAGACTAGTCAGCTTTCCAAGAGAGAAAATAAATCCAGCAATGGAACTGATTTCCATGGGAGCTTGGTACTCTCATGTATAATAATACATTTTGACCTAAAGCAATGTTACACGTGAATCTTAAAAATGTTTTGAAAGAGGTAAAAATATGGAGTACAAAGCAGAGACATATGGAACTTGATTCTGTGAATATCTCATCCCTCCTCTGGGACCCTTTAGCTTGTGGAAAGGGGCACTGAGCAAGTGACATTCAGTGCCATTCAGAACAGGCGGCACGTAAGATTTTGGAATTTGATCTTCCCAGTACTTTCTGACAATGGGTGCAATGGTTTTCATTAGTCAAAATTCGATAAGAAGTTCATAGGTGGGCCTGGAAGCACACCTGTGTTAGAGGAAAGTATCTTATGTTTTCTGCTGAAGGCCAACTAGCAATACTTTTAATCTTAGAATTTCAACTCAAAACCTAGGGATCCAGTGGTCATAGCAAGCAAAATAATAAAATATTGAAAAGAATTTAAGATGCATAGGGCAGCACAAGGATCTTTATTTATAAGCATGAAATGTAAAGAAATTCCACATAAACACAGATTCCTGTTTTATCATTTGCAGCATGGAAATAATTCATCTTCACATCAACTGTATTTACAAGAGGTGAAGAGAATGTCTATGGCTGCAGTGCTGGACATTTTTATTTAGTGGGTTTTTTGTTTGTTTGTTTGTTTTTTTAGTAATGTTGCTCTACGGGATTTACCAGTGACTCTGGTGCACAGGTCTCCTGTAGCACCGAGGAGGTGCTGCCCTGTTAGTTCTCAATCTTGTCACTTCTGGGGAACAGCAGTGAAACTGTTTGTTCCTGACAGCAGACAGCCCCACTGCAGGGCCCTGGTTTCATGTTACATTAAGTATTAGCGCTGTTCTTTCAGGAGCTATTATGCTGTGACATCAAAGATTTTCTGACAGGGCAGTTGTAGGTTAGCACTGAAGTTGTCTACTGAAATTTTTAAGAATGGAATTAAATATATATGATCAGATTTAATATGAGAGATCGGAAACTGCATATAAAATGGAGTTAGTGGTTAAAGAAAGCTGCAAGAATAATTATTTGGTTTGGCCTATTTGTCCTTTCTTGTCCAAGGCAATTTTTATTGCCTTTAATTTCTACAGCAGTTCCAAAAATACTGCCATATGTTAACATTTTTGTGCAACTGCTTATTTTCTGAAAAATGTTGTGTGAAACAGGAGGAAAAGGTCTTTTATAAAATAAGTGTTCAGTATAGCCCCTGCAGTGCTTATATAAATTAACCCTTGAACAATAATTGTAATAGCCCAAATTATTTTTTTACTGATTGCCTAATTACTTAAAAGGATCAAGACACACTTTTTAAATAGTAAGAAAGCAATTTAAATGGTGAGCAAATGCTTAGTAGTGATTACTTAGACTTGCATCTTTTTGTAAGAGAGGAGTGTAGATTGCAATTTCAACTATTGCCATTTGGAAATTCTGAATCCAGTTTCTGTGTGACTTGTTGGGAAGATGATAGGAATTTGAAACTTACTCTCTGTGTAGCTGTTCAGGACAAAAAGAAATCTTGAACATGCGCAACTTCAAATGTTCCTGTAGATTCTTATGTGGTGAAATCAGCGTTGCTACAACTATAAAATTACTATTATGCTCTGATGAGGCAAGTTCAGTGACAGGAAATATCAAAATTAATTTTGGAAACACATGCCTGCATATTTTTGATTACGTTACTAAGGCATTTGTTCCATTTAGTATCAAGCAAATGAATCATCCATTAAAAATGAAAATGCGTACAATAGAATAGTACTTTCCCAGTAAAAAAAAAGAACCCACCAAAAAATCACCACAACTAAGAAGTAGAAAAATACTGTTTAGTCATAAGACATAAGACAGAAGACACCAGTGTGATTTTTGCTAAATATTTAATACTTTCAGGCATGATAAAAATTACAGAAAGAATGTACCTCTTTCTTTGTAGAGGGATTTTTCTTTTCTTTTCTTTTCTTTTCTTTTCTTTTCTTTTCTTTTCTTTTCTTTTCTTTTCTTTTCTTTTCTTTTCTTTTCTTTTCTTTTCTTTTCTTTTCTTTTCTTTTCTTTTCTTTTCTTTTCTTTTCTTTTCTTTTCTTCTTTTCTTTTCTTTTCTTTTCTTTTCTTTTCTTTTCTTTTCTTTTCTTTTCTTTTCTTTTCTTTTCTTTTCTTTTCTTTTCTTTTCTTTTCTTTTCTTTTCTTTTCTTTTCTTTTCTTTTCTTTTCTTTTCTTTTCTTTTCTTTTCTTTTCTTTTCTTTCCTTTCCTTTCCTTTCCTTTCCTTTCCTTTCCTTTCCTTTCCTTTCCTTTCCTTTCCTTTCCTTTCCTTTCCTTTCCTTTCCTTTCCTTTCCTTTCCTTTCCTTTCCTTTCCTTTCCTTTCCTTTCCTTTCCTTTCCTTTCCTTTCCTTTCCTTTCCTTTCCTTTCCTTTCCTTTCCTTTCCTTTCCTTTTCCTTGCTCAGGTAATTTGAGTATTTTTGGACTGTTCTGTTCAGTAAAAGCTTGCAGGGTCAATTCTGAAGTTTATCTTGCAGTAGAATATGTTATTTGTGCTATGCTGATTGACTGTATGGTAGCTGTATGGTTGCTTTGATCAGGCATAATGATTTTAGTTTATTTAGATAACATTGCTTGACTTCTTTGGTTTTGCTGCATTGCAACACTCTTATCAGCAAATCAAAATCTTTATGGCTGAACATTCAGAGCCAGATAGCTTAGAATGAAAACTCAGTCCTTTATATGGATGTGTGAAGCTCTGGGAATAGTGGCACTACCCTTAGGAAATACTCACTGACAGGTGGCAACAGTGGAATACAGAATTATCCTTTAGCTCTATAATCTCAAATCACAACATTTGAAGTACATATATGTGTGTGTGTATATATATATGTAAAGAAAATGTGGATAGTAGTACCGGGTCTTGCAGATAATGTTTAAAGTGATTATAAAGGTACATGACAAAATCTGGTTAGCTACTGTGGCTAAAGTATTTGTTGAATAGTTCTAATGCCCTCAAGAGCATGAGATTGTAGGTAGATTTCTCTGTGATGTAAAGCTGTGTTTTAAAACACATTTTTAGTGAACAGTGTGTACTATCAGGAGTCCGTTTGACTTTTACGATTTTGGATAGAGTATCCTTTCACTTAGGCTGTAATTGCAGAGCCTAAGGACTGATACCCTGGCAAGCATCATTATGGGAAAGTGTCTGCACTGTGTCTGCCCTGGCTACATTTTTCTTCTTGCAGCTTTGTTATGTTTTTTTTTTCCTTGACTATTAGAGATGTTACTGTACTTCAGAATAGGAAACTGTTTAGGGAAGACTTGTCAAAAATTCTCTCCTTATAGCAAGGTTTAGAGTCCTCTCAATTTCCTGCACAGAATGCCTGGAGTTTGTTGAACAGCTAATATTTCAATTTCTATTTAAATAAACAGCAGTAGAACTGACTTGATAAGTGTGCCACTAAATAGATCATGTTACCACTTAACTTAGAGCTAATGCTTAACAGTCTGTTTTGCTCCATTTTGGTGGCAATAGTCGTGTAATTCCAGGCAGTTCTAGGAAAGAAACAAATAGTAGTATTATATTGTGTTACAGCAGTAATTATATTTGGTTATCTGGAAGTGAAAAGTCGAAAAAGTGTCTAGCATGTGAATGGACATTAAGCAATTTTTTTATTATCTAGAGGAAACAAAGGCTAATTCCGTTCTAAATCTAAAATATGTTTTAAAATCTGTGATTGTACAGAACCCATATAACAAAACCTAGGAAATCTGACCTTCTGATAGGTCAGTCTATCAGTAGCTTTTTTTGTTATAGAATGAAAGAGAATTGCCAAGTCATTAAAGGTATAGGATGTACACACATAGACAGTAAGACAGTATCCCTTGGCAGCTTCAGCTAGATAGCTCTAGATTTCCCTGGCTTTTGTTAGACTCCAGAGCACTTAAAGAGAGAAGTTGTCTTTGTCTCTTCTTGCATGTTTAAAACGTATAAATACAATCAGGGGATTATCAGTAGAAGGTGATAAAGTTTCCTCTCTCAGCCATTCAGTTTTGCTTTGGTAAATAGATAATGAATCAGGATGTTAAGCCTGTATTATATTTTCAGGGGTCACTTAGGCCTTGAGTGTAAACAGAATCAAATTCCTTGAGCCCGATTCTGTAGCTGCAAAGTGTTTGAATGTCTGTTGTGCATGAGCTGGACTTGTGTGCTTGGACAGTTCAGAAGGTGGGTTAGGTGGGTTTTGGAAGGCAAACAAATCTCATGAGTTACAATTAAGGTACCAATGAGGAGGTATTTTTATCCTTCAAATGAAAGATAATAAGGGCCCTATTTCCCCTTTTCCTCTCTTTTTTTTTTTTTTTTTTCTTTCTTCCCCCTCCCCCCCCCCCATTAGATGAAACAGAAGTCTTGGATACCTTAGCTTCATATTCTTGTTGAGCATCCCACCTGTATTCACAGGGTCAAAACCCACTTCCTTTCTTGCAGTTCTCTTTCAGTGCACCAGAGATAAAAAGCCAATGGAGAATTGCCCATTTTTGGAGATGCCTGCAGTGCTGGAGATACTATAGGCAGGTCCTGGAAGGAAGTTGTTAAAGCCTGTGTACACCATCTTTCATTACTGAGGCTGAACAGAACCTTTCTATGTCCTGGTGTGGGAGCAACTGTGGGTGATTCAGGTCTTAGACTTTGAATGGCTGCTGAGTAAACTTGAGTAGTTCAGCCCTGATGGAATCATGGTAGGTCAAAAGTTGGTATCTGATATTATTTTTATAACTGAACAGAACTTTGCCTCTTCAGCTGAATTAAAAGTCCAAAGAACTGGCAAAGCACTGCTTATTATATATGTTAGACAGGAAGGCACCACTATCACCTTTGGGCCAGCATGGCTTGCCATGCAATCTATAAGAACAAAAAGCAGACAGTAAAAACCTGGCTTATATCACTCTGTTGGGAGAGAAACAAACTGTTTCACCCTCCCTTGGTACCCATTTCCAGGTTACTTGTCATCTGCTGGCTTTGGTGAGAGAAACCTGAGGGTTTCTGATGACAGGCATTTTCCTCCAGGTTTAGAAGTAGGTTAGTGCTTTCATAAGAGTAAGACTCAAAGGAAAGTAAATATGAACCTTGGATGAGCTTTACTTTTGATTCTGTATGTCTTTTCCGTGCAGTTTTCTTTCAGTCTCTCTTTTTCTCTGAACAGCCTAAATAACGTATGTAACCATGATTAAGCTCTCTTGCATGTTAGAAAGCGGATGTATGCAAGAGGGAAGATGTACAATTGCAATCTGTCTTTTACATTTGTTTAGAGGTGATAAGGGGCATTGGAGCTTCCAAATAGACAAGATACTTGTACCCTGTGTTTAATTATTCCTCTACTCTTGAGAGAGAAATACCGTAGGCAAGCGTGTTTATTCTCACTTTTCCAGTTGGGAAACTGAAGCAGGAAGGTTTCAAGATGGTTTGGGTCCTAGCCAGAATTCAAACTTGGAAGATATGGCTCATTTCCAGGCCTATGCTTAAATTGCAGACCATCTCTCCTTATGCAATATTTTTTAATAAAGATAAGACTTTATGTGCCCTTACATATGTGGTTAGAAATGGTTCTTTAATGTACTTGGAGCTGCCTTTTCTCCATGGCTTTTGATGGACCACAAGTCTGCTTGGTCCGTGCTCTAGTGAGCATGCAGACTGTTCATGACAAATCTGTCATTTATCCCTGGTTTCTTCCCGCCTGAAGGGGTCTGTTCTCTTATGCAGTGGACCATTCAATGTTAGGCCCTCAGTAGTTCTGTTACAGTGAATTCAAGATTGCAGCAGGCTCTGGCAGGCTGTGGAGTTCACTCATCTTGTTCTTAGTTAAGTAGCCATGAGCTCCCACCCTCTATGGGACTGAATATCTGTATCTCTCCTACTTGTGGCTGTGCAAGTGGGGCCTGAAATACAAACCCACTCCTTCAGATCATGGCGAAGAAAGAAGTTAAGTCAAACCACCAGCAACTTTCTTTCAATTAATTTTGTCCTTGCATTCTTTTCCTGCATGTGTTTCATCCTGTCTTTCTGTTTTACAACTCAGCAATATATTCTGTCTTGAAAACAACATTAAGTGTAGTTACATGCACACACACTGAGAGGAGAATATCCCCCCACAGTGTTTACAGCAACACCTCTAGGTGACGGCAGGCAGTAAGCTTTCTTTTTATAGAGCTCCAGACTACAGATCATTAGCTTGATATGGTAGCTCAGTGGTGCAAAGTCATTTGAATATTTATTACCCTTCTTAAGACTTTCGCTTTTCAAGTGGGAAATAAATGTGATAAGACCCCCTTTCTGTCCTCTTGCCTGACATGCTAAAGCACAAATATGTGAAATGGATTTTAATTGTATTTCCTTGAACTTCTGTATTAGAGACCAGCAACTTGGATGCTTTTGAGCAAAAACATGTGTTGAACAACTGCAAAGTTTGTTAGGTCTTTTTACAACCTTCTCTCAAAGTTAGATAGGAAGTTCAGCTCCAAAAACGAGTTGAATTTTCAAAATTTAATATATAAATATTCATGTCTAATATACAAAAAGGCAGCTTTATAGATGTATATTTGAATGGGGCACTGTTTCTTAAGTGAAGTACAAATTTAAAGGCCCCTTAAAACTGGACTTTGCCAACAGTCATAGATTTTTGAGAAATAGTAACAAACCAAACATTGTGTAAATGAAGGCTTGTGAGGGAAAAAGCCAACCCTATTACAATACGATCAGCAAGACATGAAAGCCAGCAGCAGGCAACAGAAAGGCAGAGGCAGGCTCCTGAATATATTTTAAAGGTAGAATGTTGTCAGTGTGTTTTCATTTAGCTATTTTAAGATGTCTATGTTTCACTTGCTACAGTCACAAATTCTAACTGTGAATAATAGGAATCATTATATGGGTGTAAATGGTATATTGACTACATTTTTCAGGCTCAAACACACCTTCCTTGTTGGCAGTGGAAGGCAATGAATGAGGCATTTTATTAAAACTGGTGCTTGTGGTTCTAATCAAAGGTCACTGGTTAGCTCTCACTTTTCAGTCTCAGATTTGTCTAGATGTTTGATCAGGGGGCTGCAATGAAATTATTATGACAAAGACTTTGTACTAGGCGGTATCTGTCTGCTGAAACTTGAAAGTCTTTGCCACAGTGATGCTGACAGCATGTGAATGCTGAAAGAATGTGCAAGAAATGTTATGTCTTAAAGAAACCTTTACTGAGTATCATCTTCCCTTTGTGTTACGTTTGAAATCATTTCAGTTGCTATTAAGGTACGAATGAAAAGGTGTTTCATTGATTAAAGGTGGCGTGTTTTTTTTTAAAGTGTACTGTATGCTTTAAGACAGTCTTCCCATTACTTACTCTGTTCGGTCCCTGCTGCACACAGCAAGTTCATTAACATGCAGATATGCAGTGATTGAAGTTGGTTTGCCTTTTACATTGGAGTTGTCTTGATATAATGAGTTTCCCTTTAATGTTCAAAAAACTGTTGTTACTTTCTAAAAGGGGTTTGTTTGTGAATTTCATTAAATTTAATTTTGTCTTCAAACAATTTCAGTATTGTTCATTTTACCACAATTAACATGCTTGTTGATATTAAAAACTAATTTTTTTCTTTTTTTTGTTTTCCTTTTTTTTTTAAAGAGATGCATTTTAACTTTTAGGCTATGTGTGGTGTGGGGTTGTCATTGATGTTGAATGAGACACCTCCTGTTTAACTCACGGATTCAATATTTTAATTGGTGCTCATGTGCAAAAGTAGTAGAGAAAAGTAGGTTAGGGTTACTCCAACTGCTTTTTCTCTGGGCCTGGGATAGACAGCATTCAGTCAAGGAGAGTGAAAATCCACTCACTATGCCAACTTTATTTTCTTTGTTAGAATAGGCTGGACAAATGGAGAAGGAAATGTGTCAGTCAAATAATCTGTGGTAAAGAGAGCAGATTACAGGATGCAAACTTAAAAAGGCTGGCTGTAATTTTCTGCTCAGTATTTCTCATCTAAAAACTTTTGTTCACTCAGGAAGCTCAAGGTAGAATCTTCCTTGCTGTGAGGTCAACACACAGCGAACATCCAATTGCTGAGATGTTGGGTCTGAGCCCTCAGTGTGGTTTCACAGCTCATTCGATGCCAGGGACTCTTGGAAACTGCCTGTGAAGAAAATGAGGCATAGCATTTAAGAAATGATTGGCTTGGTCTGAAAGAACAAGTGAAGGTGATATCAGACTGAAGGTGGGGTGGGAAGCAAAATTATGCTAGAAATATTTTGCTTTTCAATAAATCCAAGTCCAGCACTCTAAGATGCACTATTACTGCCCTGGAAGTCTCTCATGGATTAGAAAACTTGTGATATTATGTATTTTAAGGGGGGATTATGGTAGGGAACAGAAGCAAAGTCTTTAACTTGAGCAAACAGAGCAGGGAAATAGGGAATAAGTTTACATCTTGCCATATTAATATTTATTTTATAAACTGTACAAATTCTAAAGCTGTGTTTCTGAAACAGTTTTGTGTGAATGGTGTCCACTTGTAAAGTGGTGGCATTGATAATTGGCCTTGATATGAAAGTAATATTACCATTTTAATTTTCAGATTACGTAAAGAAGGATTAATTACAGATATCCCAGATTACTGTGGGGTAGTTTTGTGGTCTTGAGAAGAAAGCAGAGACACAGAAGTGTCAAATGGAAGCTACAGTACTCCCTTCAGTGCTACTAACTCTGAAATTTTAGATTAATTTCTGGACATAACTGGCAGAAAGTCTGGTACAGATTACTAATGATGGCATTTTGTATGCCCGCGAAATTAAAAGTAGTTTGTATTTCCAATAAGATGACATACTGTTTTGTTACTGCTTGGATACTATTGCAATACTATTGTTAAAGAAACATGTTTTTCCCATTTGTGTTGCCATAACAAATGGAAGTTATTAAAACACTCTACTGCTAATGATATAAATGTTTCTTCATTATTGCAATCCATATATATATATATATATATGTATATATATATATAAAATATATATATAAAAATCACCTTTAGTGTATTCTTAATGATCCATGGACTTTTTAGACTTTTACCGCTATCTCTGGGAAAACATTCCTTGCGTTGACGGTTTTATTATCAGAATCTGTTTAATCAGCATTGAATTAATTTCCTTTACCTGCCTTTTTTCTCCAGTGATGAATCTTCAGTATTAATCAGAACATCCTGTGCTGAAAATCTGCATTTAAAACTTACTGAAAGTGCCAAGTCTAACTTCTCTCGAAGTGTAATTCTTAGACATGTTCTGAACACTGTTTATTTGTTGGATTTTCTTTCTGTATAAATATTCCATTCATTTAACCTGAGATAATTTTTTTTCCTGGAGATGCTTTGTTGTCTTTCAAATGAAAATGTTCTCTGTGTAGTATGCAGAGTTTATCTAACTTCAAGCTCTTTTATGCAGAGTAGGGAAAGGCCTCTTATTCATGTTGCTTTTATGATTCTGGGAATGTCAGTAACTGTATGGAAAGCCTTAGCTCCTCATTTAGGCATTTGCACAAGATATCTGAAGTGATGTGGTATGAATATTCCCTGATAAGATTTATCATTTTGTTTGATTTATCTGTTTCCTGGTAATGATAGAATATGAGAGTAACTTTTTACTGTTGCCAATGAAGTTGATGTTAGTGAAAATTTCCAGGCAAGTAAGAGTAGCAAACTGGGCATCTTAGTAATAGAAGTTTAATTTCAATTAAGAAATCTGTTGAAAAGGAAGGATTCAGTCCTAATGAATGTCCTGCTTATAGTTACAGTCTTTTAGGCATGTGATGGAGTCCCATTAAATTGAAATAAGACTTTTTTGGGGGGCTCAATTGTAGTGTAGCTGCATTTACAAAATCAGGTTGTTAATTGAGCTGAAGCCCACTGATTTCTGGTTTTCTTTCTTGATTTTCTTCTCCCTCCCCCTTTTTTCTTTTATTTTTCCTCTATTTTCATCCCTTGAAAACAGTTGTTAATACATTGCTCAGCTTTATTTTGCCTTTCTCGATTATCATCTTACTGTTTAAGTATTCTTTTTTTAAGTAATAAAAGCGTTTAAATGCTTGCATATGAAAATTCTGCAGAAATAAACCAGAGACTCCAAGTAGACCGGTAGCAGCAAGGATATACAGTGCCTGCCTGAAATGACTTTAGAGTTTGTTAAAATCAAATGACATTCAGTACGGATACTATGAAGAGAAAAATCAAAATAGACACCTAATTATAATTACTTTTTTTCCTGTCATTATATCCGTACGTGCAGAACAACTGATTTGAAATCACAACAGCTCAATTCGGTAGGTACAAAGGTTTTTCCTTCCTTTTTTTCATCATTCACAGGATGTAATATAATTTCTTATACTGACCAAAGTCTGAAATTTCCTCAAGTCGATGGGTATGCTACCTGAATTAGAGGAATTAATTAATGGCACATGACTGCTATCAAGGTTATAGACACTACATGTTAATCAAACAAGTAAAATTAAAAGGTTAAGCCGCTGATTTGGTCTCATAGATGGCTTTTCCAGCTGGACAAAGTTGTTGTGTTAGCATATACTTTCACTGCTTTTGAAGAAATGTATTTGAGACCTAAGAACAGCTCTTAAGTGCGAGGGAGGAGGATACATTTGGTGCATGGGCTTTGCAGTTTTGGAGTGTGGAATGTGTTGGCTTTCTTCCAGACTTTCATGACCTTTTTGGAAATTTTAGTCTAAACTGCCAGTTCCCTTTGTTAGATGAAAAATAATGTTTATTTCTGAAACTAACCATTCATGCCTGTAGCTTTCAGTGTGATGTGGGCAGACAAATAGGAGCAATACAGAAGCACTTCAGGCTGTATCTTATATGTTACAGAAGGACTGAACGCAACAGGTGCCTGTCATCTGTTTTCATATATTTTTGGAGGGAGCTTGCCTTTCTCCCTACAAAGGGGTATATATACATCAAAAATATCTGCATGGGTGCATGCATGTTTGTCTGATCCTGAAGGAAGGAAGTGTGTTAGGTTTGTTGTTAGGCAATAGCTTGATTCCAAGCTGAGCCAAAAAAGCCAGTTAGTGTCAGACCAGAAACATGCTAAATACAGGGATGTGTAAACTGCTCTATGAAAATAGGGGCGGTTGGAATGGTGGAAGAAATGAGATTGCCAGGATATGTATTGATCAGGGGAGGTCTCAGAGGGGGGAAAACAATCATTAATGTTGGAACAGACCTGCGAGATCAAGTCCAACCTTTGACCAAATGCATGATCCCATGGGCACTGGGATAATGTTTTCAGGGTAGGAATGTCTAAAGTCAGAGTTATGATTCACTCCAACTCTGCAAACTGTAGGTGTGATAGACTTCTGGAAGTTGCTTGCTGTTGGAATCAGAGACGTTTGCCAACCGTCTCTCAAAATCAGACCACCTTTGACTCGGTGGCTGCAGTATGGATTTAGGATCAGGAATCTTGCTTTAGGTGCTCCTGTTTCAGCTGCTTTACAAGTTACATTTTAGAAATGGCTCCCACGGGTGTCAGTCTTACCATAGCAAAATCTTTAATTCACTGTACACTTGTAACAAGGCTGGTCACTCATGGATTCCTAGAGGAATGCTCCATGTGCAGATAGACAATCCCTGATTAAAAAGGATCCCCTTTTTAACTGTAACGTACATAGTGCTTTGATATGAACCTGATTAAGGTAAGTGTTCAATTTAGTGTGCCGATACCATGAGAGATGCAGGAATAGCTGAATTGTAAGTATTGTAAATCATACAAAAGACTGTCCAGAAATGATGGACTTCTGTAAATCATATAAATCATGTTATTGACATTGAAATTTTTCCTCCAATATTTTTATTTTTTACAGTAAGCTTTTGTTACAATATATCAGCTAGACAGCAAGTTTTAGATTAGGTTCCTTTAGCTTTACAATTTCCTAGGATATGGGAGGTAAAATGTCTTCTTACTACTTTATCAGTTTTGGCTTTAGACAATTTGTCAAAAAGTACTTATTTTTTCTAAAATTTAGAGATACAATCAGAGGAGTCTTTTTGTTTTATTTTTTACCATATTTCTTTTTGAAAACTGCTTTCAGTAGTTCTGCACACAGAAACGCAAGCAAAAAATGAAATACAAATTTGGTTATCTGAATTGATTGGAATAATTCCAATAACTCCTTGGAATTTCTAGCTTAAGCAGAAAGATAATAAAACACATTCTGTAAGGACAAACTATGCTTTCAAGATGCATTTTTTTCACATCTAAATTATTTACCTGCCACTACTTTTACAGATAAAGATTTTGGCGTAGCCTGTAAACTGGAGAATACCACACAGCGTGTGTCTGTATCAGATAGACTGTAACTGAGGAGACTTTTCTCCTGACCTAAAATGCTTGAGATGCTCTGCACCCTTGCCTCACCCGACATGGAAATATACTTACTGATTTATGTTCTAGGATTTTTAATATTAGCACATCAAGCTGTGAGGGGGGAGGAGGAAAGGCGTGAAATAGCGTGAAGTTGCGACTCCGTATTTTCGAATCGTGAGAAAGATTTTGAAAACCTCTTAAGGAAACACGTGACGGAATAGTTGGTCAGAAGTGGCAGCAGGTGTGGCTCTGAAAAGAAAAGCATTGTTCTCCAACTGGTAGGGCTCGGGGGCTGCGGGGAGGGAGGCCCTGCGCCGCCGGAATGCCGGGCACTCCGCAGACACAACATGCCCCAGGATGAGCTTTGTACGGTTGGGTGACAGACTGATAAGCAGCTCGCTCTTTTGGAACCAGACTCGAAAGTCATTCTCCCAGGGGTATTTTGCGTGTGCAGATATCCATACATTGTTCCATACGTTTGCTGTTTCCAATAACACATGTTGCTCTCTGATAACAAGTTGCTGCTCTCGAGAGCAGGCTGTCTCTTTGTTGCTGCAGTATCAGCACTGGACTGTTAATACTGATGCCTGTATCCCATGTTGTTTTGGGAAATAATACTTTAGGCAAATACAAGTTATTTTATTTTTTTGTTTCAGTTCTATGTAATATCCAGGTATATTCATCATGAGGTGGAGATGCACAGCAGCAAAATAAGGCATTGGAAAATAGTCTAATTAGAAAAAAGCAGGAGAGAAAAGCCAGTGTACTGATTATTGTTCAGGCTAGAAATACTTAGGCATCATTTAGAAAGAAATAAAAGTAAAATTTAAGTTAAAAAAAATATATATAAACAGACAACTTAAACCATGTTCTCTGATATAGATACTAAATGTGACTAATCAATGTTGTTTTAAATACAGGTCTTCTAGAATTTGTACTGAAATATATTTAAGATGGATGATACCCATATGAGATAACTAAGTGTCAAAAGTAAAATATACTTTCAGTAGGTGCAGCAATTTACTTTGAGCTCTAAACCTTTGCTGTCCATGCTGGTGCGCAGATGTGTTTGTGTACATCAATGTGTGTCACAAGCAGAGTGGAGCTGGTCAATCTGTTTGTCCTGAAGACTTGTGAAAGGGTCTAATATATTCTGACTCTTTTTCACCATGTCTGAGTTATGACTCTACTATAACTTACCATCAGGATTTGAACAAGGTGCCTGACTACCTCTAGGAACCATGATTTGCTATTACACTAATGACAGGAATTACTAAAAAACTTTGCTGCCTTATTGACCATTTAGAGTACTTAATATTTCTAAGTGAGCTCATGCTTTGAAGAGTTTTGTCCAGAAAAACATCTCAAAAAGCAGTTCAAAAGAACAGTGTGGAAATTTGCAAGTCAAAATATGATTTATAATATTATTTTTCTAAGTAGCAACCGCAAAAATAATTATGCTGCTGGAGCCAACAACAGTATTTTGAAATGGTAGGATCTAATGTATGAGGTTATTGCATATGAATGGAGAGATATGTTATTGCAATGATATATTTTATTACTTGCTTCTGTTTTTATTAAGGATAATGAAAACCTTCTGTTTGGCCCTGTGAACAAAACTAATGTGACCTTTCATGTGACCCACCTGTTGTGCTTTCACAATCGATAATAGTTACCTCATGTTAGGGTGATCTGGAAAATAGCAGTGTGCCAGCACCACAGAAAACAACATTTGTGTTTCTATACTTTGAATTTGTATTTGCCTCAGAACTGAAATT
Organism: Acanthiza pusilla; assembly: GCA_036630365.1. Lineage (NCBI taxonomy): Eukaryota > Metazoa > Chordata > Aves > Passeriformes > Acanthizidae > Acanthiza > Acanthiza pusilla. Next base: position 18,511,227 of record JAXCHO010000006.1, read on the forward strand.
AAGGAAAATATAAGTTATCTAACAAAATGCTTAAAAGGCAAAATACTATTCTAAGAGCATTGTCTGTGTTATTGGCAGAAATGTTTTCGGAGGCATTCAGCTGCTGAATTATAGCTGTAAATCTGCAGGACTTGCTTGAAATCCATGATTTTTAATAGTATCAAAGACGGTGGGAAAGTCCAATTAGCTCTTTTGAAAGTTAGGAGAGTACATAAATTAAAAAAGTCAGTATGTATAAATGCAAATTTTCCCACTTTTTAATTTTAAAAATTACATTTTTTTCCTTTTTCATATAGTATTTATTTTGAGTGGAAAACCTAAAAAGGCTGAGTTATTCTAGACAGTATTTTTCTGTGTGTATTTGGGTCTTGATTCTGGATTCAAACATTTAACGTGAATAAGTGCAGTGTTCTTTTTCTAGGGGTGCATGATAAATGTATCAGAGTCTCATTGGGACAACTTCTAGGTTATGGGATAAGGATTAGCAGAATCAGGACCCTAATTTCAAAGAGGTTTTCACATGTGGGTTTGAAGTACGTGTGCTACTGCTGAATTTGCTCAACAGACCAGAAAGGCTCTTTCCCGTTGGAGCCCTTATGGTTTATCTGGTCAATGGCTCGCAAGCTAAGAAGGATTTACACATTGGATCAATGATCCATGAAATAGGGGGGATTTCCACAACGTCTGTCAGTGACAAGTTACAGTGTGGCCACACAGTATGCATTTTCAGAATTAATATGTATGTAGAAATATGGAACTGTATAAATGATTATTATGTGATACAGCCTAATGGACAGGGAAGGATATAAATAATACATTATGTGTATTAGAGGGAACTTGGTGATTCCTCCATTTCTTTTGTTTGGATTGAGAAATGTGTAAGTACATTCTGTGGCTGTACATTCTGTAGCAATATTCTTGTGGCTGTACGTGTACCAAGAAAAATTAGACCCAGTGAACAGGTCTCTCCAGACAGGAGGTCTCTCAGTGCTCCCCCTTCCCTCAAACCAATGATTTTTTTCTCTTCTTACCCAGCGCATATCCCAGGTACTGAAGGCCAGTAGTTGGCTGGAGTTACAAAAGGGGGTCAAATATGTTTAAATGAAAGTGTCCTCTTAGCAACACCTTTGTGTTGTGCCACGAGCCTGTCAGTTTGAGTCCCTCCTGATGGCAACTGCTAAGTTATGACATAGGGAGAGAGGTATCCTACTAAGTAGGCAGGGCTTGATCAAAAGCCCCTTTGAAGTCAATAGAAAGATTCCTATTGACTAATAACAGGCTTTGGAGCAAGCCCTTGATTATGAGGGCACGTAATAAGCTTCTTATTGGCTAATTATGTACAATGGTAACTTTAGACCTGTGACCCCTATGTAGGCTGGACTCCTTATCTTCCAAAAGCTCCATATCTCAAAGTGACCCAGTAGCAAAGCATCCCAGATCCTTTTCCTCAGTTTCTTCTCTTGCTTAAGGGTCTAAGCCTAAGCTGCAGCTCAGCTTTTCTGCTCAAGAGTCAGCCAGCAAGCTCAAACCTTGCATTCCGTATTATCCTACTGCAATGAAGATGACAGGGACCGCACTGGACATTAAACCTCAAATCTTGTCCATAAACTTGGCAAAGTTATTGGTACCAGCAGCAGACTGAGCATGGCCATGCAGAAACCGTGCATGTCTGGATTTGATCTCTGTCAGTGTACTTGTTGCAACCCCAATAACAGGAGTAGTTTGGTTCCAGTGAGACTTTTTTGCTACAAAGGGGACTAAAAGCGCAAATGGCGCAGTCTGGAGCTGCATTGGCTTTTGTAAAGAGTCTCCATGGAAACATCCCCCAGAGAGGTAAAATGAGCCTCCCTTGGCCTTCTCCTTCTTCAGTCCATTTGTTGACTGCTTGGTGTGTACAAGAAGCCTCCAGGAGGTACATTGCTATGGAAAGCAGATGTCCTTAGGGACAACAAATGATTCTTGCAGTAGACACTTGACAAACAGAGCTTTACTACAGTTCACCTTGAGCAATATGTAAAGGATCACTGAGTATTCCTTGCAAATAGGAGTGTTAGCAGCAGGATGATCAAGTTAGAGGTTGAAAAGACAGATTGTAGGGTGCCTTGCAGAGCTTTTAAGTCACCTCGATTTCAGCATTCCTGGTTATTCTATTGAGATTTCTCTTATAAAAATATTGGTGTTGAAATAAAGCCATGAACTGGCAAGCATGTCATATACAACAAAAAAGCTCCCAAATATGTAGTTGGATGTCTTGCACCTGTGTTTCAGTAATGGTGTTTTGTGAGTTCATGTTAGAATTTTCCATGTCTGCTGGCAGTGCTGCTCTTAATCACACTGTTAAACAAGTATGAGTTTAGAGACAGCCTGGAAGAGGGGAATATATGAAACAATAATTTCCACACATATTTTGGGTATCTATTTTGTTGTGTTCCTTCTGTGTCTGGTTACTCAAGGTCAAGACATCCAAAAAGGCCCCATTTTAAAATGCTGAATGGGCAGGGTTTTCTGACACTGGTATCTAGAAGGTATCTTTGTACCACTATTGGTGGGATTTTTTGAATGCTGAAAAGACCTGAAAAGTATGTTTAATTTTTCTTTGATATGCTCAGTACAATTTGAAGATAATTCGAGAGGAGGGTGCAGATTGGCGTTTTTATTTAGGACAGATAAGCAGGATTAGTTTTTCTGCTTTGAAAAAATAATACTGTTATTTTGTTAAAAAAACACCAGTGGTTTTCATATACTAGAAATATTTCTGTCAGCCATTCATCTAACACGTGTTATTCTCTTCCCAGATCTTTTCCCTGTTGTGTCCTTATTGCAGCAATCATCAAAACCATTTGAAGAGTTTAATTTAGACTGAAATGATTCTCCATAGAATAAACAGAATATCTCACCTGTGAAGGATGATTACATTTTCTAAATTTGTTTAAAAAGGAAGGACCTTCATAATTCACAAGTGTTCTACTTGCAGTTTTTATGGTAGAGAAATCTTGCATACTTTAAATCTGAAAATAAAGCACTTCTGTATTTGACTGCTATCAGCAATTTTATCTTTCATTTTATTGGCACTGAAAGAGTAAGGATCAGTGTTTTGATTTCAGACATCATCTGGCTTAATGTTACTGGTCTTTTAATGTGAAAAAAAAAATTTCCTGTTTATTTGAATACTCATGATGTGCTGTGTAAATTAAGGCTGTTTCAGATGTTTTTCAAATCAGACATTAAAAGACAGTTGGGGTAGCTATAGGTAAGAGGAGACAAAGCCAGAGGTGCCTTGGGAAAGTATTAACTTGGAGTTCTGATGCACCTTCTGCATGTGTGGGTACCTCTCATCTGTTTTGCATAGGGGTGAGGAGATTGACTTGCTCTCTGAGCTTGGCCTGGTGAGTAATTTGTTCAGGCACCTCACTGGCACAAGTCAATGTCGAATGCATTTAAGGATGGAAAGTCAAATTCTTCACCTGCACATAATTCCGATTCTTCTCAGCACAACGCCGGGACAGATTTGCTTTGCAAATAAGAGTAGGCTTGCCAGGAACTGTACAAATGAATTTCCATGGCATTCCTGGCCAGAACAGAATCTGAGGATGGACTGTGGTGTGTCTCAATGTCTCTTGCAGCCTGTACAGAAGCTCTGTGGCTTTGCTAGCTACCAGAGCTGCAGGTCCTCAGCGGTGGCCTCTCATCAGGTCTGTGGCCCTACCAGCCCTGTTACTCTGCCAGACCATCCCCAACGTGTAGCATACACAAACAGCTAATCCATTTATGCAGCAGCATCTGGCTACTCCAGATTTCCACTAAGAACAGGGTCTTTCAATAAGATTTCGATCGCTCCGATTTGTTAAGTACCCTTTGCTCTCTCCTCCATAATTAAACAGATATTTAGATACTGTATTCCATATGTCTGCATCTGTGAAAAGATATATAGAATAGATTTTTTCTCTGCCTGAATGTGTGAATTTCCATTCATTTTTTAGAGGATGAAAACTTTTGCTGTGGGCCTTAAGCAGGCCAAATATGCTATTATATGATGTTATTTCTTAGGCTTATTACATAACCAATTTTTTTTAGTGTCAGTTATATGTGGAGTTTTTTTCTGCCTTTATAAGAGGTTAAATTTTTCTTTCTTAAGAGCAATGTTAAAATTGAGTACTTGAATTCATTTGATAGTCGTTCGTTGTTCCTTATACCTATTACCAAGCTTACAAGTTCAAGGAATTTGTTCAGTATATTTCCAGCAGCTCATAATCTATGAAACATCAACATTTTCAATGCAAAAGCAGCTGTGTGTGCTTTTGTTTTTAGTGTTGAACTTGAGACTCTGTTGAACCAGTTTTTGGCACCATCTTTAGAAAAATCAGGGTCATCTCAAGATGGAGTCTTACAAAATTAGTAACTACTTTGAGAGCAGATTCATTTTAAGTACCCTTAAATAGCTGCTGCAGTTTGGTTAAGTTATGTATAATTTGATTTCAGCTTTCTGTTCCTTGAAAGACTTGGCTATCTTTTCCTTTTGCATATTCAGGATTCCCCATGTCCCTGCTTCTTTGCATTGTCTTCCACTGTTTCACAGGAAGAGACTTCTGTTAATCCTGTCATATTTGTTCTCTATTAGAAACAGTACTCAAAAGTCAAAGGGGAATTTTGAATGCAGTGGTCTGGCCAAAAACATATTGGTGTGACAGGATTTCTGTGAATAAAAAGGAAGGAGAAAAAAAAAAAAAAGGGACAATCCCCCTTTAAACACCCCCACCCTCCTGCCCAGGTTTATAGATTCCTGCAGGATTTTAAAAGCTGAAGAAAGGTCAACAGTCATGTTCTCATTTTTCTTTAATATCTCTCAATTGAGGAGTATTTTGTATACATCTGGCTAGCTGTGAATGTAAATGTATGTGTATAAACATGTTTTATAATTTGAAGTGATACTGTCTGTTAACTAAAATAATAGCCCCAAAAGCAGTTGGCCTGTCATAGATGATATAGCTCAGCTTTTATATCTGCTGTTCATCAAAAGAACCAATGAAAATTTCATTCTAACTGACAGCCAAGTGGCTAGAAAAATAAAGTAAAGACTGCAGATGCCAGAGTAGGAGCAACACATTAATTTGCTAAGACTAATATGCCTGGCTGTAACCTGATCATATATGGATCAATTGATGATATTTTAAGTTAATTTGTCATGTGACTGGCATGCAGTTCTAAATTCCAGGAAAATATCACCACTGAGTTCAGTGAAAAATAGCATTGTTTGTTCAATACAGACATTTTTCAGCCAGACAGTGATGAAAGTGCTTGCTAATAAGTACACAAGAAGTTGAGAAACACATACTAGAATAGGATAAATATATTTTGTTGCTGGCAGACGTCAGTTTTTTTTTTTTTTTAATTTTTTTTTTTTTTTAGTTTAGAAAAGGTGTCATCTTGTCTTGTATAATTTTATACTGTAACTAATTATTAGACAAGGAGGAACTTGAGATGCATTCAGAATTCAACAGTATGGAATAATTTTTGACCAGACCCTGCAAAAAATGAGCCTTGTGTGTTATACTCTTAAGGATTTATTTCCTTATCTTTCAGTCCTTTTTTCCTCTAGTCTCCTTTGCTGTTCCTTGCTATTAAATGGCAGGATTGTTTTAATTGTTTAAAGGAGAGGGCATTGTGAAGGCTGCTGGAGTGTCAGCTTCTCTACCTAAGCCTTGCTGGCTTACTGAGCTTTTCCAGTTCACTGGCGCAAGTGCAAGCATCGAATGGTTCATATACAGCTCTAATTCCAACTTACTTGGCAGTTATGTCTTGAATGGCCCAATTTTACATGTGATTAGTTTTAAATTCTTAAATCACAACATAAACTGTGTGTATTATATTACTATAAAAGTATGTTAATACGTAGGAGATCATTAACTGGAAGTGCAAGTTCTGTTTTTGCTGGGACATCAGTGTGCAACCACTGTGGCTTGTGTGGTGACTCCTGGTTTGCAGCTGAAGGCAGAATTCATCCTGAAGTGAAAAAAAAAGTGATGCAGATTTTTAGGATGTGACAAGAATAACATTACAAGATAGATAACTATAGCAAGGCATAACAAGAAAACTGTGTTTCTGTGAAAAGCAGACTGCAGTTATTTCTGGTCTGATCCTGGTTTCTGATTCACAGTTTTGAAGGCCAAAACATATAGAAATGCATATATTTGTGCATGGGAAGGACTTGGGAAATCTCTACTGGTCTTGTTCCTATTTGGGTAGGCAAGAATAGGGCCAGATGAAATATCTTGCTCTATTTATATCCACCAGCTTCTCACTTGCATTAGAACACAATCGTAGGAAAAACCATGCACTGGGCCCATGATGAGCTCATCTGCTTAGCAAAACATGTCCATTTTTTGAAGCTGGCAACTCAGTCTTGATATGTTTGAGGAATTTAGGTCTACTACTATCTCATGTCATTGCTTGTACAGAATTTGCATCAAAAATATGCCAGAACATGTCACTTTTATGAATGGTAAACTGCTAGTTTTATTAGAATAGGTAAAGTAAGGATCTATCATACTTTTTTTTTTTTTGTTTTTAAAGTGAGATAGAGGTATTAGGTTGTCTCTTTTTTAATATAGACTTTCTATCTAATTACTTTGTATCAAAGCAAATGAGGCTCCACTATTTCTGAGAAGTAATAAAACTGAAGTAACACATTAGTGAATCTGCTCTATTGGGTTTGGCCTTTTCTAGATGCTGTGAAATTTAAACCAAAATATTAATTTCACTGGCCTGAAAGCACTAACATCTTTCCCTGCCAAAGCTCTTCAGATGTTGCAGCAGATTTCTCAAGATTCTAAGGTGTAAGTGGAATGATTTCTCTCTTAATTGTTACGCATTTTGATTGATCCTTTTGGGGTTGGTGTATTAACATCACATTGTGGTTGTTACACGTCACTGTGATGAAATAGTTGAAATAACGGAGGCGCCCCATAATGCTTTTGTAAGGTGGGAGTAATCTAATTAGTCTTCCTGAAAGTAAACACTTTTGATCTTTTCACTTGTTGGTAGAGACTTAAGAGTCAGGCTGGCACTCAAAAAATACGGGCCTATGACTTGATGGCAATTTTGCTCTTTTTTGCAATATTGTTGGCTATGATAAAATTAAAAGGGAAAAAAAAGCTGTAGAAAATAAATAAGCTGTATTTGTTTTTTAAATCGCTGATGTTAGGAAATCTGCTCCGAGATTCTGTGTAAAAACAAGGATGTAATGCGCAGTTTGTTTTTGCCAGCAGGGAGATATAGACTCTTTGGAGTGTCACCCAATGAGAATGACACTCTATGTAGTCAAATGTTTATTTACTTGCTCGTATATTACGTTTTGTCTGTCTGATGGCTTGTCTAATAAAGATGAATGCAATTGTGATGCCTTAGATTGCCATGCGCACTCAGAGATCTCTTCACCAAATTGACTGTTTCTAATTTCTCACTTTCATTAGTTCCACGCCTTATACTCTTGTGCAGATATATTTTTGTGTGATTACGTATTTTATACATCGCTTTTTTGCTATTTTGCTATTATAATTTCATTAGACTTGTTTCTTCAGAATGTTGTTTTTGTGAGCGACTAACCTCTCAATGTTACTGCAATAATAGCTTCTTTTATTTCCATCCAAATTTCTTATGTAACTTTCTTACTAACGTTTTTCGTAAATTTTTGTTCTGTTCTCTGCGTCTACAATCATTTAATCTGCTATTCTTTTACCTGTCAATTAACCATCTTTTATCTGTTATTTCTATTTTTTGGCAGTCCAATTTATATGTATGAAAATTTTGATGGTGCAAATCCATGTTCTGGTAAGACCATTGGATTTGAAAACCTGAGTTTTCTGTTATATATATTCTTGTGATTTCCATGCCACATGCAGTGCAACACTTATTTGTCTGCTCTGGAACTCGTTGTTGTCATTTGGGATGTATTTCTATGCTGCACTATTAAAAAAATTGCATGTTGTTTTTTCATTTATATTCACTAACTGGGGAGCTGTTGACCTATTTTGATGCCAACCAGGTTAATAATTTGTATGTTCAATAGATAGAAATTTCTGAGAGGGTCATTTATTTCTGCCAGGGACAATATATAAAGAAAATTCCTTAGAGTATATGTTCCAATAGATTTATATCATTTTGTGTCCTTGCTTATGGGATGCTTGTAGGGGAAAGACATTAAATGTAGACCTATCCTCAGAATTCCTAAAAGTAACTGAAATGTTTAGATTGGAGAATCACTTCAGTTGAATTCTCTGCTTTTTTATGCTATTGATACTGCCCTGAGAAAACTGGGAATGACATCATAGAAATTTTCAACTTCTGATACAAATTTTTCTGGCAGAGATGACTAAAATAAGTAAATTAAAGGCAATCTGCAAAAAACTCTTATTAATACTTTTGGAAGTACATTCCATGCTCTCATCATGTTTTCTTTTTGTAGAAAATCTTGGAAACTAAGAGCCAGAAAAGAAGTCTAGGATCACTCAATATTAGTCTCCATTCCCAACTTCCCCCATTGTTTTTCAGGCTTTCCTACATTTAGAATTGTGCTTATACTATTGCAGTATGTGCAGACACTGAAAAAAAATGTGGTAGGAGAGCCTTAAGGGAGATATTATTGATATTCTTCTTCAGAGTATTATTGTGAAATATCTGCGGTTCCTTTTACTTCTAATAATTTGATTTCTGGTGGATCATTAGTTTGATTTCAGAGCCAGGCATCTTCAAAGAAACTGATTTTCAAACTAGAGGCCATTCTCTTTACCCCTAATATGCTAGATAATGCTTTGAATAGTCAACATATAGAGGTAACACAGAGAAATGAATTTGGTAAGAGGTATCTTGTACGTGAAGGTGAGGACGTTAGCCAAAAGTGAAGACATTCCTTCTGTCTATCCTGGTAGAACTTCCTAGGATAGAAGTCAGATTCTGGTGTGTTGAAATTTCCTTTTGAGGCCGTGCTTTGGCAAGACGCTGCCTTGTTGCTTATAAAATGACTAAAGTGTCTACCAAATGCAAGTGCCAAGTCAAAATATGTTCTGTATTTTGGTAATTGTGCAGAAAGAGCACCAGATGGTTCTGATGATGAAGCGCTTTGGGTGGGATCATCAAGTTTTAATGGATGGCAAACTCCAAAGGCTTAATTATCAACCTCTCTAGCAGCATACTTTTTATTGGAGTGGACAAGTTATTTTCAGACACAGAAAAGAAAAAACTCTATATTTCTTTGCATGTAGCTGAATAAAACCCACTTAGCTTCTCTGTAGGAGTATCTGAAGCTCAGAATACTTGGGCCTAATAGAGAGGGTGCCAAGTTATGTTTCCAAAGTGGAAAAACTACCTTATGAATAATACAGTTTTTGTTCGAATAGCTTGATATTTTCCCAGCATGCCCAGTTTTCCTAGTGTGCTGCTAATGTTTAACTCTCCTACAATATGAATATATCCTATGTTTTGGGTTCAGGTGTATAGCACTGTTGTTTATTTTCCACATCTAGTCTGAAATGTCTCAAGAGTGGTCTGTTCTTTGAGAAAATTTTCCTATTGGAGCAATTTGGACAGACCACATTTAGAGTAAAGAAACGAAAAGATTAAACAGCAGATCATACAGCACACTTTTTAACTCCTGCAATGTTGCTTGATTTCATAAAGTGAGTCCATTCAAGCTGGAAGTGTTGATTGATTTGTTTCTGTAGTGTTAAAATTCGGCTTTTAATACCTCCCAGTCAAGGCTAGTAACAGCATAGCAGTAATTTGTGTGCTGTAATCACAGAGGCCTTTGTATGTATTTGAATGAAATGTTCTGTGTATGACTTTTTTTTCTTTTTGCATTTCTATATGTTTGCAAAATCCTAGTGATGTTAGTGTTTGCTCCCAGTTTTTACGCAGGAATACTATTACCCTTGCCTGAAACTCTGGTGGTTATTGTCCCTGAGATAATTGAAAATTTCACCATTAACTGCAGTGTGATTAGAGGGTCAGCTCGTTGAAATCCATCTCAGATGAGGCATATTTGAGCTAATGAGGCCAAATACAGCCATTGGTTGCACCTCGCAAGTACTTTAGCTTCTGTAGGGTGGGACTAGTGCATCTTTGAAATGCTGTGGAGTTTGAGTTTACTGAAATGTGAGAGTCCTGCTACTTGTGTTGCCATATAACAGCGGTAAAACCAGAAGGGTCTAACTGGTTATGTTTTCAGACCATCTTGTTTTGTCTGCAAGAGTCAGGTTTTAAAAATTGTTGGGACTTGCTACAGAGCACAGCTGCTTCTCCACATAGGGAAAGATATCAAGAAGAGTATCACATATGATTGATGGGACACTCTCTTGTTGGCATTGAGCCACTTTGCAAATTTTTTATATAATTATCGGTTAATTTTTGTACATGCACTTAAGCAACTTGTGATGAGTTCATCTCAGTATCAGAGTCAGCATGCTTACACAGAGGATTCATCTGACTTCTGAGAGTAAAGTAATTTGTTTAAACTTAAATTTTTTAAAATGTTTTAATAGTATTTTTACTGAGTTTTGCTAAGTTCTATGTGGCTTAGACGGGGTTTCTGCTGTTTTGGATCTTATTAAGTAGAATCTCATTCTCTGATTTTCAGGGGGGTGACTTGTTATTAAGGTGTTACTTAATTGCACAAACAAGTCCAGTATTAGACATGTGTGCTCCTGGATCTTCAAATTATGGCTTGAAAGTTCCACAGACTTTATGTTGGCGCTATGGGCAGAGGAAAATGTCATCCAACTCTAGTGTTTTCAAATATTTAGTTTCTTACAAGGTACTTTAAGATTTCTTTAGGAAGTGTTATATAGGTGCAAAGTACATTCTTGTGGTGATAAATAGTAGTAATTTCTGACTTTGCAGTGAATTGTCAGGTAATTATAATTCAGACAAATTCTAGAAATTTCTAAGAGGTTCATTACCTTTTTGGGGTGACAGCATAAAGGGCAAAATCCTAGATCCATCAAAATCTTCATTGTACTGTGATAAAACAAGTACAGCAGGGTTTTAACCCTGTGTCCCCAAAACAGCCATGCTTTCTTGTGAATTCAGAAGAATCCCTAGGGTTTAATATATTTCTTTGAGGGACCATATTTATTCACACTGAATAGTGTGTCTGCTGATGTTTTGCAAATGCATGTCCTCTTGGAACTTCTGACTTTTCAATCTCTCTGTAACAATATACACAGCAATGAGAACAATGGGATCTTGAACATAACCATGACCTGCAGCATCACCCTGACACCCTTAGTTGGAAAGAAAGTGGGTTAAATTATTTGGAAGCAGGAAGTAGTTAGCAATAAAATAACTGAAAGTGTAAATGTGGCCATTGGAACTATTGGAGCTAGCATTTTACAGTCTCTTAAATGAAGGAAGAGAAGAATAAGGAAGAGAAAAGAATGATAAAAAGTCAGAGAGATCTTCTATGAATATGATCTTGGTTCTTGAAAGTGGATTTTGAACATTTTCTCTTTTCTTGATTTCCCAGAAATTTTTCATATAAGTTTACTTACACATAAGTAGTTTGCACTGCATTCCAAAGGGTTCATATGCAAGAAAAAGAGGGCAGAGTCACCTGGGAAAAGGGAAATTTCTAGCTCAAAGAAACAAAATGTGTCAAGTTAAAGTAAAATAGAGGAATTGGAAAATTTTACAATAATAATAAAAAAGAAGACAACCTACATACTTTGTGGGTGCCAGGGAGTAGTTATAACTTGTGCTGTAATGATTTCTGATGGATGTTGCTGTAATGTTCACTCTGGTGTTCGTTAGAAAGAAAATGGATAAAACACCACCCTTAAATTCCATGGCAAGAGCTGCTTCATTTAGCACAAGAAAGAAACACATTTGAAGCACTTCCTATAGAACTTTCTTTTTAGAGAAATATAAGTTATTCTCTGTATATTTTTCTTTTCTTCCTTCCTTTCTTTTGTTTAGTTAAAGTAGTGATAAGATCTTGTAATGAGACATGTCAGGCTGATGAGTTAATTTGCTGAAACTTTTAGGTTTGCCAACTTCTTGAGTGTGATTTAAAAAAAAAATCATTTAAAAAAAAGAAAAAGATCATATTCCACTTACATTTTTGAAATATCACATGCAAAGCACCTAGTAACCACCCCTCTAGCCATCAGCTTTTCATTGCTGCCTGTCAGTATCTTGCTGAGGGCAGGTGCAGATAGCCTGGGGCTCATAGATGTCATGCAATGCTGGTAAATGCCTGGAGATATGGTTTTATATGACTATCTAAAGAGCCTAGGAATCATTTTCAGCACAGGAAAAACTGAACCCTTCCCCCAAACTGCGTTTAAATTTGTGGCTTGGGACATTCTGTTCTAAAGTGCAGGGTAACTCTGACTCTGAGTTTACTAATATGTGGTTCCCATAAACCATAGAAAAACCCAGGCTGTGAACATAAAACTGATCTTTTTGGACTGATATAAAGTCATACTTTAACATTTTAAGTTGTTTGAGTTTAGTACCCAGGACTGAGTAACACAAATTGGAGTTAGGGGTCATCTTATCATTTATTTGATGGGCAGTATTGCCAGCAAGAATTTCTGTCTGTGGTGAACATATTTCAGTTCTGGTTTCAAAATACCTTGCAGAGGTGAATGTTGCAAAAAAAAAAAAAAAAAAAAGGAAATCCAAATCTTTAGATTATAGGTAACAAGTATTTATCAAAATCTCAATTTGGATTTTGACAGGCATGTCATCGGTGAAAAATCCAAAGAAACTGCAACTACACCTGGTTAAATCTCCAAAGGTTGAAATTTTATCGAACTGATAGCTTTATTATTGAAAGCAAATTTCTATTTCAAGGTGTACTCTTTCCTTAATTAATACTTTTTTTTTCTTGCTTTTTTAATTAATGAAGTAGTCATGCTTTAGGGGACACTGAAAGCAGGCCAAAAGGGTTTTTTTTTAAGGGCATGATCAGATAATGTTGTTCATTTTTTTTTTTGGTGTGATTTATTTGTCCTGCAGGTGAGAGTTCATTATCTTAAGGACTGAGACTTGTAGATAATCACAAGTGGAAGGGTCCTTTGGGCAGAATACAAAGCAATATCCTTGCTGTGGCACTCTGTACCACATACTTGGAAGCAGAGGATGCATATGTAACGTGGGATCCTAATTGAACGGATCCTGGAAGAAAGAAATTTTATTTACTTATTTTTCCAAAGTGAAATGAAAATTAGAGCATCTGGACCTCCTTTTCTCTGATTATAGTGTCAGGATAAATGAATTTCAAAAATGGGAGCTGAGAGTGGAAGTTAGTATATGACCAACTAAATAAAAAGGATTTTAGCTATAATTATTATGTTTCAGGGTTTCAGGGAAAGAAAACTCCAAGATATGTAGTAAGGAGGTTTTGTCCCTCAGGGAATCCAGGGAAGTAGACCTGAAGGCAGACATTCTTAAGGCCTTCTAATTGATTTTTATGTCCTACTTAACTAGCTTTGAAAAATCTTAACTTCAGTTACATGGGACTCTCCAATACAGAACCCCAATATTTTGTCTGGATTAATACTAATTTCAGTGGGAACAAATGGCACACTTATATCATAATATTACAAAACAGATGTGCCAGAAAAAAATGTTAGTTTGTGTGTGGCTGACTTAGCTCCTTTTCTCTTTTTCCTTTTTCTATTCTTTTTAGCTTTCCTCCTCTTATTTTTTTTTTAATTAATTTAATCAAAACCACCAATCTCTATTTTTTGTTGTTTAAGTGCACCACCATTGTGGCAGCTTGAATCTGCAATTGTCAGGCAACCTTCAAATACAGGTGCTGTATGGTGTGATTATGCTGGAATTTTAAATACGGTGATGTGTTGCCATGCACTAGTATTATTGTTGATATCTCTAAGATATCAGCTAAACATTTCAGCTATCTTACCATTTTAAACTCTCGGAAATAGTGGTAAAACAGTAAAACTGGGTTTTCAGAATTAACACTCCCCCTTCCCCCCCATATATATAGATATGTATTATATATCTTTGCTCAAGGGCTTTAGTTTCCTGTTACTATTCCAAGCCTTGTCTATGCATATGTAGGTGTTACACTATAAAAAAAATTGTACCAAGGAGTTTGCATCTGGTAAATGTAGCACAAGTACAGTTGAGTAGGTGTTTAAGTCAAAGTGCAAGGAAAGAACCTGGTGAAGATGTATCCTAAACCCTTTCTGTGGCCTGAGTGCAACAGCATCAGGCACTGAGTGATGTTCAGTGACTCAAAGCCTCACATGTTATCTAAGTGTTCTCAGCTCTACATAATCCTTGGTGCCTTGTCAGGCAAGGAAAATACAGTCATGGAATTTGTTTTTATTTTTCTTTCCAGAAAGACCTTTTCTTTTTGCTCAGAAGAGGTCGTCAGTTATATATAAAATATAAAAATATTTGTAGATAATAGATACTAAAATAATGGAGGATAAATAGGTACCTGTAAATATAGACAGTTGATTTGAATCACAAATCAGTGCAATTCCATTCTGTTATGTAACTGAATTTCAGTTTAGTCCAATCCAGAGCTCATGAAGCTCATTGAAGAGACTTAACTGCATGGTGAATTACAGTTTGAATAATATTTTATACTTTTTATACTGTTGTTTTCAGTCATATGACCGAGCTGAAAGAACATACCCTCTTTTAAACACAGTAAGCCAATTCTTCAGCAAAATTATTTTAAACATCGGTCTGAATATGAAAGAGAAGGGAACCTGACACATTATGTATTCAAAAGATAAAGGGAGCCAAAAACTACTGAAAGTATTGTTAATTTTAGTACAATTTGGCAAGAAAAATTATATCAAAGTGGTAAACTAACAGCTCCTGGTACGCATATTGTTGCATAAAGATAGTATTATATAATGAACAAAAATGTTATTGTTTTGTGTTAAAGTTGTATCCAGAGAACCCTTATGAGACTATTTCAGCTGTGTCTGGAGACCCTGCTGTAGTTGCAAGACTGGAAGAGATTAAAAAGCTATCATTCCAAATGGTGAGGCCTCGTTGTGGCCCAGAGAGAGAGAAGGAAAAAGCAATGGCCAAATATCATAATGCAGGTCAATGCCAGCACTGCCCTTTGGGCGTTTGTGTGGTTGATTTCCACAGGAGCGTGACAAAAATGTCTCTGCAGAGTGACCAAGGGTGTCACTTCCAAGCCACGTCCTCTGCAGCCCACAGCTTCTCCAGGTGTAGAGAGTGACTCTGGAAGGGCAGTTTGGATTAGCTCTAAAGCTCTCTGTGCTTCATACATTCTTTTAACAGCACCATGTACTGCAAGGGTTTCTTGTGTTTGGAATCCTGGTCGTATTTCTTGGGGCTTGTAATGCTGTAACTTTTCATTCAGGGCTTAATTTTCCTTGTAGTGCCTTCAGCACAGGGATCTGCACATGTAAGTGCTACAGAAAGAGGCCTGCTGTGGAAGCCGTCTCTGTTTTCTTTAATTCAGTCGTATTGATTAGGAACGACCCAGCCCGCGGCTGTGAAAATGCCGTGTAGCTCACCAGAAGCTGAGAGGTGTTTTTTGTGTCACAGCACATTGTGTGAGTGGCGGTGGGCTGGTGCAGGAACTCCAGGGAAATTTGAGTCCCTTGATGTGGGAGCAGGGAGCCAGCAGCATTTACCACCTTTCCCCGGGCAACAGAGGAGGCTTTTGCTGTCTGCAGCTGATGAGTTATAACTGGAGTTCCTCCTCTCCCTTCAGCCTTCCAAGCAGTGTGGTGTATGTCTTGTGGTTCTTATCTGCTCAAAAGTATGCACATGGAGCTTATCAGATCTGGAATGCTAGCACCCTGCCTTTTATATGAAGGAATAAATGCATATTTAGGTATTTCTTTCATCTGCACAGTGAATTAGATGTTTTTGGTGTTTTCAAGTGTAATTTTAGTGGTAGATGTAATAATACGTTTAAATTAGTTGTTGGAGATATGCAATACTTTTTTCATCAAAATCCTTTTTAGACTTAAGCTGATGCTACTTTATGAAGTGAAACTACATACATTTTGTATTCTGTGCTTGCATTCTGTAATAATTGGATGCTTTATAGATCTGCAAACAGAGAGCAGAGAAATGTTCTCGACTTGCCTGTTGAAGACATTTACACAATAACACAATTATTTGTTACAGAAGAGATGATAAGGAGTTTTTATAGCCACTTATATAATGTAACACTGCCAGGTAATGTGCCACTACGGAGTGACACCCTTTTGGGAAAGACACGGAACCACTGTCTGTGGAGTTTGGCAAAAGTGGTGATGTTTATGGGAGTCCTTTTTTCAAGAGGTAGTTTACAGAAACACCATCATTGTATGTGTATGTTGACATGTTTTTTGTAGGCAGATGTGAGGTTGCTCTAAACTGGAAGTCATGTAGTTTACGTAAGTGCTAACCAGAGCTAAACTGGATTAGAGTGGGTTTGTGGCCAGTCATCTCCAAGTGTGGGCAGAGTGAGCTCACATCTCCCTGCAAAACTGTGGAGATGTAGCCTATTTTAGGTACTTCTTTTGAGCCTCGTTTCTGTAATAACGACATCACAGCTTCTGGGGTGTAGAATTGTAAAGCATCACTGCTACAGAAGGAAGAAATAGTAGCTCCTTTTTGTGTATAAGGAGCTAAGAAGCACAAAACAACTTCTGCTGAAGGTTGAGCAGAAAATCTGTAACAAAAGCAGTAACCAAGTACAGAGCTTTGGAGCCCACTTTTTACGCTGTCGTGTTGTTCTTACCTCACTGTGATGCAACATGTTTTAAAATGACCACTTGTGAAACACATGGTATGCTCTGATTCCTTCTTTGATGGATCACTTGACTGCAATCTCTGTTAGGGAGTACAAAAATCCAAATGAAGAGCACTGCAGAGGGACTATTCTAAAATGAAAAGCAATAGGGAAACAATGCTGTAGTTGCTTCGGTTTGGTTGGGTTTGTTTGTTTATTTGTTTGGGGATTTTTAGTTATGCATAGAGCCAAGTTATGCATAGAACCAAGAAGAGTAAAGATTTCAAGAAACAAGCCAGCGAAGGCAGTAAAATACAATCCTTGAGTGTTTGAACAGAGGTGAAACAAAGGGAAGCTAGAAGGAATTTGCTCATAGTGATTAATTACTGTGTTTGCTTTCCTGTTTCAAAATGATCACGTATGAATTTTCTGTATTTAAGTAAAATGTTTTTCATTGAACCATCTTGAAACCATGCCCTTTACCTGAATTAAGGAAAATTTTTAAAAATCCAGTTCAAAGGTTCTCATTACAATCAGCCTACTACCTCCTTCATTTTTGTGATTGTGTCTAGACATAGGTCATTAATGATGCTTTAATTGTGAAATACTGCACGTTTTAGGGTGTGAAATTGCTATGTGATTCAGGCCCTAAATATGTAGCTTCATTTCTGTATTATTCCTTTTTCTCATTTCACATCATGCTATAATTCTGAAAATAGTTTTTTAACAGTTTTTAAATGATACATATTTTAGTCCCAGCAGCCCACAATGATAGGCCACATTCTCAAATGATATAACATGATGCCATGCTTTTTCCTAAATAACTGCTTCCATTTTTTGCATCCAGGCTTCCTTCATGCTCACTGGTGACTGTGCACAGAAAATACAGCCTACCTGTAGAGGCTCTATCTTAGAAGAATCAGAATATTTTAATTAAGAATTTTTAAAAATTAGTAAATCTTTTTTCTGCCTTCCAAAACCAATGAATTTTTTTTTCTGAAGACTGAGACCTATTGGAATTATTAAGAACTGACTGGGTGAAAAGACTATTTGGTAACTGACATTTGGCTTTTTATGGAATTTTCTTTGGTTCATAATGCATAGGGTAAACAAGGTCCTCCTGTCACTTGGTGATGTCTGTAGTCTGTTTTAAGTCCAACGTTCTCTTGGTGTTAATATGTACTTTCAAGACATGCAAAAGCATAGCTTTCTGAAAATTATGTTATTTTGAAAGATGCTGTTAAATTGTTGGATGACTGTGTATTATTCTTTGTCAGGTCAATGAGAAATAGTTACCTTTACTAACTTTCTCAAAGGTACCTGAAATCAGAGTGCAAATTGCTCTTACAGCTTTATTATCCCCCTTTCACAGTGGCATTGGGAGAACAAGTCTTTGGTAAGGATGGTAGCAACCTTCCAAACCTGCAGAAATTGCAGACATTCAGAATATTTTGAAAACATTTAAACTGCAAAATATCTGAGTGAAGTTTTGGTGGGGTTTGTACCAATTAAAACAACAGACTATTTTCAAGACAGCTTTTTCTTGTATATATTTATGCAAGAACTGTTCACCTGTGTGGTCACCTGGAGGTCAACTGGAGATGTCTAGAGTGAAAATGTAAATGGTTTAAGCTAATAGAATAAGGGTTAGGTCTGTCTTCCCAAAATCAATGGGAGCTGGCCTCCCAAACACTTTAAAACAATGATGCAAGTCTTTTCTTGATAAAAGAGACAGACATAAAAGTCTTCATGGAACAACTCTGGGCCTGTGCAGTATTAGTCCTTGGTCTATTTTATTTATGTAATAAATTTATATTTGATTATGTGATTTGTATAGGATACACCTGATAGAATTTTTTAATTAAGATTGTGATGCTAGTATTTGGTGGACAGACGGTTTTCTCCATGGATAAGAAAATAGGGTTTATTTTAAGAAAAAGTACTTGGACAGCTAAAGACAATAAAAGTAATGGAGCATATAGAATATAGGACTACAGGTGTTAGAGAAGAAAAAATGGTTAACAACTACTCTGTCTAATTAGGTCATGTGGTTTACTTTTGTGTGTCTGTGTGTTGGCTCTACTGTCTTTCTTTTGAGCAGAGAACTGTGCAAGGTAAATTGAGTCAAGGCAGTAAGAAAAAGGTGTTTTCTTCCACGTAAACTCTAGATCCCTCATACTTGAATTTTCACTGTGAATAACTGTTTCTGGTCGATTAGACTTTTTCCAGCATTTTTCTTGCGCTCTGGTTGTGTTGGTTGACTATGGGTATTACTGAACACTTCCTTGATTGCACTGTTTTATTAAATTTACCAAGGGAAAGTGGTTGAAGGAAAAGTCAGTTTTGTACAGTTTGCTAAATGCAACAGACACATCAGCTCTGATGAGTTAATTTTGAATAGACTGGGCCCCTTAGGGTTGGGCTTCTTTTCCCCCACCCTGCCCGGCTCAGTAATGGATAAGGCTGCAGCTGATTCAGAGTCCTGAGGTGTTATCTGAGCAACAAACCTTCCTTTGCTCGGGATCACTGGGTGCAGTTACCCTGCTCTGCCTTCTCCCTCACTTGCACT
Organism: Acanthiza pusilla; assembly: GCA_036630365.1. NCBI lineage: Eukaryota > Metazoa > Chordata > Aves > Passeriformes > Acanthizidae > Acanthiza > Acanthiza pusilla. The sequence continues at coordinate 18,530,537 of JAXCHO010000006.1, forward strand.
GTTGCTGTAAGAATCAAGGCTTCACATACATATTATTCTGCAGGATGTTTTACCAAACTGAACTTTTTTCCTGGTAGGTTACCAGAGTGAGAAAGCTAAGTTTAAAATTTTGTATATTTAACCTTTCCCCCTAATTGCTTGCCCAGAATAAAGGTTTGGTGCTTTGTTCCTAACTTCTCTACATGAGGTGGTGTGCATTAAAGTGTATTTATACTTTCAGATTAATTAACTGTGACCTTATGAACCACTGTCCTTGTTTAATTGGTGGCTCCAAAGCACACTAATGGCATAAATCAGCTGATAATGAGATTCAGACTTGCTTTTAAAATATATAATAACAACACTGCATTGATAGAGCAAATGAGATTTGTTGACTCTCTGTTGGTATTACAGGAGAGAAGACACAATTAAATGTGTACTTTCAGGATGGGGGAGGGCTTGGTTGGAATGAATAATATGCACTTCAGGGTGGGTGTATGAAATAAGGAGGATATTCTGCATCAAGATAAGTTTGGTATTCTCTCCTTGTCTCTAGGCACTGTGCAGTACTGGCTGGTGCACTTTAGGATACAGAAATGTTGTGGGAAGGTGTTTCTTAAAGATTACTGGGGGCTAACAAAAATGACGATTCCATCTTTAAATATAGTTACATGTTTTTAAACTGAGCTTACACCCACTGTTTTATGAACTGCAAATTAATCAGATAGCTCCCAGAGAACAAAAAGGTTTTGACCTAAACTAGTTGCTCAGGCTCCATTACTATTTTCAGTTTAATGTTACCCATATCCATCCTCACATTTTGGAAAGAAAACAAGGGCTGTGCAACAAAGTTTCTTTGTTTTCCTAAGAACTAAAAATGTGCTGTATGTAGACCAAACAATAAAAATAAACTACTGAACTACCTTCTAATGCATGGGGGTTCTGGAGAGAGGAAACCATGGATATTTAGAGGCATAAAGTGAGTCATTGTGCTAGTTAAAGAATTTTATAAGGCGAGCTCTGTGGGTTTGAGTTGCATCTGTTACCTTTCCAACTAGAACTGAGGGGTATGCAGGAAAAAGAATGTTGGATTTAATCATGCCTTATAGTGACTGCATTGTACTTAGACTAAGCTTCTGACTGGGATCTAGACCATAGGAGAACAAAATCGTTAGTCTTTCTTCTTTGTATAAATTTTGCCTTAGATGGATTCCAATTAAATCCACCTAAACAATAATTTTACACCAGGTAAACTGCAAAATGCTGTTAACAAACTACTTATATTAAAAAAAAAAAAAGGTAATAAATGTTCTGTAACACTTGAGAACATAAAAAAAGGAAAAACTCCAAGCCAAAACCCCCCTCACAGCTATTTTCCTTATTAAAAGATAACCATTGCATTTATGACAGTTCTTAGAAGCCATAATGGACTGGGTTGCTATGGTGTGAGATGCAGAACAATGAAATAATTGTTTCTCTTGGTATTGGCTTCCTGGAAACAAATTCTGTGTAAATTACTTGGCTGAAAGCGTGACAACAGTCTTGTGTTCTGTTTTATTCAGTTCATGGTTAAAAATCATAGCTATTTTATAATAATAAAAAAGTAACATCAGTTCTGGGCTTTCTTTTGTTTCAACTTTTTTTCCCTTTTATATTTTCAGGTCAGTTTCATGAATTCAAAAGCAACTTACCAGTGATTTCTGGGAGCTGGGGCTGATTTTCTTGTGTATTTGTAAGTATTTGTTATTTTCCTTGTTATGTGCATCTTTCTAATACTCTTTCGACATAGGGAATGGAAGCAATTTTAAAATGTCACTGTTTTATTACAGTTTTAGCATGTTCCTTTAGCAAGAATTTGACCTAACTACCATTAAACTTTTGGTAGGCTTTTTGCTAGCAACTTATGTTTCAGTTATTCAGAGGAGTTACAAATGCTGAATTAACAGTAAATTTTACTATTAGCTCAAGCTTTACTTTGGTTTTTATAATAATAACAAAAATGGGAGAATGGTGTTGCTTACAGTAACGCATCAATGGTGGCACTTGCTAATGACACCACTGCATCATATTTTTGCAATGAATATCCTTTCTATAAAAGAATTGGGGCTGTGACTCAAGACAGACAGGACTTTTAGAGGAAGTGCTGTGTGGTGTTATTTAGGAAACACTAGGATGACCAGCATCTGCTCAACTAGGAATACATTTTTATATCCCTTGGAGAAAGCTGACCTTTATGGTTGCAGCAAAACCATGGTCATTTAGGCTGTAGCTCGAGAACATGTTTCAGAGTGTGCCCCAGTTCAAATACATCAGATGGGACTACACCTAAACAGAAATGCTTTGAGAAAGGGAAAGCCAGAGGAGAGGATCTGGGAGGAAGATAGTTCTTTATGGAACAAATAGAAAGCTTTCAGAATTGCTGTTTTGGATAGTCCTCAGCTTCAGTCAAGTATAATAAGGAAAATCTAATGGGCCTTAGCCTTAGCATGATATAAATTATTGCAATACCTCTTGTATGATGTAGTATAAATGAAACCAATCTATGCAGCTTGTTCTCTCAAGTCACAAATATAGTTTATGAATAAATATTTATTCAATCATTTGTGGGAAAAGATGTTCACAAAACTACATTCATCAGAGAAAAAATATGGCTGGTTCTCCTCTCAATATGGAAATACGTTCAATTCCCTCCCTAACCCTTCCTCTTTACAAACGTTCATTTTCACATATGGTTTTGCTATTCTATTTGCACTTTCCTTAATTTACAGGTCAGCATTTTTTTAATGAGCATTGTGAGACATAGATAAAGAAAATATTATCAAATAAGATAAACAGTTTAAAAACAAGCATTACCATTGAAAAATAGTTCGGAGAAGGCAATATAAAGTGATTACTTAATTGAGAATGAGGGATTTGTTATATTCTTTTCGGCTTTGCTACTGCATTTTTTTTTAAGCAATCAGTTTCTTTTCTTCATTTTTCTCTTCTATAAATGGAAATAGTAATAAATCAGCCTATACAAACAGTACCTCTTTATACCTCAATATGGAGCACACTTTCCAAGCCAAGCAATGGAATAAATTCAATGGTTATTTCGTGGTGAACTTTTGTGTACCAAGCTAATTGGGTGAGAAGTCGTAAGTATTGTTTAGTTCATGTGCATGTAGTATTATGAACATAAAAAGGGCTTTAGTAATTATATTGTGGACTGCTGGTCTGAGTCCTGCTCTTCTTGGCTGACATCAACAAAAAGCTGTGGTAAGCAAAAGTGACATAAAAAAGTACTTTGCAAGCAATGCTTGTGTTTAGGTCAATCAAGTAAGTATTTAAACTTCCATGACACATATGGACTGTTTTTATCACACCACTGCCCACTGGCTGTGGCGGGGAAAGCTGTTAGTACAGCTGAGACACCTGAGATATCATGGCCATGAGAGCTGGAGCGTGGCTCAGCAGCCTGAGTGCTGGAGCGGAGTAAATGGCTGTGTGAAATGGTGAGCCACAGCCTAGCCTGGCATAGGTGCTGTCCTCTGCAGCTCAGACTTCAATCACAGTGACATGAATATCTGCAGAAGCCAACACTATGTTGACTGTTCTTTGCTTAGAGAACTTTAGTGTTTAGCACTATATGTCTAGAAACATATGCAAACCTTAAGTTCACATAAACTGAAAATAAAATAAAATGTAGGAGGTACAACCGATGGATTCAGCCCCATGCTTCCTCACACACTGAGAACAGCATTGAAGTGTACTTTGTACAGTAATACAGGTTTAGATCTTCTTAAATCATATCTTTTGTACCTCTCCAAACATACAAATATTCTGTACATGAGTTAGGCAGATACAGACTCTTACTGTGCAGTAACAGCAATATGTACAGTGTCATAAATGAGACTAATAAAATAGACTAACAAGACAGGTTGGGACCTGAGGTGCCTTTCCATTTAAAGACTTAATTTCTGCAAGTACATAAGAATGTGAGGTGACCATGGAAGTGATGGAATCAGGATCAGGGCCTGGGGCTGAACAAACAGGCCCTAAGCAAAGGAGAAGATGGGAGCTTTGGGGGGTGGTGTGGAAGACAAAAAGTTTGCATATATAAGGAGTTTTGAGAAGATTCAATTCTAAGCAGTATTCAAAAAATGCTAATGAGAAGGGTATACCTTTTTCATGTTATGCTATAATATCTGGGCATGTTTTTATAGTGTGTTTGTTTGATCTATACTCCAAAGGGAAGGAGTACAGATCAGTGCTAGGAAGATTGATCTTTGAAACTGTGCATATTTTTATATGGGAATACAGCAAGATCAGCTAAATACTGCTAAAAGTCTATACCAAAGCTATTTCAACCAGAGGCTATAATAATTTTTTCCTCAAATTTTTGAAAGTTTTGTCATAGATGTATTCTGCTGTAACATGTAATTACTTGGATCATCCAGTTCAGGCAACTTTGGGATTTTTTTTGTCATATTTGGCTAGTTTTGTTCAGGAGAAAACAGGATTGATGATTCATACAAAAGTAAATTTCATGGAAAATGTGACATTTGTGCTTTTGTTTTATGCCCACAGAGTAATTGTCCTAACTAAAGGTTACTTTTTTTTTTCAAGAATGTGGTCTTAACATAGTTTAATTTATTTAATAGTTCTTCTCAAGTAGGTTTGTCCAGTAGTAAACTGCAATAGTTATTTAAAGATATAGATGGCAAAATAAATGCCCTCTAATAATACCGCATTTAAAGCCAATTTTGCTTGTACATCAGCAATTAGATATGTCTTTTTACAAGCAGTTCAGTTTCTGTGTAAACATTTTATTGTGACTTGGCTACAAGGTGAAAACACTAACAGAGGGAGAAAAATAAAACCTGAAATGAGGGGTGTTAAAGCCCAAGAAACTTCAGTGTCTTGAGCTCTACAGTGAAAAACCTGTATTGAAAACAGTGAAAATAATATAATTGTATTTGGGAAAAAAAAAATTCTTTAAAAATGAACAACAGGATTTTTTTTTCAAAGAAGGTATGAGAACAAAACCAGAAACACTTGGGAACACACAAATGCACACACATTATAACACAAAAACTGACATAGTGGGTAGGTAAACTTTATCTTTTCAAGAACTTCAAACAGCATATCAATAGAAAAATGCTTTGTTTCAAACTTAATATTTATTATTTTTTCCCCAATCTTATTTTTTTTAAGGCAACTTTTATACTTTTTTTGTTTTGTTTGGATTGTTTCTATTTACACCATGGAATATCTGACCGAACAGATTTGTGCTTTGTATTTATACCAGCTTATTTAAAAGGAGAAAATTATTTAATTGTGAATATTTGTATAACAAAGGCAAAGAAAGTACGGCTTATCTGGAGCAAATGAAGACATATATATCTTTGGTACTATTTACATTATGGGTTTAATTGATAGCATTTGATGTTCTACTGAATTACAGTTAATATATTTGGGAGAATATATGGTCTATACTTTCTAGAAGAGCAATATACTGAACCCAAGTCTTAAAAAATTGGGCTCCATTTTTCTCTTTGTAAGACAGGACTGTTAATCAGCCTTTTGGTCGAGGAGATGTTACCAGCTTATCACACACCCCTTTCTATAAAGAGCTGAGTGTTTCAAAGTTCCTATTAAGAAAGCAAAATGATGCCTAACTCGAATCTCTGTTTGCTGCAACACCCATACCTTTTTTGGCACATGTGATCTGGAGATATCAGGTGCCTTTATCCTCTTCTGCCTCCTTTCCTTCTGACATGGTGACGTGACAATATAAGATGATCTGGGTGAACCACCATTTAAGTAGACCCTCAGCAATCTGAAGCTCTGTTTTCCTGGGTTTATTTTATAAATGGTGAATATAAAATTGATTTCTAGTGGAACCTCATCTTGCTGTTTTTATGTAGGGTTTGTAACCCACAAATTTCCTAGTAAGAAATGAATTTCCAGTATATAACATGTGGTGTAAATAAATAGAAGACACCTGCCTTGAAGAGTCTTTTTGTCTGAGAAAACATTCCTAAATATACATATTTTAGATGTTCTTAATAGAGAGTAAGTTGTGTAGAAGGAAAATGGAAGTGGGAAAAACATTTCTTTAAACTTAGCTAAAACCTAGTGCCCAAACACATTTGCTAGGGAGGATCTGACAGATGTATAGTTGCATCCATCCAGAGGTTTTTAGTTGTACCTGAAGAAGAGGGAGATGTGAGAAAAAGGTCTCAAGGAGAGAGAAAGGTGGCTGGGCCACTCTGCTAAGAACAGGCCAGAACTTGAATATGAAACATTCCCTTTTTTTTTTCAGTATCTGAAGTTCTCTCTCCCCAGCCTGTGCTTCCAGCTGGGATGTCTAATGGACTCCCCTGTGTGATTTTATCTAAAGCTGTGTGGTTGTGGGAGGTCACCTAGGGACTTCTAGTTCTAATAGAAGGAAAGTCTGTTGCCTGATGCTGGCACAGAAATGTGCTCCTATCTGAGTTCCCGTTTACCTTCTGAGTGCAGCAGACATTATTTTGGCTGCTTCTCTATTGACCATTTCTTGGTAATAAGCAAACAAATTAATAGGTACACAGAATGTTTGTATTGTGAAAGCATTGTATTAATTTTAGACAGTTTTCTTATAATAAACAAATAGTGTACTTAAACTACTTCTGGGATTTTGATATTTAGTGTAGCAGAAATCTCCCTCAATTCTTTATGAAAAATGAAATGTATGACACAAGAGAAAATAGACAGAATAACAGTTTTAATTCATATAAATCCAAGGGGTTTCAGGCTTTAAGACTCTTTAGCAGTTACTGGAACAAGGACACCATTGTGGGTAAGAGCACCATCCAACTGGCTCCTGACATATTGCACAAAGGCAGGGGCCACAGACGTGGTCTTTGCTTACTTTCTGATGAAGTTGAACCATTTAGTGAAGCTGCTGTTAGAAATGCCTTTTTCTTTTTTTCCCCCAAAGTGTTGTCATGCTCTTTATGTAAGCGAGGGCTTCCTTGCTCTACTGCTGCTCCATATGTGTGCTGGATGAGATCTGTGCAATGCACCATATCCAACTGCTGCCTAAAAACTCCTTTGCAAAAGTATAAAGCAATAAAATGCAAATTGTCATCCAAACAATTCTGTGTGCTGTTGAAGTTGCATGCAATACTTGGGAGAGAGGAATAGGAAATATTTGGGTTAAGAAGCCCAGCGAAGAAGGTAGAAGCAAAGTATTTGCACAAGTCTGTATCTGGACAGGTTTTCAGTAAGGGATTGGTATTTGCAGAGCCCAGGTATTTCTAGAAGAAATAGTTGTTCACCACACGCCCAAAGCTTCAGGTAATTTAGTAACTACAATGCAGTATGTTAGGAAAGCTGTGAAGAGAATTTTCTTTAAGCTGTGCTGTCAGAAATATATTATATACAGTATGTCTTCTTTCACGTAAATAGCACAAAGAATGTCTTATTCCATAGCATGGATGAACAATACCAACAGTTGATGTCAGCATTAACTTTTCAAATCACATTACTTAAAAGGGTGAAGGTTATAAAGTGTCCACAGACAGCTTCATTTTCTCTCTGTCTTCCTAATGCACATATACCAATGACTGTTTGATTCATTTATTGACATAAAACAGAATTGCTTAGAACTAACCACTCATTCATCATAATCACAGTTACAAGAGAGAGCAAGGTAAGAGGTTAACTGCTTGCTAGACGTATCAAGATCTTTGGTATATACCAAAGCCTGACTCGATAGAAATCTGATAATGGTCTGCTGAAGGTAAAACATAAGTGTTAATAGCTAAATAAAAAAATTGATAAAGACTGTGCTGTAAAACACTCAGATTTCTAAAGTTAATTAAAAAGAGCTGATCAAAGTGAAGCCCACATTAAAAATGTTACTTTAGGATATTAAAGATAAGATAAAGGATAAAGGTCAATTGTAAAAATAAGCTTTTTTTTTTTTAATTAATTTTCCATCAATTATTTTTTTTCTTCTTGGTAGTGCTTTCATTAATAATTAAAATACAAATAATATGAAAATGTTAATTCTTTACTTTAGTAGTTTAAGTTCATGCACAGTGATGAGGAATTGATATTTTTGTGTATGTGCATTAAGAAGACATTGAACAAAGTCAATCTGAAGTAAGCAGGAGCAGTTTCTGTTCTTAATACGTGTATGTCATAGATTTAGTAGTGTGCATCATAAAATATTCAAAGGCTACACTTAATTGTGTAAATATAATCCTGGCTCTGAAACTTGGTCTCAAAGATGCTCCCTGCAGGATCCAAAAAGCCCCAGGGAGTAATTAATCCAATTCTCCAATGCTAAAACAAAGCAGGTTACATGGGTTTTATCACTTACTTCAGCCTTTCCCAATGAAACAGTTCACAAAGTGTAAAACTTCACTCAAAGCTCTTGTTTTCAGCGGCTGAGACACATGGTCTTGCAGAAGATATAAAGTCTTGTAGGGCAGCAGAGTGGAAGAATGAGTAGCTAGCAAGCTGGCTGTGTATATGGAATTCCTACTTTAGTATATCTTTTCTACTCAAGTGCATGTTAGTTTGGCATATAACACTTTTTAAAAAAGAATGGTTACTGATACAATGCAACTACAGTTAGATCTGCTGAAGTGATCAGAGTAAAGCACAGGAATCTGGAACGAAAATTAGTACGGTGAAAGTGAAGTAAAAATTCCCCCCTCCCCCCAACCCTCATAATTAACTACCTAAAATTTGAGAGGTGCTGTACAAACAGGCACAAGGGTTCAGAGATGTGGTTAAGTTCAGAGTGCGTGATATTAATTCTTGATTCTGTTTCAGCAACGGTTTTATGAACATCAAATCAGGCAGCCCTTTGCCTTTCGGAGACATGTAAAAATATTCCAGAATTTACCTGGTTTACTAAAACCATGTGATGTCCATGAATTCATTCTTACTTCTCCTGTATTTCTGAGGTATATTTTGGACTAAAGCACCCTACCTAGTGTTAATAGAACACACACTATCAATTTATTTAAAATAGGACATTTTCTCTTTTCTTTGTATGTCTTTAGGATTTGTTTGTACTCTTGGCATTGTATTTCTTTGTTCCATCTTTACCAAGTGATTATAGTTTGTGTAAAATCCAGCAGTGAAATTAAATAGTTGAAATTATTGTTTCTAACATGCAAGTTCTTATTTGTCATCACAAAGTTTCATGTCACTTTGCAGCTTCTTAACCCAGTATTTTTAAAGTATGGTTAGAAAGTCTTAATTTTATGGGACATTTTCTCCTTCAAATCAGGGTACTGATTTAATATAGATTTTTGTAAAGTCATTTACCCTACAACCATATTGAATCTTCCCATGCCCCATATCCACTAAAGAACAATTATTAGAACTCTTATCCTGTCTTGTTTGGGCAACTTTTTATCGCTGCCAGGTTATTTGCCTCTTTAATTGATTATACATTAAGGTAGTATCCTACCCTAGCAAATAGTCCATATATTTCTTTACTGTGTTCACTAAAGCCTTACTGTGTTGGTGAGAAGTGGAAATAGTTTTGAAAGGAATCTTTTGCCCAAAGATTTGTTTGATGCAAACTCTGGTATATTCACTCACCTCTGAAATATCAGATATTGGTTGCTGTCCACTCCAAGATTTTTCTGATCCACTATGGGAACCTAGTATGTTCTTAAATTTTCAGTCTTGAAATGTGATAAAGAAACAAACAAGCTGCATTTCTGATCCTTGGCAGCCTCATTCCTAAATAATCATAGCTGGGAGGTGACTATTACCATCATACCTGTGTATAATTTTTCTCTTAGTTACTTGGTTTTTAATCTTTTGTTGTTAAACATGTTTTTCTATGGACATAACTGTAACTTTCAGGGGATGATGAGGGAACCATAACCATATACATACAATGACCTTTTTTGCTGTATTCCTCAAAACAATTGCAAGACCTGTATGCTCTTATTCCACATTTGTACATTAGATAATGTATATACATCCTCCTTGCAGGTCAACTTGAATAATGACATAATTATGGAAAAATAAAAAATTCTCTTCCTGTAATTTTTTAAATGGAATTTATAAACTCTAATTGCCACAATTAGCTTTATGGTTTTATTTCATATTGTGCAATATTGAGCAGTAAGTTTTAACAATAATCAACACAATGTCCTGTTTAAAGCATTTAGGCAGAGTTTATGCATTCAAAGAGAGGTTTTTTTAAGACCTCACAGATTCTTGTACTTTACCCCAGAAACATGCTAACCTAGCCTTTTTTAAAAATATTTTCCTCCCTTCTCTTTTTATCCTGGTATTTTGTTTCTGTGTGTGAATAAACTCCTTCTTTCCTCCAAAACAGCCATCCCTTTGAGATGCCTGTTGTTCATGGGTTTTTCCTCACCCACCCACCTGCCGTTAACTATTTGGTTACCACTTGAAATGCTTCATCATCGAGATTGAAACTCATTGTCCCATGGCCATTGTTGCTTAGCAGAACACCCATGCTTGCTTTCTACACAAACACACACACAAATTAATAACTGAGTGGAACTCCTCCTCCTCTGTGCTCCAGAAGGAGCTGCTCCAAAAAGAAGCCATTTATAGTATCAATAAGCTGCTTCTCCAAACCATGTACAGATGTGTTATTCAACCAGTTAATATTGGGGTAGTTAAAATCACCCATTATTATTTTTCTGGCAGATTTTGCCACTTCATTAATATCTTTCAACATACTGAGTTGCTTGGCTGTTCCTTCTTTTACATGGCTTATATCATATCATGCCATCACAGCATATTCTGTAGTTTCGAGTTAATTGCCCAATTAACAGTGGTATTCATGAAGTGCTAGGAAAATTCCACAACTAATGATTTGGACAATTTCAAAATAGGTTGGTATTTCATAGTTTAAAATGTCAAACATGCCAATAGCTGCAAGCTTAAGACTGTGCAGGCTTAGAACCCAATAGCTCAAAAATTCTGTATCTCAAAAATCATAACCCAGCCCTCAGAAACATGTTTCCCAGACCTAAGTATTTCACTGTAGGGAAGTTCTTCACTACATTAATTTCTTCCTAGACCCGTGAGGTGGAAGCATGAAAGGGGACCTCCTTGGCTTCTCCGAATTTTGTGAAAATATGGAATAAATACCTTCTGGCAGCAGTGAATACACCCTCACCCCCAGCGTGGCCCCAGATGATGCGTATGGCAGCACTGGGGAAGCTGCTGTAATAATGGTTGTTTATATTCTTGCCAGACTCAGGAAAATGAAGATGTGAGTGAGTTGGAAGGTTGTAGGATTTGCTAGGGCACTTTGTACTTGTCTCTCCCATTGCCTGGATTAGGTAGGGATATTAACAATGCATAGTTAGCTTTGATGGGTCATTGTTCCCAGATGCAACTGAGAGTTGCCAATAGACTCTCTAGGCAGTGATCTGATTTTTTTTGTTTTGTCTCACCAGCTGCCATGCAGAGATGCCAGGGGATACAGTGCCTCTCCTTTCTGCCTTTTCTCTGTACCTTCTGTGCCATTTACGAGTTGTAGGACTGAGGTCATGCCGTGGAATTAGTTTACAGAGTCTGGGGAAGGGCTGGGGCTGTAAAATAATTTCATTATCACCACCCAAGAAAGACAGTATTCATTTTCAGTCTTGAAATCGAGGGTCAGAGACATGGGTGTGTTACAGGAGACAATCCACTGCCTCAAAGCTGAAAGATCACAGGCTCAGAGGGCATTTCCAATATTTCACATAGAACCATAGAATATCCTGAGTTGCAAGGGACCCACAAGGATCATCCAGTCCCACTCCTGGCCCTGCGCAGGACAAATCACGCCCACAAATATCACACCATGTGCCTGAGAGCATTGTTCAAATGCTTCTCGAGCTCTGGCAGGCTTGGTGCTGTGACCACTGCTCTGGGAGCTGCTCTAGTGCCCAAACGCCTTCTGCGGGAAGAACCTTTTCCTAATATTCCACCGGAACTTCCCCTGACACTATTAGAGCATTTTGAATTTCCCTACTTATCCAGCCTATTGAGGCTGTATTGGTGATCTAATGCAAACTGCTCAGAGGTATATACATATGTGATTAACGCCTTAATTCAGCAAGGTGCTTGAAGTACTTTGAGGTACTTCATCGCAATAGACAGGACTTTCCAGGAGTTAAAATCCCGTGAATACTGAGATCTTTGCTCTGGTTGTACTGATTATGTAAGTATGGCTGCTGGATAGCTTTTTAAAAAAATTAAATTACTGAAATAGTGTGTTGTTTAGATCTTCCTTTTAGTCCTTCTTGGAGTGGTGGCAGATTCTTTAGGATGCTATAATTTACATTTTATAATAAAAATATAGTGAATTGTCTTGTCTCATTTCTCTTGGCAACTAAGCAAACTATCATTAACATTTTTCATCAGTATTCTGTTTAGAGTTTTCTGAACTGAACAGTATAGTGGCAACAGCTCATTTTTAGATGCTGTTACAGTTCTTTCACATCTTTATAGTACTGTAGTAAAGCTGAATTTACTGGCTACCTTGAAAGCGGAGTAAGGCAGCATTAGAATCTACATTAAAGTGATTCAATACTCTTTAGAGAAAAGCCTTCTTAACATGAGATCAGATACAGTATGTGTTTTGGGGATAGTTTTATAAGGATTGCCAATAAACTTGAATGCTACCAACAACAGCTGCTTTTTGAAATATTGCTCTGTCCAGCCCAGTGAAATTTAGGGGAATTTGCTTTGCTTTGTAAGCACATGTGATCGGCATTAGCATTCAGGGGAGCTGCACCTGCAAATGGAAGGGAGGCTATATCCTGGAGACTGATTTGGTGGTTTGACTTGGTAAAGGTGGGAGGGATCAGCTTCCATGCACTTGCTTCTCCTTGAGAGTTAGTGCCAATCTCCAGTCTCTGGGGTAAGTACTGTGCTCTGATATATTTTTCCTAAACATCCTTCTTGGTGGCCGTTTAGATTCTTACCAGTTTGAGAGCAGAGAGAAGATATTTGTTTGCATAAGTTTTTATGAGCCAAAAAGTTGCAAACCCTTCAAGGTCATTCAGCATTTGTGTCCAGGCAGGTTGACCTGTGGCTATTGCTCCTGGCTTTATGGTTCTGAGCAGTTAAATTCATCACAGTTTCCTTTGATAATTTTACATTATTTAAAAAAACCCACTATATAGAAGGGATGGCACAGCCTGGTGCCCACGGGATGGATTAGCCACAAATGGCTGTAACACTGATTTCAATTATTGCAGTTATAAATACAGTAGTAGTAGTAGTAACAACTGCTACTACTGGTATTACAATTCAGTAGGGGCAATTTTAAACTACTGACATATTAATAACTCTAAAGATACCTACACCCAATAGGGAATGTCTTACTGCTTTTAAATGGAGCATGGTTCTGCATGTTCTAGTTCATACAGAAGTTATACAGATGTCTTCGCTTTTTACCACTTTGTAATAAATTTGTGCCAAAGGCTTAATTCCAGATTAAACTTCGGTTGTAGAAATAACTCCTTCAACCAATCATAATTTTAGAGAATGTTGCATCTATATAGCTATGGAAAAAATCTGGGGTTTTTTCTTTTTTCTGGTGTAAGATATGTTCATGCATTTCCTGTATAGCACAATAGAGCATTTAGTGTTCATCAAAGAAATGCTTTCACTACCTTGAATGCAGCAGTTCAATGTTATTTCTTTCAAAATGTGACAGGTTTATAAATTTTGGGTTAGGTCAGATTTAGTAAGTTAATTACATTGTAGCCTAAATAAATTTTGAGAATATCATCAGTGAATGTCAACATCAAACAGAAAAATATTAAAAAGAAGATATCTTTTAAAAATGGTTGTCTCTGATTCAATTAAAATTTTTGCTTTATTCCAAACTAGGAACTATAAAATTAAGTGAACACCAAAAGAAGTTCCTTCTGCTGTTAATTAGTTGCACTTATTTTACAAACTGAAAAACAGCAGGGATGTAAAAAGTGATTGACTATTCACTGTTAATATAATCACAATATTACCATTAATGACTATAGTGACAAATGCAATATTACAAACTGAACAGAATGAAAGAGAATTATTTTTGCAGTTACAAAATAGAATTGGCAATTAAAAGTTAACTTATTAAATTAAAATGGACGGGTGAAAGACCATAGATATAAGTAGTATAATATAAATTCCCAGATCTAGAAATATTCCATGTTTTATCCAGCTGCAAATGAAAACTTTTTTTCGCAGAAGGTGGTGTTTATAATAAATATATTAAACTTTGTCTTTATAATTTAATATTCATTGTTGATAATGCTCAAAAATTTCGAGAATTGGTATTTAACCTTCAGGTTAGGAGTCCCCAAATAATTGGCTAGAGCCATTAAAACAGGTATTTTTACCCTTCCAGTAATGCATATGAAAAGTCACTGAAATATGTTATAAATATGTAATTCTGTCCAGGGAAAGTATAAATGATATTACTAAAGGGAACAGTTTTAGCCTTTAGCTCTTTGCACTGAAAACTAGATTATTTAGCTGAGTCAAACTTGCTTTCTAATTTCTCTGCCAGATTTGACCAAATATCTCTTTGGTAGTGTTGCAAAAGTCTGTTTGCAAGACCACTTTCTAAACCTAACAAAGCTGAAAGAAATCTTGAATTCTGCTGTCCTAATCTGTTCTTTCTCTCTTCAAAGATGTAGGATTACAATTTTTAGTATTTTTGTGAGTGGAAGGGTGAAGTTGTCTGGTATTAGGGAAAGCAGCATATTTTTGAGACTCTTTTTTCTAAGAAAACAAATACTTGTCTCACCAGAGCAATCTCGTGGAATAGCCACCTTATGCAGTGTTTAAGGCCAGTGCATTTGAAACAACAGTTCTAAAAACAGGGAGAAAAGAAAGAAAAGGATGGCTTCTAATTACAGCTATTTCCTGGACCGTTTCTGTTTTGCTGTCGAGATTCTAAAAAACCTAGGAGTTTGCAAACTTTAAACTCTAAAGGTGATCCCAGACACATCCTGTTCTTGGTTAAAGGTTCTGGTATATCACTGCTAGGACAAAAAAGTGAAGTGCCTCTCCACCAGCTGCAGAGAAAGAAGGTGATTTGAATGTTAATGAAGGACAGAAGTTTCATAGTAACAGAAAAACAGAGGCTCTATAGATAAGAGAATATTTTCCCAGGACGTCTCAGTCTGCAGTTGTTGTAACCGGAGGAAGTAATATTACTAAGGAAGTATTTAAATGTCTTTAACAGATATTAGATGATGAAGTGGAGTAGTCATTATATTCCTATCCAAGCTCCAGTGCATGAGAGGTCTATTGAAATACAGTCTTTTGAGAATATCCACTTAGTCCTGTTTCTAGACTCCCAGATTTGTTTGGGCATCTTATTAATCTACAGAATCTAACACAAAAGATTTCTCAGAGAAGTTGCTAAAGTTTCTGTTTAATATGGCAATAAAGATCATAAGGTTCAATGTTTTTATAAATTTAAATGCCCACACTCCCCTCCTGCCCTTGTGTCTCAGCTGGAAAAAAATCCCTGATTCAACAGCATTGAAATTCTTTCCTGATATTTCCACGTGAAGTTTTTAACATCTCTTGTCCCTGACAGTACCCTTGAATTGTTCATAGTTCTCGATGCAAACTTAAGAATTCT
Source organism: Acanthiza pusilla (assembly GCA_036630365.1). NCBI lineage: Eukaryota > Metazoa > Chordata > Aves > Passeriformes > Acanthizidae > Acanthiza > Acanthiza pusilla. The sequence continues at coordinate 18,546,144 of JAXCHO010000006.1, forward strand.
TTTTTACTCCTGCTTTCTCTTTAGTTCTGGTCATTCATTGTTTCAGGATCCCCATGACACAATCCATTCTCTTTATTTGTCTGATCCATTAACATAGGTAGTCCTACAAACACAATCTGGCATTTAGGGCCTTCTGTGCTATTCCTGTAAAAATTCCCTCTTTTAGACTTTGAGTCAACCTACTTATGCTTTAAGGTATTCAAATCATAGAATGGCCTGGACTGGAAGGGACCTTCAAGATCACCTCATTCCAACCCCCTGCCTTGGGCAGGGACACCTTCCACTAAACCAGGCTGCTCAAAGCTCCATCCAGCCTGGCCTTGAACACTGCCCGGGATGGGGCATCCACAGCTTCTCTGGGCAACCTGTTTCTGTGCCTCACCAGCCTGATAGTGGAATTTCTTCCTAACATCTAATCTGAACCTCTCCTGTTTCAGTTGAAAGCTGTTCCTCTTTGTCCTATCACTACATGTCCCTGTAAAATGTCCCTCATTGGCTTTCTTGTAGCCCCCTTGTAGATACTGGAAGGCTGCTCTAAGGTCTCTGCATAATGTTCGGGTATTACTAAAAGCATTGACATCCTCAGCAGTTGCTGGGGTTTTTTTAAAAAGCAGATTAATAGAAAAGTAGCAATGAGTTCACAATAGCACCACTGAATTGCTCAGAGAATGGCTGTGAGCCTATAAAGGTACTGCATTTGTCATTCTGATGGATGACTTTTCCTGCCCATGAAATAAGGGAAGTAATCCGTCCTCATTCTGCTTAGCTCTCCCTAAGCAGAGGCATATATTTGGTTGCCAAACTCTCCTTTCCATTCTCCAGCTAATCCCAGGGAAAGATGGAAATATGTTGAAAAGCCTGTGACACATGGTGGATGAGTAGTTCTCTGCTCCCAGAGCACTCATCTGTAGTGCTTGACAACCCTATGCTTTTTTTTGCTCTTATTTAGTATCTTGATGGAATTGCTGTGGGATCCATTAAGATTAAATTTCTGCCATACATAGGAGATGTGTGGCTTTCTGGAATAATAAAGCCCAATTCTGGCTCTCTGAATACCCAGTAGAGAGCAGAATGAAGATCAACTGGTTTAGGCTAAAACCGAGGAACATGCAATAAGTGATGTCCCTCCAAAATGTCTTTCTCTGTTGCTCTCTGTTGAATCTATCTCACATTGATCTGATAGATTTCAGATAAATATGAATAATGCTCACTTTGCAGGAGAAAAAAAACAATCTCTATACCCAAGTGTTATTTCAAAATGTTGATTTGTGAGGAAAATGGAACAATGAACTCTCTTTTCCCTTTAGATTCTGGTTTTTTTTCTTTTTTTCTCCCCATCCGGGCCCTGTAATTTCTTCTGTGTGAGATGACAGACTCTGAAAAGCACTTATGTAATAGTCCATAAGCCTATTTAACTTTTTTGTCAACTATCTCTGAGTACCTACTGTTGCCATCATCACCATGATATCTGAGCAGCTTCTAATAATTTTTTTTATTTGAATCATACTAACTTTAGATGATTTAAAAGGAGAGAAATGACGTGTTTTCCTCACAGTTCCCAGTCAGGAATGGAAACTCATATATAGAGATTTGAGAATCCTCTCTTGCATCTTATTTTGACCCTGGTCAAAGATACAGAAATTGTAAGTTAGGTTAAGTTAGTTGTTCTCTCTCTCTCTCTTTTTTTTTTTTTTTTTTTTTTTTTTTTTTTTTTTTTTTTTTCCCCCTTCTTCTTTTTTTTCCCCGGCAGGATACATCTGCATTCAACAAATAGGGTAAATTAACCTTTCCTGGGGAGGTTCAATCTTACCAGTACAAGTTCAACAGAATTATTTTGATTTGCCTAATCTAAGTTTAGCTTCATACCTCTAAACTATATCAAAGTGACTTTTGTGAGGTCACCCTTTTCATTTATTAATCTCATACAATTAGTAAAAGGTCAGCGGTCTCATGGGATCAAATATGCAGATGCTCCTTCTTTTTCCTATTTTTACACTTGTACAGGGAGATGGTTAGGGTTAATTCCAGATGGATATTAGAAGCTAAGTGAGAAAGTAACATGAAGAGCTCTGGAAGCTTAGACATGTCATCCTGGTTCTTGTCTTTAAATATAATGCAGTCTGTTGTCATGTGCTGGTAACGTCAAATATCATCTGAGCATTCTTTGCACTATTTGTCTCCACGTGCTACTGGCACATGCACATATTTCTGTCCCTTTTTAAATGGTCCATATTGGACTATTCCTGTGTCAAAATTGCTTCCTGAGTGCTAACCAACTCTGCCAGCAGGAGAAATTTATATCTGTTCCATGCAATAGTGCAATCATGACTTAAAAGGCCCCTCCTTAATTCCTTCCAGCTAAGGTTTCTTCACTTATTCTATATTACAGTGTGAAGGTGTCTCCTTTTGAGGCAATTAATTTCAAACTGTTTTATATCTTTGATTTGTTCTATCAAGTGGTATTGGACACATGAAAGCCAGAATGTTCCCTGGTACAGCCTTTAACAATGCCTCTGTGCAATTATTGAGGTGGGGAAAAAAAGGGAAAGGGTAATAATTCTCAATGCTTGTTTTCTTACAATAGAAGGTATGTGTGTAAATCAGATATGGACTATAAATCAGAGTTATTTTCATTAATTCTCTGGTTAATGTTTTGTTCATATTTACATCTTGGAAAGATGATTCTGGAGAACAGCTGAGTAGGAGGATTCTTTGTAGTCAGCCCTGACTGATAGCTTTGAAGTGATCTCCTTTTCTGTCTGTGAGAACATATCATTCTACAGTAGATGGGATCTGCTGGACATGCTCTTGAAGAAACAGACAAGTTAGCAACATTTTCCGCTGCCAAATGTCCAGGGAGAAATATTTGTTATAGTCCTTTTATATCTTTATGCTTCATCTGCATGCTTTAATTTTTGTGTCTCAGTAATCTGCTTATAGGGTAGAAGTAGCTGCATAGTTAAAAGTGGTCTCAGCTTTTGACCACAGAAGTATATTATTCCAGAGCACTTCTAAAGTATCTGAAGACTTAATAACCACAGTATCAGTTTCAAAATACCACTTTTGCTGTGCATATCTAGGGAATGCTTCGGATACCTGCCTCGACAACCTTGACAGTAGACCCTACCAGGACCTCTGTGACCAGTAATTTCTGCCAGAAATCCCATCAGATTTCTGCCAGGGTTTTGCTTTAGGTTTGGCAAAAGTTTGAAGCCAGCATGTAATAGGTTTTATAGGATGCTGGAATATGTGAAAAATTCCCCTCAGTTCAATTCAGGAGCCTAAATCCTTCTGCAAATTTATGGTAGATGTACTTATGAGTGTCCAAGTCACTTGTTTTAAAACTCGAATGAGAATTCTCATTTGTTGCTAAATTTGAATTTTCTTCTTTGGGATCCTTTAAAATACATTACTGGAGGTTTTCTGCTGAAAACAGGATGAACAGAACTTTTCTAACTGACTAATTAAAAGTTTAATCAGCTAACTGTACTTTCTGTGTAGTCTTTCTGAAGCCTAGAGTGAAGGCTTCAGTGAAGATCAGGCTGCTCTTTAAAAACCCGTTTGTGCAAAGATTCCATTTCCTCCTTTTAACTGTTTTGAGCACAGCTTCAGTGTGCTATGGTGACAGGGAGAGGAGCGGAGCTGCCTCACCCTCTGAGCAAATAGCTGAATCCAGGAAATGTAGTCCTTGGTGGTAAGCTTATGGAAAGGGATCAAAAGTGTTCTGTCGGGTAAAAAAAGTTGGGGAAAGCTAATATATTCTTTCATTTTTGAGGTTTTTGAGAGTTACCTTTTCAATACTTGTTCCTTTGAACTCTGAGCTGGGTGGCAAGTTGCCACTTGTTTGTTTGTCCTGCCCTTTGGTGTGTTCTTAAAACCTTTGGTATATTAGTTTCTGAAAATTTTATGTGCTACTCTGTATGATTGCGTCATAACACCAAGTTTCTTTCAGTAGAATACATTAAATGCATGAGACAGAGAAGCACAAAAAACACATGGAAAAAGTGAACTGGATAATGAAATTCATTGTGGTTAGACAATTTTCTAATAAGTAAGAACATGTGTTTGCTATCTGCTATCAAATATTGACCTACTGTAAGATTTTTTTTTCACTGAATATCAAAGACAGAAAAACACCCACAACCCACCTTGTGCCACTGCTATGGATTTGCCATTGACTTGCATTTATTGACTCCAGCAAGGCCATTTTATTTGACTGTAAACTTATCTTTTCACTTGAAGAAAATGAAACATTTTGTCGTGAGTACTGCCAGCATGTCATGAAGTTCATGTTGTTTCAGTTCATGTTTTTTTGCTTGTAGTTTGTTCCACAGTATAGTGAGATTTTTATATCAGGAGTGTGTTCAGAGTGTGTTGTAATTGACCCAGACTGGAATAGGAGAGCGCAAATGTCCCAGCATTTTGGAAGCTGAATATAAAACAGACCAATCCATTACCTTACAAGTAAAATTTACATTTTTTTAGTAATTTTATGCCTTTACATGACTGCAACCTGCTACATTACGCAGCCAGAGCATGGTTAATAAGCAGTGTCTTCTGAAGAAAAGCAAGAGAGTCTGGCAGACAGCACTAAAATGCATAGGTAGAGTTGGTTAGCAAATGAGTGGAACCTGTTCTAAGAATTGATTATCACATTGCATATGTAATAAGGATTATTATTTATTTAATTATTAAGAAAGATACTTTCAAATATGTTACCCAAGTAGTTGTATCTGAAAAGCTTAAACTCAATTAGAAAACAGAACAGGCAGACTGATTCTATGGATGCGGGACAGCCCTGAGTCTAAATGACACAATCAGTATCCACCTTCAATAAGTCAGATGAGGCTTGTGGTCCTAAAGCAGTAAATACAATCTTGGAGCATCACTCTGCACAGAATGAGTAGGAACTGGCAGTCTTGGTGTTCTGAATGATATACTGGTGTGCATCAGTCCAGCTGAAGGTTGATAATTAACTTAGGCTAAAGTGTTGTAGTGAATCAGTAAGGAGTCAAAGTATTTAAAGCATGTGCTCTGCTGTGGAACTCTAAATTAAAGGCATTGTACTGCTGTTGATACATGTGCTCTGAAAAAATGAGCATATGTTCATGACCTGAGGTTAATATTTTTCATGAGCAATTTGTGCTGTATGGACCTTTTTGGTTCTTGTTTTCCTTGTTTTTTGTTGGATAGACCTTTGATATTTTGAAGTTATGATGTAAATTGAAAGGACAGAGCTAGGACAAAGAAATGGATTCTTATCTAAATTCTAAAAATAAGAACCAGATGGTTTAAAAGTAGCCAGCCACCCCAGGTGAGTCTGCAGGAGTCACTTGATACAGTAGATCAGGAAAGTTTTACAAATGACATAAACATACAGATAGGTCAGAAATTTCATTTGCAGCATCCCATACAAAGCAAAGTGCGTCTGGATGTGTGATCTGATTTGCTTTTGCCCTGCAAAGTCATAAAGTCCGACTTGGCTTTCTGAGGCAGACTAAGCCAGGTGGATTAGGTATAGATATTCTTAAAAGACAAAAAGTGGACGCTTGGCAAACTTAGCAGATATTTTGACACACTTTTGGAGCTGATAAGGATAATCATAAATTTAAATGTTACCTTGCCTTGCACAGAAACCAGACTTAATAAATGGCTTTGAATTTTTCATGAATCACTGAGTACCCTGTTTTACCAATAAGACCAAGGTTTTTTAGTGGGGGAACTGGGAGGAACAGGACGATGAAAGATGCTATAAGGCTACTGATGGAGGTTCGTATAATTTTACTAGTTGCATAACTGCTTTTAACTACTAAATTCTCTCCGATTAAAATAACAATCGAGCTTGTAATTTTTCTGAACAGCTGCTGCTACAGGGGGTCATTACCTTGGAGAGCTTTGAAATAATCGTACTCCTAATACATGAGTTATGTAGTCTCATGTTTTACAGCAATGCACAAAGTTTAAAGTCTATAGTAGAATGTTATTTGAAAGCTGTCAAACCATGTTAAAAAAGACTGCATCGTCAAAGGCCCTTGTGGCCAGGATTCAACATGTAGCCTTGTCTTACTCATTATAAAATGCATGTTTATAAAGTTCCACAGAGCATCCAATTCCCAATTCACTTATATCAGCAAGACTTAACTTGCTCATTAATCTAAATTCTTTTGCAACTTTAATCTACATGTTTAATTAATCATAAAATGAGGCGGTAAGTAATTTCAGCAATGTGTGGCTTGTTATCAGATGCATTTAATCACTCTTCTGTGAGCTCATTTGGAAACACCTGAAGATGTCGAGAGCAGTTTGAATAAGCATAAATTATTCTTTGTCAGTGTACTTCACTCAACTAATACGACATTAATTTAAAAGGCACTGTTCGTCATTTTTAGATCTTCACCAATATTTTTAGCTTAGCAGTATAAATCTAATTGTACATACTGTATGATTCCCAACATAGTGCCCAACACTGAAAAGGGTAAGAGTTGTATCGAATTCATTTTTCTTATTTACATGTAATTATATCATGTAATCGTAATTTTAATGAGGATTAACCATAGATATCAAATCTGTTAACTGTTCAAATGTTTTTGGAATAAGCTGCTAATTACTTGAAATGCTAAAGAATATCAGATGGTACAAAGAGTTATAGATTCTGTGTTTTTTCTTTACAGATAATAGCTCTTGTCATATTTGGAACACTTGTCACATAGTAGCTTGCTGTAGATATGTCTAAGTAGCTCAAATGTAGGTAGGATTAGCTTTTGAAAATACAGAAACAAAGACTGCAATATTGCTGGGCACCTTATATGAATAGCTGCTCTTTCATATGCTTACGCAGGACTACATTGAATGGAAAATAATATTCCCACTTTTCCTAGTCACTTAACTATTATGTAGTTGGTGATGGCATTTAAAAAAAAAAAAAAGACATTACCTCAGAGCATGTATTTCAAAGGAGCTGAGTAAATCATATATCTCGTCATGTCAAGAAAATGGGAATAAAATACACATTTTATTGAATGTCATCACCTGTCTCTCTCTGCTGTAAGAGAGGATGACTTTCTATAAGAATAATTATTCCACTGGAAACGAATTTATTTGCTTGCCATGGAGCATCTCCGTTAATCTTGCGTTTGAACAGTGGATTACATTCAATAGTTGACTGGTATGTTCCAGTACGGATCAAAACAGGAAAGGGGAGGATATACCGTTTTGCCATGAAGTACAAATCACTTCCCCACATTTTTTTTTCTGCTGTATTTAATGTCTGTGAATGAACTCTTGTTTTCTCTGACAGAGCAGTGCTCTAACAAGAATAATATTGCTGTAAGTGCCCTGCCACGTTAAAGTTGCCGCACCATTTATACTATAGCAATAAATTGTGGCAGTTGATCCTTTTCCCTTGCTGTCTACGTGTTCCTTTCTACTACAATTTAGGTTTTATTTTTATTCAGCTGCCTTTTGCAGATGGAACTGATTGTTTGTTTCTAGAGCGCTAAGAGTTTGAAAACAGTAAACCTTTTGCAGCATCATATAGTACCTATCGCCAGGCTGGACAGTTTAACAACGTTTTATGAAACCACAAAAAACTATGTACAGATTACATTTAGGGCCTGACTAAAACACAGACAAACAAGGAAATATGAGCTCCTTCTAGGCCTTCCTCCATGTAAACGTTTATTCCAACTTATTTACTCTACAGACCATAATGAATCCTTCACACGTGTTCCTTGGCCTGTTTTTGTCTGCAAAATGTCTTTTGAAACATCCGTGGTTGAGTTCCAAAATAAAAAAGAAAGTCTTACTTCAGTAAACTGAAAAATAACCAGTTCAATTTTTCTGTAATTGTTCCTAAGTTAGAGAGTGTTATCAATGCCTAACTGTAAATATTTCAGTGTGTGTGGATGGAAGATTTTCAGTAATCTGATTCAGTAATCAGCCTGTAGCTGTGTCTATAATTTGAACCATTGTTACCTATGTTCAAGTAGTAAATTTTTTTTTATCTAGGTAGCCCAAGATGACGACTCATTTTTTCTTCTATTTTTTTCTTTTTTTCTTTTTAAAAAATTTTCCTGTGTCATGGACAAGCAGAGTGAAAATATGAGGGTATTGTAAGAGATTCAAGAACAAAAGGCAACATTGCAATCATTGCTTTGATAGATAGCTAACATAAAACTTGTGCTAACTCTAAGGAGAAAAGACATGTACTTCATTAGGCAGTAGGTGAATTTGTGAAGTTTTTCTGCTAATCACATTGGCCTTTGAAGGGAACCTTCTAATCACTTGTTTATATAGAAATTGCACAGAGTTCATGCTAAATACATCCAATTTGCATAATATATTTTGGCCTTTTCTAATTGTTTGGATGTATCTGTTATCTGCTTCAAGCCAAAAATATTTATTGACTTTATGGACTTATATGGGATGCTTTAAATGGAAATTCATCATAAAGATACAGCTTTTAATTTGCAAAAGCCCATGTTTTTCTTTTGCAAGTGAGAGTCCTGTCTTTGACAAGAAAAGCTTGGATTAAATTCCAGGGTTAAAAACTGGAATGAACAGTCCTCCCTCAAAGAAGTAAAACAAAGCAAAGGAATAATTTTTGCCTTGTTAAATTTGTGTCTTTAAAGTTTGCATTTCCAAATGTTTCTGTTTCTGTGACTCTTAGATGTAAGATGTAAGACTCTTTGAGATTATACAGAAGATGGGATCCTTCTGCTAGCGGTACTCTGTCATAGCTCAAACGAAAAATTCCCCCCCAAACCCCCAAAATCCTACATTTGTAAGAGGTCTCTAAGAGGTGGCATCATGGTGTTCTGCCTTAAAGCGAAACTTCTAGAAACAGTGAGACACCATAACAGCAGAGACTTCCCTAGCACAGGTGCTTCTATTAGAGCACCTGATTGATTGTACTTAAATTATTCCAAGGCAGAGAACAAAGTTCTCGAAAAAAAAAGATAAAATTGCTCAGCCCTGGTTACTTCATATCATTTTAGCTCATAGTACAAATTCAAGCAGCTACGTGGAAGCATCATGTCTGAAAGCCTTGTATGCCAGCAAGCAAGTGAAATAGCTAAATTTTTTCCAGAAGTGGAGAAATAGTGGATATAGAAATGAGACAGATACCATTCCACATTGAATTAATCTATGTGGAATGGTATGCTACAAGGCCACACCTACAATGGACAGAGTATTGAAAATCTAGTAATGGCTTGAAAAAACAAGTATGTTTATTAGCTGAACACTTTCCTAGAAGGGAGGAAACACAACAGCAATTCTCTCAAAGCTTTATTTGCTCTTATAAACATGACTAGGCAATGTTTTATTTTGAAAATGTCCAACGGGTGGGAACTGTTAATCTATGGTTTCTGGAAATGTACTTACAGTTTTTGAGCTATCTTTGAGTGGGTAGGCCTCATAATTGTTAGAAAGCAGAGGATCTGACAGCCAAGCACAACCTCAGTTTTGAAACAGAATTTCAAAAGGTAAATCCCTTAGCTGGGGGATGTGAACCTTACACTTTCTTACTAGTTACACGTGTTTGAGAGACTGTTCCCTATTTTACCAAAACGTGAATTTGACTCTTCTGCTTGTGTCAAAATATTAATTTGAATTAATGACATTTTCCTGTTTCTAAAGAAAGTGCCCCTCTCTGTGCTTCAACTTCATTCTTTGTGGGATGTGAAACTTCCGCCTGTCACATGAAAAGCAGATCTTGTGTTAATTCACTATTATGTGACTTTATGAGATTTTAATGCTTGAAATTGGTCACTTGGGCCAAAATGCAAGTGCAGGAATGGCAGTGTACTACATCTTGTCTTGGTCTCTTATTTAGTGTTTATATATCCATTAATTCATAATTGCTGAAGATTCTCATGTTGCAAAGAATCCACATAAATGAGTAATGATGTAAGGTACGAGGTGAGTCCTGATTTACTTGAAGCATTATATTTGGCCAGTAGTTCTCTTTTTGACATAAAATTAGTTTAGTGTAAGAATAATTTTTGCATCATGAAATGCAGCTTGTGAACATTGCAGGATGTCCCGAGAAGGGAAATACAGCAGATTATCAAAGGAAATTATAAACTTCCTGCAATTTCCTAGACATTAAACGAGAGAATTCTTAGTATTATCACACCAGGCTTTATTACATTTAGGTGATTGAAAAGCTCAAAATTTGCACTGAGAAAGCTAAAAAAAAAAAAAAAAAGATATTTTATTTAATTATCTTTAGATGCATAAAGGAACCTCCAGAGACATCTACTTAATGCTGTGGGAGTTCTGAAACAGGCAGTATCTTTCCAACAAACATGTGACAGGCCTTGAGTTTGCTTCAGAGAGTATGTCTGACAAAAAGAAATCACGGAGTAGTAAACTTTTAAAATACTTACTATTTACCCCTGAGGACATCATTAGTCACCAGCGATGTGGCTAGTTTGGAATGAAAGAAATCTTGAAAAGCCCAGGAAAATATTTTTGTGAATTTTGGACCAGCATTTTGAAGTAGTGCAGTGCTCTAAAATTGATCTAAATGCTCCCCCATAAATAAACTATATACAAGACCCATTGCTTGATTCAGTCAGGCCTGTGTTTTGGAGAAACTTGACACAGCAAGTTAAAGCCTCCTGTTGTACCAAAGAACATTTTAGTCACATGAAAATTAACAGATTAATAGAATTTTTTGTACTATAGGTGTAATCAATTTTAGACATGCTTATAAAATATAAGAACAAAATAATTTAAAAAATCCCCACAAACACCACAGGCTCCAAAATACAATAGAGAATAATAAAAAGAGGAGGGGGAAAACCCACCACTGGAAAAAATAGTGTTGACTCGTATTACAAATTTCAGGTCAATTTTGTAGCAATAGTACGCATTTTAAAATAATCTATTTTTTGAAAACAGACCCTTCTCTGAAGTAAGAGAAATCTTTGTATCTCAGAATATATTTTTCCACTTAAAACTCAGTTTGGCAAACTTTTCAACAAGCCCATGGTAGAATACATTTAAAAGCCTCTCCAAGAGAAAGTGGATGATATTTTAGGCCTTTATAAGCAGCCTACTGAGTAGTGGGACCCTGATACCTCATACCAGGTAATGATCTATTGATTATTGAACTATGCTGCAGTTACTAACAGACTTTTAATATGTTAGTATGACCTGTCAAATGCTAGGCAGACTTTGGGAGGTCTGAAACGCACCAGTAAGTGTACCTGGTGTTCAGGGTTTTTTTGTGGCCCGCAGGTATCTATATTGGAACCCTGGCACCACAAGGGATTTGCTGCTCAAGGGCAGCTCCTCAGGGCTCCAGGGCCCTCCTATACTGGTGTTCTTCATCAGCTAGACAGCTTTCCCTGGTTATTTTTCTTAGGAGCTGGAAATGAATGCAAATTTTGATCTCTGGTTTGCTGATATGCTCTGTGTTGTGGATATTCTCACTGCTTGGGCAACTGGCTACTGACCATTACGTTCTGTGAATAAAAGAGCCATGGAGCAGTTGTTTTTTTTTTTTTTTTTTCTGAGCAGTCTTTGTTAAAATTGTCCTTTCATCTCCATGGTATCAAAAGGGCACTTTGTAACAAATGAGGGAAGGCACCACCTTTAAAATAATCTTGACTTTTAATTAACCGAGTGTATCCATTGTGACATTATTCCTTTATTTCTGAGTTCTGAGGTAAGCGAGAGCCTGTTTTCTGTGACATATTTTTTTGTTGTTGTGCCTTAATGAAACGTGCCAAATGATGATGTGTCCTATTTGAAGTGGAAATTGCATTCTGAGTTATATCAGGTCCTTCATATCATCCTCATTTTGTAAGGAAGGGAGCCTGCTTAGCCTAAATCATTCCCATAGGGAAAATTCCAGGCACAAAAGGCTGAGAGTGGTTGATAGAACTGCCTGTACGTTAATTTATATAATGCTAAAAGAAAGTAAAGTCTATTTAAAAATAAGATTGTGAAGGTTCATTGGTGCTGCAGATATTAAAAAAAAAAGTAAAACTGTATGAGATTAAACAAAAATGGAATACATAAAGAAGACAGGAGAACTTGTAGGAGGAACTCTGTTTTACTGAATAAGGCCCAGCAGTAATTCCTGGAATTTTTTATTAAATATTGCTATATTTTAGTTACAAAATATATTCTAAAATTGTCACCTGACGTAAGAAATATACTAAAAGACTGCTCTAAAATAATGAACTCCACAAAATCAGTGTGGTCTATTTAAAGTCAAAGCAAAGCTACAACAAAAAGCCATGATGACAACACCCAAACCTGCAGGAGACTGTGTGTGAAAGGTGTGTCATTTGCTCAAATGGTAGAATATTTGAGGATAGTGGGCTGACTGAATAAGTTATATGTTGAATGCATTTGGAAAATTTGAATTGGTTTCTCAAGAAAAAACTGGCAAATGTTTGTGATCCATACTGGAATGGGAAGTGTCATCTCCCAGTCCCTTAAGGCTGTTGCAATTCAGCTGAATTTCTCATCTGTCAGGAGAGGGAAGATGCCCAAGAGAAGATCTGTGGTAGGGGCTCCAACCAGCAAAGAGAGAGGGCGGGTGGTGAGAGATTCCTCTTCAGCTCTGACAGTACTAGGCCTTCCCAATATCTCTGGCAGTTCAGTTATTTAATTTGGAGCTGTGCTCATACTTACAGGAGCTGGAACATCTGGACACTTACACAGCCAATCAGTGAGTCAATGTCGTGAAGAGTAGTGAACCCTTTCTTGTGTCATTTTTCCTCATCTGCTGTGGACCTCCAGCTAAGGAGGGACCCAGCATTTGAGTTCAAATATTGAAATACCTGCCCCTTTTTTTTCTTTGAAGGCTGTAGTTTGATTGAGATTGTACTTGTACTTTAGATTTTAAGAGAGTCATCTGAGTTGGCAGGAATTCTTGTTGCATAGCACATTGCTTTCCAAGATGGTTGAGATCCCCATCAATGCCTGCTTATCTTTAGGCTTCGAGTTCCTTAATTCTCTCCAGGGATGATTAGGCAAGCAGCAGTGCTCACTGTTGTTTCAGAAAAGAGCAATCTCGGTTTTTGGAAAACAGTAAGTATAGGCACCGCTCACTTCTGCTTGGATTTAAAGTATCATAAGGCTGCATAGATATGGATTTGAGTCAGACCAAAATAGAGTTACTCGTGTTCAAATATGTTCAAAATAGAATAACTCATGTTCAAATATATACTTAATGTTTTTAATAGGGCCCTGAGAGATGATCTGATGAGTGCTTAGCAATGGATTCACAACATTACCATTCCATATGAATCACCCAAAAGGGTATCTGATTCACATAATATTTTCTACTCCCTATTCTCCTTCGAGCCTGTTAGGTGGTATGTTTAGGAAGTAATTTCTTGATAAAAAGAAAAGGAAGAAGGTGATGTAGGTTGAATAACTGGGACTACTTAATAATCGCTCTAAAGTTATTGATACCCTGTGGTCTGCTGAATATTTTGAAAACATGTCCAATGAAAACAAAAGGTATAAATGCATACACATGATTTTAATGTGTAAGGTCCTCTGGTTTCAGATCCTAAGCATGAAAACTTAGAAATGAATTCTTAGAAATTGTAGCTTAAGCTGAAGGCAAGTAGAAAACATATTTTTAAAATTTTTAAATTACAATTCTCAAGTTTAAAAAAAAAATTATTCCCTATTCTTCTGAAAATACTTCATTTTAGTTTAGTGTGTTTAGGATAAATTGATGATGATTGAAAAAATGGGCTTTATTTAGTGTATAGAATCAGGAATTAGAATCTAGTTGATCTAAACTCAGAAACACAATTTGTGGCATTCGTCAAACTTATAGGAGATGAGGCAATATTTTGGCAAATTGGTTTCACCTGCTACAAAGAATATTTCTTATATTTTCTTTTAAAAATCCTATTTATTATACTGTTTAAAATCCCATATCCTCTTTCTGGTGTTTGAAAATATGTATACAATGATATTGAAATGCAACATGGGCTAAAGTTGATTTAGCAGACTTGGAAGCAGGACTTTGAAATTAGCCCTGTGTTGCCATTTATGTGTCATTGGGTGAGCTGTTTAGCACATCTTCTCTTAGTTTCTATATCAGTACATGTGCATGAAATGTCCATTTTACTGTTATAATATGAGTGAAAAACTGCAAAGTGATTTCCCCAAAGGTGCCAGACATACTGAAGTGGGCATTATTGGATTCCTATTCTTCCTGTTTTATTTGTATCACTGTATGTAAAGCCCCCAATTAAAAGTAGAGCTCCCTTGAACTGAAGGTTTCTCTGCTGATAAATTTACCTTCTAAATAGACAATGCAGGTAAAAGTTAGAGGACTGAAAATATTTAATCCTTCTGCACTGATAGTAGTTTTAGGTCAAAATCGTCTGGACTGACTACTATGTTAAATAAGTCTCTGCAGTTACTGCAAAGTGTGGGCATTTAAAGGTTTAGAAGTCTGTCCTTCAGGACAAACTAATCAAAGGAGCTCTGAGTATCTGAATATGGGCCAGAGATTAATTGCGGTGTTTCCCTCAGTGCTTGCAGGAAAGTCCGGTGGTGAAAGTCCACATGCATGTTTGAAGAACTCCTGCTTTAAGAGGCTGATAACTTTTAAGACTATAGGGTCCATAGTAATTATTTAGTGTGGCTTGCATAATGCAGGCATAGAACTGTCCCTAAAGTCCCCTAGCTATGGCTAAAGGGATATATCTTTGTGGGATGTAGCCTGACTGGAAAAATTTACAGTGACAGCAGATGCACCAGAATCTTTTGTTAATTTGTTTCAGTGTTTAATTTATCTCACTTATTAAGCTGTGTGCCATAATTCTAGTTTGAATTGGTTTAATCTAAGTTTACAACCATGCTTGTCTGTATGGTTGAAAAATCCTCTGTTATCATGTCTTCTTTCCCCTGTGCATACTGCTAGTTTCTGATCTAAAAACTTTTTTTTTTCCTTCAACAAATTTGATGGAGTAAGCCACTTGGCTGCCTCACTGCAGAATGTGTTTTCCATTATTTTAATCTTTCTCATGATTCTGTATTAGTCTTTCACAATTGTGAAGGAATTCTGTGGAGAGGTAGTAGTACTTCTGCTGTCACCAAGTTGATTCCACTGAAAACTTCCCCTCTTTGCAAATGCTTCTCTTCCTATAAAGCTGATGGATTTCTCATGTAAGTGCTGCAGCTTTCTTGCATACTGCTTATTAACTAAGTTAGAAGCAAGAAAATTCAATAATATGAGTCAATCATTTGAGGTCCTGGCTATGTTTCTTTTTTCTGTAAAACATATTTGTTCCTCTTGTAAATATAATTATTTTTGTTTTTTTCTGAGTCCAAAGGAATGCGGGTTACTAAATAATACATGATGATGTAAAGCCCTGGCTGATTCTTCCTCACAGTATCTGAGTTTTTCTTCTTGCATTAAAATTGTATATAATAATACCGAGCATTTAGAGTTTAAAATAGTTACAAAAGGTTGTGAAAGTAATATGCTTCACAAACTGAAAAGTTTTCCACCAAGTAGAGAAAATTGTCAGAGAAACAACTAATTGATCTCTGCTCCTTTACAGCTGTGTAATGCTATGCATTACTAAAAGCTCCTGTTAAATTAATTAATGATTTCAATTATGAACTTTTCTCCAAAATGTTATGATTCGTATCAAGCTGATAATGCAGTGACCTGGGAGTGTGAAATCTGTGTTATGTAGAGAGTCGGCAGTTAATTGATTCACAAATTATTTAAAGTTTGTTACACCCAGGGGAGTGCTCAGATCCATGACAGCTATTTCTTAAAGTGTGCAAACTCTCTTTTCTTTTAAGATTGTGTTGAGCTAACAAGCATGATAGAATGGTTGCAAGCTGGATATTGGCAGTTTGTAGTGCACCAGTTAATATACTCAAATGATTTCTCCATGTTTCTTTTTCCTGTGTGACAGTAAATGCCTATATGAAAAAGAAACTTTGCAGGTATCAACAAGAAAAGGTTAATGTCTTGTCCAGAAATTAACTTTCGTCTATCTTTTTATACCAATTCCTTTTGTCATCTGTAATGTTTCTGTTAACTTTCTTTATCACCTGTTATCACACCTGTAATTTCTGATAATTGCAGAGTAACTAGTTTCCTGTTAAGGGAAATACTGTGAGCATTCCTGAAAAATCTTCAGAGGTTTAAATATAGATTATTTCATCCAGTATTGTGGTAGGCTTCAGTTTCATAGTACAGATGAGTAGGAATTACACTAACCTGTATTCCAGAATTTAATGATATCAAATCCTGTATTTCACTGACTTTGTCATGTCTCTGTATGCACAGAAGTATGAACAGGAACCTTCTTACTTGCTACAGATGCACAGAGACAGGAGAGGATGTTCAGTGTAATTCTGTCTGATTTTAACATCTTAGTTCATGAGTTTCACAACAATTAAAAATTGAAATGTACAAAGAATAATATAGAAGGAGGTATTAAAATAAGTTAAAGTACTGTTAATATTTTATAAACCTTTATTAAATTTTTATAAATGTTATTAAAGTGCAGTTGGGTTGACTTCAGAGTTGTATAAAATGACCGCTTTCATAAATCCTTCTGTGAGTGCCAGGTCTTTGCTGAAGGGACAAAAGGACTTCGTAGGGCTCCCTGGGGCCGAGGGGAGACCTAGGAGTTTGAGGTGTGTTAGGAGAGCTATGTCTTGCTCTGGAGTTCATGTGATTGGAATATTAACAAGCAGTAATATTGCTATTTTTTCTTTTTTTTTTTTTTGGTACTATCAAAATATTTGGGCTTATGTGAAAATAGAAAACTATTTTAGATACTGGCAGTTAAATAGCAAAAAAAAAAAAAAAAAAAAAAAAAAAATCATGGTGGTAACTGGGTATTCCCATCATATGTCTCGCTCTTGGAATATTCAGCTGGCCTAAAGATTTAGTTCTCTTTATTACCATTCACTTTCCCCCTTTTTTTTCTTGTATCATCTCTCCATTACTAAGACCAAATAAAACAATTATAAATGAAAGTGCATCTTGCATTATGAAGTTGCACATTGCTGCAGGGCCATGAGAAGCTGCCTTGAAAGGGAGCAACTTAGAACTAGTATCTGTACTGTAGGAAAAAAAAATACCATTTCAAATACTGAGTGACTGCTTCTGTTTCCTAAAATTAAGGAGCCTATAATCTCAGCACCATTAACAAGTGCTGTCATTCAGATACACAGTGTCTGGCTGATTTAAATAAAATGAAATGAAGATAGTTGTTTCTGGTCCCTTGGCTTCACTCATTGCCATAAACATATGCTCTGCGTCCCGCTTCTTTCCATCTTATTTATGACTTTAATTTGTTGTGTGGGCTGCGCTAGAAATTAAATTTAATACAATTCTCCAAGGGACCCTGTCATATAATAACATGGTAATTTCTGTGTATCCTTTTGAAAAATGAGGAAATTAATTCTTCCTGACATGTTCTAATTATTCCAGTGTGAACGGCAAATCCGTTTTTCCCAGCCCCTGAAGTGTTATAGGCAAATGGCTGCTGTTCAAAGCTGAGGTGCTAATGCTGACCAGCAGTGCGTTTAATTTGAAACATGAGCAGACACCTTTCAACACACCTTTGTAATATTGGAGTACTTTACAGAAATTAATTCACTACTTATTTGGCAGCTTAGCCTGGGGGTTATAGTTTTTATTCGTCAATACTATAGTCATGTTAGCACAATGTTTCCTGCTTCCTCCAGTGCTCTGTGCTTGTGAAGCAAAAAGGAAACTGAGAAAGGAGCAATGGTTTGTTTTAATGTACATATTTTTAATGTGGGGACAGGGATACCGCAGAAGTGACAATTCTGTGTTGTGGCGTATTTACAGTTTGGAGAGAGGTACTATAAGGTCTTCAGTGGTTAACACTTTCGACTGACATTACAGGGAAGAAATTATTGTATCCAACTTCCTGTGAAAGAATTCTTCCACTCGAATACTGGCCTCTGTTGTGACAATCCAATGCCTGCTTCCATTTCTTTTACATTGTTGAGTTCTAACTCAAACCAGAATGCATATGCTGTAAATTTAGGATTCCATAATATACTTGGCATAGGTAGATTTTTTGCCAAGGAGAAGGCAACAAATTATCAGTATAGGCGCTGAAACTCGCACAAGTGATTCTGGGCATTTATGACTTTTGATATATTGCCTTTGGGAATTTCTATTTTAGTGTGTTCATTTTGTGCAGGACTGCCAAGTGAAGTCCTTCAAGAGTCCCAGATTTGTAATACACAGATGTTGTCTTTGTTAAGTGTTCTTTCAGAATTCAGATGCATGGAAGTATAAAAGAAATTTTAACTATTCCAAGAAACAGAATTTGACAGAAGGCACCAAGAGGAAGAGTCTGGAATAGTTAAGACTTCATTTACAGCTTTCCAGCCATAGATGTAAAGAAGAAAGGAGAGTTTTCAGACATGTTGTTGGAGAATGGGAATGAGGAATTGTCTTAAAACTTTGCTGACTGCCTAGCTATAGGGAGAAATGTGGTGGAGTTTCTGGGGGGTTCAGTTAAGGCAGTAGGGGCATGAGATCCATCAGGAGTGGCCAAATCTGAATTTCTGACAAAAGAGGGGAATGGATAGAAACAGTAGGTCTGTGGAAGGTGAGAGGGAACAGTGGTTGCCTCAAATGGGGCAGAGAGCTGTGAGCAAAGGGTATCAGCTAAGGTTAGACAAAATCAGATCAGGTTGAAGGTCGTGATGTATTTTAGTGGAGCAGTTGCAGTAGATGAAAAGGACAGAAATGACATTTGAGGGGGTCTTAGAATATAGATCAGAGACCAAAGTTAGAGGTATTAAGAAACCTTGTCAGTATGAAGTTTGAGGTAATTGGTTATTGGATCAGAGGAAACACGCAGAAACAAGGAAGGTTTATTTTATGACAATGCCATCAAATGCCAAAGTAAAGAATTAATCTTTTTAGACATGGAAATAGCTGTTGCTAACAAGACAAGGCATCAGTGTTAAGAGCAATGATTAGAATTACTGGACCACACCTCAGTATGAAATTCTTTATATAAAGTCCTTTCTGTAATGAATAATTAACTGAAGAATGTGGTGTTCTCACTCTGAGTTGTTATTTACCCTGAAACCTCAGAATACAGAATAAGAAGAAAGGAATCTTACATATTACTTTAATGAAGACAGGTTTTAGGGCATAGTTGAAATTTCCTTCTGACCAATTCATAAGAAGTTTGAATTTCTTGAGGAGATCCTATCAGCAATATATTGTCATAAATATTCCATTCATCCTTGCTCAACAGCCTTTGTTCAAGGATGTTCAAAAGGTAATCTAAAGAGTTTGACTACTGGATCTAGTTTTAATTTGAAAAAGTAAATTTTGGCATTAGGGTTTTCACTATAAAGGCTAAGTCCTCCCTGTGGAGCTCTGCAGTGGAAGGAGGAATTACTTCCAAAAGGCTGGCAATCTTGTGAATAACTCCGGTGGTAAAATATGTAAGATGGTAGTCTGAGTGCCTGAATATCAAAATGCCAGGAGAGTATGGATCCATTAGAAAAAAAAAAAAGAAAAAAAGCAAAAGGCACATAAATTTGGGTGTTGTTTCTGATCACTCAGGACTCAGTCAAGCCTGTGACCCACTGAGATTTATTTTGGTGCCTAAAAATTTACAGGTGAAGGGCAGAAAATGAAAGGTAAAACAAACTACAGATGTAGAAGCAGAGGTCCTCAAAGAAGTGTTCCTGACTTAGCAGAGCCTGTGTGTTCACAGCAGCCACAGGTACCAGGAGGGACATTAGCTGAGTTTTCAGGATTATTACTGCTGCATCCTTTCCCTGTACCAAAAGGAGCTGAACATGAAGGTGCCTCTTCTTCCCAGAACCAGACAGACCTCATGGACCTCTCCTCCTCGTGAGGTCTTGCAATGCCTCCTAGATCTCTTCTTTCTTTGTGTAGCTGCTGCAAGCCCGGCAGTGGAAGCTGTGGCCAGCTGTCTGAAATCTCCTAACATCTGCCGCTGCCTGAAAGTTCAGATTCCAGTCTATACACCAGGATTAGCCATATTACTTATCATTCACTGTACTCTCCTACGTTATTCTCTCCATCTTCACCAAGGCTTCAAGGCTTTTGACACTAATGGTTCCGCAATGGTACGTTTACTAGAGACTAGAGAGGATGGTAAGAGGAATAATATAAGCAAATTTATTTTTTTCCTTGTCCATTGTCACAGCAATAATATCCATCTCTGTACAGAATTTCAGAATAAAAAGCCTCATAATTCAGGTAGTATTTAGTGCCTTGGCTGCTCTGTGTTTATATCCATCACTCTGTTGTAATGTTTTCAGTCACATTTTTGCTGATATTTCCCTTAAGATGAAGATCATAGGATAATTCAGATGGAAAGGGATCTATGGACATTTCTTATCCAACACCCTGCTCACAGCAGGGTTTGATGTGAGGTCTGACAGTTTACTCAGGGCTTAATCTGGATGGGTTTTGCCAAACCTCCTAAGGTAGAGTCAGCACAACCTCTCTGGGCAGCCTGCTCATCTCTCATAAGTTTTTCTTAGTCTGCTTTGAAGCGGCACAAAACTGATTATCTAGGTGGTAGTGTCTTTTAAAAATGGGTTGCCTTAGTGACCAGCAAAATGCAGCAACTTTTCTGCTGTACTTTCTGTCTTTTCATTTGGTTCCTCTAGGTAAAGTAGATATAATCTCTCTCTTTGACTGAGATCTCTGTTTGGTGGGGAAGCCCCTCAGCTTGAATTCTGCAGTAACCATTTTGGCTCCACTTAAAGTGCACACTATTAAATGTAAAAAAGGCAAACTAAGTTCCAACAGTGAAGCAACAGATATTTAGCAACAAAATTTAGCTTGTGAGTGTGGTGCAGTTGGAAGTTAGCCCCTGAAGGGTGATTTTCTTCCTATTACACTTCATGGCAAGGCTTTTAGCATTGGATTACACCCTAAAATAAGTGTTTGTGTTTGGCCTGGGCTCATGACCTTCAGTTTTTGAGCCCTCTTCTCTCCCTGTATGAGTAAATACTGATTTCATCATTTGTTTGGGTTTTGGTCTTTCCCCCCACCTCCTGCCTCCCGCAGCCCTGGGACTGGATTGCAAAGAGAAGATTTAATTAGAAACGGAACCTGTCATCCCAAAGGTCTCTAATTTGAGCCCAGCCAAGTAAATAATAGCACATATTTGTTACAGTTTGGCAATTAGATTCTCTGTGTTGTGTTAATCGATGGTTCAGATCCACAAAGGTGTTCACAGGACCCAGGGTTACCAGCACTGCCTGATGGCTTTTTTTGCAGCTTCAGGGATCGTATGCGGCTTGGAATGGAAATGGCACTTGGTCTATCTGCCCACTGCTGACTCTGGCTCCTTCTGGGTCAGGGTCAGTGCAGAGTGGTGGGGCAATGTGAAGAGGCCAGCGTGGCCAGTGGAGTGTCTGTTCCCAGCATAAATGGAGCCCTTTCAGTTTCGGAGGCTGTCAACCTGGCCTGAGCAATAAATTTACTTGTGGGCAGAAAACAGAAAAGAAAGCAAGACTACCACATCTGTGTTGAAAGGTCTCTTGTTCATCAGAAGAAGGAAGCAATGTAGGAAATAGAGGAGGCAAGGTCTGAATAATTGCTTTTTCTGGGCTAGAAATGCAGTAACTTCTCTAGCAGATGAATGAAGAGTTGTTTGTTGCTTCCCCCCCCCTAATTATCTTGAGTTCATTGTAGATATTTTCTGTGGCAAACCTTTTTTCTGTTTATCCAAGAGACATCACTGACTGAATAATCAATAAGCCTTTTTCTCCTTCATCTATTCAAGCATAAGACTGGGAGTATTGAACGAAAGAGGAGGGGGTTACTACCACAAAAATTTTAGAACAATTTACTGTCTTTCTCTGCGAGGTACTTGAGGGGGAAAAAATCTTGAAGGTTTTCTGATATTTTCTTAATGATTAAAACTTTTGATGATATAGGTTTATAAAAATGCTTTGTACACTTTATAGAACTAAGGCATCCAAAGCACTAGTACTGAAATATCAGAATTAAAACTGATATATTCTAAGACATATGCACTCATCCCTTGCTTTTTTCCTCTGTTCTTAAATTATGTCCCTTCTCCTTTATTCTACCAGGGTCTAAATTCCTCCTGTCTTTTAGTTTGATTTGTTTCATCTCTTAAATGGATATAAGGGATTTATAAACAAAATTGGACAAAAAAATTTGACTCCATGAGTCTTTTCTTAAAACAAACAAACAAACAAAAAAAAAACCCAACAAAAAACAACAACGTCTAACACTGATATAAATTCTAGATTTACTCATATTCCTAAGTCCTTCCTTACATTATATTGGCAGATATTGCAAGAAGAGAAATTGAAATGTAGAAAACTCAAATAGAAAAGTATTTGGATTTTTTGAAAAACCATTGAGAATTTTTTAAGCAGCTATCATTTTTCCTATCACTTCAGTCATTGCAGCTTTTCTTTTTAAAGTATTATTTAAAGTAATACTGGCATTTTATTCTGTGAAAAACTATGCATGTTTTGCACATTTTCTGTATAAAAGTGTCTTACAAAGTTAAAAAAATCAGATGGAAGTAGAAACATTACTTGCTACTTGGCAAGCTGCTTTTTCTCTTGCAGCAAGACACAGAAGTGGATGCACTGGCATTTATGATGGATTGCTCTTCCTAACTTCTGTCTCAATTCTGAGCTTCAATTCCACCATTTTTGTGGCCCCTGTGATGCCCAGTCTGACACTGCTTTTAACAGTGCTGCAGTTGCTGGAATTTTATACTGCCCAGTCCCTGCCTCTGGATGCCTAAGTGCTCTTTCTTACTGTGTAGGCTCAATGTCCCCAGCTCGCCTGTCACTAGATTTCTACTGCTTTTGCATAATTTCACTTTGGTCACTGAGCCATGCTCTTCCCAGAGTCTGAACGGGCACGGCCTTTTCCTTAATTCTGTATCATAATACTGTGGTATTCTTCTGCAACCCTGACCTTACTGATGATTGAATATGCTGAAGACATTTTCAAAATCTCTGAAATAGGACAAACAGAAAAAAAACTCTCTGAAATTATGCAGTAGAAATATGAGCTGCAGAATACATTACTTTTAGTTCATATTTTTTCCTGAATGGATAGTGCAGAAGGGACTTCACATTTTGCATTGTTGATTTAAAAGCACACTCTTGCAAATAGCTAGATAGTCACATGGAGTTAATTTTGTTACTGTGGCAAGAGGTATAAAGTAGGCAGAATCCATGTAAAAGTGTTAGGCAAGGGTTTATACTATTATGGCAAAACCCTGTGCATATTAATCTTCCACATACCTTGTTCTTAGAGAATAACTCCTTCCACCATTTCAGAGAGAACATTATTTCACTGAAATAATTTTATAGCATACTAAAATTATCCTAACAAAATGATTGTCAGAACATATTGGGTGAATGCTTATGGTTATTAGTGTTTATTGTTACTGATAAAAAAGAAGTTAATATAGAAACTGGTAGAATAGCATGAGAAATTCAAGGAAATTCAGCTTGGTCCTGACCCAAGCTATGGTTGGATAAGGCTGAAGCTAGGGAAGGCCTTGCAGTGTGTCTTTATTGGCCTCTCCCTGGCTCTGCTGTTGAGGAACATGTCACAAAGGGAAAGGGAAAGTCAGGGACAGAAACCTGTCCATGGCTCCTTTTTCTACAAGATGCTTCTGTCTGAATGCCCTTTCTGCCTGTCAGCTACCGTGTGGGAGAGAAGTGGTGCTGATCCCAGGTGAGTTAGAGCCTCAGATCACATTTTAAATCAATAACCTACAGGAAATTGGATGCTCTTTAAAACCCAACTGAGATGTAGATAGGAATGCTTTTGATAAACACCACTGAATTGTGGCCATTTTACATTTGTGTGCACATGCACACACACCCCCCCCCCCCACACACCTGAGAGTGTGCCGTGAATCAATTTGTGACCCCTTTGGAAATGTGTTAGTAATAACGAGGTCGCAGTAAAACAATTTGCTTTGTTAGTATTAACAAGGTCTTGGTAAAGGCAGTTGCTTAAACAGCC
This sequence comes from Acanthiza pusilla, assembly GCA_036630365.1. Classification (NCBI taxonomy): domain Eukaryota; kingdom Metazoa; phylum Chordata; class Aves; order Passeriformes; family Acanthizidae; genus Acanthiza; species Acanthiza pusilla. Next base: position 18,570,184 of record JAXCHO010000006.1, read on the forward strand.
CAACAGTGACATGTGAGGATGTGTGTAGTATACACCTGTAGTGAAACTGCTCCCACGGATGTGGGAACATGAATTAAACATCGTGTACATAAAGAAGGAGTAACTCTAGGGAGAGTGTATGTGACACTGTTACAGTATTTGTTTAGCTATGGAAATGTCTATATTTGAATTGGCAGAAATTGTGCAGAAATCTCCCAAACAAGTAACCTCGTCAAGAGCAATAACCTAAAAGTAAGTAGGAGGACTGTAGAATAACATGATTGTTTAGTTAATGTAGTTTTTAGTACAAATAGAGTTTCAAGTCAGCATGACTTTAATGCTGACCCTCCCAGTACATTAAAAAAAAAAGAAATTAACACTTGAAACTAACAGCATGTTAGCAGCTAATTCGTGCATTATTTCAGTATCATTCATAAATTACTTTTGAATCCTTTGACTTAAGAAAAAGAAAATCCCACAAATCCTACTTCTGGTCAAAGCATAAGACCATAATTAACTCGGCATGTGCTTTTGAATTAAGAACACAGTGTTCTGAGCTTTCTTAAAAAGCTTTTAAAAATGTTGGGGGAATACTTTCATAGAGCCTTATTGACTGAGCAGAGTTTAAGATTTGTCTCATATGAAGTGATGTTAATTAAATATTGTTATTCCTTTCTGTCAATCAAGGAAGGTTAAGCTTTATTTGTTACTTGAACAAAAAGGGAAGTGAAACAGGTGAAAATATATAAAACAGCTGTGAGGAATAACATAGTAGGAATTTAATTAGTCAGAATTTATGGGGGGATGCAGGAGGTTTAGGTGCTAATTCCAAAGCATTGCATTTTTTGCAGTACTAATACCATTTGAATATTTTTGAACTTTTTGGCTAGGTATCATTTACTTAATGAATGTAGAACATAAATATATAGTGGTAGAAGGCCAGTTTTTGACACACACATATGCTTTACTTAAAGTCATATTTGCAAACTGATGTTTAATATGGCTGTCACTGAAACCTTTTTATTAAACCAAAATGTCGTTAATCAGAATCCCATTCAATGATACCTCAGCTCTTTCAGATGCTCTGGGCGTATTTTAAAGCCAAATAAGTTATTGTCTGTATTAGGTATTGAAGTATTGCTGATAATGTCTCCCCAAACCATGAATTTTAAAATGATTTGTGTTTATATCCTTTTATTTCTGTTAACATGCCTAAGCCCATCGATGTGTAATATATGGAAGAACACCTTCAGGACAAAGCTTTCTAGAACTTTCCTTTCTGGAAGAAGTGAAAATTGGAGTCTAATTACATGACTTGAAATGCTGGTAATTAAAAGCCATCAACAAATATGATAAGCTCTTCCATGTAACTGTTACAATTGGCAACTCTAAGGACAAAATTAAGAAGCAGATATGGACCCATATAGTAATAGCTAAGTTATATTGTTTCATCGATATATTAGGCTTGGATGGTGTATTATTGCTGTCAGTATTCCAACCTTTGAAGGCATGAAAAGCACCCAGGAAGAAATGTGGAACTTGTTTTACATTTTCTTCTTGTTTTCTGCTTAATGGGGGAGGAACTTCTGTGTGAATTGAATTAAACTAAGGTGGGAAATTCTTCCTCTAAATCTTTTGTTTCGAGGTTTGTCATGTTTTCTTGTGGGGCGTTGGAAACAGTGTGGCCCACGGTAACCTAGAATCATGAAAGGCTGCATCAAGAATTTCAGTGCTTTTGAAATTGTATGGGTACTGAGGTAATATTTCATGAAATGAATCTCTTCTTTGGAATATTGGCAAGTCTGTGGCAAAATGATGCCTATAGTTAGTTTTTAACTTCATCCTGGATAACTGAAGAAATATGGGTGATTTGAACTAGCATTCCAGTTATTAAAAAAAAAAAAACATATATATGCCCTTCCCCCCCCCCCCCCCCAACCCAGTTTCAATATTACGTGCTTTAAAGGAGCTTAATTTGCACTGGAAATGTCATATTTTAAATATTCAGCATGGGATTTTTTTATTATTTAGGTATATATTTTTTTTCTAGTACAATGTTCAGGTTTTCTTTACCTGAGAAATGTGAGCTGCTGTGAGCTGGAGTTCTCCAGAGGCATCTGCTTCTGTGGGGCTTTGCCTCCTTGACCAAACCTTGTAGGCTGAACTGTTGAGCATAAATAAACAAATGTCCACAGGTTGAATTAAAGATCCAGGCTTTTCAAGTGAGGAGTTTTGATGGACTGGGTAGAAAGGGACACAGAGTATGTACAGAGCACTGGCACTTCGACTTGATTTTGCTTATAATCAGGCCTTTTATCATAAGCTTCACTTTCTGCATGTTGTACACTCAGATAAAACTATGAAATAGTCTAGTTTCATTATTTTATTAAAGCAAAATAGCCAAAATATCATTATCCTTGAGCATTTTTAAGGGATCTGAGTTTTGGAACTAGGATTTCTGCATGCCCCCTTTGGATTGAAAATATCAATGTTAAGTGCAGCATCTCTAGCACTTCAGAAAATCTGGGAGAGAAGGCTACTCGAACCTGAAGCTGTTTTGTTTCACAGTGCAAGATATCACCAATTAGCAATTAAATTAATCAATTTGCCCTGTACTAGCTATTAGTTTTGATACTGACTGGTAAGTAATGTGTTACGCATCTTTGAAAAAGTCTGTTATACTTTGAGCTGCAGATATTTTATTAACAGAGGCTATAAACTACAATGAGTGGCTCAGTTGTGGGTGGTTTTTTCATGCTTATTTTGATGATATAGCAGTATCTTGGGATGACATACTGTAGTGAGTGAGGATAAATATGTGTTGCCAAGGTCTAAACAGCAGCAATATGGAAGTAATTCAGCAGTCAGTTTCACTCAAAGTTTGAAATCTGTGCTGTATTAGAGGTATGCATAGAAGCTGTGTTAATTGCTAGCTTGTTTTCCATATGGTTCTGTTTTAATGGAGCACATTTGTTGCAGATGGTTGGAAAGTGGGTTGGACAGTGCCTAAACTGGCTATGACTAATTCATACAGTGATTATACTATACTTTAATGTTTAACAGTCGCCTTTGTAAACTTCTTTCATTTACAGTTCCCTTGCCATTGAAATGTGGTCCAAGATAACTGAAAAGTATTCTTCTTTATTTAAACTTGGCCTTAGAGAAGAGCAAGAACACGGCGTGTGTAGTCATCTTTTCCCTGATTCAAATTCAAAACCACACCCCAAACTGGGTTCTTCAGATGGGTTATCTCCATTATTATTATGGTTTGGTGTGCGTATTTAGCTGAGGTAATGGTCTCTGAGAAGAGACACTTGAGGAACTGAAGTGACCTTAAAAAATGCTAAAACTCACTTTGTTCACACCACAGTGCTTTTATCTCTTCACTGGTTTGCAGGTAGGTGTAGACCTTTTGGATACTAGCAGCCATTTCTTGTTTGAAAGTTTTAAAATTGCTAACTTAGACTTGAGGACACTGAATATTTGCATTATGTTGAGGTGAAACTGAAGGAACAACTGCAGCAATAGGATCACAGAATCATTAAGGATGATACTGTAGATCAATTTAGTGAGGATATGCATGACAGGAATCTTTCCTATACTGACCTGGCATATCAGTGGATCATCTATAACTACATGCTAAATCCAGAGAGGAAATTAAAATATGGAAATTGCCCAGCATTGATGTAGTTGATTCTTATAATAAATTATTTGTATCTCTTGTGACAAAGATTGTACTATTGACTTTCCCTTTGCTGAAGACTTCAGTGAATGTCACAGTCAAACTCCAGTCAATGGTTCTTTGTAAAGAGAAAAAGCTCTACGGTTCAGTGGGTTTCTCTACCATTTTTACTGTTGTTTTCTCACATTGTCACTAAAATACTCTCTTTGTTATCTGAATGGGACATCTGCTGACTGGCTTAGCTCTCTTTACCTGATTGTGTGAAAAGTCTTGGTTAAATCTGTGAGGCCTTGGAGGCCCAGTAACCTGCTAAGTGCTGTCCTGAAAGACATTATGTCCTTGGACTAACTTGTCTCTTCTACTTACAGCTGTATGTGATAGATAAAAACAAACTTACATATAAAAGACTGGGGTGAATGTAATTTTAATATACTCGTGGACATGTTAATGAGTAGCTGGTTTTTACCCTAAAGTATATAAAAATCCATACAAATAAGGTGTATTTTATAGTAGGGCAGAAAAATAGAGCAGGCAAGCTTTAAAAGAAAGCCTTTTTCTCTGGCTCTATCACAAACCTGCTCAATTGGAATTGATAATTTGCTTGAAGTGATTGGAAATCCACTTAGTATGGCTAACAACGTAGAATAATGCAGACAGTTTGGCAGTTAGCACTAGGATGTCTAAACCACAGCTTTGATGCAATAATACTATAACTTGAAGATTTACCTAATTTATAATTTTTCCCAAAGCTCTCGCCTGCTCTGTGCCGCTGCTTGGCACAGTGATTTGTCTGCGCTATCTGGAGTTTAGTTTGAAACACGTTTGCATTTGATTGGTGTTTTTAGATTTTGATAGCTGCTAGTTCCTCTCCACAGAAGTAACCTTTTAAAATGTCAGTTTTAATGTACAAATTTTATGAGAATAAAAAGACTTTTAAAAATACTAATTTTAGACTTCTCACTGCTGAGCTTGTAGTCAGCTGCTGTTGTCTCAGGCTGAATCTTGGAAAATTTAGTCAGTGCTCACTATAATAAAATGTGTACTCTGGACTTCATGCAGAGAAAAATCCCACTTTTCTTTTAAATTCTTCTTCTGTAACTGTTGCACAGTGGCCAAAGTAATCTTCTGTCCTTTTACTTGTTGATATTTACCCTCTTTCAATCCATCCTTCTATCTGTCTGTGTCTACTGTGTGCTGGATTTCCTGCAAGTGGGAATTCCTCTCCTCTTAGGAGATAGTTCTCCCAGAGAGGAGAAACATCAGGTGCACAAAATTTCATTTTGTGGTCTGTAACAGAAAAGCCTTACAGATTAGAGCATCTGGTTTACCAAATATGTCATGTAAAATATGATTTAAAGCGTTTTCCCTCTGAAGGTGACACAATATTTAATTGCCGCTAAAATATCTGATAATTTTCTGTAATCTTAATTGCTGCAGCTATTCTTGTAAGTTGTTATATTGGCTGGTTTGCTGTGTCATATGCTCTGTTACAGAGGCGATGCTGAAATTCAAAGGGAAGGGAAGCTTAAGCTTTTTCCCCCTACTTCCAATGTCCCTTGTTCTAAATCAGAAAAGCACCATTTGTTTTGGCTTCAGGGAGCTGTGTGTTCAAGCTCACAGCTGGAGGTATGGTGCTGCAGTGATGGTCACCAGTATAGGGAGAGTATAATGATTTTTAAAAAACCCAACAAAAACAACACCACATAAAACCCCCTCTGGATTAAAGGCAAGCACTTCATTCTTTCCCTTCTCAAAGCTCCTGTATAAATTGTTCACACAGATGAAAGAATTACAGGAGAGAATATATTCAGATTTTAAATTTGGTTGTAATATTGCTTCATATGGAAGTAGTGAGATTTTCTTTATCATCTTCCAGGTATGCGTCCTAAAATTGTGTCTCTTTGGTCATGATTCTTTTCGAAGAAGCATCAGAGCTAAGCCTTTTCATTTAATTGTACTAAAACGTTGCCCTAAAATGGAATAAAATATTAGGTTTTTTTTACTAGTTGATACAGAAAAACACATAAACACATAAAGTAATAATGCTTTAACTATAGTTTGTATAGATCTTGCACATTTAAACACTATGCAAATCTTTCCTACTGCAGGGCAGGCAAGTATGAGACTGTAATGTGTGGTGTAGCAGGCATACACCATAAATTTGATGATCATACTTGTGAGTCCTTCATATTTCATACAAAGGACTGGGAAAAATAAAAGTGGAAGAAAAACAGCACTGAATGGAGTTATCAATATCCACGTGTAAAAGAAATAAGGAAAGATTACCTTGGTCTTCTGTACTTGCCTGTGCTAAAACTGTGATGCCAAATGCTGATCAGATGCTGTGGGTTATAGTGGAATGTGGGGATATTATGAAATCAGGATTCCTTTCAGATGTACTCCATTATTTTTGAAGTCCTATTAATTCCCCATGTGTTCTGGCTAATGAAATAAGGAAAGGTCCTTTTTAATGGGGGCAAGATGAGACTCTACTGCTCAGCTCATACATGTTATGCAGCTGGACTGATAGGCCACTGTTTAGAGAAACATGGGTGGGAGGCTATTTTAAAAGAAAGTGAAAAAACATTTGTTTAACTGCATGGCAACACAAATGTTTTACCAAGTGAAGGCTGACTGTGAATTTCATTATGAAAAAAGGTGCAGGCTTGAAAGGAAAAAAATAAAGCAAAACACTATCTTTCTAGGATTTAAGATATTCACTGTATGTGGGATTATCTTAAACCTTGCTGTAAATTTATGCATTTAACTCTTTAAATTCTCACATCCCTTTTCTGATCTGAAGAAGTCTGTTGGAAGGAAGTACTTGCCAATGTTTCCTATCAAATACAGATGCTAGGCAGAAGTTCCTGCAGTTCTGTAGGGAGCTCCTGGGCTCACCCAAGCTGTTGCCATTCTCATTCTCCTCTCCTTATTTCTGCTCCCTTCTCTTTTGCTGATGCATCTGTTCCCTGAGGCTGCTCAGCTGCAATGCTTGCTCTGTCCTGCACCTTGTGGTATCTCTTTTAGGTACCAGAGCAGAGAAATGCCTTTGTATTTCCATCTGCTCTAACTGGTGGGCTTTGAAAAAAAGGCTGAAAACACAACCCAATGATTTTGCTTAAGTGGAACTGTACATGTAGGCACATGCATCAGTGTGCGCATATATATATGAAAAAATAATAAAAACCAGTTTTGGCTAATAATTTCAAAACCCATTTGGCATAATCAATCATATTTTTCACAAATGTTGAGGAAACAAGGTGGTTGTACAGTTCATTCTCTGTTGTTACCAGCAAAACTTTATAGACATGTTAAGTTAGCTTGGTGGAATATGAAATTGATTTTAGTAATTAAAAAATATAGGTGGTTTTACTTATTTGCATCACTTTTCTTACTGAACTACTGTAGTTTCCATGAGTATGATAGTTTCCATCTGTCTTAGCAGCAGACATTTCATAAAGATTTAGATATACCCCAAAATATTAATGTCCACCAAAACCGACACTTTTCCAAAATCTATTACCCTAAGCTGTTTGAGAGTGAGCTATAAATGAATCTCTGTGCTGTGGTGGTTTACAGTATCCTCTTTCTATATAGGTTATATTTTTAATTTCCACTCTTTAGAAAGTAAAGATTTAAAATCTTGATAATTATATGGGCAGAGAAAAAAAGGGTGCTCAAAGACAGGATGGTGCATGTCATTAAACTGCTACAGGTGTACCTTTTGAGGGATGTTTAATGTGTGAAACGTTGATATGTGGGACTTTGAGAAGTGTAGTGAAAGTGCCTGTTTGCAGCACCTTCCAGGTCTGAAACACTGTGTGGCACAGCTTCAGAAAGATTTGTCAGCCTGAAAACCGATGCAGCTGGAGCTGGATTTCAGTCTGAACCTAAGACAGACATGGACAGGATGTATTGTGTAAACAAAGTGCACTCACTGTCCTGCTTGATTGATTAGTCTGTTCTGATCCACTTTGTGATAAAACAATGCAGAGGTATGACTGGCTGATTGGGTATTGAAAGCTCCAACATTAGAGAAAGAAAAAATCAAGCAAACCCCCAAACCTTGGTTTCGTTTTGAAGTGATCGCTGTTTCATACTTGTTAGAGATTCAGATTCTCTCATTCCTTCTTTTTAGCAGGAGATCTCAAAGCAGTATAGAAAGGTGGTTTTATAAATAAGTTGTTTCCCCTGTTTTACACACAGGTAAACCCAGGCACAAGGAGGCAAATAACATGCCATATACTGAATCAAAGCTAGGCTTGCACTTTTGTGTGCTTCCCAACACTGATTGGGAAATTTTGACTAGTGGGAAAATTGTAGGCCAAATGCTAAAAGTTGCCTAGTGAATCATTTTATGAGGAGATATCGAAGTTCACCACATGGTTATCTTGTGTGTGTAAGTCTGGCACTGTAATTGTATATGCATGGTCGCTTTCTGTCTCTCAGCTATGCTGGGTTCAACAGCAAACTGAAATCCTTAACAGCTCCCCTTTTACATGTATATATACACATACAATATGAAATAGTTTATCAAACTAATTTCTGACACTCATTATGAAATCAGGGATGAATTGCATAGATCAGTGTTCTCTTGCAGAAGACAATATGGAATATAATAGCCTTATCATTTATTGAAATCAAGTGATAATAACCAGAAGGATGGAGTTGACTGTGTGATTTTTTTAATTCTATAGTTTATCTAATTTATTCTCAGGACTTAAAAAATTAGCAGATATAAAAGTATGAAGACTCCCATCGTGAAGAGAGTTTAATGTGTTGGGTGAGAAGTTCAGTGGTTATTCATAGAGGTAACAGTTCCAAAACCAAATAAGAAATGTACAAAGGATTTGAGCACTGTTTTGTACGTTGTATCACAAGTCAGATGGGAATGAAGTTTTGGAGCGAGATGGAGTATCTAGGACTGCAAAAGAGTTAAACAGTAAAAACAATTTCTGGTGGTGAATGTGGTAATCTGACTTGAATGTAAATATCTAAGTTTCTTGATCCTGTAGTTCTTAGGGCTGAAAACGAGCTGATTTGTATGGCCCAAATGCAGTGTTTTGGAAACCCAAGGTGCACACAGTTCTGCTTTCTCTCAGCTGACAGACATAGAAATCTGAATATACAATGATACCAGGATGGGCTGATCAGGTAGACCAGGATGCAGGGAACCCGTAGAGAAGGAAACATGGAAAATGAGAGAGGTTGTGCATAAAACAGGGCAAACCCAAAGAGCAGCTGCTGGTCCTCTGAGATAAGAACCATTCTTCTTCCATGGTATATGAAGATAGAGAAAATTGCTGATCTGTGCTAGTGACTGGGGGCACAAGCTGTTAATTTGGACAAGAGAATTTGGTTCCACTGTATGGCTGCTATGTGGGTTCCATCATGTGTGTGTGTGTGTATATATATATATACACACACACACACACACACACATATACATACATACATATATATATATATATATGTATGTATATTTCCATATTGTACAGCTTCAATTGTGTATATATACACATACGTATAACTGCACACTAATCCAGGGGGCTTGAGTAAAGAAACATAGGAGGAACTGACTTCCCTTTTCGTCATGTCTTTGGATCAAATCTTCTTACATATTATGTGTGAAATTTCAATGACTTGATGATTTTTTTCCCCTGGAAATACATTTTATACAGCCGTCCATCAGTGCAGGGCATATTGTGACTTTTGCTCCGTTGTATGAAAGTGATGTTCAAAAAGTGAGGAAGTAGATTGTCTTTGCTCGGTGTTGGCCACTGGAGTTTCCATGGTGAAGGTGACAGAGCACTCTGGTTGCTCAGAGGTATAGTTTAATGGACCCAGTTGAACTTGCAATGTGTCAAAGCCCAATCAGTGTCTTATTCTGCACCAAAGCAGCAGGGTTGTGTAGTTATTGACTGCTTTACCAGGGTATCCACTGTGCTGTGCCACTAGCTGCTGCTGTGACAGCCTGGCTCTTGTCAGGCTCCTGCACTGGGTTCTTGGATTACTGGATTACTGCTGTTCTTTTACATGTATTTCTACATAATACATGGATATTCAGCAAAAAACACAGGACATGAAGTACCATATTCACAGAGGCACAGACTGTACCTGGACAGCTCTCTAGCTGCTAAATGGGAAATGATGCAGATAATTTGCTATCTAAGCAGCTCTGATCTTAGAGCATGAATTCATATTCTGTGTAGGATACTAATGCAGATTTTATTACTTGTTCACTGAAAGAGCATTGGCATACTTAATATATTTTAAGGAACAAATAGAACTTTTGGGAAACAGTGTATTTGCATTGTGCATATCAATGCAGTAGACATAGCAAGATGCCTCTAAAACACACTGTTAGGATGAATTCTATAAATGAAAATAATGAGAATTTCCTAACTGTGAGCTGTAAAGGATCGCGCCACTTATCACTGTGCACAAAGTCTGTTTTTCATTAGATGATAGTGCTTTTTTTTTTTAAATTTTTTTTTTTTTAAATTCTAATAAATAAACTTAGCAGTGTGTTTTCTGTCTCACAGAGGTGGTTTTATTCAGGAAAAAATAACAGCTAAGAGGCAGCCAAAGAACACTAGTGGATGATACATGTGTCTGTGAAAACAGGTTCACATATTTTAAGATGTGATTATCTTGGCTGAACACAAGTTTAAACAAATAAATAAATGGTAGTACTGGCTGATGACAGTGATATTTCAAAGTTGTAGAAGACTACTGTGAAATTCAGACTATTTCTAACCAGATTGAATATTACCATGTGGCTAATTTTATTAAAATTTTATTTGCCACTTTTTAAGCCGCTCAGGTATTTGAGCTAAGTAAACTGAATTTACTATCTTTCCAAATAAATGTAGTTCCCTTGTTATGTAGGTAATTTAAGTGGCTTACATGTAATCATGATAATATTTTCAAAGGCAAGTTGTCAATTTATTTTTCAGGATTGGGACTATATTGTCAGGGAGTATAGTGGCAGCAGTGTGGCAGAATCTGTGTATAAAGGAGACAAGCAATACAGAGTGTTGACATATGGGTTTGAGATTATAATATATAAAGGACCATGCATATGGTTTAATTTGCTTAACCTGGCAGCTTTGTGATTTTCTGGAGAGGAATTGGATTGTTTTTTTCATTGAGTAGCAGTTTTGGGGACACCGGGATATGAATTCATACAGTACCTTCCCTCTGGACTGATGAATTTATAAGTAAAATATAATGTGACAAGGGATTAAAAATGACTGAAAAGACACTTTGCAGTCATTTTTTGTCCCTTAACGGTCAATTAGGGATCCCTTGAGAAAAGCAGGGGACTTCTGGGAATGAGCTGACATCAAGGCCAGCATAACTGTTCAACATCTTATCCAACTTCCTACTACTGTGACCTCTGAGGAACGCTGTCAACGCTCTGCTGGTATGTCTGGAAGGGCCTGGGCCACGATCTTTGTGGCAAAGATGTCAAGCTACAGAGAAAGTAGTTTTTCCTCAACTGTTGGTAAAAAACAGGTCAAGTGGGGTTAATCTTGACTACTAATGATTCTGGCCTTTTCAGGATGGTATTATTTGTGGTGCTGAACAGCTGCCTCTGCTGCTGCTGTTTGGACCCAGTGTTGGCACTGTCGGCGAAGCTTTGCTTCTTTGTTAGTATCAGGTTGTGTTCCTTTGGGTGCCGGGTGACATTTCGGCTTGCCAGAGATGTGGACTGTGTGGCAGGAGGAGGATTGGGTCTGTGTACAGTTTTAGTGGCGCAGAAGACTAATGAATATTTTTGCAGCTACAGTTTCAGAAAAGGAAGTAACTTTAAGCTTCATTTTGTCACTGGGATGTAAGAGTTCTTTTCTTTTGAAATTTTGCGTGAAGTAAGTTTGCTAAAAATCAAATATTCAAAAACCTAGAGCCTCAAGTACCATGAGGTTTAAGAAAATGTTTTCTATTTGGTTTGAGTCTTTGAAGACACATTACCAGACTTTCTCATGTAGCATATTTTAAGAAAATAACATGATCTAGCTTAATTTTTTGTGTTCAATTAACTTGTTGCAATGAATGGTAAACTGGGAAAGGGCAAAAATATACCTGTATTTGGGGTCTTTTCATGCATTGTGCTGCCCTTCTGTGAACAAAGAACGGATGCAGAATTTATCGCAGCAAGTTGTGGCTGTCTCCTTTGAGATTTACAGAAGGGTGTCTGTAGCTTCTGCCGAGAAGGGGAAGAATTTTCCATGCCATGCTTTTCTCTGTGCCTGCCCCGAGTATCACCTGGCCCACGATGATTCCAAATGTTTTTCTCCTGTCTCACCTTGTCTGAATGGGCACAGACTTCTTCCCAGTTAACATACAACAATCTCCTGTGCTGACTACTGAACTCTGATCTTTGGCTGGCTGCACGCTTGTTTCTTTAAGCACATGTGGTGCAGAGTAGACCTGGAGTTAGGTAATTCATAAGAGCTGGGTGTTATTGGTGTTACTACTACTTGAATGAGTCTGTATTATTTCGCACAGCAGTGTGGTCACCTGGCAGCAGGTCATTAGCATTTTAGGTTTCTTTCCCTCACAACAATGCACAACATGCTAATTAGAGGGTTTTGAAAGCTAAGCAACCTGGTTTAAAATCAGACATTTTAATTTGCAGCTTTAATGACTGTATTATAATAACTGGCTTGGCTCGGGGGAGAAGGGGAGAGGAGCACTTCTCATGTTCCAGTAGAAAGGTCCAATATAACAGAGGCTGACAAAATTAAAAACCTCATAATTTGACCTTTGCCTGGGATAAAAGGCTGTTTCATAACAATTTCCTTTTGTTCTTTGTTTAAGCCATTACTCCAAAAGGAGCCTCCGATTAATCTAAGTAAATGCATCATTACAGTCCTAATCCATGTCCTTCTGTCAGTGTCTGTTTTAATTAAATAAGAAACACTAGCAGAAAGATATCACGCACAAAGCTGTGATTGGAGAAAGGGGGTTGTTTGATGAGGGTGAGATTAAAAAAGGCTTTACTGTTTTGTCCTTTTGCTCTAGTTGCCATAATGTAGGTTAAAGGAAGAAAACTTGCCTAATAGTTTAGCACATTGCTCCCTATTACAGTATCTAAATAACCAGATTTACCAATGAAAGTGTCCCAGACACTCAATTAATTATATACAGAACATTCACAAACAGATGATAGGGCAACTTGGTCTGAGTAATTTGACACATTAATATGTTTGGGACTGTGTACACAGTTGGACAGAAATTGTATTCAAGTTGCAGGGTTTTTTTATTAAATAAAGCATTGATTAAAGCTATTTAGGTTTTAGTACTTGCGGCTCAGAAATTGTAAACGTGATCTCCTTCAAGCCCCTGATTTAAAAAAAAAAAAATTGTTTCTCACAAAATCAGAATAATTATTTTAAAGTGGTGAAGGATTGAAGGATCCATTTAATAAATGTCATAACATCCAGCTAGTTAATATTGCTAAAGCAATGCGTATGTAAGAGACTCTTCCTCAAGGTAGTGTTTCAAGATCCCTGTGGTGAGGGTTTTCTCCCATATCCAGGCCATTATTTGATGTAATGAAAAGAGAAAGTGTGCAACATAGAGATTGTTAATTAATTTAGCCTAACAAGACGAAGATAAATGAAGCAAAGCATGGATTGAATGAAGCAAGAGGTCTTATTTACAATTTAATACTACTTTATATTAGGCATTTTTCAATTTACAAAAGAAAGTTTAAAGAAAAGGTGTTCTACAAATGCATGCAAGAAAACTTTACATTTTTTGAGCAGTTTCTAGAACTGCTGAAAATACCTTTTGGGTTAACCTTTAAGTTTCCCTCCCATTTTTTTCCCCCCACAATTATTTTTCTCGTTTTGATTTACAATATGTTAAGAATGAGAAAAATTAAATACTAAACTTTTTCCTATTGAAATAAATAGCAAATTACCAACGGGTACTCTTGCAAGCCCAAATTCTACAATTTTCATTGTTTATATTGATCTACAGCCATAGTTTATTTTTGAGCAATTTGTGTGTTAGAAAGATACATTAAGAGATATAACTATAAAAATACAATAAGACGTGATTTTAATTTGCATTCCAAAGTGTAAATCTGTTGTTGCTTTTGTGTTTTCAACTCTTCTATTGCTGGGAAAGCTATGAAAGGAATCCAGAATAGTATAATTAACAATGATTTTGTGTAATAAAACTATGATTTTTGATTTGGGAGAATATTTTTTCTCAAACTCATGTTTCTTTAAAACATGTTGGGAAAATCTGTAGTTTCTAACTTTGTAAGAATTAAAAAAACCTCAAGATTAAAGGCATGCCAGAGATTTTTGATGTCTCTTCTCAGTCTCAAATTTAAATAAAGACAATCCAAAGCTAATACTAAGCTACAATTTGCATCAGTTCAGTTACTGCATCGCATGCTGTATATTATTCAGTTTCCCAATGACAAAATGTAGGATATAAATCTATAGATGTGAAGAAAAAAAAGTCTGTAATTACAAATAAACAAAAAAATTCCTGTGTTGTGACTGATTGACCAAACATACTAGGCCTTTTTTTTTTTTTTTTTTTTTTAATAAAACATCCTCATTTTTACAAATGAATTTGGTTTGTCCACTATTTGACCTTCTGCCATGATTTCTGTCTGCAAAGGAAATGCCTTCCTTCCTTTTGCAGTAGCTAGACAGGACAGCGTTATCTACAAGCAGTGTCACTACAAGCAGTGGTCGCCACAAATAGCATTATTATGGTCCCTATGTTTTTATCTTGGGGGTCATGAACAAATCCATGCAACTGCTTCTAAAGATTTCAATAAATAGGACTTTTTATCCAGACAATTGGCTTTTATATTACTTTTAAACAAAACTACTAGTCCATCAAGAGTTTCAAAAGGAAAACAATTCTACAGAGTGCTGGTATGGCAGCATAGACCAATCATTATGGCACCCATTCTCCAGTCCTTTATTTTTCAAGTCCACAACAATAGGTTGTTGATTCAATGGACAAGACCAGAACAATTAAGTTCTCTGTTTAGCAGCAGTGCAGCATTTTAATGCCCTCCTCTAATAATGGTCTCATTATTGTTATTCTAAGACTGGGCCTCAGGAGGAGGAATATTTGCTGGAGGTACGTCATTATTTTGCAAATTTCGATTAGCTCATCATGTTGTCTGTACTGTGAAAATCGTAGCTAATTAGGGCAGTCAGTTAGACTACCAGCTTTTGAGCTTATGAGTTAAAAGGTAGCACACTTGATAGGCCAATGATGTGAAAAAGGTGGTAAAAAGAGGGATTAGAGCTGTTGCCTTAGTAACTCTAACTTCCATCTGTGCGGGAACAATGGACCTGTGTTTCTCGTCCACCTTGGTGTAAAAATTGGTTTTGTTTCGAAGGGAAGGGGCTTTTTATGACAATCTGGAATTCAGCCTAACGGGGTGTAGTTTGAGTTGTTAGAAGAGACCATTGGAGGATAGGAAAGATGAAAGGTCATGGTGAGCTCCAAGGACATGAAAGGTCATTGTCTCTCGTAACAATAGAGGATTGTTTGGTCCCATTATTTCCAGCCAACTACTCAGTCAGGTGATAGAAAAGATACTACCAGTTTAGTCAGGTGGAACAGGAGAGAAAGATAATGCACCTACTAAAGAACAAAAGATAACTATAATTCGCCTTTATTAAACAAAGTTGCACTTATTTGTGGCCATCCTCTGAAAAGGGTTGTTTACTGACTTACTATTCCAGCCTGCTTTGTTCAGCACTGCCTCTGTAGGCCATCACATCTCTGGGAAGCAATCCAAAGTGTTAGAAAATGTTGTTTAAGCTTTCTTCCCATGAAGAGGAGCCCCCAGGAGTACCACTGATGTGATACTTAACAATAAATTTAGTTGTTGTAGCTTTCTCGCATTATTGGCGTTCTTAAAAGGTTTTCCTTCAAACAGAGAATAAAATTTGCCATAAATATGAAATAAATTTGCTTCAAAACTTGATAGCATTTTATCATAAATTCTACAGCACATATTGCAGAAAGTTTACAGCAAACTGTATTAGGCACTACTGAATAGAGAGCAGAGACCTATAGTTGTGTAAAAATAGATTAGCTGTAGGACTACTCTTATGCAAAGGGAAATAGATAAAGTCTCATCTGTGTTATGCAGAAGCTTTAGGAGACGGTGTGCCTTTGTTTTAAGGAAAAAACAGAATTATTGCCATATTATTTAATAAAATAGCTATAGTAGAGTTCATGAGGAAAGCATTTCTGTTAGTGAATAGAGCTGTCACTTCTTATATTTTTCCAAGAGCATCCAAAATCCCAGTTCACTTTTTCAGAAAGACGTTACCCCCCACCTTTCTTATTATTTCCCTGTTTTTGTAGCATTATGTCTTAGCCATCCATGCAACAAGTTTATTTTGCTCTTCCTACTACCTCTGTGCACAATCAAAGCACACCTCAAGGTCCGTCGTATATCCCCCAAAGACTAATTTTCTAGGTGAGCATTTCCAGAATGTGCCACATTCTAATAGGAGATCTCTAAACCCTTTTACCAGGTTTGTTTTATAATCTTTTTACTCATTTCACAACAGAGCTAACAGAGCTGGATTGAATTCTTATGAAACTGATAACATATATGTAATTTACTACCATTACACTTGAAAAATAAAATTACATATAATTTCTAGGTATCCCATCTTAAACTGTTCTGACCTCATTTGAACTCCCCTTTTTAGCTATTCTGGGCCTCTCTTATCTCATTTTTACTCCTGGCCACTCTTGCTCTTGCTTTCTGACAACACAGATGGGTGGCCTTGCACAAACTGATAACTGTGGCAATTTCTCAGCACACTACTCACTAATAAAAGATGTTATTTTCAGAATTAGGCAGGCATGTGTCATGCTTGCTTGCTGAAGATGAGAGGTCGAGCAGTGGATTCCTGGGAGCGCGCAGTCGTATGAGCCATTGGACTTTACAGCTCCCAGGTTGTTGATGCATTGTTTTACCAGCAACTAGGTTTAGTAATTAGAGTCTTTCAGGGAAAGGAAGTCTTAAGTGTTTGTAAGCTTTTAGTTTTTTAAGATAATCTATTCTTAATTTTTCTCTTTAGCTTGCTATTTAATTCTCTTTTGTGTGCTAGCATATGTTTTGTTATTTTTGTATTACAATGAGCCAAACAGTGTAGACTGCTTAGTTCAAAATGGGAGCCCTGCAAAGGGTTAACCAGCAGAGAATTACAAATGAACTATCAGGAAAGTTGATTATTAATCCAGCAAGAGAGAAAATATCCTTCCAGTTAGCAAGAATTAGTACCTGAAGAGCTGATAATATTGTTCAGGCTGTCGGTGTGGAATGGCAAAACCAGGTAAGCTAATCATCTTCTCAAAGGAACAAAATCTTTTCTTTCTGTTTTTCATTACAAGAGAGTTTAGTTTTTAAAAGAATCTTTGTTATTTTACTTAAAGTATCAGCATGTGAAACAGCATATGTTGATCCTCAGTTTCCTCAAATGAATGAAAGAAATTAAGCTTGTGTTTAACTTTGGTAAGAAGATACATTTCTAAGCCATATTTCTAAGCTACGCAATGTATGTAACTGTGAAATATCATAACAATTCTTTCCCGGTTTGCGGTTAAGTGTGAGAACTGATTACAAAACCTGAAGTGTCCTTTGCAATTGCAATGCAAGCTAATATATTACGTAAGTCTGTCGTTAGTTGTGCCTGGACATATTGCGGAGGTTTACAGGAGCTTTTATGTTGGAGAGCTTTTTCATTCAGAGTTATTAGATTTCAGTTTTCACACTGTATGAATGATTTATTTAAGTTTGTTTTGATATTGTGAACACATTTCTGTTCATAAAAAACCTTTTATTTTGGTGGAGTTTCAAAAATCTATGATCTGGGGTTAGAAGGAAATGGATGTTTGGTAAACATACCACTGTGTTTATACAGAGAAATGCAAATGAAACCATTAGGTCAGTTGAATATAATCTCATAATTTTGGTAATTTTTTTAAAAACTCAAAGCCCTATCTTGGGAAAACTTTCAAGTTTGTGCCCCTGATACTAATAAATAGGAATGATAAACATGTATGATAAACATGTATTTTCTTCAATGTAGTTTTTACTATTTAGCTTATTATAAGAGTTGTGTAAAATCTTTTAAATGGTAGTTTGGTACTGCGGAAGCTGGAAAGTCTGTGTACAGCATTTAATAACTTTTCCCAAGCTGTGTGCTGTAACGTAAATTAGTAGAATTTTAAAAAATCCTGCTTTGCTTTAGAATGGAATTCAGTATGCACATGATGTGACTGCAGTGTCTGTCTTGGTGACAGGGAGTTTACCATGTCCAGATTTTAGCCTGTCATGTGTGGAATAGCCTGAAAGCTATATGAAAGGGATTGTGGTGATACAAGAATGAAAATACAGATAAAAACTGAAAGTATTCCAAATTTGAAGGCTGAGCCCCTGTAGCTATGTAGTTCTACAGGACAACTTTTCCTGAGCCACAGAGAAAGGAAGAAACCTTTTAATTTTGGGAATGGGGTATGGACTTGGGCAAAGGAGAAAGAGGAAGGAAGAAGAGGCAGTGAGGAAAGGGGAAAGTGAAAGGGAGAAGTGGTGTTTGTGTGACAGCGTCATTGTTTTGCGTGTGACTTTGGCCTCCTCGAGCACAGGGACAGCTGGTGGCCAAGTTCTCTGAAGGGCGTCTCATCATGTTAGAGTAAATTAAAATCCTAGAATTTGCTGATGGCGGAGTTATTAGGGCAACAAATGGTGGCATTTTGGAAGCTATGCTAAATATTCAGATATACATAGAGGCAAATAACTTCTTGAGGTACATTTTAGCTGAGTATTTTAAGGAGAACGGGGACAACATAAATAAGCTGCATTTTCCCAGTTTGAACACCAGCATCTAGGAAATATATAAAGAGCAAGAAACCCAATGATGAAAAGATTATCACACAGGAAATGATATACGTAGAAAAAACAAGATTGTAATTAGTGGAGGAAAGTAAGAAACTGATTAGAGAAATGAAATTTCCCAGATGTTTAAGGAAAAAATGAAAGTTAAATTAGATAAGCTCTTTTAACTAGTATTGGAGAGGAATGCTTGCTTCAGAATGGGAAAGCTAAACTTAAAATTAGAAAAGAGCTGGCAACTTGAGTTTAGCTCAACTGTTTTCCTGCACGAGTGACTCTTTGGAATGCTCTGCTTGGAACATCATCAGGAACAACTAGTGTAGTGCTGTTGGGGAAAAAGAAAAACACAAAATGAAGCTCACTCTATGCTTCTTTGGAATGATTAAGGTGATTATATTACTTATGTGTGTACTAACCCACAAATTAGACAAATTGGTTGGATTTTGAAGTAGTACTTCAGGATTTATTGTATTTCATGTATATATGTAATTGACACTTGAGCTCTAGCACTGTACTGGTTCAACTGGTTCATTTTAAAATTAATCGTAAGCATTAGCTTATTGACAGAATCCTAAATCATCAAATTCTACTTGCAAATAAGCAGAAACAGTCTTGATCCCCAACAGCTATAAACCAGTGTAAACTAGCTGTTATTTAGTTATTTTCATTTATATCAACTGGGATAAAAATAGTGTTCTTAAGTAAAAGAAACAAAAGATCTCAAACAGAAACTGTGGGGTTTTGTGCCCATTCCAGTGACTTGTTTCAACAACACAACAGTGTAACCTGCGAAAAATATCCCCCTGCAAGTCAGTTTAGCTGGCACCACTGCTTTTGTGCCAGTTCCCGTTTTCAGTTGTGTATTACAGGAAAAAAAAGGAGGAAAAAAAAAACCAACCAAAAAAGTTAGACGTGTCTGGAATAGCTTGATAAGAACATCATCTGATTTACTGGAACTAGTTTGAGTGAGCAGGGTGTTCATGTTAAGCAAAACTATTTTCTTCAATGCAGACTGTGTAGATCCCAACCTGTTTAAAGGCTTAATGTTGAGGAGAGATGGAGTTCCAGAGGTCTCTGCCTGACTAGACACACATCTGGAAACACAGCTGCACTTGGGGGAGGCTGCTGAATCAGTTAGCCTGCAGCAAGCAAGCCATTCTTGTCACTACATGGGGCAGTAAGATGAGATGATGCCTAGGGTGGAGCATAAATATCTATATGTTGCTTGATTCTCTACTTTATAAAAACCTGATAGTAGCTAGGAAGAAGCTTGTCTACAGAAACAGATGGCCAAAGCAAAGTTTGGGCCAGGTTATTTTTATTTCTTGGACCACACCTTGTCCATGGTGACAGTACTGGAGAGAGAATGTGTTTCAGTTCATTAGGAGCTCAGTGAAGCTAAATGGATAACACTGAAGTGTTTTATAAGATTCAGTGTAAAGCTGCATAGTTCAAGGAAGCTCATGTCTTATTAGCTATGGCTAAGGTCAGTTATCCACACAATGAGGGGGAAATTCTTTCATAAACAAGTAGATAAATATGGTGCAGGTGGTGCTTAGCCTTGTTTCAGACTGTAGTGTGTCCAGAAGAGCTCATGAATAACTCCAGCTTTTACAGAGTCCTTATGGAGCATCAACAGCATAGAGTGGTCAGATATAAAATTACAAGGTTGTGTCATGAAAAAAAGGACAAATTCGGGGCAATGCTGTATCTTTGCATATAGTCTGCTCATATCTACGTATCTGTAGATCTACAAGATATTAAGGAGAGAGTATAGAATCATTAGAACTCTCCTCCTAGAAGAAAATAAATTGTAAAATGCTAGAGCTGAAAAAACAAATTAAACTTACCTCATATAAACATCAGAATAAAATAGGCCTAGTGTCTTGTGGGTTTTGCTGTCTGCAAACTCTGCAGCATTCCATGTGCTTCAAAACCTGGTTAGATACATAGGTGTTTATTAGTACTTGATCCATGTCTGATAACAGAGAGAAATCGTATAAGACTTCATTTTGCCTTTGGGGATAATATTTTACTGTCTTATGGAAAATAATTATACTTTAAACAGCTGCAAAAAGAGAAGAGCTTGAAGAGTTAATTGAATCACATGCTACTAAATAAAAATATTTTTTCTTTCCTTTTTTTTTTCCTCATCTGAAGCAGGAGTTACATGTGTTCCTTATTACACTCAACATATTCCAGTAGTTTTTTTAAAAAGACATACTCATGAAGCAGTGTCTCAAAGACACATTATTTTCAGCTACTAAATCCTGGAGCAATCAAACACGTGTCATTTTTCATCTTCTGAATATAGTTCTGTGGCTGTAGTGGATGATAGTATATAACATCCACAGAACTGGAAAGTGTAATCCCCTGCCTGTCTTTACTACACAGGTTTTGGGTGTATTTTTATAGCTGCCAGAGGAAAATCTGTTGGCCTTTCTTTCAAAGATAGTACAAATCAGTATTGGTGTAGTTATTAATTATTCTGTGGTCTTTAGCAAAAACCACACAAAACCAACCAACTAAGACAAAACCCACAGCAAATTTGGTTTAGCTGTAATCATCTGAGTTTGTGAGAGCCAAAGGAGAGCAGAATAAATGTTTTCCCAGAAATGGGTCTGTTTTATGAACTGGACCGATGAGGTTGTGATGCGCAGGTGCTCAGTGTAGGAGGCAAATGGGAATGTTCAGAACAAAGCGGAGATTTTTCAGGGTGCTTTCTGCTTAAATAGGTCAAACAACCAAACTCCATGGTGCTGGGAGAAGGCCAAGGCTGGGCACTTCAGCAAGCAGCCATCATGCACATCCTTTTGGCCTTTCTGCCTCTCAACAGGACTGGATAAAGTAAAAAATATATAACAGTTTTCCTGCTAATAGTTTATGCTCATGTACAAGTTTCCTGTCATTTTACACTGGGGGAATCATGTGTTTAAACCTTAGTGAGAATTGCAGTAGCCAGACACTCTCTGTTTATGCTCTTTTTTTTTTCTTTTCAAAGCCGAGTTTTCATCAGGACTGTGCTTTAGTATCAGTTTAAGGACATTGTTCTACCTCCCTGTTGACTTGGATTTAAAAAAAAAAAGCCACATGTATAAGCATGCATCCCAATTTTTGCATGAAAAATGTGAGCTAAATCACAAATGTCCTTTTTCTTGCTTTACCAGGGTAGGCTTTTAGCATTTATTGAGGTAATATATATGGTTTACTAGTGTTTATGCTGAATCTTTCTTGTCTGTGATTTTTCAATAGACTTTTTGCTTTGACAAAAGTATTTTTAGGATGTTGTTGGTTCATCTTTCTCCTTTCCCCATCAGTTGTAGTCTGTTTAACACTATCACCGCCTTAGGAAGCACAGTGTTGAGGAAAAACAAAGCAGCTGCTGCTGACCCCGTGACAACTGTCTGGTAAACCTGATTACCAACCTAGAGCGTTGTTGAATCTAAAGGCCAAATAAAACCCTGCAGGAGAGAAACATTGTTTTGTTCTAAATGCCTATTAGGGAGGGAGCTGCTGTGTTATAAGCAGGAGAATAATAAGCCTCCCTGGCTTGTCGGGGTTCAGATCTAGGCATTCAGTGCATACTTGCCTGGACTTCCTATTTCAAAGAAAGAGCTAAGTTTTGGAACTGATGTCGAAGTCAACTAAAACAATGATCAGTAATAGCAGCTTTGTGTTTCGGGGAGGATCAGAGTCTGCTTTGAGCTGTACTGGTATAGTTCTAAAGATAGTATATGGACTTCATTAGGGTTATTCTCTTCTGCACCCTACAGCTGTGACACGGAATCCAGAGTTACTGGGTCCTCTGTCTCCTGCTGTCTGCTTTTAGATGTTTTGTTTCTGCAAGCAAAGAAAGGAAAGAATAAAAGTGACTACTTCATCTACTAGTATCAATAATAATTTCTGCATTGTATGAGAAATGTCACTTTCCCGTTTTCCTAAAACTGAAGTTTTCAGGGAATAAATTAGAAAGAAAACTTGGTTTCTTTCTAATTTATAGCAAATAAATATTTGCTATAAATTATTGCAAATAAATTATTGAGCCTTTTTCTAAATTTTTTTTCCCTATCATACCCTTCATTATCCTTAAAAGGTACAATCAACATGCTTTAGATCATAGATATTATCACAGAAGTTCTAGAAATTTTAATTCATCAATTATGAATTGATGTTCTGATTTTATTTCTGCAGCTCCAGCACTGAAGCAACCATTTTAGTACAAAAGATGTACCTGTATGTTAGAATACCTCTTCAAAAATTATTAGAGCTACACAAAATGTGTAGACTGATACCAACCAAATCTAGAGAGACTGAATCGTACAGTAGGCAAGAAAGAAAAAATACTTGTCATTTAAAAATGTATTGCTTTGTGAACCTGTAATAGAGTTTTTAGAACCATAGTGGGAAGAGATCCCTGCTTTAAAAAATTTGTGGGCCAGCACTATATCAATTACGGTAGTTCTCACTGCTAACAATTAGCTTAGTGAATTCCATCCATATTATGTACAGGCATGTCAGTCTAAACAACATATATTTATATGCAGGTTTGAGAGCTTTTATCTACATATTTATGTATCTGTGTATATAAACATGCACACAAATACATCTATACATGGGTACAAGTCCATTTTGTCCATTTATTTGTATTTCTACATATGCAAATATATAGGTGAACATACACATGATCATATTTGTACATGTGCACAGTAATATCATATGTAATTTTTGTACTAATATTTGGCATAAAGCTTCACACTTCCTTAAAAATACTGTCTGTCTTCCATATAATTGTACTTTCAGAGATGGCAATTTAGAGGACTAATACACTATCAGCAAAAATTATTGAGAATTAATTGATAAAATCAGGAGTAGATGAGGGTGCCTATGATTTCCCCATGCCATTGGTAGCAGTTTTATTTGTGCAATGCATGAATCAGTTCTAGCATAGCAATGGGGCCGTAGCCATCCCTGTATTCTACCTTGCACTTGCAGAATTTTTATTATTAAACAAATAGAGAATTGGACATTGTACATGTTTAATTATTAGCTAAGATATTACTAAAATTGTGTTTAGAGATTACAGAGATATTATTCATATTTTTACCAATTTTAATTTTTTTTATTTTTTACAAAGGCTTCAGGAGAAAAGTTTTAAGAAAACTACATTCCTGACAATATTTTTAGTAGTGGCTGAAGGGCTGGTCTCTCCTAATTTATGTAGTAGAATGGAACGTAATTCCTTTTCTCACTGTTTCTCTTACTGTCTTCTGTAGAATGCCATAATCTTCTAATGTGATATTATATTGTGAAAACTGAAAATTAACCTAATCAAAATAGCTTTCAGATGCTTAATTAGATTTTTTGTGCTTGCTAGAAAATAGATTTTTTAAATAGCTTTTATCTGTAAATGTTTCTTACAAGACTAAGCAAGTATCAGTTCTGTTTTCTAGTATTAATCTTACTTTGCTGATCAGACTTCTTTAATTATAAGAGGTGTATATCACTTTTCTGTCCAATATAAGATGATAAAGTACACATACTTTACAACTTGAACACATATGAAATGTTTTCTTACATCCTTGAAATCAGTGGACAAGTAATTAACCCCAAAAGTTGCATCAATATTTTTAATAACATTATCACTAATGGCTTTATTTTAATCATAAGATAATTTAGGGGGGTTTTACATACAATTTAAGAAAGCACTGGCTCTCATCATAGGATATTACAAAGTTTTTGTGGAATTGCTGGGATTCGTTTGTGATTGGTAGAGATTTGCTCTTTGCCTGAGCGTATCAATATTGAACTACTGAACATTTGTGCATTGGTGTTCAGTAGTGACCTGAGAATTACTAGTGGACTAGGAACAAGGGGGCAAAAAAAAGGGGCTTGTGTACCATTTTGGTTTCAACAGCTTTATTCCCACCTAAAAACCTTTTTGAAAACTGGTCCCTCACAGTCATTTAGTCTTCCTGCCAGGTGATTGTGGACTCACTGTAATGTTTTGCTGCCTTTGCCATTTTAACCTGTAGATAAATTTTTTTTTTCCTTCTCTTCAGTGCTGTTTCATGCTATTGTCATAGCTGAAGACACAAGTCTTTCTCTCTAGTCCATGGAGTGTTATTTCTTTAATGTCATGAAACCTCATGAAGACCATTAAGGTCCACACAGGCACCTGTGCTTTGCTTATAAATTACAGACATCAGACTACAAGGTCAGACATGTAATTTTCATAATTTAAAAATAATACTGGATCAAGGTTTTTTAATCCATTGGTTTTGTTGCCTTATGGCTTTTGGCAGTGCCAATTTTTCTCTCTGCCCTGTAACAAACATGGCATAGTTGTCTGACCTTTGTTATCCCATTGTTCTGGTTTATAGGCTGATAATCATTCTGTGAGCTATGAGGTGTGGACCTGCCCCTGCTGCATTCCCTGAACTAAAGAGAAAAACAAGAAAGAAAGGAAAAAAGAAAACCCTCTCCACTAACCATTAAATTGTAGGGTGATCTGGAGATAAAAGCAGAATCTCTTTTTTGCTTTTCAAATATTTGCTTGGCCTTCAAAAGGTATTTGCCTTTTGTGTTTACATTGGATTTATTTTTTTGGCCTACATGCAGAAAGAGAATGATACATTAAAGAATAATGGACAATAGTGAGGAAAATGCTCTCAGTTTTTGCATCTAGCCTGTGTTTTCTACTTCAGATTTATTTTTTAATCCTGTCTACTTTTATTTAAATAGAAACTGCTGAGTATTGTAAAGGGTTGTAAATGTGAAAGTATCATATGAAGTACAGTACGAGAAGATTATCTACAGGTTGGCAGGCAGTAATGAGAGTTGGCAAAGTGCCATTTTCCTTTATGAACCTTTGGGACCTCAGGTTATTCCTGTGTGTGGCAGAACAATGCAGGGCTTCAACAGCCAGTGTTCTGTCACTTGCAGGAGTGCTTTCTCCTCTTCCTGAGAGAGGAAGGTGAGGTTTGTCTCTGTAAAGGTGTACAAATCTTCACCAAGGCAAAAGGAAAGATGCTTTGGCTGGAAGTTGATGTCTGGGTCATATCATCTTCAGTTCTTTCCTTCTGGATGGCATTAGAGCTTTCTTGGAACCTGGAATTGTCCCTTGTGGATTTACTTTGATTGAAAGAGAAGAGTTTAAGCAAGTTTGTATGAAACATAATTTGATTTAAAACCTCATATTCAAGGGAAGCACCACTTTGTGACAATTGTCTGTCCCAGGGTTATCTTTTCCATTGCTCGAGTCAGTTCCTTTGCCATGTTACATACAACTACTGCATCATCAAAAGCTTCTGATTTTGTTAGAGTGGAGTCATGAGATGGAGATATTTCCGAAATCTTCTTACGGTAATATTTAATGTTTTTGATGCTACTAACTTAAAAATAAATATGACCCAAAGATTTATTTGAAGCATCTTGATTAACGTGCTTTCAAAACATGGGCATTTATAGCAGATAAAAATATATTTCACCTCATGTATCTTATAAAGCTCTTAGTATGTTACAGTTTGTGAAAATTACAGTCAGTTAATAATGTGTCAGCTCCCCACTGTGTGCTTCGTAGGATACTGAATGGGTGTTACAAGATTTATTTGCTGGATTTTGCAAGTTTTCTGTAGCGTGTCAGATGCCTTGCTGATTGCTTGGTGAAGCCTAGAGCATGAGCTCCCTCCTGCAATGTTTACTTTAAGTCAATCTACATTTGCTTAAAAGTATGACAGGATTAAGATCAGATGACCTCCTTGGAACTTTCCTAAAACATGGAGACTCTTTCATTGACTATTGTGTGTAATATAGACATACACTTACGTGACAATCACAATTTCCTTCATAGTTCTTAGAATTACAGGGAATGGATTGTTAATAAAACGTGTATTGTAGTGTTGCTGGAGTGATAATAATATTGCAAATCATTTATAGACTACTCTGGGATTTTGAAGGGGGAGAGGGAGTTACTTCACGTTTAATGACTTTGTTCAGAATGAAATTAGAGGGAATTACTTGGCCTTGTTGATACAGTGTTGTTTTCCACCTAAAATCTTAGAAAGTGGGAATGCTCGGTTAAGTTTTGAGTTATTTTTATTTGCTATCTTTCAGGTGATTTTTTTTCCTTGCTGGGATTACATTGGAGCATTTATCTTTAAATATTTCCATCTGCATCCTGCAGTACAGACAGCATTGAGGTGTAGTTAGAAGGTGCAGAAATACCTGTTTTCAGAAAGTATAAAACCTGAAGATAACTGATGCCTGGGATTAAAATTGTGGGAGTGTGAAAAAGGCAGGCAATTTGGGCAATGCATAGGTGGTCTCTCTGGTGTTCCATTGAACTGCCATCTAGAATGCTATATCAGGATAATAAAGTTTAAACTGGATGGGTAAATTTCTGTGTGACTTCAAGAGCATCTAGCTCCAACTTGTATAGCAATTGGATTTAATAGGCAAAGAAATCAAAAGGAGTTTACAAAAAGAGAAATTGTGTGAGCTGATTTAGGATTTGAGGCTCTTGTCTGATGCTAATAAAGGTTTCTGATGTCATTCTTTTTGTAGCTATAATGTACACTACAGAAATAATTTGTATAATGTGTGCTTGCGTGTACTATCTTGAATGAGGTATATGTTTATAATTTCTGGCTTTCAGATTTAAATCTGTGAACACAGCAAGAGCTCAATGAGTTCTGATAATAATAGTCCTGTAATGCAGAGATCCTGAGAACTTCCTTGCAAATGGAAGGAGTCATTCATCTCACAAAAGTCGTAGAGAAAGAAACTTGCCAGAGCTGCAAAGAATCATTTCTGCAAGGGTCACACAGAATAGATTAGACCATAATCAAAATATTTTTGGGATAGTTTGGAATTTTGAGAGAGGTAGTTAAGAAGGAGCTTTGAGAATGGGTGTTTGGAGATACGTATTTCCACTGTATCTACCACTTTGTCCACATTTCTATCTCATGTTCCTGAAACCCAGGCATATTATGAATTATAGGCTTTAATTCCCTGTGTGGTTTCAACTGTGATCTATCAGGAGAGTAAAGCTCAAAAAAGTCCTCTTTTCTAGATAATTACTGGGGGAATTATAACCCTTGTTTTCTATCTGAATCTCTTTCCTCTTTTACGTGTAACTATATATGCAAAGTAGGAGTGGTAGAAATTTCTAGAATTAATATGGAACAAATACTTGTTTTAAACTTTGTTTTCTTTTTATTTGCAACTTCTCCAAATTTTCTTCTTCATTTAAAATTTACTTATCTTTCCTGCCTCATAGAAACATATTTATTTTGTGTTGGTTTATATGGAAATATTAGAGCATTGTGGGCAGAGTTTATGGAGCTATCAGATAGTGTGTTTTTTGCATGCAGAATGAAATGGTCATTTTTTTTCTGTCTTGTATTTTCCCATTTTGCTGCTGAAGTTGTATTTCATTGTGGAAGGTGTTTTCCACAAATAGGCTGGATTGGCACACTGCTGGGGCACCTTCAGGGGGCCCTGTGGTTCTGCAGAGAGTGATACAAGCTGCTAACATATTTCTGTCTTCCTAGCTCAAAACTTGCATTGTTTGAAGTACTAAGTTTGCATCTGGTCGTTTTCATAAGGTTTCTGGCAAATCTAGAGGAGGTGTTCCCAAAATCTTCTCATAGTATATTACCATGCCAAAATAATTCCTCTGCAACATTTCAGTGGGTGTCAGGTGACAACTTTTTGGTAGGTTCAGTCCATGTTAATCTGTCTTTCACTGGTTTAAACTTAACCTGGTCTCTGGGCTTGTTTTAAAGTGCCTCCACCCCTCCTTTCCTCCCTGTGCCCCAAAACACAGTGCCTGGTAAAGCCACCTGGGAGACCCCAGGCATTTCTTGTCCCTGTTAGTAACCATTCAGAAGGAGGATGGGTGGGAAGCACTCCATAGCCTCAGGTCCCCTTAAAAGAGGTCTGGTGCCAAGGCTGCTAGAGCTGGTGGTGACTGCAGCGGGAACTAGGGGGAAGTGTGGACCCTTTCCCATTGGTGATCCCTGAGGTCTGCCTAGTAAAGCTGCACCTTAAAATATCTTGAGCGAAATCCTGATTCTGCTGAAGTCGCTGGGTACTTAGGCATTAATTTTATGTCAGCAAGGATTTCACCAGTATTTTTATTTTGCAGCTGTAGAGGGGGGGAAGCCTGAACCAAGATGAATGTGACTTCATGTTGTGAAATAGATTCTCTGCTAGTTTCATCCTTGCCTTCCTCCCATCTGAATAACTGTAAATGATGTTCTCTGTTAATAAGTGTGTACTTTGTCTAAATTGCATTTATTTTTCTTTTGACATATATACCATTTTACTATTAATCATCCCCTTCTGCTCCTTACTGTACAAAGACACTGTTGTGCTGATGGAACGTATTTAATCTTTGGTATGTTGTATTTTATTTCTATTGTTGCTTTCCCATTTCTTTATGGAAAATCTTTCTTTATTGACTCTTAAATCATGGGTTAAGTCCTTATTGAAAACATGTTCTGTACGTACTTCTTGCGAGTGAAAGAAGTTCTTTTGAGGTTATAGGCTAGGCTTATACAAATACTTCACTATACAGTAAAAATTCAGAGGTCTCCTATATGTTATCTAAAGCTAGAAATACACCCATTTACTCAGCAGCACATCATAAAAGAGATGCATACTATGTTCATGTCTGTCAGTGCCTTAAGTCATCACTCTACAGCCTTTTTTAAATTCTCTTTTTATTGAAACCAAGAAACAAAACAAAGACAAAAAAAAGCAAAACCAACATCAATTACATGTCAACATGACATCAAACAGCATAATATATCAGAAAAATAAATGTATGATCTGGTGACTCCATGATTTCTGTCCATATGGCAGTTACAGAGAGGTAAAGAAAAGGCAAATAGCTATACATCTGTATTGGGAAAAATGTCCAATATAAAATTGGCCATCGTGACAGCATTAGAAAGCTCTCAGCTGAGATTACCTGGAAATAAATAACATACAAAAGGGGAAGTGAGGTTCCAACAGTCTTGCTCTTAAATATATTTAGAGTTTTGTGCAATGAACATTGTGCAGGTATAAATCTTTTAATAAAAAAATTGCTTTAAGGATGGAGATATTCTACTTGCTGATGCTAGGTCCAGGTTTACAGATGGATGTGTAGAACCGCTGCCTGCAGAGGGATGCAAAAGTGCAATGAGAAAAAAAATAAATCCCTGAAAAATAAATGTGACTATCTGGTGAAACTATTAAAATGAATACTAACTCCAAGCCTATTTGTATATTTGCTGAAAGACATATGAAAAAGCCTCTTTGTATAAGTGCTAAACACATGAAAACCACTGAGAATCAGTTAAGCCCCTAAAATAATAATCTGGGAATTCCATTCATTATTATAGCAAAGGGCATCATAACTTTATGGTAAGTAGGGAAGGGTGGGAGAGAGGTGAGACTGTGGGGGTGGGAACTAGAGAAAGAAAATCCAGAAAGATCCAGAATCAAACACAGCCTCTGTTATTTGAATTTGTTGTTCGTTTTCAATGGAGTGATAACTGGAACAGCTCAGCCTGAACTGCCTGGCTCGACACTCCCCGTTCTAAGGAACTTGGATGTGTTTCACAGCTTACATCTGGACAACAGGGCACAGGGAAAAAAGCCACAGGGATGGATCACATTCTCTTTGCACAGTTAGGATTTGTATCTTATATGTAATAGATGTATGGATAAAGAAAAATATGCACACATAGACACATACATTTATGTATCTACAGACACATGTTCGTGTGTGTATAAACGCATCTTCACATGGGATTTCTCTTTGTCTTGCTGTTAGGCTCAGTTCAGAGATCTATGTTCTGTCTCTCCAGAGTCACAAGAAGATACCTTCTGGGATTTATTTTCCTTTTTTCTTACCCAAGCTGCCTATTTACTCAGTGCTAGTCGAGATCTCTTTTTGTTAATCTTATTACTAGTACAGCTATAGGCCTCAAAGGAAGTGATAAGTGACCCATTGGACCTGGGAAATGGTGCTTTCTGTGAGAGCAGGGAACAGTAATGAATTCCTTATCTTATCTTTTAGATCAGCGATAACTTCAGTGAGACCACTTGGTCAATATTGTACATCTCACTCTCCGGCCACGTCTCCCCAAAGCAGTGACAGAATGCGTTGTGCCCAGTGCATGCAACTGGCTGCTATGGATGGCAGAGCAGAGCATTAGCCCAGCAGGGCCTGTGGGGAGAAGCAGCTCCAGAGGGGAAAAGAGCAGCACATGGAAACCTCAAAGGAAATTTAAGAAGGGCCGGTGTGAGTGTGCGCGCGTATGCGTTGAGGTCTGAAGGCAGAGAACTATGAGGGCTATGTGGAACATTTCCTGGAGCTTACCGCTCATAAACATGGCAGGATTGTCAGCCCGGCAGTGTCCATACCTTCCTTCTGGGCCCCTGCCAGCACCCCTGTGCCCGGCAGGCGCTGCATCCCAGCCCCAGGGTGGGAGCTCCTCCCTGCATCCTCCTGCTTGGGCTTTAGCACACTCCCACCCCATATCCTCTCTGAACAAGAAGGACTTTTCAGTATCCCTGTACATTCCTCCCCAGGTGCTGGGATGTGAAAGTGCACACGACAAGGGGAATTCCATTTCTGCTGTTCCATTTTGTCCTTGTTGCTTGAGGTTGTGAAAGGCAGGGAGTGGAATCTAACTTAATAATATGATTTATTTGTACACTTATTTATTTTGGGTGAGCTAACAGTAAAATGTCATAGCCCACAATTTATTAAAACGGCACATAGAGTGCAACTGCAGATAACAACCAATTCCTTTGTTTCCCTGCTCTATCATGATTTCATTGTAAAATATTTCTTATTTTTCAAAATGGGGCTCATCCTATTCTCCTACACGGAAAATCCCCACTGCCACCAAAACACTTGGCATGTTATATGTCACATCTTAAAACCTTTACAGTCAGCTGGCATCTCTTCATTTGCTTCGTCTAGACATGGATCAGTCCCTCTCTGTAGTCAGCACAAGTGAAATACAGCCTGTTCGGGAGCAGGTAGACAGCACTGATGTATAGACATCATTCCAAACGAATGGATAGAAGCAGCACCATGACCTCTAAGGACTGACCCGTCCTGGAGGACAGACAGGACTTCAAACTTTAACGCTTCCTTCCCAACTGCTCCAAAATTTCTTTAGCGTGAAAGTGTCTCTCTTGGAAGCATAAAAGATTTAGCTCTTTTGCTCCAGGCAGGACTTTTAAACCTAATACTTATATAAGTAAACTGTCCCCTCTAGTTCTCACATTAACTTATAATGCCACCCTGGCAAGCTTATTGGTTATATTCTGGGTGTGTGAAATAGGCAGCTGCTAGAGATGGGCTGGCAGGCTAATATGGGCTGAGGTACCATCAGCAGCAAGATGGATTTTGGTTTTGACTGCTGCCTTAAGGGAAATTCCTGAAAATGTTTCTTTTATATATTTACTGCAAGTAGTCCATTTGTTACATGTTTGGTTATCTGTGATGTTTCTGCATTTCATTGTGTTTCATGGTTTTTTGCAGTAAGATGAAGTATCGTGCTGCTGACAATATTTAAATAAAAGCCTGGGTTGCATCTTGCGATGAAAATGAGAAGATTTTTTTTTTCCAATTTAAATTAGCATGAGACAAGAGCACAAGTCTCTATTCTTTCAAGGAATTTATAAAGTTGGTAATGATGTGGTTATAGTACTATGCCACAGTTACCTTTTAACAGCTT